>OX326997.1:73479552-75879552 GCA_946800695.1 Geum urbanum | reverse complement strand
CGGGTTTGTCAGGTATTGACGCCACTATCTCAGGATGATTGCTTAGCTGCCCAAAATCGTATTCATTTAGCACTTCCAATATTTCATCCCCCGTCCATCTCCTCGACTGCTCACCTGTTTCCACAGTCCCATCAAATACCTCAATATCCTCCCGAAATGGGTGATCATGTGGAAGCCAACAACGATGACGCATCTGTACAATCTTCCTGCAATGAGGTCTGTAACACTCAACCGTCATGCACTCTAGACAAGCCCTGTATCCCCTGGTAACGTTGCCCGACAACATCGCGCGTGCAGGAAAATCGCTAATGGTGCCAACAAGCATGGCATGCATCTGGAGCATCTCATTTTTGAACTTGTCATAAGTGGGATGACCATGCTCACTCAAGTACTTAAACTCCTCAATCAAGGGTCTCAAATACACATCGAGACACTTTCCTGGATAACCCGGCCCTGGAATTATTATTGTGAGCATATTGTATTCTTTCTTCATGCACATCCATGGAGGAAGGTTGTACGGTACCAAAATAACTGGCCATATACTGTATTGAAGACTCATGTTTCCAAAAGGGTTGAATCCGTCAGATGAAAGCCCCAGCCAAACATTTCGAACCTCTGATGCAAAATAAGAAAACTCCTTCACCATGTGCTTCCAAGCCTCTCCGTCAGCAGGGTGTATAAGTGTATCACCGTCAGGCAAATTCCTCTCGGCCCACCATCTCATAGCTTCAGCCGTGTGTGCAGACATGAACAACCGTTCTAGCCTATCTATCAGCGGAAAATACCGAAGTATCTTCACAGCTTTCTTATTTCCGGCAGGAGTCAACTTATACCTATCTGTACCACATACCGGGCATTCATCAAGGGATTCAAGATCATTCCCATAAGCATCTTCACCCCAGAAGAGAACACAATCATATCTACAAGCATGGATTTTGATGTAGGAAAGGCCAAGATGTTTCAGGATCTGTCACACCTTACGATGAGTGGTAGGAAGCCGATGACCGGGGGGCAACAACGAACCAGACCACTTCAGCCAATCATCAACAGCCTTCACACTCATTTTGTTCTCCACTTTGAGCTTTATTACTCCCATAACACTTTCGAGAACAGATGCATTACACCCGTTGTACAACGGGGTCTGTTGGAAGGCAATGAGGTTGTTGTACTTGTCCATACCAGCAGTGTTGACAGCTGTAGGTAATTGCTGGACTGGCTCAATATGAGGGAAGTCTCCAACGGCGGGAGGGATATCCGGTGCTTGAGCAAATATACCGCTCTCATGAGGAAACATATCGTTGATCAGACTTGTTGTTGGATCATTGGATGTAGATCCATTCTCAAAAAATTGTCCGTGATCATGTTGACCAACTGATGAGCTCTCACCGTGATAAATCCAGCATGTGTACTTATCCCAAAACTGGTTTTTCTTCAAGTGCTCCAATACTTTATCGATGTGAAAACGATATCGCTCGCTGCGACACTGACATTTCGTACACGGACAATAATGAATTGTCATCTCTCCACAATTAACTTTCACATATTCCACAAAACTTCTAATTCCACGGTGATATCTTACATCCCATCTTGGAAGACACATCCAACTCTTGTCCATCCTGAAAATTATAATTGCATGTATATATACCCATGATCTTATTAATTAAAATTTCATAGCTAGATATATATATATATCTATATATATATATCGATATTCAAACTATAATTAAATTACATAATTTAATTATTCGATCTAGCCTACTCGATCCCTAACTAGCTAGCTACCTAATTAATTACAACACTGATCGAGCTAATCCCCCGCCATTTTCACCTTTGGCGCCAACAATGAGAGGTAAAATTAGCAAGAATTAAAAACCGCGAAATTTGATAACCCAAACCCCAAAAAACACTCATTTCGCGCCAAATCTTATTCCCATATAAAACCCAACCCCTGCCCAAAGACTCATTTTTTCCCCTCTCTCTCCCTCTCCCTCTCTCCCGGCCCTCTCCATCTCTCCCCCGGCCCCCAATCAAACCACCCACGTACCATATATCATCACCATCACAATAATAATCACAATATATATTATATATACCCATGCATAATTAATAATCACAATTAATCCTATAATTAATAATCACAATATATATAATCAATTACGTACTATGTACGTACTCCAACTCAACTATCAATCACGTACTCAAATTAATCAACCATCAATTACTCAAACTCAACAATCAATTAACTCCGATCCATCGATCGATCCATTCAAAATCAACATCATATGATCATATATATCAACAATCGATTAATTAACACGTATACACACACATATATATATATATATATACGTACATACCTATATATAATGAATCACGAACTCATTCTTCACAGTTTTCGACATCACCCAAAGATTTCTAAGCATTTTCAGTTTTTGCGGGAGATTTTTTTTGAATCACAGAGCTAGCTAGCTGCTGCCCAGATTGGATCTGAAATAATAAACTATAGCCGACAATACCAATAACTCGTCGGTTATAGTCTGAAAAAATCGTCGGTCTTAATTGAAAACTATACCCGACGACTTTTTGGCCACTATAACCGACGACAAGATTATCTAGTCGGAAAAAAAACTATGTCCGACGAGGTAATCCTGTCGTCGGTTATAGTAAACTATACCCGACGAGAACCCTCCTCGTCGGTCGTTTTTTGGGAATCTCGTCGGGTATAATAATTCTTCTGGTAGTGCATACGAGCCAGCTGACATCATGATTTCTATTCAATCAAAAAAAAAAGACATCACGATTTCCTTGACTTGATTCGATGGAGTTGATTGACAAATACTGAAAGATCGTAACTTAATATTTAAATACATCATAAACACGTAAAGATCAAACATAGAACTTTATAGAATAATCGCTCGATACATATATCAAAGTAATCGATAATATGAGTTTGATCTTCGAATTCTATTCTTTAATGTTGTTAAGCACCTTCAATGGGGTAGGTTCTGAATGCTTTTTCACACAAGAACAGGGACCAAAAGTCTCGTATTTATAAGAATGGACTTGTGCCTTTACCCATGACAGAGTTCAAGTCTAATTCTACTAGGTTTACTTTAAACGAAGAGATTCATATCAGAATAAGTTGGACTTTAATCATGTAACTTGATATACAGATATACATGTACTAAATAAACAATCCTAATACGATACTTACTAAATGACTTAGTTATTAACTCGTTGCATAAACGACTAGATACATAGTATTGCTGAGTCATATTCTAACAATCTCCCACTAGGACCAACAATGCTCATGTTTCGCAACATAGTCAATATCAGAATGCCAAAAAGTAACTTAAGGAGCTCGTGAATCATATTAATGTTTAAAATCCAAAAACGCAATTCTGTCACATTAAAGTCACTACGGTAGAACTCAGAAAGAAACAACTTTACTATTCAAAATTGCCCTTTAAGAACCACTACAATAACATCTATAATGCACATGAATTCCAGATATAAAATATGGAGCAATTGAAAACGTATATCAACTTAAACTCTATGTCAAATATCTCCTTGTCCTACTGAATGGTTTTCTAAATAAAAACTCCAAAATACAAACACATCTTTACACCAGTGGATTTGTGTTTGTTAACTGTAAAGGCTACACATATGCAACACAAATGTTACATATCACATCCACTTGAATTGATCAAACTTGACAGTCTACAGAATAAATGAATAACTTTCAGATTTGTACCGAAGGTTGCAACACATCAAATCTGAAAAATCTCCATTATCCTTGATATCCAAAAGTCATGTTTACAGAGTATGAGAATAACTTCTCAAAACAAAAACTGAATCAAGAACATAAAACTGAAACAAAAATCTCTAACTTATGTTTGCTCCCACTGAATTTAAGAACTAAAATAACTACAAAACTTCAAATAACCATTCTCTCACTAACACATTTCAAAACTGAAATTCTATATGCTTTGAATTTTGAATCTGTTTTCCAAGAACAACGGTAGACATAGCATCAAACTTACCTGAAATAATGCTTCTTAAGGCTTTGGTATTCATCAGAGAATTTATGAGCCAAAGTTCTTTACAAACATTCTCTTACATGGCTATTACAGCCTGCATAATAGAGATAACTGTAAGTGTTCTTGCATTATATCTTAACGCTACAGAAAACATAAAGACATTCACATATAGACAGAATAGAAACTGCATAGTTCTCTACAAAAACAGTAAATTATATATCACTCTTATCGTGAAATTCTTGTTAACTAAAATAACATTATTCTCTTAATTAATTAACCCACAGGCAGCCTAACTCCCACACATAATAAGCACGTAGAACTTAATTTTCATGGTTTAGTGACCACTTAGATTTAGATATTGATTTAGAAATAAGCGCTTAAAAGGCCGACTGTTGATTTTTGTAGATTTATCTGAATGCAAAACTGATACTGTTCAATTGTTTTATCTTTGTCACATTATACTATAGCATTTACAAGGAACTATATCAAGAGTCTATCTACTAAATATAATACTTAGACTCTTCCTTGTTCATTCTCAATATAATTTTCACAACACTTTCCCTCCCTTTTATTAGATTTTGCAGTCTATATCCCAAAATCTAAATGTAGATCAACTTCTAGTTAGTAATCTTAAAGACTGCAACATCAAATAAAAGTCTTAATGTGAAAAGGTTGACAAATCATCTACAAATATGACAAACAGATATTTGAGATAGCTTCTTAGTCTCAACTTTAGTGAATGAGGTTTACAATAGAATTATGAGAGAAGTGACGATGGAAGTGGTTTTAAAACTCAAGGTTTCACTGAATTTTTTTTATTAGATGACCGTCTTAATAAGAGTGTTTGTCTTATACCATTATAAGTAACATGACATTCTTGATTCCTGAGTTAGGTAAAAGTCTATGAACTGATAATTCCTAAGGAGCAAACTCGAGAAAAAATTTTAAGTAGTTCTTTGTACTAAAATTTGTTAAACACCAAGTTTTGTTTTCAGACTTCAGCATTTTATGTTTATAGCTAATATAAAACTAAAACAAACCATACTCATAACAAAATATAAGTTTAACAAGCATATCCAATGTATATGAATAAAATCACTAAATATATATAACAAAATACCCCAAGCTGAGAATAATACTTAACACCACCTTTGGGTAGTAGAATAAGCATTCTGAAGTTTCTATATCAACAACCCATGACAAGGTAATCTAACATATATAAGGAAGCAGTCAACACCTTTGGGCAGAAGAAAAGCTTCAAAATATCCGAATATCAGATTAAATAGCATGTTTGTTGCTGTTTTAGTTCTAGAAACCATGCTGACACACTTCTTTGGAAGCAAAAATAGACATGGATTCACTACAACATTTTTGCCCATTACCGGCGAGATCACCGGAGACAAGGCCGGCGACCGGAAAAGTCGCCGGTAATGTTCAACATTACCGGCGACTTAGCCCGTCGCCGGTAATGTCGCCGGAATCTCGCCGGTAATGTTGCAAAACATTACCGGCGACTCCAACCGTCGCCGGCAATGTCTAGGGAGACATTTCCGGCGATTTTCCGGCGGGAATTTCGCCGGAAATGTCTCCCTAGACATTGCCGGCGACGGTTGGAGTCGCCGGTAATGTTTTGCAACATTACCGGCGAGATTCCGGCGTAAAGTCGCCGGTAATGTCTTCATTTCCGGCGACTTACTCCGTCGCCGGCAATGTGTCTTATATTAGATGCCGGATCGGGCAGCTCGATCATTCAATCATTTTGAGCGAAAAAAATCCAGAGAAATCGAAAGAAGGAAAACGTACGCTCTGAAATCGATCATTTGGTATATTGTCAAAATTAAGGCGGGCGTCGAAAACTCGATCACTCGGGAAGCTATATATATAGGTACGTAGGTGTATATATACGTATATGTGGTATATATATATGTGTGTGTGTGTGTTGATCAAATCCAATTCGTGAGATATATATATATATATATGAAATGTTGTTGATGTACGGTCACCGAAATGAGAAAACAGCTTGTAGTTAATCTTGTGTCTGAATCAATGACTGGTATTATCGTATTGTTATCGGAGCCAGGCTTAACAGAGCCTCCTCCTATATACCCAGTCAAATACGTTTTGAATTGAAAAAAGGAGAATACTGTCATTGAGTACTGAATCGAATTCAGAGATTAGATCGATATATATACATATGCATGCATGTGTTGATTTAATTAGAGTTGAATTGAGACATCACGTCGATTATTAGTAGTGAATGTGTGTATATATATATAATTAATACGTAAAATTGTTAGAATTTTCAGGATGGACAAGAGTTGGATGAGCCTCGAAAGATGGGATGTCAGATATCACGAGGGAATTAGGAGTTTTGTGGATTTTGTGAAGGCTAATTATGGAGACACTACACTTCATTATTGCCCGTGTAAAGAATGTAAGTGTTTCAGCGATCGATTTCGATTTCCCATTGATAAAGTCCAGAGGCACCTGAGTAAATACGGGTTTTGGGATAAGTACACTTGTTGGATTTATCACGGTGAAACATCGGTAGCGGGTCCGCATGATCATGGACAATTTGGTGAGAGGGCCAGTCCACGCTATGATTATGGAGATTTTGCTGAGAGGGGCAGTTCATCCTATGATCCAACATCGATGTTAATCAATGATATGTTTCCTCATGAGAGCGGTGTATTTGCTGATGAAGCACCAAATGTCCCTCCCGTCGTTGAGGGTTTCCCCCATATCGAGCCAGTCGAACCATTACCTGGAGGTCATGCCAACACAAGCGGTATGGACAAGTACAACAACCTGATTGCATTGCAACAGACTCCGTTGTACGACGGTTGTAGTAAGACTGTTCTTGAAAGTCTGATGGGAGTGATGCAGCTAAAAATGGAGAACAAAATGTCTGTCAAAGCTGTTGATTCTTGGTTGAAGTGGACTGCTTCGCTACTGCCACCCGGTCATCGTCTTCCTACCACTCATCATAAGGTGCAACATATCCTGAAAGATCTTGGGCTTTCCTACATCAAAATCCATGCATGCAGATATGATTGTATTCTCTTCTGGGGAAAAGATCTCGAAGACCATGAAGCCTGCCCGGTATGTTTTACAGAAAGGTATAAGTTGACTCCTGCAGGCAACAAGAAAGCTGTGAAGATACTTCGATATTTCCCGCTTATTGATAGGCTGGAGCGGTTGTTCATGTGTGCTTTCATGGCCGAGGCAATGAGATGGTGGGCTGAGAGGAACTTGCCTGACGATGACACCCTTATACACCCTTCCGACGGAGAGGCTTGGAAGCACATGGTCAGGGAGTTTGATCATTTTGCAGCAGAGGTCCGAAATGTTTGGCTAGGGCTCTCATCTGACGGATTCAACCCTTTTGGCAACATGAGTCTTCAATACAGTATATGGCCAGTTATTTTGGTACCGTACAACCTTCCACCATGGATGTGCATGAAGAAGGAATACAATATGCTCACTCTGTTAATTCCGGGCCCGGGTTATCCAGGAAAGTGTCTCGATGTGTATTTGAGGCCTTTGATTGAGGAGCTTAAGTACCTGAGTGAGTGTGGCCACCCCACTTACGATAGGTTCAAAAAGGAGATGTTCCAGATGCATGCCATGCTTGTTGGCACCATCAGTGATTTTCCTGCCCGCGGTATGTTGTCGGGCAACGTTACCAGGGGTTACAGGGCTTGTTCAGAGTGCATGACGGTTGATTGTTGCAGTCCTCATTGCAGTAAAATTGTCTCGATGCGTCACCGTTGTTGGCTTCCATATGATCACCCATTTAGGCAGGATCCAGACGCGTTTGATGGGACTGTTGAAACTGGTGTGGCACCCAGGCGATGGACAGGGGACGAAATTTTGGAAGTGTTGAATGAATACGATTTTGGCCAGCTGAGCAATCATCCTGACATAGTGGCGTCAATTCCAGACAAGCCCGAAAGGTATAAGTTTTGGACACACAAGAGCATATTCTGGGAACTCTCCTACTGGCCCAGGTTGCCTATCAGACATTACCTAGATGTCATGCACATAGAGAAGAATGTGTGTGAAAGTGTGGTGGGCACAGTTCTTAACTTGGAGGGGAAAACAAAAGACATCCCTAAGGCACGCATTGATCTTAAAGCAATGGGTGTGCGGAAACATTTGTGGTTAAGAGATTGTAAGAGAAAAATGCCGCAAGCTCCGTACACCGTAAAGCCGAAGCATAAGCATGAAATTTTCAGTGGCTGAGTAATGTCAGGTATATATTCTCATGGCTATGTATGAATTTGTCCTTAAATTTTTAGCGGAGTATATATGGTTATATGCGAGAAATATAATTGGTCCATATATATGGCTTCATCTATATATATATGCAGGTATCCTTATGGCTATGCAGGAAATATAAGCAGGTGTGTTAACTTCCGGGACAATAAGATGTACGGATTAAAGAGTCATGACTGCCATGTACTGCTTCAACGCCTTTTCCCTATTTTCATTCGAGGGTACATGCCCAAAGAGGTGGTGGAGCCGTTGGTGGCCTTGTCAAGATTCTTTCAGAAGTTATGCACCAGGGAAGTTAAAAAAGCAGACCTGAGGGAGATGCAAGATGACATCATTTTTATCATGTGCAAGCTTGAGAGGATATTTCCCCCAAATTTTTTCGACATAATGCCGCACCTGATGATCCATCTTCCCGAACAATTGTTGCTTACCGGTCCCGTACACTACACTTGGATGTATCCCATGGAAAGGTACAAATGTTTCATAAATTTGGTTTGCCTATGGTTTTTATATGTAATGACTTCTGGTTAAGTAAGTTAACATGTACTTGTTAACTTGTAGACAATTGGGAGCCTACAAGGACTATGTGAAGAATAAATATGCACCTGAAGGGTGTATCGCTGAAGCATATCTTGCGCACGAGTGTGTAACGTACACCAAAGTGTACCTCGAAAATGTAGAGGACCCCCAACAACATATGCCGATAGATGAACCCCAGTTCAACCTTTCTATCATCTCCAGTGACGTGGTAGTACAGGGAAGCTTGCCAAAGTCGTACAAGTTGGATGGAAATGAGGTAGCCATTGCCCACTGGTCGGTACTGATTAACTGTCAAGAAGTACAATATTGGAAAAACTATCATCTTCACTGCCCTGCTATTGCCGGAAATGTTGATTACCACAACAAGACGTTTGCAAACTACTTTGGTCAATGGGTAAGTATATGTGTATATGTCTATTTTTATATATATATCCTTACATAGCATGTATGTATGTACGTGCTTTTGTGGTTTCAAGATGACATAATTTCTTCTGTACGTATTAATATATGGACGTTTTCAGATGAACCATGTAGCAAATGATGGTTGCCCAGAGTGGTCAAACGAATTGAGGGTCCTGGCGATGAAACCGATTGCTTCAAAAGTTTACTCGATGTGTCAGGTCAATGGCGTGAAATTTATATGTGAAAATCGAGACGACCGACTGAAAACACAGAATTGTGGGGTGATGGTCCATGGTGGGCAGGATGGCGTTGACTATTACGGTGTCCTTCATTCAGTTGTTGAACTAATTTATGGGAACCGCATGAAAGTGCACTTGTTCAAGTGTAGATGGTTTGATACTAGCCCGGAGAACACAAGGACCGATCAGTACGGAACATTTTCGGTGAATACTGCTACTACCTGGTATGAAGATGACCCTTTCGTTCTTGCCTCATCAGTAAAACAAGTGTTTTACCTGGACGATCTTCTTAACAAAGTCCCGTGGAAGGTGGTTAACCATGTTGCTCATAGAAACATATACAGTGCTGCCACACTTGGTGATACCGCAGATGATGAGGAAGTTACTGCATACCAAGAGCCGAACGCTTTTGACATTCCGGAATCATCTACGATTCGCCTTAATAATGTGAGATCTGGGAGTGTGGTTCGAATTACTGGAGCAGAACTTCTCGATGTTAATCCATATGAAGTTGACGCTGATTCAGATGACGAGGAGCGGCACATATTGCCAGAGGTTACCTATGAAACCGAGTCAGACTCAAGTGATGAAGATGATTACGATTATCATCCTTAGTACGTTGGAAATTGTAGTCGGAAATTGTAGTCGGAAATTGTACGTAGTCGGAAAATGTAGTCGAAATTGTAGACGGAAATTGTAGTCGTTAATCGTACGTAGATGGAAATTGATAATCGAAATTGTAGTCGGAAATTGTAGCCGGAAATCGTAGACGGAAATTGTAGTCGTTAATCGTAGACGGAAATTGATAATGGAAATTGTAGTCGGAAAATGTGCATAGCTGGAAATGGTACGTATGTATACGGAAAATGTAGTCGTTAATCGTACGTATACGAAAATTGATAATCGAAAATGTAGTCGGAAAATGTAGTCGTTAATCGTACGTATACGGAAATTGATAATCGAAATTTTAGTCGGAAAATGTAGCCGGAAATCGTAGACGGAAAATGTAGTCGTTAATCGTACGTATACGGAAATCGTAGTACGTATACGGAAATCATTAATCGAAAATGTAGTCGGAAAATGTAGTCATTAATCGTACGTATACGGAAATTGATAATCGAAATTGTAGTCGGAAAATGTAGCCGGAAAATGTTGTCGGATATTCTTCGGGAAATAATGACATTACCAACGAGTTGAAGTCGTTGGTAATGACATTACCAACGAGTTATAAGCAACTCGTTGGTAATGACATTACCCACGAGTTAACTCGTCGTTGGTAATGTCATTACCCACGAGTTAACTCGTCGTTGGTAATGTCATTACCAACGAGTTGCTTATAACTCGTTGGTAATGTCATTACCAACGAGTTAACTCGTTGGTAATGTCATTACCAACGAGTTGAAGTCGTTGGTAATGACATTACCAACGAGTTATAAGCAACTCGCCGGTAATGTTTTCTGGTTTCCCCCATATCGAGCCCGAGCCTTTCATTTCTCCTCCTCTCCCTCTCCTCCTCCTCTCCCTCTCCTCTCCCTCTCCTCCCAAATCGGTCCGGTGAGTGTATGTGCTCCTCCTCCTCCTTATCCTCTACTCCTCCTCTCCCTCTCCTCCTCTCCACCGATCCCCTCTCCTCTCCTCCTCCGAAAATCTCCTCCTCCCCTCCTCCCCTCCTCCCCTCCTCTCCTCCCCTCACCATTGTAGGTGGAAATTCATGGCAGGTCTGATCCTCTCTCTCTCCCTCTCTCTCTCTCTCACAATTTTTAATTATTTTTTTGCATGTGCATGTGTATGTGTATGTGTATGTGTATGTGTATGTGTATGTGTATGTGTATGTGTATGTGTATGTGTATGTGTATGTGTATGTGTATGTGTATGTGTATTTGTATGTGTATGTGCATGTGTATGTGTATGTGTATATGTAAATTAATTAGGGTGATAAGTTCTAAATTAGCATGTATGTATATATGTGATGTATATATATATTTAGGTATGTGAATATGAAGTGATGTATATATATATGTGAAAATTATGTATAAATGTGGTTTGGATGAATATGTGATGTATATATATGTGGAAATTAAACCTAATTAAGATGCATGATATATATATGTGTGAAAAATGTGGAAAATTAATTAGGGTTTGTGATTTGGATGAATATGTGATGGATAAATTTAATTAAGATGCATGATGTATATATATATACACATCGAATATGTATAGTCGTTAATTTAGGTGATATAGTTGTTAATTAATCGTATAAATGAAGGTGGAAATCGGGATCGGGACGGTTTAGAACCAGAACGGTTTTAAACCAGAACGGTTTGGAACCGGAACGGTTTGGAACCAGAACGGAAATTGTAACCAGAACCTTTATGTTACAAACGTTTCCGGTTACAAACAGTTCCGGTTTCAAACGGTTCCGGTTCCAAACCGTTCCGGTTCCGATTTGTTATAGAACCGAAACGGTTTGGAACCGGAACTGTTTGTAACCGGAACCGTTATGTTACAAACGGTTCCGGTTACAAACAGTTCCGGTTTCAAACGGTTCCGGTTCCACACCGTTCCGGTTCCGATTTGTTATTGAACCGAATCCATGACTATTACGATGTCCAGGAGGTTTTGCGGCTAATTGGCTTCGGAGAGGTTCCCGAAATAGTGGAGGGAACAGTAGTCAAGCTTCCTCCTCGCCCGCAGTTAGCAACACGCCCAGTGGGCCAATGATGACTGCTCGCACGAGAGCCTTGCTAGAGGCGCGAGCTGAGGAGGAAGCTGCACGATCAAGAGCCGTGGAACCGGAATTCGAGGCTCGAGCCTCAGTCTATAGACGCTCAATCAGCAGACGTCCCTCCGGTGGCAGAGCCTCAGACGAGCGACAGTCAACGGGGGCATCAGAAACTCCCTCAATCCGAATGCCCCATATTCGGATGGTGCCTACTCCCGTTTCACGGGAATCATCTGAGGCACATGGTGGTGCTGGCGCCTCATCGTCCAGGCCTCGTCTATCTCCGCCGTCCGGTCTCTTCCTACCCGACGAGATTCCTGTCATCCCTTAATTCGATGATAGGGGGATGCCTGTTTATATTGAAGGACGGCCGGATTTCCTGACCGTGGAGGAAGCGTATAACTTCCTCCCGTTCGACCCCGTGTATCTTTGTAGTGTGAGGTGCACCAACCAACAAACGGACGATGCAGGTAAATTTTATTTAACATCAGATTGATTACTTAATTATTACTTAAGACTTGCGATTGGTTCAATTAATGATATCAATTTGTTGACATTGTTTTATTAGGCAATTTCGTTAATGGGACTGGAAAACGGAAAGGGGCTAGAGGCACCTGCACCGGGAAGAGACTTGAGCAGGCCACCGGCGGAAGGAAAACGCCCATAAGGGCCAATGAGGATGGCGAGGTGATCGAGGCATTCGACACCACGCGCAAATATGTCAGCATGGCCGGTGCGATCGTGCGGGACAAGGTCCCAATGCTTTGGCCAGATTGGGAATCTGTGCCTATCTACGTGAAGATGCAAGTGCATAATGCACTCAGTGTGAGTAAAATCGTATTTTCATTACGTAAATTTTACATTTATTAATTAAGTCCACTTAAATATATAATTTTACCTTTTATATATTCATATTGCAGGTGTGGATTGACGTGGATGAAGTTCTTATTCACACGTGGGTAGAGCGTCAACTACATAATCGGTGATGTGCTTCGACTTATTTGAATATATATCGAGTTAGATTTTTGTTTATCAACTGTTTTAATATCTCTAACTTTTTTTCCTTGTTTTAATATAGGTATAAAGAGTGGAAGAACGAGCTTTCTTCCCATTACACTGTATACAAGGAGCTAGGCCGAGGTTCTACCCCTAGCGAATTCCGGTTTAGGGAGTACGAGTGGCTGTGGCTGATAGCCCACTTCGAGCACCCCAAAGCTCAGGTATGCATCCTTAATATATCTTACAAGCCTAATGTATCGTATCAGATTGAAATAGTGTGAGATCTAATTTTTTCCATATGTTTATCAAACAAGGCGATTTCGAAGACGAACCGGGCGAATAGATTGAAAAACACCAGGGCCCATCATGCAGGTTCACTCAACTACATGGGTTGGTCGACTAAGGCGCAGCAACAACAAGAAGTGAACCCCTTGGTGTATATTCATCAGAAGTTCTATCCGCAGTGCCCTGACGAAGCGGTAAGTCTTTCGCCTCTCCATGTGTTATTAAAACTATTTTTCGATATTAATAGATGTTGTTAGTTAATACGTTGTTCATTTTCGCTTTTCAATTAGGCGAGAGTGGAGGAGGCGACCGCAGAAGTGACCATGAGTATAGCTCGGACTAACCATCCTGACTGCTCCGAGGAAGAAGTCACCCAGTATGCCTCTCAGATCGATCCGCTTGATCCCCCGATAGCGGCTCAGATCATGGCAAAAGCGTGCGGGACTGGAAAGAATACCTACTACTGTAGGGGAATGGGCTCGGCGGGCGAAGGAGTATTGAAAACCACTTCACAATACTCTACCGGGTCAAGAAGTTCAAATTCTAGTCGTAACCTCGCATCGGAGCTTCAGAGGACGCAGAGAGAGTTGGAGGAGCAAAAGAGGCAGATGGCCGAGTACCAAATGCAGCAGACACAGGTGCAGGCTCAGATGTACACATGGATGCGGACGATGTACGAGGCTCACACTACCGGACAACCGTTCCCCACACCTCCACCGGTCCCGGTCCCTAGCTATCCACCACCACCACCGCACCAGTCAACGCCAGAGCAAGACCAAGGAAGCCACCGGAATTCAAATGAGTACATGGATTACTTCGACCCTGACCCGCAAGTTCCTGGACCCTGACCTGTAGTTGTAGTTAATTTTCGTATCGTCGTTGCTATTTGTACTGTACGTTAGACATTTATGTGTACTGTTGAACTTGTATGATTGTATGGTTTATGTCTTTCAATGCAGGTTCTGGAATTGGACCCAATCCAGAACCGCGTTTTTTTTTCAAAATTTTTTCAGACATTGCCGGCGACATGGACCTCAGTCGCCGGCAATGTCACAAATTCCGGCCACGGCGGCGGAACCATTGCCGGCAACGGCGTCGCCGGTAATGTCGGAGACATCACCGGCGACTTGAGTCGCCGGTAATGTCTTGGCATTGCCGGCGACTCAAGTCGCCGGTGATGTCTCCGACATTACCGGCGACGCCGTTTCCCGTCGCCGGCAATGTTAACACCGGCGGGAGATTTCCGGCGACTCGTCGCCGGGAATGATATTTCCGGCGAAAAAAAAAGACAAGGCCGGCGACCTCCCGTCGCCGGTAATGTCTCCTTTTCTTGTAGTGATTTTTAAAACCAAATACACAAGTTTCAATCTGTTGTAAACTACATTGATTTGCTGAAAATATAAACAAGTTTTTCTTTGTGCAATATACTTGTTCATATGACCAGTAAACCCAGATTTTGTTTATAAGAATTTAGTTTATGGGTTATGTATATCAAGTTATACCAAAGCTTGATCAATAAACTAATTCTTATTCTGCAAAATTTTCTTTGAAAACTGTAGAAATCTTGGGAGATAATCACATTAATAATCATTCAAATAGAAAACTCACATATCTGTAATCAACCAAATTATACCTGTTTACTTATGTAATTACAAGAAAATATTTTCATTTGCTTTACAGTTTCTTGATTGGCTTTCCAATTAGTCATTTAAGATCAGACAATCGTTTTCATTTTCTAAAGTCATGACAGACTAAAATGCCAATAAAATATATGATTGATGACAACAACCTTAATCTTTATAATGTAGCAAAGTGTGAGCATGGAAGTTTATTACGTTTCACATTTTTCGTAATCATTATTCAATTATTACAGCAACAATTAAAAACTGAATCCAAAGTTGAATATAATCACTTTAGTAGAAACGTAAAACACATGCTTCAATATCATCTTAACTATAAGAATTCTAGCATTAACATACCTTAGCCTCTACTACGGCGTTGCAATTCAAAACTTGGCGGAAGCAAAATAGTGATTATACAAATGATAAAATAATCTGATTATTACCTCAAGTTGTATTTCAAAATGCGAAAACAGAAAAGAAACACTTAGTATCATCAATAGCATACATTTCTTAAAGTTAGAGTCAAACTGAAGGTGAACTGAATGCATTTACCTCTTCTGTGACAAAAGAACAAGATTTTCTTAAGTTTCCATATCACAAAACCAAAAGAATAAAACACTGTATGCAAAGATCAATCAACACCTTTAATGGCAAGAAGAAGAGAACTAAGCAAGCTTTATGTGTTTTAGTCATTTTCATTTGGGTGGTAATCATAAATTGTGTTAAACACAATCACAGTCTATGTATCCACAAGGTTTTTGGAACAGAAATTAAAAACACCTTGCTTTGTGCAATACGTGTCTCAAAATCTAACCAAGAACTTTAGACTAGTTGTTGGTTTACTTAAGTTTTCATGAAAATGTTTACCAACAGTATTTGCATTATTTCTTTAATAACTCTTCAGAATAATATTCTTTATACATGCTTTGTTATATAGAATTCTAATATCCCTGATGAATTCTGTAAACAATACTCCTTTTTCATGCTTTATCAAATTCTGCAAATACTTAATTAATCTTTGTTCATTATCTGTATCCAAAAAGTCACAAATATCAAACTCCACATAATACTATTTATCATATATAATCATTCATATGAAAATCAATGCAATTCTGAAGTGGGTTTTATAAGACACTTTCTTTACTAACTTGATTGCAACCTTAAACAAATGACCAATCACAAATTCTCAAGAAATTCGAGATACTTACCCGTGTGCTTTTTAACGCTGCATAAAACAAAATTGACGGAAGCAGTACCAAATTCCCAAATTTGAGTAAGGAATAATTTCAGTCCGTCCTTTTCGTGTTCCATGAGTCACAAAAAAAACTCCCATGATGTCAAAACCGTGATAAATACACCAGACATCATACACTGAAAATCCACTTTGTTATATTCTTCCTGCAACAAACTTGGATAAAAGCTAAAACACAACAGATTAAGGAGAAGTCACTGCAGACACCAACCAGACTACCAGACTAGAAAGTAGGACCCTGTAGACTAGAAACATGAGATCTCCAAGACTTCAGCTCAATCTTCAACATGGAATATACAACTGATAAGACAGCAGCAAAGTAAAACCAGCAGCACATGCTACCAATTCCATAATAAAACCCAAAAAAAAAAAATAGATGTAATGCTTAGAAGAAGATTTACGAAACCAACAACAATTTTGGAAGTCCTGCTCTCAATAACAGCAAAACTGAGATCATATAAAACATCAGCAGTCAAAATTTCATAACCCAGTCAAACGCTAATTAAGAACTGAACCTGCAGTTATATTCAATCTGGCGCTTATAATTTCAGTCCGTCATTGAGCTATCTGTATGAGTTTTGGCTTGAGAAATGCTCAGAGTAATGTACATACCAATTGAAAGATCGTAACTGAATATTTCAATACATCATAAACACGTAAAGATCAAACATAGAACTTTATAGAATAATCGCTCAATACATATATCAGAGTAATCGATAATATGAGTTTGATCTTCTATTCTTTAATGTTGTTAAACACCTTCAATGGGGTAGGTTCTGAATGCTTTTTCACACAAGAACAGGGACCAAAACTCTCGTATTTATAAGAATGGACTTGTGCCTTTACCCATGACAGAGTTCAAGTCTAATTCTACTAGGTTTACTTTAAACGAAGAGATTCATATCAGAATAAGTTGGACTTTAATCATGTAACTTGATATACAGATATATATACATGTACTAAATAAACAATCCTAATACGATTCTTACTAAATGACTTAGTTATTAACTCGTTGCATAAACGACTAGATACATAGTATTGTTGAGTCCTATTCTAACAAATACATACATATTGTGGCCAACAACCTTGCGCACTATGGACTACTGTTGTGGTCGTGACTCGTGAGGACCAAATGGCCAATTACAAGAGAATTTTATAGATAAAATCTTCTCGACCATATATTGACCCAAAAAGAAAAAGAAAAAATTGTCAACTATTCTCCCATCTTCGTTCTTTCGTCTCTTTAATTTGATGATGTGGGACTATAACTAGGAACGATCGAGGAGGATTTCCCCGAAGGATGAATATTACCTTTTTTTGGCGAAAGAAAACTTCATAAAACAAACAAACAAAGACTCTAAGAACATTATCGATTGGGGGAGAAGGTAGCATCAACGTTCGAAGGGGGAAGGGGTACGACGTACGTGTTTACAGACTAGTATGGGACTAGCACCAGACTTGATTGTAGAATCAGATTGGTGTGTTTATTGTGAATTCTTGTTTGCCTACGGCAATAATTTACTAGTTATTTCCCTAAAAAAGAAAAATACAAAGAAATAACGAAATCGAAAATCCTCTCAAGCAGCCAGCCCCGTCCCAGATCAAGGGCGTAGCTAATTAAGGTTGAGCAGTGTTAAATGACACGTCTCAACTCTTAACCATAACTAATCAAGTTATAAAAATTTGACTTTTAAATTTTAATTATAAGTTAAATAAGAGATTGACACGGCTCAAAATTTTAGTCCAAGTTTGATTAGTTAATAGTTTACAAGCATTTAATTGTATTTAAAATCATTCCTAATTATACCCCTTTTTCGAAATAAAATTTTTGTTTATCATATTTTGATTACTTTTTTATTATCCTTTGATTCTAATATGGAATATTCAAAATCTTCTTGATTATCAAATCAGTTTCATTACTGGATTTAAATTAAATATTTTCTCTCTATATGACAAAGAGTATTTTTTACAATGAAGATCATTAAAAGTGACTTGCGAAATTGAATAGAAGATATGTGGATGAATAACAACTTGATAACATATATCAAAAGAGATACATTTAATAGTACTGACAATAAAATGATTATGAAGACTCGTTGATGACAGCTGTAAATACTTTAGAGCGATTTAATATGCATTAGATTATACTATTTTATCTATTCTCTTATAGTAAAAAACTATGATAGTTTCTTGTAAAGAAAATTTGAGGCCCAACCAATAAAAGTGTCAGCAACAAAATTTGTGTCTCTGAAACCATGAAAGAAGAACCTGATCTCTTCATTATTTTCCATTTTCAGCAAGTTGAGAGGAATGCATGCATATGCATGGGACATTCCAATTTCGTGCGAGAGGATTCAAAACCACATATATTCGCAAATTAATTGCCAGTGAACATACGGACTAAATTTTTCAACAGACATTCGCATGGGACATTCGCAATTTCGTGCAAGCTAATTTATACTCTTGTCTTTAGCATAAATGAAATTTTATCAAAAGTACCTAAATTTTTGCTTATTTTAAATATTTATATTTCAACTTTATAAAATATCAGAATCTTTAGCATAAATGAAATTTCATCAAAAAATACCTAAATTTTTGCTCATTTCAAATATTTATATTTCAACTTTATAAAATATCAGAATTATATTTCAACTTTTAACCCTGACCCAAAAATCATACATACCGTTACTTATTCTGTTTAACATCGATCTTTAATTCTTATGTCATTGAAATTATGCAATTTGAAACGGAATAAGGCGAAATAAGTAACGGCATGTATAAATTTTGGATCGGGGTCGAAAATTTAGGTATGATTTTGATATTTTGTAAAATTAAAGTATAAATATTTAAAATTTTTCCTTAGCATAATTACTTGACAAACTTCCGTGTGAAATCATTTATGTGGAATTTTGGACCACTATCATAGAAAGAACTAGGTAAACGATTCACTACATTTCTTTCTATTAATGGAAGGGGGATTGGGTGGAAACTCGAAATAGAGATATACGTACAGTAGTATGCATATCGTATACGTGCATATATATACACAAACAAATAGTATGAGAGAAAAAAAGTTGTTCGTGTAATTATTTTTGTCAAAAGGACTGTAATTGAACTATAAAAACGTCAATTTTAAATTTAGTTGTCCAATTTAAATTTGAGGGATTTTAATTCCTAATTCCTGATTTCTGTTTTGTTAGAAGAACAAAAAGGAGGTATAAATCCTCACAGCAAACAATGCCACCCATGCAAGAAAATCAGATCTATACATTCACTCGTTTAGCGGCCCCTGGCCTCGTCGGCATTGGCCTTTGGCCTCGTTGGCTCTCACTTGGGGTGAAGTCGGACATGCATTATGTCCTCGGCCTGGTGATGGGCGACGGAGGAGTTAGTAGTCCCATTTGTCGCGTTAAACAGCGTCGTTTGACTTCTTTAGTGTACTGGGATTGTAGTGGTGAGGATGAAGCTTGTGGTGAGTGGAGAGGGTGAGGCTGCCGACTTTTGTCTCAGATATATTCTTTTGGTCTAGCGTCATACACGGTGGTGTATTTTCCAGTGAGGTCAGGAGTTGGTCGACTCTCGAGTTCGACGACTCGGCTTTGGGAAAATTATTTTTTACAAGAAGACAATCGAGGTGGGATAATATGCCCTTGTTCTGAGATGATTGGAGGTGGTTGACCAAGGAAAGGAGGTGGCACAGGTGGTGGTTCACGACGGGGAGAAGGATGCATGGTGTCTCACTGATGTGAGTTAGGCTGCTTGTTTACTGTCTCCAAAAATGAGCCGGGGTTAAAACTCAAGGTATGATTTATGTTTATGTTTAGTACTTTATTTTAGTATTTTATTTTTGGTATTTAGTAAGTATGTTAAAAATAAGCCTATACCCGTATGAGGTAGGCAGAAATAGGCTCTGTCCCGGGCTGTGCACCTTTGGTGTCTTGTCTGCCCTAACTAGGTTTTGGTTCATTGAGTTGGCAGACCCTCCTAGTAATAGGATGAGATGTAATACCGACGAAATTTTCGTTCGACAACATAATTGAGAAGCTAGTCAAAGTGCATGAATTGATGCGCCGTTAGTATCGCGTTATTTTTCCCTTATTATGTCACCTAAAATGTAAAGCAAATTGAGTAGCCAATGATGCACTCTTTGCTAACTGGTGCAGTTTATGATACATTATATTAGTCAAGTCGCCTGATAATATTTCGAGTCTTTATCTTTTTATGGGATGTAAGTTTTATGTCTCCTCCATATATTTTATCATTTTATTAATCAAGACTTAAAAATAGTCGTAAACCTTTATTTTAAAAAGAGAAAGAAAAAGAAAACCAATATGAAGTCGAATAACTGTCTGCATTAGGTTAAGAAACAAAACGTGCGCCATACTATTTTGCACTTTCCATTAATACGTACAAGACAATTTTGCACTTGTAGGACAACTTGTGAAAATATTAAATATATTGATCACACCTTGCCACTCAAGTACAATATACTCATTATTCTGTAACAGTTCATTACTTTCTTGTTGAGGATTGAGCTCATTATGTGCATGATCTCAATATATCACGCAATCTAAACATATATATTGTGAAACAAACATTTACAAATATATTAATCCCTCGTACGAACTCTACTAGTGGCTACTAATTTTTGTGGGTTAAACGAGACTCTGAGACTATTTTGGATGTTTTGTGAGATGAAGACTCCGTGTGTGTTATTTTATTTTAACTTAATGATTAAAATAATTGTGTCATATAAATTGGGATGAATTCGTGAATTAAAATAAAATCTTAAAAAATAACAAGAATTATCAATCATCAAGCCTGTCCATGAGTCGATCAGGTCAGTTTTGAACTCCAAATAAGAGGTTTATACCAAAAAGAATCTTTAGGGCAAGTCTAGCGGTTATATCAAATGACAGATGGAGCTTTAAATGGTAAAATTTAACAGGCCACAACCCTCTCAACCGATCTGCCAAAGCCAGGTGTCACATACGTGGATAACATATCAAAAATCTTCTGCCAAATTTGACGGAAACAAAGAAGACTGTCAAATATTTTTTTATTAGTTCGTTCTCTCTCTTTGCTCTCTCCCTATGTCGTCTTTCTTGATCAGCATTGATCTCTTCTTTCTTTGTTGTGTATGATAAGTTGTAATCTAGCCATGGAGGCTTAGCACAGACCTTGCAATATCCTCTACGGTCACTCTAACGGCGCTATCAACCTCAATAAAGCCTTCACTTCATCACCCCACTTGCCAAAGTTGGTTAATTTGTATCAAATTGATCGGCGAATGCCGAAAATGATTACCGAATAGGTTTTATGATGTGTTGGAAGTAGGGCTGTTAATACCGAACCGAAAACCGAATCGAAAAAAAACCGAATCGAAAAACAAAAAAACCGAACCGAACCGAATCGAAAAAAAACCGAATCGAAAAACAAAAAAACCGAACCGAACTGAAAAATTCGGTTCAGTTTCGGTTTTTGGTTCCAAAATAACCGAACCGAACCGTTTTGTCCCAAATAGAACAAAACGGTGTCGTTTGACTCGTTTCAGTTTTTTACTTGCAGTTGCAGCCCTAATTCCTATCGCGAGTTTGCTACTTTGAGTACTTTCAGTCTTTCACTCTTTCAGAGTTCAGACCGCCTGACTGGCCTGAGAGGTTGAGAACTTGAGACCTTTAGTAGCTTGAGTGCCTGACCGACAACGACTCGAAGGCTTAATGAGAGAAGCATCTCGGCCTCCTCCTCCTCCTCCTCCTCAGTCTTGAAGCGAAGTTAGCGAACTGTGAACGTATAAGCTCCTCTGCTCCTCCTCTTCTCTCATACACTCTGTCACTCTCTCGACTTCTCGAGTTGCTCTCCGCCCTTTGATCTTCATCTCCATCCTGTAGCAAAAGGTATAAATTCCTATTAATTCATACTTTGAAATTGAATGGAAATGTTTTGGTGTTTTAAATTGGTTGATTTGGTTCATCAAAATCTGAAATAGTATGCACTTTTGTTCCTCGTCCTCACTCCTCAGGTCGACCCCAAGATCCACGACCTCTCTGACGGTGGCCCTTCCCTCCAAACACGTGGATCCGACAAGTTCCGCCCCTTCGTCCACTAGAGTCTGTTCAGACGACGGTGAGTTTCATAATCTTTGTGTTTGTGCTTAGAAATTTAAAGGGAGTTTAAAGTATCAAACTTTAGGCAAACTAGTTCAAGCTTCTGTCATTTTTGTTTTTCTGGGTTTATGGGAATTTCAGAAGTTTTGGCACCCAGAAAACACAAGGGATTGTGCACTGTGCAGTTATCAAGCTTTAGCCAAACTAACTTGGTGGAACTTCTGTCTTCTTAAACCGAGTTTATGGATATGTAGGGCAGCCATTTAGAGTTTAATTTTGTTTAATGGGGGGTTTTTAGAGCTTTTTTAATTATTATTGCTTTTGATTTGTGAGCCTAAGATTTTGAGAGTGGTATGAAGGAGCAACACTGCTGGAGTCTTGTAACATAATCATTCTTTGATCAGTTTGTTGTAATACCATCAGTATTCAGTAGTTCAGACTGTTCAGTTACTTCAGTATTAGGAAATTAGAAATGTGTTTTCTCTTTTGTGCAAGATTTTGGTGTAACTACAATATGTCTTAATGTTTTGGTTACAGAGAGATTCAGATTCTGAAACTTATTATCAATACGAGGAACATAATGCAGTAGCTTGTAGCCTTGTACATACTTTTTGATTGTGTTACTGTTAAATGTGGAAACGGAGCTGTTTGTGTACTTGTTCATTAATTCATGTTATGAAACAAAATAAATGAAACAAAATGATAACAAGTTTGTATACACCATACAAATATGAAGCCTCTATTTCTGTGAATGAATCTGCGTGTTTGTTTATGTTTTGGCTTGTCAGGACTGAATTTTTCCGATCTAATCGGTCTTGGACGATCTTAACCAAGTTTGTATACACCATAAAAATATGAAGCACGAGGAACCACACAAACATAAAAGTCTGATTCATTCATCGAATTACGAAGATTCTTGACTTCGTAGTTTGATACTAAACAATGATTATTGGAGTTCTTGACTTCTTGTAGGTTTAAGAAAATGTCTGCTAAGTTGTCAAAGGAAAACCCCCGAGATGAGAAAGTGAAAATGGTGGACAATTTTAGTTTTGAGAATAAATTTAATTGAGTGTTTTTATGTAATATTTAGAATTTTGGATTGTATTTTTATTTGGATGGACTGTAAACTTTTTAAACTAGGACTGTGGATTGTGGACTTTGGTTTATCAGTTTATAATTGTTGATGTTTGAAACTTTGAATTTGTGATGTAAACTTTCGGTAAGCATTTGCTAATTGCTATGGTTTGAAACTTTGAATGTGATTTGTGGCTAATTATATTTATTGTAGTTTGATTCGATTTGACATAAACTTTCTATACAAAGTTATTGAAAAAAGTAATCAATAAAGATCTTCGAATTTTCGAAATTAATAGAAAGAATCAAAGAAACAGTATTTTTTTTAGAAAAAAAAGTTTTTTTTTATTATTTAAAAAAAAACCTAAAAAAAACCGAAAAAACCGAGGAAAAAATCGAATCGAACCGAACCAAACCATTCGATTTTTTATAAAAAAATCAGGAAAATCGAATCGAACCGATTCAATTAAAAAATACGATTCAGTTTTCGGTTCGGTCTAATAACCGAATCGTTTGTCCCGATTAACAGCCCTAGTTGGAAGGTTACTTCAAATTCTATCTTAATATTGTGTATGATCTTCATCTTGGTAAAGCTAGTTTATGGCTGGAGTTCTTTTTTTCAATGGTTAGTTAGCTTGCCAAGAAGTACTGAAATGAAAACTTAAAAACACAAAATAATATAAATTTATAACAGATTGGTTGGAACTCAAGTATCGGAAGAATGTGAAAATCCGGGTCAGCTGTCAAATTTGAATTTGGTATATATGGTATGACAAAATCATTAAAGTTGGCCTCAAAAGGAAATCAACTGTGGCGGTGATATTATGAGTACGTAACAAATGCATGTGTTTATTTGTATGTCCTATGAATATGCTTGTACGTATCGGTGATATATGATGCTATGCCAGCAATTAATCCACCCAATAATTTGTCTGACCATCAAGTTTGGGCACAGATGTCATTCCATGTAATAAAGAAGAAGATGATGTCACAAGAGAGCGAATGAATACCGTAGCGTTGTAAATTTTCCAATAAACCATTTCACTTTTTATTTTTGATACAAATGAAAAAAACAAAAGAGCTAAAGAGAAATTCTCTCCAAATAACCACACCTTCTGATATCAAAGCTAGCAGCTAACACTACTAGCAAAACAAGGTTACAGCACTGATTTTGATCTGTGTGTTTTAATGATTTTCTACACCGATGTCTGTGAAAAACGCTTTGTTCACAGTCCAGTCACAAATATCATTTTCGTGAGTCTCAGAGAGACATGGAATGCTCAAATATTACATTTATCTGTGAAATGTCCTATTCGCACAATTGTCAGTGTAAACACACAACCCCACCATTACTGCTTCTTGAACAGAAACTTCCGTGTGCAATACCTTCCCATTTCACATTGTTTTCAGTGTGTATTGGTTTAATTAATCACAGATAAATTAACTGTGTAAATGGTCTTGTCCCCAAAAAAATGATCGATTTCCAGAATTCGATCTAGATCTGGTTTTTACATTTGGGTGTTAATTGATACTTTTTCCTTAATTCACTAATGGTCGCTGACATAGAATCCAAATCTGGATTCATCCTTCACATTCCAGATTCATATTTGATTATAAATATACCCTTTTATTCTCCATAAGAACTTGCCTATACAATACTAGATCTCGGATATGAAGCACTCGTCTACAATATTAGATAAAGGAAGTGGGTAAGTACGTTCTCATTCCAATAGAAGACATGTTTCAAAGCAATCCAACTCTTCCCTGTTAGAATAGGACTCAACAATCGTTTATGCAACGAGTTAATAACTAAGTCATCTAGTAAGAATCGTATTAGGATTGTTTATTAAGTACATGTATATCTGTATATCAAGTTACATGATTAAAGTCCAACTTATTCTGATATGAATCTCTTCGTTTAAAGTAAACCTAATAGAATTAGACTTGAACTCTGTCATGGGTAAAGGCGCAAGTCCATTCTTATAAGTACGAGAGTTTTGGTCCCTGTTCTTGTGTGAAAAAGCATTCAGAATTTACCCCATTGAAGGTGCTTAACAACATTAAAGAATAGAAGATCAAACTCATATTATCGATTATTTTGATATATGTATTCAGTGATTGTTCTATAAAGTTCTATGTTTGATCTTTACGTGTTTATGATGAATTGAAATATTCAGTTACGATCTAACATTTGGTATCAGAACTTTGACTCGTTCATACGTCATAAATCGATTAAGAAAAACATGTTAGATTTCAGAATTAAGAAACAATCGAATGGGTTTATGGTTTTTGATTAAGTTTTGATGCATACGGAAAACACTAGACACAGGTTGCTTTGGGATAAATGGCCACCGAGTACAATTGAAGCAATTTGCTTTACAATCAGTTCCCACTCTACCGGGTTGACTCAGCTACAACAATGATCAGTTTTCACTTTTCAGACTTCAGAAACAGATCGATGTTTTGGGGAAAATCTGCCTCACATGGTCGATCGACACGGAGACACAAATCGATGGAGAAACAGCTCCACCAAGCAGCCCTCAAAGGCTTCGTACCATCTCTCCTCGACATCCTCAAACAAGACAACCGTCGACACCCCCTTACACAGTGCCGCTTCTTCTCTCTTGGTTTCTTTTATTTTATTTATCTTTGGTGAAGTTTGAGATTGAGATTGAAATGGGAATCGATTGCATATATGACAGTGGATTTTGTTTGCTTCACCCTGTTGATAGGAATAACATCCACGACATCCCTCCTGTCCCAGCTGCGTACTGCTAGAGTTTGGATTCAGGGTACAGTAAGTCTCCTTTTTGTGTGAGCGACATGGCCAAAATTTGGACATTGATGTGTATCTAACAATCCTTCGTCAATAATTGATTGAGGCTAAAGCTTCGAGTCAATTGTGCTTTCGAACTCTCCGGAGATGCAGACCAATTGTTCAACGAAATGCCGCATAGAAACACTGTTTGTGCAAATGCACTTTTGTCAGAGAAGGTGTGGTTCATGTTGTTGACCAACTTGTTTTAGCTGGTACTCCAAATTCAGTTCCTTCACAAGTCTTTTCTGCTGAAAAGGATAATGATTCTGTTCCGGGATCATCACGTTCTAGGCGTTACAGACGTCGCAGCAACAACTCAAATCTGGATGGAAGTACATTGGAAGAATCAAAGACACCTGCTTCTGTAAATGTTGGTTCACCTCCAAGTTCAGTGGAGATTCCTTCTATCAATTCCAGCCTTCGTGTAGCTGTCAGTTTATCTGCTAAATCTTTTAAGGACAAATACTTCCCTTCAGATACCGAAGCTAGTGAAGTTGGAGTTATAGATGATCTATTACACTTCAAAAATCTCTGTGTGAAGTTGAATGCTGGTATTGATGACCCAAAAACAAAAGCAAAAGGAAAATCAAAAGCTTCTGGGTCTCTCTTGGTTGATAGTTCTGCAAACAAGGAAGAGTATTTGATTGACGTGGTATCTGAGATGGTACACTACCGGAATAAGCAACATTACCGGCGAGATTTCCAAAAACAAGGCCGGCAACCGGAAAAGTCGCCGGTAATGTTCATCATTACCGGCGACTTACTCCGTCGCCGGTAATGTCGCCGGAATTTCGTCGGTAATGTTTCAAAACATTACCAGTGACCTCCTCCTTCACCGGCAATGTCAAGCCAAACATTTCCGGTGATTTTCCTGGCGGAATTTCGCCGGCAATGTTTGGCTTGACATTGTCGGCGAAGGAGGAGGTCGTCGGTAATGTTTTGAAACATTACCGGCAAAATTCCGGCGACATGTCGTCGGTAATGCCTCTTATATTAGATGCCGATCGCAGCAAGTCATTCATTTGGATCGAAAAAAATCCGGTGAAATCGAAAGAAGTAAAACGCTCTGAAATCGATCCTTCGGTATTGTCAAAATTAAGGCGCGCGTCGAAAACTCGATCACTAGGGAAGCTATATATATATAGGTACGTGTATATATACGTATATGTGTATGTATATATATATATGTGTGTGTTGATCAAATCCAATTCGTGAGATATGAAATGTTGTTGATGTCACGCGAAACGAGAAAACTGCTTGTAGTTAATCTTATCTTTTGTCTGAATCAACGACTGGTATTATCGTAGTGCTATCGGAGCCAGGCTTAAGAGAGCCTCCTACCTAGTCAAATACATTTTGAACTGAAAAAAAGAAGAATACCATTATCGAGTACTGAATCGAATTCAGAGATTAGATCGATATATATATATATGTGCATGCATGTGCTGATTTAATTAGAGTTGAATTGAGATATCGCGTCGATTATTAGTAGTGAATGTGTGTATATATAATACGTAAAATTGTTAGAATTTTCAGGATGGACAAGAGTTGGATGAGCCTCGAAAGATGGGATGTCAGATATCACCAGGGAATTAGGAGTTTTGTGAATTTTGTGAAGGCTAATTGTGGAGACACTACACTTCATTATTGCCCGTGTAAAGAATGTAAGCGATCGATTTCGTTTTCCCATTGATAAAGTCCATAAGCACCTGAGTAAATACGAGTTTTGGGATAAGTACACTTGTTGGATTTATCACGGTGAAACATCGTTAGCGGGTCCGTATGATCATGGACAATTTGGTGAGAGGGCCAATCCACGCTATGATCATGGAGATTTTGCTGAGAGGGGCAGTTCATCCTATGATCCAACATCGATGTTAATCAATGATATGTTTCCTCATGAGAGCGGTGTATTTGCTGATGAAGCACCAAATGTCCCTCCCGTCGTTGAGGGTTTCCCCCATATTGAGCCAGTCGAGCCATTACCTGGAGCTCATGTCAACACAAGCGGTATGGACAAATACAACAACCTGATTGCATTGCAACAGACTCCGTTGTACGACGGTTGTAGTAAGACTGTTCTTGAAAGTGTGATGGGAGTGATGCAGCTCAAAATGGAGAACAAAATGTCTGTCAAAGCTGTTGATTCTTGGTTGAAGTGGACTACTTCGCTACTGCCACCCGGTCATCGTCTTCCTACCACTCATCATAAGGTGCGACATATCCTGAAAGATCTTGGGCTTTCCTACATCAAAATCCATGCATGCAGATATGATTGTATTCTCTTCTGGGGAAAAGATCTTGAAGACCTTGAAGCCTGCCCGGTATGTTTTACAGAAAGGTATAAGTTGACTCCTGCAGCCAGCAAGAAAGCTGTGAAGATACTTCGATATTTCCCGCTTATGGATAGGCTGGAGAGGTTGTTCATGTGTGCTTTCACGGCCGAAGCAATGAGATGGTGGGCTGAGAGGAATTTGCCTGACGATGACACCCTTATACACCCTTCCGACGGAGAGGCTTGGAAGCACATGGTCAGGGAGTTTGATCATTTTGCAGCAGAGGTCCGAAATGTTTGGCTAGGGCTCTCATCTGACGGATTCAACCCTTTTGGCAACATGAGTCTTCAATACAGTATATGGCCAGTTATTTTGGTACCGTACAACCTTCCACTATGGATGTGCATAAAGAAGGAATACAATATGCTGACTCCGTTAATTCCGGGCCCGGGTTATCCAGGAAAGTGTCTCGATGTGTATTTGAGGCATTTGATTGAGGAGCTTAAGTACCTGAGTGAGTGTGGCCACCCCACTTACGATAGGTTCAAAAAGGAGATGTTCCAGATGCATGCCATGCTTGTTGGCACCATCAGTGATTTTCCTGCCCGCGGTATGTTGTCGGGCAACGTTACCAGGGGTTACAGGGCTTATTCAGAGTGCATGACGATTGATTGTTGCAGTCCTCATTGTAGTAAAATTGTTCAGATGCTTCACCGTTGTTGGCTTCCATATGATCACCCATTTAGGCAGGATCCAGACGCGTTTGATGGGACTGTGGAAACAGGTGTGGCATCCAGGCGATGGATAGAGGAAGAAATTTTGGAAGTGTTGAATGAATATGATTTTGGCCAGCTAAGCAATCATCTTGACATAGTGGTGTCAATTCCAGACAAGCCCGAAAGGTATAAGTTTTGGACACACAAGAGCATATTCTGGGAACTCCCCTACTGGCCCAGGTTGCCTATCAGACACTACCTAGAAGTCATGCACATAGAGAAGAATGTGTGTGAAAGTGTGGTGGGCACAGTTCTTAACTTGGAGGGGAAAACAAAAGACATCCCTAAGGCACGCATTGATCTGAAAGTTATGGGACTGCGGAAACATTTGTGGTTAAGAGATGGTAAGAGAAAAATGTTGCAAGCTCCTTACACCGTCAAGCCGAAACATAAGCATGAAATTTTTCGGTGGCTGAGTATTGTCAGGTATATATTCTTATATATGACTATGCAGGAAATTGGTTTGCCTTAAATTTTTACATGATTATGGTTATATGCGAGAAATATAATTGTTGCCTATGGCTATATATATATATATATATATATATATATACACGCAGGTATCCTTATGGCTATGCAGGAAATATAAGCAGGTGTGTTAACTTCTGGGACAATAAGATGTACAGATTAAAGAGTCATGACTGCCATGTACTGCTTCAACGCCTTTTCCCTATTTTCATTCGAGGGTACCTGCCCAAAGAGGTGGTGGAGCCGTTGGTGGCCTTGTCAAGATTCTTTCAGAAGTTATGCACCAGGGAAGTTAAAAAATCAGATCTCAGGGAGATGCAAGATGACATCATTTTTATCATGTGCAAGCTTAAAAGGATCTTTCCGCCAAATTTTTTCGACATCATGCCTCACTTAATGATCCATCTTCCCGAACAATTGTTGCTTACCAGTCCCGTACACTACACTTGGATGTATCCCATGGAAAGGTACAAATGATTCATACATTTGGTTTGCCTCTGTTTTTATATGTAAATTCTTATTTTTACCTTAGTTAACATGCACTTGTTAACTTGTAGACAATTGGGAGCCTACAAGGACTATGTGAAGAATAAATATGCACCTGAAGGGTGTATCGCTGAAGCATATGTTGCGCACGAGTGTGTAACGTACACCAAAGTGTATTTGGGAGCGCTTGAGGACCCCCAACAACAGATGCCGATAGATGAACCCCAGTTCAACCTTTCTATCATCTCCAATGACGTGGTAGTACAGGGAAGCTTGCCAAAGTCGTACAAGTTGGATGGAAATGAGGTAGCCATTGCCCACTGGTCGGTACTGATTAACTGTGAAGAAGTACAATATTGGAAAAACTATCATCTTCACTGCCCTGCTATTGCCGGAAATGTTGATTACCACAATAGGACGTTTGCAAACTACGTACTTTGGTCAATGGGTAAGGGTATATGTGTATATGTCTTTTTTTTTATTGCCATTTTCCTTATATAGCATGTGTGTACGTACGTGGTTTTGTGGTTTCTATGTTCATAATTTCTTGTGTGGTTTCTTATCGTTTTCAGATGAACCATGTAGCAAATGATGGTTGCCCAGAGTGGTCAAACGAATTGAGGGTCCTGGCGATGAAACCGATAGCTTCAAAAGTTTACTCGATGTGTCAGGTCAATGGCGTGAAATTTATATGTGAAAATCGAGACAACCGACTGAAAACACAGAATTGTGGGGTGATGGTCCATGGTGGGCAGGATGGCGTTGACTATTACGGTGTCCTTCATTCAGTAGTTGAACTAATTTATGGGAACCGCATGAAAGTGCACTTGTTCAAGTGTAGATGGTTTGATACTAGCCCGGAGAACACAAGGACCGATCAGTACGGAACATTTTCGGTGAATACTGCTACTTATGAAGATGACCCTTTCGTTCTTGCCTCATCAGTAAAACAAGTGTTTTACCTTGACGATCTTCTTAACAAAGTCCCGTGGAAGGTGGTTAACCATGTTGCTCATAGAAACATATACAGTGCTGCCACACTTGGTGATACCGCAGATGATGAGGAAGTTACTGCATACCAAGAGCCGAACGCTTTTGACATTCCGGAATCATCTACGATTCGCCTTAATAATGTGAGATCTGGGAGTGTAGTTCGAATTACTAGAGCAGAACTTCTCGATGTTAATCCAAATGAAGTAGACGCTGATTCAGATGACGAGGAGCGGCACATATTGCCAGAGGTTACCTATGAAACCGAGTCAGACTCAAGTGATGAAGATGATTACGATTATCATCCTTAGTACGTTAATGATGTAGTTGGAAATTGTAGTCGGAAATTCTTGTCGGAAATCATGTCGGAAATCGTTGTCGGAAATTGTACGTTGTCGGAAATTGTAGTCGGAAATTGTAGTCGGAAATCGTAGACGGAAATTGTTGTCGGAAATTGTAGTCGGAAATCGTTTTGGAAATTGTAGTCGGAAATTGTTGTCGGATATTCTTCGGGAAATGTCAACATTACCAACGAGTTGCTCAACTCGTTGGTAATGTCATTACCAACGAGTTTAAGTCGTTGGTAATGACATTACCAACGAGTTAAACTAACTCGCCGGCAATGTTTAATGGATATGCAAGAACCCAGCTCGAGCCCGAGCTTCATTTCTCACCATCCTCTCCTCCTCTTCTCCTCCTCTCCTCCTCCCAACTCGTTCCGGTGGCCTCCCTCTCCTCAAAACTCTCTTCCTCTCCTCCCCTCCCCTCACCTCCTCTCCCTTCTCCTCTCTCCTCACTAAATATCCCGATTTCAAATTGAATTTCCTCTCCTCCCCTCCTCCTCTCCTCCTCCCCTCCTCCTCTACCTCCTCCCCTCACCTCCGTCGCTGGAAAAGCAGCTTGAGCTCCACCATGGCAGGTGCTCTCTCTCTCTCCCTCTCTCTCAATTTTTATTTATTTTTGTGCATAAATATATATACATATGTACGTATGTACGTATGTGGGAATGTATATATATATATATGTATGTGGAAATTAAATTTAATTAGGGTGATAAGCATGAAATTTAGATGCAATGTATATATATACCGGTAATGTTTGAAAAATGTGGAAAATTAATTAGGGTGTGTGATTTGGATGAATATGTGATGTATATATATATGAAAATTTAATTTAATTAAGATGCATGATGTATATATATGTGTGAAAAATGTGGAAAATTAATTAGGGTGTGTGGTTTGGATGAATATGTGATGTATATATATATGTGAAAATTAAATTTAATTAAGATGCATGATGTATATATATATATACATCGAAAATGTATATATGTTAATTTAGGTGATATAGTTGTTAATTAATCGTATAAATTAAGGTGGAAAATCGGAATCGGAACGGTGCAGAATCAAACGGTTTTAAACCGGAACCGCGTGGAACCGGAACCGTTTGGAACCGGAACTGTTTGTAACTGGAACCGTTTGAAACCGAACAGTTCCAGTTCCAAACGATTCCGGGTTCAAACGGTTCCAGTTCCGCCCGGTTCCGGTTCCGATTTGTTATAGAACCGAATCCATGACTATTACGGTGTCCAGGACGTTTTGCGGCAAATTGGCTTCGGAGAGGTTCCCGAAATAGTGGAGGGAGCAGTAGTCAAGCTTCCTCCTCAGCCGCAGTTAGCAACACGCGCAGTGGGCCAATGATGAATGCTCGCACGAGAGCCTTGCTAGATGCACGAGCTGAGGAGGAAGCTGCACGATCAAGAGCCGTGCAACCAGAAGTTGAGCCTCGAGCCTCAGTCAGCAGACGCTCAGTCAGCAGACGTCCCTCCGTCAGCAGACCCTCAGACGAGCGATAGTCAACGGGGGCATCAGAAACTCCCTCAATCCGAATGCCCCCTATTCGCCCGGTGCCTACTCCCGTTTCACGGGAATCATCTGAGGCAGATGGTGGTGCTGGCGCCTCATCGTCCAGGCCTCGTCTATCTCCGCCGTCCGGTCTCTTCCTACCCGACGAGATTCCTGTGATCCCTGAATTCGATGATAGGGGGATGCCTATTTATGTTGAAGGACGGCCGGAGTTCCTGAGCGTGGAGGAAGCGTACAACTTCATCCCGTTCGACCCCGTGTATCTTTGGAGTGTGAGGTGTACCAACCAACAAACGGACGATGCAGGTAAATTTAATTAACATCAGATTGATTACTTAATTATTACTAAAGACTTACGATAGGTTCAATTAATGATATCAATTTGTTGACATTGTATTATTAGGCAATTTCGTTAATGGGACTAGAAAACGGAAAGGGGCTAGAGGCACCTGCACCGGGAAGAGACTTGAGCAGGCCACCGGGGGAAGGAAAACGCGCATAAGGGCCAATGAGGATGGCGAGGCGATCAAGGCATTTGACACCACGCGAAAATATGTCAGCATGGCCGGGGCGATCGTGCGGGACAAGGTCCCAATGCTTTGGCCAGATTGGGAATCTGTGCCTATCTTCGTGAAGATGCAAGTGCATAATGCACTGAGTGTGAGTTAAATCGTATTTTCATTACGTAAATTTTACATTTATTAATTAAGTCCGAATAAATATATAATTTTACCTTTTATATGGCCTCATTGCAGGTGTGGTTTGACGTGGATGAAGTTCTTATTCACACGTGGGTAGAACATCAACTACATATGAGGTGATGTGCTTCGAGTTATTTGAGTATATATCGAGTTAGATTTTTGTTTATCAAGTGTTTTAATATCTCTAACTTTTTTTCCTTGTGTTAATATAGGTATAAAGAGTGGAAGAACGAGCTTTCTTCCCATTACACTGTATACAAGGAGCTAGGCCGAGGTTCTACCCCTAGCGAATTTCGGTTTAGGGAGTACGAGTGGAAGTGGCTGATAGCCCACTTCGAGCACCCCAAAGCTCAGGTATGCATCATGAATATATCTTACAAGCCTAATGTATCGTATCACATTGAAATTGTTAGTTACTAATTTTTTTCCATATGTTTATCAAACAAGGGGATTTCGAAGACGAACCGGGCGAATAGATTGAAAAACACTAGGGCCTATCATGCAGGTTCACTCAACTATTTGGGTTGGTCGACTAAGGCGCAACAACAACAAGAAGTGAACCCGTTGGTGTATATTCATCAGAAGTTCTATCCGCAGTGCCCTGAAGAAGCGGTAAGTCTTTCGCCTTTCCATGTGTTAATAAAACTATTTTTCGATATTAATTTATTTTGTTAGCTAATACGTTATTCATTTTCGCTTTTCAATTAGGCGAGAGTGGAGGAGGCGACCGCAGAAGTGACCATGAATATAACTCGGACTAACCATCCTGACTGCTCCGAGGAAGAAGTCACCCAGTATGCCTCTCAGATCGATCTGCTTGATCGCCCTATAGCCTCTCAGATCATGGCAAAAGCGTGCGGGACTGGAAAGAATACCTACTACTGTAGGGGAATGGGCTCGGCGGGCGAAGGAGTATTGAAGAACACTTCAGAATACTCTACCGGGTCAAGAAGTTCAGCTTCTAGTCGTAACCTCGCAGCGGAGCTTCAGAGGACGCGGAGGGAGTTGGAGGAGCAAAAGAGGCAGATAGCCGAGCAGCAGGCAATCAGAGATGCCGAGTACCAACACATGGTCCAGCAGCAGACACAGATGTTCACATGGATGCAGACCATGTACAAGGCTCAGACTACCGGACGCCCGTTCCCCACACCTCCCCCGCACCCTGTGTTCCCTAGTTATCCACTACCACCACCGCACCAGTCACCGCCACAGCAAGACCAGGGTAGCCACCGGAGTTCAAATGAGTACATGGATTACTTCGACCCTGACCCGCAAGTTCCTCGACCCTGACGTGTAGTTGTAGTTAATTTTCGTATCGTCGTTGCTATTTATACTGTACGTTGGACATTTATGTGTACTGTTGAACTTGTATGATTGTACGGTTTATGTCTTTTAATGCAGGTTCTGGAATTGGGCCCAATCCAGAACCGTGTTTTTTTTTCAAAATTTTTTCAAGCATTGCCGGCGACATGGACCTAAGTCGCCGGCAATGTCTTCAAATTCCGGCCACGGCGGCGCTGACATTGCCGGCGACTTGAGTCGCCGGTAATGTCCTAAACATCACTGGTGACTTGGTAATGTCTTAACATTACCGGCGACTTGAGTCGCCGGTGATGTTTAGGACATTACCGGCGATGGCGTTTCCCGTCGCCGGCAATGCTATCTCCGGCGGGCAATTTCCAGCGACGGCATTGCCGGCGACTTGTCGCCGGTAATGACAATTCCAGCGAAAAAAAAAACAAGGCCAGCGACTAAAGTCGCCGGCAATGTCTCTTAATCCGGTAGTGGTAAACGAACTAAGCAAATGGTGGAACTACACAAAATTGTGACTAGAAGATGTAGTTTTTGCTTATGCTATGTTTTGCTTGTTGCGGCGCTGCTGCTCAAAAACTGTCCAGATAAGTTTTTGATTTCTAATGCTGTTAAGAACACTGTAACTTTAGGGGATGAAACCCACAATGTACAGAATTCTATTTTGGTGTTCAGTTTTCATATGGGCAGGTAAACAGATTGCGTATACTTACACTGTTGTTGTGTATAATATTTTGCTAGAGTTGTGGAACGCGGAATGAACGGAGTATACAAAAGGGGTTGAAATTATTATTTCTTACTCAAATATAGGAATTTGGTACTGCTTCCATTAATTTTGTTTTGTGCAGCGCTTAAAAGCACACATGTGAGTATCTCGAATTTCTTGAGAACTTGTGATTGGTCATTTGTTTAAGGTTGCAATTAAGTTAGTAAAGAAAGTGTCTTATAAAACCCACTTCAGAATTGCATTGATTTTCACATGAATGATTATATATGATAAATAGTGTTATGTGGAGTTTGATATTTGTGACATTTTGGATACAGATAATGAACAAAGATTAATTAAGTATTTGCAGAATTTGATAAAGCATGAATAAAGAGTATTGTTTACAGAATTCATCAGGGATATTAGAATTCTATATAACAAAGCATGTATAAAGAATATTATTCTGAAGAATTATTAAAGAAATAATGCAAATACTGTTGGTAAACATTTTCATTAAGTAATTGATGAAAACTTAAGTAAACCAACAACTAGTCTAAAGTTCTTGGTTAGATTTTGAGACACGTATTGCACAAAGCAAGGTGTTTTTAATTTCTGTTCCAAAAACCTTGTGGATACATAGACTGTGATTGTGTTTAACACAATTTATGATTACCACACAAATGAAAATGACTAAAACACATAAAGCTCGCTTAGTTCTCTTCTTCTTTCCATTAAAGGTGTTGATTGATCTTTGCATACAGTGTTTTATTCTTTTGGTTTTGTGATATGGAAACTTAAGAAAATCTTGTTCTCTTATCACAAAAGAGGCAAATGCATTCAGTTCACATTCAGTTTGACTCTAACTTTAAGTAATGTATGCTATTGATGATACTAAGTGTTTCTTTTCTGTTTTCTCATTTTGAAATACAACTTGAGGTAATAATCAGATTGTTTTATCATTTGTATAATCACTATTTTGCTTCCGCTATGTTTTGAATTGCAGCGCCGTAGCAGAGGCTAAGGTATGTTAATGCTAGAATTCTGATAGTTAAGTTAATATTGAAGCATGTGTTTTACGTTCTACTAAAGTGATTATATTCAACTTTGGATTCAGTTATTCATGTGTGGCTATAATAATTGATTAATGATTACGAAAAAATGTGAAACGTAATAAACTAGCATGCTCACACTTTGCTACATTATAAAGATTAAGGTTGTTGTCATCAATCATATATTTTATTGGCATTTTAGTCAGTCATGGCTTTAGAAAATGAAAACGATTGTCTGATCTTAAATGACTAATTGGAAAGCCAATCAAGAAACTGTAAAGCAAATGAAAATAGATATTTTCTTATAATTACATAAGTAAACGGGTATAATTTGGTTGATTACAGATCTGTGAGTTTTCTATTTGAATGATTATTAATGTGATTATCTCCCAAGATTTCTACAGTTTTCAAAGAAAATTTTGCAGAATAAGAATTAGTTTATTGATCAAGCTTTGGTATAACTTGATATACATAACCCATAAACTAAATTCTTATAAACAAAATCTGGGTTTACTGGTCATATGAACAAGTATATTGCACAAAGCAAAACTTCTTTATATTTTCAGCAAATCAATGTAGTTTACAACAGATTGAAACTTGTGTATTTGGTTTTAAAAATCCATGTCTAGCTATTTTTGCTTCCAAAGAACTGTGTCAGCATGGTTTCTAGAACTAAAACAGCAACAAACATGCTATTTAATCTGATATTTGGATATTTTGAAGCTTTTCTTCTGCCCAAAGGTGTTGACTGCTTCCTTATATATGTTAGATTACCTTGTCATGGGTTGTTGATATAGAAACTTCAGAATGCTTATTCTACTACCCAAATGTGGTGTTAAGTATTATTTTCAGTTTGGGGTATTTTGTTATATATATTTAGTTATTTTATTCATATATATTGGATATGCTTGTTAAACTTATATTTTGTTATCAGTATGGTTTGTTTTAGTTTTATATTGGCTATAAACATAAAACGCTGAAGTCTGAAAACAAAACTTGGTGTTTAACAAATTTTAGTACAAAGAACTACTTAAATTTTTTTCTCGAGTTTGCTCCTTAGGAATTATCAGTTCATAGACTTTTATCTAACTCAGGAATCAAGAATGTCATGTTACTTACAATGGTATAAGACAAACACTCTTATTAAGACGGTCATCTAATAAAGAAAATTCAGTGAAACCTTGAGTTTTAAAACCACTTCCATCGTCACTTCTCTCATAATGCTACTGTAAACCTCATTCACTAAAGTTGAGACTAAGAAGCTATCTCAATATCTGTTTGTCATATCTATAGATGATTTGTCAACCTTTTCACATTAGGACTTTTATTTGATGTTGCAGTCTTTAAGATTACTGACTAGAAGTTGATCTTCATTTAGATTTTGGGATATAGACTGCAAAATCTAATAAAAGGCGGGGGGGGGGGAAGTGTTGTGAAAATTATATTGAGAATGAACAAGGAAGAGTCTAAGTATTCTATTTGGTAGATAGACTCTTGATATAGTTCCTTGTAAATGCTATTGTATAATGTGACAAAGATAAAAGAATTGAACAGTATCAGTTTTGCATTCAGATAAGTCTATAAAAATCAACAGTCAGCTTTTTAACTTATTTCTAAATCAATATCTAAATCTAAGTGGTCACTAAAACATGAAAATTAAGTTCTATGTGCTTATTATGTGTGGGAGTTAGGCGGCCTGTGGGTTAATTAATTAAGAGATTAATGTTATTTTAGTTAACAAGAGTTTCACGATAAGAGTGATATATGATTTACTGTTTTTGTAGAGAACTATGCAGTTTCTATTCTGTCTATATGTGAATGTCTTTATGTTTGCTGTAGCGTTAAGATATAATGCAAGAACACTTACAGTTATCTCTATTATGCAGGCTGTAATAGCCATGTAAGAGAATGTTTGTAAAGAACTTTGGCTCATAAATTCTCTGATGAATACCAAAGCCTTAAGAAGCATTATTTCAGGTAAGTTTGATGCTATGTCTACCGTTGTTCTTGGAAAACAGATTCAAAATTCAAAGCATATAGAATTTCAGTTTTGAAATGTGTTAGTGAGAGAATGGTTATTTGAAGTTTTGTAGTTATTTTAGTTCTTAAATTCAGTGGGAGCAAACATAAGTTAGAGATTTTTGTTTCAGTTTTATGTTCTTGATTCAGTTTTTGTTTTGAGAAGTTATTCTCATACTCTGTAAACATGACTTTTGGATATCAAGGATAATGGAGATTTTTCAGATTTGATGTGTTGCAACCTTCGGTACAAATCTGAAAGTTATTCATTTATTCTGTAGACTGTCAAGTTTGATCAATTCAAGGATGTGATATGTAACATTTGTGTTGCATATGTGTAGCCTTTACAGTTAACAAACACAAATCCACTAGTGTATAGAGGTGTTTGTATTTTGGAGTTTTTTTGTTAAGAAAACCATTCAGTAGGACAAGGAGATATTTGACATAGGTTTTAAGTTGATATACGTTGTCAATTGCTCCATATTTCATATCTGGAATTCATGTGCATTATAGATGTTATTGTAGTGGTTCTTAAAGGACAATTTTGAATAATAAAGTTGTTTCTTTCTGAGTTCTGCCGTAGTGACTTTAATGTGACAGAATTGCGTTTTTGGATTTTAAACATTAATATGATTCACGAGCTCCTTAAGTTACTTTTTGGCATTCTGATATTGACTATGTTGCGAAACATGAGCATTGTTGGTCCTAGTGGGAGATTGTTAGAATAGGACTCAACAATACTATGTATCTAGTCGTTTATGCAACGAGTTAATAACTAAGTCATCTAGTAAGAATTGTATTAGGATTGTTTATTAAGTACATGTATATCTGTATATCAAGTTACATGATTAAAGTCCAACTTATTCTGATATGAATCTCTTCGTTTAAAGTAAACCTAATAGAATTAGACTTGAACTCTGTCATGGGTAAAGGCGCAAGTCCATTCTTATAAGTACGAGAGTTTTGGTCCCTGTTCTTGTGTGAAAAAGCATTCAGAACCTACCCCATTGAAAGTGTTTAACAACATTAAAGAATAGAAGATCAAACTCATATTATCGATTATTTTGATATATGTATTCAGTGATTGTTCTATAAAGTTCTATGTTTGATCTTTACGTGTTTATGATGAATTGAAATATTCAGTTACGATCTAACATTCCCATGAATGAAAGAGATCTGTAGAAAACAAACACAAGGAAAACGCTCGTGTATGTCAACAGCAAGTTGTTTGCACAGTTTCCATAAACCAGAAATGCCAGCAAGCTCACAACTTTAAAACATACCAAAATATAAGCTATAAAGCTTCGTGGCTTCCCTTACTTTGTCTGATCTCGAGAGTGAGAGGAAATAAAGTCGACATAGAGATCAATTAAGGTGGTTTTCTTTGCTTCGTTGTCGAATCTCAAACTCAAACTCCTCTTCAAGTTCCATCATAATCTCTTCTTCAATTATGCTGCAATTGAGGAGAAAAAGAAGTGGGCAGTATGCAAAGAATAACCAAATATCTGATTATAAGCAATGAGTACCTGATACGAATTCGAATTAAAGCTCAAGGGAATCTGGATGAGAATGCTTTTACTTCAATCAGTTGTCTGTGTAGAATGAGTTTTTTTATCCTGATATCTGTGTGGAACAAATAGGCAAGCCCCACATTATCTGTATGCATACATTAACAACAGAGATATCTGCAACAGAACACCTTGTAACTGTCTCGCTCTGATATCAGTTGCTTCGGATCAATCTAGACAGATGTCTGTAGCAATGTATATCGAATTACAGAGCGTTAACGACATGAATTTAATACACACTGATGTCCGTATAAATATATCTACCAATACACATGGTTATCAATGTGACATGCTTTTACATACCCCTGCGTATATTAACCTACGGATGTCCTGAATGTAATAGTTATCACCAGTGTTCTAAAAGACGAGCTAGGCGAGCGCCTAGGATCTAGGGGAGCCAAAATGAGAAAATAAGGAGACTAAACGTGATTTTCAATGATTTGGGCTTTAGGGCGGTCTGGTTGGACGGGCCTGGGCGAAAAAAAAAATTTGAAAACCCAATTCTAACACAAATCTGCTCCAAAGTAAAATGTCCAAATCCAAACCTAAAAAGCTATCGCGTCTCTCTTTGCCTCTCCATGCCCCTCCTTCGAGCTCCACCCTCAACGACCTTCCGAGCTCCGTCCTCCGCCTCTGCTCCGCTTCTCCTCCACAACCTTTGCCTCTTCTCTGCTTCTCCTCTGTGGTGCGTCTCTGCTCTTCGACAGCTTCACCATCGATCTCCGAGCTCGAAAGTCGAAATAAGTAATCGAATTTGCCAGGTACTGGGTTGTATGAAATTGTATAGCAAAACTCTCTGTATAGCAATTTCATAGGCCCTGGATTGTATGAAATTGTATGCCCTATAGGACCTATATTGTATGATTTGAAATTTTCGTATCCCCTGGATTGTATGATTTGAAATTATACTAAAATTGTATGCCCTGTATCCAGTATTTTACTTCAAACAAACAAACATGCTATCCAAGGCAATGAGGTTACCCTGTATGCTATCTTTTCTTATTGTTCTTTGTTCTGTGATTATCTACTATATTGGGTTCTGAAGTTTTTGATTGTCTAGAGCTTTTGTGATCTGTTTTACTCATTTAGGTAGGTGGATTCTATAAAGTTTGCATCTTCACTCTAGAAATGTTTTAAATATTCATTATTTCACATATATAAATATTATATATATATTGAATTAATACCGTCTAAAAATGTTTAATTCCGATTAATCCACGTCTAACCGCCTAGGCGCTAGAAGGTACCTTTATCGATTAGTGTCACCTAACGTTTTTTAGAACCTTGGTTATCACTACGGATTTCTGTAAAGAAAAATATTGGTGGACCCGATGTTATCAATAATGCACTGATATCCGTGTGCATAAATTTTGACATAAATTTCAGTGTGATAAATCACGTTGTGGGCAATAATTCAGTGTAAAATGCCTGTTTTCTAGTAGTGTAAAGCAGCATCTTGAAAAAGAGTGTCTTAGCAAAAAAAAAAAAAAACCTGAAAAAGAGTGTGTTCCCAAATATGAAGATTATCCATGAAGTGACCTCGATTAGCAAGGTTCTCTGTTACTAAATTAGTCATATTTTTACACTATTTTCCTTCTTTTATATATTATACTTTTGTTTTCCGACATATGATCGATCAAGACTTGTTCTTCATTAATGATCTATAATAACACAAGTCGGTCCACATTGAAATCTGAAAAAGTTCAATAAATCTTTCATTTATTTGTTTTTCCAATTTTGATATTATTAAGGAACAAAAATAATTACTACAAACTAAATTATTAATGAAAAATCAAAATTAAAATAAGGATAAAATTGATATTGTGTTATTGTGATATGATATTTCGAATATACGAAGAATTATTAATTTAATGACATATAATGTGAGATAAGATTTAATGCCACAAATTTTAGCTTCCCTTAAGTCGCATAACAGTGCTCCAACCCCTTAATTCTCACCTAATTGCCTAATCCTAATTCGATATTTTTTGCTAGGAACTATACCTATTTCCATGAATTAGCAAGTAGCAGTACTATAGTAGTATTGCCATTTGCCAAAAAGAATAATAGTAAATTACATATAAGGTCAATTAGAGACCATATTTCACACATAAGGTCGTTTAAACTTTTTATCTTAATTAATGTCACTTTCTTTAATTTATATTGTCTGTCTTTCCAATTTTGCCCTTTTATATTTACTTTGAAGATCATTTATATTTTTATCTTAATTAATGTCATTTTTTTATCCATATTTTCTGTCTTTCAAATTTTACCTCTTTATATTAACTTTTCAGGTCATTTTATATTTTTTATCCTAATTAATGTCACTTTTTTATCCATATTTTTTATGCATAAAGTTCCAGTAAAGTAGTACTATCCAACAACTAGAGTAGTACTTTCTGAAAACTACAGTAGCACTTTCAACAAAGTTTTAATTAGAATGCATAAAGTCCCAGTAGAGTAGTACTATCCAACAACTAGAGTAGTACTTTCTGAAAACTACAGTAGTACTTTCAACAAAGTTTTAGTTAGAATGCATAAGTTCCAGTAGAGTAGTATTATCCAACAAGTAGAGTAGTATTTTCTGAAAACTACAATAGTACTCAACAAATTGTTGTAGTGCTTTTCATGAAACTGTCAAATGGTGTGTTTTGCAACGTCCTCACTGTTTTTAGAGGCAATTTTTTATGAATTTCACCCATGACTTTGCAAAATCCTCTTAATGTCGATCTTATTTGGATTTTGGGTTTCTTAGGGTCTTCCATTTGTGCCTTTTCTGCAAAACAATAAAATAGACCATCAAAACACTACATACTACTCACATAAATTCTATATACTACTTACATCAATTCTACATACTACTACATAGCACACTACATACTACGCACATCCAACACTGCAAACTACTACAGAGAACACTACATACTACTCACAGACAACACTGCAAACTACTACATAGGACACTACATACTATTACAAAATACACTACATACTACTCACAGACACCATTACAAACTACTACAGACAACACTACAAACTACTACATACTACTACAGAGCACACTACATACTACTCACAAACAACACTACAAACTACTACAGAGCACACTACAAACTACTACAAAGCATACTACAAACTACTACAGAGCGGACTACATACTACTCACAGATAACACTACAAACTACTACAGAGCACATTACAAACTACTACAAACACACTGCAAACTATTACAGAGCGGACTACATACTACTCACATACATCACTGCAAACTACTACAGAGCACACTACAGACTGTACATACTACTACAGAGTAACATATGTACTACCACATATTATTATAGACATTACTACGTACGTAACAACCAAAACACAACAATCTGCCTAACAACCAAATCACACTTCTACATACAAATAGATCTCTAACGCTCAGAGAGAGAGAGAGAGAGAGAGAGAGAGAGAGAGAGAGAGAGAGAGAGAGAGAGAGAGAGAGAGAGATCTTTGCGGCTGTGGTGTCGACGTCGAGGTGTGGCGAAGAGAGATACGGCCTAGAGGAGGCGTGATAGTGTTGAGGGATTGAGAGAGGGAGAGGAGGCTGCAACTGAGATGAGAGAGGAGGCGGTGAGGCAATCGAGAGATGGGGAGAGAGAGGAAACCAAACGGAGAGAGAGAGAATACCAGGCAGAGGGAGAGAGGAAACTGAGATATGAAGAGAGTGATAGGAGAGAGAGGTGTTAAATTGAATTTTTATGATGATATATTTATAAATAAATCAAACTTCAAGATTTTTTGTTTAATCAAGTGACTTTATTTATGAAAGAAAAGTCAAGTGACTTTATATGTAACTAATCTTACGTAACTGACCTTAAGTATAATTTACCCAAAAAAGAATACTATAGTAGTATAGCTGACCCATCTCACACACGTACAAAATAATATTTCCATTTGTGTTGTTAGTTAACACCAATCCTTACCAACCACTACCCCGTCGTCGTCGTCTCCTGCTCTTGCACCAAGCAACATGCAAAGCAACCAACCCCAACCCCAACCCCAAGCTCCTCCTCCACCTCGGACTTCCACGTAGGGCTACCACAGCCGCTCGATCAGCTTAGACAATCTCACGGCCATATTCAATTTTCAACCAACTCCGTGTGGCTCTCTGACCACCCTTACGCTCACCTACCAAAATACCACTACGCATACACACTCTCCATATCTCTATCTCCCTCTTTTTTTTTGTTATAATTATTTTCTTAATAACTTACGGTTACAATATTGCTCTGCTTGCCTGCTCCATACATCTATTTAAGCACTCACCTCTCCTCCCTCCACTTCCTCAACAAAACACCGCTCCCATTACTCCCAAGGTCTAAAGCTTCCCTTCCTCTTCTCCCTCTTGACGTAGCCTTTCTGGGCTCACATTTATATACTCATACTTTCTCTAAGATGGAGACCGTAACCCAGAATGGTCACCACCAGAATGGTTCTCTGGTAGACGATGGTCTCTGTCTCAAAACAGAGATTACGTCCATCAAAACAGAGCACTCGGTTTCGGACCCGCTTTACTGGGGAGCCGCCGCTGAGTCGATGAGGGGGAGCCACTTGGACGAGGTTAAGCGCATGGTGGCCGAGTACAGGAAACCGGTGGTGAAGCTCGGAGGTGAGAGTTTGACTATATCTCAGGTGGCGGCCATAGCCAACCATGACTCCGGAGTCAAGGTCGAGCTGGCCGAGTCTGCCAGGGCCGGTGTTAAGGCTAGTAGTGATTGGGTCATGGACTCCATGAACAAAGGTACGGACAGCTATGGTGTCACCACCGGCTTCGGTGCGACCTCGCACAGACGAACCAAACAAGGCGCTGCTCTTCAAAAGGAGTTGATTAGGTATGTTAGAACTCTCGCTTAATTAGTACCTAGTTTGAAAATGATTATTTACGTTGGTAAATTTTTCATTGAGAACTTCTGAGGATTTAGGCTTAAAAATTATATTTTTTAATAATATTTTGAATGATCAATCGGGTATATTTAGTTATATATATGTAAATCATTTCTATAAATTTTTATCTAATTTAAAAATCGTTAAGGGGTCGAACAAGATGATATAAATGAACGTTTCAAATTTATTAAATTTGAACTATTTATTTTTATAATTGATAAACCATGATTTTAAATCTCTTAACGATTTTTGAATTGGTTGAAAATTTACAAGAATGATATACTCATATATAACTAAACATTTAACACTTCATATGTCAAAATATAATAAAAATTGAGACTCGTAAACTATTGTATAGAAAATACTCATCAAATCTCCACCATAAAAGTCCTGAAAATACTCGCTATTCAGGTTGCCTCTCATTTTTTTCTTCTCACATGTTAATTGCCTAACCATTAATTATCTTAGATAGTAACGCGTCCACGTCATACAGTTTCATAAAGTAATTTAATCATTTAATTTAGTTTATCCCGTTAATTAAGTAAAATAATAAAATTTTACCCGTTAGGGTGACTCAACCGGATTAAAACGGACCGGTGGACAGAGTTTCTACCTAGTTTCTTTGTTTGGAAGTAAAACTATCACGTGGCATGAATTTTGGAGGCAAAGTATCTTCATAAGAAATGACTGATCGATAAGTTGAGCAGACCGTTCATTTCAGTTTCTTGTCGATCACCTAATATGTGTGTTCTCAAAAACAAAAGTTTTGGATTGCATTAGACGGCAATTAAATTACTTAGCAAACACACACAGATATATATATGTGTGTGTGTGTGTCATGACTAGCAGTAGTACGTACTCCAGTTTCAAGGAATTACCAACTGTGTTTGATTAGATCTGCATAATTTAGCTTATTAAAATGGTCCTCTGCTGGATTTGGACCCATTAACAAATTGTAGTAGATGTCTATATGACTATATCTGTCAATTTTATGTGGAATTATATCAAGGGTTCTCTTATATCAATTAGTGCATTTGGAACTGATCCTATCCTTACCATTTTTTTGGGTCCAGATTCTTGAATGCTGGAGTATTCGGCAATGGAACAGAGTCAGCTCACACTCTGCCCCACTCTGCAACAAGGGCAGCTATGCTTGTCCGAATTAACACACTCCTCCAAGGCTACTCCGGCATTAGATTTGAAATCCTTGAAGCCATCACCAAGTTTATCAACCACAATGTAACTCCATGCCTGCCTCTCCGCGGCACCATCACCGCCTCCGGTGACCTTGTTCCGCTGTCCTACATTGCCGGACTACTAACTGGCCGCTCCAACTCCAAGGCGGTTGGGCCGAAAGGCGAGACCCTCAATGCCGCTGAGGCTTTTGCACAAGTTGGTATCAACTCAGGGTTTTTCGAGTTGCAGCCTAAAGAAGGACTTGCTCTTGTTAATGGTACTGCCGTTGGCTCTGGCTTGGCTTCCACGGTTCTTTTCGAGGCCAACATTTTGGCCTTGCTGTCTGAAATCTTGTCTGCGATTTTCGCTGAAGTGATGCAGGGTAAGCCCGAATTCACAGACCACTTGACACATAAGCTGAAGCATCACCCCGGTCAAATTGAGGCTGCTGCAATCATGGAACACATATTGGATGGCAGTTCTTATGTTAAAGCTGCTAAGAAGCTACACGAGCAGGACCCTCTTCAGAAGCCAAAACAAGACCGTTACGCTCTCCGAACCTCACCGCAATGGCTCGGTCCACAAATTGAAGTCATTCGTTTTTCTACAAAATCTATTGAGAGGGAGATCAATTCTGTCAATGACAACCCTCTAATTGATGTCTCAAGAAACAAGGCCTTGCACGGCGGTAACTTCCAGGGTACCCCAATTGGAGTGTCTATGGACAACACCCGTTTGGCTATTGCATCCATCGGGAAGCTCATGTTTGCTCAATTTTCGGAGCTCGTAAATGACTTCTACAACAACGGCTTGCCATCGAATTTGTCCGGTGGGAGAAACCCAAGTTTGGACTATGGCTTCAAGGGAGCTGAGATTGCCATGGCATCATATTGTTCTGAGCTTCAGTTCCTCGCAAATCCAGTGACTAACCATGTCCAGAGTGCTGAGCAGCACAACCAGGATGTCAACTCCTTGGGGCTCATTTCGTCGCGAAAAACCGCAGAAGCTGTCGACATACTTAAGCTCATGTCCTCCACATTCCTAGTAGCGCTTTGCCAGTCCATTGACTTGAGGCATTTAGAGGAGAACTTGAAGAGCACGGTTAAGAACACTGTGAGTCAATTGGCCAAGAGAGTCTTGACTACTGGCGTCAACGGAGAGCTTCACCCCTCGAGATTCTGCGAGAAGGATCTGCTCATGGTTGTCGAAAGGGAGTACCTTTTCACCTACATCGACGATCCTTGCAGCGCTACGTATCCGTTAATGCAAAAGCTGAGACAAGTGCTTGTGGATCACGCTTTGACAAACGGTGAGAATGAGAAGAATGCAAACACTTCCATTTTCCACAAGATCACGGCTTTTGAGGAAGAGCTCAAGACCATTTTGCCTAAAGAAGTTGAGAGCACGAGGGCTGCATGCGAGAGCGGCAATGCTGCCATTCCAAACAGGATTGCGGAATGCAGGTCATATCCTTTGTACAAATTTGTGAGGGAAGAGTTGGGAGGAGAGTTCCTAACGGGTGAAAAGGTCAGGTCCCCCGGGGAGGAGTGTGACAAGGTGTTCACAGCAATGTGCGAGGGCAAGATCATTGATCCCATTCTCGAGTGCCTCGGCGGCTGGAACGGTTCACCTCTTCCGATCTGCTAGTGTTTCGTTGCCTTCAAGCATTTACAAGTGATCGATGTGTCTCATTCCATTCCACTTCTTCTGTCTCCATAGTGTCAAGTTTGATAAGGATTGCTAGCTTTAATTGTGTGACTATAATATCTAATAAAATGTAAAACCACCTGTCTAATTTGAACTTCATTTCTTACTTACCATTTCATTGTGAATTAGTAGCTATTCTATCAAGGATTCTTGTCTCTTTCTCATATCTCAGATTCCCCCATTAATTCTCATTCTTTTCTTCTGACACATCTTAACCTTGTTGATATCAACTAGCTTTCATACAGGGATAAGGTTATAATTTGTTCGATCCATCCGATTACTGAGCACCAATTCTGAACTTGGCTGATCCTCTCACGTGCTTCCGAGTATTAAATATAAGAGAGTGCTCACTGCAGGACATCCAAACCAAAAGAGCTTGCGTTTTTAAAAATGGAAAATCTCACATCGGATTCTGCACCATAATCACACGCAGGCGATTTTAAACCATATTCAAGGCCATAACAGAGAGGGGCCATAGAGTACGCTTCCACTCAAATTGTGGATAATGCTCTCTGCTCGTGAGTCATGCCAATTTGAAACCATAAGAAACTGAGAGCACCTGCACCGGGGGAGGTTTTCAGCACGAGCAGTTCCGGGGGTCCGCCAAAGTCGTCGGCGACCGCTCGGCACGAGCAGCTCCGGGGGCCACCGAGTGGGTGAGAGGGGGGGAGGTGGGCCCGACCGGCGAGCAGCACGAGCAAGGCAGTGCAACGGTAGCTACTGTCGTCGGCGACTGCTCGTTGACGAGCTCGGGAGCTGTTGCTCGAGCTCGTCAGAGCAGCTGCACCGCGGATTGATTTTGGGGACGTCCGGTATGGGGTCCGTCGGAAATGAAACGTTCGGCGTGAGGATTCAGTGCAGTGGGGGAAAGGGAGGGAGACGACCGAACGTTGACGCGAGGGACGTCCTCGCCGGCGTCCTCCGGAGAGGAAGTGTGATAGAACGTTCGCCTGGTGGGCCCCACTCACGTGGGTGACGCCAGACTGACGCCTTTTTTTTCTTTTTACCCGGCGCATGTATTACACGCGATGGTAAAAAAGTAAAAAAAAAAAGTGACGCGCCAATCGTGTGGCGACACGTGGCACGCCCTGAGCAATGGACAGATCAACGACTAAGTTGATCTGGGCCGTCCATCTCGAACGGATATGAGCCATCCGACGGCTCATATTTAAATGCAACGGCTACTTCGGCCTAAAATGAAAAAATTACAAAAAAAATCCAAAAAAATTACAAAAAAATCCCCAAAAAATTGTAAATGACCCCTTACATTTTTTCAATAAATACTACCTTCATTTCAGTCATTTCTCACACCAAATTGTGCACAACTAATTCATTCTTTCACTCTCTCCCTCTCTCCTCTAAATCCTTTTTTTTTGTGGGAAAAAATGGCAACAAATTGGCTTTTTTCGGAAGATGTACAATTGAGCATCTCTTATTGTCGTTTTAAAGTTGATTCCATCACCGGAAATCGACAAAAGGTGGACAAATTGTGGGAAAAAGTTTATGGCGATTTCAAGGAGAATTGGGAGCTAGGTTATGGTGAATCGATGTCAGAAGTTAGGACCCAAAACACATTATCCTCTCGTTTCGCAAAGTTGAAGCCCAATTTGAAAGTTTGGGGTAGTGCTCTTTCTTTCGCACAAAGGAATGCATCTTCCGGCTCCAACATACACGATGACGTAATGATTTTGATCTCCAATTTTTTTATTTTTATTTTTTTTATAGTTTTTACCATATTGTTTCAACTTATGTTGCCTAAATTTTATGAAATACATGTTATTTATTTCATGATATTTATGAATTACAAGTTATTTATTTCCTTTTATTTAATATAAGCTATGTCCATTTTATTTAATTTTCTTTAGGGCATGTTCTTTATGAATTACAAGCTATTTATTTCATATTATTATTATTATTATTATTTAGATGAGATGTGCTCAATCATTTTATGTGGCAAAAAAAAGAAAGAGTTTAAAGACTTTGCTTGTTGGGAAGTGGTGAAGAATCATCCTTACTTCATCCATGTCGAGGCTAGTACACCTCCGCCTTACTTATCATCTACTCCGTCTTACTCATCATCACATCCCGCAATCTCAATGCCTCCCACCGTCAACTTGGAGGAGGATGATGCATTTACCACACCAATGAGCAACCAAGCTCCCTCTTCTCTGGAGCGTCCTATAGGAGTGAAAGCGGCCAAGGAAGCGAAAAAAAGAGGGAAAAAGAGCATGGCTCCTACAAATGAAAGAGCCGAGGCTTTGAATAGGATTGCGGCAAATCAAGAATCTTATGGTCGCAATCAAAAAGATAGTGATACAATTGAGGTTTCCCTTATGCGAGAGCAAATCGCCCTTCAAAAGAAAGACATCCAATTGAGGGCTTTGGCGGAGAAAATTTGGATTATGTCAATGGATACCGAGAGCATGACTCCTAAATCCAAGTGGTATTTCACAAAGAGGAAAGCAGAAATCCTTTCTCAATTGGATGGGGTTGAAGAAGAAGCTAGCGAATAAGGCTATTCCAATTGTTATTGCCCCCTTTTTTCAAACACTTAAATTACCCCCTTTATTTTTTCCAAGCACTTAAATTATTGTTTATGTAATTTAAATTTCCAAGCATTTAAATTATGTACTATGTAGTTTTCCTTTTACAGAAATAAAATTGCACTTTCTTTATTTCCATCAAGTTCCCACACATTACAAAAATTGAAACACACATAATAGAAATACATAATTCAAACATACGACAATGCAAACAAACAATTAAAACAACATATTTATAGTTGTTCACCTGTCTCAAGAAACCAGTTATGCTTAACTAAGTTATTTGGAAGCTCTCCATGGATGTAAGCAGATTGGATATCTACAAGACGGTCATTAAACCATTGTTCATTTTTTCAATCTCTTCCAACCGGCTCGAAAGGAATCCGGTTCCCCCTTCATCCACTGGCCCATCATAAGCTGTGAATGCAATAGATGGGTTTTGGAGATCTTCTTCTTCGTTCTCCTCAAACTCATCCTCCACGAATTCCTCCTCAACGATCATGTTGGGCATTATGATGCCCGCTAACATGATGATTTTTAACTTCGAAAGGCGGTGACACCGAGCTACATGACAAATTATCCCCCAACGAGCTTGTAAGATGCCAATGCACCTCTCCACATCCTTGCGGTACGACTCTTGCTTCCTCACAAAAAGCTTTTGTGGAAGCTCTTGAGGATTAGAAATCGTTTTGACAAACGAGGAGTACCTCAGATATATCCCGTCAGCAAGGTAATAAGTGTTACGGTATGTCTTACCGTTCACTTTATAAGTCGCAGCTGGACTTCTTCCAGCAAGCACTGCATCGAAGACATCTAATTGGTAGAGCATGTTGATATCATTTTGAGCTCCTGGTACCCCGAAGAAACTATGCCAGATCCATGTGTCATATGAGGCCACTGCCTCTAAGATGATAGTTGGATGACCATTCCTCCCTGAGTACGCCATGGACCAAGCGGTTGGGCAGTTCTTCCACTCCCAATGCATGCAATCAATGCTTCCGATCATACCTGGAAATCCTCGATGTCTAGCCCTTCGTAGAAGTCGAGTGATGTCTGTCTGATCTGAAGCACAAAGGTAACGGGTACCATAAAGCTCTACAACTTGGGTGCACCACTTCTTCATGCACTCCAGAGTTGTTGATTCCCCCATCCTTGTGATTTCGGTACACTGATCAGCAGCTGAGCCGTAGGTCAATAACTGAAGAGCACTGGTCATCTTTTGTTGGGGAAGTAGTCCGACCATTACAGTGGCGTTGGCTCTTTGATGCCAAAATGGGTCGTTGTTGAAGAGGTCTGTCATTATACGGTTGAATATATTTCGGCTCATTCGGAATCGCCGACGAAAGTCATGGTCGGTGAAGACTGAGCATTTGATGAAGTAATCTTCCATAAGATTTTAGCCCCTGGACTCCCCCATCCTTGGTTGATTTGCACGGCGGCGTGGTGGTGGTTCATCATCAAAAGCTGCATCGACCGCCACAGAGTCGATAATGAATTGATTGGCAATTTTTACATTTTGCCGGCGTTGTTGTCGCATCCTACTAAAAAAAGTACCGAAACCCATAGGATTCATCTTGATGAAACCAACATGTAAAGAAGTGTTTATAGTGGCTTAGATACGAGTAGAACTACAAGTGATGTGTAGTTAGTGTGAGTCTACCTCTCCTATAGCTCTTTCTTTTATAGCCATTTTGAATTACCAGATTTTTTTAGATAACGATACGTGTCGACCGTCGATTGGTTGAAAATATTACTGAAAATCTTACTAGATATCTTCATTAATAATTTTGCCGACACCGACACGTAGACATTACACATGTCCCATTCTCATTGGTTTGTAATCTTACCGAAAATCTTACCGAAAATCTTACCGAATATCTTCAATCAATAATTTTGCCGACACCGCCACGTAGACATGACACGTGTCTCAAAATTACTGGTCGAAAATCTTATTGGAAATCCGCTACCAATTATATGATCCGGAATGACACGTGTCGGCTAGTTATTGGGTGAAAGTGCTATTCGAATTTAAATGGAAAATATTTTAAATAATAATGAATAATAATAGGAAGTCCTATTTTGGACACCGCTGTACGAAAAACATGAATATGACTTCCTATTTTGAGGAATTCCTCAAAATAGGACTTCATCTCCACTTTCATGGGTGCATATGCTCTAAGAGAGGTGTATATGATGGTGAAAAAAAAATATTGTCTTTGTTTAAGGAAAAATTTATAAATAGTATATAGATTGTGGAAGCAATCGATGTGTAACATTTCATTGATAATAAAAAAAATTTATATAGGAGATTACATAGAGTTACATATAGTAAGAATCCTAATACATCACTAAATAAGATTCTTTCCTTTATTCTCTATATATTCTACCATAACTAGGAACATACATAATAAAGTAAATATCCTTCAACACTCCCCCTTGTGCTGGTTATGGTAGACAGTGCTTATTCAATGCTTCCTTGATGTCTCATTAAAAATATTTACGAACCAAAAATCTTTGCAGGAGAAAAAGTGATTTCACCAAGTAAAAAGAGTGCAAGTCATCGTAGACGATGATATGACACTTAACTATGTTGCCTCATTAAAACCTTGCCAAGTAATAAAAATTCTTTGGGATAAAAACAACCTTAGTCAAGGAAAAAGAGTACAACATGTCTTTCACATTTAGAGATGCTCATATGTATGTCAGACTCCCATGAACTATGTATCTCCCCTGATATCAACAATCAAGGTAGCTTGAATAAGCTGACCAACCCTATGTTCTTTACATGCTTCTCAAATGTGGAATTTGGCTCATGATTTAGAAAGTCTGCTACATTATCCTCAAATCAAACTTAGTCAATCATAACCTGAGGAGTTGTTATTGTTTGTTGACTATAGAATAACTTCTGTGATATATGTTTGGTGTTGTTGCCCTACGTGTAATCTAGCTTCATCACCTTGATGCAAGCACAATTATCCTCATAATGCCTGTAGGTTCATCAGTGGTGATTCAGAACCACTTGATCTTCGATATGTGCACTTATAGACCTCAACCATATGCACTCCATAGCAACTTCATGCTAGATCAATAATCTCAACATGGTTCAAAGATGTAGCGACAAGAGTCTCTTTTCTAGACTTCCAAGATATCGCTGTGTTACCCGTGGTAAAGACATAACCAACTTGGGAACAACCTTTGTGTGGATTAGAGAGATATCCATCTTTAGCAAAACTTATCAAAACATCTTAACGACTGTTGGTGTAGGGGGTGAGGGAAAAACGACACTACTCTCTTTTTGGCGTCCTTACTCCCATTGCCACTCTTTTTGTGGTCTATCTGTATGGATAGATCAATCCCATATCTTTCTTAATCTTTGATACTAAAAGATTGTCTTTGAACCATTCCAAATGGCATTACGTGGGCCCATAGCTACATCTAGTTATCAAGTTCAATAATGATAAGGAGCTAAGTCTTGTGTATTATACTAAGTACACTCTTGCACTTAGATTAGGCACTGTAACCTCTAACACGTCTTCATCGTCATCCCTTAGATGAAAACGGATCCCTCTAAGGGTCAAGACTATACAGATCATAGGAGTACTCATAGAATTCACTTTATCATCATAAAGTACAACATGCCTTAGAGTATAAGCCGATTGACAGAAAATCTCATCATTACGGTGCTCGAGTTTCAGTTTGAGACAATACCGTGTCTTCCCAAGATCTATTATATCAAATTCGAATTTCAAACACTTTGCAAATCCTAAACTTGTCATATAAATGAACACGCATGGGCATATCCCTTCCCAATCAAGTAGTCACTTGGTTAACATTTCAATCTCATTGCAAACACGCTCTGTGGTCTAGAGCCACTTGATTTGGGTACATGAAGTCCATTAGAGACATTCACACACACACACACACACACACATTTCTTATTCTAGATCCCCATAGAGACATGTAATGACTACGATTATAAGATGCACGTCAAGTGTTTCGAAAACTACCAAAGTGACAAGGTAGTGGAGTGCAATGACATCCATTACAAAAGAATATAACTTCTCATAGTCGATTCCAGAGCGTTGTGAGATGCCTTACGCTATGAGGCGAGTATAATCTCTTTATTCTCATCACACTTTTTAACAAAGACCCAGTTCGATAGGCTTTACACTTGGGTGTGTCGGCATCACCAACCCAATGACATTTCTCTTTGTTAGTGAACATAATTCAATCTGGATCGCTTCTTTCCATCTAGGCCAATTGTTACTACATTTGAAAGTTTCAACGTAGATAGGTTCGATAAGTCCCAAAATTCCATGCTCTCATGTATACTAGTGTAATTTGTAATTTGTAGAGATCTTTATATTATGAGTAATTTGTTTTAACATTAAGGCGTACCTCAATGATAACCATATGATGGAATTGAGTATTAATGATCAATGGATCATATTTTGCCAAACTCGCTCCCTTCCTTGGACGAGTATTTATCGAACCTTTGGAACCCATGGCCTGTGACAACACTATGCCACTTTGTGATGTCACCATGCCACATTCCATGGTGGCATCTCCATAACCAACTCTTTTTTGGTGGCGACATTTCCTCTCCAGGGGACATAAATCCTTATAGGCATATTTACAGCAAGTTTATGTGATCTCGTCACTTTAACGAATACTAGAAAATGTATCAGGCATTGAATCTGTTACATTCTATCGTTTGGGGATCATGATGAGACATAGTGAGAACCTGACCCTTCCTGTCGTTCATATTGAACATGTTTGTTCTTATCTCCCTCTAACGACGGGAAGACTGTCTCATCAAAGTGACATCCGCAAAACTAGCAGTAAAGAGATCGCCTGTCAAGGTTCTTATAACGGATTATAGTTGCATACTCATGTCCAACATAAATATTCATTCATCTCGATTGACCCATCATAATGTTTTGTGGCATAGCAATTTTGGCACATATATGCGTAAGTGCGAGACATTATTTTCGCACACAGTCACTAGCTACACAAAACAAGGTTTAGTGATGGTGTATCATAGACGATGTAGTATAGCTGTATACGATACTGCATAACCCTAAGTAGAAAATATTGGTGCGCATCACTAATGTCCAAGCTACCATCGTAGTCTTTTTCTGTGAGACCATTAGAGTTTGTTCATGGGAGTATGATAGCAATATCAAATCTCAATGATGTACAATATTAGTCATCAAAACTCTTCGATGTAAACTGTCTAGCATTATCAAGTCGAATCGACTATAAATGGGATAATCTGGGTAGTGAGCCCGCAGTCATATGATTTGAGCTAAGAGTTTGAGCATTATTACAAGTGGACAATGGCATGACACATGACCAGTGTGTCTGCATTATAACCAACACCACCGTAGTGGTCCGATAGTTGGTTGAATCGTTCCATAGAATCATCTTAGATTCTATATAGTGAGAATATATGTGTCCTTTGCATAGGATGGTCTCAATCCTAATCTCTCGAATGAGTAGGTTTTGTAATAACGAGTGATGAGCCGTTAAAAATAACCATTAAGGATTTTGGTTGAGGCTTGAAGTCTCCATGGACTCGGGAAGTAGAAAAGGTGACTAGCGTGCCATCCTGGACGTCAAGTTTTCTTCTCTTGGGGGAAAAGGCATCAGTCACTAGTCGACGTTTGGACGATGGAGCCACCATTGAATGGTGCCCAACTCCACTTTTTTATGAACCAACTCTGATTTTTGCTTCCTTTCACTCGGAAGAAGGGATGTCAGATTGACTTTCTCAAAATCTGGACCATCATATCACGACTTGAATAGCTCAGTCTGTCGTGTCAAAGCCTTATATGTGTCTGAATTCTATAAGTCATCTCTCATGACATGATTTGATTCTACAACTCTCTTTAAGTTGTCTTCTATAGCCCATTTAGCAGACACATAAGTTTCTCTAATATTCAGATCATACCGCAATCATTAGAGATAATGCAAAGGAACTCATGTCTATTCTCTCTTAAAAATTGTTGGCATAAATGATGAGAAGACCTATGTCCATTCTCATCATATAGAAACATAATCAACAAGGCACAAAGTCGATATAAGTTGTCTATGCCATAACATAGTATATGTAATTCCTGCTTCAATGAGACATTCAAAAATCTCGGGAGAAATACTTGCAAAGAAACAATTCTTGCATGAGAGAAAACTGAAAAATAACTCAAAATTTTGGTATCTGGGAATAGGCTTCGACCCATCAAGGTTTTAGCCTTCGATCCATTGAAGGTCCCTCTCGGGTTGTGCCTCGATCCATCGAGGTTATCGTTGATCCATCAAAGGTCCCTTTTGAATTGTACCTCGATCCATCGAGGTTATCCTTTGATCTATCGAAGGTCCCTCTTGGATGATGCTTTTGACCGAGACTAGTCGGACTTTCATGTAATTAAACATTCATAACTTTGTCTAGAAAATATATATTGACAATACAGATAAAGTTCTGAAAACTAGAAATCCATAGCTTTCCAACCATATATTATTCATATGCTGGATCATTCTTAGTCAATCCCAGTTTTACATGAAAGCCAAGTGATATGCACAGCCGATTCTGTTATGTCTGTTTCTGACCTTTGTCGAGTAAAATGGACATAACGTTTTCTACAAAATAGTTATCGACAATTCGGACATAGTTCTGAAAACTAGACATCCTTATCCTTCCAACCATGTGTGATTTATATGTTGGTTCATTTTGGACAAATCCCAGTTTATCATTGTAGTGAATCGATATGCAGAGCAGATTCTGTTTTACCCTGTTTCAGCCCTCTGTCCGATAAAATGGACATAACGTTTTCTAGAAATTAGCTATCGACAATCCGGAATTAGTTCTGAAAACTAGACATCCGTATATTTTCAGCTATATATCACTCATATGTTGAATGTGTCTGAGCAATTCCCAGTCTATCGTCGAATCTGGCTGTTCTGCAGAGCAAATTCTGTTTTCTGCTTTTGTGGTATTTTAAGAGATTTTAGTACTCTTAGCTATCCCAATTGATACATGGAAGAATTTTCAAATTTACTAGGCCATCTAAAGTCATTTGGGTAGCTTTTTTCACTTTTAACCAGGTCAAGAGAGATAAATGTAGGTGGGACACAAGGTCTTCTCAAATATCTTTATCAAAAATCTCTTTTTCTAGACATCACAAGTTACTAAGGTGAGCCATAATGGACGATAGATTTATAGCAACCACAAAACATGTATGTGATACAGAAAACGTAGACAAACCTGTTATTAATAAGCCAATACAATGGTGCCTTTATTAATAAGCCAACATGATACATCAAAGTTTGTTAATCCAAAGTAATTGACCAACATTGTCAAACATAATACTTAGGCACATGCACCTTTTTACATGGAAAACATAAAGTTCTAATCAAAATCCGGTATCTCTTCAATTGAGTCGCTGCCAATTTTGAAGTATGCTGTGTTGAGATTTGCATTAACTCTATCTCCATCTTATGTTTCATTGTTTATTTGATCTTTAAAATTCATAGAATCTGAGCACGCTGGCTTGTCGAATTTCTGCCGAATTATTGGTGTGTCGGAATCTAACAAATTTTGTATACCCAAACTAGACACGTATAAACACTTATGCAATTTTTCATAATTTTTCGAGACCTGTAGCTAGATCGAATATTTTTTGCAATAGTACGCAGAAAACAGTTCCGAGAACTGATGTGTTCTAGGATCAAATAGACTCCTTTGGTTCGAGAAACATTGTGCGTATTTTCTTTGCCTCTTTCAGCAATGGTGCATCAGCCTCCATGGCTCTCTTGGTCACCATAACTTCTATGGTCAACGCTTTCTCTATCATGGTCATCAATCATAACCTTCATGCGCCAACTTATGACGTCCTTCTTTGTGTAGATGGTTGTAGAGATCAAAAACGTCTTACCAAAATTCCCTTAACTTAAAAGTTCCGCTTCTTGCGCCCCGCTCTTTGGTGCACTTCATAATTCGTATTGTGAACTCTCTTAGTTCTCATCTTGCCTTGAATTATGATTATGTAGAGGATTTTCATCAAATCTTGCTCCTCGACTACATTACACATAATAGGAGCATGGATCTAAGATTAAGCATTTTTTTACTTATTGATGCAATATGCTTGAAGTCTGAAAACCACACGTTATTCCAGTTTTCTTTTAGATTCGGGAGCATGGTGCCAATGCACTTTTGCATATCAAACACCTTGAGAAAACAAAAGATGTATTAGTGTTGAAGTCGTAAGAGACTTTCTCGACAACTAATTTGTTTTCCAATATAATATTTGGATTAGACCTTAACTTTGATGTATATTGTCTTACGAACTCTCTTCGTTCGTTTCAATCGATGCTTTTATGAACACTCTTTGTTCAATCAATTTTTTGTACTCTCTTTGTTCACGATTAATGCTCTTAGTTCATCTAGGAACTTTCTTTGTTCCAAGGAACTCTTTTTGTTCCAAATTCTCACCTCCAAGAAAGGTGCCGTGTAGAAAGGAGGGATGAGATGTTAGCCCAAATTACCTACGGAATAATTCAAAGTCTTTTAAGAGTAGGTTATTTGAATTTAAATTCAAGTTGTGTTCATAGAAAACTTACTTGAGATTATTACAAAACAATCTTCATCTTTTTGTTCTTCTCCTTAAGATCCGTGAACAGGGCTAGAGTCTTGTGATAATAACGTGTTTAAGGAAAAATGTGTAAAAAATATATAGATTGTGGAAGCAATTGGTGTGTAAAATTTTGTTGATAATAAGAAGCTCTTTTATATAGGAGAGTACATGGAGTTACATATGGTTAGAATTCGAATACATCACTAAATAAGATTCTCTCCTTTAATCTGTGTATATTCTACCATAACTAGGAACACATATAATAAGGTAAATATCATTCAATAGTCTTGACCAATATATACATGCCAAGTGCTTACTGCATGCCACAATGTAGTGGATGTTCAGTGTACAGAAAGGAAAAGAACAATTGGCAGAAAGATTTTTTTTTCATTGATACGTTGTTGAGTATATACAGGATAGTCATATTTCTACAGCCAAAATGCTGCTACAATTAAGGACAACATAAAAGGAAAATATGTACGTAATCAGCTAAACCAATTACAATTATGACATATATACACTTTTCAATACTCCCCTCAAGTTGGAGAGTGAATATCTAGAACTCCCAACTTGCGAATCAAAAGATGATAAACATCCTTACTCAATGATTTGGTAAAAACATCTATCAATTGATTTGAAGATCTCACATGCATTATATGTAGCTACTGAACTATCTTGAATCTTGTCTCTAATGAAGTGGCAAGTCATTTCAGTGTGTCTGGTGTGGGAGTTGGATTTTTCCATGGAGAGCTCGAGGGTTTTGGACCTTGAAGGTCCGAAAGTGGCAAAGGTTCGATAATTAGAATATTGAGCTTGAGCCATTATGGTTAGAGTTCTGAGTGGAAATCGATTATCTGAAGAATCCTCGAAGTGTCTAGAATAATGTAGAAGCCTCTAGAATGTTCATAAGATGGTGTGACAATCCCAATGTACGATGCAGATCTCGAGGACTTGCATAATCCTCAAGGGAATAAGCAAGACTTGTACGAATTCTAGAGGGATTACACCAAAGGGCATATGGAATCATGAAGTGTGATTGGCTCTGGATATGGAGATCCATTCCTTAATGGATTCCTCATCTCTGAAATTAAAGTAGTCCGACTTGAACAAGGACTATGTTTCGACCTAATACGATATCCATATATAGGCCATTCCGACATGGTTCAAGGTAACATTATTCAGGCCTTACTACTCTTTGATTTCTAAGAAAGTATCTTACTTAAGCATCAGAGGGTCTAAGCATGGTACCATATCGTGCTCCGACTTGTTTTGCAGGTTCACGAGGAAACAAGCTTGAAGGAGATTCAAATCTACTCTCACAAATTAGTGCTTTCATTGAGAGCATAACCCAAGGCTAACTCTCATGAACAGATGACCATGGAAGGCGCCGTATGCAACACCAACGTGAGTGAACAACACGATGAGGACACCACCAACTTGTTTATTTGCATGCTACAACTTTACATTCACATGATTATGTTTGTGTCCTACATGTTACATGTGTGCTATGCATTGGAATTAACCTTCGAAATTCTTTGGATTGAATTGTGAAATCATGTGATCTTGGTATTGCAAGTGTAGGAAGATTTTTGAGACAACATGTTATGAGCGTTAGAGTTTTGTTTTTAGTGTTGAGACTTTTTAGATTCATAGTTTAGTGTTTTACTCGAGGACTAGCAAAAGATAAGTATGATGTTCTTGATCGGCGTAATAATATTCACATTTGTGCTAATAATTAATGCTTATATATGTATTCTTTTGTTATTTATTCAGAAATATTAATTATATTTATTGTTTTATTAGGTTTTGTAGAGAAATAAAGAAAAAGGAAACAAAATAGGGATTCCTAATGCAACAAGAAGAGAAGAATGAGTCATGTGCAAATAAAAAAGTCTAAACCAATAAGAACTTGAAGAAGATCAATCAAGAAACATATAAACTCATCTTAGGGTTTTAGTGGAGGTTAATCAACATTGGGAGGAAGAATAACTTGGGAGAAAGAGCAAGGAGCAGAACAGAAGATCTGCAGTCGTTTAGTCTCGACCCGTCCAAACTGGAATTCGACACGTCGAATTGTCGACGGGGTTTCTCGAACTTTATCAGTTTTTTTTCTTATGAATTCTTATAGTTTAGCTTCCTTCTCTATGAGGGGCTGATTATTTAGTTAAGGGGCTGCCTTGAAACCCCGAACATGAGATTGATATGATATGCAGAATTTGACCTAATTTTTGCTTTATTGTTGAATGTGGTTTTGTTTCTACCAAAATCTATTTGGGTTCTTTAGATAGAAGCACAATAGTTAAACACAAAGAATGTTTGTAACGTTCGGTACCGAGGGGAAGAATACTGTCTAGTTCCCTGTAAAACACTGAACCCTTGGATTAGAGGTTGGGACGGGGTCGGCCCGCCTTCAACACTTTGATGTCTAAGTCAGAAAATGTTTAGTCAGGAAAGGAATTGAACGGTAGAGTTCGAGATGTCTTACCTTGGGTATAGAATAAATGCTTCTTTTTATACGTAGTTGAGGGAGATAACTCCTGTTGGTTTTCGATGTGGGACTAGACGCTTTCCTTTTTTGTACAAGATGGAATAAGGACAAGGGCTGGTCTAGTATTCGGTAGCCTTGTCTTAGTTGGTCAGTTGATTCATGTGCGAAGCAGCCTGCTGTGTGGCGCGTATGCCGCGTCTGTACGCTGGGTGGAGTGACGGGTTTGCCCCTACCAGCTTCCATACTTAGTTATTTTTTGCCTTCCTTTCATATTGTTTGCTGAATGATGCTAGCTCTACTTGGGGTTAGCATGTGGTATACAAACAAGTCCCCAAGTCAAGGGCAGCGGTCTTAATTTAGGAGTTGAAAATCGACCCACAAAGTCCAAGGGAGCGTTCTCATTTAGCAACGGTCTATTAGAGCAGCATGGCTTACCCTGTAGTCCCCTTAACTTCAGAATAAAGAGTGGTCTCTTGGATCACGGGACATGTGAGAGGGAGTTAGGTAGCAAGGACATTCGTGTCGCTTGGGCTTTTGTGCCACTTGGGCATCCTGATGGGAAGGGGTTACGTTAGAGATTTTTCTGGCCCGAGGGGAGTTGAAGTCCCCAGGTAGCCCATGCTACTTAAGATAACGTTTTGTGTAGGGGATGTTCTTAGGATGATCAGTCGCTAAGAATATCCGTAAGGGCGGTCGACCATGCGCGAGGCGGCGACCACTTGCGGCCAGGAGAGGCCTTCTGACTTTTGGTTATTATCAAGGGCGGCCAATTCGTGGGCGTTAGAGTCCCCAGATTACCGTGTTACTGCGCCGTTTAATGGACCGTATAGTCAGAGAGACTGCGTTGTTAGGGGGATCAATCATCAAAGGAGTCTATATATTAGTGAATGGTGCCAGTGCGGCCGGTCAAACGCGTGCGCATTTGAGTTGGTCAGTTGAAAGTTCAGCCACACGCGATCGAATGGTGTGGAGGCCATATGGGTGAGACGTGTGAAATGACCGTTTGATGGATATGGCCGCATGTGTGCCACGTGGTGATCAGCGCATAGCTCAAGGAGTTATGTTGCACGTGCCTTGATGATGAATTGGTTACGAGTTGCTGAAGAGACGTTTGTCGTTCAAATTCAGATGTATAGTAGGGCACGTGGTAGTGATCAGCGGTAGAGGAAGGTAAACCGTGAACGGTTGAGACACGTTCTTCTGTTTTGGTCTTTGCATAAAAGACTTCAGTTTCTCTCTCTTGGTAGAATAGTTTCATATTCATAGAAGAAGAGTATTACTGAGAGAGGAGCTTTAAGTTTGGCAGGAGAATTGGTGTGCTACTACGCCGACGATTGTCCATTTTGTTGTTCATATGTAGTATAGGTAACCCCATTTAAACTACATTTATATTTCTGTTGTCTGGGAGCCCGTTCACCAAGAAGCATTTGACACAATCAAACAGTACCTGGTTAATCCACCAATCTTAGTACTACCACGAAAAGAAGTGCCACTTAAGCTCTATATATGAGCATTAGAGTCATCCGTAGGAAGCTTATTGGCACAAGACGATGAAGTGAAGGCGGAAAGAGCAATATTCTACTTATGCAGGACTCTCAAGGACTGTGAAAGTAGATACACACCAATGGAAAAATTATGGTTTGCTCTCTACTTCTCAGGATGAAAGTTGCAGCATTATATGCTTTCCTTCACTATGTGCGTCATAACACAAAGAAATTTAGTCTAGTATATGTAAGACTGACCTATACTTCAAGGACGGATAAGGAAGTGGATTCTCGCACTATCCGAGTTTTCACTACAATATGTTCCGCAGAAGGTAGTAAAAGGCCAAGCAATTACCAATTTCCTCGCACATCACCCTATGGAGGAAATCCCAGAGCAGAAGGAGTTAGAGTTGTCACACATCTCATTAACTCCTTGGAAACTCTACTTCGATGGTTCCAGCATGAGTGCTTTCGCAGGAGTAGGGATAACATTGGTCAATCTTCAAGGTAAAACATTTGCTTATTCCTTCCGACTCGAGTACAACTGTTCCAACAATGTGGCGGAATACGAAGTTTTAATCATTAGATTAGAGATTTTATGGGACCTTGGTGCTAAGGATATACAAGTTTGGGGAGACTTGCTGCTTGTGATTAGACAACTCCAAGCCACGTTCAAAACATGACTAATCTTAGAACTATATGTGAAAAGAGCTAGTGAATTAATGGAATTATTCATAGATGTATCCCTCACTCACATCCCGCGAGGGAGAATTATGCAGCGAACGAGTTAGCTCAGCTTGCTATGGAGATGGAGCTTGTTGACGATGTGCATGCACGACTTATGAAGGTAGAAGTTCGTACTCACCCGTCGTTCATGACTAGAAAGGAGAAAAATGATGAATGGTACGTCGTAGCTCTGGGAACAATCGATGATGGTTGGAGATAACCAATTATCACATATTTGAAAGATGCTAGCTTTACAGTAGACAAGAGGATCGTGTATTTTTCTCTAAATTACATCCTCCGGGGGGATGATTTGGTCAAATGTGGAGAAGAAGGAGTGGACTTGGTTTGTTTATTCGGAACCGAGGCCAAATGATTTTTGCGAGAAGTACATCTCAGGGTTTGTGGAGCTCACTAATCTGGCCCAAAAATGATATGGCTCTTGCGAAGACATGGATACTTTTGGCCTTCAATGCTAAAAGATTGTATAACTTTTGCAAAGGGTTTCAAGGATTGTCAAGCTCACGAACTAGTCAACCATTTACCAAATATCCCTATGCAGCGAGTCATCAAACCATCGCCAACACGAGGATGGGCGTTAGATCTAATCGGTTTAATTCATCCTCATTCTTCCATATAGCACAAGTTTATCATCGTCGCTACAAATTTCACCAAGTGGGTAGAAGCAAAGCCTTTAAAAGTGTCATTTGCCGCTGTGATTAGGCAGTTCCTATACGAGGATATCATTTGCATATTCGGAATTCCAGAATGCTTCGTTTCAGATAGAGGAACAGCCTTTATGTCTGGAGACATAGAAAAGCTCATGACGGACTTTGGGATCAAAATTTTGAATTCTTCACCATACTATGCATAGTCCAATGGCTAGGCTGAAGCAAGCAAAAAATTGATCCTCCACATACTCAAACGCATGCTCGCAGACAATCCAAGACTCTGGCATAAGGAATTATTCAACACACAATGGGCATACAGAACTTCTAAGCGTAGTCCAACCGGGACTACTCAATATGCGCTAATGTTTGGACATGATGCCGTTTTTCCATTAGACATCAACGTTCAATCACTGCGGATCATGGATCAACACAAATTGATTGGGGAAGATTATATGCAAGTAATGTGGCAGGAGTTAGAAGATCTAGATGACATGCATGTCAACGCATTGACCCATCTGCTTGCAGAGAAATAGAAAGTGGCTTTTTACTATGATCGACGTACCCATGGACTTAGCTTTACATAAAGAGAGCTGGTTTGGAAAACAAAATTGCGAAGTGGGAAGGACCCTTCATCATCGACAAAATTTTAGGCAAGGGAGCTTTCCAGCTACGAGATATCGATGGTGACGTTCATCGTAATCCATTCAATGGCATATTTCTAAAGAAGTACCGATAGCCAGTTTGGGAATACGAGACAGAAAAAGGATCAATGACTTAGTTTTACACTCATTCGTAGCCTATAATAGAGGCTCCATCTTCATGTAAAACTAGGGGGGCAACCAGTATGTCCAAAACCAATTCATGTGGCCAAAATATTGCAAAATTCAAATTTTTTGACATGGATCCAATTTATGTGGTTCTTTCAAGTATTACAAGTAACTTACGACCAAAACTCTGTGGTCAAATTGTTGGAGACAGTATTTCACTGTTTACAAAAATATAAAAGCAGTAGAAAATACAAAGTTTCATTTGATCAAAATAAATAGTACAATATGAGGCTTTGTGGCCTCTAGCTCTGATACCATACAAATTGAATGAACAATCTCCTGCTAAAATACTAATCATAGAAAGTGGTTTAGATCTATCCCAACCAACCGCAACGAGGCCCTCAACTTATGCCGATGAGAAGTCACTAACTAAGGGATAGATCTACCTTCAGATCTGAAAGACTTTAGGATACTTGCATTAGCCCAACATTTTCGGCTCAACAAAACCTGTCCTCTGATCACGATCTTAGACGCTCAACTCAAAAAGCAAGGGGAGCTACAACGAGAGTGAGTGAGAGCATGCACCAGACCAGGATGATCAGGTTCAGGGATGGGGTTAGTGAGTGCCCATATCAACCATTGTTTGCTAATTCTCAAAGGTTTGAGAACTAGCACAGAACCGAAGGACCTGAGCTTTGGTACTACAACCTAAGCCAAGTTTGAGGTTTGGTACTTCGACTTAAAAACGTCTAGCAGAATACAAGATCTGGAGGCTTTGATTTAAAGCAAGAAGGGAACAAACAATGAACTAGAAACACCATCTTTTTGCTACAAAGAGATCTTGTGGAATGAAGGAGAAGAGACAAGCTATTGATAAGCCTAAAATTCTACGGGCTTTAAATAAAGAGACCCGAAGCGTTGTATCGATTCAATAAGAACAGTTAAGGGGCCTCAACATTCAATCACCAGTTTGCATATCTCGTAAAAGTTGAAAATTTACCGTTTCAAGATACAGAATTATGAGCCATTAAAGGTGGACAGTTATTCCAAGACTCAGCGTGATTTTTGGAGGCGCGAAGTTATTTGATGGCAGAGATACACAACAAGTGATTAAGGCCATGGGCCATAAAATATAACTTAAACTAACAAAGATTTTTATACAAAATAAAGTATAAAGCCCAAAATTGGGGCTTAGTCAATAAAATCTAGTACTTCACAACGGAGCTACCGAGAGCTCGCAAACTGGTTTTTACTTGGAGATACCGAGCCTGTGCAGCGGCCCAAGCCCTCTCAACATCCGTAGCTGTGGCGCGAGTCTGTTGAACACTTTCAGAAAGAGTTTTCTTGACATTAAGAAGAGTGATAACAACTTGTTCCTTTCCAAAATAATCCTCCTCCTTTTGACGCAGCTTAGCTTAGAGCTTCGCAATCTCCACACGCATGGCCAGAATGTCTACCCACTCATCTTCATAACTCTTCCCCATTGTCGTAATTTTCTCCAAGTCATGCTTCCACCTACGGTTATAGTCTACGCGATTGGAGATAGGTTTGTTTTGCTCTTGGGTGGCAGAGACTACGGTGTTTAAAAGGTTGGGAAGTTCTCGCAGTAGTTCTTCCATTTGATCCAGGACGGTATGGTCAACTCCTTCCATGGCATAGCAAGCTGTTTGAATATGAATGGCCAATTCTTGATGAACAGACTCTTTCTTGAAGTTCAGAGTCCATAGATCACGAAGATAGGCAATGGGGAGTTGGATTTCAGGAGGATTTTTTCAGAGAGAGCCAAGACTTTGTAGATTTGCACTGCCTCTCCCAAGGTCCTCGCCATTCCCTCGTTACCCCTGGTAGGAGCTGGGAGGGTTGGAATCATAGACTGGGAGGCAGCAGCTTTGTTGTAGCTATGAATGACGTCTAAAACTTCCCCAAGCCTCCGTCGACCCTCGGTAAGAGATAACTATTGAGTACCTGGATCTTTCTGCAAGAAAACCTATACCCAGAGAGTTATGAGATGATCAAAGGACTTACACCGGAGAATCATACACGAGTGAACTCAGAATATAGCTGGGATAGATGAAGAGGAGATTGATCATCATACAGAGAAGTATTAATACAAGGAGGGGAGGACACTTCCATAGAAAACTGTGAAGAACAAGTAAAGGTGAAATTATGCTTTAGAAGTTCAAAGGAAGTGCAATACGGTTGAATCTACGTAGCCAGTCTCAGGGGCCATAATGATGGAGGGAACATCCAAAACACGGAGTTATTTTTCATCACCTACATTCGCTGTGTCAGGGTCAAGTTCGCAGTGGCAGGAGTATGTACTGGTGCTTCTTGGGCAATTTCCTGGGACCGCATAACCAAAAACAGTGGTTAGAAAAGTACAGTATTTCCAGAAAATGGCAAGGTCATAACAAATACATTGACAACAGTAGTGTTTTGTGGAGTAATAGCATCTGCAGCTTCAACACCTCCTTCGACCTTAGCAGTCCCTTCCAGAGGTTTCTCGCCAACCACGGTGGTAGCCATTTCTCCCGCAGTAGCAGTCGTAGCAGCGAAGACCAGTCGATCGAAAGGTTGTTCATAAACCTGCTCAAGAAGCTCCCAGCGCAGAGTTTCTTCATCTACAGCACTGGAAGGACCTACACCCAGAGGTTTAGAAGGAGCGGGCTCCCCAGACACATTCACAACATTGGAAGAGGATTCAGAAGTGGCAACTGGCTGCATAAACTTTCCTTTGTTTCATGCAGCTCAAATGATTAAATCATTCTCTGAGGGTTCACTATCAAAAACTAGCTCAACAGAGAGAGAATTCCTACTCAACTCATCTTCCAATTGCCACCTGCGTTCTCGACGACACGATGATGGGGGCGGCAGGATAAGCCATAAAAGAACAGGTTTAGAAGCAGAAGACAGAAGGTTAAAAACTAAGAATCTTTGGACAAATTAAAGCCATACCAGAGGAATCTCATCATTGGAGTCTCCGTCCTCATGATCCCAGGCTTCCACAATATTCTTCTTCTTCTTCTTGGCAATAGCAGCCTTCGCAGCATCTCTTGCAGCAAGAGAGGCAGCAACGAAACTCTTACCCATCATCTTGTTAAGCTTTGAGACAGAAGTAAGAGAAGTACTAATCTCTCGCTGCATCCTCTTCTGACCCTTCTCCCCTTGGCTTTTGGAGCCCAAAGCCTACCTATCCACATTTCTCACGAAATAATCAAGGAAAGAGGCTGAAAAGATGGTGCAAAAGACTCAGAATTTGGACTGCTCCTAAATGTCACCATAATGACGCTTATTCCATTCATCATAGTCATCAACAACAGAGTAAGTTATACAAAGGGAGCGCCGACTGAACTCTGATAGGTCCAGCAAGGGGAAAGTTTGAGTAGCAAGATCTTGAAGAATCGCTACAGAAGGCTTTTCTACATAAGTCCTCCATGAAGTATAGCCGTTGTGAGATTCTATCAAAGGGCAAGGAAGACCTTGTTTGCACCCAAGCTGACGAGCGAGGTGATTGGAAGCATACAGCTCAACCCACAAGACTGCATCAGAAACAATGATGTATGCGCAAGTGACACATTGAGCAAAAAACTTCCTCGCAGCAGGAGCATGATGGGGAGTCACTGTGAATCCAGTAGACAACTCTGCAGGGAATCTCCTTGTTACTACAAATTAAGCCACATCCTTGGGAAAAATCTTCTGACCCCAAAGATAATTAAAACATTGCGAGTAGCTCAAAGGTTTCGTTTCCCTAGCAAGAACCAATGATCTCCCCAACAGCTTCTCAGAGACAAACTCCTTGTGGTGGGGATTATGAAATTCAGGAAAATAGACCTGTAGCCACAAAGATAAAATCCAAATAGGACTTGAAAAATTAAACTTGAATGGATTCAGCAAGATCCATCCAAGGCCACAATATAATGCACCCAAGGTATGCTATGCAAGGCCAAGGCAGTGGCCATTATACAAAGCCTTAGCTGCCTTAGCGAAAGAATTGGTAATCCTGTCTGCAGCAACACAGAATATGTAGCGACATAGCCAAAATTCTAAAAAAGCAATTCCACCATAGGCATTCTTCACTCGCTAATCATTAGAGGTAAGAGTGGCTTGAAATTCCTCCGCATTATAATGTTTACACCAATTGGAGTAGGCAGTACTGGCATATGAGCACGTAGGATTCATCGAAAAAGGGAAGACCTTATTATCTAAAGCACTGGGAAGGAAAGGCTCATCCGCAGTGGGTAAACCAGTAATAGTGACAACGTCAAGTGGAGTAGTTCCTAAATGACCAAATAAGAGGACAAAACTATTGCTACTGGTCTCCCAAAAGCATAAAGCAGCAATGACATCTGCACGATTCCCACCTTGGGGAAGATGGAAACATAAATCTAGAGCATGCGAAATACCAACATGTTCCCAGAGTTCCTCATCGAGGGACTTTCGCTCCTGGCACCATTGAAGTTCCTCAGCTCTGGTGCTGGGCCATTTCCCCAATTTGACTTCAAATTCCTTCAGATCCCATTGAAGAGGAACAGCGGCTTCGCCTCGCATGACCAATGGAGGACGGCGCACAGCCGAATCAAGCATAGAAGAAGCCTTAGTGGTTGGACCCAACATAACCTCATTTCCCCTCGTAAGATCAAGCCACGCATAAGGAAGGTCCTGATCCCGATGAAAATGACAGTCCATATGAGCACGGAAGGCTTCCACATCCTTCTCAGAAACATCTAGGCAGAACCGTTGATAAGGGGCCATTTGCAAATCACTCAAGTTACCCAATCGGCAACAGTCCATATGAGCACGGAAGGTTTCCACATCACTCAAGTTACCCATCCAGAACCGTTGATAAGGGGCCATTTGAAAATGACAGTCCATATTGATCTACGCATTTTATGCTTGATTCTTAACGTCTTTCTCTTTACATTTAGCTTTGTTTTGACCTTAGTACTATCATTTCTTACTTACTTTATGCTTTTAGGTAGAAATAAAGGAGAAAATAATAAATGAGGCGATTTGGAGCTAAAAGCGTGCTAAGGAGGAAATTCCTAATTTCGGAGAAGAAATGGTCCGAGGAATGGTCTTCAAATGGTTACTAAAATGCATTCCCATATGGTGTCAAGAATTGGAAACCAAATGCCAAAATAAATGGATACCAAAATGGTGGACAAAAAGATGAAGACATTTCTCCTGCGCGACCCAGGAAAGAGCAAATATGGTGGAATATATGGAGCATATAATGGACGAATTTTGGGAGGATATTCCATGAAGATAAATAAATTATTTGAGGGCCAAAATATGTGCAAGAATATGGTATATTCGGCCAAGAATTATTAGGGAATAAGGAATGCAAGATTTGAAGATATGAAGATTTCCTTTTCCTTGAAGAAGAAGAAAACAGGGCAGCCAGGTCACTTGACTTCTAAAATCCGTAGTAAATCCAATTCAATTCCAAATATGGCGTACCTTATATGGATTTTATAGCCCTTTGAATAAGCTTTCCAATGAAACAAGAATCAGAATTTTCCAAGATCTGAAACTCCGGGAAAACGCGTTTGAAGACAGACTGTCAGATTTACCCGGGTACATAAGGAAAGTCTTATTTTGGTAGGAAAAATCCTAATCTTCTTCTATAAATTGGGGAGCTCGACTCATTCATGATAATCTCTCATTCTAGTACTCAAAGCTCTGCCCAAAACACTACCTCTCCTCCCTTGCACCAAATCTGAAGAAGCCATCCCTCCAACGCCATAAACACCATCCTCCACCGAAATATTAGGGGAGTCCCAAAGTATTTCGCCATCTCCATTGAAGAGCAGCTTACACCAAGTAGTCTAGGGGAGTCCCGACAACAAAAAGTGTAACCATAACTCTTCTTTTATTTCTTTGTATTTTTGGCATTCTTTAGAGTGAAGTTGTAAAGGATTTTGGTTATATAATTCTAGTTAATTTTCTGCCATCTTCTAGTTCTTACGTTTTTGCTATACATGTTTATTCTATGCTTAATGCTTAATCTGAATGCAGGGGAGTCCCGGTTTAGATTATTGATGTGTTAGGGGAGTCCCGAAGCACTTAATCACGAAATTAACATGAGTTATATAGTTGAGGACGTAGGCACTTTTAGGTTGCATGAAATTGGTTAGGTTATAAAGAGTTAGAGAAAAAGATGAGATGATCACATGTATATATTAGATAGGTTTTACTTTCGGTTTAGTAAACATGTTTAGGTTCTTTGATTCTTGTTTGTTTTGCTTGTCTATAAGTATAAAGCATGATAGAGTCCTAGGATTTCTAAGTGTGTTTTACTTGCCATTTTTTTTGTCTTTAATTTCGTAGGTCATTAGAACACCAATTCAAACTCCCCCCCATACTTTCTAACGTTTTCATGCAGGTGAACACCCTACAATCCCCGGTTAAGAACGATACCCTATTTACCAATGCTACATCTACACAAAAGGGTTTTAAATTGCATTTCGTCTAGATTGATTATTGAGTGTTAATTTAGTAGTCACTTTAGGCGTTATCAATTTTTGGCGCCGTTGCCGGGGATTGTTAAGTTTTATTTGTGTGTTTTCGTTTGTGCATATGTGAAATTGTGTAAATAAGTTTATTTTGGTTTTCAGTTTTCGGAACACCTACTGTCCCGTTTTTGTGAAATTTATTTAACGTAGCTAGAGGTCTTAGAAAATTATGAAAATTTACAGAGTTGTTCATTGTTGTGTCTAGTTTCTGGCTGTAAAATTTCATTGAAATCGGACTAACCAATAATTCTGGAAAATTCTGACATGCAGCTGTGTTCAAACTGTGCGATTCTGGATTGTGTAGTTGTTCTGAAATTTGTAAATAATACATACATGTTTATAATTTTAATTTTTGTTCATACTAACCTTTGTTTTGCAGCCATCTAACACGTTAAAGGAAGTCTTCAATTTACATTGAGTACATGAAATTGATTGATTAAGTCTCACTCTTTGGAATAGATAGCGCCTCTTTTTCTGGTTTATCTCCTTAACCCTTTGTGTTTCATTCGAAATACAAGGTTGTGGGCGGAGTCTACTAAGAACTTGAGGGAGTGTGTTATTCTCGAAATATTGGCTGAATGTCGGACATGGTGTCTAGATGGGATATGACTGGTGACAGGTTTTGGATCTAAGAAAGAGAAACATCATTGGAGTACATCCCTTGATCACGGTAGCCTCGAGTTGTTTCTCGAAATTAGTCCTACCTCTCGCGTTATCTCTATCCCTACTGGCCATATTTTTCGATTGATCCAAGGCCGATTGATTGAGAATGCATACTTTATCGCGCGGGTCGCACGTCCATTGAAAGACCTAAAAACCAGATTCGTGTACTCTCTTTAAATTGTAGGCGCACTCAATTTGGACATGCTTGGACATAATACTATGTCGAAATTGTGTGTTTGTGCATATTAACTTGTAAAAGGATTAACCACATTGCATTTTTAGCTTGCATAACCTTCTGGCGGCTTTGTGATGCTCGGATTTCATCACCGGGTACCCTAACCTAAGTGAAGTTAGGGACATGAGGCCAAACGTATGGTCACGTTGCATCATGTATTTAGCACGTAACTTTGTGTGTTTTCTGCAGGTTCTAACATTTTCTCTTATGCATTCACTTCATATTTCACTTAGGTTCTTGTTTGATGCATTTGAATGACGATTTAATTGTTTTGAGCATGAATTTGAATGAAACGTGGTGTGCTTGCATTACTCTACTTGTATATATATATATATATGTTTCTAAATCTTTGCATTGTAAATATGCCTAATTTTGCAGAAAACGTGTAAATTGAGTCTTAACTTATTCTATCAACTTTGCATTCATTTTAGGGAGTCTAAAGCCTTGCATTCACGTTTACAATTCTTGAAGTGTCTTAACTTAGTGTTTTATAGCTTTCGTGTGTTTTTGGTGTGTTTTTGGTTTGTTTTTCTTCGTGTGATTTGTTTTGGTGTGATTTTGTGTGTTTTTATTGCTTTCTTTTAATTTTCAACGTTTTTGGTTAGTGTCTTGCATTACTTGTATATTCTTTTGATACTAACACTATTTTGAGGAGGAGGACTTAGAAAAAGATCCGGCTACTAGAGATGCCAAGAAGAAGAAGAATGTGGCTCCTCACGCCACTAAGGCACAACCCTCATCATCACAATCTGCCCCAAACAAAGGTATTAACTCTATCCCTTCAAGTTTGGTTAATACTAATGCTTCGTTTGCTCGTGCACCATTCCTACATAGGTTGACAAAATCTAAGAAAGATGATCAATACGAAGACATCTTGGACATCTTTCAGAAGGTGCAAGTAAATCTGCCCTTGATCGAGTACATAAAGCAAGTGCCTATCTATGCGAAATTTCTCAAAGAGTTATGCACCCAAAGGAGGCAAACGAGAGCGAAGGAGGTTGTGAAGGTGAATGCAACCGTCTCAGCGGTTTTACAGCGTCGGTTACCCCCCAAATTGAAGGATCCGGGGAGCTTTTTCTGTTCCTTGCGTGATTGGTGACAACAAATTCGAAGATGTTATGCTAGACCTTGGTGCATCCATTAACGTAATGCCCTATTACTTATATGCATCCATGGATCTAGGTGAGCTCAAACAAGACAACGTCATCATTTAACTAGCCGACCGTTCGCATAAGTATCCTAGGGGATACGTTGAAGATGTTCTTGTGCAAGTCAACAACCTGATTTTTCCAGCGGATTTTTACATTGTTGACATGGAGGAGAGTCCTTTGAATACCACGCCATTGCTTCTTGGACGACCTTTCATGAGGACTGCAAGAACGAAGATAGATGTGCTTGAGGGAACGTTTTCCATGGAGATTGATGGAGAAAAGATCGAATTCAACATATTAGATGCCATGAAGGTTCCCGCGGCAAGTGTACATGCCATATTTTCGATGGATATGGTGGAAGAGGCAGCTCAACAACACTAAGACATCATTGAAGATTCACGGCTTGAGGACCCAATCCAGCCATCTCACACACATGAAGAACTATCACGTCTAGGCTGTAAGACGTTAAAAAATAAGCGCTTGTTGGGAGGCAACCCAATGGAGGAAATCGCCAAGGCTTTGTTCTCTCCTCCCTTATATTTTTTAATTTCGTTGTTTATTTACTTTCCTTAGCTAAAATTTTCGTGGGTTTCTCTCTTCATACTTAGTTCTATGTTTTCTTTAAATACATTGAGGACAATGTAGAGTTTAAGTGTGGGAGAGGGGTTTACAACTTTATTTGAGTCATAAATTGTTAAAACCGGGCGGACAATGGAACTTTCTGGCGGATGATGCCCTAAAAAAAATTGTTTTTAAAGAGTCTTTTTCATTTTTAGGATGCCCTTAGTTAGTCTATGATGAAAATGGACGGAAAAAGAATACATATGGCGATGAACAAGCACTAAACTAATTTTCTTGTGATAAGTGAGATATTTTGATTGTCATAACATGTAGTGGATATGGTTTGATTAAACATGGTACAGATTTCGCATGTTAGAATAAGTTTCAAATCATACAAACCTAAAAGTGAGTTTTTGAGCCTACATTACTTCATTTGAGAGTGAATTTCGTGCATATGGCTCTCAAAAACAAAACATGCTTCATCTAATTACTTGCCATAGATTTTAATGAACTAGAGATTACTAGAACTTACTCATGTAGATTTACAACGCTTTTAAGTTGATATATGCTCTGATTTTGGATATGATTAAAGGCAAATTAGGTTACCACCACTTAAACCAAATGGCCTTGTGTCCCATTGTGCGCACGAGTTGCGACACCCCTAGATTAACCCCTTTGAGCCCACGTTTAGCCTTTCTTTCATTACCACATTATATCTAAACACTTAGCTTAGTGTAGAGTTCCTACCCTTGTTCTAAAAGACTTGGTGAAGAATTTCGAAGCTAGCACAATAAAAGTGGCGTGAAGATGATGAAAAGATGTGTGTATAGGGATAGACTTGTCCAACAAATTTTGTATTTGAATGCCAAAATTTTCGAGATAAAAAAGAAATAGAAGAAAAATGTATAAAGATCTCGAGGCATTGTGTTTAGATTGTATAAGTTTGGATTAATGTCCCCTATACTTATGAATTTGGAGATTGCTACGAATTGAAGGCCCAAAAGTGAAGAAATATGGCCTTTGCCCTGTTCATAAAGCTCAAAGGAAGTTGAGAATGAAGTTAGGGCCCAAAAAGATGAAAATTGGCCCCCGATCTTGAAGTTTGACACAAGAAGAAGTGTGGAAAGGATGAGCCACGAATTTGAAGAATTCTAAGTGCTAAACTAAGTCTTTGGAACGTTTTTACACCACCACTTATCTAAATTTCGAATGCCTTAGCCTTAGCCCCATTACAACCTTTCTAAAGTCCTTTATGATCCTTAAGATGAGTAGCCTTCAATTGGTTGAGTAAGTTACATGAGTGAGCATATGGTGTGGTTCATTTGTGCAAGTAATTATGAGGTATTACGATACAATACATATACAGTTTGAGTGAACCTCTTTTCATGAGTGAAAATTTGATGAGAGCATCCATGTGAGATTGATTTAAACTTTTTTCGAAACATGCATAGCTTTAACTTCACCATCGTTTACTCCAAGTCCTACTTGTTCATGACATGATCATATTTCTCTTATCTCTCGAAAATTTTTGACCTTTTCACTATGGAATCTTGTGACTCCATCGCCATATACTTAAGAAAATTTCTGAGACAAATTGTGCTAAGGGCTTAGAAGTTGTTTTTATTTATTTGAGTCCATGGAATTTGTTCAACGTGGAGGCTAGCTCTAACGTTGGTTTTATATTTTTAGTCTTTCTTTTATTTAGTTTTTGCTAGGGACTAGCAAAGTTTAAGTGTGGGGGAATTTGATCTACGCATTTTATGCTTGATTCTTAACGTCTTTCTCTTTACATTTAGCTTTATTTTGACCTTAGTACTATCATTTCTTACTTACTTTATGCTTTTAGGTAGAAATAAAGGAGAAAATAATAAATGAGGCGATTTGGAGCTAAAAGCGTGCTAAGGAGGAAATTCCTAATTTCGGAGAAGAAATGGTCCGAGGAATGGTCTTCAAATGGTTACTAAAATGCATTCCCATATGGTGTCAAGAATTGGAAACCAAATGCCAAAATAAATGGATACCAAAATGGTGGACAAAAAGATGAAGACATTTCTCCTGCGCGACCCAGGAAAGAGCAAATATGGTGGAATATATGGAGCATATAATGGACGAATTTTGGGAGGATATTCCATGAAGATAAATAACTTATTTGAGGGCCAAAATATGTGCAAGAATATGGTATATTCGGCCAAGAATTATTAGGGAATAAGGAATGCAAGATTTGAAGATATGAAGATTTCCTTTTCCTTGAAGAAGAAGAAAACAGGGCAGCCAGGTCACTTGACTTCTAAAATCCGTAGTAAATCCAATTCAATTCCAAATATGGCGTACCTTATATGTATTTTATAGCCCTTTGAATAAGCTTTCCAATGAAACAAGAATCAGAATTTTCCAAGATCTGAAACTCCGGGAAAACGCGTTTGAAGACAGACTGTCAGATTTACCCGGGTACATAAGGAAAGTCTTATTTTGGTAGGAAAAATCCTAATCTTCTTCTATAAATTGGGGAGCTCGACTCATTCATGATAATCTCTCATTCTAGTACTCAAAGCTCTGCCCAAAACACTACCTCTCCTCCCTTGCACCAAATCTGAAGAAGCCATCCCTCCAACGCCATAAACACCATCCTCCACCGAAATATTAGGGGAGTCCCAAAGTATTTCGCCATCTCCATTGAAGAGCAGCTTACACCAAGTAGTCTAGGGGAGTCCCGACAACAAAAAGTGTAACCATAACTCTTCTTTTATTTCTTTGTATTTTTGGCATTCTTTAGAGTGAAGTTGTAAAGGATTTTGGTTATATAATTCTAGTTAATTTTCTGCCATCTTCTAGTTCTTACGTTTTTGCTATACATGTTTATTCTATGCTTAATGCTTAATCTGAATGCAGGGGAGTCCCGGTTTAGATTATTGATGTGTTAGGGGAGTCCCGAAGCACTTAATCACGAAATTAACATGAGTTATATAGTTGAGGACGTAGGCACTTTTAGGTTGCATGAAATTGGTTAGGTTATAAAGAGTTAGAGAAAAAGATGAGATGATCACATGTATATATTAGATAGGTTTTACTTTCGGTTTAGTAAACATGTTTAGGTTCTTTGATTCTTGTTTGTTTTGCTTGTCTATAAGTATAAAGCATGATAGAGTCCTAGGATTTCTAAGTGTGTTTTACTTGCCATTTTTTTTGTCTTTAATTTCGTAGGTCATTAGAACACCAATTCAAACTCCCCCCCATACTTTCTAACGTTTTCATGCAGGTGAACACCCTACAATCCCCGGTTAAGAACGATACCCTATTTACCAATGCTACATCTACACAAAAGGGTTTTAAATTGCATTTCGTCTAGATTGATTATTGAGTGTTAATTTAGTAGTCACTTTAGGCGTTATCACATATGAGCACGGAAGGCTTCCACATCACTCAAGTTACCCAATCGGCAACAGCGAATTCAAAATCTAGGCCACTCGACAGAGCGTGGGGATTCGAAGACTCACTCGTGCTAGACGATGGCAATCGGAGGAGTCCAGGCCACTTGACAGAGCGTAGGGATTCTAAAGATCAACGAACGATGGTGGAGGAGATGAGAGGCGGCGGAAGGAGGGAGTTGCCAGAGGGAGGCCGAATTTTGAGAGAGAGAGAGAGAGAGAGAGAGGAGAGGAGAATTGAGGAGATGAAGAAGAATGATTGAAACTGCCTATTTATAGAGTTTCACCTAGACGACGGAGGCGTTTTCCCGTCGTCTAAGTGCACCTAGACGACAGAAACGCCCATTTCTATCGTCTAGGTGAACCGCCATAATTTTTGGAAACGGCACCAAATTAATTCTGCGGGTGGAAGTTAACCGCCATAATTTTTGGGAACGGTTCAAATTTGACTTAGACGACAGAAATAGTCATCTCCGTCGTCCAGGTCAAATTTGAACCGTTCCCCAACTAAATGACGGTGAAATTTGGACCGCCAAAATTTTGAACCTAGATGACGGAGATGGTCTATCTCCGTCGTCCAGGTACAATTTTCGTAAAAATAATTTTTAAAAATAATTCATAAGGAAGTTTTCGATCTATCATTCGAATGAAGTTGTCGTAAAATATCAATTAAAGAATCGTATATATAAAAAGTGGAATTTAAGACGACGAATAATCTTACGTCTTTAAACTTGTTAAGTATCTACTAATCTGTATAACTTAAGTGTTATCAAGTATAGGCTCATTGCACATCAATATCAACGAAATTGAATTTGGACAAAACAACTGTTGGATACATTCTCCATAAGAAAATATATAAGTAGAATAATTTTCACTAAATAGTAAGTTCGTTAAGGGTTTCATCGGCACAGTCAACCGTAAAACCGAAATTTTTATAAACCGGAAACGTGGATACACGAAAATTCGTAAGTCGTATTTTGGAACCATCGATGCTCACACTCCAAGAATTGTTTACTATATGGTATCGATGAAAAGAATATGCATTGGGCCATGGTCTACATGGTCGTTGTCTTAGATGTGAAAGTACGAAATAAGCACTTAGACAACACAATGGTGGTTTTGCGTTGTCCAAGTATGCACTTGGACGACGCAATGACACATTTGCGTCATCTAATTTCATACTTGGACGACGAAAAAACACCATTGCATCGTCTAAGTGCTTATTTTAGGGTTCAGGGTTAAGTGCCTTAGGGTTTAGGATTTATGGTATACTTAGACAACGGTATGACCCTTTTGCGTCGTCTAGAATAAATTTTTAGGATTTAGGGTTATATAATTAATTACTATTGTGTTTAATTACCTTGGTATGGACTACAAAAAGTCGTTCCATTGTCTAGGTTTTAAGTTTTAGGAAAAATGTGATTCTTGATCCGATCCTCAGATTCGGATTACTTAATTAATTTTAATTTGTATTTCTGTCTGTCGAAGCGACCTCGCTCTTTAATTAATTTGAAGTTAATTATGCAAAAAATTTAAAATTAATTAATTAATTATTAAATTAAGTACAAAATTAATAATTGTACATACTCCTCCTCATAATATATATAATTAATCACGCAGCACCAATTAATATTCCCCGTTGTTATATTGTACTCTTCGTCATAATCGTCATCATCCTCCTCACCACTGTTATCCGATTGCTCCTCCTCCTCATCATACTCAACACCGTCCGACGAGTATCCTGAGTCCTCATCCTTGTCCTCATCATGCGCCTCTTCTTCTTGTTCTACCCCAATAATTGCATCAATAATCTCATCTTGAGTTAGATCCGTACAACCATCAGGCATGGGTAAACGTTCACCATCATGAATTGACTGATAAAAGTCTCAGGTCTTCCTTTGTACGCTTGAACCATTTGTATTTGAATAGGAAAACGTTGACATCATTCCTATAACATAGCTTAACGACATATACAAGAGCCCTGTATATAGATCATTGTATTTTCCAACCACTACCCCACTGTTTTGTGTTCTTCTTCCTTCATCTCGGGCCAATGAATGACTTTACACCGTTCACAAAACATCTTGGGTATATATAGTGTTTAATCGGCTTCCCTGCTAGCAAGTGATTTGGTTAGGACCACCACCCCTCGTGGTTATCGGATTTTTGTACATCAATCATCTGGGAAAATGGAAAATATATATAATTAAAGGGTTTACTTTCTACAAACATGTATATAAACTAAATAAGTAAACAAGCATACACATTAGAAGAAATAATCGGGGAACTTCTTCTTAACCATTTTCTCAAACCACACTGAACTCTTCTAGATTTAACGCCTGAAGCCTCTCCTTGTACCCAATCATGTACGGCTCAACTTTGTCACAGTCTCGCAACACTACCCAATGTGGCTCCATAAGTTCTTCTCGTGTTAACGATTCCTTTAATACTCCTCTAAACGATTGTGCGACATTTGTGACGACAGAAAGATTGATGCGGGCACTGGGATCGGAGGCGGTGGGAGGTGGTGGATCTTTGAGGTACCTGTTGCAGTAAGTAACAGACTCTTGCATTAGGTATGTCTCTGCTATGGAGCCATCCGACCTGTTTTTCACAAATCCTTTATACTGTCCAAGCTGTCTACAAAATCAAACGTTCAATTAATTAATTGTAGAATAAGTACATATAGCTAGTAATATCCAGTGGAACAAATAATGGATCAAAAACCTGTATAATTAATTAGTTGTACGTACCTTTCTTGAGAATACATCTAAGTGTACTGGACCGGACTAGAAATGAGCACCTGCTCAGGCAAGTGGATCATTAGGTGAATCATGATGTCAAAGAAAGCAGGGGAAAAAATCCTCTCTAGTTTGCAAATGATGTGTACAATTTGTTGTTGCAGTTCAACCACATCTGACTTCTTTAACTCTCTGGTGCATAACATCTACCACTATCTGCACAATGCCACTATTAGTTCTACGACGTCACGAGGCAAATATGGCCGAATTATCACTGGAACCAAACGTTGCAGCATAATGTGATAGTCATGTGTCTTTATACCAACAAACTTGTGTTGCACCTCGTCCACTACTCTAATTATAGTAGCTGCATACGTACCCGGATAACGAACGCTCTTAATCAGTGAAATACAGAACCTCTAAATGCCAGCTTCACTGTGTAAGGTACAGCTGACATCTTGTTATGTACTCCTCTTCTATCCCTCCTCAACCACAAGGGACGACGTAGATTCATAGATTCCAGATCTTTGCGCGCTTTGGGAGTATCTTTAGTCTTGAACTTAATATCGAGAATTTTTCCCACCACGTTGTCGCACACATTCTTTTCTATGTACATCGCATCGAAGTTGTTCCTCAGCTTCAACTTCGACCAGTAAGGGAGTTCAAAGAATATACTCTTGTGATGCCAATAACTGAGATCGTGTGGAGGTATTGAATTGCATTTCTATACATTCTTGTCATTGGTCAACACACCAAAGTCGAAATAGCTCAACCTCTCTAAAATCTCTTCGCCAGACCAACTACGGGGTTTAGGATTATTCTCTACTGTCCCGTCGAAATTGGCTTCATCCTGTCGCCATGAGTGGTCGTGAGGAAGCCATCTACGGTGAGCCAAGTAACACACCTTCCCCGTGTGCCAACTAGAGTTCACGTCATCCAAACATATAGGACATCCATTGTATCCTTTCGTTCTGCAGGCTGCCAACATCCCATATGCTGGAAAATCGTTGATCTTCCACATTACAACTGCCCTCATCATGAACATCGTGTCAGTGAATTTGTCATAAGTTGAGACTCTATTCTCCCACAACAGTTTTAGCTCGTCGATCAAATGTCTGAGGTAGACATCTAAGCACTTCCCCGGAGATTTAGGACCTGGAATTAGCAGAGTAAGGAAATTAAATTCCTTGTTCATGCACATCCACGGAGGCAGGTTGTACGGTATCAGAATAACTGGCCAAGTGCTGACGGCAGAGCTATTACTACCCTAAGGATTGAATCCGTCTGTAGATAGTCTGAGTCTAACATTTCTAACCTTTGCAACAAAGTCTCCAAATTCGCTGTCGAAATGTTTGAAAGCCTCCCCATCCGCAGCGTGTCTCAGCATATCGTTATCTATTCGTTATTCTGCTTACCATCGCATCGCCTCTGCTGTGTATAGAGACATGTACAGACGCTGCAATCTGGAAATCAATGAAAAATATCGAAGAACCTTCATAGGAATTTTCTTTTTCGAACTCTTCCTATTCAGCTCATATCTGCACTGGCCACATACGAGACAATAGTCCAAATCTTTATACTCTTTGTAAAACAGCACACAATCATTTGGACAGGCGTCAATTATCCTGTATTTTATGCCAAGGCTGCTCAAGATATTTCTAACCTTATAATGAGATTTAGGAAGATTGTGATCATCAGGAAGAAACTTACATATTTGCTCCTGAATTTCGTCAAAAGCACTGACTGACATTTTGTGCTTCACTTTTATCTGCATTTGCTCTATCACATATTGCAACACATTCGCTCGACATCTAGGGTACACTGGGGTCTGAGCTTCAAGTAGCATCCTGTTGTACTTATCCATCTCACTAGTGTCAGTGGCCAAGTTAGTAGCGGGGAATGTGTCATCATGCCCATGAGTGGTATTGTAACCTCCCTCTTGGTGCCGGTGTCCACCATGACTAAATCCTGGAAACGCATCATTGACCAAATCCGCAGCTAGGTTCCAAGCAAGGGGGCCTGCACCACTGCCGTTGGATGAGGCACTATGGTAACTGTACCCTGAGCTGAAGTCTGCTGAGCGGAAATATATTGCTTCACCATACTCACTCCATGTAGTATAACTCCACATCATACCATTTTCGTACAGGTTTTGCATCATAACATTAACTTCCACATACTGATAGTTAGGACATTTTTTGTACGGACAACTGAAACGCTTCTTTCCCTGACCATGTTCTATCGCAAAATTCACAAATTCTCTAATTCTATCCATATACTGGACATCACTTCTATTACATAACTTCATCCAACTCTTGTCCATACTTTTACGAAATTTAATAATTAATTATCATATTAGTCAACTATTATATATATAGATTTTCAAATAATTATTAAATTATTATATATACAAATTTTCAACCACCTTAATTATTAACGTATAATTAATTAAAATATTTATCAATTATCTTTATTAGTTATTGGTGAATATACTATACATCAATTACTTTAATATGTCTAACATGTATGTACATTTTAACTAAATATTAACCAAAATTTTAAACATCCATGCATATATACGTACTATTGGTCTATATTAGTTAACTAATATATATATATATATATATCAATCAATTACCTAAATTAATTATAAATATTACACTTACAAACAATGCAATCAATCAAACGTACAATTAATTATAAATATAAACGTTAAGATTGTCTGAAATTAACTACGTACGTACCTAGTCTTCTCTGATATATGGCGAAACGATGGTCGGAGCTGGAGATATATATATATATATATATATATAGTGCTAGCTAGTTGTACGTGTGAGGAGAGTCTAATTGAGAGAGAATCGAATGAGATGAGGATAAGGAGGAGGATGGAAAATGAGACGAGCGAGCGGAGAGGAAGCTAGAGACTCCGGCATGGACATTATATAATGATTCACTTAGACAACGGACTGAGGTTATTTTCGTCATCCAAGTGCTCACTTAGACGACACACCGACGCTGCATCGTCTAAGTGGTCACATAGACGACGGTATATCAGTGCGTCGTCTATTTGACCACTTGGACGACGAAAAAAGTATTTCCGTCGTCCAAGTGTGTCTTAGGCGACAAAAATTTCCGTCGTCTAAGAGCGTTTTTCTTGTAGTGGTGCTACATGTCTCAAGTGAAGAAGCATTGCGTGCTGCATGTAATATTGCATATTCCCAAGCAGATACCGACAAATTAGTATGCATAACCATTGCTTTGGCCACAAGCTATATCTGCTTGATTTGTGCCTCTTCTAAACCATTATATGAATGAACATGAGGGACGGGATGTTCAACTTCAACCCTAATTGACATGCAGTAGTTATCAAAAGTCTTTGATGTAAATTCTTTTGCATTATCCAATCTAACATACCTGATTGAGTTGTCTAGGTGGTAAGCCTGAAGCTTAATAATTTGTGCTAGGAGTTTTGCAAATGCAACATTCCTTGTGGATGGCAAAGCAACGTGTGACTATCACGTTGTTGCATTTACTTAAACTATAAAATATTTAAATGATATGCATTCTGGTTTGATAGGTCCACAAATGTCACCATGGATTCTCTATAAAAATGGTATATTTCCAATGTTATCAACCGCAAAGGAAGGCCTAGCCTGCAACTTTGCTAATGAACAAGTTTTGTAAAATAAGTGGTGAGCATTAGAGATTGCCACAAAGGAATCTTGTGGACCAACACTAGGTGTTATAGTCGGTTTAAAGGTCAAAACTGGATTAACGATGTAATCTCATCTATCCCATCAAAACCAATGGATATTTTCACATGCTTCTTTGCTCTTAAAAATAGATGCCCATAGGAGTTTTTCAAGATTTTGATCATCATATCTTGACAAGAATGTCCTAGTCTGTAGTGCCAAAGTTGATATGAGGCTGAGTAACTCACAGTTGATAGTCGCATAAATATGCAACTTTTTTGTGTTTAATTGTTCCCAATATTTAGTGTATTTGTGATGTTTTTACTATTAATTAATTGATTTTATTGGTTTTAGGTATTTTGAGAATTAAAGGGAGAAAAGGAGAATAAGATGATATAATTACGTATCTCAGGTTACAATTAAGGAGAGGAGTCTGTGCGTGGGATAAGTCCTAAGGCAAGAAGGATTTGGTTATGTGGTGCAGCACGTGAGGAGTATTTGAGCAGGTTGATTAACCTAGTTAAAGGGAGAGGTATATATACACTAAAAAGAGGAAGTGTGCCAGAGACTTCAGGGAGAGAAGGAAGAGACGAAAAGAAAAGAGAGGAAAAAGAAGAGAAGTCAGACGGAGAGAAGAGGTGCACAACTAAACCGGCTATCCTAGCTCAATCCCAACAACAATAAGAGTTCATTCTTCTCCATCATTTAATTTATCTCTCATGTATTCTTTGATACTATTATCCAAGATTATGAGTAGCTAAATACCTTATTAAGAGGCTGCTTGAAGCTCCGTACATGAAGTCTTTTCAATGCATATATTTTGACCTAATTTTGCATATTCTTTTGAATGAGATTTCTTTCTCTATGTGGTTCAGTGATGAATTTCTTGTATGCATGCTGGGATTCTATTAGCATGAGATACAGGTGACTGAAGATAACTTCTTTTACTGGATTCTCTACAGTGATACACTGGATAGATTATTTCATCGAGTGATTGAAACCCTAGGTTTAGCAGGACACGCCCATAGTGTACTTGTAAATCCTTGTAGATTCTCTAACTTTTTCTAGAACTTAATGCTTTCTTCTTTGTAAATCTTGGGGTCCATGACTATGGGTTCATTAGAGGAATATATGTAGGGTAGGTCTATGACAAACCAACATAAGAATAAAGATTAGGTAATAGGATGTGGTTGTAATAATCAACTCTTCTTGAGAACTTTCATTCATGAGATATATGCATTAGGTTAAGTATATATTAGAAGATGGAATGACGATGGTTTAAACACTTATAGTTTAAACACTTATATTCATAAGCATATTTACTTTCAGTATTTTATTTCTGCACGTAGTTGTAGTTTACCGAATTATTTCGGTACCCCAATCAACTTAGAAAACCCTCAAAATTTGTGTGGTAGTCTATCACTGTGTCTAGTATTATTTATTAAATTTTTGTAGCATTTGGAGTATTCTAGCTTAGGTTCGTAGTTGTGTATTTGTGTGCTGGTCGAATCTATCAGCTTGTTGATATATGCGTCTAACCACTGTATTGAGTCGTAGTTTTATCAATCTTCAGCAGGTAATGACCTCTATTTACCAATTTCTATATTGATATATTTATTCAAGGATAGGGTTATCTTTGAGGATTGTTTAATTCTAAGTCTTAATCATGCATTTTATTTGTTTATTTTGTTTTGTTTAAGTTTTATTTTCTTTTTGGGTCTAATAGTCTTTACTATGTGCAAGAGCATGTTTGAAGATTTATCCCCCCAACCTTTTGACTATTGATTAGTCGAAGGCTAAGTGATTTTATCTTACCCGCAAGTACACGGGGTCAAGTTATTGTATTTGTAAGGAAGTCGAGTGTCGAACCCATGAGGATTGACCACTTAAACTCATTAGCTTGACTTGATTATGCACTTGAACTCACGGATTAACTAGACACAAGACATGACACTAAAACTAAAGCAAGATGTGGAAGTGTATCTCACAAGACTAAGTCCTTTGAAGACTTAGTCTTGCAAGGGATGGTTGAATTACGATGAGTAGTTAAACGAAAGGTTGATTGAATGTTTAATACTAACTAATTAAGTGATAACATAAAGTAAGAACAAAACAAAATGTAAATGTTTAGTCGGCTACAGATGTCGCCACTATCTAACTCAATGTACCAACAATATATGTCCAAGTTAAGAGTTTAGTCTGATTCACACGTGATTGTCCAATTTATGATCTTTTTGAGTCACCATTGGTTGTGAACCGAATCTCCTAGGCTATTAGGGCACTAGAAGTGTTCCGGTCTGACATTCAAGTATAAAGAAAATTGAAACAAGAATGAAACCCAATTGCGAATCGTATCCTAATCATACCACATACCTAATGAGTTCAATATGTGTTCACTTATGATGAATGTGAATGGATTTCCTTCCTAAGTCCCTATTAGAGGACATGAAAGTATGTTCTAATAACTTTTGTAATCCACACCTTTTAGAACATGAATTAGAAGAAGTAACAATTAGCTACAAGCTCCTTCAAGTCAATGTAAGCTTGGCCGAAGCTCCTTGAGTCATTTGGACTACAAGAATACTTCGGTCCATGCTCAAGCCCAATGAAAACCAAACCTTAAGCCCATCTTCTCAAATGCAACCTAAGTCACGTTTACATACTTATCTTCCTTAGGTGAGTGACTAGTTTATTTTGGTTCATTTTTAGCTTCCTTAAAAATATCTTAACTTAGTCATGGCTAAGACATGAATATGAAAACAATGAATAAGGCCTAAACATGCAAACATACCATAATCACATCACAAACTATCAAACTCATTCACAACATGTAGTACACTAAACCAAATTCAATTCCATAACTCAAAACATAGTTGTATATACATCAAATAGCCCTAGCCTTCCAAAAGGCAACTACCCACTAAGCATAATATAAAGCAAGATTAGATACATGCTCAAAATAGGAAAAGGAAAAAAATAACCAAGAGTCCCCTTAGCCAAAGCTCTACCAAATGACTCCAGGGCTTCTTGCTCTACTTCTTCACTCCAAGCTAGTGCCAAGTCTTCAAGAGGAGGTAAGGGTAGTCTTTAGGATTCCAAGAAGCCAAAGGGAAGAGGGATTACTTCCTACTCCTTTGTACTCTAAAGACCAAACCAAACATAGAGACAAAGATGAGAGGAAGAACACCCATATAGGCCAAAGTTATTGTGTGGTGGTGGAGAGGTTCGACTCTATCCAAGAGAGGGAAGAGCTAGATCTTTAATGGTGATGGTTATGTAGGTGTTTTGTCCTAGAAAGGGAAATAGGCAGAAAAGAGTGCTAGAAGGTTGGGATAAGTATAAGGAGTCTAGAAAGAGTGTAAAACTATGAAAAATATTAAAATGAGGTGAGTTTCCTATGTGTGTGAGGAGTCGACCCTATAGTGTTTGAGGGAGATATTTTGGGTGCAAATAATTCAAATTCAAGCTTAGACATGATCAACATATTTAGGCTTTAAGTGGTGGTCCTAAGATGACTCACCCATGCATGTCATGTGAGTTGCATGTGCATGTCTCCATACCAAAATATCTTATTATGTGGGCTCTTGTGGACTTGGGTCTTAAAGTCTTAGGCCATCATATCTTGACCTGGTCATTGACCGGTGAAGACTCGCCGAAGTTGACCGTTGACCGGTGGTTGATTTTTTGTTTTCTTCCCAGTTTTGGTCATTCTTCTCCAAATACTTGGGAAACTTGCTTGGCTTATTAAAAAAGTGGTTAATATGCATTTTTAAGCTCGTTTTCATGCAAACTCACCGTTTCCTAGCATGTCAAGAAAATTATCAAAAATGATACTTTATTCCAAGAAGGCAAGCATTAAGCATAAGGTTAGGCACATAATTATAACGTAATTATGGACCTAACAGAGCATTGTGTATGCGTACTTGACATCTACAAACTCTAAGCCCTTGATACTCGATCTAGATATTGAACGCTCAATAAGATAGAACCAAAAACAACAGAGGCAGCAGTTGATAATCTCAAGTAACAATAGTGGTAAGAATTCTGAGCAAGAATTACATTTTGATACTGAGTCAATGTTTGAGGAATAGGAAGAACAACTTATTCCAACGCCACCACTATCACAACACCATCAATGGAAAACAATGCAAAGATTAGGGAATCCTTTGTCACAGGTACAGGTGCAGCAGATTCACCGATTGTGCTACCAAAAAATTTGGGGTCTTATGCTATTCCCCCATCTCTTACATCGAATCTTCCACAGTTCAGAGACACTCCTTCTGAAGACCTCAAGATCATCTCAATGAATTTACAGCATTGTGTAGAATTTAGAAGTTAACAAATGTGGATGAAGACACTGTCAAACTCATTTTTTTTCTTTCTCTTTTTCTCTGAAGGAGCAAGCAAAGGCATGGTACAACTCTTTAACTACTTTATCTATTGACATATGGGAAAATATGTGTGCTGCATTCATGAAGGAATTCTATTTTGCTTCCCGCACCAAGAACTTGAAGAAGCAATTCAGTACATTCTGGCAGAAACATGAGGATGAACTATATGAAGCTTGGAGTCAATTCAAGGGTTTACTTCAGCAATGCCCCCATCATTAGTTTGATCTCAACACTCAAATGCAGTTCTTTTTTGAAGGATTTGATTCTTTTAACAGGTCAAAACTTGGTTATGCTTGTAGGGGAAACTGGTGGAACATGACTGGAACTGAAGCCAAGAAAATTATGGAGAATCAAGCAAAGAATTGAAGGAAGTTTCAATCAAGAGACAGATCCATGGGCGTAAGTAGAAGATCCCTTAATGTAGTCACAATTGATGGAGCCATAAAGAAGAGATTGAGTTCTATGGAGAATGACATTGCTTTGATCATTAGTGATTTGAAGGTGAGCAAGAAGACAACAGATGCAGCAGCTCAGGTAGTATGCATTTTATGTTCAGCTAATGATCATCTAGCGCAATATTGTCCTAAGTTTACAATTGAGGAGGAAGATAACCAAGAAGCAGATGTGAGTTTCATGTAAAGGCAGCCCAACACATATGGTGGGAATAGAGATCATCCATTTCTTAGCTATAGAAGCAACAATGTGCTTAACTCTCCAGCTACTCCACCTGAATTTCAGCAAAGACAACCTACAGGGGATCGACAACAATTTGGCCAAAAGCGTGTTCCTCAACATCAATAAGCTCCAGCTCAAACATAAACATAAACTTTAACTTTGAAAGCTATGATGCAACAAATGATGTTTGACAACAAGAAGGAACGAGAGGAAGTAGTGCCTTTCGTTAAGAAATTAAGGCCAAAACTCAAGAACTCAAGGCCATATCTCAGCAACAAGGAAATGTATTTGACTTGCTGGAGCATCAAGTAGGCCAAATTTAGTAAACACTCGCTCAAGTCAACCAAGGTGGTCTTCCTAGAAACACTCTCACTAATCCCAATGGAAAATATGATGCTCATGCTATGGTTTTAAAGAGTGGGAATGTGTTGGGTGAAGTCCCAGCAGCCAAAAAGCCAAGAAGAAAGTGGGAGGAGCCTGTACTTGAAGAAATTGTGTTTGAAAAGTCTTCAGAAGATTCCGAAGGAACCCCAATTTGATCCGTTAAAAATGCACCTGAAACGGAAAATCTGACAAATCCATAATCAGCTCAGGTATCTCCCGAACGCTCATCTTTAGTTACCTCTAATGTGCCTTTTTCTACCAGGTTAAAGAAGCAGGTAAAAGATGACAAGGAAAAGGAGATCTTAGACATCTTCAAGAAAGTCAAAGTGAACATTCCATTGTTGGATGTGATCAAGAAAATTCCATAATATTCAAAATTCCTCAATGACTTGTGCACAACAAAAAAAAAGTTTAAAGGAACCAAGACGGTTGCTTTAAGTGAGAGGGTGTATGCTGTTCTTCAAAGGAAAATACCATCAAAGCTAGGTGATCCTCGTCGTTTCACTATTCCTTGCACCATTTGTGATCACAATTTTACTGGTACTCATCTTAATTTAGGTGCTTCCATAAATTTGATGCCATATGCTGTGTATGATATAATGAACATGGAAGAACTTATACCTACTAGGATAACCATTAAACTTGTTGATAGATCTAACTTTTACCCAGGAGGTATTATAGAAGATGTGCTAGTGTAGGTGGGTGATCTGATTTTCCCAACAGATTTTTTTGTTTTGGAGATGGAAGGTAAATAGGTGCCCTCTGAGATACCATTGATTCTTGGAAGGTCATTCTTGAGAATGGCTCGCACAAAGATTGATTGTTGAAGGTTCACTTAGCATGGAAGTGGCTGGAGAAAATATCCAATTCAACATATTTGAATCTCTTAAGCATCCAAATAGTGATGATATGTACTCTTGTTGTTTTATTGACATGTTTGAGAGTTTTGTACAGGAGTTCACTCAATACTCATTTGAGGAGGAACCTTTGCAGAAGGTCATTGAAGTGGTTGGAAAAAAGGATGTTTCAGGCCAGAATCCTCAACCCATCGAGATATTATCTCCACCCATCGAGTGTGAGCTTGTTTTTGAGATTGCTTCAGCTGAAGATCTTGAGGTCGAGGAAGAATATTATGAAATGGAAGAGGAATTTGAATCATTGCCAAGCATGAAAGGTAAACCATTTAAACCCAATCCCCTTCCAGTTTCAACTGATGTTGTTGTTCCATCTATTCAGATGGCGCCCGAACTAGAGCTTAAACCTGAACCCGAGCATTTGAAGTATGCATTTCTTAGTGACGGTGAAATTTTATCGGTCATAATTTCTTTAAAGCTCTCAAAGTTGCAAGAGGAGAAACTACTAATTATTCTTAGAGAGTACAAGAGAGCGATTGGATGGACAGTAGCAGACATCAAAGGAATTTTGCCTACTTTGTGTACTCACAGGATACATCTAGAGGAGGGAGCTAAGCCAACAAGAGAAGCTCAACGTCGACTCAATCCTCCCATGATGGAAGTTGTCAAGAAAGAAGTGATCAAACTCCGTGATGCAGGTATAATTTATGCTACATCTAACAGTAACTGGGTTAGTCTTGTGCAAGCAGTTCCAAAAGGTTCATGCATTACAGTGGTTAAAAATGATGAGTATCTTTTGGTGCCTCAAAGTGTACAAACGGGATGGAGAGTGTGCATTGACTACTACGAGATCATTGTTAAAACACGCAAGGATCACTTTCCACTCCCATTCATTGATCAGATTATGGAAATGTTGGCAGGTCATGCATATTACTGTTTCTTGGATGGTTATTCAGGGTACAACTAGATACCCATACATAAGGATCATCAGGAGAAGACCACCTTTAAATGCCCTTATGGTACATTTGCTTATCGGAGAATGCCCTTTGCACTACCAGAAGAATTACTATACCCGACGATGAGGTGTCGTCGGTCTGTTCCTCTTTATCGTCGGGTATAGCCTATACCCGACGACTCATCGTCGGTTATAGTCTCGTCGGTAATGCACCATCGGTGATACTATAACCGACGATGAATTAGGTTTTTCGTTGGAAAAAAGGGAGACTAAAGGCAATGATAGTTTATCGTCGGGCATAGTTTCAAACTATAACCGACGATGTCATCGTCGGTTATAGTTTTCTCCATGGTCAAAATGGTTGACCGTGGAGAAAACTATAGCCGACGATGTTGACACATATCGTCGGTTATAGTTAATAATAATTAAATTTTTTTTGCAGGTTTTGGGTTTTATCCCAAAACCTGCATTCCCAAAAAATCACCAATATTGTTCAAATTGAAAATCAACAACCATTGAAACTATAGTAGTAAATAAATAAAAAAAAAACCGAAATCGTTCAAATCTGTATACATATGCGTACGTAGTAAATAATTAAAATAAAAAACTGACAATTGTTCAAATCTAGGGGGGTCTTAAGTCTATGTGGTTAAACGGATCGTCATAAGTTGGTTGGTCCTGGTCTGGCTGAGGCTGCAGCTGAGGCTGAGGCTGCAGCTGAGGCTGAGGCTGAGGCTGTGGCTGTGGCGCACCGAAAATGGGCGGGGGAGCTATCTGGATTCCAGATGCCTGCAACTGTGCATAACAGTGCTGCATCCATGTCCCCATCTGCTGCTGCTGTTCGGCCAACCGATTCTACTCTGCGGCTCGCGCCTGCTCCATCTCCTCCATCCGACGCCGTTGAGCTTCCATCTCAATTGCTTGCCTATGAAGCTGGTCCTGTAGCTCATTAGTCCTCGAAGATGATGATGATCCCGATCCGCGAGAGAATTCAGGGGTCTTCTTCAGCAGCCCTTGACCCCACTTTCCGGAACCCCTGCAGTAGAAAGTGTTCTTCCCTGGAGGGATCGCAGTTGACTTAATCCTGGCCCTGACCATCGGATCAGATCGATCAATCTGATCAATCGGGAGTTCCGCATCGGGGTGTTGGGATAGAGCTCTCTCGCCACTTGAGTCAACACCTCCGGAATCGCCTCCTGAACTCTCACCTAATTGAGAAAGAAAAAGAAAATATTAATTAATGTAAACAATCTAAAAAAATAAGAAATAAGTTTATTTTGTTATAAGGACACTTACAGCATATTCGGAGGACTGCGGATACGCGTGCTGCATCGTATAGACAAGGGGATCCTCTTCTGGGTGGTTGGCCACCTCCTCGATCCAACCCGAGTATGATTTGGAACCGGCATGATGATTTTTGGTGTTTTTGGCCCGGTTCCTTGTGTTGACTTCAGAAAGAGCCTGCTCGATTAATCCAACATCAAAAAAATATTAGCCAAATAATTTGAGGGAAGTACGATAAAACAAAAATTTAATCGATTGAAGGTTGCGTACCTTCAATTTCGGGTTGTTGAAGTGAACCACAAGCCATCGCCACTTGTACTCCCTATAACGAAACTCGCTAGGGGTACCCGAACGATCGTCACCGTACTTTTTCCAATGCTTCTTCAGCTCGCCCTTCCACTCCTTATACCTATATATATTAATAAAATCAATCGTTAGTAACTTACAACATTGTATGAACATAATCAAAAGAAACGAAAAAATTGAAACAAATGCCGGTCTGCAAACCTGCTCCCATGCACTTCATCCGCCCACGTGGGTCTAAGGTCTGCATCCACGCGGAACCACCTCTGCAATGCATATATATATCAATAATATTAAAAATTTATTTAGAAAATTTACATAATGAATATACAATTCAACTCACCGACAACGCATTATGCAGCTCATATTTGACGGATTGCGGCACTGAATTCCAATCTGGCCACAAAATTGGGACTCTATCCCGTATGAGGCTGCCCGCCATCCCCGCGTACTTTCGAGTGACCTTTCCCTCAATCACCTGCCCTCTATCCCCGGTCGGAATCATAACTTGGCCACCACCGCTAGCCTGAATGGCGTCGTCCAGTAACTTGCCGACGACGGGGCCTCTGGTTCTCTTTTGTTTGTCACCGGGCACGATCTCCCCTATCACATATATATGTAGACGATTTTTTAAACATCAACACCTAATTGAATTTAAATATTACTAAGTAAAAAGATATCACTAATTAATATTTACTTGATTCGTCGGTGCGTTGTCCCGGAATCCTCACACTCCAGAGGTAATGAACCCTAGCTGTCCCGGAACAGGCATCCCCTCGGAATCGACGAGAGGTATCGTCGGGATTTCCAACGGTAAGAATAAGGTAGACGGCGGGCATAGTCGCATCCTGGCCGAGGACTGAGTCGATCCACCAACCTCCTCGGAAGAATGAGGAGTTGTCTGGTGGATGAAGGGGGAAGGGTCCTCGCGATGAATCTCCGGCATTCGGACCGAGGATTGAGTCGCACTATCCGTTTCCGGCGTGCGACTGACCTCATGAAGCCTCCTTGCGCCTGAGGATCGAGCAGGCTCGACCTGCTGCTGCTGAGGTTGTCCCTCGCCCAGCAGTGCACGGTGTCGAGAGGTCTGCGGAAGACTGTAAGTGTTGCCGATGCTCGTGGATCCTGATGCGGACCGACTTCCGGTGCCCTCATCCCCACGTCCCGATCTCCCTCTCCCTCTCGACCTCCCCCTCGAGTTCGACCTCCCTCGGGAAGCACCGCAATTTAACTAATTCATCGTTGCTATAAAATTTCAAAAATTCAAAATAATTCCTAATTCATCTAAAAATTCAAATTCGTAATCCAATAATTCCAAAAATTAATTAATTAAACTCCTCTATATATATAATCCAATAATTCTATAAATCCAATATATAATCCAATAATTAAACATAAATCCAATATTTATATATATCTATTCCAATATATATCAATAATCCAAAACATAAATATTCCAATATATATATCCAATAATTCCAATAATTCCATAAAATCCAATATATAAAATTCCAATAATCCAATATATAAATATTCCACAAAATTTCCAATAATCCAATATATAAATCCAATAATCCAATATATATTCCAATATATAAATATTCCACCAAAATGCACAATAATTCCATAAAATCCACAATAATTACGATATATATATAATCCAATAATTTAACTATATATATATTCCAATATATATCAATAATCCAATATATATATCCAATAATTCCATAAAATCGATATATAATTCCAATAATCCAATATATAAATATTCCACAAAAATTCCAATAATCCAATATATAAATCCAATAATCCAATATATATTCCAATATATAAATATTCCACAAAAATCAACAAGAATTCCATAGAATTCAACAATATCCAATATATAATCACAAAATTCATTCATGCATCCACATTATCGATCAACAACCGAAACAATTTCAAATCTAACATAAAATAAAAAAATGGAGAAATTAGGAAATTAGGGATTTCAAACCTGTTTTTGGGGTTTATAATCGAAGAATAGAGGCTTGAGGACTGCTTGGTTGCTCCCAAAACACCGGAAATGGAGAAATTTAGGCGAGGAGGCGAGTTCTTCCGTTTTGGGCAGTTTCATTTCTGCCCAAAACGTACCCAGTTCTGGATATAAACCAGAACTATAGCCGACGATATAAGTAATATCGTCGGCCATAGTTGAACCGAAACTATATCCGACGAGATTTCATATGAATATCTTCGGCCATAGTTTTTTTATTTATTTTTCATATGCCGGTTATATATGGTGCACTTAATATTTATTAATTAATATTTAATAATACGAAATTATTAGAAAAAAAATGAAATAATTTAAAAGCCTAATTAAATTAAAATGGCATTTAATTTTTTTGGCTATATTTAATAATATTTATTAATATGATCTTAATTCGAATATCGATCGTCAGTTGTAGTTTTTTTTTTCGAGCTCTCGATCTCTCTCTCTCTCATGATCGCTATTTAGCAATTTAATTGACACAATTTAAAGTCGATCATCTGAATATATATAATTCATTTTACATTGCACGTTCAAACTCAAAATAACATACATACATACACTAAGGCGCATAGTCAGAATCATCGCTTGAGTCTGACTCTGTTTCCGAGTTAATTTCAGGTAAGATGTGTATGCCCTCGTCACTTGAGTCTTCATTGTCTTCATTTTGATTAACATCAATAAGATTCGGTTGAGGAATTCGTACCACACTGCCCTGTCTCACATTATTAAGGCGAATTGTTGAGGTTTCAGGAATACCAGTTGCGTTCGGCTCTTGGTATGCACTAAGTTATTTATTATTCGAGGTCACACCAAGGGTTGAGGCACTGTATATGTTTCGTGGAAGAACATGGTTAACCACTTTCCACGCGCCTTTATGCACAAGATCATCAAGATAGAACAATTGTTTCACCGCCGTGGCCAAAACAAACGGATCATCTTCATACCAGCTTGTAGCAGTATTCACCGAAAAAATGCCGTATTGATCGGTCCTTGTGTTCTGAGGGTCGGTATCAAACCATCTACACTTAAAGAAGTGCACGGTCATGCCTTCCCCATATATTAATTCGACAACTGAATGGAGAACACCGTAATACTCCATTCTGCCCACCATGCACCATTACCCCAGAATTCTGTGTTTTTCGTCTAACATCTCTATGTTCACAAATAAATAGCACGCCATTTACCTTACACATAGGATAAACTCTGGAAGTTACCGATTTCTGCGCCAAGAGCCTCAATTCGTGTGACCACTGAGGGATACCATCATCTTGTACATGGTTCATCTGAAAATAATCATTTTTTAACTTAACTATAAATAGGATACGAGACATGCACTTAAATTCATATACCAGTCAATATATCTATATACGTACCCATTTGCCAAAATAGTTTGCGAACGTCTTGTTGTGGTACTCAACATCACCGGAAATAGCATGGCAGTAAAGGTGCAAATTTTTCCAATATTGAACTTCTGGACAGTTAATCAATACCAACCAATGGGCAATGACTAGCTCATAAAGTTCCAAATTGTACGAGTTGGGCAACTTTCCAGAAACTTCAACATCATCGGAGATGATCGAAAGGTTGAACTGCCCTCCATCTACTGGCATATGTTGTGGAGGGTCCTCCAACGCTCCCAAATACAACTTGGTGTACGTTACGCACTCATGCGCAATATATGCTTCAGCGATACACCCTTCGGGTGCAGATTTGTTCATCACATAGTCTTTGTAGTCCCCTAATTGTCTGTAAAGTGGTAATTACAGATCGAGCATGTTATGCTTATTGCAAAATAAGTGAATAAATAATATTAAAGATCGACATATATAGCCAGATTCAGAGATGCATTACGTACCTTTCCATAGGATACATCCATGTGTAGTGCACTGGACCAGTAAGCAACAATTGTTCCGGAAGATGGAGTATCAAGTGAGGCATGATGTCGAAAAAGTTTGGAGGAAATATCCTTTCGAATTTCCACATGATAAAAATGATGTCCTGTTGCATTTCCAACAAGTCCGATTTCTTCACTTCTCTCGTGCATAACTTCTGAAAGAATCTTGACAAAGCCACTAACGGCTCCACCACCTCTTTGGGCAGGTACCCTCGAATGAAAACAGGGAAGAGGCGTTGAAGCAGTATATGACAGTCATGACTCTTTAGTTCGTACATCTTATTGTCTTTGAAGTTAACACATCGACTTATATTTCCAGCATAGCCTGAAGGATACCTGACATTACCCATCCAGCCAAAAATTTCATTCTTCTAGGCAGGCTTGACGGTATAAGGAGCTTGTGGCATTTTTTTCTTCTCATCTCTCAACCACAAATGTTTTCGCAGTCCCATCCTTTTAAGATCAATGCGTGCCTTCGGGCCTTCTTTAGTTTTTCCCTCCCAATTCAACACTGTGCCGACCACACTCTCGCACACATTTTTCTCTATGTGCATGATATCTAAGTAGTGTCTGATCAACAACTTGGACCAATACGGAAGTTCCCAAAAAATATTTTTGTGTGTCCAAAATTTATACCTGTCGGGTTTGTCAGGTATTGACGCCACTATCTCAGGATGATTGCTTAGCTGCCCAAAATCGTATTCATTTAGCACTTCCAATATTTCATCCCCCGTCCATCTCCTCGGCTGCTCACCTGTTTCCACAGTCCCATCAAATGCCTCCATATCCTCCCGAAATGGGTGATCATGTGGAAGCCAACAACGATGACGCATCTGTACAATCTTCCTACAATGAGGTCTGCAACACTCAACCGTCATGCATTCTGGACAAGCCCTGTATCCCCTGGTAACGTTGCCCGACAACATCCCGCGTGCAGGAAAATCGCTAATGGTGCCAACAAGCATGGCATGCATCTGGAACATCTCATTTTTGAACTTGTCATAAGTGGGATGACCATGCTCACTCAAGTACTTAAGCTCCTCAATCAAGGGTCTCAAATACACATCGAGACACTTTCCTGGATAACCCGGCCCTGGAATTATCATAGTGAGCATATTGTATTCTTTCTTCATGCACATCCATGGAGGAAGGTTGTACGGTACCAAAATAACTGGCCATATACTGTATTGAAGACTCATGTTGCCAAAAGGGTTGAATCCGTCAGATGAAAGCCCCAGCCAAACATTTCGAACCTCTGATGCAAAATAAGAAAACTCCTTCACCATGTGCTTCCAAGCCTCTCCGTCAGCAGGGTGTATAAGCGTATCACCGTCGGGCAAATTCCTCTCGCCTCACCATCTCATAGCTTCAGCCGTGTGTGCAGACATGAACAACCGTTCTAGCCTATCTATCAGCGGACAATACCGAAGTATCTTCCCAGCTTTCTTGTTTCCGGCAGGAGTCAACTTATACCTATCTGTACCACATACCGGGCATTCATCAAGGGATTCAAGATCATTCCCATAAGCATCTTCACCCCAGAAGAGAACACAATCATATCTACAAGCATGGATTTTGATGTAACAAAAGGCCAAGATGTTTCAGGATCTGTCGCACCTTACGATGAGTGGTAGGAAGACGAGGACCGGGGGGCAACAACGAACCAGACCACTTCTGCCAATCATCAACAGCCTTCACACTCATTTTGTTCTCCACTTTGAGCTTCATTACTCCCATAACACTTTCGAGAACAATCTTATTACACCCGTTGTACAACGGGGTCTGTTGGAAGGCAATGAGATTGTTGTACTTGTCCATACCAGCAGTGTTGACAGCTGTAGGTAATTGCTGGACTGGCTCAATATGAGGGAAGTCTCCAACGGCGGGAGGGATATCCGGTGCTTGAGCAAATATACCGCTCTCATGAGAAAACATATCGTTGATCAGACTTGTTGTTGGATCATTGGATGTAGATCCACTCTCAAAAAATTGTCCGTGATCATGTTGATCAACTGATGAGCTCTCACCGTGATAAATCCAACATGTGTACTTATCCCAAAACCCGTTTTTCTTCAAGTGCTCCAATACTTTATCGATGTGAAAACGATATCGCTCGTTGCGACACTGACATTTCGTACACGGACAATAATGAATTGTCATCCCTCCACAATTAACTTTCACATATTCCACAAAACTTCTAATTCCACGTTGATATCTTACATCCCATCTTGGAAGACACATCCAACTCTTGTCCATCCTGAAAATTATAACTGCATGTATATATACCCATGATCTTATTAATTAAAATTTCATAGCTAGAGATATATATATATATATATCTATATATATATATATCGATATTCAAACTATAATTAAATTACATAATTTAATTATTCAATCTAGCCTACTCTATCCCTAACTAGCTAGCTAGCTAATTAATTACAAATGAACATATAAATATATATTCTTTTCGTCGAGACCATAGAGTAAACAATACTTGGAGTGTGAGCGTCGACGGTTTTAAAATAGGACTTACGGATTTTCGTGTATCCACGTTTCCGATATGTAAAAATTTCGGTATATATATATAACAAAAGGATTAAAACCAACCATTCTCTTTATTCATGGTTTTGTTTCGATGAGATAAATTTTATCTACCTGTATGATTGTACGTATATATTGAAAGACCTGAAGACCGCAACAATATTTCTGTCATCGGAGAAGAACGTAAGTTTTTTTACCTCATCGAAAACAACACTGATCGAGCTAATCCCCCGCCATTTTCACCTTTGGCGCCAACAATGAGAGGTAAAATTAGCAGGGATTAAAAACCGCGAAATTTGATAACCCAAACCCCAAAAAACACTCATTTCGCGCCAAATCTTAATCCCATATAAAACCCAACCCCCGCCCAAAGACTCATTTTTCCCCTCCGATCTCTCTACCACCCCCCCCCCCCCCAATCAAACCACCCACTATATATCATCACCATCATAATAATAATCACAATATATATTATACCCATGCATGCATAATTAATAATCACAATTAATCCTATAATAATCACAATATATATATAATCAATTACGTACTACGTATGTACTCCAACTCAACTATCAATCACGTACTCAAATTCAACCATCAATTACTCAAACTCAACAATCAATTAACTCCGATCCATCGATCGATCAATTAATTCAAAATCAACATCATATCAACAATCGATTAACACGCACACACATATATATATATATATATACACACGTACGTACCTATATAAACCGAATCACGAACTCATTCTTCACAGTTTTCGACATCACCCAAAGATTTCTGGGCATTTTCAGTTTTCGCGGGAGATTTTTTTTGAATCACAGAGCTGCTGCCCAGATTGGATCTGAAATAAGAAACTATAGCCGACGATACCAATAACTCGTCGGTTATAGTCTGAAAAAATCGTCGGCATTAATTGAAAACTTTACCCGACGACTTTTCGGCCACTATGACCGATGACAAGATTATCTAGTCGGAAAAAAAAACTATGTCCGACGAGGTAATCCTATCGTCGGTTATAGTAAACTATACCCAACGAGAACCCTTGTCGTCGGTCTTTTTTGGGAATCTCGTCGGGTATAGGCATTCTTCTGGTAGTGTTGGCCTATGCAATGCACCTGCAACGTTTCAGAGATGCATGATGAATATCTTTTCAGACATTATCAAAAAAATTATTGAGGTATTTATAGATGATTTTTTCAGTATTTGGTGATTCTTTTGACATGTGTCTCCATTATTTATCCTTCGTCTTAGAACGTTGTGTGAAAAATAACCTTGTACTTAATTGGAAAAAATGCCACTTTATGGTGGAACAAGGCATAGTTTTAGGGCATGTCATATCTGCTAGGGGGATAGAGGTAGATAAGGCTAAAGTGGATATTGTGCGTACCTTACCACCTCCTTCCACTGTGAAGGAGGTGAGATCTTTTCTTGAACATACATGGTTTTATCACAGGTTTATCAAGGATTTTTCATAGATAGCCAGGTGATTATGTGCATTGTTCCAGAAGGATGTGGCCTTCAACTTTACTAAAGAATGTCTACAAGCATTCAACAAGCTCAAGGAATTGTTGACTACGGCCCCCATCATACAAGCACCGGATTGGAATGTTCCCTTTGAGCTCATGTGTAATGCTTCAGATTATGTTGTTGGCACTGTTCTTGGCCAACGTCCAGAGATACTTTCTCACGTCATCTATTATGCCTCCAGAACTTTGAAAGATGCACAGTTGAACTATTCAACTACTGAGAATGAGCTCTTAGCAATGGTTTTTTCTCTTGAAAAGTTTAGATCTTACTTATTAGGAACTTAAGTTATCATATTTTCTGACTATGCTACTTTGAGATATTTGATGACCAAACATGATGCCAAACCCAGAGTGATTCGATGATGCTCTTGCTACAAGAGTTTGACATTGGAATCAAGGACAAGAATGGTTTTGAGAATATGGTGGCAGATCAATTAAGTAGACTCACTCATGGTTCCAATGCAGAAGAGGACAATTTTCCTCTTAAAGATAGCTTTCCAGATGAGCAGCTCCTTACTATTCAAGAGATGGCGCTGTGGTATGCTGATATTGTCAACTGCAATGCAAGTAAGTGCATTCCACCTAACTTCACCAAAGCTCAAAAAGACAAACTTGTCAAGGAGGCCAAGTATTACATATAGGACGAGCCATATCTTTAGAAACATTGCACAGATGCCATTAGAATTTCATTTTGTTCTAGCTTTTTTTCACTCACATACAGGTGGTGGACACTTTGGAGGAAAGAAGAGAGCTCTCAAAGTACTTGAGAGTGAATTTTATTGGCCAACCTAGTTCTATGATACTCAGTTCATGTATAAATCATGTGAAAGATGTCAGATGACAAATAACCTTGGTCCAAGAGACCAAATGCCTCAGCACCCTATTCTTGTTGTGGAAATATTTGATGTGTGGGGTATTAATTTCATGGGACCGTTTCCAAATTCTCAAGGTTATTTGTAAATTCTTCTTCTTGTTGATTATGTATCTAAATGGGTAGAAGCTAAAGCCACCCAAACTAATGATGATAAGGTTGTTATTTGTTTTCTTAAAGAGATTTTTGCTAGATTTGGAACACCTAGGTGCATTATCAACGATGGAGGATCTCATTTTTTGAAGCAGAACCTTTGATACCTTGCTTCAGAAATAAAATGTTACACATAAGGTGGCAACAACTTATAATCCTCAGACAAGAGTGCAAGTGGATGTATCAAATAGAGAGATCAAGCAAATACTTGAGAAGACAGTTGGGCAAACCCGGAAAGATTGAAGCCAGTGTTGTGGGCTTACAGGACAGCGTACATAACACATATAAGATGTCTCCCTATAGGTTGGTTTATGGAAAGGTTTGCCATCTTCCAGTGGAATTGGAGCACAAGGCATATTGGGATGTCAAGAAGTTCAACTTTGACATGGATGAAGTAGGATTGCATAGGAAGTTGCAGCTGAATGAGCTTGATGAGATTAGACATAATGCATTTGAGTCCAACAAGATATATGAGGAAAAGACTAACGCTTTTCATGACCGGAATATCAAGAGGAAATAATTTATCATTGGTCAGAAAGTTTTACTCTTTAGTAGTCGTCTACACTTGTTTCCAGATAAGCTTAAAAGTAGATGGACTGGACCTTATATTATCACTAATGTGTTCCCTCATGGTACTATAGAGATTGTGAGTTCAAAAATAGGGAAGACATTCAACGTGAATGGACATCAACTTAAACCATTCTATGAGTCATTTGTGGAGCATGTTTTTGAGAATGCGAACCTTGAAGATGCTCCTCTTATTGTGGATTGATTGGATTTGCCATCTGGCTGAAGACGTTAAACTTAGTGCTACTCGAGAGGCAACCCATTTTGATGGAGAAGCGTGGCGACCAGATTTGCTCTCTTATCCCTTCTCCGAACCTTTGCTTTATTTTTGTACATTTAGTGTGTTTTGTGTGTGATATGTGTTGTATTTCATACTTCTTTGATGTATTGCATGGTTAGATTCAAGTTTTTACATCGATGACAATGAAACTTTCAAGTGTGGGGTGGGGCGTTTAGATATAAATTTTCTTTAAATTTTTCATTTTGGTTGTTAATTCGGAGCTATGCAATATGTTGTCTTTTGTAATTTATCTGAAATGGTTAGACGTCTCGAAAACTTCTGAAAATTTGAGGGATTTTTTATATATGTGTGTAGTTTATTCTCGAAAAATATCAGCAAATTTCGATGTGCAATGAATTAAGTATAAGTGGGTAGGCTCAGTTTTCCGATTTTCGAGTCTTTCTTAGAATTTCCAAAGACGGCTCTTTGATCCATCAAAGACAAAAGCTTCGACCCATTGGAGGGTTATTCCAGAATGAGACCCGAGAGCATGCTTCGATCCATCATGGAATATCTTCGACCCATCAAAGCTTTGTGTCATTTTTATGTGTTTTTTTTCGTTTTCTTATGTGTTTTAGTGTTGTATATGAAAAAGAAAATACAAAAATAAATAGTGTCAAGAAAAGCAACCCAAAAATAGTCTTTTATTTTTGTTTTGAGTCTTAGGTGCCTTTGACTAGTCGGTGATGCGTTTATATCTTCCCACTTTGTGACTAAGAGATGAGCATGTGATTTGAGTTTCTTTGATTAATTTTGATATATGATGCATATGTGAATATGTAGTGAATGTAGAAACTAGTTAACATGGTATAAACTTATGAGCATGCGTAGACATTGTTGAGATTCATTTAACTTATGGGTTTTTTAGCCTTATATATGTTATATATATATGCTTTCTTTGTTGAGTGTCTATGGATGGCAATAATACCCATTGGGTAGGGTATTCATCGGATATTCGACCCTAACGGGGAGCAATAACGGGTAAAAATGGATAATGGGTACGGATGTATCCGATACCTTAATTTTCAGTATGGGTACGGGGAGGGTATGGTATTTTGATATCTATACCCATACCCACCCAATAAGAATATTAATTTAAAATTTTAAATATTTTTATTATATAATTAATATTACGTATAATAATTACTTTATATATACAAAATTGAAGTTAATAATTATTAATTTAACTATATATAAAAACTATAATATATATATATATACATGGCTTCTTGATGCAAACCTCCGCATATATTTAAATATGTGGATTTTTTTGATTTGGCTAATATTTTGGTCGCGTAACACATCTTCACCGTTCAGTTTATAGATATATATGTATAGATCAACCATTTGATCATTTGGGTTCTCAAAATTGTGATTTACTACTTATATACACGAACGGTTTCGGCTTTACTGATTTTTGTATGTTCGCTAATTAGATCTAGTTAGGTAACTTAACGGTCATCAAATTGGATGAAACTTTGCAGAATTAATCTATACACAAAGACCTAAAATCTGAATGGTGGAGATGTGAATATACAACCTAAAAGTTAACCAAATTAAGAAATCTGAATATATTAAAATATGCAGATATCCGCACTTAAGAATCTCTGTATCTATATATACCAAAACCCTGGTACGTTACTACCCTAGCTATATATATCTTGTATATCTAGCTTATCTTGCCGCCTGACACATTCCTCATCCATTTTTCAAACCACAAACCATACATGAATTGTTTAGTTCGTTAATGGCCTTCATGCAACCTTTAGTCAACGATTCTAATGTTAAGAGAATCAAGTTTCTTTGAAAGTTGAAAATGAGAACACTTCTACACCTATTCTAATTTTATATTTTTGGTTTATAGTTTTGCTTATAATCATTTTCTCTTTTAATATATTTTTTCATTGGTAATGGGCGGGTACAGATATCCTGGTATCCAACGGATGCAGGTACGGGTACGGGTAACACCCTATAAAATATCACGGATATCAGGGTGGATACGGGGACATAATATAGACTCGGGTATGGGTATGATATTTCAATATTCGTGCCCTACCCTACCCATTGGCATCCATATGAGTGTCAATTGCTTGCCACAGATTAATTTAATGGACTCTAAAGATTACTAAAAGTTGCTCTTGTGTTTTTCAAAGTTTATAGTCAATATATGTTCTGATATTGGAAGTGATAAAGGCATTTAGGATCAACCACCATTTTCATATGTAGCCAGTGTCCCGACTTTGTGTACAAAAGATGTGCACCCCTTAGTTAACCACTTTGAGCCTACATGTGGCATTAGACGTTAAGAATACTCTGTATGGTAAACGTCTCATTGATACCATCCAACCACTACCACCTGGCACTGAAGACAACGAGGACACCCTAGCTTGAAAAGCTCAAGCTTTCATGTTTCTCAGGACACATATTCATCTTTCTCCGAGGAAATAGTCCTGGTTAAAGGATGACCCCGCAGATTTTTGGGTAACTATGCAAGAACCATTCAATAATGTACATGGCGCAAAACTTCTAGAGCTTCAAGAACAGTGGGATAGAATCTGGCTATTGGATTATCCTAAGATAAATAGTTTTTCTCAAGATATGTTAGAGCTACAGTCAGAGCTTGCTATTTGTGGCGTTGTAACGAACGACCAAGCTATCGTCGAGAAGTCTTTGAGCACTTTTCCTACTTCGATGGACACCTTTACACATCAATATTGAATTGATTATGAGCAAGGAAGACTTAAATTATTTAGTGATCTTATGAGTGTGTTGGCCAAGAAAGAGAGGAATCGCGATGATATTCTGCTCCTCGAATGTCAAGGATATCAGATTCTGGCCTTACTGACTTAGTAATCTATAAAAGACAAAAGATGTAATTAATATCTGATCGAATGAACCACGATCACTAATATTAAGTTTAGGAAATAAGAACCATGATCAATGATGTTTGGTCATAAAAATTAATGAAAAACTAAAGTATTCATACTACTCCCCAGAAAACCGTAACCGTCAAATAGTCACAAAGATTGATTTCCCTTTTTTTATTATGAAATCACAATTAACCGTGATGTTCACCAATAACCGTGACTCCCCCAAGACTATCACTAATTTCAACTTTTTTATAACATGTATTAATCTGTAGGAACTAGGGTACAAAAAAGTAAATCACGGTATGAAAAATTCAACCTATATCTAGGGTGTTGCGATAATTATGATTTGCAACCTAATTCTTGTAGGAAAATTGAGTGATATTAAACTAACTATAATATAATAAATAATAATTAAATAATTAGTAAAATGTAAACATACGAATGAAAAATAAATTCTGGGTAAGAAGAAGAATTAAGTTGAGTCACGTGAATCACACGCTTTCCTTAAGAACTTTTACGCCGCCCACAGGCTTGTATGGCGTTGTTCTCCCAGGATAAAACAACTTCAAAGTTTTGTACCACAGCACAAGAACTTCTCTTCGAACTGAAGAATACCTTTCTCTATCACCTGATTTGCTCTGAGTTGAGAGAGGGAGAGAAGTGATCAGAAGAGGAGATTGCTTCTGATGGGATCGATTGAATCGATGAAATGAGAATAGGAAGGTCGCTTTATATAGGCTTCATTGGGGACAAGCCACTTATTGTCGAGTTAATACCAAAACCGTTTCTGGTCATTAAACTCGCCATCAATTAGCAGTTACAAGATATTTAATTTGCCGTTAATAATGTTTACGAACGGTTACAAACAATCTATTTAGTAGGCTTCAATTTTATATCATAACTAAGGTTTATGAGTGGTTACAAAACTGTTACAAACCATTAGTTCATTCTTCAATTGCTTGCCATTACTAAGGTTTATTAGCCGTCATAAACAATTTAATTGGCAATTCGAAAGCCTTTAGCTTGCTTTGGGTGATAATTTTTCATTCACCCATTTAACCATTTGAACAAGTAAATATCTTAATTTAATTGCCTCAAAATGGTTAGTTAAAATAGTGTTAAAACACATATTTTTCGAAAAGTTCCCCACATGAATGAAATTAGCGACCAAAAACTCGATGGACTTGGTGATAGATTCTACGGTTGATTCCTCTCAAAAATAGGTTTTCCTAGTTCACCCGGGTAAATCTGCCAATCTGTAAAGAATCAAACTTTTCCGGAGTTGTAGACCTCTAAAACTTATGATCTTGGGCTCATTGGAAAGAGGACTTCAAGATATTTTCATAGAGCTATCATATGCATATATTTGAACTTCTGAATCAATCTTGGTGCTCTTTGAAGTTATATTTTCACTTTCTAGTAGCTTGATTTTCCTTTCCCTACTAGGAGTAGGGATATTTTCACCTTCTAGATTTTGTTCTTCTTGTTCTCCAACGAATATGTAGGCCGAATTACCATATTTTGGACTCTGATTTTGAGCTTTAATTTGGGCTGAGTTGATCTTCATTTTGGGCCGGCCCAAATGCTTGGCCCGTCCACCAATTTTCATAGTCCAAGTAGAAGAAATGCTTCCATCTTCATTTGCACCATTCAACATCATTTTCATTTGTCATTTTTTGTTGCTATTTCTTGAAACTATTTGGAAAACCATTTTGCACACCAATTTTGGTAACCATGTGAAGACCATTTCTCGGATCATTTTTGTTGTCTTTCAGAAGGTTCCGCCACGTCATTCCTAGTTGAAGTAGGAAACATTTTTCTCGTCAATTTAGGAAACTTCATTTTTCAGATCCGCAAACTTTTTGGAATCTTCAACTGAGTTGTACTCCTAATTTGAGTAGGAATCCTAGTCAAAGTAGGAAAAATGGTAGGAAAATACCATTTTTCCAAATCAAAATAGGAAACCTCCATTTAGCACATTTTCAGCTCATTTCTGCCTCATTTATTCATCTCCTTTATTTAAAACCTGAAAATAACAAATTAAGTAAGAAACACAAATATTAAGCTCATACCATAGCTAAATGTAGAGAGATATACGTATAGAATTAAGCATAAAATGCGTAAATCAAATTCTCTCACACTTAAACTTTGCTAGTCCATAGCAAAAACTATAACAAAAGAAAGACTAAAACTAAAGAAAAGCAAACAAACCCAACGTTGGGGCTCGTATCCACGTTGGAAAATTCTATGAAAATCAAAGTCTCAAATACTAAAACACTTCAACGTTTCAAAGCTGCAAATTATCATGTCAACATGTTTAAAACGTTGGAAACACCAAGTATAAACACACTTTATCAACAAATAGAAACTCTTCTCAAAGGTATGAAAATACATCTAAGGCCTCAGCTAAAAATGTCTCAGGAATTTTTCTAAGTATATGGCGATGGAATCACAAAAATTCAAAGTGAATGCTCAATGATTTCAAGAGATAATAGAGATATGATCATGTTATAAGTAAGACTTGGAAAAAATCATGGTTAATGTTAAAGTTATGCATGTTTCAAACAAGGCTTAAATCAATCTCACAAATATGCACTCATCATATTTTCACTCATGAAAATGGTTCTCTCAAAGTGTTTATGAATTTAATCGAAAACCATGAATGGAATGAATTACTTGCACAAATGAACCAAAACCATATGCTTACTCATGCAACTTACTCCACAGATCGAAAACTACTCATCTTAATTAAAGATCAAAAAAGTCTTTCGAATGGTTATATTGGGGCTGAGGGTAATGCATTCAAAATTTGGATATGTGGCGGTTAAAATCGTTTCAAAGACTTAGTGGTAGCACCAAAACTTCATCAATTCAAGCGTCATCTTTTCCAAAACATCTCATGTGTCAAACATGAAGAACAAGGACTACATTTCATCTTGTTGGAGCCGAACTTCATTCTAATTTGTCATTCTTGATCCAAACCTTTATATTTAGAATATATTGCGTGAGAGCTTTATTATTTTTCTTTCACTATTTTTTCTAGGTCTCGAATTATTATTTTTCTCGGCAATCACAATTTTCAAGCTATTTGGACAAGTCTTATCCCCATATTCCCGTTCTTTCTCATCTTTACGCCATCTTCATATTGCATGCTTCGAAATTCTTCACTAAGTCTTTAGAACAAGGATATGGAATTCTACATTAAGCTAAGTGTTTAGATATATATATACACAGACAAACACACACACACACACACACACACACACACACACACACACACACACACACACACACACACACACACACACACACACACACACACACACATATATATGGAAATGAAAGAGAAGCTCAATGTAGACTCAAAACGCTATCTAGGAGTGTCGCAACTTGTGCACTCATATGGGATACATGACTTCTTGGCAAAGTGGTGGAAATCCTAAATGCCTTTAATCACATCCAAAATCAGAGTATATATCAACTATAAGCTTTGCAAATGGACATGAGTAAGTTCTAGCATTCTTTGGTTCATTGAAAAACTATAACAAGCAATTAGACAAGGAATATGAATATTTTTTAGACTATGCATGAAATTCACGCATCGAAGGAGTGTATTAGACTCAAAAACTCACTTTAAAGTTCATATGATCTAAAAGCTTATTCTAACATGAGAAATTTATACCATGTTTTTGCAAATCATATCCATTACATGTCATAACAATCAAAATATCTCAATTAACACAAAAAAGGCATAACAATCAAAATATCTCAATTAGCATAAAAAATTCCATGTATGTGATATACAATGCTATATGTATATTCTTTTCTGTCCAATTTCATCATAGACTAATTAAGGGCATCCTAAAGACTCATTAAAATACTAAGTTAAACAAAAAGACTCAAGACACTCAAACAAGCGTATATTTAGTCTTTATCTGCTTTGGACAACCTTACTGAAATGGCAAGTCGACGAGAGAGACCAAGAGATGTAAGAGTGATTTCCAAGCTTGTCTTTTCTCACATCCAAAATTTGTCCTAGCAACCGTTCCCTTCTAGACACCAATTCATATAGGATATTATTACTAAAAGAAAAGTGTTCATCCACATACACTAATTAGACTTTGAAAGTACAGTAATTGATTTTTTAAGGGCATCATCAGCCGTAAAATTTTATTGTCCGCCCAGATTTTACAATTTATGACTCAAAATAAGTTGCAAATCCCTTCCCCACACTTAAACTCTACATTGTCCTCAAAATACAAAACTAAAGCATAGAATTTAGCATAAAGTATATGATTTACTAAAAACTAACTAAGAAAGGTAAAAGCTACTAAAATAAAAAGAGAAAGGGAATAGAAAGCAAATCTAGTTTGTATACTCCTCCATTGGGTTGCCTCCCAACAAGTACTTATTTTTTAATGTTTTACAGCCTAGACGTGATGCTTCTTAATGTGTTTCAAGTTGCTGGTTCCTCAAGCATTTCTTCTTCAACGAGATCTTCCTAGAAAACATCATAATATATGGATTTAAGTGATGGCCATTCACTTTGAATTCACTTCTGGTCTCCAATGAATGAATGAGGACAGCTCCATGAGGAAAAACTTGAACAACAATGTAAGGAACGATCCATCCTGAATGTAGCTTGCCCGAAATGAAAGAGTAAAACTTTTTGCCCTGCTTCAAAACTCTTCCCACATATCATCTTATCATGGATCCTCTTGGTTTTCTCCTTGTAAATTCATGCATTGTCGAATGCATCATTCTGTATCTTCTCAAGCTCACAAAGTTGCATCTTTCAATGTAAACCTGCCTCATCTCGATCCATGTTGAATTTCATGACAGCCCATTATGCCTTGTGCTCTAACTCTACTAAAAGATGACATGCTTTCCATAAACCAAACGATAAGGCGAAATGCTTGTAGGAGTTTTCTAAGTAGTCCTAAAAGCCCACAACGCATGATCCAAGCATTGACTCCAATATTTCCGATTTGGATGAACGGTTCTCTCCAAGATCTTCTTAATCTCACAGTTGGAAATTTCAGCCATTCCATTCGTTTAAGGATGATATGGTATAAAAACTTTGTGCGTGACATCATATTTCCTCAATAATACTTCCATCTTTTTGTTGCAAAAGTGATTTCCTCCATCACTGATTAGAATGCATGGCATTCCAAATCTTGTGAAAATATTAGGTTTAAGAAAAATATGCAACAGCTCGCGAATCATTCGTTCGGGTTGCTTTTGCTTCTGCCCATTTCTAAATATAATCCATAGAGAGTAACATGCAAGTAAAACCATTAGATGGAGAAAAGGATCCCATAAAATTTATGCCCCAAACATCAATTTTTTTGACATTAAGCATATAGTGTTGTGGCATTTGATCTTGAGGTCCTAAATTACCGGATCTTTGATACTTATCACATGTAGCATAAAATTCATAAGAGTCACGAAATAAATAAGGCCAAAAGAATTTGCAATCTAACACTTTCAGATTTATATTCTTTGAACCAAAATGTCCTCCACAGGAACCATTATGACCAAACTCAAGAATGGACTTAAATTCACTATCTGAGACGCACCTTCTAATAACCAAGTAAGAACATTATTTTCACAAATAATATTCATTCCAAATAAAAGTCCCAACATTATTCGTAAGCTAGTTATGTTGAGAACTATGCATGGAAGATGGAAACTCACATGTAACTAAGTAATTAATAATATCTGCATACTATGGAGTTACATAAGCACTTACTTGAATTCAGAAGAGTTATTCATCCTGAAAATTCTCCTCAATAGCTACGACTTCCTTTTCATGCACAATGTGTGACAAATGGTCAGTCATCACGTTCTCTACTTCCTTCTTGTCCTTTATCTCAATGTCGAACTCTTGGAGTAAAAGTATCCACCTAATTAGATGTGGCTTGGCATCCTTCTTTGCCATCAACTACTTCAAGGTTGCGTGGTCCATGTAAACAATCAACTTACGTTGAAGGAAATATGATCAAAACTTATCAAGTGCAAATACCATAGAAAGCAGATCCTTCTCAGTTGTTTTCTAGTTCATTTGAGTTTCATCAAGTGTCTGAGAGGCATAGTATATGGCGTATAGTTTTTTGACTTTCCGTTCACCCAAAACAACTCCCGCGGCATAATCTGAGGCGTCACACATCAATTAAAAGGGAAGAGACCAATATGGAGCACAAAGTATAGAAGCACACGTAAGAATCTCCTTCAACTTTTCAAAGGCAACCTTGCAATCCTCATCAAACACAAACGGTGTGTCTTTTTGCAGCAATTTACACAAATGGCGAGAGATATGGGAGAAGGCCTTGATAAATCTTTGATAAAAAACTGCATGACCAAGAAGAGTGAACCTCTCTAACCGAATTTAGAAAGGGTAAGTAGCAAACAAGATCTACCTTAGATTTATAATCTTCTATCCCCTAGCCAAAATAATATGTCCTAAAACGATCCCTTGTGTGACCATAAAGTGACTCTTTTCCCAATTGAGGCCTAAGTTTGTTTCAACGCATCTTTGCAAAATTAGTTCTAAGTTACCTAAGCATACATCAAAATCCCTCCCAAATACATTAAAGTCATCCATGGAAACCTCAATTATTTTCTCAATGTAATAAAAAAATAGATAGCATGCAACGTTGAAACATACCTGGAGCATTGCATAAACCAAAAGGCATCTAACGATAAGCAAACGTTGCAAAAGAGCATGTGAACATTGTTTTCTCTTGATCCTCCTCCGCAATGCTTATTTGGTTGTATCTGAAATATCCATCCAGGAAGCAATACTATGCATGTCCAGTTAATCTCTCGAGCATTTGATCCTTTTGAGTGGTCCTTGCGAGTGGTGGCATTGACCTTCCTATAGTCAATGCAAACTATATGTCAAGTGATGGTTATTTGAGGAACAAGGTCATTCTTCGCATTCTTGACAACAGTGATTTTAGACTTCTTTGACACTACTTGAACGGGTGAGACCCAACGGCTGTCCAAAATAGGGTAAATAACTCCACAATCTAAGAGTTTAATTACCTCATTCTTCATCTGGAGTATCCTTTGTACTTCCCATGTAGGTTTGACATAATCTTCAAGTAAAATATAGTGCACATATATTGCCGGATTAATTGCCTTGATGTCCGCAAGTTTCCAATTAACCTATAACAGTTTTGTACTTTAAAAGCACATGCACCAACTTCTCCTCTTGTTCACTCTCCAACGTTGATAAGATGATTATTGGGAAAGTTTCATTCTCTCCCAAGTATGCATACTTCAAATGATCCGGTAATACTTTAAGCTCTAATTCTTCTGCTTTAACAATGGAGAGAACTAGCTTGTTAGTACCATACGTGATAAGAAAAGGATGCGGGTTCCTATCAATCTGTGGTGCTTCATTGAGTGGCATGGCCATCTCTCGAATTCTTGGCTCTAAGATTTCTATTAAAGCATCAAAAAGGGCGTCATCCTGGAGTCGAGTCAGCCCCGCTCCTTCTTGAATGGTCATGTCGAGTTCATCTTCTCCAATGGTGTCTAAGTGTCCTTGCTCAATGGAATCCACTATATAAACCAAAATGCATGCATCGACACTTGACATTGGAAACTTCATTGCATCAAGGATGTTGAACTCAATCTTTTCTCCATCAATATCCATGGAGAACGTTCTTTCAAACCCATCTATCTTTATTCTTGTGGTTCTCATGAAAGGTCGTCTGATCGAGTAGCAATGGCATGGTATTCAATGGATTATCCTCCATGTCAACAATGTAAAAGTCAGCTGGAAAAATAAGATAGTTAACTTTCACAAGAACATCTTCAACGTACTCCTAGAGTACTTGTGAGAACAATCGGCTTGTTATATGATGACATTGTCTTGTTTCTGCTTGCCTAGATCCATGAATGTGTATAAGTAGTATGGCATGACATTGATTGATGCACCTAAGTTTAGGATGACATCTTCAAAATTCTTGTCACTAATAACACAAGGGACTGGAAAACTTCCCGGATCCTTCAATTTTGGGGGTAGCCAACGTTGTAAGACCGCTGAAACAGTTACATTCACCTTCACCAACTCCTTCTCTCTCGTCTGCCTCCATTAAGTGCAAAATTCTTTCAAACACTTGGCATAGATAGGCACTTGCTTTATGCACTCGATCAAGGAAAAATTTATTGGACTTTCCGAAAGATATCCAAAATTTCTAATGAAGTGGGGGAAGAAATAGGGCTTCATACGCATGCATATAAACTAAAATTTCTTAAGATGAATGTTTGAATCTTCATTGGACAGCCCATGGAAGATAAGAAAACGGTGGACAAAGCCACTCTTTAACTCGATGTCCTTCTTATTAGCTTGTGGTTCCAAAGACGCAATGCATGATGGACCACTACTCCATTCGATTAAGCAAGTGCATTGGCAAAGTGACTTGCGTTTATTTTTTTTGGCCATTGGGACTTGCTCTTATTCTTCTTCTTCTTTAAAAAAGTGCTTGGTGGAGTGATGGGATGAATGTAGAGATTCAGATCCATCCTCAAGGATAAAAGGCTCAAATTCTTGTTCCCTTGGAACCACTTGAGATTAAAATGAGCTATCCAGTTAGCGAGGGCTTGTAGGTCAGTACTAGAAGATGCAAGATTCAAATTGGACATTCATAAGCCCGAGTATCTACCAAAGTTTAAGTATTAGTATCATAAGAATACACAATAAATGTGAGATACTTAGTGAAAACGTAGAAAACAAAAGAAAACAAATCAAAACACACCAAAAACAAACAAAAGACTCAAAAAGCTTAGGCCCACTCTAAAACACTCTATTTTTACATTTAAACACTAAATGCAATGCAAACATGTATGCAAATAATTTAAACAACCTAAAATGTATGCAAAGTGGTTAGAATGCCCTAAAATGCTCAAAACAAGCTAAAACATACATATACAACATTATCTGCAAAATTAGGCATATATGCAATGCAAGACATAGAGAATTTATAACACATATACAAAAAAATGCAATCACACAACATATCATATCGAATTCATGCATAACATACTTAAATCGTCATTCAAATGCATCAAACAAGAACCTAAGAGAAGTATGGACTGAATGTATAAAAGAAAACGTTAGAACCTGCAAAAAACACACAAATTACATGTTAAATCATGAATGCAAAGAATGACTTCTCTTTCGGCCTCATGTCCCTAACTTCACTTAGGTTAAGATACCTGTAGGAGCACAAAAAATGCAGAGACTCTTTCTACTTCCACCAGAAACTCCCAACGAACAACAGATGAACCTCATTGATAACGCTTTCGACGAACATCTCCAAGATGTTTCAACAAGGGAAAGGGGGGGGGTACCTAAAAAAATACTCTGACGCTCAAGTCAGACTCAGTTTAATGCAAGCATTTAGGTATGTAATCGAACTGGAAAAACTCACAGATTCATGTATTTATACTGTCGGAAATCCCACCAAAATAGGAGCCACTACATCCACTAACATGGTGGTAGGACTTCAAAGTTTCTACACCTAGGTTCGATCCTCAAATCTCGGCCATTTTTAGCAACCGCCTCTTATTTCAGTGTCATGTTCCTAGAATCACGCTCCATTCACCCCATTACCCCCCATTTCGGGTTTCTTTGGGTTCGTGGCCTCTTTTTGGATATATCTGAAAAGTCCCCTGGGCCCTTGGAGCTTAATCTTTGCTCCCAGCACAATGATCCATCCAAATCTCGTCATGGATCATCGCTACTTGAAGTTCGAGACTATCTTCGAACTTCGAGGTTCATTGAGGTTCAAAGCTCGAACCTTGATCCTTGCTTCTGGAACTGACAGGGATCTTCGAGACACTCTTTTGAAGACTTAGTTCCTACTTTCCTTGTTCCATGTTCAATCTTCGATCACATTACACAGTTCCAAGTTCGAACCCTAAAATTCCTGCTCCTACAATGCTCCTAATTTCGCCTTTGGGCTACGCTAGATACCTAAAAGGGAAATTCAGCTTCGAATTTGAACTTGCACTCATCCGCATTGATCCTTTTCCAATGACTAATTCTAAAGCATCGATCACCACTTGATCTTCCAGCTTCGAGACTCGCCTTTGACAAGTTCTTCCTGCTCTTCCTCGAGTTCATGCACTAAAAACAAAAATCTTATACTGCTTAACTATCTATATTCTACCGTTCTTTTCGCAGAATACAAATAGTGCTCTATCCTTATCATTTATTCACTTCACTTTCCTAAATAAAAATCCTAAAATCAGAAAGACCTATATCTTCTTGATCCCATTCGATTTCGATGGCTCATACTCGCTCTGGTGCTCGTCGTGACCAATTTCCCCTCCATGGACCAACCCCGACCGAACCCGCTCAGTTCTCCTAGGGAGCCAATTCCGATTATGAGATGGTCGCACCTCAACTCCCTAGCCTGACTCCGAGATTTGGAGTCTAATCGAGGCCCAGCTTGACATCGAGTGGGAAAAGATCAACCCTTCGGGGAGCCTCTTGATACGAGCGTTGTCGGAAGGTAGCGGCATGTACTCTGACAAAGGGATTCTGATTGGTGCTCTTGAGCTCTCAAAGAACCACCTCTAATTCTTGAGCTTTCCATTGCACCCAGCATTTGTCATTCTCTGGGTACTCCTAGATTTACACCTCATGCAACTCAGCCCCAATTTGTACTTCCTTCTTTCGGCGTTCCTTTTCGTAAGCCAGTAATGGCGGGTCTCTATCAGCCTCATCGACTTCTTCTATGCCCACATGTGGGTCGAGGTGAAAGGCTTGGAGAGGTGCTTCAATCTCTAACCCCAACGATTCAAGGAGTGTTTCGACCAGAAGTCAACCAACTTCGTCCACTGGCACATCAATCCAGTCTTCATCGAAGGCAACTGGATTCCTCCGGAGCTTGAAGTTCTTGGACTCGAAGTCCATTCCTCCTTTTTTGACGCTCTAGGTAAAATATCGATCTTCACTTTTCACTCTTGACTACTCAATGAAGATACTTATTTATTTCAACTTTGATCTCGATCCTTATCTGTAGCTATGAAGCTCGATGTTGCCTCCTTCGAACTCAGCGAAGAGAGGCTCTTCTGGTTGGACAACTTCTTCACCAGCAAGGAGAGGCCATTGGCCCCAAGTTGTGAGCCATAATGCTCTCTAGACCCTAGCCTTGGAGAGGAACTCTACCCTCTACACTCACTACTCTAGGAAGCCTCGAAATGGAGAGGATTTCCTTGACTTGTTGAACAGTGGAGTCTTTCTTCACCCTTTCTGCTGAGACCGAAAAACTCCTAAAAGAGGCCATCCAGAAGAGAGACAAATACACCACTAAAAGGCCATGCTTTCCTCCTAGCGGTGCTTCCTCGGGGAAGAAGCGTCTTCGAAGCTCAGTGACGAAGGTTCTTGAGGATTCTGAGAACTCCCAAGAAATGAAGAAGAAGAAATCATAGGGCACTTTGGGGCTTGAGACTATATATCTCGAAGCTCCTCATCCTTCCCCAAATTCAAGATCTCAAACTTCTCGAGTTGAGAAGGAACTACTCGAAGCTGCCCAAGATATCCCTCTACCTCCTCCACACGATCAAGGTTCTTCCAGAGGTAACCCTAGCTTTTCCACTTCTTATCTTTTTTCTTCATTCCTTTACTTTTACCTTGATTTTGAACTTCGAACTTCAAAATCAGCTGTCTCTCCACCACCATCTTCTACTTATGACACCTTCCTCACTGGCTCGTCGCCACAAACTCATCCCAATGACGCTTCTATGGCTACGCCTTCTGTTGATTTTCCATTTTTATATGATGGTCAACCCGTCCTTCACAATCACACCGCTGCCTCGATCTTTGTCCAACATTTAGGAAGGAGGGAACCAGAAAGGGATCTCCTCAAGCAGGGAAACTGGGTTGATAACCTTCGAGCCACGTACTCATGCAAACTCGATGTAAGTTCTTTCATCTATAACTGCTCGAACTTTGATCCTATCCTCCTTTATTCGTATTGACCATCCACTAACAATGACTTTTGTCCTCAAGGATATGCTCCATACCGAACCTTGCTTCAAAGAGATGGACCTAATCAAGGTAGGTGAAGCTTGACTTAGCTTCTAAAGAGAAGGAAGAAATCTCCTCAAAGCTTACTGACGCTGAGGAGAAGCTTCAAAAGACCACCCACACATAGCAGGAACTTCGAGATTCCCTTGCCCTCCTTGAGAAATCGGTTGTGGATACTAAGAACAAGGTCACCCGTACTGAGACATAGCTCAAACTCAAAAAGGTGATGGTCGAGCAGATCCAAGTCCTGGTCGCGGACTTGCAAGAAGACTTAGAAGCGACTCGGGCAAAAAACGAGGAGCTAGAGACTGACCTCGAAGATGCCCTTTGATCTACGCATTTTAGGCATATTAATTAATATTTATTTTCCTATATTTGTGCCTTGTTAATTTCTTAGTATTGTTAATTTTATCAGTTTTACATATTTGTTTTTTACTTTCAAGTGTTGACCAAAAGAGACGGAGTAAAAGAGGTTTACAAGCATTTGAGGCTTAGCAAAATAGAGCAAAAAAAATAGGAGTCATGAAATTGGTTCGAAATGCCCAAGGAAGAAGAACAAATGAAAATTTGTCCAATTAATTAGAAGACCATTTGGATGGCCCAAATATGAAGATCTAATCAGCCAAATTCGTAGAGCACAAGAATATGGCAAGAAAAAGATTCCTAAATTGTGTTGAAGAAGGAAATCATGAAGAATAAGGAAAGCAGAATTTGCTTGTACAGATTGGCAAACTTTGAACGAAGATAGGGAACGATCCAGGAGGAGTTAGATGGCGATTAACATATGGTTGGAAAGATCTTCAAGTCTTCTTTCTAATGATACTAAATTTTTTATTTTTGGAGGTCTACAACTCTGGAAAAGTGTGATTCTTGTCATACTGTCAATTCTACTCGAGTGGAGCTAGAAAACCTTGTTTGATAAGAAAACCATTTTCTAAAAGCCTATAAATACTAGAGGCTCATCTCTAATTGAGGCATCACTTATTCTATATCGTAAGCTCTGCCAAAAAAAACTCCCCTCCTTCCTACAAATCAAGCCGCCAAGCTCAAGAAGCCGACTACGCCATTCTACTGCCGCAGCATCACTTCCATCGGTATTTACGGGATACGTAGCATCATCTACCAAAGAAGTCTTGTTCTAAAAAAGTGTAACCTTGACAGCTTTACTTGGTAGTCTCTTTTTGTTGTTTAAAACTTGTTTTTGTATGTTGAATGATAAATTTTGGTTTTATTACATATATGAATTTCAATAACTTTCTATATGTTCCAATATTCTAATTTCTTTGACTATGTGTTAATTTGGTTATTAATGCTTTGATTTGGGTGAACGGGATACATAGTCTAGATCAATGTTGTGTACGGGGTACGTAGCACAAAATATGAAATTATGCATGTTAATCGGAATTAGGGTTATGGGATTTCGTAAGTGTTGATTTTTGCATGTGTTAGTAAATGGGATAGGTAAAGGAATAGATTCATCACTTGTAAATAATAATTAGGTTCTCTTTTTGTCAAAAATGTGGTATGTGTTTTTAAAGTTTTTTATGTGTTTGCTTGTCTATGAGTCGACACATGCTAGGGTTCTAAAATTACTTGCTATGTTTGAGACGTTTTTAGTAAATAAATTAGTAATTAGAAACAACTTTCGATACCCCCTTATTTCACACAAGAATTGTATGCACCATTCAACCCCCGGTTTAGAACGATCCCTACTTGCTTAAATTACTACATCTATAGGGTCTTAAATTATATGGTTGAATTATGAGTTAAATGTTTATTTGATGCATGTTTTAGTCATATTAATTTTTGGCGCCGTTGCCGGGGATTGTTAATTATTTGTGATTTTTCTGTGTATATATGTAAATTACTTGTGCATATTTGACTTTATACTGGTAATTAATACTAACGAAGTTTTGTGCAGGTTTCCTTGTAAATTTTCGTTACTTATACATACTAAAAATACTTAAAATTTTTGTTGCTTTCTTTGTGCATATGTGCCTTAAATTTTTGATAAATTTTGTGAATATATGATAGATAGATTTTAATTTCTGTAAATATTAATCAGTGTTTGTATGTATATATATATATATAATTGTTAAGCATGTTAAATGATAGTCTTAGATTTACATTGATTACATACTTGATTGATTATGTCTCACTCATTGGAATAGATGGTGCATCTTTTTCTTATTTATCTCCTTAACCCCTTATGTTTTACACATGAGGTTGAAGGCGGAGTTTACAAGGATTTGAGGGAGTGTGCAATTTTTTAAAGTTTGGCTGAATGTCGGACATGATGGCTAAAAACGGGTTATGACTGGTGACAGGTTCTGGATCTAAGAAAGACTTACACTAATAGAGTATATATCATTGGCCCAGTTAGCCTCAGAGTGTATTATCAAAATTAGTCCTACCTCTTGCGTTATCTCTATCCCTAACTAGCCATGTCTTTCGATTGAACCAAGGCTAGACAATTAAGAATTCATACTTTATCGCACGGGTTGCAAGTCTTTGGAAAGACTGAAAAATCAATGCCTTGTACTCTTTGCAAATCTTTGGCGAAACTCAATTTGAGACAATGTGTGCTTAATCTCGAAATTGTTTCAACTTGTAAAAAGATAATCCTTGTTGCATTTATTAGTTGCATTAACTCCCCTGCAGTTTTGTGATGCTCGGATTTCATCACCGAGTACCCTAACCTATGTGAAGTTAGGGACATGAGATCAAAGGACGAGTCATTCTATTCATAATTATTCATGTAACTTGGGTGTTTTATGCAGGTTCTAACAAATTTTCTCTTATGCATTCACATCATTTTATCATTTAGGTTGATCTTGTTTGATGCATTTAGTTAATTTTGATGAAGTAAATGTGAGATCCATCATGAATCAAAGTGTGACATTGAGTGAAAAGTGCATCAACATATTCAATCTTGTGATTCCAACGTGTGAAACAATTCTAACTTAGCTATGTATATATAATTTTTGTTGGCTTCTTATTTTTGCATCACTTGCATTCATTCTTATTATATATCATGTGCATTCATGTTTCTAGTACATTATGTCTTAGTATTTTCGTTGCCATATGTATTTTTATGTGTTTAGTATAAAAACCAGAGCTGGGCAATAAGCTGTTTTGTGTGATTTATCTGACATAGTTACGAAATATACATGCCTCATATGATTATTTGCCATAGTTTTTTATGAACTAGAGATTGCTAGAACTTACTCATGTAGATTTGCAAAGCTTTTAACTTGATATATGCTTTGATTTTGGATATGAGTCACCACCATTGAACCAAATAGCCATGTGTCCATTTTTGTGCGCACGAGTTGCGACACCCTTAGATAGCCCCTTTGAGTTTGCATTGAACTTTTTCTTTCATTGCCATATAAATATCTAAACACTCAGCCTAGTATAGAATTTTCTACCTTTGCTCTAAAGACTTGGTGATGAATTTCAAAGCTAGCACATGAAGTTGGCGTGAAGATGATGAAAGAATGAAAATCAAGGGAAGACTTGTCCAAAAGAAGAGAAAAAAGATGTATGACGAAAAAAAAGATAAAGAATTTCGAGGGAAGAAAGAAAGAGAAAAAAATATATATACTGCTCTCCGGCAAAATGTTCTAAAATGTATAAGTTTGGATCAAGTAGAGTTTAGAGTGAAGTTAGGACCCAAAAGATAGAATTTAGTCCTGTGTTTTTAAAGATTGAAACATGAGAAAGGATGGAGCTTGAATTGATGAAGTGTTAACTAAGTCTTTGCAACATTTTTATCACCACATATCTAAATTTTGAATGCCTTACCATCAGCCCCCCTTACAACCTTTCTAAAAGTCCTTTATGATCTTTAAGATTAGTAGCCTTTGATTGGTTGAGTAAGTTGCATGAGTAAGCATATGGTTTGAGTTCATTTGTGCTAGTAATTAGTTCCATTCATGAAATTTTATTGATTCATATATATTTCTTGAGTGAAAACCCTTTTTCATGAGTGAAAAGATGATGAGTGCATCTAAGTGAGCATTTTGAACTTTTCTAGTGCATGCATAGCTTTTAAATCACCATTATTTTCATCTAAGTCTAACTAGTCCATGCATGAGAATTTTTTTATTAACTCTTGTATTCCTTGTGCTTTAATTTTGTGATTTGCCATGAAATTATCGAAATATTTGTTGAAGGGCTTAGTAGTGTTTTATATCTACAAAATTTTTGAGTCTTAGTTTAATTTAGTGTTTGCTAAGGGACTAGCAAAGTCTAAGTGTGGAGGAATTTGATATACGCATTTCAGGCATATTAATTAGTATTTATTTCCCTATGTTTGTGCCTTCACTACCAGCAGAAGCAGTATACCCGACGAGAAGGGTTCTCGTCGGTTATAGTTTACTATAACCGACGACAGGATTACCTCGTCGGTTATAGTTTTTTGACTGACAAGATATTCTTGTCGTCGGTTATAGTCGCCGGAAAATCGTCGGTTATAGTTTTCCACTATTACCGACGATTTTTTTGGACTATTAGCCACGATTTTTTTCTATCGTCGGCTATAGTTTCTTATTTCAGATCTGGGCAGCAGCTCGATCTGTCATTCAAAAAAATTTCCCGCGAAATCTGAAAATGCTCTGAAATCGATCTTTGGGTGATGTCGAGAATGAGTTCGTGATGATTCATTATATATAGGCCGGTACGTACTTAATATTATATATATATATATGCATGCATATATTGATTTTGGGTGTACGTGTGTTGAATTGATCGATATTGATTTTGAATATATTGATCGATCGAGTTAATTAATTGATTCTTGAGTTTGAGTAATTGATCGATGGTTGATTTTGAGTACGTGATTGATAGTTGATCGAGTTGGAGTAGTACGTAAATATTAATTGTTGTGTTGATTATTGTGAATATATATATAGCTAGGGTGATTAATTTATTTAATTAATTGCATTATATATATATTGTGATTATTATAGGATTAATTGTGATTATTAATTATATATGGGTATAATATATATTGTGATTATTGTGATGCATATGTTTCGGTTAATTGTGATTAATTATAGCTAGCTAGTGTGGTTATATATATGTATTTAGATTTTTGTGATCGATTATATATATATAGTTAGGGTGTACGTGTGTATATATATATATTAAAATTATGGGAATTATAATAATATATATTTATATCTAGCTATGAAATTTTAATTAATAAGATCATGGCCAGGTATATATACATGCAGTTATAATTTTCAGGATGGACAAGAGTTGGATGTGTCTTCCAAGATGGGATGTAAGATATCACCGTGGAATTAGAAGTTTTGTGGAATATGTGAAGGTTAATTGTGGAGGGATGACAATTCATTATTGTCCGTGTATGAAATGTCAGTGTCGCAGCGAGCGATATCGTTTTCACATCGATAAAGTATTGGAGCACTTGAAGAAAAACGGGTTTTGGGATAAGTACACATGTTGGATTTATCACGGTGAGAGCTCATCAGTTGGTCAACATGATCACGGACAATTTTTTGAGAGTGCCAGTACATCCAATGATCCAATAACAAGGTTGATCAACGATATGTTTCCTCATGAGAGCGGTATATTTGCTCAAGCACCGGATATCCCTCCCGCCGTTGGAGACTTCCCTCATATTGAGCCAGTCCAGCAATTACCTACAGCTGTCAACACTGCTAGTATGGACAAGTAGAACAACCTCATTGCCTTCCAACAGACCCTGTTGTACAATGGGTGTAATAAGACTGTTCTCGAAAGTGTTATAGGAGTAATGAAGCTCAAAGTGGAGAACAAAATGAGTGTGAAGGCTGTTGATGATTTGCTGAAGTGGTCTGGTTCGTTGTTGCCCCCCGGTCATCGTCTTCCTACCACTCATCGTAAGGTGCGACAGATCCTGAAACATCTTGGCCTTTCCTACATAAAAACCCATGCTTGTAGATATGATTCTGTTCTCTTCTGGGGTCAAGATGCTTATGGGAATGATCTTGAATCCCTTGATGAATGCCCGGTATGTGGTACAGATAGGTATAAGTTGACTCCTGCGGGAAACAAGAAAGCTGTGAAGATACTTCGGTTTTTTCCGCTGATAGATAGGCTAGAACAGTTGTTCATGTCTGCACACACGGCTGAAGCTATGAGATGGTGGGCCGAGAGGAATTTGCCCGACGGTGATACGCTTATACACCCTGCTAACGGAGAGGCTTGGAAGCACATGGTGAAGGAGTTTTCTTATTTTGCATCAGAGGTTCGAAATGTTTGGCTGGGGCTTTCATCTGACGGATTCAACCCTTTTGGCAACATGAGTCTTCAATACAGTATATGGCCAGTTATTTTGGTACCGTACAACCTTCCTCCATGGATGTGCATGAAGAAAGAATACAATATGCTCACTATGATAATTCCAGGGCCGGGTTATCCAGGAAAGTGTCTCGATGTGTATTTGAGACCCTTGATTGAGGAACTTAAGTACTTGAGTGAGCATGGTCATCCCACTTATGACAAGTTCAAAAATGAGATGTTCCAGATGCATGCCATGCTTGTTGGCACCATTAGCGATTTTCTTGCACGCGGGATGTTGTCGGGCAACGTTACCAGGGGATACAGGGCTTGTCCAGAATGCATGACGGTTGAGTGTTGCAGACCTCATTGTAGGAAGATTGTACAGATGCGTCATCGTTGTTGGCTTCCACATGATCACCCATTTCGGGAGGATATGGAGGCATTTGATGGGACTATGGAAACAGGTGAGCAGCCGAGGAGATGGACGGGGGATGAAATATTGGAAGTGCTAAATGAATACGATTTTGGGCAGCTAAGCAATCATCCTGAGATAGTGGCGTCAATACCTGACAAACCCGACAGGTATAAATTCTGAACACACAAAAGTATTTTTTGGGAACTTCCGTATTGGTCCAAGTTGTTGATCAGACACTACTTAGATGTCATGCACATAGAGAAAAATGTGTGCGAGAGTATGGTCGGCACAGTGTTGAATTGGGAGGGAAAAACTAAAGACGGCCCGAAGGCACGCATTGATCTTAAAAGGATGGGACTACGAAAACATTTGTGGTTGAGAGATGGGAAGAAAAAAATGCCACAAGCTCCTTATACCGTCAAACCTGCCCAGAAGAATGAAATTTTTGAATGGATATCGATGGGTAATGTCAGGTATCCTTCAGGCTATGCTGGAAATATAAGTCGATGTGTTAACTTCAAAGACAATAAGATGTATGGACTAAAGAGTCATGACTGTCATATACTGCTTCAACGCCTCTTCCCTGTTTTCATTCGAGGGTACCTGCCCAAAGAGGTGGTGGAGCCGTTAGTGGCTTTGTCAAGATTCTTTCAGAAGTTATGCACAAGAGAAGTGAAGAAATCGGACTTGTTGGAAATGCAACAGGACATCATTTTTATCATGTGCAAATTCGAAAGGATATTTCCTCCAAACTTTTTTGATATCATGCCTCACCTGATGCTCCATCTTCCGGAACAATTGTTGCTTATTGGTCCAGTACACTACACATGGATGTATCCTATGGAAAGGTACGTAATGAATCTCTGAATCTGGCTATATATGTCGATCTTTAATATTATTTATTCACTTATTTTGCAATAAGCATAACATGCTCGATCTGTAATTACCACTTTACAGACAATTAGGGGACTACAAAGACTATGTGATGAACAAATCTGCACCCGAAGGGTGTATCGCTGAAGCACATATTGCGCATGAGTGCGTAACGTACACCAAGTTGTATTTGGGAGCGTTGGAGGACCCTCCACAACATATGCCAGTAGATGGAGGGCAGTTCAACCTTTCGATCATCTCCGATGATGTTGAAGTTTCTGGAAAGTTGCCCAACTCGTACAATTTGGAACCTTATGAGCTAGTCATTGCCCATTGGTCGGTATTGATTAACTGTCCAGAAGTTCAATATTGGAAAAATTTGTACCTTTACTGCCCTGCTATTTCCGGTGATGTTGAGTACCACAACAAGACGTTCGCAAACTATTTTGGCTAATGGGTACGTATATAGATAAATTGACTGGTATATGAATTTAAGTGCATGTCTCGTATCCTATTTATAGTTAAGTTAATAAATCATTATTTTCAGATGAACCATGTACAAGATGATGTTATCCCTCAGTGGTCACACGAATTGAGGCTCTTGGTGCAGAAACCGGTAACTTCCAGAGTTTATCCTATGTGTAAGGTAAATGGCGTGCTATTTATTTGTGAACATAGAGATGTCAGACGAAAAACACAAAATTCTGGGGTAATGGTGCATGGTGGGCAGAATGGAGTTGACTATTACGGTGTTCTCCATTCAGTTGTCGAATTAATATATGGGGAAGGCATGACCGTGCACTTGTTTAAGTGTAGATGGTTTGATACCGACCCTCTGAACACAAGGACCGATCATTATGGCATTTTTTCGGTGAATACTGCTACAAGCTGGTATGAAGATGATCCGTTTGTTTTGGCCACGGCGGTGAAACAATTTTTCTATCTTGATGATCTTGTGCATAAAGGCGCGTGGAAAGTGGTTAACCATGTTCTTCCAAGAAACATATACAGTGCCTCAACCCTTGGTGTGACCTTGGATAATGAAGAAGTTAGTGCATACCAAGAGCCGAACGCAACTGGTATTCCTGAAACCTCAACAATTCGCCTTAATAATGTGAGACAGGGCAGTGTGGTACGAATTCCTCAACCGAATCTTATTGATGTTAATCAAAATGAAGACAATGAAGACTTAAGTGACGAGGGCATACACATCTTACCTGAAATTAATGTGACGACCCGAACCAGAATCTGTTGTGTATTCGGCATGATTCTCGAGAGTGAGTTTAGTCGCAGTTTATTGTCGTGTATGTGGTTTGCCGATTCGATTCGCGACTATGTTTTCAGTCAAGAATTTGAGTTGGGTGTCTTCATGGAAATTGTAGAGTACGTGATTTCGAGCTTGTGGGCGGTTCCGGAAGATTTTTCCGATTACCGAGGAATATTTTATGATTATTTGAAGTTTCAGGTTCCGACGAGTTTATCCGAATCATTTCGTATATTCATTTTGGACCGTCGATTGACCCGAGGCGCGAGTATAAATATCGAAAATAGTCGTAAAATCGTCAAAAATTTCAGATTGAGTTTGACTTGCTTTGACTTTCCTATTTTGGAAACTTTGACCGTTGACCGTTGGAGGAGAACTTTCCGTTTCGGTTTCAACTTCCGGCGACCAAATTCCGGCCACCTACGGCCATGGGACATGTACAGTTCGCTTCCTCTCATGATTTCGAGTGTGTTTGGCTTTGGTTTGATGGAAATTGGTGAGGTTTGGAGGGAGTTCGATTAAGGCCGAAATGGTGAAGTTCGCCGGTGACGGTGGAGGTGGTTCCGGCGAGGGTTGAGGGTCGAGTTATTGGGGGTTTTGCTCCCCACACCTTGGTGGTGCTTCCTTGTAGTTTAGTTTTGGACGTGGAGGTGTTTGGGGAGGAACCCGATTAGGGATTCCGGTGTGAAATTCCGTTCGGATTTGTTGAGTTTTGGAAGGGTTAGAGTTGGAATTGGCTTGAGTGTTAGTTGGGAAAATGGTTCGCCTGGATGAGACCATGAATTCTGGAGCTTCCCGCCGTGTGATTTCACCGTTGACGGCGTGCCGCCGGCGGCAGCGGTGGTCAACGGCGAGAAAAGTCAACTTTTCAGATTTCGACAATTTTAATGTCATTTTTCTCGTAATCACGTCTTGGTTATCATACAGAGGTTTTTGGGTCGATTTGGTTAGCCGATTTTCAGTCGAAGTTTCGAATAGGGATTTCGGGATTTCCGTAATTCATTTTGTATCGCATTGCGTATTTTCGGGAACGGTTGGTTTCCGTGCATCAGTACAGTGTTGTGGATTACGATATTGATCAGTATGTTTTGTGAATATTCAAGAGATCGAGATCGGGACCGTGATCGTGCTTCTGGCGAGGGATCTTCCGCCGGTCCTCGAGATTAGCGCGAGTGCGCATTTTGCTCACCTGTGAGTGGACAATTTCTTTTCACGGAATTCTTGCGAGTCTTTTATATGATTTTCGAACTCGAGCATGCGTATTGAGATAATAGCTGCGGTATTGGACTGCAGAGAGAACCAAGTTCCCACTGTGTTTCTTCTTGCACAAGGGAAGCATAAGCTTGTCTTACCGAAGGCAAAGGATTCATCAACAAAATCTGTCCACGAGTAGTAGCATAAGATTCATTTAAGCCTATAAGAAATTGCATCAACTTACTGCGATCATTTTGAGCTCTACAGGTGCAGGTGACTGTGTTGTGCGAAGCAAGCTCGTCCCAAAGGCTCTTCAATTTTGTATAGTATGCTGCAATGGATAGTTGACCCTGTTCAATACGATAAATGTCTCTTTGAACTTGAAATATGCGAGGGGCGTTGCCCAACGCAAATCTCACTCGAAGATCTTCCCATACAGCATATGGTGTAGCACAGCAGAGAACTGAATCAGCAAGCTCAGGTTCGAGAACGTTGAGAATCCATGAGAGCACCATGTCATTGCACCTCTGCCATAGTGCATGCTCATTTGGTTCCAGGGCAGCAGAGGGCTCTTGGATTTTGTTGGTGATAAAGCTAATTTTTGTTTTTAGCACTCAAAGAGATACGCATAGCGTGACACCAAGAAGTATAATTGTCACTAGTCAATTTCTTGGAAACTAGGAGCAAACCTGGATGGTCTGAATAGTGAAGAAAAAAAGGATTCGCAGATTCATTTGAGGATGATGAACCGCCATTGTTGTTGTTGGAGGAGGAGAAGAGATCGTCTCCAGCCATGGAAGGATATATGAAAGCAAAAAAGCTTAAGGCTGCAAATATTGCAGAGAAAAAAGAGTCAGGTTGTTATGCCTGCTGTGATACCATGTAGAAAAGATGTTTTGGCTGAATGATAAATTGCATTCATTCTGGAGTAATATATACATATTACCTACGGTACGTCTTGTGGTTCACTAACAAGTTAGGAAACCAGTAAGGCAAGACATCTATTACAATTACAACTCAATCAAAGATTGATACAGACTATCCTACCAAAATAAAATCTATACAGTAGTTAATACAGAATATTCTTACATATCAAGATAACTAAAATTGATTATGAGATACTTTCCAACACACCGACCCTCAAATGATGTTTGGTCATGAATGTTTTCCACCCGGAGCTGAATTTGACGGTTTCGTTGGACTTAACAGCTTTAAGAATGGTGTCGCTGCCATGATCACCCACCCCGCTGAACATAATGTAGTTCATAAGACCTATTCTTAACAAGGTACCTCTTTGCAAAACAGGTGGGGAGTCCCTGTGAAATAAATCAAATAATTGACTAATACACCGGGTATATCACAAATAATGCATAACACATTTAAAAGTACGATAGATCAAATTTACTTACATCAGTGCAATACATTGACCTCACTGTTACATGGCATTCGACTGGTGGATCATCCTCTTGCTCTAAACTATGCTCGTCGGATGGATCCTCATCTGAGCCAACATCATCTGAAGTCAGATCCTTTGAGCCAACGACAACAAAAATTGGATCGTTGTCTGAGCTTAGGATCCGACTTCAGTCGGAGCTTCTTCTGTGATATGCTCTTCCGTATCACAATCTTCAAGTTCTATTACGTTTGGGTCGGGCACCAGTTGACACCAGGTATATTCATCGAAAATAGTGTCATTTGCATCAGGCCACTCTCTTGCCTCAAAAACACATATCTAACTTGTTTGGGCCCAAAATAAATATTAATATCTATTCTGATGCTTTTGGGCTTTAGAGATAAAATAGGACAGCTTCGAGTGGTTAAATAAAGAGCTGCGAATCTGGAAGATATCTAGCTGCGAATCTTGAAAGAAATCTATGCGATTCCTGGATAATCTAGAAAATCTAAAGGCAAGATATCATTCCTAATCATAATTGTTACCTTGTCAAGTAAGGAACATCAGAGTACCTACCACTATAAATAGACGAAGTAGAGAAGATTTGCAGACCTCTACACTTATACACAAATTTATGCACCAACAAATATTACTCACAACGAGTAAACAACCAGCGACCAGCGAATTCAAAATCTAGGCCACCTGACAGAGCGTGGGGATTTGAAGGTTCACTCTTACTAACCAACCGGCGACAACGAATTCAGGATCTAGGCCACCCGACAGAGCGTGGGGATTCTTGAGATCGATAGAGTCACACTATACGGTGTTCTCAACACTACGTCCTTAGGATTGCTCTGATTTATACTTGCCAGAGGGTGTAAAGTATCGATTCTTGTAGCTCAACAGAGAGACACAAGCTTACGTCTTGAATCAAGACAAGTAAGACTCAACGAGTGAGGTTGGTGCTCTCCTCACTTCAATCACTTGATAAGAGGCAGATACTACGCGGCGCACTACAATACAACATTCAGCCCTCGGCAGTGGCACGCCTCACATATAGCACAACAACGATTGCGGATACAAAAAGAGACATTTTGCGATCACTCTATTCGCAGCAACCTACCTGGAGAAAAATTGAAGCCAAACATTTTGGCACGCTCAGTGGGACTCAGGTAGTTTCTTCAAATCAATGATCTGTACCGCAAGATCTTCATGAGTTGCCTTAAACATCCTGCACCCGTGTTCCGAGAACACAACTCAGCCGCTTGTAGAGGATTGAGCAACGAAGAAGTGATACAGAGGTTCGGTGCAACAATGACTAAAGGTCGATCATCGTCATCATCAGAACCTAAGAGCATCGAGGAGATAAAGGCCATGGACTTCGAGGCCTACAAGGAATTCTCACTCAAATAAGAACAGCGATGAAACGCCAACATGGAACGGACTCTGAACAACTTGGAAGCCAGCGACAGAACGGTGTCCAGAGTTTAGAACAGACTTGACAGCCTTTACGAGGCTCGAGAAGTTGAGCGTGCCAATAACGAAAAGAAATTTGATACTCTCGTTGTAGCTCTCGCTAACCTCACCAACACTATAACAGCCAGCTTTGCGCTAATTAATGACTAGTTGGGGGAGCGAGAACCTATTTTCCACGATGATGAGGACGTCAAGGATGAGGATATCCTAGCTCCACCTCCTCCGCAGGCAAACCCTGAGCGGGAGTTGGAAGAAAGAATTAATCACATCATCAATCAGAGGCTCCCAGGTGTGGGAGGAACTCCGATAACCTACAATGATCCTTTCCCACCACCACCTTTTGGTTGGAAGTAGCCAAAGGGCTATCGGCCTATCTCGTTTACTCGCTTCACCAAAGAATGAGCGGAGCCAGCAGCTATCCACATCGCTCGACTTAGGGTTGAGTAGGGACCATGGGGTAGACTCGAAGAGTTCAATTTTAGAGTCTTTGCGTCCTCGCTATCAGGTGCAGCATTGCATTGGTACACAAAATTACCACAGGGCTCGGTTCGCGACTGGGCAATGATGGAGAGACTGTTTACTGAGCACTTTGGCGGGTCAGAACCGGCTGTGAAGTTCGGTAAGCTGTACCAAATGGTACAGATGCCAAGTGAATCTCCCTTGGCATATCTACACTGGTTCCAAACCGAATATACCAAGAGCAGAACTTCGTGTACCATGGAAGAGTTGGTGGATATCGCAATCGGAGAACTCGAGGAAAGATTACACACCAAGTACGTCGACGCAAGGTTCACATCGTTGAATGCACTCATTGACGTCGTGGCTTAGACACATGGTGCGTATGAAGAAGCTGATAATAAGCAGAACGCATCTAGAGGAATGTATACTCCAAAGACTCCATATCGGGAACGCCCCAAGGTGATTGCGGTCATACATGAAGAGGAGGAGTCTGATGGATATGACTCGGATGATGCGATGGTAGCTGGTCTGGAGTTGATCGCCAAGCACACGGTCAAGTCAAAAAAGATAATCCCTTCAAAGGGAGCAATGCGAGTGTTGACTAGTGCGTTCACAAAATCGGAATTCGAATCCTATACTTATGACGCGAATGCCGCTTATGAGATCATAGAGGATTTGATTGATAGGAACTTGACCAAGTCAGACTTCGGAGCATTCCCTACTGCCGAAAAGCTCAAAGGGAAGAAGTATTGCAAGATCCATAATATGTGGAATCACACGACCAAGGATTGCATCAAGTTAAAAGATCAAATCCAGAAGTGGATTAACAAAGAAAAGCTGGCGATAGACGCATCACCAAAAATTGCTTTACTTGATCGACAACCTTTTGCAGACACCTCGGTAAGAGCAATAGAGCTGGCAAGGCCGAATACCACCGAAGGGTTTCACAATGACAATCTAGAAGAAATCTTAGAGGAGTTGATCAAGGCTGGTATCGCAAATGTACCGAACCCTAGGGCCACTCCTCCGCGGAAGGGATTGTATTGCAAATTCCATCACTCTTGGTCACACAATACCAACCAGTGCACGACATTTCGGGAACAGATCCAGCGATGGATAGATGATAGAGATATTATTCTACCAGGCTGTGGGGAAGAAAAGGCTATTGCATGATCTTTTATGATGGGCACTCTAGAGGTATCTTGGCGTGGAGAAACCAAGCGGAAGCAAACATTGGATCTTAAAACCACTAATGAAGCAGGTACTCGTAGCCATACCAAAGAACATCCCAAGGGGAAGCAAAAGGAGGTCTGTCGAGAAGCGACTCCAGTAGTGCTCTGTACTCATTGCAAAGCGGAGTGCGGTCTCAAATTGATCTATGATGAATTTGTAGACTCTGTACGAATGGGTTCAACGATCAAGTCTTTGGCAGAAAACTATCAGCCGGCAAGCCCGAAGGAATCTCGACTGCCCAAGGAGTCGAATTTGTTCAAACGTATGCGACTAACCGAGAAGAAATCTGGGGACACTGATGACAGGCAGCGAACAGAGTCGAGCAAGCCTCACATTCCTCCTGCAAGCCAAGCAGTGTTTAAAGAAGACGTTTGGTATGTAAAGTCAGAGCGCAAAACAATGGAGATGACTCCTACTAGGAAAAGAAAATTACAGCGCCAATTTGGAGTTGCGAAGAGAACTCTAAAAGCTTTGGATAGAGGTTTGATCAAGCCAAAGCAGTTGAAGGAGTCACCAGAGCAGCTTTAAAGATGGATGAACAGGCTCACAGCCACACCCATGATTACGTTTGATCAAGGCTCCAGTAGACCAAAGGTGCAAGCATCCAAACGCAGTGTATTTTCCCGAATTGACAAAGTACAGCATAAAGCAGAGGCATATCGTGCGCCTAAAAGGGCTCAGGACGTAGTTGAAGACAAACCGGTGCGGAAATCAGTCTTCAAAAGAATTGAACCCAAGGCGAAGCCAGCTGATGAGCCAAGGAAGAAGCCGATGTTGCGGTGGAAACCAAAACCTCTAATAATCAGAGACAAAAGAAGCTCGTTCTTGCTGCCTCCAAGGACAATGTCATAGAAGTAGTGGCTGGTGGATCAACACTTACGGCCAAGCTAGACTCTGCAGAGAGTCTGAAGTCTGAGATTTATGTGCGAGAACAACTCTTTGATGAGCAACTGCAGGAACCGCTGTTAGTGGAAGTCGAGCCGAATGATGAGGACGAACAGCTGGTTGACTATGGAGAAGATTGTGAAGACATGGAATACTACATGACGGGTAAGCAAATATGTTGTAGTATTCAAAGAAACACTCACACCATCTCCAATGTTTAGCATGGCATAGATGTCAACAGATAAATTATCGAACATGTCCACCTTATCGCACTTGTCAGTGAAACCCTTAGAGGGAGCACCTCCAGCCTTTGATGTCTCCATCTTCCCAACACTATCTTCACCACAGTGTCTACCGAATTTTCATACCTTTCTCATTAAACTGGCCTACAAACTTTACAAGCATGCCTATAAGACCGAGCAGATGTTCCACACGAAGACCCATTACAATTATCTTTTTCTTATACTATTCCATTTTGTGTCTCAAGGAAGACAGATGAGACTTAATCTTCGATACCGCATGAACCGCACATGTTTTTAAACTAGTGCTAGCATCGAGCAAACCTGAAAATTCATTTGTAATTGCATTTCTCTTTGACACCGAAAGGTAGTTGGCATAGAACCCACCATTTTCCTCAATCTTCCAGAAAACCGTATTGATCTGCTTTGTACCCCAACTTGTAATTGGCAATGGGCCTCTAGAAATTATGGACCAACTGAAAAGTAGTATATCCAAACAGAATAGCTGCAAAAAAAATTGAGCACCCCGCCACATGACTTGAAACACCATTTTGATAAGCTGAAACACCCTCAAATAGTTTCATATAAGTGAAGGTAGCCCAACCTTTAACGCCAATTTCATTGGGATCATGAACCAAAAAAAAGAATCTAGGATCTACATAGTCTGGTCTACTTGGAGCAATAAATGTTGACATAACATATAGGCAGAAACATTGCTTGAATAAATCAACTGTCGTCGATTCCTCCAACATTGGGTTTTTCAGGAAATCAAGACTTATGGCGTCATCTTTTCCACATAACACCTTTTTCATAACTAAAATGTCGGCATCATTTGGGTTCCCATCAAGTTCAATGGCAGAACCATGGTGCTTAAATCTCATTACACAAGCAACACCGTTTAGGGTCACGGATAGATTCCGGTCATGAATTAAACCTCTCCAAAAATATCTAGCAAAGCTGTACATTTAACTCCCTACAGTTAAATAAGGACAATGGGGCAAACCCCATGTTCTTGATCTGATCATGTCTACCATGGTTCAGTTGGCTCATAAGTAATTTGAATGCTCTCGTATCGCATGCGGTTGTTATAGAGGATGGAACATCAATAAAAGGCAACTTGGTGCTGTTATCTGAGCTGTCGACTTCCTCACTGTAATTAATGGTAACTAATCATTCCTTCTTTCATAGCATAAATCGACACAACACCAAAATAATTTAATAAAACAAGGAACAGAAAATACTTACGTTGAACATGAGTGATTCTGTAGAGAACTGCTCCTGCTCCTCTTTTAATTGCTACCGTTATGATCCAATTTCTTCTGCATTGCCCAACACTTAGTAATTCATAATAAGTAAAATTATTTTATTCTCACTACTTGCCACCTTCCTACACATCAAAGTCAGCTTAAAATGTTGTAACCTTCATAATAATATAATCTTATGATCTAATTCCTCACCACGGCTCACATAGGAGTATATTATAACTGCAATTCCATAGATAATACAATAACAAAACCAGGCAAGACTGTATGCATCCGATATAGGATTTCCACATTCATCTATATCAGTTGCTGATTCCAAAAACCCACAAAAATTTCTATATCAAGCCTATCGGACGGACTCAAAATTGTTTTGACATAAAAACATACTATATTACTCTGCTAACATATCAAAATCAACACAAATCCGCAAATCTATTCACAAATAACCAAATTAATTTAACATTCAATTGTGACGACCCGGAACAGAATCAGTAGAGTAATCAGCTTAATTCACGAGTTAGCGCGTAATTACTGTTTTCCGATAATTGATTGATTTGCCGGTTTTAATCACGACTTAATTATTGGCCAAGAATTTGAGTTGAGTCTCTTCTCGAGAGTTGTTGTACACGTGATTTCGAGTTCGTGGGAGGTTCCGGATGATTATTTCGACGACCGAGGAATATAATATGAATATTTGAAGTTTCAAAATATCGTCAAGTTTATCCGTTCGTATCGAGTTTATCTGAATCGTGGTGGTTATCCGTTTTGGACTTCGATCGTCCCGAGACGCGAGTATAAATATCGGAAATAGTCAAAAAATTGTCGAAAAACACTGTTCGGGAAGTTTGACCGGCGTTGACCGAGTTGACCTGTGGAGGAATTTTCGGACCGTTTGAATTCTCCAGCGGACCCGCCGATTCCGGCTATTTAAGGCCACGACTTTGGAAGGTAAAATGTTCTCCTCGTGATTCTAAGTTGTTTAGCACTTGGAATTTCTTGATTTCGTGTTGATTTGAGGGAGAAATGTGGAGTTGAAAATGGTGGAATTCCAGCTGGTTTTGGGTTTTGTGGACGGAGGTGCTCCGGCCACGATGGTGGCCGGGGAGTTAGGGGTTTCTGCTTGTGGGGCCACGGCGGTTCTTTTGGGACAAGTCTCGAAGGCCGCCGTGCGCCATGGACGGAGATCGGAGGAGATCGAAGGTCGCCGGGGGTGGTGGAATCCCGTGGATTTCGAGCTATTTTCTGGCGATTTGGGCCGGATTTGGTTAATGCCTCAGTTGGGAAAGATGTTGGGCTTGTTGAGGAGATCAGTTTGGGAGCTTGGCCGCCGGAAAATCTCTCCGGTTGACGGCGCGTTGCCGCCTCCACCGGCGGTCAACGGCGGAGCTCCGGCGACAGTTGACTTTTTTTGGAAATGTGTCGAGTTATATGTCGTTTCGCTCGTATTCATACCCCGATCGTCGCCTTGAGGTTTTCGAGTTGATTTGGGTACCGGATTTGCAGTCGAGGGTTTGAGTGGAGATTTCGGGAATTTTGTTGATTATTTTTGTATCAGTTATATATTTCCAGGAACAGTTGGTTTCCGAGGTATGGTACAGTGTTGTGAATTGTGATTTTGATCAGATATACTTTATGATTATTCAAGTGATCGAGATCGTGCTTCGGGCGAGGGATCTTCCGCCGGACCACGTGATTAGCGTGAGTGCGCGCTTTGCTCACCTGTGAGTGGACACGTTTATATTTTTACAGTCGTTGCGAGTTTGTGATTTTCCATATTTGTTTATATACGATGTTGAGGTTATTTATTATTTTCGGAGGTATTATTTTATATTTTTATGGTGATGACATACTTGCATCGATGCTTCGGCTACTCGGCTGATCACCGGTAGTCTGACCAGAGTTGAGAGATTCCTCTGGGCAGGGTTGAGAGATTCCCCTGTTATGCCGTCGGGGTTGAAAGATTCCCCTGGCCTATTACCGTCGGGCTTGAGAGATTCGCCTGACCGTATGGCTTGAGAGATTCGCCTGACCGTCGGGCTTGAGAGATTCGTCTGGCACCTCCATATATATTTTCTGAACTCGCTATACTTGTTTATTGTATATGAAATTGGAGAAAGACATATATTTAATTTCGTCCACTCACTCTAACGTTTTATTGTCTTTCCCCTGGGCTTTTCGGTTTCCATGCCCAGTTTGCAGTTCGGATTCTGGTGTCTCACGTCGCGGTCGGAGACTAGTTGATCGAGCTACCTGTTTTTTCTAGTAGGTTCCTTGTTTCGCCTACTGTTGTATATTTTGTATATATATATATATACACTAGAGGTCGCTCTGATACGATACTTATACATGTTTTATGTGGTTTTTCCCGGATTTTCTATATTATACAGTTATGTTTACTGTTTATTATTATTGTTATGATATTGAGAAATCCGGATGGGATTGGTGCCCACGGTTTGGCTTTTGTGGCATAGGATGAAGTGTTATTTTCCAGGTGCAGGTAAAGGCAATTCCGCGTTAGTAGCGTTACTCTGCCAAAATTTTTATGGTTTTTTTTTATTCGTGTTTTCGAAAGGGGTTTGATTCCGGTTTAGGAAACTAAATCGGGGTGGGTGCTTTCATCAATAAAGTAAACATCCAACCTTTGTGATCGGTAATATTAGTACCCCCAGAACTCCAGATGAACACGATTGTAGCGACGACGACGACTCACAATGCCCTAAACCATATTTCCACTACAAACTAAAAATCTCAGATCTGTAAACTTTTGATACGAGTCGCAATGCAAAAGTAGATGTGAAAAAAATCGGATTTTAAGTTGCGATACATGTGCAATACTCGTACCCAGTAAAATTTATTTTTAATGTTTTTTTTTCGTACATACATATTCCTAATGATATTCGTAATGATTTTAGAAAAAACAAAATTTTATTTGATATATATGAAAAAACATTAAATCAATAAGACGACGGTTTCGATTTCCGTAGTGTTGCCTTGAAGCGGGTGGATGAACAACGAGGAGGTTGATGTCATCCAAGATGGTCCAGAAGGTGACGTGTATACCGGCCGCTATGTATATTGTGCTAGGGAGAGGCTGAAACTTTTGGGATGCGACGGAGATAGGTGGGGTGTCAGAGAAGTTTAGGAAGAGGGAGAACATTTTTAGACGAGGGTTTTCGGCGATGGACCACGGTGGAGAGCGACAGAGAGAGAGGGAGACTACCTGAATTTCTTGGAATTATATTTTGATCCGGTGGAGTGATCTTAGCATAACATCGGTAATATTTTTGTCATTGACTTAATCAACGACGCAGATTTAGAAAAATCTCGGTGTGCAGAGAGACACCTTGCAAAGAAGTTGAACTCGTTCTGTTTCCTCAACTCGACCCAGATGTATCGTAATCGGATAATTTGACCCGCGCATTTGTTATTTGTGTAAATCAAGTTGAACTCTGATCTCTATCGTTGAATCTTAATTAAACAGATCAAACTTTTGTCGCTCAAAGTCCGCGTTTTCTCTTACTTAGGGACGTCCTTAGTTGAGACTATATATACGTATACACACACACACACTCTATCCTATCTTTTAAGAGACGCGCCTTATTTCTCATTTTTGTTTTCTATTTTTTTCAATTTAGCTCTTTAGAGTTTAAAAAAATATAATATTTCAAGGATATATTAGTAATTTATAAAATAATATAAAAGAGTTTAAAAAAATAGAAATTTGAAAGAAAAAAAACAATATTTTCTCTCCTCCTTTCTCTAGGCACCAATTTTTTTTCTGTAGTTTTAAAAGTGATGCACATGTATGTAATGGCCAGTGTGTTGAGTGTGTGTAGGCTTTTCTTTTGTGGGGGGGGGGGGGGGGGGACTTTATTAGTCAAAAATTGATTAATTGTAAAAAAAGAGAGAATTTAACTCACTGGAATCTAACCCAAAACCCATTCATATCAACTCAACACTAATACCACTCTGTCATCCAAGAAGTGTTGACAATATAGGAAACTGAAAATTATTTATCTCAGTTTAAGGGGGGGGTCTGGGCTCCCTCTTAACTCCAACGTGACTTCGTCACTGTGTATATATATTGCTGGATCTAAAGCGGACGCCCGCAACTTTGAAATCTGCGGACCAAAATGCTACATACCGTTGCTTCGAACGACTTAAAATCTTACTCCAAAACAGGTGGGTCCCGCCCACTACTTATTCACGTATTCGTTTTCCAGAGCAGTTCAGAATCCACAATGAAAGTCACTTCTTGATTGAATGGCCTCTGTAGCTAATCCCAGGTTTGGATCGGTAATGTTAAATTACCATTATTAATCCCCGAATTTGTTGGGTTTCGTAAATATTTATAGTACTCATTTAATTAAATTTATAATCTATAGGTTAATTGATATATAGAGCTTCTGTATATCTCACTTCTCTTTTCTTCTTCACTGTTGCAATTAAGCAAACCCAGAATTGATGCTCTGAAATGTCTAAATATTTCATCTGATCAAATCAGTGAAGTAGAAGAAAGGCTAGAAATTAAGCAGCAAACTCATAATGAGAAGGCATATTGTTTAGTTGGCATTTTCTAAGGTTAACAAAACACAAAATTAGACAAGAACCAAGAAGATTGAAGAAACAGACTTATTGATCTCAATGGTAATTAGGTAAAAGCATGCATGTGCATATCATAATTTTTCACTGAAGATTGTATCATTGCCACCTATCCTGAGTCAGTCTATCATTATCTTAAATACTTGTGGTTTGACTTGAAGCTTGTTTCTAAACTTCCATTTTATAAAGAGCTTTGTTAGGTTAACTTAGTCTATCTTGGAGTCCAAGAAGTTCTTTAGTTAGGAAGCTTCTTTTGTAACCCGTAACCTTGTTTCCTTGGGTGTTGAGAAAGAAGATCAGCTAGCTTTTTATGATACACAACCCAACACATTAGCTGGTATCTTTGCTTCCTAGAAAATTGTTCTGTCATTACACCTTGTCATCTTCCTTTTAGAGTAAGTTGGGGAAAACCATTTTGCCCTATTTTAAAATTTACACATGTCTAAGGAAGACCCACCCTAGTTTGTCTTATCGGTTTGGCCTTAGTATTCACATGTCAAGCATCTGGCCAATTGACAAACGTCCAAAACCAAATCCGGCCAGTTGCTTATGTGGCTACTCTCTTAGCAGACCTCATTGGCTATATAAGGACAGCATAGTGGTCTTGGCTCCCTGGTTGTGTTAGAGAGTTATGTATATCTTTCTAAACAAGTCATAGTCTTCTGTTTTCTCTAAGATTTCCCTTCTATTGTATGTAAGCCTTAAAGTGTTGCACAAACCAGTTTATCATTTATACTCATGTGCATCTTGCACACCATTGAGATCAATATGGTGATGCACAACCAAAGAAGCCGTTTATGAAGAATCAGCTTACGAATAGTTGAGTTCTGAGATGAAGCTTCTGTGAACCTTTCATTTATAAACACTTAGAGACAAGAGAGAGTGTAGCTTTGTTAGACTAGTAGAAAGACTAGTGAGGATAGCATAAGGGTTATATATCCCAGAGTACAAGAGTCTTGTAAGAAGTATTTTTCACATAGTGGAAATGTTTGTCCCTCAAGAGTTAGGGGCATGTAGTTTTTCTCCCTAGTTACAGGATTTCTACGTTAAAGAAAAACATCCTCGTGTTATCTATTTACTTATCGCTTTGATTTATTTTCATTAACCATAAATCTATTTTTCGGGATAGTTCACTCTTTAGCTATCCCCGGGAGAAAACTTAAGAGAAAAAGTTTTCAAGGGCCTATTCACCCCCCCCCCCTCCCTTCCTATAGGACCTTTATGTGGTATTAGAGCGGTCACTAGCTCTTACTGGTGAGATCCTCTGAGGACAAAAATGGAGCGTGAAAGAGGCTCTACTTCCGTTAATGTCTCTCATTTCTTAGATGAGACAGATTAATTATTCACAATGGAAGATTATGATGTCTGCTTTCCTTGGTTCCCAAGATGATGGGTTACTGTGGACTATGGTCGAGGATTGTTGGTCACATCCCAAGAAACAAATAGCAGAGGGGTCTACTATCCACGTTCCGAAACCAAAATCTGAATGGGATAAAGATGATAAAATTTTGGCCAGAGCTAATATTAAGGCTTTAAGTTATCTTTTTAACGCTCTATTATCCACTGCCCCACTGCAAAAGAAGCTTCGGATGTGCTAACCATTACTCATGAATGTAACTCTCTAGTTAAAACTCAAAAACTTCAAAAGCTTAATTTTTAATTTGAAGGTTTGTCCATGGATGAGAATGAATCTATTTATGACTTCTATGGACGTGTTCTTAGCATTACAAATTAGTGTCATAGTATAGGAGAACCTATTGAAACTAAGAAAATTGTTAGAAAGTTTCTTTGTGCTTTACATCTTTTCTTTGATCAAAAATGAATATCATCGAGGAATCTCATGATCTAGATACTTATTCTTTAGAGGAGCTAGTTGACAATTTGAAAACTTATAAAGCGATCAAGAGAAAACCAAGGAAGAAAAAGTCAATTGCTTTGAGTTCTAGATTTTGTAGAAGTAATAACTTTTCAAATAATGAGAATCGCAAGTCAAAATCTTTTCAAAATGGAAATAGGTGTCTTGAGTGCAATGGTGTGGGACATAAAGATGTTGATTGTGCAAACAAGATAAACAAGTCTCACAGAGTACTCAAGGATACCTAGAGTGATAGCAATCCCGAACAATTTCCCAATCATGAAAAAGAAACAACTGCTTTTGTTAGTTCAATTACATTAAATGAGTTTATTGAACATGAGGATTCTGATGATGAGGGTCAGGATATGTACACTGAATTATGTGTTGCGTCTAAGTTTATGCTCACTAAAATTGAAGTTCTTACTAATGAACTCTCAAAAGGTGAGGAGACAAATACTGGGATATAAAAGAAGTATTTATCCTAAAAAACTAAGTGAAAATTAAATAAAACTTGTCTCGAAGATCAAGTGAAATCCTTTAATGAAAAACTTGACCTTCAAACAAATTTGGTTGACAGTTTGACCTCTGATAACCTAGCCATAGAAAAATACCTGAGAGAAACCCAACAACAATTTGCTAATTTCTCCATAGGCTCTGAAAAATTTTCAAAAATATATGGGATGGGTAAGGTGGCTGGTAACACGAATGGTTTAGGATTTGAGAAAAGTGAGGCTTCTAAACCTGGTGGTAAGACTATGTTTGTCAAGGGTAAAGAATTCATTTTAGGAGAACCTCTAAAGCTTCCGAACAAGATGAAAACTGAAACACCTAGGTTCTTTAGACCTTTCAAACGATATCTTCCCACTTGCTATCATTGTGGAATTGTTGGCCACATCCGACATTTGTGCAACAAACTTAGAAGGAGTTAACCTCATCTCAGGAATCCTCAAATCAATGATCCTCTCATGTCTTTAAATGAACTATTTAGGATTTTTCAGTCTCTTTCTATCCTCAAACAGTGTGAGTTGAAATGGAAACCAACTTGGAAAAAGAGGTCAAACGCTAGGTCTCAGGACCCCACTCCCAAATCCTCTTCTAAGGTTCCTGAGGTTGCTAATGAAAAGAATCCAGAAAATGATGTGGTATGTTTCTTTTCTAGGATTAAAACCTATCATATCCTAAGAATGAGCATAGGATTATTGCTATGTGCAATGTTGCAGTGACTACTTTGTCGACAAGATGTTCAGATTCTTTGTACGTGGACAGTGGTTGTTCAAAATATAAGACTGGTGACACTCATCCTATTGGTGATGTTGTTTTTGGAGATGGTGTTAAGGCTGAGATTATTCGATGTGGGATGGTAAACACCCTTGTCCTCCCGAACTTGAGGAATGTTCTTTTGGTTAAGGGACTAGAAGTTAGCCTTTTGAGTGTGAGTCAAATTGTTGACGAGAATATGAAACTGTTACCTTTGGTCGGACAAAGTGTTTGGTGCTTAATGGTAAAAGTAAAAGTATCATGAAAGGAGAAAGGACTAAGAATCATTAGTATTGCATTCATACCAATAATAAAGTCCTACCACTAGTGTGCCTTCGGTCCCTTGTGAGTGAGTCCTCGTGAACTCTGGCACAGACGAATGTCTCATTTGAATCACCAAGATGTGGTGAAATTTTCCTCGAAAGGAGGAGCTCGAGGTATGCCTAAACTTTTCAAAAATGCAGCAGGTATGTGTAGGGATTGCACGATGGGTAAGGTACCCCACATCTCTCATCATGCATTAAATGTTAAACCTACTTCAAATGTGCTTGAATTACTTTATCTTGATTTAGTATGACCAATTGAAACTGAAAGTGTCTCAAGAATGAAGTATGTGATTATTGTTGTTGATGATTTTTCAAGGTTTATATGGGTTAGGTTCATGAGTGACAAAACGCTAACTTTTGAAGTATATTTCAAACTTGCAAAGAAGATTTCAAAAGAAAAGTTGTTTGAAAACAAGTGTATCACTAAAATTAGGTCAGATCGTGGTACTGAATTTTACAACTCATTCTTTGTAAATTATTGTGATGAATTTGGTGTGCATCATGAATTTTTTTTCTCCAATACTTCAAAAATAATGACTTTATTGAAAAGACGAATAGAGTTCTTGTTGAAATGGAGAAAATAATGCTTAGATCCACTGATCTTCCACATATGTTTTGGGCAGAAGCTGTTTATAATGCTTGTCATACTCTTAATAGAGTGATTTTTAGACCTGGCACTGACAAAACTTCTTATGAACTTTTGAAGGGTAAGAAGCCAAATGTGTCTCACTTGAAAGTGTTTAGCAGTCCATGTTTTATCTACAAGGATTATGAATACTGGAGAAAGTTTGATGCTATGTGTGATCGAGGAGTCTTTTTAGGCTATGCCTTAAATGGTCGAGCATACCAAGTGTATAACAAGAGATCATGCAAGATCATAGAAATGGTAAATGTTGCAACTAATGATTCTCCAGTGTGCTCTCATGTTTTTTCTTCTTATCCATTACAGGAGCAAACAAGTACCAAAATAGTGCCACCAATGTCTAAGGATGATGTGCCAATTGATGAGTAGAACCTAGTACAAGATGATGACTCTTTTGAAAAAGAACCTGAATTTGAAGGTATCGGGATAGATCAGACTCTTATTATCCAGGCTCCCCAGCATTATGGAAAAATGCAAGTTCAGAGGGATCACTCCATGTCTAATATGATTGGTAAGATTGATGAACCAATGATGACTCGGAGTAAAGCTAACAGGTTGGTAAGTAATTTTACAAAGCCACATGATGACCTTCTATTTAAAAGCCCTCAAAAGGCCATTTGTGTGTACACCATTACTTGAGTTCTTCCCATATGAGTTCTTAGTTTTAGTAGAACTATATATATGTGTTTACTATTCCACAGAAAAAACAAAAAAAATATGTGTTAGTATCCTCTTTTTTTGTTTGGGATTTAAGACTCATCTGGTATCCCTGGATATGTTTTTGGACTTGACCTAATTGTCCATATTTTAACTTTCTTGGTCTGATTTGTTGCATTTCTTGCTTGCGTGTATGCATCTATGCCTCAAGGTTCTTATTCTCTGTGATTTTAATCTCTTTTGAGACTATATAGACTATACTTGTCACCAAGATAACCTTGTGGGTTGCAATAAGTTGAGCTAGAAAATTGAGATGATTGAGGGGGAGTTTGTTGACCACTCTGATGCATCCATTGTTGTATCTAAAGATGGGGATACTTACCCCATAACGATTTGTGGTTGTTCTTTGGTTCCCTTTGATATTCCTCGCCAAAAAGGGGGAGCACTAATTGTGGGGCATTGTTTGCTTGTTCTTATTTCTTTGATGCTCTTCACTTATTCTTGTGAGACTTTGTACAGGCTCATCACCCACTGTCCATAGTGTTAGAGCTAGGTTTTGATTTGTAAAGGTGTGTTTTGTTAGGAATGCCAAAGGGGAAAACTGAAGGCATATTGTTTAGTTCGCATTTCCTAGGGTTACCAAAACACATAATTAGAGAAGATCAACTAAGACGATTGAAGAAACAAACTTATTGATCTCAATTGTAATCAGGTAAAAGCATGCATGTGCATATCATGGTTTTTCACTGAGGATGGCATCCTTGTCACCTATCATGAGTCAGTTTGTCATTGTCTTAGATACTTGTGGTTTGACTTGAAGCTCGTTTCTAAACTTTCATATTATAAAGAGCTTTGTTAGGTTAGCTTGATCTGTCTTGGAGTCCAAGAAGTATTTTAGTTAGGAAGCTTCCTTTGTAACCTGTAATCATGTTTCCTTCACATCAACTGGTATCTTGGCTTCCTAGAAAAGGGTTTTGTCCTTACACCTTGTCATCTTCCTTTTAGAGTAAGTTGGGGAAAATATTTTTGCCCTATTTTGAAATTTAGATATGTCTAAGGAAAGCCCTAGTTTGTCTTATCTGTTTAGCCTTAGTTTTCACATGTCAAGCTTCGCTTCTGGCCAATTGACAAATGTCCAAAACTAGCTCTGTCCAGTTGCTTATATGGCTGCTCTCTTAGAAAACCTCATTGGCTATATAAGGACAGCATAATGGTCTTGGCTCCCTACTTGTGTTAAAGAGTTTTGTGCATCTTTCTAAACGAGTAATAGTCTTCTGTTTTCTCTAAGCTTTCCTTTCTATTGCATGTAAGCCTTAGAGTGTTGCACAAACCAGTTTATCATTTATACTCATGTTCATCTTGCACACCATTGAGATCGGTATGGTGATGCACAATCCAAGAAGTCATTCATGAAGAATCAGCTTACGAATAGTTGAGTTCTGAGATAATTAAAACTTCTGAGAACCTTTCATTTGTAAACACTTAAAGACAAGAGAGAGGGCTATGTTAGACTAGTAGAGAGACTAGTGAGGATAGCATAAGGATTATGTATCTCCATAATACAAGAGTCTTGTAAGAAGCATTTTTCACTTAGTGGAAAGGTTTGTCCTTCAAGAGTTAGAGGCACGCAACTTTTCTTCCTGATTGCAAGGTTTCTGCGTGAAAGAAAAACATCCTCGTGTTATATATTTACTTATCATTTTGATTTATTTTATTAATCATAAATCTATTTTTCGGGATAGTTCACTTTTTAGCTATCCCGAGAGAACTACCCCCCCCCCCCCCGGGACCTTTATAATGCCAATCCAGAATACCAATAGATTCTGAAATTCTGAGGTAGAAAATTAAGTGGTCAGTTGGTTGTGTACGTTTCATTAATTTTGAACTCATCTCGTTTGCTTCAGGCATGCGCCGTACATGGGTGTTCTTTTGCCTATGCTTTAATCACCTCCGCTCGCAAACCCAGTCTAGTCCAACCAGGCCCATTCGACCTTACTCCCCATCCGCTATGGCCAAAACAAGGAAGGATAATAGTGAAGTCATCTTCCCAAGCTACTCAAGTTTTCTCATCAATCTCGCTACCTCCACCTCTACTGTTGGTCCTTCGCTCCAATGACGAAGAAACTTTTCAGTTCTAACGGCATCTACCGGAGAAACCCAGAGAGATAAAGAATTATAGCGACTTGGATCGAGAAACTCACTCCAAGAGATAAGATATTATTATTTAGATGGTAGGACCCACATAAGTATTAAATCAACTTTCAGTTGTTCGATCACATTGAAAGAAAGCAACAATCTGTAGCATTTTGGTCTGTAGATTTCAAAGTTGCGAGGCTCCGCTTCAGATCTAGCCTATATATATATATTATTATTATTAGCACACCAATGGTTCTTCGCAGTCTGCACTCCAAGAAGGATCCATTTCATCTGCAAGATGACGATAAGGAAGTCTTGGCAATTGAAATTCTATATCTTAGAGATATTGGAGCTTTGTTTTAGCTAGCTCAGTGTACGCATCCAGATATTGCCTTCTCAGTGAACTTGTTGGCTAGATTTAGCTCTGTGCCTACATAACATCATTAGAATAGAGTAAAACAGATCTTCAGGCACTTGAAGGGTTCCATTGACTTGGGCTTATTCTTCCCTTACAAAGAATACAGAGAGAAACTTGAAATTCCTGGAAAATGGACGGTTGAATTGCAGCATGCATGATTTGTAACTTTCAACCCATTGAAGAGATCTTTCGACCCGTCAAAAGCAGTAAACTGTGATAACCCAAAAGTGTCTCTCGACCCGTCGAGGAATGGTTTTGACCCGTCGAAACCAGTACTTATGATTAAACAGAAGCATTCATTTGACCCACCAAGCGTGGATTTCGTGTAACGACCCGAACTGAAAATGGTATGTTAATTGGCTTGATTTGCGAGTTTCACGATTAGTCGCAGTTTGTCGTAATTGGTCGATATAGCGGGTTTGTTAACGACTAAATTATCGGGCAAGAATTTGATTTGAGTTCCTTCGCGTGAACTGTAGAGGATTTGATTTCGAGCTCGTGAGAATTTTCTGGGAATTTTTTGGATAAGTGAGCAATGTTTTTATTGAGTTTTGAAGTCGGTTGGTGAATGTGAATTTAATCGTGACTGTCCGATTTGGATCAGATTGAATTATAGCCGTTGATTTGGGGATGGTATGTGTATGGTATGTATACGGTATAAATACGAAATAAATTGGGAAACTTTCAATTTTTGGAAATACCCATTGACCCGCGTTGACCCACGGGTCAAAACTAACCCATTTTGGGCCGTGAGCTTCTCGACGTCGATGTGCCTTATTCTGGCATCTTTTGGTCGTGGTTAAAGTTGTTGGGCTTGAGCTCCTCTTTCTTTTGATAGGTGGATCACTCAATTTGGTTTCCGGATGAAGAAGTTATGGCTTGTTAAAGTTTGGGGAATTCCAGCGGTGGACGGAGGCGGCTCGGACGACGGCGATGGGGGTTTTGTAGCCCATGGAGAGGTGGGTCTATTCAAAATGGTTTCAGCCCTTGCTGTGCCCGGTGGTAGCCGATCGGAGAAATTGAATTTCAGCTATGTTTTCGAACTTCACGGTGAGTTTTGGGCCTTTTCTTTTAAAATTGGGCTTAGATTTGAACTACAAAGTTGTTGAAAATGTCAAGATCTTCAAAATGATGTATTGGTCGACATTTTCTGGGTTGGTGGAAATTCCGGACTGCTGCCGGCCCCACACGCCGCCGTGCACGGCGGATTTCCGGCGAGGTGGATTTTTGACAAGTTTTATGTTGTTTCGCTCGTTTTCGCGTGTTGAACGTAATGGTGAGGTTTTTGAGTTGATTTGAGTATTCTATTTTGGAACGAGGGTTGTTTAGGTATATTTTGGGAATTTTGCTATCCTCGTCGATATTTCGAGCGATATGTCTTTCGAGAACGCGGGGTTCTCGACGTATTAACTCCGTATGTTGTGCTTCAATATGTATTGATCGTATCCCTGTTATTCAGGTAACTGTGATCGAGCGTTTGGCGAGGGATCTTCCGCCGGACCTCAGAGTTAGCCTCGTACTGTGAGTGAACATTTATTTACACTGTCGTAGCTAGTTCTTGGTTTCAGTATTTTTTTCCAACATAATGTTCAAATTATTTATCGCTTTGAAAATATTGTATATTTTATTGGTGATGACATTTATTTATTTAGCATCGATGCATTGGCTACGCGGCTGATCACCGGTAGTCCATCTATCAGGCTTGAGAGATTCGCGCTATATGCCGACTAGGCTTGAAAGATTCGCCTAGTTTATCACCGTCGGGTTTGAGAGATTAGCCCGACCTGCTACTCTGGCGGAGAAATCTACCGGAGTGGCGACTTTTATGCATTTAAGAACTCGCATTATTTATGATTATATAAATGGGGAAAGACATATGATTATATTCGTCCACTCACTCTAACGATTTTATTTGCCTTTCTCCTGGGCTTTTCGGTTTCCTTTGCCCAGTTTGCCTTTTGAATTCCAGGGTTGCACGTCGACGGTGGAGGCGTAGAGTTCAGATCACTCTTCAGTTCGAGTATGTTCTTTGTTCAACCTACTGGTTGTTTATGATGTATATAAGTGTCGCTCTGAATACTTATGTTGTGTTTTCAGTTAAGTTTACTCCTGAATGTTTCTGGATTTCTTGTAAACCTTTTGGTTTATTATATATATGATGTTGAGAAATCTGGATAGGGAACGGAGCCCCACAGTTTGGCTTTTGTGGAATATTTGAAGTGTGTTTGTTTGCAGGTTCTAATAATTGGTTCACGTATTTCAAAATAAACTCTGGCAAAAAAAAATTTAAGGTCATGTTTTCGAAGGGGTTTGATTTCAGTTTAGGCAACTAAATCGAAGTTGGGTCCTTTCATTTCAACTCGTCGAATTCCTTCCCTTCTGCGAGCAGTTTTACTGCAGTCCGTATTCTGAAACACCAGTTGATGTGTTGGTCGAATTTGTTAATGCTGGGTATCTCTCTAACCCACATAAAAGTCGTTCACAGACTGTTTATGTTATTCACCATGGGAAACCGGCGATTTCTTGTAGATCAACTAAGCAAACTCTTATTGTTACTTCCTCAAATCATTCAAAAATCATTGCTTTGCATGAAGCGGTTAGGGAATGTGTTTGGCTTATCTCAGTCATTCATCATATTTGAGGGTCTAGTGGATTACCATCTACTACGACAGCTCCCACTTGCATCTTTAAAGATAATACGACATGCATTGAACAAATGAAGTTGGGTTACATTAAGGGTGGTAATACAAAGCATATATCGCCGAAATTCTTCTTCAATCGACAGCAACAATAGTTGTTGAATATCCATGTGAACCAGGTTAGTTCGACGGATAATGATGCAGACTTGTTTACCAAGTCATTACCTAAATCTACGTTTGTGAAACATGTGAGACGCATTGGTATGCACAGGCTATTTGAACTCCATGACTGAGTTTACTTTCAGGGGGTGTTACATTTCTGTAAACATCAGGTTTTTAGTGAGGTTTTGGTTTTACCTATGAGGGTTTTGTTTACTTGACGAGGTTTTTAGTGAGGCAACAGGTCATGCACCATTCATTAGGCCATCGAGATAAGAGGGAGTGTTTTAAGAAGAATTATTCTCTGTAACTTTCGGTGTGTGTCTTGTCCTACTTAGGTACGATTTAGTCTAGATAGAGATACATAGAATCTTTATTTTATCGGGGCAGTTATTGTAACAGATTGTATCAGCTTATATATAAGGCATTCTATCAATGAAAGAATTATGGTTTTCAGTTATCATATATATATATATATATATATATCAAGTGTGAAGGTTTATACTGAAACTTTGGTGTGATGTTTCATTTTATTCAAAACTGACAAAATAATTCGATCGTTGGAATTACTCATCTTTTAGATTCCCATGAAAGGATCGTGCTTGCAAAATTTCAGGTCAATCGAAAATGTTTTAACCATTTAATTTTTGCATTGTTACATAGATTTTCCAATTTAGCTCAAAACTTGGATGTGGCGATCAAATGGCTAAACGATATCCGATTGGGCTAACATTTTGCAAACACGATCATTTCATGGGTATCTAAAAGATGAGGGATTCCAATGATCGAATTATTTTATCCATTTTGAGTAAAATGGAACTTCCCACTGAAGTTTCAGTGTTAAGCTTCACACTTGATAGAATCTATATATATTTATATATATATATATAACTTTTTGAGATCTGAGATTCTCAATGAGTAGTGAACCTAGCGCCTCCTAGGTTCAATTAGCATGCTTTGCCACGACGACTCCTCTGGTCCCTCTTTTTCTTCTTCCTTTTCTCCTCATGTCTTCTATCTCAGCATTGCTATTCTTTGGTGCGCGATGTGGTGCGACCGGGAATCCCATTTCTTGGTTATTCATGGTGAGGAGTAACTGTTCTAGTGGTATTGGAAGGGATGTGAAGACAGTGGCTAGGGGACGAGGCCACGTCGACGGAAGGCGTACAATACTGGTGGTGGTGACGGAACACCCATCGTAAGAGGTGCAATGGAATGTGTTGCGCCATATGGGTGAGCTGAACTTCGTGATCGGTTTGAGAAATGGGGTGTATCCAACAAGAAACGACGGCTTTGGGTGGTGGTGGCACAGTGATGTTAGGGCAAGTATCCTTTGTTTGGTGTGGGTATTGGACTAAGGGAAAGGTTAATTGGGCCTCCTTGGCTTGGGCCTAGATTGTGACATGTTGGACGAGGCTGTGTTCCACCCCATGGGCCTATGATGAATATGAGTTGTTGACCCGTAATGGTTAGGTTCACCAAATTGGGCATGTCACTTCATGGGCCTGGTCTGTTGTGCTTCTAGTATAGTGATGTGATATGAATTCTCTTTGTCGAGCCGGGTAATTTGGTAGAGTTTTGTATTACTATCATATTTTCCTAGTGGATTTTGATCGACCTCCTCAAGAAAATATATATATATATAGGCGTGAAATTGGCACCCCCAATTTTTCATTCTACACCCCCCTTTCTTTCCACTTTCCCATAGTACCCATTGACTTCAACTCTCCCGCGACATTGACGACTCCATTCTTATCTCTATCCAAAAATGGAAACCCAGTTCTCTTCTTATTTTTAATAAAACTTCCTACGCCACACCATCGGCGCCGAGTTTTGCACTCTTCCAAGCCCGAAGACCGACTTGACAGACAAAAAAGTCGTTGACGCCTCAAAACCTAATATGTCCTCGATTGGCCGGTGGATCCCCAACAATCCATCAATGCCCAAGTTCAAGAGAACATAATAAAAAAATACATCTATGAATTTGAGAAAGTGCCGAAATTCTCAATTCGGGTGGCTTTAGAATTGTTTATGGATTTGAGGATATAAGGGGGAAGGTGTGTAGCCCCAATGTGGTGAGTTTCAGAGGTCCATACTTCAATTAATGGGGGTTCTGTAGGGAGAGGAAGTTTCGAGATGGGATTGATATGGTCTATGAGATTACAGAGTTTGGCTACGAGATTTTGGTTTTGAAGCTTTGCAAGAAAGAATGATAGTATGATAGGAAGAATGTACTACTTTGGTTCAGAATTGATGAAGTTATTAGAGTGATAGTTTGATAGGCTTGCATTGAAGATATCTGCAATTCGATGAAAACAATGGAAGGCAATTGCCTTCATGAAGTTTGGTAAGTTAGCTAGGATTTGGAAGGGAAGTTGCATCATTCGAGTGGTGATAACCAGAAAACCACTTTCAAAGATAACCCGATTCTTAGGTGGGAGGTGAAATTAGCACCCCCTTTTTTACAAACCACACCACCCCTTGTTAGGTTTTTGTGTCTATTTTGAATAAATTTTTAGGTGAAAAGATGAAGAAATAGGGTGTGGTTTGTAAAAAAAGGGAGTGCCAATTTTATCCCCCTTCTTGAGTAAGTATATCAATGTACACTACAAGAAAAACGTACTTAGACCGCGGAGCGTTTCCGTCGTCTAGGTGCGTTTTTCCGTCGTCTAAGTACTTAGACGACGGAGGCTCCGTGCTCCAAGTGTTGTCGTCCAAGTGAAACTTGGACCGCGTCCAAGTGATTACTTGGACCGCGGAGAATGTCATCTTCCTCCGCGGTCCAAGTGCTTATTTAATTTTTTTTTTTAAATTTAAATTGTTATTAAATATTAATAATTTAATTTATAAACCAATCTCATTTAAATAATTAAAAATGTTAAAATTAATTAAATAAAATAAATTTGCAATTACTTAATTAATTAATAAAAATTAATTTGTACATACATGATCGAAAAACGCATAAAAATTAAAATATTGTTCGGAATCAGGAAAGAAACGATATAATAAACTACACAAATGAACTACTAGGTAAAATACTGGAGGAGCAGATGCGCCGCCGAGTCCCCCGCCTCCAGCCGGGTCGTTGTCGTCGGGGTATGGGTTCGGAGGCGGTTGACACTGTTGTCGAGCTTGATGTTCCATGAGGGCGACGAGTTGGGCTATCTGCGCTTCTTGCTGATCAAGTCTTTGACGCATAGATTGATTTTCCTCTCGTGCGAGTCGTGCCTCTTGAATAGCTGCTTCGACGGCCGCAGCCTGAGTACTGTTCCTCCCCGAACCTCCTGTAGATGATGAGTCGGAGGTCGACAAATCTCAAAGCACCTTAGGTCCGAACCCTCTAACCTCCCTTCCAGCTCTACGACCGTAGACCTCATCGACGATTGCAATTTGGCTCTCCATCGATAGAGGAGGCAGTTATTCGAGCGGCAAATCTGGGTACGCAAGCTGAGTGCTAGCCAATTCTTCCTGCGCACGTTCTACCAACCTTGCCTACAAAAGAATAATTAAAAAAATTATAATTAAATAATAATTAAATAATAACTACTACAATTAAAAGCACATATATATATCACTTACGCCGTATTGACTCGCTTCATTATCGAGCCCAGGCGTCACGTACGCGCTTATGCTAGCATCGAGATAAGGGTGTTTGGAGCCCTTATCCCTGTGCTCCTTGGCTATTTGAATCAGTTGCTTGGCGCCGGAGGTATGGTGTTTGTCCTTCTTCCCCCGGTTGGTTTTGTTGATTCCAGAGAATTTCTGTTAGACAACATAAATCATTAAAATATTAATAAGTAACTAAAATTAAAATAATTCAATTCTCTTAATTGAAATAAAAAAAGTAAACACCTTATATTCTTCATCTTGGAAGTGGTTACACAACCACTACCACTCATCTTCCCTATCTCCACGCAGCTCTACGGGGGTAGGCACGGGGCCGATATTGTCGAAGTATTGATGAAGCCTGTACTTCCAGTCACGGTAGATAGAGTTGGCGGTTTGGTTGATATGCCTAAGCATTGCCGGTGTGGGATCTACCTCATATTGTTCCTATCAGAAATAAATAGAAAATTATAATCGTATATATTATGAAATTATAATTTTTATTGGTTATTAGAAAATAAATTTAAAATTGTACGTATTACATACCGAAAGTTCTTTAATAAAGAGTTTCGCCTTCTCTTCATCCGGCAACTCCTTCCAAGTAGGGGCAGTGAGACGAACCCGGCTACGAAGGATTGACCCTATGCTATGCGCCGAGAGACTAGCTAGCTGAGCAGTGGGAGGGCCACCGGTGAATTCGTCGTACGGCAAGTAGATCTTTTTCCCGGTCGCCTTTAAAATTTTCTCTGCTTTGCCGCCTTTGACGAGATCGCGAGTCCTTTTCGATTCCGGGTCAGTCGGGGCCCTCCTTTGCTTACGCCGGATGCTGTAGAGGATAGATTCAGAGGTCGAGGATGCCTGAGTACTTCCTATTGAACCTGGTGTCGGACTGGAATAGGCGTCGTCATCACCGCTCGGGATAAATGGGGCAGCGGGAATTTCCCCAGAGGGCACTGTCGACGGATCAGATGAAGGGTCCGGATTGAGGACGTCGTTGCCCTCACTACAAGAAAAACGCACTTAGACCACAGAGCATTTCCGTCGTCTAAGTACTTAGACGACGGAGGCTCCGTCCTCTAGGCTCCGTGCTCCAAGTGCTATCGTCCAGGCACTTGGACGACAGAGATGACATTCTCCGTCGTCCAGGTGATTACTTGGGCCGCGAAGAATATTAGCTTCCTCCGCGGTCCAAGTAATCACCTGGACGACGGAGAATATCATCTCCGTCATCTAGGTGATTATTTAATTTTTTAAAAAAATTAAATTTTTATTAAATATTAATAATTTAATTTATAAACCAATCTCAATTAAATAATGAAAAACATTAAAATAAATTTGTAATTACTAAATTAAATAATAAAATTAATTTGTACATACATTATCGAAAAACGCATAAAAATTAAAATATTGTTCGGAATGGGGAAAGAAACGATATAATAAACTACTAGCTAAAATACTGGAGGAGCAGATGCGCCGCCGAGTCCCCTACCTCCAGCCGGGTCGTCGTCGTCGGGGTATGGGTTCGGAGGAGGTTGACATTCTCCTCGAGCTTGTTGCATGAGGGCGATGAATTGGGTTATTTGTGCTTGTTGGTCATCAAGCATTTGACGCATGGATTGATTTTCATCTCGTGCGAGTCAAGCCTCTTGAATGGCTACTTCGACGGCCGCAGCCTGAGTACTTCTCCGCCCCGAACCTCCCGTAGATGATGAGTCGGAGGTCGTCGACAAATCTCGAACCACCTTACCGTAGACCTCATCCGCGATTGCAATTTGGCTCTCCATCGATAGAGGAGGCAGATCTTCCGGCAGCAAATCTGGGAACGCAAGCTGAGTGCTAGCCAATTCTTCCTGCGCACGCTCTACCACCCTTGCCTACAAAAGAATAATTAAAAAATTATAATGAAATAATATTTAAATAATAATTACTACAATTAAAAGCACATATATATATATCACTTACGTCGTATTGACTCGCTTCATTATCGAGCCCAGGAGTCATGTACGCGCTTATGCTAGCATCGAGATAAGGGTGTTTGGAGCCCTTATCCTTGTGCTCCTTGGCTATTTGAATAAGCTGCTTGGCGCCGGAAGTATGGTGTTTGTCCTTCTTCCCCCGGTTGGTTTTGTTGACTTCGGAGAATTTCTGTTATACAACATAAATCATTATAAAATTAATAAGTAACTAAAATTAAAATAATTCAATTCTCTTATTTGAAATAAAAAAGTAAACACCTTAAATTCATCATCTTGAAAGTGGTTACACAACCACTGCCACTCATCCTCTCTATCCCCACGCAGCTCTACGAGGGTAGTCATGGGGCCGATATGTTCGAAGTATTGATGAAGCATGTACTTCCAGTCACGGTAGATAGAGTTGGCGGTGGAGTTGATATGCCTAAGCATCGTCGGTGTCGGATCTACCTCATATTGCTCCTATCAGAAATAAATAGAAAATTATAATCGTATATATTATGAAATTATAATATTTATTGGTTATTAGAAAATAAATTTAAAATTGTACGTATTACATACCGAAAGTTCTTTAAAGAGTTTCGTCTTCTCTTCATCCGGCAACTCCTTCCAATTAGGGGCAATGAGACGAACCCGGCTACGAAGGATTGACCCTATGCTATGCGCCGAGAGACTTGCTAGCTGAGCTGTGGGAGGGCCCCCGGTGAATTCGTCGTACGGCAAGTCAATCTTTTTCCCAGTCGCCTTTAAAATTTTCTCCACTTTGCCGCCTTTGACGAGACCGCGAGTCCTTTTCGGTTCTGGGTCAGTCGGGGCTCTCCTTTGCTTACGTCGGGCGCTGTAGAGGATAGATTCAGAGGTCGATGACGCCTGAGTACTTGCTGTTGAACCGGTACCGGGCGTCAGATTTGAATAGGGGTCGTCATCACCGCTCGGGATAAATGGGGGAGTGGGAATTTCCCCTGAGGGCTCTGCCGACGGACCAGATGAAGGGTCCAGATTGAGGGCGTCGTTGCCCTCCTGTAATTCCCAACCGACTTGGTCCGCCAAGCGGCGGAGCATAGCATCTTCGGCCTCCTGTTGGGCTTTTTTCTTTCCGGACGAAGCCATTTAAACCTAGGAGTACGTTGTTAAAATACCTGATTACCATAATAATTATATAAAAAAATTTACGCTAATTAAGTGCGGCTAAGATTTAAATAGAGTACACTAGCTTGGCTTTTTCGGTCGTTCAATAGACGTGCGACCCGCGCGATAAAGTGTAAATTTTCAATTAATCAGCCTTGGTTCAATCGAAAAACATGGCCAGTTAGGGATAGAGATAACGCGAGAGGCAGGACTAATTTCGACAAAACACCCCGAGGCTAACCAAATGAATGGTATATACTCTATTGGTGTCGTCTTTCTTAGATCCAAAACCTGTCACCAGTCATAACCCGTTTCTAGACACCATGTCCGACATTCGGCCAATATTTCAAAAATTTACACTCCCTCAAGTCCTTTGCAAAATTTTAACTAATAATTATTCATTACCAAATAACAACTAATAATTATTACTAAATAATTAATTCTTACTAATAATAATTATTATTAATTACTAATTATTATAATTACAACTATTAATTATTATTTACTTATTACTATTATAATTACAACTAAATAATTATTATAATTACTAATTATTTAAAACTATTCACAAATTAAATAATTAATTAAATAAAAATAATGTTAATTAATTAAAAAATATAATTATTACCTCGCCGGAATATCGCCGGAGTAGAGTTGTCGGAAAGGGGGAACCACTCCGGAATTTGAGTCGCCGGAGCGTCGCCGGAGGAGGAAGGCCGGAGGAGAGGAGAGGAGAGGATAGGAGAGGAGATGGAATGAGAAAAGGAGGGGGGGACTGTTCTATTTATAGACTTTCACCTAGACGACGGAGCCCTGTTTTCCGTCGTCTAGGTGAAGCGTTTCAAAATTTTGAAATAAGTAATAATTACTTATTTTGAACTTGGACGACGGAAACGGGCTTTTCCGTCGTCTAGGTGAAGCGTTTCAAAATTTTGAAATGGCGCCCAATTAATCGGCGGGACGTTTCAACCGCCTTAAATTTGAACTTAGACGACGGAGAATTGATTCTCTGTCGTCTAAATGAAATTTGAAGCGGCGCCGAAATATAAGGCGGTACATTCAACCGCCATAAAATTGAACCTGGACGACGGAGAATGACCATCTCCGTCGTCCTGGTGAAAACCTGGACGACGGAGATGGTCATTCTCCGTCGTCCAGGTGCAAATTACGTTAAAAAAATTAAAAATTAATTCGCAAGGAATTTGGCGATCTGTCATTCGAATGAAATAGTCGTAAAATATCGATGAACGCATCGTATATATAAACAGTTAAATTTGAAACGACAAATAATTTTACGTCTTTAAACTTGTTAAGTATCTACTAATCTTTATGACTTAAGTGTTATTAAGTATAGGCTCATTTGCACCAGAGTATTAACGAAATTGAATTTGGACAAAACAACAGTTGGATACGTTCGCCGTAACATAATATATAATTACAATAATTTTCAGAAAATAATAAGTTCGTGAAGGGTTTCATCGGCACAGTCAACCGCAAAACCGAGATTTTCACAAACCGGAAACGTGGATACAAGACATTTCGCAACTCCGATTTTCGAACCGTCGAAGCTCACACACCAAGAATTGTTTACTCTAAAGTCTTGACGAAAAGAATATGCATTGGAAGATGGTTTAGATGGTCGTTGTCTTAGAAAAAATTATGAATTCTGCACCTGGAGAACGGAGATGAGCTTCTCCGTGGTCCAGGTGATTACCTGGACGATAGAGATGAGCTTCTCCATTGTCCAGGTACTCACTAGGACGACGGAGAAGCTCATCTCCGTGGTCCAGGTGTAGAGACCTTGAATTCAGGGGTTAGGGCCTTACTGTTCAGGGTTTAGGGTCTCTACACCTGGACGACGGAGATGAGCTTCTCCGTCGTCCTAGTGAGTACCTGGACGACGGAGAAGCTCATCTCCGTCGTCCAAGTGCAGAGACCCTGAATTCAGGGGTTAGGGGGCCTTACTGTTTAGGGTATAGGGTTTGTGCACTTGGACGACGCAAATGCCCTTCTCCGTCGTCCTAGTTAGTACCTGGACGACGGATAAGGCACTACAAGAAAACAGCACTTAGACCACGGAAACGTAATTGTTCCGTGGTCCAAGTGACACCTAGACCACGGAAAATACTCCGTGGTCCAGGTAATCACCTGGACGACGGAGAATACCATCTCCGTCGTCCAAGTGGTCACCTGGACCACGGAGTCTTTTCCGTGGTCCAGGTGATCACCTGGACGACGGATACGGTATTCTCCTTCGTCCAGGTGATCACCTGGACCTCGGAGTCTTCTCCGTCCTCCAGGTGATCACCTGGACGACGGATATGGTATTCTCCGTCGTCCAAGTGATTACCTGGACAACAGACCGACACGCCGTCGTCCGAGTATACGTAACGTACTTCCACTTAGACGACGTACCAACACCTCCGTCGTCTAAGTGAAGCATTATATAAGCCCGATGCCAAACTGAATTCATTCCTCGATCTCTTCATTCCATTTGAAGAAGAATTGAAGGAGAAGGGAGAAGGAGAATGGAGCTAGCTAGCTAGAAGGCCGAGAAGAATCATGATCGATAAGGGATCTCCGCTGACTAGCTAGTTAGCTTAATTAACGTACAAATATCGAGAAGGCCAGCAGGTACGTACGTACGCAGTTAAAATTTGCTTAATTAATATATATTTAGTGAAAACGTACGTACATATATACATGCAAGGATGTTAGCTGATGTTAGCTATATATATATATATATATATATGTACAGATCGATTAAATTACGTACGTACGTAATTGATGGATCGATGTAGATCGAGTACGTATAATTAAGCGTAAATTAATGGACAAATATATATATATATATGTAATAATTAATTAATTATAATATTTTGTAGCAGTATGGACAAGAGTTGGATGAAGTTGAAGAATAGATGTGATGTCCGATATATGGATGGAATTAGCGAATTTGTGAATTTTGCGATAGAACATGGTCAGGGAAACGTTTCAGGTGTCCGTGTCAGAAATGTCTTAATTGTCAGTATGCGGAGGTTAATGTTATGGTGCAACACCTGTACGAAAATGGTATGATGTGGAGTTACACTACATGGAGCGAGCATGGTGAAGCAGTAGAGTTCAGCGCAGCAGACTTCAGCTCAGGGTACAGTTGCCATGGTGCCTCATCCAGCGGCAGTGGTGCCGGACTCCCAGCTTGCAACCCAACTGCAGATTTGGTCCATGATGCGTTTCCGGGATGTAGTCATAGTGGACACCAACACCAAGACGGAGGTTACAGTACCACTAATGAGCATGATGACACATTCCCCGCAGCTAGCTTGGCCACTGACACCAGTGAGATGGAAAAGTACAACCGGATACTACTTGAAGCGCGAACCCCGGTGTTCCCTGGATGTCGAGAGAATGTATTGCAATATGTGATGGAGCAAATGAAGATAAAAGTGAAGCACAAAATGTCAGTGAGTGCTTTTGACGAAATTCAAGAGCAATTATGTAAGTTGCTTCCTGATGATCACAATCTTCCTAAATCTCATTATAAGGTTAGAAATATCCTGAGCAGCCTCGGCCTAAAGTACAGGATAATTGACGCATGTCCGAATGATTGTGTGCTATTTTACAAAGAGTATAAAGAGTTGGACTATTGTCCCGTATGTGGCCAGTGCAGATTCCAGTTGAATAGGAAGAGTTCGAAAAAGAGAATTCCTGTGAAAGTTGTTCGATATTTTCCCTTGATTCCCAGATTGCAGCGCCTGTACATGTCTCTACACACAGCAGAGGCGATGCGATGGTACGCAGAAAAGCGAATAAATGACGATGTCCTGCGACACGCCGCGGATGGGGAGGGTTTCAAACATTTCGACAGAGAATTTGGAGACTTTGCTTCAGAGGTTAGAAATGTTAGACTCGGCCTATCTACAGACGGATTCAATCCTTGGGGAAGTAATAGCTCCGCCGTCAGCACTTGGCCAGTTATTCTGATGCCGTACAACTTGCCTCCGTGGATGTGCATGAACAAGGAATTTAATTTCCTTACCGTACTAATTCCAGGTCCTAAATCTCCATCGAAGTGCTTAGATGCCTACCTCAGACCTTTGATCGACGAGCTGAAACTGTTGTGGGAAAATGGAATCCCAACTTATGACAAATTCACTGACACAATGTTCACGATGAGGGCTGCCGTAATGTGGACGATCAGCGATTTTCCAGCTTACGGGATGTTGGCAGCCTGCAGGATAAAAGGATATAATGGATGTCCTATATGTTTGGACGACGTGAACTCTAGTTGGCACGCGGGGAAGGTGTGTTACTTGGGTCACCGTAGATGGCTTCCTCACGACCACCCGTGGCGACAGGATGAAGCTCATTTCGACGGTACGGTAGAGAACAATCTTAAACCCCGTAGTTGGTCGGGCGAAGAGATTTTAGAGAGGTTGAGCTATTTCGACTTTGGTGTGTTGAGCAATGACGCGGATGTAAAGAAATGCAATCCAATTCCTCCACATGATCTGAGCTATTGGGATCACAAGAGTATATTCTTTGAACTCCCTTACTGGTGGAATTTGAAGCTGAGGAACAACTTGGACGCGATGCACATAGAAAAGAATGTGTGCGACAGCGTGGTGGGAACAATTCTCGGTATTAAGTTCAAGACTAAAGATACTCCCAAAGCGCGCAAAGATTTGGAATCAATGAATCTACGTCGTCCCTTGTGGTTGAAGAGGGATAGGAAAGGAGTGTACAACAAGATGCCAGATGCACCTTACACAGTGAAGCCGACGCTTAGACGTTCTGTATTTCACTGGTTTAAGGGCGTTCGTTATCCGGCTACGTATGCAGCTACTATAACTGGAGCAGTGGACGAGGTGCAACATAAGTTTGTTGGTCTAAAGACACATGACTATCACGTTATGCTGCAACGTCTGATTCCAGTGGTAATTCGACCATACTTGCCTCGGGACGTCGTAGAACCAATAGTGGCTTTGTGCAGGTGGTGGCAGAGGTTATGCGCCAGAGAATTAAAGAAGTCAGATGTGGTGGAATTGCAACAACAAATTGTGCACATCATTTGCAAACTAGAGAGGATTTTCCCCCCTGCTTTCTTTGACATCATGATTCACCTAATGATCCACTTACCCGAGCAGGTGCTTATTTCTGGTCCGGTCCAGTACACTTGGATGTATCCTCAAGAAAGGTACGTACAACTAATTAATTAATTTGTTCCACTGGAGATTATATATATACTAGCTAGCTAGCTATATGTACTTATGTAATGTGTACGTTTGATTTTGTAGACAGCTTGCACAGTATAAGTCATTCATTAAAAACAGATCGGCCCCGGATGGCTCCATAGCAGAGACATACCTAATGCATGAGTGTTTTACTTACTGCAACATGTACCTCAAAGATCCACCCCCTCCCACTGCCTTCGATCGCAGTGCCCGCATCAATCTTTCTGTCGTCACCAATGTCGTCCGACCGTTTAGAGGAGTATTAAAGGAATCGTTAACACGGGAAGAACTTATTGAGGCACATTGGGTAGTGTTGCGAGACTGTGACGAAGTTGAGCCGTACATGTTGTCATACAGGGAGAGGCTTCAGGCGTTAAATCAAAACAAGAGTTCGGCGTGGATTGAGAAAATGGTTAAGAAGAAGTTTCCTGATTATTTCTTCCAATGGGTACGTACGTACGACTCGGTATTAATTATTTAAATACATATCGCTCATGTTTGTAGAAAGTAAACCCTTATATTAATTTGCCCTTTTTCACAGATGATTGATCTGCAAAAATCTGATAACCACGGAGGGTGGTGGTCATGGCCAAAGCACTTGCTAGCAGGGAAGCCGGTTAAACACTATATTTATCCCGGATGTTTTGTGAACGGTGTAAAGTTCCATTCATTGGCCCAAGACGAAGGAAGCAGAACACAAAACAGTGGGGTAGCGGTTGGGAAAGACAATGATCTATATTACGGGGCTATTGTATACGTGGTTCAGCTATGTTACGGGAATGATGTCAACGTTTTCCTATTCAAGTCCAGATGGTTCAAGCGTACAAAGGAAGACCTGGGACTATTATCAGTCGATACAAACTCGCACTGGTATGAGGATGAGCCTTTCGCTCTCGCCACCTTAGTTCGGCAGGTGTTCTATCTCGACGATCCGAAAGCCGATGAAGGGTGGAAAATAGTGAACCATATCTCTCACCGAGGAATATGGAATACAGAGACAATTGAAGGGACACCGGCGACGACTGAAGATGCTGCTGAACCAGAAAGAGACATTCCTGCCTATCAAGAGCCTAATATTTCTGTCATCCGCTCCGATATAATGGACCTGGTTTAAGTTGGTGAACGGTTACCCATGCCTGATGGTTGTACAGATCTAACTGAAGATGAGATTATCGATGAGGTAGATGAAGAAGACGAGCAGGAAGAGGACGCGGACGAGGACGAGGACTCAGGTTATTCGTCGGACAATGTTGAGTACGATGACGAGGATGAGCCGTCATCTAACGAGGATGAGGACGATGATGATTATGACGAAGAGTACGGTCATACGACGAAGGAGATTAATTGGTAATTAATTATTGTAATTATTGTAATATATATATGATCGATGCAGGTTAATTTACGGTAATTAATTAATCCGAATTATATATCCTGGACAACGGAGAAATTAATTGCAGGTTGTCGCCTTTGGGTATTTTGGCGTTCTCCCTAAATCCTCGACCCTAAATCTAGCAAATCGGATCGATCATTTATTTAATTTTTTTATGGTCATTCAAAATAATTGAACGGACACCTGAATTCAGGGTCTATACACCTGGACGACGGAGATGAGATATTCCGTCCACATTTATATTAGGTCCCCCGCCATTTTCACCTTTGGCGCCCCGCCAAATCTCAATCTCATATAAAACCCTAAATCCTGGACCCTAAATCTAGCAGATCGGATCGATCGATCAATTTTTTAATTATATTTTTGAATCAGAATAATTAAACGGACACACAAATGACCGGGGACGACCTAAACCGTAAACCCTAAGGCCCTAACCCCTGAAATCGGGGTTTAGAACTTGGACGACGGAGAATGGTCATTATCCGTCGTCCAGGTACATACTAGGACGACGGAGAATGGTCATTCTCCGTCGTCCAAGTTCACAAACCCTAAACCCTAAACAGTAAGGCCCTAACCCCTGAATTCAGGGTCTATGCACCTGGACGACGGAGAACGTCATTCTCCGTCGTCCAGGTAATCACCTGGACGACGGATAACTTCATATCCGTCGTCCAGGTGATTACCTGAACGACGGATACGCTCATTTCCGTCGTCCAGGTGCAGATATCGTAATTTTTTCTAAGACAACGACCATCTAGACCTTCTTCCAATGAAAAGTCTTTTCATCAAGACTTTAGAGTAAACAATTCTTAGTGTGTGTGAGCTTCGACGGTTCGAAAATCGGAGTTGCGAAATGCCTTGTATCCACGTTTCCGGTTTGTGAAATTATCGGTTTTGCGGTTGACTGTGCCGATCAAACCCTTCCCGAACTTATTATTTTATGGTCCTTTGAAGACAATTATATATTATGTTACGACGAACATATCCAACGGTTATTTTGTCCAAATTCAATTTCGTTAATACTCTGCTGCAAATGAGCGTCTACTCATGAACACTTAAGTCATAAAGATTAGTCGATACTTAACATGTTTCAATACGTAAAATTAATCGGCGGTTCAAATTTAACTGTTCATATATACGATGCGTTCATCGATATTGTATGACTATTTCACTCGAATGACAGATCGCTAAATTCCTAGCGAATTATTTTTTAAATTTTTTTTACGTAATTTGAACCTGGACGACGGAGATGGTCATTTTCCGTCGTCCAGGTGTTCACCTGAACGACGAAAATGACCATCTCCGTCGTCCAGGTTCAAAAATCATGGCGGTTCAAATTTTTTTTTGTTTATTTTTTTCATGTAATTTTCACTTGGACGACGGAAACTGACCATATCCGTCGTCCAAGTCCAAAATTATGGCGGTTCAATTTACCGCTTCCGTTTTTGGGAACGCTTGAATTTTCACTTAGACGACGGAGAATTCATTCTCTGTCGTCTAAGTCAAAAATCATGGCGGTTCAGAACGTCCCGCCGATTAATTGGCGCCGCTTGAATTTTTTTGAAACCGCCACCTAGACGACAGAAAACACTGTTTCTGTCGTCCAGGTGGACTTAGACGACGGAGAATAGTGCTTCGTCGTCTAAGTGCAACTCTATAAATAGAGTTGCACCCCCCCTCATTTTCTCATCATTCCATCTCCTCCTCTCCCTCTCCTCTCCTCTCCTCTCCTCCGGCGATCCTCCTCCGGCGACGCTCCGACGACATTTATTTCGGCGTGGTTCCTCCTCTCCGACGACTCAACTCTTCCGATACACCGGCGACATTCCGACGAGGTAATAATTCTATTTTTTTACCTCTTTTACATGTTTGTTTATTAATTAATTATTTAATTAATAAATAGTTTTAATTTATTAATTAGTTTAAAATAATTAATAGTTATAATTATAATCATTAATGAGTTGTTATTATTAATATTGGGATAATTATTATTAGTTGTTAATTATTTGGTAATAATTTTATATTTGTTAGTTAAAATTAAATAATAGCAATAATTATTATTGTTAATAATAATTAATTATATTGGTAAATGAATAATTATTATTATATGCATGATAAATAATAATTCATTATTTTAATTATTTATTGTTTTAATTAATTGATAATTAATTACGTGTATTTTCGAGTAAATTGCATGGTAGTACGTGTTCGATTTAAATTTAGTACATAGGCTAGGTTTATTAAGTCGCACTCTTTGGAATAGATGGCACCTATTTTCCTACCTTATCTCCTTAACCCCTTGTGATGTGTGGATTTCATCACCGCACACCATAACCTAAGTGAAGTTATGGACACGAGGTTGAGGGCGGAGTTTGCAAAGGACTTGAGGGAGTGTAAATTTTCGAAAAATTGGCCGAATGTCGGACATGGTGTCTAGAAACGGGTTATGACTGGTGACAGGATTTGGACTAAGAAAGACTTTTGTCGAAATTAGTCATGCCTCTCGCGTTATCTCTATCCCTAACTGGCCATGTTTTTCGATTTAACCAAGGCTGATTAATTGAAAATTTACACTTTATCGCGCGGGTTGCACGTCCATTGAACGACCGAAAATGTCAAGCTAGTGTACTCTATTTAAATCTTAAACGTACTTAATTAATTAGCGTAAATTTTTAAGTTGTAATTATTATGGTAAGTAGGTATTTTAACACCGTACTCTTAAGCTTAAATGGCTCCGCCAAAAACGACATCCGGTAAGAAGAAAGCCCAACAGGAGGCAGAAGATGAGATGCTCCGAATGTTGGCGGCCCAAGTCGGTTGGGTTCAACAGGAGGGCAACGACGCTCTCAATCCGGACGGATCATCTGGTCCGTCCGTAGCGCCCTCTGGGGAAATTCCCGCTCCCCCATTCATCTCGAGCGGTGATGACGTCGACCCCTTCCAATCTCCAACGCCCGGTACCGGTTCAACGGGAAGTATTCAGGCATCCTCGACCGCCGAATCAATCATGTACAGCGCCCGCCGTAGGCAAAGGAGGGCCCCCACTGACCCGGAACCGAAAAGGACTCGGGGTCTCGTTAAAGGGGGCAAAGCGGAGCGTATTTGCAAGGCGACCGATAAAAAGATCGACTTGCCGTACGACGAATTCACCGGTGGCCCTCCCACATCTCAGCTAGCAAGTCTCTCGGCGCATGGGATAGGGTCAATCATCCGTAACCGGGTTCGTATCACTGCCCCTACTTGGAAGGAGGCGCCGGATCATGAGAAGGCGAAAGTCTTCAAAGATCTTTCGGTACGTAATACGTCCAATTTAGTTATTATATAATATTGTTAATCTCGGCCTAAAATTTCATAATATATACGATTATAATTTTCTATTTATTTTTGATAGGAACAATTTGACGTGGATCCGACACCGGCTATGTTGAGGCATATCAACCAAACCGCCAACTCCATCTACAAAGATTGGAAGTACAAGCTCCATAAGTACTTCCAAGATGTCGGTCCCTTGCCTCCCCCGGTAGAGCTGCAAGGGGAGAGAGAAGATGAGTGGGAGTGGGAGTGGTTGTGTAACCACTTTGCCGATGAACAATTTAAGGTATTAATTTATTTTTTTTATTTCAATTAAGATAATTGAATTATTTAAATTGTAGTTATTCATTTTTTAATGATTTAATTATGTTGTGTAACAGAAATTCTCCGGTGTCAACAAAGCCAACCGGGGGAAGAAGGACAAACACCATACTACCGGCGCCAAGCAGTTCATTCAAATAGCCAAGGAGCACAAGGATAAGGGCTCCAAACACCCTTATCTTGATGCAAGCGTAAGCGCGTACGTGACGCCAGGGCTCGATAATGAAGCGAGTCAATGCGGCGTAAGTGATATATATATATATATGTGCTTTTAATTATAGTAATTATTATTTAAATATGATTTCATTATAATAAATTAATTATTCTTTTGTAGGCAAGGGCGATAGAGCGTGCGCATGAAGAGTTGGCTAACACTCAGCTTGCGTTCCCAGATGTGCCGCCGGAAGACCTGCCTCCTCTATCCTTAGAGAGCCAAATTGCAATCGCGGATGAGGTCTACGGTCGTAGAGCTGGCAAGGAGGTTAGGCACTTTGGGCCTAGGGTGGTACTAGATTTGTCGACGACCTCCGGCTCATCATCTACGGGAGGTTCGGGGCAGCGGAGAAGGAGTCAGGCTGCGGCCGTCGAAGCAGCCAATCAAGAGGCTCGACTGGCACGAGAGGAGAATGAGTCAATGCGGCAAAGACTTGACGAACAACAAGCACAAATAGCCCAACTCATCGCCCTCATGCAACAAAATTGAGAAGTATGTCAACCTCCTCCGAACCCACACCCCGACGACAACGACCCGGCTGGAGGCGGAGGACTCGGCGGCGCATCTGCTCCTCCAGTGTATTAGCTAGCTAGTTGTTTATTATCTCGTTTCTTTCCGCATTCCGAACAATATTTTAATTTTTAATTTATGGGTTTTTTCGATTATTCATGTATGTACAAATTAATTTAATTTAATTATTTAATAATTAAGTAATATTCAAAATTTAGCTTATTTAATTAATTTTAGCATTTTTCATTATTTAAATTAAATTAATAATAAATTAAATTAATAATATTTAATTTCAATTTTTTAAAAAAAATTAAATATTCACTTGGACGACGGAGATTATGTTCTCCGTCGTCCAGGTGCACAAACCCTAAACCTAACCCTAAACCCCTAACCCCTAACCCCTAAACCCTAAACCCTGCCGTTCTCCGTGGCCCAGGTGTTCACCTGGACGACGGAAAATCTAATTCTCCGTCGTCCAGGTGAACACCTGGGCCACGGAGAAATGAGCAATGTCCGTGGCCCAGGTAGACACCTGGACGACGGAGACTTAGAGTTTCCGTCGTCCAGGTGTCTACCTGGGCCACGGATAATGTCCGCGGTCCAAGTGAACTTGGACGACGGATCACTAAATCTCCGTCGTCCAGGTGCTTGGACGACAGCACTTGGAGCACGGACCTTGGACGACGGAGATTCCGTCGTCCAAGTACTTAGACGACGGAAAACTGCACCTAGACGACGGAAATGGTCCGTGGTCTAGGTGAAATTTTCTTGTAGTGAGGTCATCTCCGTCGTCCAGGTGCAGAGACCCTGAATTCAGGGGTTATGGCCTTACTGTTTAAGGTTTAGGTGGTCCAAGGTCATTTGTGTGTCCGTTCAATTATTCTGATTCAAGTCGATAATTAAAAAAATCATCGATCGATCTGATCTGCTAGCTTTAAGGATTAGGGTTTAGGGAGATAGCTCAAGGTATTTATATATGAACTTTCCTTCTGGCATGATATATAGATTTAACGCCGTAATTAAAACAACATATCGTGCTCACAATAATACTATCACATGACATAATCAATCATAGAATAATATAGTATAATTTTTGAAACATTTATTTCATTCATCTCTCGCAATAATCATAGCTAGGGACCCATAATCCTATTTACACATAAATATTATTTAAAAACAATTAAACGAACGAAAGCTTCTTGAGGAAGCTTCTTGGACATAATAGAAAGCTTTCACCTTTTTGACTACCCAAAAGGTAAAATCTGGAATTAATATCTCCGTTGTCCAGGATATATAATTCGGATTAATTAATTAATTTAATTTAATTTACGTACGTCGGTCGATCCGATCTGATCGAGCATGGACGCGTGTAATTAATTAATTAAGTACAAAAATATTAAGATCTACGTACATATATACATTCTCCTCCTTATAATATTTATATTAATTTTTGATCGATGATGCATCGATCGATCATATATTACAATAATTACAATAATTAGGGTTTACCAATTAATAATCCTCGTCGTGTGACCGTACTCATGGTCATAATCGTCATCATCCTCATCCCCGTTATCCGATTGCTCATCCTCCTCATCGTACTCAACATCGTCCGACGAATAACCTGAGTCCTCGTCCGCGTCCTCATCCTGCACGTCTTCTTCATCTACCTCATTAATGGCATCGATAATCTCATCTTCAGTTAGATCTGTACAACCATCAGGCATGGGTAACTGTTCAACATCTTGAACCAGGTCCATTATATTGGAGCGGATGACAGAAATATTAGACTCTTGATAGGCAGGAATGTCTCTTTCTGGTTCAGCAGCATCTTCAATCGCCGGTGTCCCTTCAATTGTCTCTGTATTCCATATTCCTCAATGAGAGATATGGTTCACTATTTTCCACCCTTCACCAGCTTTCAGATCGTCGAGATAGAACACATGCCTAACTAAGGTGGCGAGAGCGAAAGGCTCATCCTCATACCAGCTTGAGTTTGTATCGACTGATAAAAGTCTCAGATCTTCCTTTGTACGCTTGAACCATCTGCACTTGAATAGGAAAACGTTGACATCATTCCCGTAACATAGCTGAACCACATTTACAATAGCCCCGTAATATAGATCATTGTCTTTCCCAACCGCTACCCCACTGTTTTATGTTCTTCTTCCTTCATCTCGGGCCAATGAATGGAACTTTACACTGTTCACAAAACATCCGGGATAAATATAGTGTTTAATCGGCTTCCCTGCTAGCAAGTGCTTTGGCCAGGACCACCACCCCCCGTGGTTTTCAGATTTTTGTAGATCAATCATCTGCGAAAATGGGAAAATATAAGGGTTTACTTTCTATAAACATGAGCGATATGTATATAAATTACTAAATACCGAGACGTACGTACATACCCATTGGAAGAAATAATCAGGGAACTTTTTCTTAACCATTTTCTCAATCCACGCCGAACTCTTGTTTTGATTTAACGCCTGAAGCCTCTCCCTGTATGACATCATGTACGGCTCAACTTCATCACAGTCTCACAACACTACCCAATGTGCCTCAATAAGTTCTTCCCGTGTTAACGATTCCTTTAATACTCCTCTAAACGGTCGGACGACATTGGTGACGATAGAAAGATTGATGCGGGCACTGGGATCGGAGGCAGTGGGAGGTGGTGGATCTTTGAGGTACCTGTTGCAGTAAGTAACACATTCATGCATTAGGTATGTCTCTGCTATGGAGCCATCCGGGTCCGACCTGTTTTTGACGAATGACTTATACTGTCCAAGCTATCTACAAAATCAAACGTACAATAAGAATAAGTACATATAGCTAGTAATCTCCAGTGGAACAAATTATGAATCGAATCACCTATATAATTAATATATATAGTTGTACGTACCTTTCTTGAGGATACATCCAAGTGTACTGGACCGGACCAGAAATTAGCACCTGCTCGGGCAGGTGGATCATTAGGTGAATCATGATGTCAAAGAAAGCAGGGGGAAAAGTCCTCTCTAGTTTGCAAATGATGTGCACAATTTGTTGTTGTAGTTCCACCACATCTGACTTCTTTAATTCTCTAGCGCATAACCTCTGCCACCATCTGCATAATGCCACTATTGGTTCTACGATGTCACGAGGCAAATATGGTCGAATTACCACTGGAATCAGAAGTTGCAGCATAACGTGATAGTCATGTGTCTTTAGACCAAAAAAACTTGTGTTTCACCTCGTCCACTGCTCCAATTATAGTAGTTGCACACGTAGCCGGATAACGAATGCCCTTAAACCAGTGAAATACAAAACGTCTAAGTGTCGGCTTCACTGTGTAAGGTGCAGCTGGCATCTTGTTGTACACTCCTTTCCTATCCCTCCTCAACCACAAGGGACGACGTAGATTCATTGATTCCAGATCTTTGCGCGCTTTGGGAGTATCTTTAGTCTTGCACTTAATACCGAGAATTGTTCCCACCACGTTGTCGCACACATTCTTTTCTATGTGCATCGCGTCCAAGTTGTTCCTCAACTTCAACTTCGACCAGTAAGGGAGTTCAAAGAATATACTCTTGTGATGCCAATATCTGAGATCATGTGGAGAAATTGGATTGCATTTCTTTACATCCGCATCATTGGTCAACACACCAAAGTCGAAATAGCTCAACCTTTCTAAAATCTCTTCGCCCGACCAACTACGGGGTTTAGGATTGTTCTCTACCGTCCCGTCGAAATGAGCTTCATCCTGTCGCCATGGGTGGTCGTGAGGAAGCCATCTACGGTGACCCAAGTAACACACCTTCCCCGCGTGCTAACTAGAGTTCACGTCGTCCAAACATATAGGACATCCATTATATCCTTTTGTCCTGCAGGCTGCCAACATCTCATACGCTGGAAAATCGCTGATCGTCCACATTACGGCAGCCTTCATCGTGAACATCGTGTCAGTGAATTTGTCATAAGTTGGGACTCCATTTTCCCACAACAGTTTCAGCTCGTCGATCAAAGGTCTGAGGTAGACATCTAAGCACTTCCCTGGAGATTTAGGACCTGGAATTAGTACAGTAAGGAAATTAAATTCCTTATTCATGCACATCCACGGAGGCAAGTTGTACGGCATCAGAATAACTGGCTAAGTGCTGACGGCGGAGCTATTACTTCCCCAAGGATTGAATCCGTCTGTAGATAGGCCGAGTCTAACATTTCTAACCTCTGCAGCAAAGTCTCCAACTTCTCTGTCGAAATGTTTGAAACTCTCCCCATCCGCGGCGTGTCGCAGGACATCGTCATTTATTCGCTTTTCTGCCTACCATCGCATCGCCTCTGCTGTGTGTAGAGACATGTACAGGCGCTGCAATCTGGTAATCAAGGGAAAATATCGAACAACTTTCATATGAATTCTCTTTTTCGAACTCTTCCTATTCAGCTCATATCTGCACTGGCCACATACGGGACAATAGTCCAAATCCTTATACTCTTTGTAAAAAAGCACACAATCATTCGGACATGCATCAATTATCCTGTACTTTAGGCAGAGGCTGCTCAAGATATTTCTAACCTTATAATGAGATTTAGGAAGATTGTGATCATCAGGAAGCAACTTACATATTTGCTCCTGAATTTCGTCAAAAGCACTGACTGACATTTTGTGCTTCACTTTTATCTTTATTTGCTCCATCACATATTGTAACACATTCTCTCGACATCCAGGGAACACCGGGGTCTGCGCTTCAAGTAGCATCCGGTTGTACTTATCCATCTCACTAGTGTCAGTGGCCAAGCTAGCAGCGGGAAATGTGTCATCATACTCATGAGTGGTACTGTAACCTCCGTCTTGGTGTTGGTGTCCACCATAACTTAATCCTGGAAACACATCATGAACCAAATCTGCAATTGGGTTGCAAGCAGAGGGGCTGGCACCACTGCCGCTGGATGAGGCACCACTGCCGCTGGATGAGGCACCCTGGTAACTGTACCCTGAGCTGAAGTCTGCTGAGCTGAAGTCTACTGCTTCACCATGCTCGCTCCATGTAGTGTAACTCCACATCATACTATTTTCGTACAGGTGTTGCACCATAACATTAACCTCCACATACTGACAATTAAGACATTTCTGACACTGACACCTGAAATGCTTCTTTCCCTGACCATGTTCTATCGCAAAATTCACAAATTCGCTAATTCCATCCATATACCGGACATCACATCTATTTTGCAACTTCATCCAACTCTTGTCCATACTTCTACAAAATATTATAATTAATTAATTATTACATATATATTAGTCAATTAATTAACTATTAATTATACGTACTCGATCTACATCGATCAATTAAGTACTTTAATATGTGTAGCTAACATCCATGCATGTATGTACGTTTTAACTAAATATTAACCAAATTTGAAAACATCCATACATATATACGTACTACATGTTTATAATTAACTAATATATATATCATCAATTTTATAACTTAATATATTAATTATATATTAATTAGACGTACTAATTAATTAATTAATTATTAACAATGGGCGTTTTAACAAATGTACATGCAATTAAATATATATATATAAACATACGTTAATGGTGTTGGAAAATTAACTGCGTACGTACCTGGCCTTCTCCGATATATATATGGCGAATTAACCGATGGTCGGAGCCGAAGATCGATATATATAGTGCTATATATCTAGCCAGCTAACTAGGACGTCGATCGTCGTTTGCATTGCGTGCACGCGTGAGGCGCTAGCTGATCAAGACAGGAAGAGATTATGATTGATCAGTTGAGAGTGAGCGGAGAGGAAGAGAGTTTGGCATTGTCCTTATATAATGCTTCACTTAGATGACGGAGGTGTCATCCAGGTGCTCACCTGGACCTCGGAGACTTCTCCGTTGTCCAGGTGGAACTTGGACCACGGAGATATTATCCGTGGTCCAAGTGTCACTTGGACCACAGAACAATTACGTTTCCGTGGTCTAAGTGTTTTTTTCTTGTAGTGGTAGTAATTGATAAATATATTACCCATTGAGGATTGGTGAAACTAATACTCAATACACTAGTTAGACGCCAATGTCAGCAAGCTGACAAATTCGACCAACACACAAATACTCAACTACGAACCTAAGCTAGACTACTCCGACTTCCACTAAAATTTAATACAAAATACTAGACTCAATGGAAGACAACCACAAAAAATTTGAGGATTTTATGAGTTGATTTGGTACCTAAATAATTCAATGAACTATAGCTACGTGCAGAAATTAAATGGTGAAAAGTAAATATGCTTATGAATTCAAGTATTTAAACTATATGATGAATGAGTTAAGAGGAACGCAATCCACCACCTCCATTTCATCTTTCTAACACATACTTAACTTAATGCACATATCCAATGAATAAAAGTTCTCAGGAAGGGTTGATCATTTCAACCACATCTTATTACCTAATCCTTAAGCCTATGCAGGTTTGTCATAGATCTCCCCTACATCTATTCCTCTATGAACCCATAGTCATGGACCACAATTACAAGGTTTACAAAGAAGAAAACATTAAAGATCTAGAAAATGTTTGAGAAGCTACAAAGGTTCATAGGTACACTATAGGCGTGTCCTACTAGGCCTAGGGTTTCAATCACCAAACGAAATCGGTGTATCACTGTAGAGAATTAGATGAAAAAAATTATCTCCAGTCACCCATATCTCATGACAATAGAATTCTAGCATGCATAATAAGTTGACCACCAAAGAAAACATACAATAATTCATTCGGTGAATCACATAGAGAAAAAAACCTCATTCAAAAAAATATGCAAAATTAGGTCAAAGTATATGCATTAAAAAGACTTTTATGTTACGTGGCTTCAAGCAGCCCCTTAACAAGGTATTTAGATACTCATAGTCCTAGTAAAAGAATCAAAAAAATCATACAGTTGACACAAACAAGAAGGATGAAGAAGAAGAAGTATGATCGTCAGCTCGACGAGTCAAAGATATCCTCGACGAGTCGAACTGGGGCGATTGGCTTCTTCTCACGCAGCTCTCTCTCTTGCTCGAAGGTGTGCTCTTCAAATTGTTTATTAGCCTTTCCTAAAACACTAAAGTGGGTTTATATACTCGTTGGTTTAGTCTCTCCCAATCCTCATTGGTCAAAGTTTCTTTATTTGCTCATAACTCCTTATTTTCTTCTATTTGCACTAGGAATCCTTATTTTCTTGCTTTTTCTTTATTTCTCCACAAAGCTTAATAAAACAATAAACATAATTAAATCACTCAAACAATAATGATAAATCAAGTATAGGAGTATAGTTCAATACACTATAGACGCATAAATATGCGACTATCAAACACCTGCTTTGTCAGAAAAAATTAAGCAGAGTGAAGAGGATGCATGTGAGGCATAGAGAAGTCAAATAGGTATTATAGGAAAGTACAAAGAAAAGGGGTGTAGAATGTAAAATTTTAGGTGCCAATTTTAGTCCCCATATATATATAAAATAGTTGATATTCCAAAATATTGTTGAAATATAGGTCATATAAGAAAATACTTACCAATTCGTTATTATGGAGGTTCTGGATGAAAAATTTTCCGTACTAAAATCAGTACCACATGCATTATCCGTTTTGTCGCTTCGCCCAATGTCCCTGGTGTAGCTTAAATACTTTAACTACAAAACCTAAAAGTTCATTTGTTATGCAGTGAACAGGTCCTTAATTGGAATAGTATCGAAGAAGCATGCATGTTGATATTCACCGAGCATCTCTTTATTGATTATGTATATAAATTTGTCAATTTGAATTGTGCACACAGTTGTTTGGGTTTAGATGAATTTTAAACGGAGGAGATGTTTGTAATTATCTAGAACGTCCTCTAGATAAATTTGTGTAATGCTGATTGTGTAGCCCGAAGTATTGGTATTCAGGTCTATTGAAAAAAAATTCCATCATACGTACGGTCAGTCTATTGTCAACTGTTTGACGCCCTAATTATATTGTGACATGTGGCATGTGACGTTTAGATGCCATACTCCGTTTTCTCCTTCCATCTTCTCTCTTGATCAACCCAATACTCGACGCTTCCAACAAATTTACATCTCTTTGTAATAGCTCCGTTGTGCATGTATGAAGTCCAAACAACTATCAGTTTTCAACTTTTCATTGGTTACAAATTTTGGGTTTCATTGGTTTGGCTGGGTTATTGTAGATCTGGGTTATTCCTTTGAGTTTCATTGATTCCTCTTTTTCTTTTGATATTGATTCCTCTTTTAAAGTTGAAAACAAAAACTAGTTTCAGACCAAGAAACAAAAATCGGATCCAGAATTTGGTTGTTCCTGAGACAATTGTCGAAGAGTAAATGAAAAATCAATTAATCCCAATTCCAAATCTTCGCTCTCTACCTTCTCTCTGTTTCAATGTTCTGAAACACGACATCAAGCATCATCTAATATGGATGACTTTTCAAGAAGATCTTCTCATATGGATTTGGGTTTTGGGTTCGATAACTTTGGCAATGGAGACTACATGTATATAGACGACATGTATATATTGTAGGATGGACCTGTGTTTTCCTACTTCCTGGGTTTAAATTTGAAGAGAGAGATCAATGGTATATCAGGAACAAAGTCAACAAACATATTGAGATAACGCTGTTAAGACCGGAAGTCTCATTTGTGTTAGTTTTACACGTGTCAAAAACTTATTGGGACGTCAAAGAGATGAGTTGGGCTAACAGGAAGATGAAAAAATTTCTCCCCCTATACGCAACAAAGTTATCAAATTTTGAATAAAGCCAGACAAAGGGAATGTGAATACTAGCACTGCGAGCTAGGTTCCTTCTCTTTGTTTTTTCCCTAAAAAAATATAGAGAGAGGGTTTCTTAAACTCTTAAAGTGAGACATTTAGTTTTGGTATGTAGTTTAATAATTCAAATCATTGATTATTGATCTAGTTACACACCCACACACTAATTGTACGAAAAGTTGGCTAATTTTGAACACGTTTAATCATTAGAGCAAATGCACCCATTTCTTGAGCACCCATTTCTTGAGCAATTGTTCAAGCAATTTTTCAAATTGATCAAGCAGTTTGAAATCACCAAACTGCTTGAGCAAAAGCAAAACAGAATGTGGCAGTTCACAAACTGCTTGAGCAGTTACTATTCAGTGACCAAATGAGGGCATGACACATATCATCTCCGGTTAACAATATCGACAAAATAATTGAAGCCGATTGTGGGGTGACACATGTCATCTCCGGATAACGATATCGATAAAATAATTGAAGTTGATTGTGTGTTTAATTTTCATTAATTGTGTTTCAAATTCAGTATGTGTGTTTCAATTTCTGAAAGTGTGTAATAAATATGTGTGTTTCATTAATTGTTAGATTATGCCTCTAATCAAGTTTGTATGCCGGTAGCATACGGGGGGTCTTGCTGTAAATTTTTTTCCAACCCGTGTACCACATATCGTCCTCTCATTGGTCTATAAATTTTTTGTTTTTTTACTTATGATCGGCACATGTATTACACGCGCCTAGATTTTAAAAAATTACAACTGCTGGCATCACCCACATGAGCATAGGCTCTACCAACTAGTCGAGCTTCGGCCCAACCCAGAATTGCTCGAGCTCGTTGATCGGCGATCTGCTCGTGCAGTTTCCTCCCCTGTGCATCACCAATTTTCGACTTGCTCGAACAGCTCCGGCGGGTCCCTTCACTTGCTCGAGCAGCCGGCCCGTTTTCAACACCCCGGTGCGGATGCTCTTAAGCAGCACATTTTTTGTTTTTATTCTATCCAACGGTATTCATTGTCTACACCAAATGATAATGGACTTTGTTGATTTTTTTTGTAAACACATTTCGTGCATAGAAATTTAAAGGATAAAAAGATAAATCATTGAATTATAACATATATCCTAGTGTAAATAGTATAAATCTTTAAATTTTTATAGGAAACCTAGTCTCGATTGCATTAGATGGATCTTAAGCATCAATAACTCTAGTTTCTCTACAGTAAGTAGGCCTGTAAATTCGGCCCAAAGCTCATCGGTCCGCCCATGTTCAGTCCTATTTTTCGGATTTTGGGCTAGCCCTGCCCAACCTGACAGACGGACCTTGCCCGGCCCATTTAGGAGAGGGTAAGGTATGGGTGATGCTTTTGAAGCTGTGGGCAAGCCGAAAGATTTGCCCGTACAAATAATATCTGACCCAAAAATATATATAATTTTATAAATGATATATATAGTAAATGATGATTAATGAAGAGATAAAATTTAATTAAACTACAAAGTATAACAATTAATATATTACAATTTAAGAATTAAATTTTTAATTAATTTTGGATTTTAAACTAATGAAACTCCATCAATCTTCAACGGCTATATGCATGATTACATCATTTATATGTGATTCATATTTAATTGATCACATATATATTTAGGTAATTGATCACATATATTAGGTAAAATAACTAACACTTGATTGATTTACTTTGAAATGTAACCGTAGTGGTCTAGTGGACAATTAGCTTGAAAACAACTAGCCAACTAAGAGTATGTAATAGTATAGGTGAAAGGACCCAACCCCGATTTAGCTCCCTAAACCGGAGTTAAACCCCTTCGAAAACACGAACCAACAAAAACTTTTCAAAATTTGGGCAGAGTTTCGTTACTAGCGTGGAATTACCATAACCTGCACGCGGAAAATACACTTCATCCTATGCCACAAAAAGCAAACCGTGGGCACCAATCCCATCCGGATTTCTCAATATATCAACAATAATGTAAAGTAGTAAATATATATGTACTTTACTGAAAATCCGGAGTAAAATCGTATAACATATTCAATAGGAAACTCAGAGCGACTTCTAATACATAATCATATACGCATACCACAGTAGGTAGAACAATAAACCTACTGGAAGCAACAAGGTAGCTCGAGTACTATGCCTCTGACCACGACGTGCGACACCAGAGCCTGAACTGCAAACTGGGCACGGAAATCGAAAAGCCCAGGGGAAAGACAATAAACACGTTAGAGTGAGTGGACGAAAATAAATGTCTTTCACCAAGTAATATATATAATAAAAACATATGCGAGTCGAAAGCATAAATAATCAAATGGTACACGAGGGAGACTCTAACTCCTCACGTATACGGAGCATGCATAAAATCCCATGGGGTCACTCGTGGACACACCCGTGCTAGTACAGTCAGAACCACGGAGTCCCTGACTTCCACGTGATTCTAGCCGGAAATGGCCTCAGGTCAAAGGTCTGCCTCCCCCCGGTAAAGACCTCGGGTCAGGAGTCACAGCCTCCCCTGGAATAAAGCCTACCATCGGGGATCAGCAGAGAGGCAAGTGTATCGATACAACAACGTAACCACGACTGTACTCTGTGTAAACCAAATCATAAACATTTCGATGCAAATGCATGAACAACATATAAGTATATGTATACTCGTATACGTATATCCGTATAAGTATAATCGTATAATCGTAAAACACATGCTCATGTAATCCGAAATCTCATATGCATGCTCAAGTTCATAAAACGTATATCAAGACTCGCAAATAATCCGTGAAAAGAAATGTCCACTCACAGACTGGCGTAACGCGTATCGCGTTAACCCGTGATCCGGCGGAATGTCCCTCGCCAAACAAATGATCACGAACACCTGAATATTCACAAAATCCAATACTCAAAGTCATAATCCGACAATACAAATCAAACCACGAGAAACCACCGTTCTCGGAAATACACAATTCGAATACGACGAATCGTCGAAAATCCATATATACCACATCAATACCTCGCTTTACGTTCGGACGCTCAACTCGAAAAACGAACCTCCCCACAACGATCGGAGCGCGATTTCGAGTCAAATGACATGCAACTTGTCGAAAGTCAAAAAGTCAAATTTTGACCGTTTACCGCCGCCGTTGACCGCCGTCCACGGCGGTGCCGCCGCTGGACGTGAAATTTCACGGCGAAGCAACCTCTATTTCACTCAAAATCACCCACTGAGCAACTTTGTCAACTGCAACAAAGGCCAATTCTCACTCTAACCATGTCAATTTCACGAAAAACCGAATGTACACACAAATTTCAAATCCAAAATTATCCTTCCACAATCAAAATTAGAACTCCAAACTTACATGGTAGCTTGCTAGTGATGAGAGCTACAAAGCCCAACCAAAAATTCAGCTCGAATCGGTCTAAATTAAGCAACCCGAATCACCAAGTTTCTCTTGAATTTTGGCCGGATTTCTCTTCCATTTCCGGCGAGCCTCGCCGTGAGAGGAGGCCGGAAACACCACCAGTGGTCTAAGACGCGTCGAACAAGACTAACCCCAAGCCTTGGGGTGGCCGGAAAGGGTATCACCACCGTGAGCCACCGTAAGCCGACATGAAATTCAACCTCTCAACCGAGTTGACCGAGTCAACTCGGTCAACACCCAAAAAGGAAATGTTTGACTTGCCCCAATTTGGCAACTGCTATTTATAGACTTTCCATTTTTGGAAACTTCATAATTATCCTTTTCGATAAACTTCAATTACCCGTAACTTTCGCGTCGTAACTCCGATTCCGATAATTCTCGCGGCCACAAACTCGTCTCGACGTACTCTTCAATTATCACCCAAAGTCAAACATATCGGCCAATCGGATAAAAAGTCAACCCTTCGAACCAACACACATTAAATCGACTAAACCAGCAACAAACGGAAATATTCGCAACTAATTCTTCGTAACTCAAAATCATGCTCCGGAAGTTCTCACAAACTCGAAATTAAATTCTGAACAACTTCCGTGAAGAAGCCGGAACCAAATTCTCGACCGGTAATTTAGTCGTTAACAAGACCACCATTTAAATCTGAACTTCAAATATTCATAATTAATTCATCGGTCGTCCAAATAATGATCCGGAACCGCCCACGAACTCGAAATCACATGTACTACGACTCTCGAGAAGAGACCCAGCTCCAATTCTCGACCAATAATTAAGTCGTTAACGAGCCTGGCGATTCAAATAACTGCCGACAAACTGCGACTATGCAGTAACTCATCAATCAAGCTGATCATACTGCTGATTCTGGTCCGGGTCGTCACAATAGGTTACCGTAGGGAGTTCTTTCTAACGAGCCGGGAATCGGTGTTCTCCTTGTGACTGATCAGCTCTAATAAATTCTATCAATCGATCTACAAAAAAAAATCACCTTTACTAATTTAGACTTATAAATAAAAAGTTATTTCCCTTTTTCAAACAATAATGCACTTAATTTCCTAAAAGACATAAGTTTAAAATTAGAACGGGGTTTATAGGCCCGTAGTTTATCGACCCATGGGCAGAGCTTGGGCTTCATAAATTAGTTATAGGGCCGGCCATGTCCTGCCCATTTCATACTAGGGCTTAAAAGCCAGGGTCAGGCAGTACACGAGCTACATGTCTTAGGGCCCAACCCAGTATATTTTACAGGCCTAGCCGTAAAATGGACCATAAGCACATTAGACAAATAAACGTCGTGGTTTGTACCAACTCTTTGGACTTCCGCTGCAATTCACAACCGCAATCCAAACAGGATTAGGTTAATCCAGTGGGATTTAATTTAAGACCCAACAAAGGCAACAATCACTCGATGCATGCATATTGAGATCTGTTGTGCGAAAGCGTGACAAATGGTGGTAACAAACAATGAGCAACAAAACAAGTAACACAAAGTAACATAAGAATTCATAGTGGTACACTCAATCAATGTGATTGAGCTACGTCCACTCTCGGAGCCGGAGAAAAATTCCACTATGATCTATGATCAGTTGGAGAGATTACATAAGTTTACGAATAAACTCCAACTACCCAAAACTTCAATGCACCCAAAACTATGCACTTCTACAGCTAGAGAATACCCTTCTCTCAATTACAAGATTGACTCGACCACACACAAACACTCTAGCTTGTCAACTTGTGAAATCACCTTGAATACTAGAAGAACAATAGAGTAGGATCAACTCTATTTTGGCCTACTGTTGGTTTCCGTCGAACACCAAACATTTCTCTCTCTCATCTCTATTACACAGGCGGTAGCCTCTTCTCATATATATGTATATGAGCTGCTAGGTTAATTAACCCAGCACAACTCACGTGCCACACCACACATGACCAAGTAGAAAGCATGGGCCAATAAGAATGGGGTGAAGACCAAATCCAACAATTATTCATCTTAGGCTTCATTCGATACTAATCCTCCAAAGTAGAACTTTAATACCATTCACCACTACGACATCCCCGTATGGATCCACAAATACTACAAACACCAATCAAGTCCAAGCAATGCTTAAACTTATCCAATGGAACCACCTTAGTCAACATATCAGCAGAATTATCTTTGGTTCCAATTTTCAGACGATTTATATCACCTTCCTCCACCATCTGACAAATCTTGTAAAACTTCACATTGATATGCTTGGTGCAACCATGAATGACTTGGTTCTCTGCTAAGTGAATAGCACTCTGACCATCCACAAAGTCCTGAACACATCCCAAGTCCTCAAGCAAACCACGAAGCCATACTGCTTCCTTTGCACCCTCTACTGCAGCCATATATTCAGCTTCTATAGTCTACAAGGCAATTATATGTCGCAAATTTGACTTCCAACTCACAGACCCATTAGTTAAGGTACATACATAACATGTAGTTGATCTGCTATTATCCAAATCACATGTATAATCAGAGTCCACATATCCAACAACACACTGATTTGTCTTATCCTGCTCGTAAACCAATCCAACATCTACAATGCCATAAATATACCGTAGAATCCACTTCACTACTTGTCAATGTTTTTTTCCTGGGTTATGCATAAATCTGCTTACCACACTCAAAGCATGTGAAATATATGGTCTAGTACACACCATATACTACATCAAGCTACCAACAACTCTAGCACAAGGCACTTTAGCCATATACTTCAACTCATCATCTGTGATAGGAGACATAGTAGAATCAAGTTTGAAGTTTGAGGCAAGAGGTGTACTTACAGGTTTAGTTTTTTCATCCATGCAAAACCGTTGTAGTACCTTCTTCAGATATATCTTCTGAGACAAACAACTCTACCTTTCAATCTTCAGGCCTAAAATCTTCTTTGCTTCTCCCAAATCCTTCATCTCAAATTCATTACTCAATTGTAGCTTTAATTTATCTATCTTCACCTTGCTCTTAGATGTAATCAGCATATCATCAACATATATATAAGAGCAAATAAATGAAGGTCTCATCACGTAGCTTGCAAAAATAAACACATATATGGATCACAAAAACTCCTGGTGTACTTATGACAAGATATAAACTTATCAAACCGCTTATACCACTGCCTTGGAGACTGCTTCAATCCATACAATGGTTTATGCAGTTTGCAAACCCAATTTTCTTTTCCAGTAACTTTATACCAATCAGGCTTAGTCATATAGACCTCTTCTTTTAATTCACCATGTAGAAATACAGTTTTGACATCAAGTTGAGCTAACTCAAGACCTTACTGCGCAACTAAGCCTAACAAAATATTAATAGAAGAGTGCTTCACAACTGGAGAATATACCTCATTGTAGTCAAAACCTTCTTTTTGTGCACAGTCTTTTACTACCAATCTAGCCTTATATCGAGATACCTCCTTTTTGGCTTATACCCACTTGCACCAAATTATTTTTTTGCCATCTGGTAACTGAACCAACTCTCAAATCTTGTTCTTGTGAAGAGACTTCATCTGCTCACCTGTAGAATTTTTCCACTCCACCTTATCTATATGTATAACAGCTTCTTCTTAAGTAGTAAGAATATCATCTTAAGTAATTAGAAGTGCATAAGTCACCATATCATTAAGCCATGCTGGCCTCTCAATTTTTCTTTTTCTTTTTCTCTGAGCAATATGTCTATCTTCTTGCTGGGTAGACTTTTGGGTTTTAGCCTCAACTTCAATAATGTCCTCTCATGAATCCTCTGACTCAACTGTAGGACCATCTTGATCAACTGAATAGGCTCTGATAAAATTTGTTGTGCGGAAGCTTCAAACAATATGAACTACCAACAAATATGAAAAGATAAACAGAAAATCTATAACACACAGATTTACGTGATTAATCCAATTCGAGTTACATCCACGGGCGGAGACGGTGAGGAAATTTCACTAACATCAAAAGGAGATTACAAGATGTTTCACACTCAAAACCAAAACTCAATTACACCCGAATACACTCACTGAGAAAGAAAGACGAAGAGATCGAAAAAACTAAGTCGAAATATATATACACTAAAAAGATGAAACAAACTCTTCTACCAGTATAGTCGAAGATGAATCTCAGGCTGCAAATATATAAGTTGCACGACTGCTCTCTTGGTCTCTAGCGGCTTCTTTTCTCTCTACCTTTGTTCATAAAACAGAGCATATATATAGGCATGTATGGCTATCGCATGTACTCCACTTCACAAAAACCTAATAGGTATATGAGACACAAAACCTAGATAGCCTAGGTTACATACGTAGACCTTAATCAAATCATCAATTGGGCTTAGTCCAAATTGATCTAGGCTTATAATTTAAGCCACAAACCAATAATCTCTGCCTAGCTTAAATTACCAAAAATTTGCACAGTGGAATTTTCTCCAAAAAACACCTCCAATAAAGCTACTAATTGCGAGTAGAAATCAAGCTCAAGCAACGCTTGAACTTGCAAAAAAGAACTGAATTGATCACAATATGATGATTCCGAACAAGAGACCAAATTTCTTCAAACAAAACAACAATATAGAACCGAAGTTGCTTCTTTTCAATATCATCAATAAAATCAAGCACATCCTGACTAGGCTAAACAAAAGTTCGAACAAGTTACACTTGCTTACTGACATCGTGGTTTGAACCTGCATAATCAAACTCTTCTACACACAGCTTGGCATACTCCTCAAATGGCATAACTTCGCTGATTACAAATTTGGGCGACATAAACTGGGCCCACCACATATCATACAAATTCACCCCACAAGCAAATCCATGGAAACTAAATTTTATCCTCAGCTCATGTTTACCATCACTAACATGCATAAGCACCAAAATAACAACAAATATCAGAATAATCAGCATGAGTATCAAACCATACCCCAAATAGAGCCTTCACATAAAATGTAGATGATGAATACCAGTTCACCATGTAGTAAGAATTACCAAATTCAGCACCAAATATCTTAGTCTTAAGAAAACCATGTAGACTGCTTCCAGCACCATTAGAAAGCATGTAGACTGCTTTCTCCATAAGAAAACCAATATGTTCTTTCAAAGTTGTCAGTGGTGTCTTCAAAATAGTGCGGTGTCTCACTATCACATCTTCACAGAACCGATCAAATTGGTCCTCAACAAATAAACACGTCTCAAAACTTGATAATGGATTAGATGAAGCATCCACAACTGTGCTACCGTGAAGCATGTAAATGTTATTCCGAATCAACTTTCATTTCATCACCACAACACCACTTGTTTATTCTCAGTCACTCTGCATCATCCATATCCTTGGATTTTCTTCAAGTGCAATATCCAATTCTTGTTGACACAAGACATTCATCATCTCACACTGTCACATACCAAAATTACTCATTCCATCAAACTTCTGAACTTCAAATTTGGCATTGTGCATCGCTATTCTAGTGGAGATCAAAGTACCCGAAGACGAAGGCTTCTCTTTGTCACACATTGAAACCAATTTGCTCCCAATCTGAACCTAGGAGTACTGATACTAGTTCGTTGTGCAAAAGCGTGAAAAATGGTGGTAACAAACAATGAGTAACAAAATAAACAACACAATGATTTATAGTAGTTCACCCAATCAATGTGATTGAGCTACGTCCACTCTCAGAGCCGACAAGAAATTCCACCATGATCAATGGAAGAGTTTATAACTTGAGTTTACGAATAAATTCCAACTACCCAACACTCAAAACTATGTTCTTCTACAACTAGAGAAGACTATTCTCTCAACTATAAGATTGACTCTACCACACAAACTCTCTAGCTTGTCAAATTGTAAAATCACCTTGAACAATAGAATAATAATAGAGTTGGTTTCCATCGAACACCAAACCTCTCTCTATCTCTATCACTCAAGTGGTAGCCTCTTCTCTTAGAGCATATGCACCGGGGAAGTTTTTCAGCACGAGCAGCCCCGGGGCTCGCCAAAGTCATCGACGACCGCTCGACATGAGCAGCTACACGAGCAGGAATTGCTCGAGCGAGAGCACGAGCAGAGCTGGGGCCACGGAGTGGGTGAGAGGAGGGGAAGCGGGCCCGACCGGCGAGCAGCACGAGCAAGGCGTGCAGCGGGGCGTGCTGTCGTCGGCAACCACTCGTTGATGAGCTCGGGAGCTGCTGCTCGAGCATTCCCCGGTGCATATGCTTTTATATATGTGTATACTAGTAATTAGTAAAGCAGCCCGTCGTGGTTATTGCGGGTTTATGAGAGAGAGAGAGAGAGAGAGAGAGAGAGAGAGAGAGTTTAGCGCGAAAAGACCAAAATGCCATTTATCTACAGTGAAATGTACGGCAACCACTCCTTTTTATATAAGAAATAAGTTGTTAGGTTAATTAACCCAGCACAATTCGCGTGCCATACCACACACATGACCAAATAGAAAGCATGGGCTAATAGGAATGGGCCATTGAGTGAAGACCAAGTCTAACATGATCACCATTAATTAACAGCAGCTATTATTCCGGCCAATGTTCAAAAAAAGGACGGTGATTGTACTCGGAGTCGCTATTTTTTATTTTTAAATAATAAAATAATTATTAATATATTAAATTAAGATATAAAATGTCATTAATCAAAAGATAAAATAGTTAAAATCAAAATAAAATGTCATCAAAGTGATCAAAATTATTAAAAATATAATTCAATATTCAAATAAAAGCATAACAAATTATCTTTCAAATATCAAAAACACTCCATATTATTAAAAACCTCAAAATACATCCTCATTTTCTTCAACTTTTGTGTTATCATCGGAAATAAAATCATCATCATCATCAAGCTCTCTTATTGTAAACTCTTGGACACCATCATCTCCATCCTAAGTAAGATCAGATTCAAGATCATCCTCACTATTTACTACTAGCCATCATTATACTTGACTAGCATCACTTGCAAGTAGTGGGTTTTTCATTCTTTTCTTCTTGTTAGTGATTTAGGTCTCTCCCGATTTACTTTAATTTTATTTTTAGTAAAAAATTTTACTTTTTTAAAAAATAAAACAAGGACTCGAGTACCCGGCGAATTGACCGAGTAACCTGTCTGAATTGACCGAACTGGCTAGTTACTCGGCAGTTACTCGCTCTCCTGATTCAGTAGCTGTTCAGGCCAGAATTTGTTTGTTTTTGAGCTGAACAGCGAGTAGGCCGATTTTTAGAACAATGTTCCTGACTAATAAACGATTCTACTTAAATGCAACCGAATAATAGAAATATTAGAAGAAGAAAACAAACAAACAATTAACGCGTACGAACATATTACGTAGTACATATGATGGATTGGATTTTATTCTAAAAAATCCCCTACCAAGTCTATAGTTTTCACATTTAATCAGACCAACTAAATCAAACATGAACATATTAAATATATATATATATATTAAATTTTATGACTAAAAATATAATGTCAGTACGTATTGCATGTAGAACCAGTTCTGCTCATATCCCTCCTGACGCCTAGAATTTTGCGCAACTCATCAGGCTTACATGGAACTGCAAGAGCACCTTTCTGTTGAAACCCGTATTCTTCCTTGGCCTGCTCTAGTAATCTCAGAAAGGCAGGGTCATTCAACGACTCTAGCTTCACCACGAACCTCTTTGGCTCCTTACCCTTCACTGCAAACACTGCAAAATGTCCCTCCTTTACATCTTTTGGTATCACCGGCGTTGCTACCTCCAATTCGTCATCGGACTCATCCTGCTGATCATCTTGAGGACCTTTGGTTCCCAAGAGTGTGAGACCCTTTTGTAGCTTCTCGATCATCAGATTGAGCTTCATTATTAAGCCTATGTGCTTTTGCTTTCTCTGTCTGATTCAGTTGAGTAGGAAAGAACTAGTGTAAAGGTTGATGTGAAGCTTTGTGTGGAGAGAGCATGGATATATTTATAGTGGAAGATGTGATTGAACGCTAATTAAGCATGGAATTGGAGAGAAGAGATTAAGTCGATCTCTTTGGAGACCTTGAGATCACTCGTGAGATCGGAGTGGAGCCACTACGTACTCATGTAGTTGTGAACGACGACATGTCATTTAATCCAGCGTTGATGAGTCAATTCCGATCCAAATGTACGTTGACGTCATCGGTGATACGATTTTATGACTAAATTGTGTATCGCGATCGGGAAGTGCTGTTTAGAATTGTATAGTGTCACTGTTTTAGTAAGGATGATTTGTTTTAGAACCTTCAACAACCTTCTAGAACTTTAAATGCCTGAAAAAGAAGCTTGCGCTCTAGTCAATTTTTTCGAGTGTAAATCATATCCTTATTGTATATTATTTAGCACCTAATCAGCAGATCTTGAGCTCTGCAAGTCTGCATCCTCCAATAATTGGGTAATGTAAGCAAAGCCAACCATAACATCTCCCATATAAATTGTGGGAGTAACTGTAAGCACGGATAAGATCTTATCAAAATTTGCAGATGCGAATTGCTTATCTCAGCGGTAAATTGCTAATTCGAGACTTCCGCCGGCTTATACTTATCATGAACGACCTACATATATACCTATCATCATGCTCAAATGCTCAATCATTCAAAATCGATTGCTAAAGGAGCAAATGCATGTGTATTGCGATCGATTCATCACTTTCGTTGCAACCCTTCTTCTGTGTCTGTTTCGGTTGCATCTATGATGTCCATGGTGGAATGGGGCCGGAGATGCACTTTATACGAACGAAAGACAAAAATTACCTAAGAGGGAAGGCCTATATGCCATCGTAAAGAAGTAGCACACAGCCACATAACCATGTGCATCTCCAGCTCAAGTGAGAAGTGGAGATGGAGCTTCACTGTTCTTGATAGATCCTATCCCCCCGGTCCTTGAGAAGTCAAGTGAGTCTGATCGAGGATATTATATATTACTCAACATGACAAAATAACCATTAACCAGCTTGGATGGAAGGACATCCGGAGGGAAGCTCTCAATTATTAGAACCAACTTGTCTCTAGCTAGGATGTAGATAGTTTCTAATGTCATGTCGATGGTATCCCAATCATGAACTTCATTAGTATCATTTCTACGTATACTGTATGTCATTTGCTAATTTAACCAACTGATCGAAAGAAACTCTGATGGAGAGCAGCTAACAACTGGGCATGTATGTATAGACCACATACACACAGGTCCTCCAATCCACATGCAAGCTAGTTCGAATTCATTTCTTTCTAGATTGTTCACAAACTCAGATCAAGGGAATTGAAAGAGCTAGCATGCAGGTAGCAGTGAGCTTGTCAGCCTAGCAAAACAAGTACAGGCATGCAGCTGCTTTTCAGGGAGAAAAGAATATAATCACTATTTCTCTTTGTTCCTCATCTATCATCCGAATCTTAGTAGCAGCATTATCAGAGAGATGAAGGTCAGGGTCAATGTTGAAGATCTAACACGTACAGCTAACTGGGGTCTTAACTCTCAACTCTAACAAAGATAGCCAGGGTCAATGTTGAAGGTCTCTTGCTCTGGTACAAAACAGACAACAATACCAGATTATAATTATCATCAGGCTACTTATTCAGCTCTCAACAGCTTGTCATTATTCAGAAGTATCTCATCAAATTCAGAAATGAAGTTGGAGCTGCCAGGACACAATTGCATGTGAAGCGAGTCGATTTATCACTCTCACTGCTTTCTGCTGGGTCCTCCAGTTTAGTTGTATCCCTGATGTGCCATTACTTTGCCTGTCTCAATGGGGTCGATACTCGATAGGTACATTTTACACGAACTGGATAGTAAGTTTTGGAGTTACCTCTCATTCAGACCTCCAATGTTCTACATGCTCTATCTCAAAAACTTAAGGACTCTTTTTCTTGGAGAAGTATTCAAATGTGTCTACTAAGAAGCAGGCTGCAGACTAGCTTCAAGTTGGACTCTGGCAGTCTGCAGGATTTATGTGACCCATTTATAAGAACAAAACCTTTACAGTCCCAGAGTTTAAATGCACAAATCATGTTGTTTGCATCAGCTTGAAATAATCCAAATTCACCATCAATTCAACATTTCAGCATCATCAGTAACCAGACAGTGATCCTTTCCTGCCCTCATGTAATGACCCAAATCACCAGAAACAACAGCAGCCACTGCCGTTATAATGGCAATGAGATTTGATCTCTTTCTTATCTGACACTCTCAGGAGCAACCTCATGCGACCTAAAAAGCTTCAGACACCTCTCTTTCTTGCATCTCCGGCTGAATTCACAATAGGCTCACTTAAACTTCGAGTTGCATATCACAATAATTGATGGGACAATCACTGTAAAATGTGGTGGATACATTACAGAATTTAAGGAAAAAATCCTAAAGAAGGTTAGTCAGCATATGTGTAGCGTAAGCTCCCTTGGATGAACATTGTGCTTACTTTTGGCGCTGAGAATGCAAGATTCCTCATCACCACAGGCGCTCCAGAAACCATAGCAGGTGAGTTTAACATCCATCTTCCACTGCATAAGACGACTGGCATTCCAGAAACCGCACAAGTGCAGCTTAGTATTAGTCTTGTAAAGGTTACTAAAACGAAGGATGATGGATGGTAGGGTTAGGAATTGACTAGACTACACTACCTTTTCTTGAGAATTCAAGTCGTCTGCCTACCTATAATCTTTTCAATTATTGGACTACAACTATCCTCAGGGTTCACCAGACTCAGGTAATGCAAATCCTTGCAAAAACAATATAGGAGCTGCTCACAGAAATGTACCTCTTTCCTAAATTAAAATGTGTCACTTTCTACCCTCTCCACACATTGTGCAATGTTCTTGTAATCTTGTACACACTTTAGCTCTTTTGCGATGATTCTGGCGACTAACCACCAATCTGGCTTGAGGTAGTAAACTGATCCTTGTACAATCGCACTACAAGTTTTATAAATTAAGAATTGAATGACTGTCAGAGGGTGCATCCACAAAACTTATTATGTTATAGAACAAAACAACCCCTTTATGTATGTCAAGTTTTTCCAGGCCAAAGAACATAAAGCAGTTGGATGTCAAGCTACCAAACCAAGAAGATGTTCGAATCTTTATAGTAGAAACTCAACCTTAATGAATATCCTACTTGATACAAATTTCTGTTAGCTGTCTTTTCATGCCGAATGCAGTGAAATTCATCTAGTAAAAAGTACAAGAGGAAACAAGCAAAGAGTCCGGACACATCAGTTACTTCTATCATTCAACTCTCTACATCATCCTAAAGCTAACTTAAGTCCAATCAGGTAAACAGATCAAACTAATAAACCACACATCATGTCAGTCCTTCCTTATTGGTGTAGCTAAAGCAAGCATAATGTTGGCAAGCATGCTTTTGATCTAATCCGTCATAATTCTAGAGCTTCATCACAAATATAAAACTAGTCATCAACATAACAATCCTCCAGCAGTATAAAACCACATATACTCGTGATTCATCTCAGTTCTTGTTAGAAGTTCATAACCATAAAAGCACAATACATTTACGCAGAAGTCTACTACATATACACTAACATAAAGATAAGGTAATCTGGATTTCAATCAAACCGTTTGTTTGCGCTCAAAACCAGAGCCAGGGTCATCAGTGCTAGGATAAACCTCAAGAGCAGTGACCATGGCAGACGGAGGACCGCGTCTACACCTCTGCCCCATTTCCTGGACCGCTTGGGAATCCCCAGAAAGCAGAGTCTCCACAGACCCATCTCTCCTGTTCCTCACACAACCCTTCAATCCCAATTGGGTCGCATTCACTATCGTCCAGTTCCTATAAAACACAACCTGCACCCTCCCCTTAATCACAAGCCTCACCTGCAAACAACAACAAGAAAACCACAGATGTTCACATTGCACAAATCAAAGAGATACCCATTAGTCTAAACTGATCAGATGAACAAAAAACGCACCGTTGTGGTGGAGGAATGCGGCAATTCGGAGGCAGTGGTGGTCATGAGGGGCTGAGAAGGTCGAAGGTGAGGTGAACGAGGTTGGAGCAGAGGAGAAATAGGAGAAGGAGGAAGAAGAAGAAGATTGCGAGGCGAAAGAGAGCGATGAAGATGATTATGGTGAGGATTAATGAGATGGGTGATGAGTCTGCAAGAAGGACTAGAAGCATTTCATTGGGTACATTTGTTCCGAGATGCGAGGAATTTTGCTGTGTTTTGATAGGTGAGTGGTCTAAGTGGGATTGGTGATGCCATTCGCTTTCGGATTCTGTTCGATATTTATACTCTCAAAAGTTCATAACAGGCCGCAACGGCTCAAACAAGTCAACAAGACCTAGCACTCTAGCCGTGACACTGCTTCGGTTCGGTTTCTCTATGAGGCCCATAATTTCAACACTATAAACCGAAGGAGAGTACGTACTGAAGATGGGTTGAAACATAAGAGCCCAAAACAACAATAGATATTTTTGATTTTCTACATGAGAAAGAATAAAAAGCTAGAAGAGAAGCTCCCAAAATTATCTGTGGCAAACATGGCATGTAGACTCTCAATTCTACATTGATATTGTCTCAACTTGAATCACATTTAAGGTGTTAGATTTTATCTCAAAATATCTCGGTTAATATTGATTATTAAACATCACTTGCCTTAATGAAAATGATAATTTTTATGATCAGATTTCTATATTGATCTTACATAATGACAATGTTGATCATATTATTGAGAAATTACTCATCTCTTGTTGGTATATATGGAAAGCAAGAAATGATTTTATTTTCAGGAATGTGCAGCCTAATCCTCCTAATATTGTGGTTGTTGCTGCTGCTTATCTCCAAAACCATCTTGATTACAACCCAGATAAACTGAAGAAAGTTTCTAGCCCCAGCTTCGTCAAATGACATCCTCCCCCTCGTAACACACTAAAAATTAATTTTGACGGCTCTATGTTGCAAAGAGGAATGGGAAGTGTTGCTGGAGGTTTTGTCATCAGAGATTCTGAAGGAATACCGATCCTTACTGGTGCTAGAAGATTTGGTGATACTTCTCTGCTTATTGTTGAAGCCACTGCTGTGAGGGACGCTCTCCACCATGCATGATGCCTTGATCTTAGTAATGTTGTAGTGGAAAGAGATTCATTATTGATCATAAACTATATCAACGAAAAAACCTCCATTCATTGGCGTCTCAGAACTCTCATTGAAGATATCAGGAAGCTAGCAAACCAATTTGAAGAAATCTATTTCAATCATATCTTTCGTGAAGCAAATTTTGTTGTTGATATGTTGGCTAATCATGTACACAACTTCCAGCATCTTCATACCTCAGATCACTCGCTGTCTTCAGCTGCCGACATTGCTGTTGTCTTTGATCAATCTGGTGCTGAATGCTCTAAGGGGTCTTCTCTCTAGAATTTCTCCTTTGTTCTTTCTCATTTCGTATCATAAAAAAATCTCGGTTAATATTAAATATAATTCATCCATTTTTTTAAGCGATAATTTATCTATTTATAAATTATCTTTTATTTTCTAACGTGAGTTATTCTCTCTCCCACAATCGATAGTTCCCATCGATACCCGACAACCACATAAAATGCAGGTTGTTGATACTTAACCTATGAGCTAAAATATAACGTACTATAATGAATATTGTAAATTGTAATATGACATGAGTGTATGTTTATCCTATGCACTTCATTGACCAATAACCTTTACCTAGCTAACTCAGTAAATTCATTTTAGAGACTAGACTACTGATTTGACTATCTATTAATTACTATCTTTAATTTTTGTCCAAACCAATAAAAGTTAAGTTTGGGGTATTCTGTGTCACACTTTCACTTGTCGGCTAAGGGATCGATCGATCTAGATCGAATGTAGTCAACAAACTCCATCTCTTCTCATGCAAGTCGATCAAATGAGAATGTGCTTAAACGTACTTAGATGTCTACATACATTGTTTTGGCGACACCGTAATTGATATATAGGGTATATTACTATATAACTCTCTCAGACCAAAAAATAAAAACGTTATGTAGCTCTCGGAACATTTATATTAGATTATAGATTATACTAGCTAATATTAAATCTGTATAATAACATTTGTAATACTTAAGATACATACAAAATGGCATGTAACTTATCTTGCTTATTTTTCACAATTTGTTACAACGTACTCTCAATACCATGTTCATCGTAGTATGATATGATATACGCGATGATGATAGATAGTCATTTTACCTCATTACCAAAAAAAGAGTCATTTTACCTCTTTCTCTAAAGAAGACATGCATGATTGGTAATAGTCATATTTTATGCTTTAGCAAAAGAAGCCAGTAGTCTTTTATTGAATCATGATGCAGTTGAAAGAATAGTATAACCCAAAATGTTCTAGAGGTAAAGACCCACAATTGTTCGTACTGTGTCTTTGAAGAAGAGTAATTCAACCTTATCCCTATCCCTACGTATATTTTAACTAAATCATTCTTCCCATAGAAACTAAGCTCGGCCACGGTCCACCATTCTCAAATGTCAAAGCTGCTCAAGTAAAGCGCACGTTGGTCTTGTCTCCCTAATGCAGCAGTACTGGGGGCAATGCTCGCAATATTACAAAGGTTCTGGTTACAGTCAAATGCATGTAATCAAAATCAAAACCACCTTCAATTCTTTATCCCCTGTATAAGGACTTTCTTGAGCCTTCTGTTCATAAAATAGGACAAGTAACATAATTAGGCCTAATGGCGGCTAAATCCGTCCCCTATCAATCTGTGCGTCTCGTTCTAACGTTATATAATATAATATATACGATTGATTCAACTGAATAAGCAAAAGAATTAGGACTTGACGAGTTGAAATAGATAGTTTTTTTCAAAATATGAACGAACGAAACTAGAGGGGGGACAAGGCAGACAAATCATGGCTACAAGCACGGCACGGAGCTAAGAGCATCTCTAATGATGCTTCAAAATCCTAATCACTATTAACGGTAACAAATAGCCATTTAGTTTTTTAGCCCTCCAACTCATACTCCAATTATGCATGGATGGATGGCAGATATAAATAAATCTTCTAAATTTGGCGGATGAAATCCAAACAGCCAAAAAACAAAAAATTTAATCAATTATTTTATCTTTCTCTACTATGTCTCTTCCCTCTTCTCTGAAATCAGTTTATTAGAAAATTCAAATAATGATAATGTGTTATAAATTACACATATGAGTTGGAGGAGAATAATAACTAAAATGTTAAAAAAAATTCAAAAATTCGTCAACACACAAATTTAAATTTGACCAAAAGAATTGAAGGGAGAACTGGGGATGCTCTAACGGGGCTAGGGTGTGCTGCAACACCACCAAATTGTTTTATTAAAAAAGTTAATATATATATATATACCAAATCACTAAAAGAAAAACACACCTAAACCGCAGACCATTTCCGTCGTCTAGGGTACGTCTTCTAAGTGCCGTCGTCTAGGTACTTGGACAACGAAAAAGTTCATTTCCGTCATCTAAGTTGCCTCCTGGACTACAGAGGTGTTGCGCCGTCCAACTTGGACGACGCAAATGATGGTTGCGTAATCCAAGTACTACTTGGACGACGAAAATACTCCTTGGTCTAAGTTCCACTCGGACGACGCAATAATTCCATCGTCCAGGTGGTAACTTAGACTAGGGAATTATTGCGTGGTCTGAGTGATCACTTAGACCATACAAAAACTCTGTAGTCTAAGTGACCACTTAGACCTCGGATCTTAAAAGCTCAGTAGTCTAAGTGACTACTTAGACTACGGATCTCTATATAGTCCGTATTCTAAGTGAGCACTTAGACCACGGATTTCTATATATTCCATAGTCTAAGTGAGCACTTAGACCACGCATATGAATATGTTCCGTAGTCTAAGTGAATATATATATTTTTTATTTAAAATTTGAATTTAAAGTAAAATATTAATAAATTAATTAAAATACTAAATTGTCATTTAAATAATTAAAATTTGTACATACATCAAGTTAAATCGTTCGGAATCGAAAATACTATATCATAAACTACATAGAATACAAACTACTAAAATACAGGAAGAGCAGACGCGCCGCTGAGTCCCCCGTCTCCGGCCGTGTCGTCGTCGTCAGGGTATGGGTTCGGAGGAGGTTGAGACTGTTGTCGAGCCTGGTTTTACATGAGGGCAATGAGCTGGGCTATCTGCGCTTGTTGGTCATCAAGCCTTTGATGCATAGATTGTGTTTTATCCCGTGCGAGTCGAGCCTCCTTAAGGGCTGCTTGGACCGACGCATCCCGAGCACCTTTCCTCGCCGAACGTTCCGTAGATGAGTCAGAAGACAAATCTCGCTACACCTTGCATCTCATCCCCCTAACCTCATTGCCAGCTCGACGACTGTATACCTCATCGACAATTGCATTTTGGCTCTCCATCGATAAAGGAGACAAGTCTTCCAGCGGCAAATTCAGGTGTGCAAGTTGCGTGTGTGCCAATTCCTCATGTGCTCGTTCTACCAACCTCGCCTGAAAATAATAATAAAAATTAAATAATTATAAATTTGTACGACAATTTAATAAATAATAATTAAATAATAATTACGCTAATTAAGAAGAAATATATACGGCACTTACGTCGTATTGACTCGCTTCATTGTCGAGCCCAGGCGTCACGTAAGCGCTGATGCTAGCATCCAGATAAGGGTGTTTGGAACCCTTATCTCTGTGCTCCTTGGCGATTTGGATCATCTGCTTGGAGCCGGAGGTAAATGTTTGTTCTTCTTCCCCCGGTTGACCTTGTTGATATTGGAGAAATTCTATTGGACAACATAAATCATTAAAAAATTAATAATTCAATTTCGTCAATTTAAATAAAAAAAATCACCCGATCTTCATCTGCTTCGAAGTGGGTGACCAACCACTCCCACTCATCTTCTCTATCCCCAGCAGCTCCACAAGGGTAGGCTCTCGGCTGAATTCTTCATAATACTTATGAAGTTTGTACTTCCAATCACTGTAGATGGCGTTGGCGGTGCTGTTGATGTGCCTAAGCATCTCCGGTGTGCCATCCACCTCATATTGTTCCTACAAGAAAAGAATAAAAAATTATAATCGTATATATTCTAAAAATACGATTTTTATTGTTTATTAGAAAATAAATTTAAAATTGTATGTATTACGTACCGAAAGTTCTTTAAACACTTTCCCCTTCTCCCCGGCCGGCAACTCCTTCCAGGTAGGCGCAATCATACGAATCTTGTTGCGAAGGATTCACCCGATGCTGTGCGAGGAGAGACAGCTGAGAAGCTGAGAAGTGAGAGGGCCATCGGTGAAATTGTCGTACGACAACTGGATCTTTTGGTCGGTCGCCTTGAACAACTTCTCGAATTTTCCGTCATTTACGAGTCCTCGAGACCTACTGGGTTGAGGGTCTGATGGGGGCCTCCTAACCTTGCGCCACACACTGTAGAGGATAGACTTGGAGGAGGCCGAAGACACCTGAGCACTTTCTAACATCGATGTCGAATCAGAATGGGCGGTGTCATCATCATCGGTTAGAATAGTTGGGGCAGTGAAAATTTCTCCAGTCGCCGCTATCAAAGGACCCGCTGGGTCCGGAGTAGGCGCGGCATTGTCCTCCTCTAACTGCTAACCAACTTCCTCTGCCAAGCGTCGGAGTAAAGCATCTTCGGCCTCCTTTTGGGCCTTTTTCTTACCCCATAGGGTCATTTTAACCTAAGAATTGTAAAAATATAATTACCATAATAATTATATACAAAAATTTACCATAATTACTAAATTAGGTATAATTATCAATTTATTATTTTTAATAATTAAATAATTTATTATAATAATTACTAAATTACTATAATTACCAATTTATTATTTTTAATAATTCAATAATTTACCATAATTAGTATAAATTTACAATAATTACAATAATAATTACCAATTTACCAATTATTATTACCAATTTTCCAATTATTACTAATTATCAATTTATTATTTTTAATAATTAAATAATTTATTATAATAATTACTAAATTGCCATAATTACCAATTTATTATTTTTAATAATTCAATAATTTACCATAATTATTACAAATTTACAATAATTATAACAATAATTACAAATTATAATTACAATAATAATTAAAATTTTCAATAATTACCACTACCACATTTTTCAGTATTGCTGGCGATTAGGCCAAAGAAAGGCCGGCAATATGGAATATCGCCGGCAATAATAAGCATTGCCGGCGAGATGGACCATCGCCGGCAATAATTTCCCAAAATCGCCGGCAATGGTGGGAAATTATTACCGGCGACGGAGAATATCGCCGGCAATAATTTTCCACCATTGCCGGCGATATTTTGGCCGGAATATCGTCGGTAATAATGAAAAATTATTGCCGGCGACGGAGAATATCGCCGGCAATAATTTCACTTTATTTCCGGCGATATTTGGCCGGAATATCACCGGCAATAACTCTTATATCAGATCTACTCCGCAGCAGCTCATTTATTTTACAAAAATCCGGTGAGAAATAAGGAAAACGCTCTGAAATCCTTGAGTATTGTCAAAAGGCGTCCAAAACCCGCTCGGGAAGCTATATAGCTAGCTAGGTACGTACGTATGTATATATATATCTGGATCGATGTATATGTGTGTTGATTTAGCTATATATATGCATGTGTTGATTTAGAGTTGAGATATCGATTAATGGCTTGATATGCAAATAGAGTGGATATATTGTTGATTTTGAGTGATTGATTGTTGATTTTGAGTTGATTTGAGATTATTTCGATGAAAATATGTGTGTATATATATATGTATATAAATTTATTTTGTGATTAATTGTTAATATGTGTATATATATACATGTTAATTTGTAATTGTGAATTGTTGGTATATATATATATATTTTTTTTTATATGCATGGGTCAACTTTTGTTAATTAATCGGATGAATGTAATTAATGATGATTTTTTAATTAATTAGTAGTGAATGTATATATATATATATTTAATAGTACGTAATGTTAGAATTTTCAGGATAGACAAGAGTTGGATGAACTTTGAAAGATGGGATGTGAGATATCACCATGGAATTAAGAGTTTTGTGGATTTTGTGAAGGCTAATTGTGGAGACACTATACTTCATTATTGCCCGTGTAAAGAATGTAAGTGTCGCAGCGATCGATTTCGTTTTCCTATTGATAAAGTCGAGAAGCACCTGAGTAAATACGGGTTTTGGGATAAGTACACTTGTTGGATTTATCACGGTGAAACATCTTTAGCGGGTCCGCATGATCATGGACAATTTACTGAGAGGGCCAGTCCATCCTATGATCATGGAGATTTTGATGAGAGGGCCAGTCCATCCTATGATCCAACATCGATGTTAATCAATGATATGTTTCCTCATGAGAGCGGTGTATTTGCTGATCAAACACCAAATGTCCCTCCCGTCGTGCAGGGTTTCCCCGATATTGAGCCAGTCGAGCCATTACCTGGAGCTCATGTCAACACAAATGGTATAGACAAGTACAACAACCTGATTGCATTGCAACAGACTCCGTTGTACGACGGTTGTAGTAAGACTGTTCTTGGAAGTGTCATGGGAGTGATGCAGCTCAAAATGGAGAACAAAATGTCTGTCAAAGCTATTGATTCTTGGCTGAAGTGGACTGCTTCGCTACTGCCACCCGGTCATCGCCTTCCTACCACTCATCATAAGGTGCGACATATCCTGAAAGATCTTTGGCTTTCCTACATCAAAATCCATGCATGCAGATATGATTGTATTCTCTTATGGGGAAAAGATCTTGAAGACCTTGAAGCCTGCCCAGTATGTTTTACAGAAAGGTATAAGTTGCCTCCTGCAGGCAACAAGAAAGCTGTGAAGATACTTCGATATTTCCCGCTGATTGATAGGCTGGAGGGGTTGTTCATGTGTGCTTTCACGGCCGAAGCTATGAGATGGTGGGCTGAGAGGAATTTTCCTGACGATGACACCCTTATACACCCTGCCGACGGAGAGGCTTGGAAGCACATGGTCAGGGAGTTTGATCATTTTGCAGCAGAAGTCCGAAATGTTTGGCTATGGCTCTCATCTGACGGATTCAACCATTTTGGCAACATGAGTCTTCAATACAGTATATGGCCAGTTATTTTGGTACCGTACAACCTTCCACCATGGATGTGCATGAAGAAGGAATACAATATGCTCACTCTGTTAATTCCGGGCCCAGGTTATCCAAGAAAGTGTCTCGATGTGTATTTGAAGTCTTTGATTGAGAAGCTTAAGTACCTGAGTGAGTGTGGCCACCCCACTTACGATAGGTTCAAAAATGAGATGTTCCAGATGCATGCCATGCTTGTTGGCACCATCAGTGATTTTCCTGCCCGCGGTATGTTGTCGGGCAACGTTACCAGGGGTTACAAGGCTTGTTCAGAGTGCATAACTGTTGATTGTTGCAGTCCTCATTGCAGTAAAATTGTTCAGATGCGTCACCGTTGTTGGCTTCCATATGATCACCCATTTAGGTAGGATGATATGACCAAAATATGCATTTAAATTAAACACATAAATCAACCATAAACAATTTAAAACCATATTATAAGCAAGTAGGGATCGTTCTAAACCGGGGATTGAAGGGTGCATGCAATTAGTGTGTAATATGGGGGGTGTATGAGTTGATTTTAATTACCTAATTTTTTATCTAATTACTACCTAAAAACGTTGACAAATATAGCAACAAAATTCTAGGCCTCCAACATGCATCGACTCATAGACAAGCAAACACATAAAAAGAATCCCAAAAATCCCACCATAAATTTCGACAAAAATAAAACATAAGCTAATTATTTACATGTGATCATCATATTCAACTTAACCAATTTTCTCTACCTAATTAAGTTACCTTCGAAATTTATGCTCCTAATTCTTATTGTTAACATGTCATGTGGTTTAAAGCTTAACGCCTTAAAATCTAAGAATCATTGAATAACTTCCAGGCGAAAGGTTAAAACACAATCATCCCGCACTACCCAACGCATTAAGAACTAGACATAGCATGCCTCAAACAAAACTAAGAACATAAACACATGGAAGATATACTCAAGTAAGTATTAAAAATCCAAAAATATTCACCAAAACCCAACGTTATACAAAAAGAGTACAAGAACAAAATATGACTACGGAGTAAAGGATTCATGGTTACACTTTAAAGAAATCCCGCTTAACGCTGCAAACTCCCAAGGTGTAGATGAATCCAAAGATGGTGGTTCTCACTTGTATGGACTTAACGTGTGCAAGCGATCCGAGTGATGGTGGATGGCGGTATAGTCAACTCCGTGCTTGGTCTTGGTGTTTGAGGGAGAGGTTGGAGAGTAATTTTGCAGAGCTTAGGCCTAGAATATGTGATGATCCACTTTGAGGCCGAGCTCCCAAATTTATAGAAGAAGATTAGGTCTTTTCCTACCAAAACAAGATTTTCCTTGTGTACCCGGGCAAATCTGACAGTCTGTAAAGATTTGCACTTTCCCGGAGTTGTACATATCTGAATTGTGTGATTCTTACGGCATTGGAAAGATCTTTCCGAGAGCTATAAAATATATTCATTAATCACCTCAATCGGAGTTGATATGAAATTTATATAGCTTGTCGAAGTTGGCCCATCTGCACAGGCAGATTCTGCTTTCCTTATTCTTCATGATTTCCTTCTTCTTTTGACTTTGGGAATCTTTTTCTTACCAAAGCTTGATCTCCACGAAATTGGCTGATTGGATCTTCATATTTGGGCTATCTAAATGGTCTTCTAATTAATTTGACCCATTTTCATTTGTTCTTCTTCAAGATCCTTCCGCTTTCAAATCCTAGTCAACATAGCAAAAGTTTTCCTAGTGAACCAATGATTTCTTTTTCTCCTCAATTTTTCTCCTTTCTTCCTTGGAATTTAGAACCAATTTCTTTTCTCCATTATTTTTCTGTGTTTTGCATGCTTGTAGACTCCTTTACTCCGTCTCTTTTGGTCAACACCTGAAATTAACAAAATAAGTTAAAACTAATAAAACTAAGCAATTATCAAAGTAAAAATGTAAAGAAAATATATTAATTAATACGCCTAAAATGCGTAGATCACAGGATCAAGACGCTTTTGATGGGACTATGGAAACATGTGTGGCACCCAGGCGATGGACAGGGGATGAAATTTTGGAAGTGTTGAATGAATATGATTTTGGCCAGCTGAGCAATCATCCTAACATAGTGGCGTCAATTCCAGACAAGCCCGAAAGGTATAAATTTTGGACACACAAAAGCATATTCTGGGAACTCCCCTACTGGCCCAGGTTGCCTATCAGACACTACCTAGATGTCATGCACATAGAGAGAAATGTGTGTGAAAGTGTGGTAGGCACAGTTCTTAATTTGGAGGGGAAAACAAAAGATATCCCTAAGGCACACATTGATCTGAAAGCTATGGGACTGCGAAAAACATTTGTGGTTAAGAGATGGCAAGAAAAAAATGCCTCAAGCTCCTTACACTGTCAAGCCGAAGCAGAAGCATGAAATTTTTGGGTGGATGAGTAATGTCAGGTATTCTTATGGTTATGCAGGAAATTAATATATTTTTTACTTATGGTTATATGAAAGAAATATAATTGTTGCTTATGGCTATATATGCAGGTATCCTTATGGCTATGCAGGAATTATAAGCATGTGTGTTAACTTCCGGGACAATAAGATGTACGGATTAAAGAGTCATGAATGCCATGTACTGCTTCAACGCCTTTTCCCTATTTTCATTCGAGGGTACCTGCCCAAAGAGGTGGTGGAGCCGTTGGTGGCCTTGTCAAGATTCTTTCAGAAGTTATGCACCAGAGAAGTTAAAAAATCAGATCTCAGGGAGATGCAAGATGACATCATTTTTATCATGTGCAAGCTTGAGAGGATATTTCCCCCAAATTTTTTCGACATCATGCCTCACCTGATGATCCATCTTCCCGAACAATTGTTGCTTACCGGTCTGGTACACTACACTTGGATGTATCCCATGGAAAGGTACAAATGATTCATACATTTGTGTTTGCCTATGTTTTTATATGTAAATTCTTATTTTTTAAGTATCAGAACATGCACTTGTTAACTTGTAGACAATTGGGAGCCTACAAGGACTATGTGAAGAATAAATCTGCACCTGAAGGGTGTATCGCTGAAGCATATCTTGCGCACGAGTGTGTAACGTACACCAACTTGTATTTGGGAGCGCTGGAGGACCCCCAACAACATATGCCGATAGATGAACCCAAGTTCAACCTTTCTATCATCTCCAATGACGTGGCAGTACATGGAAGTTTGCCAAAGTCGTACAAGTTGGATGGAAATGAGGTAGCCATTGCCCACTGGTCGGTACTGATTAACTGTCCAGAAGTTCAATATTGGAAAAACTATCATCTTCACTACCCTGCTATTGCCGGAAATGTTGATTACCACAACAAGACGTTTGCAAACTACTTTAGTCAATGGGTAAGGGTATATGTGTAAATATATATTTTTTATATCATTATATAGCATGTGTACGTGGTTTTCTTTTGCTAGGTTTATAATTTATGGTGTACGTGGTTTCTTATCTTTTTCAGATGAATCATGTAGCAAATGATGGTTACCCAGAGTGGTCAAACGAATTGAGGCTCTTGGCGATGAAACCGATAGCTTCAAAAGTTTACTCGATGTGTCAGGTTAATGGCGTGAAATTTATATGTGAAAATAGAGACGACCGACTGAAAACACATAATTGTGGGGTGATGGTCCATAGTGGGCAGGATGGCGTTGACTATTACGGTGTCCTTCATTCAGTTGTTGAACTAATTTATGGAAACCGCATGAAAGTGCACTTGTTCAAGTGTAGATGGGTTGATACTAGCCCGAAGAACACAAGGACCGATCAGTACGGAATATTTTCGGTGAATACTGCTACAATCTGGTTTAAATAAGACCTTTTCGTTCTTGCCACATCAGTAAAACAAGTGTTTTACCTTGACGATCTTCTGAACAAAGTCTCGTGGAAGGTGGTTAACCATGTTGCTCATAGAAACATATACAGTGCTGCCACACTTGGTGAGACCGCAGATGATGAAGAAGTTACTGCATACCAAGAGCCGAACGCTTTTGACATTCCGGAATCATCTACGATTCGCCTTAATAATGTGAGATCTGGGAGTGTGGTTCGAATTACTGGAGAAGAACTTCTCGATGTTAATCCAAATGAAGTAGACGCTAATTCAGATGACGAGGAGCGGCACATATTGCCAGAGGTTACCTATGAAACCGAGTCAGACTCAAGTGATGAAGATGATTATGATTATCATCCTTAGTACGTTAATGATGTACGTATTTTAGTATATATAAACGTGCATGTATGTTTGTTATATAAATGTGCATGTACGTATTTATAGTCGTAAATTATAAAAATTTGGCCAACGTCATATCGATCGGTGTTTATGAATTAATAATTAATGAACACTTAATTAAAAAAGACCATGATCGAACACTTAATTAAAAAAGACCATTAGATGTATGTTATAAACTTGCCGAAAAATGGGAATCACTATCACCGACGAGCAACTCGTCGGTGATAGTATTACCAACGAGTTATCAACTCGTTGGTAATAGTATTACCGACGAGTTAGTAAGTAACTCGCCGGTAATAGTCCCTTAAATCCCCAGCCACATCGGGCAGCCCCTCATTTCTTCACCGAGCTCCCAAAAACCCTAAAAATCGATCTCTTCCTCACCTCACCGCCCAAAAACCTCTATTCCTCTCCTCAAATATCTCCTCCCCTCTCCCCTCTCCACCCAAAAAAACCCCAAAAACCCCAAATCTCCTTTCCTCCTCCCCTCCTCCTCTACCTCCGGTAGCCTGAATCTGAGCACCGCCGTCGCCCTCTCTCTCAACCCAAAGAATGACAGGTCCCCTCCCCCCGTCTCTCTCTCTCTCTCTCTCTCTCTCTCTCTCTCTCTCTCTCTATCTATCTATCTATCTATCTATTTGGTTTTTGATAATTATGTATATATGAATTTTAATTATATATATGTAGTTGGTTAATTACGATTTGGGTGATGTTGATATTTGTGATAATTATGTATATATGCATTTTAATTATGTATGTATGCATTTTAATTATGTATGTATGCATGAAATTGTTGGATTTGCAGGAGGTTTTGCGGCTAATGGGCTTGGATGGATCAAACGGAGAGGGACTAGATCCAGTGGAGGGAGCAGTAGTCAAGCTTCCTCAGCCGCAGTCAGCAACACGCGCAGCGGCCCAATTATGAATGCTCGCACACAAATTTTTCTACGTGCGCGAGAAGAGGAGGAAGCTGCACGATCTGGATCCGTGCAACCCTCAGTCCAGGCTTGACCCTCAGTCAGCAAACAGTCAGGCGAGCGACATTCAATGGGCGCATTAGAAACGCCCTCCATCCGAATGTCCCACATTGGCCCGGTGCTTACTCCCCTTTCACGGGAATCATCTGAGGCAGATGGTGCTGGCGCCTCATCGTCCAGGCCTCGTCTATCTCTGCCGTCCGGTCTCTTCGTGCCCGACGAGATTCCTATGATCCCTGAATTCGATGATAGGGGGAGACCTATTTATATTGAAGGACGGCCGGAGTTCCTTAGCGTGGAGGAAGCATACAACTTCTTCCCGTTCGACCCCGTGTATCTTTGGAGTGCGAGGTGCAACAACCAGCAAACGGACGATGCAGGTAAATTTTATTTAACAAGATTGATTACTTAATTATTACTTAAGGCTATAAATAGTGTCAATTAATAATATCAATTTGTTGACATTGTATTATTAGGCAATATCGTTAATGGCAATGGAAAATGAAAGACTTGAGGCTCCTGCACCAGGAAGAATCTTGAGCAGGCCACCGGGGGAAGGAAAACGATCATTAGGGCTAATGAGCATGGTGAGGTGATCGAGACATTTGACACCACGCGAAAGTATGCCAGCATGGCCGGGGCCGTCGTGCGGGACAAGGTCCCAATGCTGTGGCCAGATTGGGGATGTGTGCCTCGCTACGTGAAGTTGCAAGTGCATAATGCACTGAGTGTGAGTTAAATCGTATTTTCATTACGTAAATTTTACATTTATTAATTAAGTCCAGAGAAATATATAATTTTACCATTTATATATTCATCTTGCAGCTGTGGTTTGACGCGGATGAATGCCTTATTCACACGTGGGCAGAGCGTCAACTACATATCAGGTGATGTGATTCGAGTTATTTGAGTATATATCGAGTTACATTTTCACTTTATCAAGTATTTTAATATCTCTAACATTTGTTTCTTGTGTTAATATAGGTATAAAGAGTGGAAGAACGAGCTTTCAAAACATTACACACAGTACAAGGAGCTAGACCGAGGTTCTACCCCTAGCGAATTCTTGTTTAGGGAGTACGAGTGGCTGTGGCTGGTAGCCCACTTCGAGCACCCCAAAGCGAAGGTATGCATCCTGAATATATTTTACAACCCTAATGTATCGTATCACATTGAAATAGTTAGTTACTAATTTTTTTACATATGTTTAGCAAACAAGGCGATTTCCAAGACGAACAGGGAGAACAGATTGAAAAACACCAAGTCCCATCATGCAGGTTCACTCAACTATTTGGGTTGGTCCGGTAGGGCGCAGCAACATCAAGAAGTCAACCCGTTGGTGTTTGTTCATCAGAAGTTCTATCCGCAGTGCCCTGAAGAAGCGGTAAGTCTTTAGCCTCATTATTTTGTAGTTCACATATGCATGTGTTAATAAAACTATTTTTCTCTATTAATTTATTTTGTTTAATAATACGTTATTCATATTCGCTTTTCAATTAGGTGAGAGTGGAGGATGCATTCACAGAAGTCACCATGAATATAGCTCGAAACAACCATCCTGACTGCTCGGAGGAAGAAGTGACCCAGTATGCCTCTCAGATCGATCCGCTTGATAGCCTTATAACGGCTCAAATTATGGCAAAAGCGTGCGGGATTGGAAAGAATATTCACTACTGCAGGGGAATGGGCTCGGCAGGCGAATGAGTATTGAAGAACACTTCGGAATACTCTACTGGGTCAAGAACTTCTTCTAGGAACTCTAACCTAGCAGCGGAGCTTCAGAGGACGCAGAGGGAGTTGGAGGAGTAAAGGAGGGTGGTGGAGGAGATGCGGCAATTGGCCGAGCAGCAGGCAGTCAGAGATGCCGAGCACCGGGTGATGGTCGAGCAACACCGAATTATGGTACAGCAGCAGACACAAATGTTCACATGGATGCAGACGATGTACGCGTGCCAGACTACCGGGCAACCGCTCCCCACACCTCCCCCGATCCCTGTGTTCCACCACCGTAGCCGTCACCGCCATAGCAAGACCAGGGTAGCCACCGGAGTTCAAATGATTACATCAACATGGATTTCCTCGACCCTTAGTGTAGTTGTAGTTTATTTTCGTATTGTTGCTGTTTGTACTGTACGTTGGACAATTATCTGTGTACTGTTGAACTTGTATTTGTACGATTTCTATTTTTCAGTGCCGGTTCTGGAATTGGGCCCAATCCAGAACCGGTTTTTTTTTGTAAAATTTCACCGGGTATTGCCGGCGAGTTGGACCAATCTCGTCGGCAATAACTCCCACTTTCCGGCCACGGCGAACCACCATTTTCGGCGACAAACTCGTCGGCGATGAGATTGTTCATTGCCGGCGACTTAAGTCGCCGGTGATGACTAAACCATTGCCGGTGACTACCACAATAAGTCGCCGGTGATACTATCATCGACGCCTAATTTTCGGCGACAGTATTACCGGCGACATGTCGCCGGTAATGACTATCACCGGCGACTTATAAACAAAGGCCGGCGACTTTAAGTCGCCGGCAATACCTAAAAATGTGGTAGTGTACAATAATAATTATAATTTTCAATAATTACAATAATAATTATCATTTACAATAATTACAATAATTAATTACTAATTTAATCATAATTTACAATAATTACCAATTTACCAACTATTATTAATGATTGTTACTAATTTACCAATTATTACTAATTTAATATTTTTACTAATTAATTTACCAATTTACTAATTTATTATTAAACACAATTGAAAATATAATTATGTTAAAAAATTTAAAAATTACCGGAGAGAGGAGTCGCAGGAGAGCAATGTTGCCGGAAGGAGGGAGTCGTCGGAGAGGGGAGTCACCGGAGGGAGGAAGTCGCCGGATTTTCAATCGCCGGAATGTCATCGGATTTTTGAGAGAGAGTGAGAGAGAGAGAGAGGAGAGGAGAGGATGATTGAGAATGGGATGAGGAAAAAAAGATCGACCTCTCCCTTATATAGAGTGTCACGTAGACGACGGAGCCCATTTTTCCGTCGTTTAAGTGCACTTGGACGACGGAAACACCAGTTTCCGTCTTCTACGTGAACCGATTCAATTTTTGGAACCGACGCCTATTAAATTTGGCGGGTGGGAGTCAACCGCCTTAATTTTGGGGGAGCGTTTCAAATTTCACTTAGATGATGGAGATAGTCCATCTCCGTCGTCCAAGTGAAATTTGAAACGTTCTCCAAAAATTTGGCAGTGGAAATCGTGTTTTATATATTTACCCCAAACAACGACTTTCCATAGTCCATACGTAAGTGATATATTTAGGATTTAGGGTTTTATATATATTAATAATTAATTACTATTGTGTTTAATTACCTTAGTATAGACTAGGAAAAGTCGTTGTTTCGTCCCCGTTTTAGGGTTTCGTAAAAATGTGATTCTCGATGCAAGCGATATCCTCCAGATTAATTAAATAATTAATTTTAATTTCCGTTGGTCGAAGCGACCACGGTCTTTAATAAATTTGAAGTTAATCATGCGAAAAAGTTAAAATTATTAAATTAATTAAGAACAAAATTAATAATTGTACATACTCCTCCTCATAATATATATAATTAATCGATCATATATGCATCATTACGGAAAAAAATTAATTATAATAATTAATTACCAATTAATATTCCTCGTTGTTATATTGTACTCTTCGTCATAATCGTCATCATCCTCATCACCGTTATCCGATTGCTCCTCCTCCTCATCATATTCAACATCGTCCAACGAATATTCTGAGTTTTCGTCCTCGTCCTCGTCTTCATCCTGCGCATATTCTTCATCTACCTCATTAATTGCATCAATAATCTCATCTTCAGTTAGATTCGTACAACCATCAGGCATGGGTAAGCATTCACTATCTTGAACTAGCTCTATTATGTCGGAGTGAGTGACAAAAATATTAGGCTCTTGATATGTAGGAATGTCTCTTTCTGGTTCATCAACATCTTCAGTCGCCGACGTCCCTTCAGTTGTCGTGGTATTCCATATTCCTCGATGAGAGATATGGTTCATTATTTTCCACCCTTCACCAGCTTTCGGGTCATCAAGATAGAACACATTCCTAACTAAGGTGGCGAGAATGAAAGGCTCATCCTTATACTAGCTTGAGTATGTATCGACCGATAAAAGATCTTCCTTTGTACGCTTGAACCATTTGCACTTGAATAGGAAAACGTTGGCATCATTCCCGTAACATAGCTAAACAACATATGCAATAGCCCCGTAATATGGATCATTGTCTTTCTCAACCGCTATCCCACTATTTTGTGTTCTTCTTCCTTCATCTAGGGCCAAGGAATGAAACTTTACACCGTTCACAAAACATCCCGGGTAAATATAGTGTTTAATCGGCTTCCCGGCTAGCAAGTGCCTTGGCCAGGAACCACCACCCCCAGTGGTTTTCAGATTTTTGTAGATCAATCATCTAGGAAAATGAGAAATATATATATAATTAAAGGGTTTATTTTCTACAAACATGTATATAAACTAAATAATTAATTAAACATACGTACGTACCCATCGGAAGAAATAATCGGGGAACTTCTTCTTAACCATTTTCTCAAACCACGCCGAACTCTTATCCGGATTTAACGCCTGAAGCCTCTCCCTGTACCCAATCATGTGCAGCTCAACTTTGTCATAGTCTCGCAACACTACACAATGTACCTCAATAAGTTCTTCTCGGGTTAACGATTCCTTTAATACTCTTCTAAACGGTCGTACGACATTTGTGACGACAGAAAGATTGATGCGGGCATTGGGATCTGAGGCGGTGGGAGGTGGCGGATCTTTGAGGTACCTGTTGCAGTAAGTAACACACTCATGCATTAGGTATGTCTCTGCTATGGAGCCATCCGGGGCTGACCTGTTTTTGACGAATCCTTTATATTATCCAAGTTGTCTACAAAATCAAACATTTAATTAATACATTGTAGAATAAGTACATATAGCTAGTAATCTCCAGAGGAACAAACACTACTAGAAAAAACCCTCTTAGACGACGGAAAGGTACCGTCGACTAAGTAGGCCTTTACGTCGTCTAGGCACCTAGTTCCGTCGTCTAATTGCCATGGCTTTGGTACTGAGACAATGGATATTGGAACTTGTGTCGTCTTACTGATACTTAAACTATGCATAAATATGCGTCGTGTAAGTGAACCAAAATGACGGAAGTTTTGCCGTCGTCTTAGTGGACTTAGACGACGGTGTTGACGTGTCGTCTAAGTACGCTCTTAGACAACACGTCAACACCGTCATCTAAGTCCACTAAGACGACGCTTTTTTACGCGGTTTAGGTCTCGACTTAGACCACGGAACTAAAGTGCCGTGGTTTATGTGATTTTACTTGGACGACGGTAAGTAGCCTTTTTGTCGTCTAAGTAGTAAATATTAATTTAAAAAAAAATTATAATTATTAATCTAATATATTACACATTAAATGAATAAAATAATTTAATAATTATTAATTTAATAATTGAACTAATAATAATCGAAAATATATTAAATATAAAATTCGTACAAAAATAATAATGATAATATGTATTAATTGTTCGATTTCGATGAAGATCACAAAAGTACGTTAATAATTATAAAAAATCTAACTAGCGACACTAGAAGGTGTTTGGTGGACCCCGCCAATCCCACCTCCGCTCGGATCGTCGTCTTCGGGTCCTGGTCCTGGAGGAGTGGGGCCAAATGGGTGACAAACAACATCGGGATCTAGGCCTAGCTTAAGCGACATGATGCGCACTAATTGAGCCATATGATCCATCCTCGCTTGAGTCGCTTGATTCTCCTCCCGAGCCATATGAGCGTCCTCCTATACCCTTAAAGCGTTGTCGTTGGCCACTCGAGCTTGTTCCTCCAAGGCTTGCATTTGCTCTCGCCCCGCAGCACTGCATCACCGACTCCCTGACGATGTGGACTGGCTCATATCTCACTCGATGCCTCGTCCAAGACCACGAACCTCTTTAACAGGTCGACGGCTGAAGACTGCATCTTCGATTTCTATCTGTGACTCTGTCGAGAGAGTAGGCAGCCTCAAGCGGGACCCCTGGAGTCTGGGACTGCATATCCGCAATTCTCTCGTCGGCCAATTGTTGTAACCTCTTCTGAAATGAACATGAAGAATATATATAGATTGTTCAAAAAAAAATTGACATAATTTCCCCTAAAAATTAAAAAAACCTAAATCCTGGACGAAAACTAAAACACTTCCAATAACATCAAAACAAAATCTAATTCATATTTCTCAAGTTCAACTATGTACCATACATGCATATGTACGCATCACACAAATAATATCCTCACTTATCAAGTTTATCTCTTTATGCATTAGTGAAGAAGCAATAATATTTAATAAAATTAAATATTATTACTTTGGGAAAAAAATTTACTTACGGCGTGTTGAGTGCCGAGATGTTTGGTCTGCCCGGGCCTATTGTAAGCAGAAACACTGCCTGCGATGAGCGGGTATTTCGAACCCTTTTGCAAGTGCTCATGCGCCAAGTTGAGCATTTTGCAGGAGCCCGATCCGTGATGCAACAGCTTCTTCTGCCGATTAGATTCGTTCCTCTGAGATTGCGCCTGTACGTTACATAAAAATTTAAATTATTACGCAATATAATCATTATTCAACACAAAATTTCCCAAAAAATTACACGAATGTGGAGGAATATGATTGATTTATGAACCTTATACGAGTCCGACTCAAAGTGGGCTTTCAACCACTCTCACTCAGCTTCCCTTCCCTTTTTGAACTCCTTCAGAGTCTTTCTGGGGTTTGCCTTATACGTCTTGTGCAATGCGTACTTTCAATCTTTGAAGATCTGGTGAGCGGTTTTGTTGATGTAGTCCACCATCTCTAAAGTCAGTTCATAATTAAAATTGTTTTAAAAAAATAAATAATTAGAAAAAAATTATAAAAAAATTAATCAATTATGATAAAAACTATAATATTAATTAAATATTTTTTACCATGAGTCCGCGGAACTGTCCTCGTGGGGGAGCTCTTCCCAAGTAGGGGCTATCATATGTACGTGAGAACGTACGTAGTTTTCGATTTGGTGAGTTATCAAACTAGTCAGCCTCCTTCCTTCAGGACATCGGGTGAATGCGTTTAGAGGCACATCAATCCTCCCGGTTGCCGATGTCTTTGCTACACTCTCGGCTTTGCTTCCATTGCAAATACCTCGAATGCGTTTAGGGGGTGGAAGTATGGGGTCCCTCCTGTATCGCCGTCTCGCACTAACAGCAGCTGAATCTTCATCGAAAGATTGGGGTGCCTACGATGTCGACCCTGAACTGCCCTGTTCAGCAGCAACGTCGTCAATAGGAGGAGCGTGCAGAATATCCCCTTCGGGTGCCGAACTCATACCCTACTCAGCAGAGGCTTGATTCCCCCAACCCATCTGTCGTAAGATAGATTGGTACCACGATTTTTTTCTTTTGCCGTGCGCCTCTTCGGCATCTTTACAATCTTCAAAAGAAATCATATATAAATTCTTTCATAATTACCACATTAATAATACATGCATATATATATATATATTCACATCAATACATATATATCTAATCGATTAATTTTCACCGACATTAACACACACATATATTTATATATATACATATTAACATATCGACATTTCCAATTATCCAATTAATTAAACGTACACATATAAATTATTCAATTATTCAATTATTGAATTATACATATCTAATTAAATATATTTATATTTATTTATTACAATATATAGACAAATATATCTAAAAATAAATAAATCTAAATATATATACACAAATATATATATATATATACACACAAAAACTATAGAAATATACAAAATTGATCTAAATATACAAAATTTATCTAAATACACAAATATACAAAATTTATCTAATTAAATTTAGGAGAATATACACAAATACATAAAATATACAAATACACCAATATACACATATATATACACATGCAATATGTATATAGTATATATACATATATATATATATATATTTTTTTTAAGTTCAAGGTATACCGGCCAGAGGAGGAGGTCTTGCCAGAGCCGGAGCCTCGCCGGAGGAGGAGGTCTCAGAGGAGGTCTCGCCGGAGAGGGAGAGGGATCGGATCGGAGGTCCAGTGAGGGAGAGGTCGCTGATGAGGGAGAGGTCGCCGGAATTAAAATGAGAGAGAGAGAGAGAGAGAAATCGAGAAAACTGATCGAGCTCGATCAGTTTTATCCGGTTCAAAACCACTTAGATGACGGCAGCAGCATGTTGCATCGTCTAAGTGTCTTCTTAAACGACGCAACATGTTGTTGCCATCGTCTAACTAGTTTTGAAACGCTTCCCAAAAATTTGAGCGGCTGCTTTTGACCGCCATAAATTTCTACTTAGACGACGGTAACTACATGATGCCGTCGTCTAAGTGGTTTTGAAACGTTTCCCAAAAAATTGGGAGGTTGCTTTTGACTGCCCTGAATTTCTACTTAGACGATGGTAACATGATGTTGCGTCGTCTAAGAGGTCACTTAGACGACGCAACATCATGTTACCGTCGTCTAAGTGTTTTTGAAACGTACCCAGAACGGGGCGGTCATTGTTCGCCCGCCATAGTTTTAGAATAATTTTAAAAATTGTATTACATTAATTAATTAATTTTAATTAATTTTAAAAATAATATATATTTATAATTATATATTAATTATAATATAATTAAGTTGTATTACATTAATTAATAAAATATACATCGACTTTATATATATATGTTCAACCACGCATGTTACAAATTAAATTAATTAATGCACCGATCGATCGAACTCGATCGATCGGTCGATCAATCGATCGCGAAATATATATATATATATATATATATATATATCAATCAACATCGGGATTATAGTTTTCATCAAACATCTTCCTCTTCAGTACTCTCAACTGACGGCTGGTCCTCATCATCATAGTCTCCTTCATTATCATCATCGTATCTGAGATCACACCTTCACAGGAATCTTCTTCTTCGAACTCCCCCTTTTAGAGTACTTCCATCAGGAGTGGTTGCAAACAAGACAGTAGTTCAACTCTGCATACTCATTATAAAACAGCACGCAATCGTTTCTGCAGACGTGGATGTGCTCGTACTTCAGACCCAGTTTGCTTAAGACACTTTTTACCTTGTAATGTGAACATGGAAGCTTGTGATTCTTAGGAAGCAAATCACATATGTGTTTCTGGATTTCGTCAAAACCTGTATCCGATATTTTGTGCTTCACTTTGTACTCTATTTCGGTCATTATGGTATGCAACACAATCTGTGGACATCCATCGTACATCGGGGTTCGAGCTTCAAGTAGCATGGTATTGTACCTATCAAATTCAGTAGTGTCAATTTCTGGGAATACGGCACAGACTGGGTCAACATTAAGAGTATCAGATCCTCCCCATTCTTGTTGCTCTCTACCATGTCGACTGAATTCTGGAAAAGCATCATGGACCAAATCCTCGGTGGGGTTCTAAGAAGGGGCACCACTACTGGTACCGCTGGATGAGGCACCCTGGTAACTGTACCCTGCGTTGAAGTCTACTATTTCACCGTGCTCACTCCATGTAGTGTAACTCCACGTCATACAATCCTCATACAAGTGATGAGCCATAACATGCCACTTCACAAACTAATGGTTAAGACATTTTCTGCACGGACACCTTAAACGTTTCTTTCCTTGACCACGTTGCATTGCAAACGTTACAAACTCTCCTATTCTGTCCATATACCTCTCATCACTTCTATTCGCCAACTGTATCTAACTCTTGTCCATATTCGATTCTTGTGTAAGCTAGAAAACGAAATCGTACGTAGGCTATATATATAGCTAGTTACCTAGCTAGCTAGCTAGCTATAATATATATATATATATATATATTAGAGAGCTAGAGAGTTGATGAAGTTAAAGAGGGCGAGATCGATATGATCGACGATTGAGATGGAGAGAATGGTGGCATGCAAAGCTCATATATATAATTGAGTTTTCTCACCATACACGACGCAACCGAGACGTTGCATCATCTAAGTGGTTTCTTAATCGACGAATCAACGAAGGTGTCGGTACGTCGTTTAAGAAACCACTTAGACGACGCAACGTCTCAGTTGCATCGTGTAGGTGTAATCTCATACGACGTGAGAAGTTGGGTCGTTTAACATAACACCAAGACAACGGCTAATTGACTTGCGTCATCTAAGATAAAACTTAGATGACACAATTATATTTCTCATCGTTTAAGTAATATCCTAGACTACATTGTTCACTTGCGTCGTTTAAGACATCTTAGACGATGGATCTGATAAGCTTCCGTAGTCTAAGAACACTTTTCTGGTAGTGAAATAATGGATCGAAAAACCTGTATAATTAATTAGTTGTACGTACATTTCTTGAGGATACATCCAAGTGTACTGGACCAGACCAAAAATGAGCACCTGCTCAGGTAGGTGGATCATTAGGTGAATCATGATGTCAAAGAGAGCAGGGGCAAATATCCTCTCTAATTTGTAAATGATGTACACAATTTGTTGTTGTAGTTCCCCCACATCTAGCTTCTTTAATTCTCTGGCGTATAACCTCGATCTGTCACCATGTGCACAATGCCACTATTGGTTCTACGACGTCACGAGGAAAATATGACCGAATTACCACTGGAATCAGACGTTGCAGCATAACGTGATAGTCATGTGTCTTTAGACCAACAAACTTGTGTTACACCTTGTCCACTGCTCCAATTATAGTAGCTGCATAAGTAGCCGGATAATGAACACTCTTAAACTAGTGAAATACAGAACGTCTAAGTGTCGGCTTCACTGTATAAGGTGCAACTGACATCTTGTTGTACACTCCTCTCCTATCCCTCCTCAACCACAAGGGATGACGTAGATTCATAGATTCCAGATCTTTACACGCTTTGGGAGTATCTTTAGTCTTGAACTTAATACCGAGAATTATTCCCACCACACTGTCGCACACATTCTTTTCTATGTGCATCGCGTCCAAGTTGTTTCTCAGCTTCAACTTCGACCAGTAAGGGAGTTCAAAGAATATACTCTTGTGATGCTAATAGCTGAGATCATGTGGAGGTATTGGATTGCATTTCTGTACATCCTTGTCATTGGTCAACACACCAAAGTTGAAATAGCTCAACCTCTCTAAAATCTCTTCACCTGACCAACTACGGGGTTTAGGATTATTCTCTACCGTCCGGTTGAAATGAGGTTCATCCTTTCACCACGGGTGGTCATGAGGAAGCCATCTACGGTGACCCAAGTAACACACATTCCCTGCGTGCCAACTAGAGTTCATGTCGTCCAAACATATCGGGCATCTATTATATCCTTTCGTCCTGTAGGCTGCTAACATCCCATACGCTGGAAAATCGCTGATCGTCCACATAACAGCAGCCCTCATCGTGAATATCGTGTCGTGTCGTGTCAATTGGTGTTGGTGTACACCATGACTAAATCCCGGAAACGCATCATGGACCAAATTCGCAGTTGGGTTCCAAGTAGGGGGGCCGACACCACTGCCGCTGGATGAGGCACCGTGGTCTACTGCTTCACCATGCTGGCTCCACGTAGTGTAACAACACATCATACCATTTTCATACAAGTGTTGTACCATAACATTAACCTCCACATATTGACAGTTAAGACATTTTTTGCACGGACACCGTACGTAAACGTTTCTTTCCCAGACCATGTTCTATCGCAAAATTCACAAATTCTCTAATTCCATCCATATACCGGACATCACTTCTATTCCACAACTTCATCCAACTCTTGTCCATCCTTCTACGAAATTTAATAATTAATTAATTATCATATTAGTCAACTATTCTATATATATACATATTTTCAATTAATTATTAAACTATTATATATATACAAATTTTCAACTACCTTAATTATTAATGTATAATTAATTAAAATATTAATTTATTACTATACATCAATTAATTACTTTAATATGTCTAACATGCATGTACGTTTTAACTAAATATTAACCAAATTTTTAAACATCCATGCATATATATATATACGTACTACTAGTTGGTCTATATTAATTAACTAATATATATATCATCAATTACCTAACTTAATTATAAATATTAGACGTACTAACAATGCAATCGATCAATCAAACGTACGTACAATTAATTATATATATAAATGTTAAGATTGTCAGAAATTAACTACGTACGTACCTAGTCTTCTCCGATATATGGCGAATCGATAGTTGGAGTCAGATATATATATATATATGTATATAGTGCGTGCGTGCGTGCGTGCGTGCTAGTTAATTAGCTAGTTGCATGTACGTGCGAGGAGAGTCTGATCAAGAGAGGATGAAGTGGATACGAGCGAGCGGAGAGGAAGAGAGTTCAACATGGTCGACATTATATAATGTTTCACTTAGGCGACGGAGTGTCAGTGCGTCGTCTAAGTGACCACTAAGAAAAATGACTTAGCTAGTTTCCGTCGTCCAAGTGGAAAACAAGACGACAGACCGACATGCCGTAGTCTAAGTGGCCACACAGATCACGGCGTGTCGGTCCGTCGTCTATGTGGCCGCAAATGTTTTCCGTCGTCTGAGTTACACTTAAACGACAGAACCTTTATATTCCATCGTCTAAGTGAGTTTTTCTTGTAGTGAATATATATATGACGATCTTAGTCTTTTTTGTTTGCTTTTATCTTAGTTTGCATTGGCAGTCCCTTCCTTTGATTCCGACATCCGTAGTTCTTTTCGTGCATCTCCGTTCAGAACTCGCTCTCAAGTCTCTACCACTTTTTTTCATGTCTCCAAATTTTTAGGTCAGATATATATTTCATCAAAAAAATAAAGTAAATTTGATCAATTTTTTTTGAAAAAAATAATTTCTTTTAGTACAACAAAAATTTAATTCGAGGCTCCGGCCTGCATGGCTAGTGAGACAAACGAAACGGTGCTTCCTCCTCACTTTTCTCATGCCTCGTCTAAATTAAGTATAATTAAGACCTCGTCTACTTGGTTGAAAACTGAAACTCTATACGGCTAGCTATTGAAAATTGTATGCTTCGAGTTAAACAGAAACCCCATAAAAGTCGCAGGTGTGTTTTGGTTCTCCAAATGAATACAAAATCCTAACCCTAGCTGAAGGTCAAAAGCAGTAAGCCAGAAAATGGAAGAGACGTATTCGAATGAACTACATGCACGCCCACACTTGGCGTGAAATATCAAATTCCAACACAGCGCCACATAGGGCTGACGTGGTATTGGGGCCGGCAAGTCCTTTCTTGTTTGGGAGGATAACCCCGGTTCTGGTAATAGGTCAAATTTCAGCACGTAGGATCTCAAAAACCCTAAACCCTTTTCAAACCTTTTTAACTGTAATTAAGGTCGACCTTAGCCAAAGATGAACTGTAAGGTCGACGATGATCGACCGACCCACATGGATGCATGATTATAAGCACATACATGACCATGACTCATGATCATCATCATCAACAATATAACACCATATATCATATAGGGTCGTGCTTGGCCGTCATCGATGCTTTTAAGTGGCATGGCCGGAGGAGGGCCAGCAAAAACTTTGTGAGTCACAGTCATGGGTGAGTCAGAATTGGAGACCTCATTCATGAGTCACATTCCTCGAACGATCTCTTTGCTCTAGCTAATTCGTTCCTTTCATTTTGATTGTCTTTCATTTGTGGTACACTTGTGCGGGATGGAGACAAATTAATTACCTAACAAATCACATTTTCAATTATGTTTCATTATCTTTTCCATTGTTGCCAAATTAGGTAAATCTCCCGTAATTTGTATAATAACTTTTTGGTGTCACAGGTGGAGGGATCTAGCTTGTTTGCTTGTTACCTTGATCGGTTTTGATATAAATAAATTTCAATTCCATCACGCCTTAACGATGCCGCGCAGGTAAATCATTTTTTAGAACTTGGAGATTCTAATGGAGTTTGATTCAAACACAAGATGTTATTATTTAATATAACTAACAAATAAAAACTCATCTTGGAGTCGGTCGCAACATTTGACATAGTGCTGAATCATGGTGGTTTGGATATACACTATACTATATGCTTCTGAAGATATTGATCCGAATTTGGCAATAAATATATTAGACACCTCGGTACTGTACATGCATGAAAAGTAAATCATTGTCATATATATATATATAGTCAACAGCTAGTTAGGTTGATCATTGTGGAATCTGCGTCCAGCAAGATCCATTCGACAGATAATGAAGCACAACTTGAATTCAATTCCCTCGATCTATCAGAAATATTTCATATAGCTAAACCAAGTTGCGGACCATCTTCCTCGACCATTTTAACACTACCGAAAAAGAACGAAAAATTATAAAAACGTTCACTCATACGTGAGTAATAAACGGGATCAGACATTAAGAAGTCTTTGAGTTACTTTTAACACCTTAAAAAAATGAACTAATGATAAACTGATTGTATTTTTGAGCGAACAGCCAACTTAACAGAATGATGATTTACAACGATAAATTAAATTCAAAGAGTACCATCGGTGTTTCTTTACAAACTAAACTCAATCTGTGTAGTATTTGTGTCGGGTCCAACCGTCCAACGTACTTCATATATAATTTGTGCATACGTAGTTGATCGAGAGCTTTAGGGTTCGAGAGCTTCTGGAAGCTTAATAGCTTCCTTAGTTTTGGGAGACTCTCACATGCAGAGTATTTACGGTGAACACCACTCATAACAAAGAGGGGGTGTTCTCTACTGGTGGCCCCTGCAAACTTTTATAACAAAAAAAAGAGGATTCACATTGAACCCTGTGCACATCAGCCGTACCGCTTAGTTTGTTCCTTTACCGGCCCGTCATTCATATCTATAAAACATACAGTAGTTCTTATTTTCTTGAAGTAAACCGTAGTGTTGAAGAATATAGTGCTAACGTAATTAGAATTAACTCTTGTAGATATGATAAGATTGTGGAGATATTTTTTTCTATTAGGTAACCACTTCTAAAACTTTATCGATCCTAAAATTGAAATGAATGAAATAATTGAATTCTCTCTGAATACTTTTATACTTGGCATCATAGCCGAATTCCTGGAGCTTGAAAACCCTGAATTGGATTGAAATCCTAAACCTTCACAACCATTTTTTTTTCGTTGCACCTGAAATCTGAAATCTGAAGAGATGGATCTCATCGAAAACAATGACAACAATGGAGGAGCACCTGTCACACAACTCATCCATGTACAATCACTACCATAACACCATTCAAGATCATTCTGATTTTCATATATACCGGAGAACTCTTAAATGAATCCAAATATTCAAGTTGGGCTCCTCTCATGAAGATACCCATTGGATGACGTAATAAGCTTGAACTTATTACTGAAGCTGCACCTGAAGTTTCCTCGACACGATACTGAGCATTGGTCACTGACAATGAAAAAGTGAAGTGTTGGCTCATTGAAAACATGTTTTCGGGATTGAGAAATTTGTATCTCAGACTGCCAACTGCCAATGCAATCTGGGATGCATTGTACAAACCATATCATGATGAATTAGATGAAACGCGGATTTTTGAACTTCACTGCCTATGTTTTTGGGCCAAACAGAATGGAAGACCTCTTTTTGCCTACTACAATGAACTTGTAGGATGATTGGATGAGATAGATCAACGCCTAGCATATCATATAACTAATGTTGATGGCATTGTGTGTACGAAGCCTCTTTTATTGCCCAATTGAGGGTTCACGTATGGACTTGATTCTAAATATGCCCAAGTACGTAAGAAATTTTAAGGGAAAGATCGGAAATTGGATTTGGAGCAAACCTATTCACATGTCAAAATATTTCAACAACCGAATGGCGTATTATGCAACTCCACTTGAGGCCTCTATCATAACCACGTTAACCCTACCACCACCACCACCGTCTATTGTCGTCGGTTCCACCAACTCCCAGTGTCACCTGGGACCTCCTCCTGGCTTCTCTAGTGCTCCTCGTTTTGGTTCTTCTACCTCAAAATCTGGTGGAAAGCCTCTAGTTAAATTTCTCAATCCTAATTGTAGTCATTGCAAGGAAGTTGGTCATATAAAGAAGCGGTGTTTTGAGATTGTTGGATACCCTAAATGGTGAGATTTCTCTGAGAAGCCGCACAAGAACATCCTCAAAGCAGTTGTAGCCACAACAACATCATCTGAGCAGCCATCTGCATTTATCATTGAATCAGGTACAAGGGGTAAAACATCTTCTCTCTTTATATTATATGCGAATAGATCTTAAATAATTGATATTGGTGCAACTGATCATATGACAAATGACCCTAGCCTTGTCGACACCATTAAAACCTCTCCTCAACATGTTGTTCCTAATGCTGATGGTTCTCCTATTATTGGTGAAGGATCGGTGCAAATTTCTAATGAATTAACTCCTAATTTTGTACTTGTTGCTCCCTCTCTAGCATATAACCTGTTTTCTGTTAGTCAAATTACTATGGCTCTCTCTCGTACTATATTTTTCAAGACATTCTGACAAGACGTGTTCTTGGTTATGGTGTTGGAAAGGGGGATATTACACTACTTAGAGTTGACAAGCAGTGGACAGAAGCAGTTGAGTTCGTTGAGTCAAGCAAATAGTACCAGTAGTCTGAATAAAGCTAAAGAAGAGGAGTGGTTATGGCATCGTTGCTTAATTAGGCCATATAAATTTTGGATATCTTAGAAAACTACATTATCAGTTATTTTCAGTTGTTGAAGAGTCAGATTTCAAGTGTGATATTTGTGAACTGGCCAAAAGTCATCGCATTACATATTCTCCAAGTTTGAATAAATGTTTAGTTCTTTTTATGAAGATTCATTCTGATGTTTGGGATCCTGCACGAATCTCTTCTCGTTCTGGCTTTCGCTATTTTGTGACTTTTATTGATAAATGCACCAGAATGACTTGTGTCTCTTTGATGTAGTGTAAAAGTGAAGTGTTTGCTAGATTTACTGAATTTCACAAGATGGTGATGACACAGTACTAGCAGCAAATCTGAGTTCTCCAATATGACAATGGTGGAGAATATGTGAAGGTGAGATGTCTACATTCTTGGGCACTCATGAGATTCGATACCAGACTTTCATTGCTTATACTCAACAAAATAGATTGGTTGAACAAAAGAATAGACAGTTGATGAAAGTTGTCTATGCTTCATTGTTTGGTATGAATGTGCCCCAAAATTTGTGAGGTGAAGTTGTATATCCTACTGCATATTTGATTAATCTCACACCCTCCCATGTGATAGAGTTTCATAATACTTATTAGAAGTTGCATCAGTTGCTGAATGTGTCATCTTTGTCAAATCTGGAACTAAGGGTTTTGGGGTGTACTGTGTTTGTTCACATCAATAAACAATTGAGGGGCAAACTTGATCCATGTGATGAGAAGTATGTTTTTGTAGTATATGCTGAGTTCCAAAAAGGATATCATTGTTATGATCCAATTCTCAACAAGATGTATGTTTCTTTGGAAGTTTTTTTCATGAATCTGAACCACATTATTCAAGGGGAGTTTTAGAGTCTTCTCCTCAAGGGAGACAATGTGAGAAGGAATAAATTTGGTCGAATTTGAGAGTTTGGAAAGCTAATCGGGGACAAAAACACGTACAGAAGACATTCCAGAAGTCCAGAACCTCCAGTTGGCCAGTCAAGATAGATGGTCAACCAGTCGATTTTCAGCGAGAAAGCTACAATCGACGGGTGTCTCGACCCGTCAACTCCTAGAACAATTTTTTTTTGTGAGTCCCCTTCGACGATTTCTGGACTGGATTTGGGGCTTCTTTCATCCACTCCCGAAACAGAATCTTCCTTCTTCTAAAGAGACTATACATGAGACCGCTCTTCTACTCCATTAACTGAAGAAACCATCCAGAATATCCTTCAAGAGTTACGTATTGATAGCATTGAATTGGGTAGTGTAGAAACTATTGTGCCTAAGATATCTCAACAAGAAACAAAAGGGGTTCAAAAGAAACAATATGAGTCTAGCATAGAAGTCAAATCCAAATACCATATTGCTATCTTCGTATCTCACCATAAGTTGTTTGGATCACATGCTTTTTTTGTTAATCAATTATCTGCAGTATCCATTCGCACTAATGTACATGATGCCTTAACGGATCCAAAGTGGAAACTTGTTATGAATGAATAACTGGAGGTCTTGCGAAGGAATGGAACAAGGGAGAGTGTTCATGCACCACCTAGAAAGAAGACTGATAAGATGTGTGTTTACAGTAAAGCTAAAGACTAATGGAAGCAGTGATCGATATAAAACTCGTTTGGTTGCTAAAGGCTATACTCAGTGGTATGGAATTGATTATCCAGAAACAATTGCTCCAATGGCCAAGATAAATATTGTGTGCATTCTTATTGCTTTATCAGCTCGACATGATTGGCCTATTACACCCGTTTAATGTGAAAAATATTTTTCTGAATGGAGATTTGGAAGAAGAAGTATACATGGATATTCCTCCTGGAGTCAACTATAGGCTATGTGATGTTGGAAAGGTAAGTCGACTAAGAAAGTCTTTGTATGGGTTGAAGCAATCTCATAAAACTTGGTTTGAGAGATTCTCTAGAGGCATGAAAAAGTTTGGATATCGACAAAGCAACTCTGATCATACATTGTTCATCAACCTTAAGGATGGTATGATTACTACTTTGATTGTGTATACGGATGACATGGTTGTTCTAGGTGATGATCCGGTTGAGATGAAAATTTTAAAGAAGCGTTTATGTCAAGAATTTGAGACGAAAGATTTGGGCTAGTTGAAGTATTTCTTAGGAATTGAAGTTACAATGTCCAAATTTGGAATCACTTTGTCAAAAATAAAGTATATGCTTGATCTTCTAGCTAAAACATGAATCCTAGATTGAAAACCGGCTGACACTCCCATTGAGATGAATCACAAGTTGGTATTGTATCTTGATCAATTTCCAACAGACAAGAGCTAGTATCAGAGGTTAGTATGGAGATTGATTTACTTGTCATACATTAGACCTGATCTTGCATATGATGTAAGTGTTTTTAGTGAGCTCATGCATAATTCAAGTAAGGAGCATATGGATGTTGTGATGCGTATTCTTAGATATTTGAAGTCTACATCAGGTAAAGACCTACTATTTTCAAAAAATGGTGATTTTGAAGTTACAGGATATACAAATGCAAATTAGGCAGATGATAAGAGTCATAAGACTAATCGCATTTCCACTTTTGAGTACTTTACTTTCATTGGAGGTAGTCCTGTTATCTGGCACAGTAAGAAGCAGAAAGTGGTTGCACGATCTAGTGCTGAAGCAGAATACTGTGGCATGGGTCATGGAGTGTGTGAACTATTGTGGACACGACATGTATTGAAGGAATTGGGTTACAAGTATCTGAAACTATTGAATACATATCCAGGGGGGACATAAAACCTAAACACCGTTTTACAATAAGCACAAACAGAGCACCTCGAATAATCACAAGATCACTCTTAACTCCTATGTATTCTAACATGCACTAATTAGTAGAGAGTGCGATAATTGCTACTCTATTTGTTTTATCATTGTGGCGACACAGTAATGGGAAGTTAACGCGACTATAACGACGCATCATTACAAAAAGAATATTTTCCCAACTATGGGAAAATATTCTAGTGCACGATCTAGTGCTGAAGCAGAATACTGTGGCATGGGTCATGGAGTGTGTGAACTATTGTGGACACGACATGTATTGAAGGAATTGGGTTACAAGTATCTGAAACTATTGAATACATATCCAGGGGGGACATAAAACCTAAACACTGTATTACAATAAGCACAAACAGAGCACCTCGAATAATCACAAGATCACTCTTAACTCCTATGTATTCTAACATGCACTAATTAGTAGAGAGTGCGATAATTGCTACTCTATTTGTTTTATCATTGTGGCGACACAGTAATGGGAAGTTAACGCGACTATAACGACGCATCATTACAAAAAGAATATTTTCCCAACTATGGGAAAATATTCTAGTGCACGATCTAGTGCTGAAGCAGAATACTGTGGCATGGGTCATGGAGTGTGTGAACTATTGTGGACACGACATGTATTGAAGGAATTGGGTTACAAGTATCTGAAACTATTGAATACATATCCAGGGGGGACATAAAACCTAAACACCGTATTACAATAAGCACAAACAGAGCACCTCGAATAATCACAAGATCACTCTTAACTCCTATGTATTCTAACATGCACTAATTAGTAGAGAGCGCGATAATTGCTACTCTATTTGTTTTATCATTGTGGCGACACAGTAATGGGAAGTTAACGCGACTATAACGACGCATCATTACAAAAAGAATATTTTCCCAACTATGCTGCCAAACGACAACTGAGTCATTGACACTACAGTTAATCTTACCCCGTACTAGGAAGATGCGACCATTTTACCATGACCCACACCTTCACTAGGACAGACAAGGAACTAAAAATACACACACAGGCAGATTTCCTAGATCGCCCGACTACCCATATATCACAAAGGTAGGGAATTATTTCAAACACTAACATGTAAAAAAGACTTACTGAAAACTCAACATAAAACATTAACATAAATAAAATTAGATACGGTAAACCCCTAGCTTGGACTGCCTTTATTGGGCCAAGAGAGATTTCATGGCAGCCCACATACCACACACAACCAAGATTACCAATACAGGAACCCTTATTGTACAACCGCTGAGCTCGAGCCATCCCCTTCACTCCTCCAACCCAGCACTACCTAGGTGGGATACATCTACTCAAAACTAGTAACCTGCCCAGATCAGACTCGATGGAAATGATCACTCCAATCGGAAGCACACCCACAAATCTCCCACGGCCAAAACAACGATCTTCTTACCACGCCACCTCCGGGCATGCTCTACACCACTGCACCTTCAAACCATCATAATTCCCTCTGCTCGTAGTCATCCACACGTCATCGCATAACAACGGCCACAATACCAATAAGCCAGAGCCGAAACATAGTATGCACACTGCCCTAAAACCTCTCGACCCTATCCTTAGATCCCGAATATTACTGAGATCGAAGACATCTTGCTCACACATGTCACTAGGAGGATGTGACCATTTTACCACAACCACACGTTTGCTAGGACAAATAAGGCACTAGAAATGCATACATAGGAAAATTGCCTAGATCGCCCGATTACCCATACATCACAAAGGTAGGGAATTATTTCAAACACTAACATGTAAAAAAGACTTACTGAAAACTCAACATAAAACATTAACATAAAGAAAATTAGATATGGCAAGCCTATAACTTGGACTGCCTTTATTGGGCAAAGAGAGATTTCATGGCAGCCCACATACCACACATAACCAAGATTACCAATACATGAACCCTTGTCGTACGACCTTCGCGCTCGAGCCATCCTTTTCACTCCTCCAACCCAGCACTACCTAGGTGGGATACATCTACTCAAAACCAGTAACATGCCTAGATTGGACTCGATGGAAATGATCACTCCAATCTGAAGCACACCCACAAATCTCCCACAGCCAAAACAACGATCTTCTGACCATGCAACCTCTAAGCATGCTCTGCACCACTGCACCTTCAAACCCTCACAATTCCCTCTGCTTATATTCAGCCACACGTCGTCGCACAACAATGGCCATAATACCAATCAGCCAGAGCCGAAACATATTATGCACACTGCCCTAAAACCTCTCGACCCTATCTTCAGATCCCGAATATTGCTTAGATCGAGGACATCTTTCTCACACTGCCGACCAACAAGGGCCACCATGGCGAGTCCGACGATAGCGTTGAAAGGACGACCGCCGCCGGACAGAAACTGAAAGCAAAGAAAGAGAAAACCATAGGCGTGTGTAAAGGCGCATTCTAAAGTTTTTTAACGTTAAATTTTTTTGGACAACATTAAATTTCTGAATTCATTCATGATTCACTCTAACCAAATTGTTTCCCTTATTTTCAACAAATGCCATTACTGAAAAAATAATTTGTATAAATCTTTTTTAGAATTTAATATCCAATCACTAACAAAGTACGTTGATGTTCAATATTTTTATATTTAATTTAAAATAAAAGGAAAATAAAATATCTGAATATAATTTAGGTAAATTAACTAAATATATATAATAGGTAAATAGAGCAACTGAATATAATTGGTGAATAAAGTACCTGAATATAATAGGTTAAATACTTGAATATAATAGGTAAATTGCTTGAATAAAATAGGTAATTATAAATTTATAATAGGTAAATAAATGTCCAGAATATAGAATATATTAATCAACTTACTTGAATACAGTATGACGTAGGTTAATACACGTGAATGTTAATTAGCATTGTTAGGAAAATTATTTCAATGGTAGGTAAATTATTTGTAGATAATATAGAGTAGGTAAATTCTAGAATTACATGGCACTGATTGAAGTCAACCCTGTGGAGACATAATGGAGCAAAATTCATAATTCAAAGTGTAATTGAAAATTGAGATTAACAATAACGAGAATATATATAGGTATATTTGGGTGAAGGGGTGTTTCAAATATAATAAAAGAATAATCAGGTTTGATGAAGAAAGAAATCAAGATATATTTAGGTCAAGGATTAAATCTAGCAATGAAATGTTTGTTGGACTAGTTTCAAAAATTTAAATATCAGGCCTTTTTTACAACCTTGCAATTTCTTTGCATGATGGTACTCTTTTTGTTCCTGGCTTCAAGTTCGACTGTTTGGTCGAGGGCTCGAGGCTCTACTTTTTTTTGTTTATGGGGTTTGTGGGATCAATTTTTTTGAGAATGCGATAATAGTTGAATTGATAAAGTGATAATGATACAAAGACTCTACCGAATTTCTCGAGCCCTAAACACATTACTATGCTGACAGTAGGTTCTGACTCAAAATCTTAGACTAAAAAACTAGTGTAGCACGATAATTAAAATAGGTTATCCATTAGCTAGGTAGGCACCCTCTCTACACGTACTCCACGGGGTCCAGTTCCTCAGCTTCACTTTCCTTTGATAGATCCCACATCACAAGCTTCTCTGTCTCATGGAGGGCTTGTAGCCTCTCTCAGGTGACAGCGTGGGCCAATTGATGAATTTCCTGCTCATTCATGCACCACTTTCCTACAGGAATCAACATGGGTCTCTCACATTATCCGTGTTGACCAGCATGTCTAGCAACGAGATACTGTACCTTCCCATGCTTGAACTGATCATGCCTCCTTCTCTTGTTGGGCCGCTCCGGGGTACACACTACAAGAAAAACGCACTTAAACCGCGGAGCGTTTCCGTCATCTAAGTGCATTTTTCCGTCGTCTAAGTACTTAGACGAGGGAGACTCCGTCCTCCAGGCTCCGTGCTCCAAGTGCTGTCGTCCAGGCACTTGGACGACGGAGAATATCATCTCCGTCATCCAAGTGCACTTGGACCGCGGACATTCTCCGCGGCCCATGTAATCACCTGGACGACGGAGAATATCATCTCTGTCGTCCAGGTGATTATTTAATTTTTAAAAAAAATTAGATTGTTATTAAATATTAATAATTTAATTTATAAACCAATCTCATTTAAATGATGAAAAACGTTAAAATTAATTAATTAAAATAAAATTATAATTACTAAATTAAATAATAAAATTAATTTGTACATACATATCAAAAACGCATAAAAATTAAAATATTGTTCGGAATGGGGAAAGAAACGATATAATAAACAACTAGCTAAAATACTGGAGGAGCAGATGCGCCGCCGAGTCCCCCACCTCCAGCCGAGTCGTTGTCGTCGAGGTATGGGTTCGGAGGAAGTTGACATTCTCCTCGAGATTGTTGCATGAGGGCGATGAGTTGGGTTATTTATGCTTGTTGCTCATCAAGCCTTTGACGCATGGATTCATTTTCCTCTCGTGCGAGTCGAGCCTCTTGAAATGGCTGCTTTGACGGCCGCAGCCTGAGTACTTCTCCGCCCCGAACCTCCCGTAGATGATAAGTCGGAGGTCGTCGACAAATCTCGAGCCACCTTAGGTCCGAACCCCCTAACCTCTCTGCCAGCTCTACGACCATAGACCTCATCCGCGATTGCAATTTGGCTCTCCATCGATAGAGGAGGCAGGTCTTCCGGCGGCAAATCTGGGAACGCAAGCTGAGTGTTAGCCAATTCTTCCTGCGCACGCTCTACCACCCTTACCTACAAAAGAATAATTAAAAAATTATAATGAAATAATATTTAAATAATAATTACTACAATTAAAAGCACATATAAATATATCACTTACGCCGTATTGACTCGCTTCATTATCGAGCCCAGGCGACACGTACGCGCTTATGCTAGCATCGAGATAAGGGTGTTTGGAGCCCTTATTCTTGTGCTCCTTGGCTATTTGAATGAGTTGCTTGTCGCTGGAAGTATGGTGTTTGTCCTTCTTCCCCCGGTTGGCTTTGTTGACTTCAGAGAATTTCTGTTAGACAACATAATTAAATCATTAAAAAATTAATAAGTAACTAAAATTAAAATAATTCAATTATCTTAATTGAAATAAAAAAAAGTAAACACCTTAAATTCTTCATCTTGAAAGTGGTTACACAACCACTGCCACTCATCTTCTCTATCCCCACGCAGCTCTACGGGGGTAGGCACGGGGCCGATATGTTCGAAGTATTGATGAAGCCTGTACTTCCAGTCATGGTAGATAGAGTTGGCGGTGGAGTTGATATGCCAAAGCATCGCCGGTGTCGGATCTACCTCATATTGCTACTATCAAAAATAAATAGGAAATTATAATCGTATATATTATGAAATTATAATATTTATTGGTTATTAGAAAATAAATTTAAAATTGTACGTATTACGTACCGAAAGTTCTTTAAAGAGTTTCACATTCTCTTCATCCGGCAACTCCTTCCAATTAGGGGCAATGAAACGAACCCGGCTACGAAGGATTGACCCTATGCTATGCGCCGAGAGACTTGCTAGCTGAGCTATAAGACGGTCACCGGTGAATTTGTCGTACGGCAAGTCGATCTTTTTCCCGGTCGCCTTTAAAATTTTCTCCGCTTTGCCTCCTTTGACGAGACCGCGAGTCCTTTTCGGTTTCGGGTCAGTCGGGGCCCTCCTTTGCTTACACCGGGCGCTGTAGAGGATAGATTCAGAGGTCGAGGACGCCTGAGTACTTGCTGTTGAACCGGTACCGGGCGTCGGACTTGAATAGGGGTCGTCATCACCGCTCGGGATAAATGGGGGAGTGAGAATTTCCCCTGAGGGCTCTGCCGACGGACCAGATGAAGGGTCCGGATTGAGGGCGTCGTTGCCCTCCTGTAATTCTCAACCGACTTGGTCCGCCAAGCGGCGGAGCATAGCATCTTCGGCCTCCTGTTGGGCTTTTTTCTTTCCGGAGGGAGCCATTTAAACCTAGGAGTACGTTGTTAAAATACCTGATTATCATAATAATTATATACAAAAATTTACGCTAATTAAGTGCGGCTAAGATTTAAATAGAGTACACTAGCATGGCTTTTTCGGTCGTTCAATGGACGTGCGACACGCGCGATAAAGTGTAAATTTTCAATTAATCAGCCTTGGTTCAATCAAAAAATATGGCCAGTTAGGGATAGAGATAACGCGAGAGGCAGGACTAATTTCGACAAAACACCCCGAGGCTAACCAAATGAATGGTATATACTCTATTGGTGTCGTCTTTCTTAGATCCAAAACCTGTCACTAGTCATAACCCGTTTCTAGACACCATGTCCGACATTCGGCCAATCTTTCAAAAATTTACACTCCCTCAAGTCCTTTGCAAACTCCGTCATCAACCTCGTGTCCATAACTTCACTTAGGTTATGGTGTGCGGTGATGAAATCCACACATCACGAGGGGTTAGGGAGATAAGCTAGGAAAAGAGGCGCCATCTATTCAAAAGAGTGCGACTTAATAAACCAAACTTATGAACTAAATTTAAATCAAAGACGTACTACCATACAATTGACTAGAAAATACACATAATTATCAATTAATAATTTTTAATTACATGCAATAATAATCACAAATTATACCATTTATTAAAACAATAAATAATGACAATAATGAATTATTATTTATCATGCATTTAATAATAATTATTCATTTACCAATAAAATTAATTATTATTAACAATAATTATTATTACTATTATTTAATTTTAACTAATAATTATTCATTACCAAATAACAACTAATAATGATTACTAAATAATTAATTATTACTAATAATTATTATTAATTACTAATTATTTAAAACTATTATAATTACAACTTTCTTGAGGATACATAATTAGTAATTAATAATAATTATTAGTAATAATTCTTAGTAATAATAATTATTTAAAACTATACTAATTCTTCGGCCTCTATTGGTACGTACCTTTCTTGAGGATACATCCAAGTGTACTGGACCGGACCAGAAATGAGCACCTGCTCGGGCAGGTGGATCATTATGTAAATCATGATGTCAAAGAAAGCAGGGGGAAAAATCCTCTCTAGTTTGCAAATGATGTGCACAATTTGTTGTTGCAATTCCACCACATCTGACTTCTTTAATTCTCTGGCGCATAACCTCTGCCACCATGTGCACAATGCCACTATTGGTTCGACGACGTCACGAGGCAAATATGGTCGAATTACCACTGGAATCAGACGTTGCAGCATAACGTGATAGTCATGTGTCTTTAGACCAACAAACTTGTGTTGCACCTCGTCCACTGCTCCAGTTATAGTAGCTGCATACGTAGCCGGATAACGAACGCCCTTAAACTAGTGAAATACAGAACGTCTAAGTATCGGCTTCACTGTGTAAGGTGCAGCTGGCATCTTGTTGTACACTCATTTCCTATCCCTCCTCAACCACAAGGGACGACGTAGATTCATTGATTCCAGATCTTTGCGCGCTTTGGGAGTATCTTTAATCTTGAACTTAATACCGAGTATTGTTCCCACCACGCTGTCGCACACATTCTTTTCTATGTGCATCGCGTCCAAGTTGTTCCTCAACTTCAACTTCGACCAGTAAGGGAGTTCAAAGAATATACTCTTGTGATGCCAATAGCTGAGATCATGTGGAGGAATTGGATTGCATTTCTTTACATCCGCGTCATTGGTCAACACACCAAAGTCGAAATAGCTCAACCTCTCTAAAATCTCTTCACCTGACCAACTACGGGGTTTAGGATTGTTCTCTACCGTCCCGTCGAAATGAGCTTCATCCTGTCAGAATGGGTGGTCGTGAGGAAGCGATCTAAGGTGACCCAAGTAACAAACATTCCCCGCGTGCCAACTAGAGTTCACGTCGTCCAAACATATAGGACATCCATTATATCCTTTTGTCCTGCAGGCTACCAACATCACATACGCTGGAAAATCGCTGATCGTCCACATTACGGCAGCCCTCATTGTGAACATCGTGTCACTGAATTTGTCATAAGTAGGGACTCCATTTTCCCACAACAATTTCAGCTCGTAGATAAAAGGTCTGAGGTAGACATCTAAGCACTTCCCTGGAGATTTAGGACCTGGAATTAGTACAGTAAGGAAATTAAATTCCTTGTTCATGCACATCCACGGAGGCAAGTTGTACGGCATCAGAATAACTGGCCAAGTGCTAACAGCGGAGCTATTACTTCCCCAAGGATTGAATCCGTCTGTAGATAGGCCGAGTCTAACATTTCTAACGTCTGCAGCAAAGTCTCCAAATTCTCTGTCGAAATGTTTGAAACCCTCCCCATCCGCGGCGTGTCGCAGGACATCGTCATCTATTCGCTTTTCTGCGTACCATCACATCGCCTCTGCTGTGTGTACAGACATGTAGAGGCGCTGCAATCTGGGAATCAAGGGAAAATATCGAACAACTTTCACAGGAATTCTCTTTTTCGAACTCTTCCTATTCACCTGGAATCTGCACTGGCTACATACGGGACAATAGTCCAAATATTTATACTCTTTGTAAAATAGCACACAATAATTCGGGCATGCGTCAATCATCCTGTACTTTAGGCCGAGGCTGCTCAAGATATTTCTAACCTTATAATGAGATTTAGGAAGATTGTGATCATCAGGAAGCAACTTACATATTTGCTCCTGAATTTCGTCAAAAGCACTCACTGACATTTTGTGCTTCACTTTTATCTTCATTTGCTCCATCACATATTGCAACACATTCTCTCGACATCCAGGGAACACCGGGGTCTGCGCTTCAAGTAGCATCCGATTGTACTTATCCATCTCACTAGTGTCAGTGGCCAAGCTAGCAGCGGGGAATGTGTCATCATGCTCATGAGTGGTACTGTAACCTCCGTCTTGGTGTTGGTATCCACCATGACTACTTCCCGGAAACGCATCATGGACCAAATCTGCAGTTGGGTTGCAAGCTGGGGGGCCGGCACCACTGCCGCTGGATGAGGCACCCTGGTAACTGTACCCTGAGCTGAAGTCTGCTGCGCTGAACTCAACTGCTTCACCATGCTCGCTCCATGTAGTGTAACTCCACATCATACCATTTTCGTACAGGTGTTGCACCATAACATTAACCTCCGCATACTGACAATTAAGACATTTCTGACACGGACACCTGAAACGTTTCTTTCCCTGACCATGTTCTATCGCAAAATTCACAAATTCGCTAATTCCATCCATATACCGGACATCACATCTATTCTTCAACTTCATCCAACTCTTGTCCATACTGCTACAAAATATTATAATTAATTAATTAATACATATATATTAGTCCATTAATTAACTATTAATTATACGTACTCGATCTACATCGATCAATTACGTAATTTAATATGTGTAGCTAACATCCATGCATGTATGTACGTTTTAACTAAATATTAAGCAAATTTTAACTGCGTACGTACCTGCTGGCCTTCTCGATATCAGTTAAGAGCTAGTGAGCGGAGATCCGATCCTTCTCCTTCTCTTTCTCCTTCTCCTTCTCCTTCTCCTTCTCCTTCTCCTTCTCCTTCTCCTTCTCCTTCTCCTTCTCCTTCTCCTTCTTCTTCTTTAAACTTTCGCGATCGATTCCCGGGAGAGGAAAGAGAGTTTGGCATCGGGCTTATATAATGCTTCACTTAGACGACGGAGGTGTCGGTACGTGGTCTAAGTGGACATCACTCGGACCACGGTGTGTCGGTCCGTTGTCCAGGTGAGAACCTGGACGACGGAGATAGTATTCTCCGTCGTCCAGGTTCTTACCTGGACCACGGAAAAGTCTCCGAGGTCCAGGTAAGCACCTGGACGACGGAGATAGTATTCTCCGTCGTCCAAGTACCACCTGGATGACGGAGAAGTCTCCGTCGTCCAAGTGTCACTTAGACCACAGAACAATTCTGTTTCCGTGGTCTAAGTGATGTTTTCTTGTAGTGACAATTTGAAACAGGAACAAAGAAGGCAACTCTGGTGGCTGCGTTGAAGGGTCCTGTGGCAATTGCTCGCTGTCAGTCACTTCCTCTTGTCTGTTATCTGTGCTGAAGCCAACATCAGTTATGATAACCTGGTCCTGGTACCATCTCCAGGCCATCTCTTCCCACTAGCTTCCTCCTCAGCCCAGATGGCTTCCTTCCGGCGAGCCTCCTCTAGTTCTTCCAACTTACCACATTGAATGGGACAACCATCCCCAGGATATGACAAACTACGACATGCCATATAGTAACCCCGAAAGGTAATATATTCAATATAAAAAGTAGCCCTGAAGTGATCTCCTAAAGGAAGGGTTACCTTCACATGCAGCGGATGCAGTAGATCGACTTCCATAAACAGGCGGATCTCCTTGTTGTCCTCGAGCCGTGCCTGATTGTAGTCAATGAACCGACACAGGCAAGAACCAAGTGACCTCCACCAATGAGTCACTTCCACCCATCAGTGAGGTAACCACTAACAACTTTAGCCTGTGCCCAAACACGAGCCTTGTGTACACAAACCAAATCCGACGGAATCAGGTCTCTAGTCTCCACTGCAAGCATAATGATATTATAGTAAAACCATGGTCCTCTGTCAACCGCCCTACAGAGAGCACTAAAATCTTTGAATTTTCCCATGAAGATATCATGGGTACACTCTCAGATCTTGATAGCTTTGAGGCCTAGTACTCATTGCGATAAGCTGATCATCCAATGCCCTCAACCTCGACCTGTTCTTTTGGAGATAGGATGGGAGGAGAAAATCCTAATTACAGCAAAGCCGTAATCATTGGCTTCCTTTGCCGCTCCAATGGAGAGGTTGACTTCCTCGCAAGGAAGGTGAGGAGGGAAGGCGGCCATCAGCTTTAGGGAGAGCAAGAACCAAATCGGTGTCATACACCTAGGGCACGACGCCAAGAGAATAAGAAAAGAAGAGACGCTAGAGGACAAAACGAACGGAACTAAGAAACCTAGTCAAGATAGGTGTGAGAGATAAGTCAACTGATAAGCAAATCGGGGAAAAAACTTGAAAAAGGGAAGGATTGCCGATCAAAAAGATGGCGGCGCAACTAGGGTTTTAGAATAGGTTTGCAATTTTTTTTTGTTCCTCTCGACTACCACTATTCTCTTTTTGGTTTGTGGGATCATTGTTTATCTCGTGTTAGCTTCAAACTAAAGACGTAGTTAGTAGGGACTAGGGGTCGACTTATGTCTAGCTTTCACCGTGAAAGGGAGAAGTAGAGCTACGTACTCTTTATTCCAATTTTACTTAATGCATGTGTATTCTATGCGTACTAATTATGTACTCATTGTCATCTCAATTGCATTAAAATACAACTCTTTTCCTTTAAAAAAAAAAATACAATTCTTTGGGTCATTGATCCGGCCTGCTGAAAAAGAAATTTCGAAACTAGAAGATATGTATGTATGTAGTCATTTACTAGCTAAAAGAAACTATTCATTTTCAACTCCATCCCCAGTAAATATTGAAGAATTGTCAATTTGCTTACCATGTCGTTCACTTTGTTTGAACTTTCAAAGAAGATTTATCATTCGATCCGTTTCACTATACATTGAATTTAATATATCTAGCCAGACATCAATTTCACTAATAAATACGAACTGAGCAGGGCGGAGCTAGCCACCAGTTTTCCTGGGCGGCTTAAGCCCTAGTAAGATTTTTAGGTAAAAAAAAATGATTATATTTGACCTTTAAAAAAGAAAATTATGTATATACTTCTACGTCGAGTTTTTGATACGAAACCAAGTTTTGCTCTTTATTTCAGTCAAAGCTAACAAAGATGTGGCACCATATTATACACATAATTTCTTACTTCATAAACTACATGCGAGAATTTCTTTTCTCTTCCATTCATGTCATTTACCTCTTTGTGACACCGTCCTACACAATGACCATCTATTTGTTATTCCTCACTAAAATTATACGAGCTTTAATTTTTGCAAACTTAAGGATTTAGTACTTATACAAAACATCTATCTTTGAGTTTGATCCTATTTTTGGTGTTTTCTTTATTCCCTCTAACCCTTTCGAGTTTAAAGCTTAAAACTTTGGTGAGTTGTGTTTGTAAAATTATGTACTTTTTTTCTCAATTTAGTATGTTAAAATTCAACTATATATCATTATGAAGTAACGAAAAATATTTGAAAAAACAATTGTGCGCTGCACAGTATTGCCGAGTTATAATTAACTCGAATAACAATTAATTCCTGACTCCATCACTAGAATCAGGTCCGGATAATGGTTTTCAAAAGGAATAAAAACGCCGATCTCGATCCTTTTATTACTCTTGATGTAGTAGTACAGAATATTCACTTGAGAATAATGTTGTATGGAGAAAACAAATTAATGTGGCGGAAATATAGAAAGGTCCGTAGCTATTCAAGTAGTAATTCCTGTTGATAAGCAAACAAGACGTCGAGCTCTTGAAGTTGAAAGAGCTGACGAGTCAAGGCGACAAAGCTAGCCATATATTGTGTGGTGTTTAGAGCAAGATGACTATATAAAACTATAAAAGCTGAACGATTAATGGCAGTTGCCATGTTCTTGTCCTTGTATCTATGATAAAATAATTTACACAGATTACAATAAGCATCGATCTTCTTGTACCTATTTAACTGGCATAGCTCGCTCTATGCGCTCAACCTGCAACACTATAATTTTCTTGTTTGACAATATAATTTCACATAAAAAAAAAACAATTTCTTGTTTGACAATGTAAACTCACATAAATAAAAACAAAACCACATTGTTTGTACGGCATGGTTTTAGGGTGTGTGTAGGTGGTGGCGGCACTACCAAAAAATAGCACTTACGCGATGAAACATTTTCGTCGCCTAAGTGATATCTTAGGCGATGAAATCATATTCGTCGTATAAAGTTTTAGATGACGCTAATTTACAATTTTAGGTGAAGAAGATGTTCTTCGTATAAGTTTATGTAGGACAACGAAATTGTTTCGTCGTTTAAGATAAACATCTTAAACGACGAAAACGTTGTCTGAGACTTACATCGAGACGACAATCATATTTCATCTTCTAAGACAAACATCTTAGATGACGAACGTTGATGAGTTCGTCGTGTAAGAGTCTAACACGGGCGACTACCTTTTCTTCGTCGCCTGAGTTGTGGAATTACATTAGACGACGAAATCGTCAGATTTCGTCTCCTAAGTTATGTGGTTTGTTTTATAAAAAAATTATTTTCCTAAATAATAATTTAATTAAAGTTAAATATTAAATTAAAAAATACGAATTTAACCCAAAATTTATATATTAAATAAAAAACTGTAATTATCCAAATGTACATGTACAGTATGTAGAAACCGAAACAAAACAAAAAGACCGACATTGACGAGAGTTTGGGCCCCGCCGAGTCCCCCGGTTCTCGGATCGTTGTCATCGGGTCAGGGCTGCCGAAAAGGGACACTCGGCTGACAAACATCATCCGGAACATTGAGGAATTGGAGTAACTTATCCAGCTTCTCCTGTAACACATAAGTCTGTGCGATCGCCGATTGTGCATGCGTGGTTGCTGCTTAAATCACTGCCAGGCCGCAAGAGCCCACTCCTCGGCCGCCTGGACCCGCTCTTCGGACGCTGCGCTACTCGATCGCCTCGTCGTCGAATCGTGACTCAGATCTCCATGGACATCCTGTCCGAGGCCTCGAACCTCCTTCCCAGGTCGGCGGCCAAAAACTATATCTGCAATAGCGATCTCAGTCTCCAAGGGCAGTGGAGGCATGCAACTCTTCTACCGTCAACCCTGAGTTCTTCTCCAACATGCGCGCCACTGCCTCATCTAGCCATTTGTTGCACTCTTGCTTGAAATGGATATCGTGAACATGAATATCAAATTCTAAAAAAAGACATCATTTCCCCAAAAAATGTAAGAAACCAAAAACCTATACGGAAGAAAACACTTCGAATAACATCTCAATTTCCAAAATAATATACTGTGAGCACCGATTCTCATCCGGATTTCTCAACTTCCAAGAAAAAGAACAACAACAACAACAACAACAACAACAATTAACCTAATTAAATGTCATGATCATAATTCAATTACTTCAAACCAACAATAATAATACTCTCATTCTATTTCGGAATAAGTGTTACTAACAACGTTTTAAGTCGTAACATCTTCTTCTTGATCGGGCTTATTGTAAGCATCCACAGAGGAGCAGAGATGCGAGTGCTTCGAACATTTATCTCTGTGAGCCTTTGCAAGGTAGGCAATCTTCGTGGAGCCCGAACCGTGATGACAATTCTTCATTGCCCGATTGGCTGTATTCGCCTTCGACCTTGTGTATTTCAAAACTAGGAAAATTAATTACTAAGATAACTTATAAAAGTATTATTTCATTAACAAACCAAAAGTAATGAATTACAAACCACAAACTTATCCAACTCGAAGTGGCTCACCAACCAATCCCACTCGGCTCTCCTTTTCTCCTAGAACTCCTCTGGGGCTGCGCTGTGTTTTTTGTAGTGCTTGTGCAATTGGTGCTTCCATCTCCTGTACACGTCTGCGACTGACTTCTCTACGGATTCCAGCATCTCCGTAGTTTGGTCCAAGTTGAAGTGTACCTAAGAAAAAAAATAAAAATCCTTTGAATTAATTGATAAACCTCATAATTTAAAATAATTTATAAAATAAATAAAACTAAATATCTCATATTAATTACCGAGAGTTCGCGGACAAATCTGAGCCTCTTATCTTCCTCCAGCTGCTCCCAAGTAGGGGCTATCATACGTATCTTGCTACGTACAATATTCCTGATCTGAGTCACTATCAAGCTTGCGAGCTCCTTCGACGGAGGGTCTCTGGTGAAAATATCATACATCACATCAATCCATTTTTCAAGCCTCTTAGTTGTCTCCTCTATTTTGCACCCATTCGAAACTCCCTGAGTACGTTTGGGGGCCAGGGCTAAGGTGTCCCTAGTCGTTTCTTTGCGTCAGATGCTAATGCAACAAGACTGTTGTGTGGATGGCCCAGAGTCCAAAGATGGATTCGCATGCTCATAGGCGACTGGTCATTAAGTTGAACCAGAATGGTCGATGACCTTTGACCCGACTTGTGACCCTCAATGGTCTCCTTTGACGATTGTGCCCCCCAACTCAATCGTTGGAATGACGATTGCAATACGGCCCTCCGCTCCTGTTTGGTTTGCCTCTTCTTTCCTCCAGTCATCTTGAGTACCTATTCAACAACCAAAATCATTCAAAACATATTCATACCATATGAACATATAAGCAACATCAACACATAAGGTACAATACCATTCCAAACCATTTATCATACTATCATTCAAAATCGTTTCACTATCAATTAATCTATTTCACAATGCAATCAATCCAAATTGATCAACATGCCACAATTCATCCTTAATTCAAATCACGGTTCATGCATTACCTTACTCAATCCTATGTCACAGTAACCCATCAAATTCTTATATCACAGTAATTAACCAATTATCACAACTCTATCGATCATCAATCATCAAATTCTATACAACAATCCATTAGGTATAATAAGGCATAAAACAATAGCTATATATATATATATATAGAGAGAGAGAGAGAGAGAGAGAGAGAGAGAAACTGCCTCCACCGAGTAGTTTAATAAAATTGAGAGGGAGAGAGAGAGAGGTATGGTGGAGGAGGTGGCGATTGTGCATACGAAGGAGATGACGGCAGTTGTGCAAAGCGGACGGCTGAAATTGGCGGCGGTAGTGCGGTAGAAGAGGCGGGGGAGGAGTGAAACCCATGGGTTTTGGGTGGAGGCGGAGGAGGGAATTGCCGTGGGTTTTGGAAGAGAGAAAAAGGCAGTGGCGGCATCGATTTAGAGTGGCCGAAGATGTTCTGGAGACGGCGGCTAGGGTTTTGGGATGGACGGTGGTCTGAGAGAATTTGGGGAAACAATTTAGGGATTTTTTTGTGTTTGGATTTGGGGAAGGAGATATGTTGATTTGATACAAGCTTTTAGGCAACGAAACAACATTTTTTTAATGAAATTTTCCCAAAATTTGGGCAGAAAATATGAACCGCCAAATTTTTGGGGTTCGACGACGAAATGAATATATTTGTCATATAAATACAATTATATATATATTTTAAATATATGTCAAATTAATTTATTATAGTTGCTTATAATTAAATCATCAAAAATCAACCATTAGATGTAACCAGTACATTAATACAATATTGTAGAAAATAATTCAACCAAATTCGGATTAGTTTAAGATTCGATTGATTAGAATTTGTGATTAATTAGCGAAAAATACTTAAATGACGGAATCGATCGTAAAAAATAAACCGTCCACCCGTTTCCAACATTATGGGTGTTTGTGTTATCATAAAAACTTTAATTTATCAACTAAACAGAGATTAATTGAAACTCGACATCTAAAATTTATTTAATATTACAAACTTGTCATATATCAACTAATGTTGTATAACTTAAGTGTTCGTATATATATATATATATATTCACTCAACATCAATATTATAAAAATTTAATTTAGAAGAAACAACCGTTGGATATATTCATCATAACATAATATATTAGCGGACGACTTTTTAGAAAATACTAAATTCGTTAAGGTTTTGATCGGCAGTGTCAACCCTAAAACTGAAATACTCAACGAAATGAAAAGTTTTATATCTGAATCTTCATAACTCTAATTTTGTAACGGTCGACACTCAAAAGTAAAGAATTGTGTACTTTTGCCCCTCGACGAAAAAAATATGCATTTTAGGATGTTATAAATGGTCGTGCTCTTAGGAGAAAATTAATGAACTTCTTCTTAGACGACGAAACAGTGGTGTTACGTCGTCTAAGTGAAACTTTAGACGATGAGTTTCACCCGGTTCGTCATCTAAGATTTTGAGGTTCAAAAGCAATTTGGCCATGGTGGTAATCCTAATGCCTCTATCATTTTTTAAAACACTTATGATTTGGAAAATGTTTTACATGTTTCAATCAAGCTCTAGATTACACAATGATCAAACGATATCACACATGAAAGAATATGTTCATGATGTAGCTATGCATGCACAATAAGGCTCAAAATCTCACTTGGGACATGGATAGTTTCGAAAACATGACAATCATTATTTTTCTCATGTACAAGCATTTTGAATGACATATACACTTTTCAAACTGATTAAACATGCATTGTTTTCTCTTTTTAAACATGCTCAAATTATGGAATCTACTAGCCGTTAGTTCAATCTCATCATTGAGAGTGGTTATTGGGACACAAAACATACCAAACACACATACTTTTGTATTACATTTCTCCAAATTTTCAATTTTTTATTTTTTATTTTTTAGATTTTTTAGGATAAGGAGTGATACGACGTAGCCTACGACCTCACACTTTAAAACCAAATTGTCCTCAATTTGTATCAAGATATATATCACACATAAGTGCACATGAGGTACATAAGCAATATCACATCACATTTTAATCTGCTAACACATGTTTTCCTAAGTATAACAACTAGAATGTATTCACACTTAAAGGGTCATATAGTTTCTCAGAAGTAATGAAGCTATTAAAGTCCTATCAACTACAATGGGGGCATGCATACTAATAATATTTTAAAGGAAAAATGACCATGTAATCAAGCATATAATATGAGGGGACCTCACACTTACACAAGACTACCACATTCTAATATGACTCCAAACAAAACTCTACTTAAGCATCATTCGCAAACATATCCATATTATGCAAAGAAGTAAAGAGAGTATGGATAAAGATGGTGCAAACGCTTTGAAGACCGACTACTAGCTCCATGTGCATGAACATGTAAACCAATGAGGGCCAAGTTAGGTCTCGTCATCCAAGGGTGCATACGTATTGGTCATTATCCTTAAACGGTGCTCTAGGACTTGTCTCGACCTCAAGGGATTACTCTATGCCTCTTGCCTCAAAGTCCCAAGCTCTTAGTCTCCAAAATAGGCTTGAAAGGCTTGAAATGGTAAGAGACCTTCGATGGATCGAAGGAATGCTACGATCTATCGCAATAGTGCCTCAGATGCAAACTGCAGGTAGCCTTCGATGCATCGTAGAAATAGGCTTCGATGGATCGAAGAAGTGCCTCGGGTTTTCACTACTTCAACATTTTTCAGAAATTTTCCCATTCTTCAAGTTCTTGATTTCCATACCTATTCCACAATATTCTATACTCCTCTAACCTCACACTTATTCTCGATCATAGCCAATAGTGTCTGATCATCGTGGGTTGTAGTTTAAGGAAGTTAACATGGTCTGTAACTCTACCATTTTGTTATAATGAATACTTCTTGAGTAGTACCACTCTACTACTTGGAGCTATAGTACTTTTTGAATTGTCGTAAAGGCAAACATCAAAGTGATCCATGCATTTGCCAATGTTAGATCAAAATGGATACATTCTTGATGTCTTCCTCTTCTTCTCATTTGCTCTTCCAAGTAGCATTCCAAACTCCTCCTTCAATATTGATGTGGACTTGATGTGTGGGAAGGAAGTAGGTGGTTGTAGTATCTCAAGACAAGGTGAAGAATTGGCAACATAGCTTCCTTTCCAATCCTTCACTTCTTCATAGAAATATTGGTTGCTAAATGGAGGATCAAGAGGTAAGAATGCCTTGGTCTCAATCTTATCGTCATAATCATAAATCATTGCTTCTTCTTGCTCCATGAGGAGTTCTTGGTGGTACTATTTTATTTCCGGGGGAAGGAATGGTCGTACTTCTTCAACTTTGTCTTCTATGCTTGGCCCAAACACTTTCTCTTCTCTTTGGGCATCCCTTTCATCTAGCTCCTTCATCAATTCTTCACGATAGCCCATAACCGGTTACGTAGATGAGTTCAAAACTATATTTTCCTCAACACTCCAAGCTTCATCATACACGGTTGAGTCTTCATCATCGGATGAGGAATTATTATACATGGCTCCTTAAGAAGTTTCCACTGAAGCTTCATGGTTGATGGAATGTTTATGAGGTGCTACTTCTTCTTGATTAAACTCTTGTGCTCTCTCGAATAGTACACTCACTTGAGCTTCCAATCCTTGAATGTCCCTTTGAAATTCCTCTCTCACCTGAAATTCCTCTTGTATACATTGGAACTCATTCCTAATACATTGCCTTGATGCTTCTTGTTCAGTATTCAAATTGGCAAGTATCCCCTCCAAGTTCGGATTAAGGTTTTCTTCTTGAGGTGGGGGGTGCCACTAATTGCCTGAAGTATGCACGGGCCTCCTCTTGTCTAGCTAGGTGCGCCTCAACTCGGGCTAGGTGGGTGTGAATGAGTGCTTCCAAATTTTAATTACAGGATTCTTCTTGAATAGATACCGAGTATGCTTGATGCATCCTCATGTTGTACTCATACTCCTGAATGTACTCGAGATATTCATATCTCAAGTTGCACTAAAGAGGTGAATGCACTTGAGAACCACATAGAGCACACGCCTCCACATAAGAATACGTCGACTCCTCGGCTTGATAATTCCACTTTTGATAGCCTCCATTGTATGGTACTTGTTACCCATAACCACTTGAATTCTCTCAACCATTTTACCATGCGTCCATGATGAGTTCTTCCTCGAAAAGAGGATTCAAAAGCATGAAATCTGGAAACACACTAAGTAACCAATAGATATTAGTCCTCCAAACTCCTAGAGTGACTCAAAGTCTTGAAGGCCTTCCACGATACTTCTTTGGTACCCTACTCAAGGAAACATCAATGAGCACTCTAAGAATTCGATCGAATGGGATTCCAGTACACGGCGTAGTGGAATTCACAGTGCTATGGACACCAAGGTGAACCAAGGTAAAGGCGTGCGTGATCCAATATATCAAAATCGCCAAATAAAGTCCTAAGAATCTAGGGTATAGCAGAAATTAAGTTTGCTAAATCTAGACACAATAACTACTATGCTTGAAAGTAAGACAATACTTAGATATGCTCCAAAGAATATAAATACTTAAGATAAAAGAGGTAGAGATAAGTAAAACAACCTCAAGCAAAACACAATCTTCAATGGATCTAAGAGAAAGGCTTTGATGGTTCGAAGCAATGCCCTTGGTTCGGAAATAAAGGTTACACTTTGATGGATGGAAGGAATAGGCTTCGATGGATCGAAGCAACTCCCCTGGTCTTCATCGCAACAAGGCTTTGATGGATCAAAATATAATCCTTCAATGGATCGAAAGTATGTCTTGCAAAAATGTTAGAAGCAAAAATTCTAGCACAATTTTACCTCAAAGTATCTCCCAAAGTATTCTATAGATCAAAGGCAAGGATAATAAAGTTCTAAGTGATAAAATGAAGAAAACTACAGAGCTAAGAAATAATGATCAAGCAAAATATCCGGTTTTACCGCAATCAAGGCTATCCGAAACTAAAGAATTAAGATGAGCCTAATCCCCGATAATGGCGCCAAAAATTTGTTGAAAAAGTTTATCCCCATACACTTTATGCACTATTATCAAGCCCATAAGTATAAAGAGTGATTTCCGCCCGCAAGTATACGGGGTCAAGCTATAGTATTTATAAGAGTCGAGTGTCGAACCCACGAGGATTAGCCACTTGAACTCCATAGTTTGAATTGATTAAGCACTTACACTATGGTTAGACCAAGCACTAACTCGATGCTAAACTAAAATAAAATGTGGATGTATATCTCACACTACTAAATCATTTGGAGACCTAATATTACAAGGGGTGATTAGACTACGATGAGGGATTGTATGAGTTGTTTGATTTATTATACACTGATGCAAAGAGATTAAATAACAAACAAATTCACGATAAGAGAGAATAGTTGACTAGGAAAATCTCCACTAACCATTTGATGCTCAAACAATGTCCCGATTTACGTATGTAGTTAAAGTCTGTTTCACACAAGTAAATGTCCAAATCGTAACCTTTTGGGTCACGTTTGGTTTTGAACCCAAGATCTTAGGCCATTTCGGACTCTAGACGACTTGAGCCAAACTTTGAAGTATTTAATGAACCGGGACCAAGACCTAAACTATTTCGGGTGGTTTACATCTCGATGGTATGTCACGTGAGTGAAGCAAACAAGCGTACTATGTGATATTTGTGGAAGGTTTTTCTTCCCGAATCTCTATTGGAGGACCTAGGAGAAAGTCTAAGTGAATCTCTCAATCTGCACTTTGTGAGTTACGAGTCGAAAGACCCAACTAATAGCCATAATAACCTCTCGATTCAATGTGTGCTTGACTAAAGCTCCTTAAGTATATTGAAACTCAAGGAGGCTCTAGTCCTTGCTTAGTGCTAAGGAAACCAAACCTTAAGGTAAACCCTCTTGGAATAGACCCTAATCATGTTTACATGCTCATCTAACCTTAGGTGAGTAGCGAATTCAACCAAGGTCCCATTTTTAGTTCCTTAATGCATACATCAACTTAGCTAAGGTCAACACATGCATAAACGAAACCATAAATCAAGCTCAAGCAAATAAATAACCATAAACACATAGTAATCTCATTCACAAACACATGTTTCACTCAACATACACAAACACATAAACCATACATGAATCAATCCATCATTTGTCTACATCAAACGGCTAGAATTCTAACCCTAGCCTCCCAAATGGGACGACTCACTACACATAATGAAAATGAAGTCTAGATACATAAAGAGAAATCAATAGGTGTAAGAAATAACCAAAGAGTCCCTTAAGCAAATCCTTTAAGTTCTTCAAGTACTTCTTCACTTCTTGCTACCTTTTTGCTTCTTGGCTCCACAAAGATGATGAACCCACCTTAGGCTATGGTGAAGATAAGAGTATGCTGGTGGTGATAGTGGTTCCTAGGCCTTTTGGTGGTGATAAAGGAGATGTTTGATATGGAGAAGAGAGCTAAAGGGTTAGGGAATGAGTAAGGGTTATAGAGAGAGAGAGAGAGAGAGAGAGAGAGAGAGAGAGAGAGAGAGAGAGTAAAACTATGAAAACTTGTAAATGAGATATGTTCTCATTGTGATGAGTGGGGAGCTTGACCAAGGGAAGTAATGGGATATAAAATGGGGTGTTTGTTGAGCCCTTGGATATGTTAGAGTGGTCATGAATTTTGATCCAAGGGCCACAACTTGTGATCCCTTTTTCTTGGCTTCTAGGCTAAAGTACAAACCATGCCTAATACTTTTAAAATTCAAATTGTGTGACACCCTAACCAAATCAGCTAGGAACCCTAGCCACCCAAATGGGACTACTCACTACACATAATGAAAATGAAGTCTAGATACATAAAGAGAAATCAATAGGTCTAAGAAATAACTGAAGAGTCCCTTCAGAAAAGCCTTTAAGTTCTTCAACTTCTTCACTTCTTGCTCACTTTTTGCTTCTTGGCTCCATAAAGATGATGAACCCACCTTTGGCTAGGGTGAAGAGGGTGAAGATGAGAGTATGGTGGTGGTGATAGTGGTTCCTAGGCCTTTTGGTGGTGATAAAGGAGGTGTTTGAGGTGGAAGAGAGAGCTAGAGGGTTAGGGAATGAGTAAGGGCTATAAAGAGAGAGAGATTAAAACTATGAAAACTTGTGAAATGAGATATATTCTCATTGTGATGAGTGGGGAGCTCGACCAAAGGGAGTAATGGGATAGAAAATGAGGTGTTTGTTGAGCTCTAGGATGTGCTAGAGTGGTCATGAAGTTTGATCTAAGAGCCACAACTTGTGATCCATTTTTCTTAGTTTCTAGGCTAAAGTCCAAACCATGCCTAATACTTTCAAAATTCAAATTGTGTGACACCCTAACCAAATTTTCTAGGGTTCCTATCTAGGTGGTTTGGGTCAAGCTTGAAGTGTTTGGGCCATACTCGATAGTCCGGCCGACCATGGATAAATCTGGCGATTTTTCGGCAATTTCTGACAACTTTCGGCGACCATTTTTTGTCATTTTCTCAAAATTGCTCAAATGCTCTTGTGACTTCGAAAATGTGCTCGCATTCTCCAAAAAATGATTAATTTTTATTTTTAATTAAGAGCGTTTCCGTGCCAACTCCCAATTTTCTAGCATGAACAGGAAACATTATAAGAACGATGTTTTATTCATAGAAGACAAGTAATAAGCATGAAGTTAGGAACATAATTCGAACACAATTATGGATCTAACAAAAATTAAATAATTAATTAATGAAATATGCAAACAATGTCGCTGGAAACTATATTCGGGTCGGAATATTTCACTGGAGAACTCCATCACCGTACGTTATTACGTACGTAATTAAATTAAAAAAAATTAATCAAGAAAAATGAGTTAATACATTCACCGATAAGGAGATAAGTAGGTAAACTCGAACTCTGAAGGTGGAAAAACCGTATAAATTGAAATTATGGCTGGAGGTGGTATTGAGAGGTTTTGATAGAAGTTGAGAGATGAGAGAAATATGAAATGCTCGATTTGGAAATGGATTCTGATATAAATAATTGAGTTTTCTTAGACTAACTAATTTGTAGTCTAAGTGTAACACTTCGTCGTCTAAGTACAAACTTTTATTCGTCGCCTAAAAACTCAATTTAGACGAAAAATATCATATTTCGTCGTCTAAGCACAAACTTAGACGATAAATTATGTATTTCTTCGTCTAAGTCCAACTTAGGCGACGAGTTATTTGCTTGCGCGACGAATTAATTTTTCGTCGTCTAACACTTAGACGACGAAACAGTTAAAATTTCGTCGTCCAAGTATTTTTTTTTGTATATTGAAAAACATATAGTAAAATAAGTTTAATTAATTATAAAGAGCTTCTATGAGCTCATTTCTTTTTTCTCAGATTTAGGAGTTCCTAACATGAGTACAATAAAAAGCATGGTCAGAGAAAAAAAAATTTTAAAACTTTTTTAGCTAAGGATCTTCAATAGCGAGCTCCATTGTGGTTTGTGGAGATACTCTTATATCTGTTCATTGTTCACCCAGCTGGCCATCTCTATCATATTGTTCAGTTTGTATATATATTTTCTGAAAATCAAAGTATACGTATCAGACACTTTAATTAATGGGTTATCGAAAAAAAGACACTTTAATTAATTAACGGGCATGAGCAACAGTGATCGATCACTGAAAACAAGCTAAGCAGCATGAAGCTAAGAAGAAAGAAGCATGCATGCATGCTGAGACGTTACTAACCAGAACTCCTCCCTATCCCGGCCTTCAGACGACCCAGCTAGCTAGAATGATTGGTATGCTCCTTCGTCCTCTTCTAACCAAGAAAAATAAGTATACCACCTAACTTCACGTCCTCTCCTTTAAATTTTTTTATCAGCACATTCTTTGATTCTATCATCCTTGAGTTACAATCAATCAGAGAAATTGATTTGGGAGGCTTTTAAAAGTATTGCGATCATAGTGTTACCGCTAAAGAGACGAAAGCTAGCTAGTGACTACTCTTTTTTTAGCTTTAAAGAAAGGTTGTCTCTAGTAAAGCGGCCTTTACATTCGCGGCTTGATAGCTTGACTAATTACTCTCCTACAAACGAAAGGAAGACAAATAGTTTTTGAAATTTTCCCAACTCTTTATCAAGTTGATTAGCCTTCTCTTTCTGGTTCCAGTATCAAATTGATTAGCAAGAGAAAGAAGAATTAGGTGATATGAGACTTTTGACAAAAGAAAATTACTCAATATATGATTTATTCTCCTAATTAATCGTTTGGTTGTTCAAGTCCAAAATTGCACCATTGTGTCAAAAAAAAAACCAATTAAATCAAGGCACCTAGTGAACTTTACCGTTGTGCAGTCATTTTTTTCCTCTTCAACAAAACAAACAAAAGATTAAACGATATTAACTCCTCAAAAGTAGAGAATTTAGAGTCTGCGGTCATCTTTACTATCAAAAAGAATATTTATGTATGCATTTGGAAATTGAAATGACTTATTTGTGTACTGTAGGTTATTTGCAATTTGCAAATTTTCAAGAAAATAAATGGCATGCAAGTGTGTAACCTTCAACAACAGTAAATATGTCTGCAGGGGCAATCAAAGAACCTTACTATCGAAAATTAAAAATAAAACAACGAACTCTCTTTTGCAATATTGCTCTTTCAAATCATAAAGAGTTAGCAATTTAGAGTCCTAATAAAATAGTAATGTAATTTGGTTTGCGGATCACAACTTGCAGATCAGAGTCCTTTCCTTTTCAGCTTTGTGTATCACTCAATCAAATTCCAACATTATCTAATATAGAAAACGTATCCATTGTTAATTAGCAACATATGTGCTAAAAAAACGAGAAGGTTTCTATTAAAATGATATATATACACATACCTGACATGCGTTAGGATCATATCAGGTGTTATAGTTGCCGCACATGCCCGTGATGATCCTTAACCTTGATGAAAAGCCAGGCCATATTCATGGTCTTTTGGATTTGCATTGGTAAGAACATTTAAGGATTATGGTTATATTCAGCTGTTGGAAGTCTTAAAGGTCAATTAAGACTTAATGAAATACGAGGTACGCGATCGTCACAAGAAAAGTGCATGGCACTAAACAACTAAAACAGAACAATTATATTCACTAACATAAACCTTGATTTTATATACGAACTTGTTCATCCCAACTCCTAATCTCAACATGCATGCATTTCACTACGACATACATTGTCTACGTACGTACACTTGAGAAATTATAGTTATTAATCCTTCATATTATCTACGTGTACGTTCTTGTTACCACTAGCTAACTGATCCTCTTCTATTTGTGAAGAATATTTACCAGATTCGATTCGGTCAATTAGGTTCCAGCTCCCAACTAATCCCACTGAGTGTCAATGTGTTATGAATATGCGACACAATTAAAAAGGTGATCCATATATCTATGATATCAATCATATGTAATTGGCCTACGTACCTACTACCTTTTGGTTCATATATTTTCCGCATGCCAACAAAAAGAAACGCAAATACGTACGTACAACAGAAATATTAAAAACTAATATATTTAAAGTAGACACATCGATCGGTATTTAGGAGATAATGAAATCTATTGTTCTAGAGTGTACTGCCATATATACTAGTTAATTTCAAGGTTAGATAATATTGATGCACTAACTAATTGACTAGATAGCAATTTAAATACGAAGTTTAATAGTCTTATTGATACTCTTAACACTATTGACGTACGTACTAACTACTTTCTCCTACTTGTACTACGTTGGATACTACTACATGCATTACATATAGAATAACGAAACGACTTCAGTCCACCGCTAGGGATGTTCATTAGCGGCAGTGTTTCTCACGTAACAATCTTAAATTATTGGTTTTTATTATGCGATCTTTTGAGATTCGTGTCTTTTGTTAGATAACCCATATGACCATGGTCAAAATTTCACGAAAAAGCCGAGTAAATCCTCAAATCCCGTCTGACAAACCCACTTTCGCCGGCAAGCCGTTTTGACAGATCTGGTTCGGTCCTCATCTACACAAACCATCACGGTAATCGTTGGAAGTTGCGTTCGCTGGTGGTCTTCTTATAGCCAAAAATCAACTCTAGAACATAAACATTCCCCTCCTGGTGAATCTCGACAGAAATCCTAACAACATTCATGGAAGGATCTCGCTGCTTGTTGTTGGCAGTACTGAGGAAATCTAGTCGAAGATTCAGTAGAGTCTAGGGACGTACGTAGGAGCAGTTGACTATCTCGTCGTACTAGAAGACCCATAGCAATTAGGTGTGAGTTGATGCTAAAATAGAGCTAGTAATGTAAAACAGACGTGCAATGCAATAAAAGAAATTCTACAAAATGTGAAAAACAAATATACATGAATAATTTATGTTCTAGTTTTTCTCATGAATTATTCGTTTTGTTTCATAAATTCATTCGCTAGATATAGTTTCATGCATGCGCAAAAATAAGAAGAGTAATATACGTACTGCTCGGTTCGTGCGTAATACCATTTCCTCCTTACAAAGCAAAAGCATTTTGGAAAGGAAATTATGAAAGAAACTACTCTACCAAATAAGAGTCCCACCACTGAGCCCCACTTTGCAACAAACCAACTTAGTAGCGTCACCTCCTTTCTTAAGCTTAATATAGGATTTCTTCTAAAACAAAAAAAAAAGCTTAATATAGGATCGAGGAGCAAAGGCTTAAGCTTAACCACACTAAAATTTCCAAATTATTCCAACATTATCTAGAGAAGCATGTGGCCTCATTTATGTCACGAAACCAAGCATCAAACTATAGACAGTATGATTTACAATAAGAATGTGGCCTCGTTTATACTCGATCTGAAACGTTGATCGACAGTAAATAAGGCTTGTACTGCAAAACTCAAGTGTACTACAAAGTCATCTGGTACGTACGTGATCAAAATTTAGAAGAATAATATGATAGACTGAATTGTAACTCTTTTATTGAAAAAATGTCTTAAATATAGGGTGATGCAATCTGTTACAATAAATATCTTAATATAACAAAGATTCTCTGTATTTAATCTATACTAATCTGTATCTAATTAGAACAAGACACACACCGAAAGTTACGGAGAATAAATCTCCTTAAGCACTCCCCCTTGTGTCGATGACCTAATGAATGATGCATAACCTGTTGCCTCACTAAAAATTTCGCCAAGCAAACAAAAACCTCATGGGTAAAATAAAACTTTGGCCTAAAGAAAAAATAGTACAATGCATCAACTACAAACACTACTACATGTGGCGTACACTCCCCCTGATGTCTACAGAAATGTAACTCCCCTTGACTGTAAACTCAGTCATGTAGTTCAGATATTTTGCGCATACCAATGTGTCTCACATATTTTATAAATAAAGATTTAGGTAGTGACATGGTAAACAAGTCCGCAACATCATCCGTCGAACCAACCTAGCTCACATGGATATTCAACAGCTGTTGTTGTTGCTGATCGAAGAAGAATTTCGACGATATATGCTTTATATTGCCATCCTGAATGTAACATAATTTCATCTGTTCAATGCATGTCGCATTATCCTCAAAGATGCAAGTGGGAGCTGTCATAGTAGATGATAATTCACTAGACCATTGAATATAATGTATGACTAACCTAAACCAGACATATTCTCTAATCGCTTCTTGCAAAGCAATGATTTTTGAATGATTCGAGGAAGTAGCAACAAGGGTTTGCTTAGTTGATATCCAAGAAATCGTTGTGTTTCCCATAGTACTATAGCCGACAATTTTTGGTGTTGTCGTCGGCCTTTTTTGTCTTGAAGTCATCGGCTATGAGAAGAATTGTGGTAGTGAAGGTCTTTCATCTCAAATTCAGATTTCAAGTAGTCAACCATCTCATTGATCTCATTAAGAGTCCTGATGGTGTTCGTATCATCTACATAGACTACTATAATAGAAAATCCTGAACTTGCCCTTTTTATGAACACACAAGGGCATCATTCTTGTATTACTTCCCAATCAAGCAGTCACTAAGGCGTGTGTACCACATCCTACCGGATTATTTCAATCCATATAGTGAACGTCTTAATTTGATTATATGAGCACTCCGTGATTTAGAGTTACTTGATTTGGGAATAGCGATGTCGTCCGACAATCGCATGTATATCTCTAAAACAAGATCCCCATAGAGATATGCAGTAACCACATCCATGAGCTGCATGTTTAGTTTTTCGGATATTACCAAACTTATCAAGTAGCAGAAGATGATGATGTCCATGACCAGAGAATACACCTCCTTATAATCAATCCCAAGGTGTTCAGAGAAACTCTACGCCACTAGTCTAGCTTTATAACGTAAGACTTCAGTCTTCTTATAACGCTTCCGAACAAAAATCTATTTGTCCTACTGGCTTAACATTCGGTGGGCAAAGCACTACCAGACAGAAAACCTGCCTTTTATTTAGAGATCGAGAGTCTAGTTCGACATGGATTGCTACCTTCCATTTCGGCAAATCTTCTCCTTGTTGGCAATCCACCACAAAGTGAAGTTCCACTTTATCGTCGTTTATGATCTCCTGAGCGACAGAATAAGTAAATTCATCATTAACTAACATGGAAGATCTATCCATAAGAATCCGCGCATCATTTGTTCTAAGCAAGATTTCTTTGTTCTCTAACATCATAAGAGGTTCTGAGGCGTCTCCCAGGCATGTCAATTGTGATTCAAGGACATAGTTGTAGTCAGAGACAATCTCATGTGAAAGATTCACAATGTTGATGATGAATGGGTCATTTTATGCCTCGATGACCTGCCTTTTAGTCGGCGGCTCATCAGTGAATTTTCTTGGTCTCCCCATTTTCGTGGTGGGAGCCGAAGGCGATGCAACACCTTCCACATAGCCAGGAGGAACGTTTTCTTGCCCGGCGTTGGTACTAACCAATCTCCGTTTTAGGATTTTCAACCTTGCAGGAACATTTGCAGCAGGTATATCTGATCTCGTCACTTTAGCGATATTAGTAAAGGAGTCAGATATAGAGTCTGCTAATTTCTGAAGATCAAGTATTCTTTGCACTTCAATCTTACTCTGAGATGTGCGGGGATCGTGATGAGACATAGTGATATTAGACCACGTCAATTCCTGATGTTGAAATGTAATAGATACATTTCTTCCTCCCCTAACGTCGGGAAGTATGTCTCATCGAAGTGACAATTTGTAAATCTGGCAGAAAAGAGATTTCTTATCGAAGGTTCAAGATAGCGGACTATTGTTGGAGCTTTACAGCCAACATAAATGCTTAATCTTTGTTGAGGACCCATTTTGGTACGCTGTGAAGGCGCAATAAGCACATATATTACACAACCAAAAATGCGTAGGTATGAAATGAAAGGCTCATGTCCAGTTACCAACTGGTGCACACTGAATGGTTGGCATCTTAGGGGTCAAAAGCGAAGAAACATAGGTGCGTGTAACACTGCATAACTCCATGTAGATACCAGTAAGTTTTTATGCATTACCAACGCACGAGACATAAGCTGTAACCACTTAACATGAGCATTTGCTAAACTGTTCTGACAATGAACATGAGGAATGAGATGTTCAACTTTAATCCCAACAGACATGCAGTAATCATCAAAATATTTTGATGTAAACTCTCCTACGTTGTACAATCTAATAGACCTGATTGGATTATCCGGTTGGTGAGCCGGAAGCTTAATAATTTGTGCCATGATTTTTTCAAACGCAGCATTCCTTGTGAATAGCAAAACAACGTGTGACCATCACGTTGATGCATATACCAAAATCATGAAATATTTAAACGGTCTATATTCCGAATTGATCGGTCCACAAATGTCACATTGGACTCTTTGTAAGAATGGAATATTTTTGGTGTTATCAACAGCAAAAGAAGAACTTGCTTGTAACTTTGCTAAATAGCAACCTGTGCAAATCGAGGGATGTGCATTAGAGATTGCAACATATGAATCTGGTGGGATAACGCACAGTGTCATCGAGGATTGAGAAGAGTAATCTCATCCGCCCCATCTAAACCGATGGATTTAGGTATTCCCACATGCTTCTTCGCTCTAAAGAATGGGTGACCATAAAAAAAAATTCAATATTTTGATCATTATGTCATGACCTGGATGTCCTAGTCGAAAATGTCAAAGCTTGTATGTTTCTGAGTCACACGAAGTTGTGCGAGTCACGACATCGGATTCAATGATCCAAATTGTAGTTAGATATAAACCATTACAAATAGCCGAAAACTTCTCTAGAATGCGCTTACGACCGCATTCAACATAAGTGATACACAATAATTCTCATCCATTCTCACAATATGTTTCCAAGTGGAAACCGATAGCCCGAATATCCTTAAAATTTAGCAAGGTTTGATTGACTTTTGGCGCTTATAAGGCATTAGTGATAGTCAATCTTGTACCATGAGGTAGCAGAAATTCTGCTGCACCACGCCCTTGAATAACCGGCGTTGCACCTATCATGGTAGTCACTGAGGATTTATCTGAAAAAAGATCCACAAATATTTGCCTATTCCGCAGAATAGTGTGGGTAGTACCACTATCTGTATGATACTCAATCTTGCCTTGAGACATCTATAAAAATAATATAAATAAATTAGTCTTTGAAAAGATTAGGCGGACACTTTAAGTAGATACTTAAATATTTGAATAAGGATATGACCCTTGTTGAGTGCTAATATGATATGACAGAAAAATCGATGTAAAACACATAGAAAACATCACAATCCGGGTAGCACCTTCGATGGATCGAAGTACTCCATTTCGATGGATCGAAAAACTTCACAAATCAAAACCCGAGGGATACCTTCGATGGATTGAAGAACAACCCCTCGATGGATCGAAGAAACCCAAAATAAAACTTGATTTTTTGATACTGATTTTCGATGGGTCGAAGAATTAGGCTTCGATGGATCGAAGCTTGACCCGAGTCATGCCTTCGATGGATTGAAGAAAGAATCCTCGATGGATCGAAAATGGCAATTTTAGGACCTAAGGAAGAGCTTCGAAGGATCGAAATACAAATTTTGGATGGATCAAAAATCTCAGAAACTAAACCCGAGGGGTAGCTTTGATGGATCGAAGGCTCCCCGAGATCAAAACAACATCCTCTCATTTATGTCTCATTTTTGACTATATCGTTGTATCATTTTGCCATATGTTCATGTAAACATCAAACCATACAATTAAAGATATGGTTTGATGTAAACATATACTGAAAAATAGAGAAATTTTCATATAAAATAACATTCTCCACACTTTCATATACTGAAAAATAGAGAAATTTTCATTACACACCAACAATTAAAGATTACATCATAGATATTCTTATTCAAAAATCAAATCAAAACCAAGACAATAGTCTAAGAGAAATGGCGTTTAAACAAGCCAAAAACAAACCAAAAACTTGAATTTAATACAAAGATAACGCCTTTTACAAAGGCTATTCAAAATTCGGAATAACAATGGTCGTCTCCTTGTCCTCTGATTGGTATATGCATCCATCTTAAAATCTCTAGCAAAGTTGAACTCTTGAGCCTAGTATTGCTTGTGTCTCTTGTAGATGTTCTGGATTTCTTTGCTAGTACGGCACTGCTTGTGCATATGCTTTGTTGAACCATACTGATAACACGTAAATGTCCCAGAATTGGAATGCCTTTGCCCATCATTACCCGAAGAATATTGGTTCTTGTTAGAGTTAGCATTCTGATCTCTATGCCAAGTCTGATATTGGTTACGGCCTCGGCCACACTCAAGCCCTCATCTCTCGCCACGTGGAGCTTGTCCACCACGATTGTAAGGTTCCGAACGACTGTTCTTTTTGTCCTTACGAGCATTTCCTCTAGTTTGATAACTCTCAGGCTTTTTAGTACAAGTCGATCTTGCATTATTATTGAGGATGATCTCATGATGCCTTTCTTTTTTAGCTAGGCTATTGATGAGATCGCTGAAAGTAACAATCCTCCCATGTTTGTACTCGATCCGATATTGATGAGCATAAGTGCTCATAGAGATTGGGAAGGTAGTCAAATCATTTTCAATCATGTCTTTCTTTGACTTGTTCACCCCCACAGAAACTCAAATCAGACTGCAAATTCAAAGCTGCTTGATTAAAATATTGGATCTTTGGAAAATCCAGAAGCCTGAGAGTTTCCCATTTTGCAGTCAACTTAGGAAGCTGTGCATCATGCACATTGTCGATGCTTTGCTTCAAAGCATCCCACAAATCTAGGGGATCTATTTTCTTTAAATATTGCTTCTTGAGAGTTGAATGAATATGACACCTCAAAAACATGAGGGCTTGAGCTTTTGATTTTGCTGATGGTGGAATCAAGTTTGGCCCAACAGGTTGAATGGTACCGCTGAATCTCTTAGCGATGAATGTGTTAACCACATCGGAGACCCAACGATGGTATTCTTTTCCTTGAAGATCAAAGACGTCGAACTCTGGCCTGACCAGCTCATTCGCGCTTATTTACAAAATACAAGAGATTGTATTAGTGTCGATCGAAAAACCACGATCATCAAGTTTTAATGAATAAGAACGTGATCCATGATGTATGATCACAAAATCGATTATCAATAAACGGTGCCTCAAAAATCGTGATTAACCATCACATAGAATCAATTTCCCTTTCTTTCTTTTCTTTTCTAAACCGTGACTCTCCCATGACCGTCACTCATATTCTATGGATCCAAGTCCATAGGAACTAGGGTATAAATACTCAATAATCACAAACAATATCACAATCCTAGATCTAGGGTTTTACAGGAAGTACGTTTTAGTCCTAGATCTAAAGATTGACTGTTTAGAAAATTTACCTCGATTGATGTTATGTTCTGTATAACCGGTACAAAAGTTGGACGACGATGAAGATGAACTCGTTTGTAGCAATTTCTTGGAAGTCGAGTAATCTTGACGAAGGAGGAAGATTTTTGAAAGTCGAGATGGTGATGGAGGATGCCTAGTTTTAGGGTTATGTTTTTTTTCCTGTGGTGATAGCTCACTATTAACTCAGAGCGTGCCTAATAATATGTTTTAGGAAAATAATATGATAAACTGAAAACTGTAACTCTTTTTTATAGATTGGATACCTTAAATATATGCTGACATAATCTATTATAATAAATGTTCTGATATAACAAAAATTCTCTATATTTAATATATACTAATCCGTATCTAAATAATACAAAACACACCCCAACGAAAAATAAATTCCCTTAAACAACTTACATATATTTGATATATCTGAATCGAACAATAACACCAATAACCCAACTAACATCATATCTGAACCGGCTCACCAGATGGCCAGCCGGTCCGGTCAGTAATATGCTCGCCCATTCCTAATTGACCTAGTAGAACCACAGAACCCAAAATTTCCCACCACTAACTAGTCGGACTCGTACATATATACATGTATCCATCCCCGTAATTTAACACATATACTCCTTTATTATATACATTTCAAGGAACTCCGATTTTCACCCCTTCAGTAAAACTTTAATTTTCATCAACCACCGCTAGATTGATCATCCACCGTTGATCTCTCACATCACCGAACAACCATTGGGGTTCTCGTCGCTGAACATTTGCGGTGCCGAATAGTGCTCCATCGATGTAGCGTAGTTGTAGTTCCCGTAGCCTTGGCTAACATGGGCCTGGTGCTCTTGTGCTTCCATTACGAACTTGTTGTGGTTGTACACGTGTCCCGGGTCGTACCAGTATGACGTGGATGCCGCGTAAGGGTACCCCGAATACTCCGATCTGTTCACCACCGCGCCTCCGCCTGCGGCGGCCGGAGCAGCTTCCTTCTTCTCCTCTTTCTTTTCGGCAGCCGGAGCAGCAGCCTCCTTCTTGCCCTCTTTCTTCTCGTCTTTCTTGGCCCCGGCGCCGTCGTCTTTTTTAGCCGCCGGTGCCACGTCGACGGGTCTCTTAAATTTCTCCTGGAGATAGGGGATGAGGGCTTTCATGTCCATGTTGCCTTTGACCGTGACCATATCTTTGGCCATGTCGAAGCTCACATCACTAACGCCTGAAACCAAAACAAAAACACACTTCTTCGTTAGTGAAACGAAATGACCAAAATGCCACTACTCTGACCTACTTTGAATACTAATATTTTTGTAGGTGCGCTTCCGTCATATTTGATTAATTAAGCTAATCCAATGTACCAAAACACTAATTAGTTTAATCGGAAAAAGTAATTTACCTTTAAATCTCATGATTTTACTGCGCATCTTCTGTATGCAACCCTCGCAATGCAGCCGTATCTTCAAAACGACAGTGCTCTGAAAGAGAGACGAGTTTAAGTTTGGAAACCTAGTTTGTAACGAAGTTTCGCTGACTCGACGAGTCTCACATGGCTAGCGACGCTGCGCCACGTGGTACGCGTTAGAATAGATTATATTTTGATTTAATGAATTTAAGTCAAATTTACCTCTTTGGGTGCTGCTGCCTCTATCTCCTTGGGCTTATCGGCCGCCTTTTTCTCCTCGGCCTTCTTCTCGGGGAGCTTTTCTGTCTTTTCGAGCTTCTCCTCGGCCTTTTTTTCTCCTCCTCCACCGCCCCCTTCCTTTTTGGCCGGCTGAGGTGTGACGAGTTCGACCTTCTTCTTAATTTTCTGTTCGAGTTTCTCTTTCAGACTCGCGGGGTCCACTTTCCCGGTCACCGTCACCTTGTTGGCTCCGGCATCTGTCTTCACTTGCTCAACGCCTAAAAAAAAACAACCATAAACGTGTTTCGTAAGCAATTGCAACTCCCCAAAAGCTCAAACGTTTAGGTACAATGTATGTATATGCCATTAAATTCTTAATTAAAATCTGATCAAAAAATTGATGGATATTTATTGCTTCAGCTACTGATATTTGGACCGCTCGGGTCAATTTTCTGATTTTAAAATTTTTAATTCCTAAATTTGTGAAAGAAAAATTCCAGAAATGAAAATTTGATCACATACCAGGGAAATTTTTGACAGCTTTTTTGATTTTCTTAGCGCATCCTTCGCAGTGAATGTCCGTCTTCAAAACGACAGTGGTTAGACCGTCGTCGACCTTCTTTCCGCCGGCGTCGGCAGCCTTCTTCTCGCCCTCATTCTTAGCTCCTTCGACTTTCTGCGACAAATCAAAAGACCGTCGTCCATAAAAAATAGAGATTGAATTGAACATTTGAACCGTAGAATATGCAACAAGGAAAAGTGTACTGGAATCGAGGTTGAATTGGGGATTTGGGTACTAACCTCACCCATTGGTATGTGATTGGACTCTTCTAGACGAACTTGTAAGACCTTTAGTTTGTGTAATTGTGTTTGTGCTTTGGTTGCTGGAGTGGATTGAAGAAATGGAAATGTAGAGAAGATGGGAATATATAGGAAATGAAGAGAAGGAGGTCGGTTGGTGCTGAGATATGGTATGTATGGATGTATGGATGTTATGATGAGTGGTACGTGTGTGGGGGTTTAATTTAATAATATGGGGGTGGAGGGTCAGCACAGATGGGCTGGTACGTATTTCTATCTGGGGCTGGTAATATATGGGCTTGACCGCTTCGGTTAATTGACTTAATTCACTTAACTGCCACCATGTTGAACCAACTCTTGTGAGTCGTGCAGTTTGTAATTAGATTTTTATAACCCTACCAACAAAAGAACACTCAAACCTCATTCACTCGTTCACTCGATCTTTATAACCCTACCAACAAACGTTTACTGCAAAAGAACACTCAAACCTCATATACAACCTTAAAGTTTGATTCTATACATCACAATTGCATCTCACTCTAGAATTCCAACTTCGCTCTCAAATTGTTGGGAGCAAATTATTAATAATATATTAATAATATATCAATGATTGAGTTTTTCAACTCCGCTCAAAACGTTCCCGCTATTAGTGATTGAGTTATATTAATAATAGTGTTTTTTTGTCGTCGGCTATAATTAGAAGAGAAAAACTCAAAACGCTCTTAAATTGTTGGGTGTTGTCGGTAGCTGTCCAAAATAAGTTCATGAAGCTATTTCCCGCTATATAAGTACGTATATATATGAATTTTGTAGATTGAGTTGATTTAATTAATTAGATGAATATATATGTATAAATTTTGGAGATTGAGTTGATTTATGTGTGTTATATATATATGAATTTTGGGGATTGAGTTTATTTAATTAGATGAAAATATATATGTATAAATTTGGAGATTGAGTTGATTTATGTGTTATATATATATATGAATTTTGGAGATTGAGTTTATTTAATTAGATGAATATATATATATATATGTATGTGTGTTTATATGTTAATTGTTGATATATAGCTAGTATGCGTGTGTGTGTGCGTGTGTGTGCGTGTGTGTGTGCGTGTGTGTGCGTGCGTGTGTGTGCGTGCGTGTGTGTGCGTGCGTGCGTGCGTGCGTGTGTGTGTGTGTGTGTGTGTTAAAAATTTTAGGATGGACAAGAGTTGGATTTTGTTTCCAAAATGGGATCGAAATTATAAAATTGGAATGAAGAGTTTTGTGGAATATGTGAAGGCTAATTCTAATGTGAATGATATTCATTATTGCTCGTGTAAACACTGTCAGTGTCGGAGCGATATGCATCGTTTTACCATTGATACAGTATGGGAGCACCTGAAGAAAAACAAGTTTTGGGATAAGTACACGTGTTAGATTTATCATGGTGAAACATCATCAGCGGGTCAACATGATCATGTGCAATATCCTCAGATGGCCAGTACATCCAATGATCCAACAATGAGGTTGATCAAAGATATATTTCTTTATGAGAGCGGTGTATTAGCTCAAGCAGCAAATAATGATCCCGCAGTTCGGGGCTTCCCTCATATTGAACCAGTCCAGCAATTACCTACAACCGTCAACACTACCGGTATGGACAAGTACAACAACCTGATTGAATTCCAATAGGCCCTGTTGTACAATGGGTGTAATAAGACTGTTCTTGAAAGTGTCATGGGAGTAATGAAGCTCAAAGTGGGGAACAAAATGAGTGTCAAGGTTGTTGATGATTAGTTGAAGTGGACTGCTTCCATGCTCCCCCCCGATCATCGTCTTCCTACCACTCATCGTAAGTAACGAGCAACATATCTTGAAACATCTTGGCCTTTCCTACATCAAAACCTATGCATGCGGATATGATTGCGTTCTCTTCTGAGGTGAAAATGTTGACGAGAATGATCTTAAAGGCATTGATGCCTGCCTAGTATGTCACAAGGATATGTATAAATTGACTCATGCAGGAAATAAGAAAGTTGTGAAGATATTTCAGTATTTCTCGCTGATTGATAGGCCGGAACGATTGTTCATGTGTGCAGACACGGCTGAAGCTATGAGATGGTGGGCTGAGAGGAATTTGACTGATGATGATACCCGTATACACCCTGTTGACGGAGAGGCTTAGAAGCACATGGTCAGGGAGTTTTCTCATTTTTCATCAGAGGTCTGAAATGTTTGGCTGGGGCTCTCATCTGACAGATTCAACCCTTTTGACAACATGAGTCTTTAATACAGTATATGACCAGTTATTTTGGTACCGTACAACTTTCCTCCATGGATGTGCATGAAGAAGGAATACAATATGCTCACTACGTTAATTCTAGGGCCAGGTTATCCAGGAAAGTGTCTCGGTGTGTATTTGAGACCCTTGATTGAGGAGCTTAAGTACCTGAATGAATTTGGCCATCCCACTTATGACAAGTATAAAAACCAGATATTCCATATGCATGTCATGGTTGTTGGCACTATCAGTGATTTTCCTGCCCACGGGATGTTGTCGCGCAACGTTTTTAGGGGATACAGGGCTTGTTCAGAGTGTTGCAGACCTTATTACAGGAAGATTGTACAGATGCATCACCGTTGTTGGCTTCCACATGATCACCCATGACTGCAGGATCCCGAGGCTTTTGATGAGATTGTAGAAATGGGTGTGCAACCCAGGAGATTGACGGGGGATGAAATTTTGGAAGTGCTGAATGAAAACGATTTTGGGCAGCTGAGCAATCATCTAGAAATAGTGGAGTCAATTCCTGACAAATCCGACAGGTATAAATTCTAGACACATAAAAGCATATTCTGGGAACTCCCATACTGGCCCAATTTGCCAATCAGGCACTACCTAGATGTCATGCACATAGAGAAGAATGTGTGCAAAAGTGTGGTGGGCACAGTGCTAAATTGGGAGGAAAAAACTAAAGACGACCCTAAGGCACACATTGATATGAAAGAATGAATTTGTGGAAACATTTGTGGTTGAGAAGAGGGAAAAAAAATCCCTCAACCTCCTTACACCGTCAAACCTGACCAGAAGAATGAAATTTTTAGGTGGATGAAAAATGTCAGGTATCCTTCAGGCTATGCAGGCAATATAAGCCGGTGTGTTAACTTCCGGGACAATAAGATGTATGAATTAAAGAGTCATGACTAACATATACTGCTTCAACGCCTCTTCCCTGTTTTCATTCGAGGGTACATGCCGAAAGAGGTGGTGGAGCCATTAGTGGCGTTGTCAAGATTTTTTCAGAAGTTATGCACTAGAGAAGTGAAAAAATCAGACTTGGGAGAAATGGAACAGGACATCATTTTTATCATGTGCAAATTTGAGAGGATATTTCCCCAAAATATTTTTGATATCATGCCTCACCTAATGATCTATCTTCCTGAACAATTGTTGCTTACCGATTCGGTATACTACACTTGGATGTATCCTATGGAAAGGTACGTACGATTCAACATCTGAATTTGGCTCTAATTTTTTAAAACATTATTTAGAAATAATCATAATATGCACTTTTAAACTTGATAGACAACTTGGGGATTACAATAACTATGTGGCTAATAAATCCGCACTTGAAGGATGTATAGCTGAAGCATATCTTGCACACAAGTGCGTAACATACACCAAGTTGTATTTAGGAGCGTTAGAGGACCTTCCACAACATATGTCGGTAGATGAACTACAGTTCAAACTTTCTATCCTCTCATATGATGTTGAAGTTGGTGGAGATTTGCCAAAATCGTACCAGTTGGAACAATATGAGCTAGTCATTGCCTACTGGTGGGTATTGATTAACTGTCCTGAAGTGCAATACTGGAAAAACTTCCATCTATACTGTCCTTAGGTTGGCGGTGATCTTGAGTACCATAATAGGGAGTTTGCAAACTATTTTGGCGGCCGGGTACGTTTATATATACTTATTGATATATATAATTTAATATCATAACGTTTGTCATCTAACATGTTTGTTATTATTGCTTCAGATGAACCAGGTTGAGTATGATGGTAAGCCAAACTAGTCACACGAATTGAGGCTTTTGGCAATGAAACTGATAACTTCAAGAGTGTATTCGATGTGTAAGGTTAGTGGCGTGCAATTTATATGTGCACATAGAGACGCGAGATGGAAAACACAGAACTCTGGGGTAATGGTGCATGGTCAACAGAATGGTATTGACTATTACGACGTTCTCCATTCAGTGGTTGAACTAATTTATGGGGAAGGCATGACAGTGCACTTGTTTAAGTGTAGATGGTTTGATACTAGCCCTCATAACACAAGGACCAATGACTACGTAACATTTTTGATGAATACTGCTACAACATGGTATGAAGATGACCCTTTTGTTTTTGCCACAGCGGTAAAGCAAGTGTTTTATCTTGATGATCTTGTGCACAATGATGAGTGAAAAGTAGTTAACCATGTTGTTCCTAGAAACATATATAGTGCTACTACACATAGTGATGCCACAGAGAATGAAGAAGTTACTGCATACTAAGAACCGAATGCAATTAATATTTCAGATTCTTCAATAATTTGCCTTAACAATGTGAGTCCGGGTAATGTGGTTCGACTTCCTCAAGTAGAATTTATTGATGTCAATCCAAATGAAGACAATGAAGACTCCGGTGAAGAGGAGCGGTACATATTACCAGAAATTAACACGGACACCGAATCAGACTTAACGATGATTTTGATTATGCACCTTGATTAGTTAAAAATGAATGTGTTAAATTTACGTGTTTGTTGAAGGGTGATGATCATAATTTACGTGTTTGTTAAATTTACGTGTTTGTTGAAGGGTGATGATCCAAAATTACTTAAACAGGTTTTTGTGTGAATTGTGTTTTCAAATGATCGAGACTAATTTTTCAAAAGATTTTCAAGGTATACCTGACTATTTTTACCATTTCTTGTCGGGTATACTATACCCCACAACTTGCATATGGCACATCGTCGAGTATAGTATACCCGACGATGTACATACGACACGTCGTCGGGTATACTATACCTGATGACGTTTATATGACACGTCGCCGAGTATAGTATACCCAACGACTTAAATGAGACATAGTCGGGTATAGTTTTTCATTTTAGCTCGAAAACGGAGTAGCCCGTGCCATTCTCTCATCCTACTCCTTCAAAAAAATCTATCCCCCGCCACCGCCGCCCATAATTGATCGCCTTCCACCACCGAATCACCCTTAAACCCACCTCTCTCTCCTCTCCTCCTCCTAAACTCTCTAAACCCTAAAAACCTAAAAATCCTCCTCTCTTCCCCCGCCTGACACCTCCTCTCTCTCAAGAAGTTCCTAAAAAATAGTACCTCTCTCTCTCTCTCCCCCTCTCTCTCACTCTCTCAATTACAATAAACTGTTTGTGATGAACCAGTTATGTTTGTGGTGTTAATGTATATGTTGGTTGATGATGAATAGATTTATAGGTTTGTGAATAGATTTATAGGTTTGTTGAAGTTGATGATTGATGATGATGATGATGATATTTAGTGTTTAATGTTAATGTTGATTGATGATATTTAGGTTCTATTTTATGTTAATGTATATGTTGATTGATGATGATATAGTTTTTTTTTATGTTAATGTTGATTGATGACGATGATTGGTGATGATATTTAGGTTCTATTTTGGTTTATTGAGGTTGATGATGAATTATTAAATTTTAGAAATTATGTTAAATTGATTGATGTTGAAGAATGATGATGTTTAGGAAATACAGTAATCAGATGTAGATTGAATTTATTGATGTTGAAAATATTCAAATTATGTGAATTTTAGGAATCATGCATTTATTTTCGGGTAGAGGAAAGAATGTGACATCTAAGAATCGAGAAAATAGGTCCAGCGGTGACAATTGCGGGTCCGGCTCGAACAACCGGCCTGACCAGCCTTACGGCAACCCGTATAACAATCATTGCCAGCAACTTCTTTGAGGCACAACGACTACATAACGCAAGGCAGCTTTTGTTCTCCAACATGAGCCAGACGTCTACGCCCGGGCTACAGGTCCTGACCCTTCACGTCAGGGTATGCCAGACATGAGCCACATGTCGGGTATGCCCAGCTATATGGTTCCTCCTCCTTCGAGTCCTCGTATGCTAGAAATGAACTGGCCAGAGCCAACTCAAGGTCCTTCTCCTGATCATGCTGGTGGTTCGGGAACATCATCGTCCGGACAATAAGGAAGTGTCTTCCTTTCTCACCTCTATTTTCCCTCGCAGGGCGTACTTGCCCTGCAAGATGTCGATGACTCGGGAAATCCTATTCCAGCTGTCAATGATGAGGGAAACCTTATTCACATCCACCCGAAGGAAGCATACGTCTTGCAGCCGTTTGATACCTCTGAAAAGTGCGAGGATAGCAAACGCATCGACGTAAGAATCATCAGGTAAATAGTAAATATATCCATTATTTAATTTCAAACTTTCCAATAATTTGTATATTAAATTGGGTGATCCTGTTTTAACTTTTGTTACTTTGTCTTATGCGACAGACGTCATTGGGGAGAAAAAAGTGAGGACTAGAGGCCCTGTTGTACGGAAACAACTTTAGAAGGACGTCGAGGACTACATGCCACTAGTCATAGAGACCGGCGAGCAAGGATCGGTGAGAGAGGGAAACATTTGTAGGAGGTACTCTAGCATGGTTGGAAGCATTATCTGGGACAAAGTCCCTGTTTTGTGGTCAGAGTCGTCCTCGGTCCCTCAGTCTGTGAAGGACCAAGTGAATAATGCAATGTTGGTGAGTTAGATATTCATTGTGTATGTCTACTTATATTAATTAATTTCTTTAAAATATAAATATATTAACATCAAAAAATGGACATTACAGGTGTGGTTCAATGTTCGGGAGGAACTTAAATCTACCTGGGCAAATGAGGTTCAAGGAGGAAGCTGACGAGAGTTATATAATATATATTTAGATATTAGAGGGATCATGTAATGTGTTTCTAACATTTGTGTCGCATATATAGGTTTAAAGAGTGAAAGAATGAGCTCTGTAAGTTCTGGTAGAATAATAACATGCTCAATGACCGTTCGGGTACCCCTATGAAGTTCATGCTTAGGGAGTACGAGTGGAAGTGGCTTCTAATCTAGCTCAATGCCCAATGATTTGAGGTATATATTTAACATCATATGTATTTACTTGTGGATAATTTGGTGTTGATAGTTTCTAAATCAATTTTTTTAATATATATTTATGAAACAAGGTCATTTCCTCCATAAACACGAGGAACCGAGCAAAGAACACGGACAACCATCGTGACGGTTCTAGACCCTATGCGGCTTATAGAGAGGAGGCAGTGACCCAACACCTTGAAAAAAATCCGTTCGTGTGGATGTATGAAAAAATGCATCATCAGTCCCACGAACAAGCTGTAAATATTGTGCCCTTACAACTTTACAAATTGCTTACATATGAATTTTCCATAACTTTTTTTTAATGTATGTTTACTAATATGTTATTTTGTTTTCATTGTCAATTAGGCTCATTTAAGGGAAACAGCTGAGGAGAGGTGTTGACTCAGATTGCAAGGGAGTGAAACCCTAATATCTCGAATGATGAGCTTCCCCAGGACATATCTTAGATCGATCAATCTAATTTAAGGGTTGGGGAGAGGACCATGGGAAATGCTTTCCCACCACGAAGGAGCAATTACTATTGCTAGGTTTTAGGATAGCAAGGTGATGGGATATTGAAGAACACGGCCGATTTCCAATGCAAATCAGGATCTTCCAAGGCCCAGCTAGAGGAGCAACTTCGTAGGTAGACTCATGAGTATCAGAGCAAGATAGAAGAGACTTGTCGATGGATGACCCAACAAATGGAGGAGATACGTCAAGAGATGGCCCGGCAGCAGGCTGAGGAGTTAGCTCGGATGTGAGCTGAAATAGCTAGGAATTTGGAAGGCTTGAGCTCAACCCTTTAGGCGCAAGGAATAAATGTCCCAGCCAATGGTTGGACTCCATCTAACCAGCACCCTCACGATGTCCCACATGAGCAACAGAATCCGCCCGATGATGATGGTAGTGACCCATCTTATCTCCGCAACTTAGACTTTGGCAACCTTTAGTTTATATGAATATGCATGTGTTTCAAAATTATACGCTAAATTTTTGTAAGTTTGTGTTTTGTGTTGATTGTGAAGCTGTTATGCTTTGTTGGACATTGTGGAAATGAAAATATATGTTGGCTATTTTGAAACTGCAGGTTCTGGGAATAGTAAATATAGAATCTGCAATTTTTTTTCTTTTCAGAAAGTTGCATACTATAGCTGACGACATGTACCAAAGTCATCGGCTATAGTCTAAAATTTCCGACGATTGCCAAAACTATACCCGACCGGTTGATTAACTATAACCGACGAGTTAAAAACTATACCCGACGGTTGGAAAATCTCATCGCCGGCTATAGTATCCTCCGGTCAAACAATTTTGACTGGACCAGGAAGGTTTCCCGACGACTTTCCATTAGAAAGTCGTCGGTTATTGTGTGTATCTAGAGCCAACAAATTTTAGTCATCGGCTATAGTTTTGACCTATAGCCGACAAGGTGCACAAAAGGTCGTCGGCTATAGTATAACCCACAACCTTTTTCTGACGACACTATAGCCGATGACATGTTGTCGGCCATACTATAGTCGAAGAATTTTGGCTAGCAGGCAGACGACTTCATGTCGTCGGCTATAGTACTTATGCTGGTAGTGTTAAAAAGGAGGATCGATTCAAAAAGCGAGGTCAACTCTTAATTTGTGAGCTAGCTACATAGTTAGAGCATCCCCAATAGTCTAGTTAATTCAAATTTAAAGTTGCACTACCAGAAAACACACTATAGCCGACGACCAAAAATCGTCGGCCTGTTAGCCTTTGTCGTGGGTATAATAAACACCGACAAACAGTCGTCGGCTATAGTGTCGTCAGGAGAATGTCGTCAGCCAAACTATAGCTGATGACAATTCGTCAGCTATAGTTTGGACGATAACCTACGACAAAAAAAGTAGTTGGTTTAAGTTTGTGACTTTTGCCGAGGACCAAGTCGTTGGCTAAACCTTCCCTCTCTGGTCAATATGGTTGACCTGGCTATACTATAGCTGATGACTTTGAAAGACCATCGTCGGCTATAGTTTTTTACTTTCGTCGGCTATAGTATGCAACTCGTCAACTATAGTATGAAACTCAATTGGTTTATCTGAGCACTTTAGGGGACGACTTTGACTGAAGTCGTCGGCTAAAGTACTGATTCTGGATTTCTATTTTCAAAACCTGCAAATTCCACAATTTTATTTCTACAATAGCCAACAACACATAAAATGAAAACAAAACACATATTCACCAACAAACATAAACTAATAATGAAACTTAAGCATATGATACATCCTACTTGTCCCAAAAAACACATAAATTAAAGGTTATCCAAATCTATGTTCTAGAAAATAGAAGGGGTACTACCATCATCTTGTTGATCCTCCTGCTGATGTGGAGCATCGAATGGGCGTTGGACAGATGGTGAAGGTGGGGCTGGGACTTGGAGTCCTTGCGCCCGAAGTTTTGCATTCATTGACTGAAAATAGGAATCCATCTGAGCTTGCACCTCCTCCATCTGAGCATGTTGGGTGGTAATCCGTCTCTCAGTCTCTTCCTGCTGTGACGACCCGGACCAGAATCAGCAGTATGATCAGCTGTATACGTGAGTTACTGCGTAGTCGGAGATTGCCGACTGATGTTTGAACTGCCAGAATTTGTTAACGACTTAATTATTGGCCGAGAATTGGAGCTGGGTCTCTTCTCGAGAGTCGTTGTACGTGTGATTACGAGTTCGTGGGCGGTTCCGGATCGTTATTTGGACGACCGAGGAATTAATTATGAATATTTGAAGTTCAGATTTAAATGGTGGGCTACTTAACGACTAAATTACCGGACGAGAATTTGGTTTCAGCTTCTTCATGGAAGTTGTTCAGAATTTAATTTCGAGTTCGTGGGAACTTCCGGAGCATGATTTGGAGTTACGAGGAATTAGTTGTGAATTTTGCCGATTATTGATTGTTTGGTTGATTTAATTGTGTGTTGGTTCAAAGGGTTGAATTTTTGTCCGTTTGGTCGATGTGTTTGACTTTGGGTGATTATGAAAGATTATTTCGAGTCGAATTCGTGGCCGCGAGAATTATCGGAATCGGAATTACGACGAGAAAGTTACGCGCGTTTGAAGTTCGACGAAAAGGATAAGTATGAAGTTTCCAAATCGGGAAAGCCTATATATGGAAACCTGCTGTTTTGGGGTAGGTCAAACTTACCATTTGGGGAGTTGACTTGGTCAACTCGGTTTGACCGAGCTGAAATGAAGGTCACGACGGTGACCGGAGCTCCACGGCGGTGGTGGCCGTCCGACCACCTCACGGCCCGAGGGTGGTCCCCTCCATTTCGTCTCAGCTCTCCCGTGACGTTTCCGGCCTCCGTTTGCGGCGAGGCCGCCGGAGGAGTGAACTATTTTCGGCCAAAAGTGGTGAGATTTTTGATGAATTCGGGTTCTTAGATTCGGGTTGAATTGAGCTATGAATTGGAGTGGGCTTTGAAGCTCTTCCCTCCACGAACCTAACCATGTAGGTTTTGAGTTTCAATTTGATTTGTGTAGGGAGAATTCTTGATTTGAAATTTTGTGTACAATTCGGTTCTTCATGAAATTGGATGAGTTAGAGTGAGAATTGGCCTTTGTTGTAGTTGACAAAGTTGCTCAGTGGGTGATTTTGCATGGAATGGTGGTTGCTCCGCCGGAAAATTCTCCGTTTGGTGGTGGCGCCGCCGTGGGCGGCGGTCAACGGTTAACGGCGGTCAAACTTTGACTTTTTGGGATTTTAGACAAGTTGCATGTCATTTCACTCGAAATCGCGCCCCGATCGCAGTGGGGAGGTTTGTTTTTCGAGTTGGGCGTCCGAAATTACAGCGAGGTATTGTGGTATGATTTCCGGATTTCTGACAGTTTGTCGTGATCGGATTACGTGTTTCCGAGAACGGTGGTTTCTCGTAATTTGTTTTGAATTGTCGAATTATGTTTGTGAGAATTGGACATTGTGATTATTCAGGTGTTCGTGATCGTTCGTTTGGCGAGGGATTTTCCGCCGGATCACGGGTTAACGCGATACGCGTTACGCAAGCGTGTGAGTGGACAAGTTTCTATTTACACTGTTGATTTTGCGAGTTCGTGGATTTATTGATTTCCGTATTTAAATTATACGATGATTGAGATATATGTTATTTTCGGAGGTGTTGTTATGTGTTTATGGGTGATGGCATTTATAGCATCGATGCTACCAGAGTTGAGAGATTCCTCTGGCCCAGAGTTGAGAGATTCCTCTGAAGCAGGGTTGAGAGATTCCCTTGAGTGCCGCCGGGGTTGAAAGATTCCCCTGGCCTTTCACCGTCAGGTTTGAGCGATTCACCTGACGTCGGGCTTGAGAGATTCGCCCGACAAGCTCCATATATATATGTGTTGTGTTGTTGTGTTTTCCGAACTCGCACTGTTTTATATTGAGTATGTGTATAAATTGGTGAAAGGCATATGTTATTTTCGTCCACTCACTCTAACGTTTTTATTTGCCTTTCCCCTGGGCTTTTCGGTTTTCGTGCCCAGTTTGCAGTTCAGGCTCTGGTGTCGCACGTCGTGGTCGGAGGCATAGTGCTCGAGCTACTTTGTTTCTTCCAGTAGGTTATTGTTCTACCTACTGTGGTATAAATATATGGTTATGTATTAGAAGTCGCTCTGAGCTTCCTGTTGTATATGTTATACGATTTTAAACCCGGATTTCAGTAAAGTACTATATTTTGTATTGTTTACTTTACTGTTGAGATATTGAGAAATCCGGATGGGATTGGTGCCCACGGTTTGCTTTTTGTGGCATATGATGAAGTATATTTTCAGCGTGCAGGTTAAGGTAATTCCACGCTAGTAACGAAACTCTGCCCAAATTTCGAAAAGTTTTTGTTGGTTCGTGTTTTCGAAAGGGTTTGATTCCGATTTAGGGAGCTAAATCGGGGTTGGGTCCTTTCACCTGCTGTCTCTGATGCTCCATCGTCTACCTTTATAGTTGCTAATGTAGCTGAGCAGCCTTGGAAGATCTCGACTTGTGTGCAAAATTAGGCGTCTTCTTCAATACCTCATCGCCGAGCTGCCCTAGACCTCTGTAGTAGTAATTTCTCCCTCATAGGGGGAAAGCGTTAACCATGATCCTCATCCCAAACGTCACATCAGATTCATTAATCTAAGAGATGACCGGGGGGAGGTCCTCATCCTAGGTCTCAGGCCATCGCTCCCTCATGATCTTAGTCAACACCTCCTCAGTTAACTTCTACACTCTTGCCTGATTGACAAGGAAAACAAAATAACATATTAGCAAACATACATAAAAAGTTAGAGAAAATACAAATATACGCAATTATGTTAAGTTATAAGGGTATAAGACTTACAATATCTTCGGGGGACTGAGGATACGCTTTCTCGAGCGTATACGCGAACCAGTTGACTTCAGGGTGTTGGTTGACCGCATCATCCATATAACTCTCAAAGGATCTAGAATCGGCATGATGGTTACTCATGTTTTTTTTCGGTTTACCGCATTTATTTTAGACATGGCCTTCGTGGATAAACATATATTAATTAAAAAAATATTAAGAAACTAATTTCGCCAAATAGGATACTAGTAAACACAAATATTATGTTACATATATACCTCAAATTGTTGGTTGTTGAAGTGGATTAGAAGCCACTGCCACTCATACTCCTTATACATAAACTCGATTGGGGGGGGGGGGGGGGGGGTGGGCACCCGAATGGCCATTGCCATGCATCCGCCAAGGCAAGCACAACTCAGTTTTCCACTCCTTATACCTATATATGCAACACAAATATTAGAAAGTGACTATAGATGATCAACATAATATCTCAATATATATTATATAACTCTTATTACCTTTTTTCTTGAATCATATTTGCCCAGGTGGATTTAATGTGCTCCGGAACATGGAACCACACCTACAATGTACCCATTTATGGTAATATATATATATTTATTGGGACTCAACTAATATGGGTAGACATTCATAATGAATATCTAACTAACTCACCGACATAACGTTGTTCACCATATTTTTCACTTGCGGCACCGATGACCACTCTCCCCACAGAACAGAGACTCTGTCTCGTATGATACTTTCTACTTGGCTGGAGTACCTCCGCACCGCCTTCTTCCCTAACTTCACTGATCCATCAAGGTTGGTCTCTATGACCAGTGGCCCGCTATCCTTCACGTACATCTCAAGTTGCTTGCCGGTGACACATCCTCTGGTCTTTTCTTTGTTGCCTCTGGCGTCTGTCATATAAGACAAAGTAAAAAGATTAACATAGGAGCATCCAATTTAATATAAAAATTATTAATAAGTTACACATTAAATAACCAAGGCATTTATCCGATTTTGACGTCAATGTGTTTGTTACCCTCGCACTAAAAAGAGGTGTATCAAACGGCACATAGACGTATGCTTCTTGCAGGTGGATGTAATGGAGCTCTCATGGAATAGGCTTTTCGTGGTCATCGACATAAGGCAGGGCATGTACGCTCGAAGGCGTGAAGAGGATAGCCAGCAGTCCATTCTGTACCCCCGACAATGAGGTACCTGAAGCACCAGCATGAGAGGTAGAATGAGCTTGAGCCGTAGAAGGAGAAGGCGCATGTCGGGTAATGGAAGACATACGGGCACTCGAAGGCTCGGGACACGTAGAGCCGGCCGTTGAGGGCATTAGAGTGCCATCTTTGTTGAAGAGCTGCCTCGTGCTGTGTGGTCAATGAGGGTGGGCCACTACATCCTGCTGCGGCGTCTGCTGAAGTAGTTGAAGGTGTCGAGAGCTCACCTGAGGGCCACCAAATGTGGCGTGCGTGTTGTTGATAGAGGTGGACCTTGAACTATCGATGCAAGACCTGTTTTCATTATGAGACCCCTTCTTCCCTTTTGTGACGACACAGAACAGAATCAGCAGTGGAATCAGCTTGATCTACGAGTTTGCGTGTAGTCGCAGAGTTGCGACAGTGTTTGAATTGTCGGATTTGTTAACGACTAAATCATTGGCCGAGAATTAGAGTTGGGTCTCTTCTCGAGAGTCGTTGTACATGTGATTTCGAGTTCGTGAGCGGTTCCGGATCATCATTTGGACGACCGAGGAATTAATTATGAATATTTGAAGTTTCGACGGAATCGAATTATATGGGCGATCTTCTTAACGACTAAATTACCGGTCAAGAATTTGGTTTCGGCTTCTACACGGAAATTGTTGAGAATTTAATTTCAAACTCGTGGGAACTTCCGGAGCATTATTTTGAGTTACGGAGATTAAGTTGTGAATATTTCCGTTTGTTGTTTGTTTAGTCGATTAAATATGTGTTTGGGCTGAACAGTGGACTTTTTATTGGTTTGGTCGATGTGTTTGACTTCGGGTGATTATTGAAGAACATGTCGAGTCGAGTTTGTTGCCGCGAAAATTATCGAAATCGGAATTACGACGTGGAAGTTACGGGTATTTAAAGTTCGTCGAAATGGATAATTATGGAAGTTTCCTAATTGGAAAAGCTATAAATAGTGAAGTTTCTATAATGGGAAAGTCAAACCTGGAAATTAATGGTGCTTTGACCGAGTCAAGCTCGGTGGAGGGAGGGTGGCGCGACGCCGTACGGCTCGTCGGCGACGAAGACCGTCCGGCCACCTCCGGCCGCCTTGGGTTAGACCTCAAACGGTGCGCCTCGGTCCCCTCTACCCATCCCCGGCCTCCTTTCACGGCAAGGGACGCCGGAAGTGGAGAATTTTCCGGCAAGAAAATGGAGAAAATTGAGTGAATTCGGGTTCATTGTTTTCGGCCGATTAGAGCTACAATTTGGAGTGGGCTTTGAAGCTCTCATCACCTACAAGCTATCATGTAAGTATGGAGTTCTAATTCGATTTGTTGATGGAGAATTTTAGATTTGAAATTTTGGGAACAATTCAGTTTTGCTTGAAATTGGATGAGTTAGACTGAGAATTGGCCTTTGTTGTAGTTGACAAAGTTGCTCAGTGGGTGATTTTTCATGGAATAGAGGTTGCTCCGCCGAGAAATTTTCAGGTTGGTGGTGGCGCCGCCGTGGGCGGCGGTCAACGGCGGTCAAAGTTTGACTTTTTGGGATTTTCGACAAGTTGCATGTCATTTCACTCGAAATCGCGCCCCGATAGCAGTGGGGAGGTTCGTTTTTCGAATTGAGCGTCCGAAAGTATAGCGAGGTATTGAGGTGTGATTTCCGGATTTCCGACAGTTTGTCGTAACCGGATTATGTGTTTCCGAGAACGGTGGTTTCTCGTGATTTGTTTTGAATTGTCGAGTTATGACTTTGAGTAATGGACATTGTGAATATTCAGGTGTTCGTGATGGTTCGTTTGGCGAGAGACTTTCCGCCGGATCACGGGTTAACGCGAACTGCGTTACGCTAGTCTGTGAGTGGACAAGTTTATATTTTCACTGTTGATTTGCGAGTTCGTGGATTTTATGATTTCCGTATTTAAATTATACGATGTTGAGATATATGTTATTTTCGGAGGTATTGTTATATGTTTATGAGTGATGGCAATTATTACATCGATGTACCAGAGTTGAGAGATTCCTTTGGACCAGAGTTGAGAGGTCCTCTGGGCGGGGTTGAGTGGTCCCCTGCATGCCGCCAGGGTTGAGAGGTCCCCTGGCCTATCACTATCGGGTTGAGCGATTCACCTGACGTTGGGCTTGAGAGGTCGCCCGACAACCTTCGTATATATATATATATATGTGTTATTTTCCGAACTCGCACCGTTTTACATTGAGTATGTATATTAACTGGTGAAAGGCATATGTTTATTTTCGTCCACTCACTCTAACGTTTCGTTTTTATTTGCCTTTCCCCTGGGCTTTTCGGTTTCCGTGCCCAGTTTGCAGTTCGGACTCTGGTGTCGCACGTCGTGGTCGGAGGCATAGTGCTCGAGCTACCTTGTTTCTTCCAGTAGGTCTATTGTTCTATCTACTGTGGTATATTTATATGGTTATACATTAGAGGTTGCTCTGAGTATTTTGATGTATATGTTTATACGATTTTTCACTGGATTTCAGTAAAGTAGTGATATATTTATTGTTTTACTTTACTGTTGATATATTGAGAAATCCGGATGGGATAGGTGCCCACGGTTTGATTTTTGTGGCATAGGATGAAGTGTATTTTCCGCGTGCAGGTAATGGTAATTTCACGTTAGTAACAAAACTCTGCCGAAATTTTTACGGTTTTTGTTGGTTCGTGTTTTCAGAAGGGGTTCGATTCCGGTTTAGGCAACTGAATCGGGGTTGGGTCCTTTCAGTTTGGTATCAGAGCATTAGGTTATAGGTTCTGTAGATTTCTGTAGTCGTGTTTACTAAGGATATTTGAGAATGTACAGCATGTCTGGAATGGTGACCCGACCGGCCGGCGGATACTCATCAATATTCCGGGTGTTGTATACGTTAAAATATTTGAAGTTCCATGATTACGTTTCACTTGTTGTGAACGATGTTTTATTCATTAGGATGCCTCCTTGACGTGCTTTCCGTGTCGGTACGGTTGTGGATCCTATTGAGGATTAATCGACGCGTGATTTTCCAGTGAATTGTGGATTTGGATGAGTATTCAGAGTTCAGAGATTTATGTGGCATGGTTTGCCTGGTTGTGTGTGTATGAGCATTTGCATGTTGCCTCAGAGCTGAGAATTGTGGCAGTTGGTGTCTTGCCTGAATCAGATTGTTGTATTTGGTGGGCTGATATTGTGGGAGTTCCGGTTGCGACTCCATGGCCTACATTCAGGGTGTTGTTTATACGGTAATGGTTTAATCAGGCTAACCAGCAATTGAATGAGGAGTGTTTACCCACCTGAGGCAGAGATGCATTGTCCACATGTTTGTTTCCGTGTGCACGAGTTATGTGGCTTCAGAGGAAGCGGTGCACGAGGTTCGAGATGAGTTTGAACCTGAGCATCAGAGAGAGTCTGATTGATGTGCCTCGAGATAACCGTGAGGAGCTTAGTGTGCTGTACTCCGTGGCGAGGCTATTGAGAAGGAAAGGTGTACGCGGTTTCCGATGTGATGGTTTGAGGAAAGTGGACTTAGTCGAGGTTTTGATGAGGTTGAGTTCCGACACGTCAGGATCAGTGATTTCGTCAGGCTGTGGCCTTTTCGATATTGTTGAGGGCCATCAGATCAGGCAGAGGATCTGTTTGACGATGGTGGAGATCACAGAGTAGCGGACTTGCTCCTGTGGCATGAGTTCGGGTGATCGTTGGTGATCCTTTCACGCAGCAGGTGTTGCGGTGACTTGTGTTCGAGGAGCACTCTCAGTTGTTATTGTGGTTAGGAGGGTCACATTACGAGGGAGCGCCCTCAGTCAGCTGTTTTAGCGGTTCAGACAGCTTAGAGTTCACGAGGAGATCCTCATGTGTTGTTCCTGAGGTTTGACTAATGTAGCCTTTAGATGAGTTATTTAGCAAGTCGCGATTGATGTGGGCGGCTAGTTGGGCATGTTGGAGTTCGTGCCATGACCTTGTTTGAGGACAGACTTTTCTCCGAGGTTATTATTGCTTGATATCCACGGCTATTGTACCTGCATTTCTACTTCCGAGTTTTTTTTTAGAGTGTTGCATCCATCCGGAGGTTGCGAGATCCTTGTTGGAGGATATGGCTTAGCCGCGGATCTGTTATAGCTGGACATCGTGGTTTTGATTCGACTATGAGTATGGACTTACTGACGACGCATTTGGCTATGTTCAAGTGCCTCGAAAAGGAGGTTGTGTTTCGACGACCAGATTTTCCCCGAGATACTGTTTCGTGGTGATGGTCGAGCGGATGATGGAGAAGGAATGTGTTGCTTGCTTAGCCTATGATGTGGATACTACAGTTGCTGTGCCTGACATTGGTGATATTGAGGTGATTCCTGAGTTTCCAGGTGTATTCCGGAGAAGTTACCAGGTGTTCTTCCAGTTCGGGAGATCGACTACATCATTGAGCTTGTACCGGGCGCTGGACTCATTTTACCGGCATCTTGTCGTTCGGAGCTAGCGGAGCTGATGGAGCTACAGTTTCGACTCCAAGAGTTGCTGGAGGAGGTTTCAGGAGATTTCATACGACCCCGCGTATTTGCGTGGTGTACTCTTGCATTGTTTGTACGGATGATGGTTGGTTCGACGAGATGGTGCACTGAATACCGAAGCCTGATTCATTTCAGAGGAGAGTGAGTATCCTCTGCTTCAGATTGACGAGTGGTTTGATCAGCTTGCGAGACCTTTAGTCTTTCGGAGATTGATTTCGGGTCTGGATATTATTAGTTGAGGATCGATGAGTTAGATGTGGTCTGGACGACTTTTAGATCATGGTGCGGGCATCATGAGCTCTTGGTCACGCTGTTTGGTTGACCAATGCCCCTGTAGATCGTGTGGACTTGATGGACCAGGTGTTCAGACGGTTTCTGGACGAGTTTGCGGTCATGTTCGTCGGCAACATCCTGATGTATTCCAGGAGTGTGGGCCAGTACCTGAAGCAATTGCGAGCGGTTTTGCGGCCCTTACGAGATGATCAGTTATTGGTAAAGTTCAGCCAGTGTGAGTTTTGGCCGATTAGCGTGAAGATTTTGGGCTGTGTGATGCTATCCGAGGGAGTTGGCGTGGATCCTGACTAGATAGAAGCCGTGTTGATTTGGGGATTGCCCAACCATTGTACCAGAGATCGGGAGTCTCTTGGGTTTGGCAGGCTATTACCGACGGCTTGTGCAGGATTTTCCCGGATTGCCACTCTACTTTCCGGATTGACGAAGAAGGTGTCCAGTTCGAGTGGTTCGATGCATGCGAGGAGAGTTACTTACTCCTGCAGAATGGTTGACTGTTGCTTCGGTTTTGATCTTACCTGACGACCGCGACGAGTTCGTGGGTTATGGCGACGCATTGAGATTTGGATTTGGTTTTGTCTTGATGTTGTGTGGTAGAGCGGTGACTCATGGTTCAGGCGGTGGAACCTTATATAGCTACGTATCCTGTGTATGGTATTGGGTGTAGCTGTCCTTATGTTAGCATCAAAGAGTTCGAGACACTACAGCTATGGTGTGCAGCTCAGTGTAGGACGTACACTGATCACTTGAGTTTCATCCATTTGCATTCTCGGTCAGATTTGGGCTTGAGGCAGTGTAGATGGTTGAGGTCGACTAACGACTATGGCTGCACCTTTGAGTTTATTCGAGAAAGGCTAGAGGTTGTACTTTGACTATCCATCTCGGATGTTGTTGCTGATGCATTCAGTTGAGAGTCAGGAGCTTCAGTGTTTCATATGAGTGTGGCTCAAGTTTCCGTATTAGCCGAGTGTGCACTACAGAAACTGAGTTCGAGTGTGATGATGTTGAAGCTCATTGTTTCGCGCGCATTTGGTGTTAGTGGTGCGGAGATGTGTCCGACACCTCGAGATTACTACTCGTGACGCAACATGAAGAGCAATATAGCAGCTTGTGTGTGCAGATGCCACCTTTGTCAGCAGGCGATGGCTAGGAGGCAGAGACTTGCCGAGAAGTGTCAGCCATTTGAGATTTCCGATTAGACGTGGCATTTGTCGCTGTAATCTTGTGTGTGATTGTACGCACTTCGGTTTGTGGTGCCAGTGGTTAGATCTTTGTGGATCATTAGACGAACTCAGTACGTTTCCTTGTACTTTTCGGAAAGATTTCAATGGCAGACTGGCATAGTTGTGCTTGACGGAGATTGTCCATTTACGTGGTGTACCTGTGTCCCAGTTTGCTGGCCGAGATAATCAGCTACAACTGAGTGTTGGCGAGCTTTGCAGCGAGCATTGGGGACCAGATTACGAGTTAGTACCGGTTCTTATCCTCAGATTGGCGAGTGATCTTTGAGGACTATACAGACCTTGGAGGGCATATTGTGGACCTCGGTATTGCAGTTACGGAGAACTTGGGACCAGCAGTTTCAGCCGTTCGAGATTGCTTGCGGTACCAGTGTGTTGACCACTGTGAAATTGATGTTGTTTGATGTCGATTTGAGGAACGATGTTGTACTCCATTGTGTTGGAGTGAGTTTGGTTTGAGTTTGAGTTGACATTTGATTCGGACTTTGTGGAATGTGTTACCACAGACTTGCGGATTAGCGGAAATGGGTTGATAATTGCCCGAGTCCGATGTTTGAGCTATGTTGATATTAGTGTGTGAGTTATGTTGATGTGTGTAAACTGAGTTGTGAATTGCCACGTTATTTTGATCCGTATGTGGTCATAGGCGAGTTTGTGTTGTGCCGTATAGTTTGGCATCGCCTATAGTGTTGGCTTTGGTGTGTGTTGTGTTCCGTGTGGCAGAACTATGTTTCAGGTTTGTTTCGTGTTGTGTACCCTATCTGTTCCTTATGCAGGAACACTTGGCTATTGTGTGGAGCCAGTTCAGATTCGAGATTTGAGGGTACAGGGATTTCAGCACGAAGCTATCTCCTATTGTGGAGTCTATTATCAGAGTTGTTCCGTTGTCATAGCTACTGAAAAGTCGTTCAGTTGTGGTTGCCACTTGTGAGTTGAGCAGTATGCAGAGGTAGTGCTCCTATGTTTAGCCAACAGACTCGGACATTTCAAGGTTGAAATTTTTTAAGGGGGGTGGATTTGTGACGACCCAGAACAGAATCAGCAGTGGAATCAACTTGATCTACGAGTTTGCGTGTAGTCGCAGAGCTACGACCGTGTTTGAATTTTCGGATTTGTTAACGACTAAATCATTGGCCGAGAATTGGAGCTAGGTCTCTTCTCGAGAGTGGTTTTACATGTGATTTTGAGTTCGTGAGCAGTTCCGGATCATCATTTGGACGACCAAGGAATTAATTATGAATATTTGAAGTTTCGACGGAATCGGATTATATGGGCGATCTTCTTCACGACTAAATTACCGGTCGAGAATTTGGTTTCGGCTTCTTCACGGAAGTTGTTGAGAATTTAATTTCGAGCTTGTTAGAACTTCCGGAGCATTATTTTGAGTTACGGAGATTAAGTTGTGAATATTTCCGTTTATTGTTTGTTTAGTCGATTAAATATGTGTTTGGGCTGAACAGTGAACTTTTTATTGGTTTGGTCGATGTGTTTGACTTCGGATGATTATTGAAGAACATGTCGAGTCGAGTTTGTTGCCGCGAGAATTATCGGAATCGGAATTACGACGTGGAAGTTACGGGTATTTAAAGTTCGTCGAAATGGATAATTATGGAAGTTTCCTAATTGGGAAAGCTATAAATAGTGAAGTTTCTATAATGGGAAAGTCAAACCTGGAAATTAATGGTGCTTTGACCGAGTCAAGCTCGGTGGAGGGAGGGTGGCGCGACGCCGTACGGCTCGCCGGCGACGAAGACCGTCCGGCCACCTCCGGCCGCCTTGGGTTAGACCTCAAACGGTGCGCCTCGGTCCCCTCTACCCATCCCCGGCCTCCTTTCACGGCAAGGGACGCCGGAAGTGGAGAATTTTCCGGCAAGAAAATGGAGAAAATTGAGTGAATTCGGGTTCATTATTTTCGGCCGATTCGAGCTACAATTTGGAGTGGGCTTTGAAGCTCTCATCACTTACAAGCTATCATGTAAGTATGGAGTTCTAATTCGATTTGTGGATGGAGAATTTTAGATTTGAAATTTTGGGAACAATTCGGTTTTGCTTGAAATTGGATGAGTTAGAGTGAGAATTGGCCTTTGTTGTAGTTGACAAAGTTGCTCAGTGGGTGATTTTGCATGGAATAGAGGTTGCTCCGCCGAGAAATTTTCAGGTTGGTGGTGGCGCCGCCGTGGGCGGCGGTCAACGGTCAACGGCGGTCAAAGTTTGACTTTTTGGGATTTTCGACAAGTTGCATGTCATTTCACTCGAAATCGCGCCCCGATAGCAATGGGGAGGTTCGTTTTTCGAATTGAGCGTCCGAAAGTATAGCAAGGTATTGAGGTGTGATTTCCAGATTTCCGATAGTTTGTCGTAATCGGATTATGTGTTTCCTAGAACGGTGGTTTCTCGTGATTTGTTTTGAATTGTCGAGTTATGACTTTGAGTAATGGACATTGTGAATATTCAGGTGTTCGTGATCGTTCGTTTGGCGAGAGACTTTCCGCCGGATCACGGGTTAACGCAAACTGCGTTACGCTAGTCTGTGAGTGGACAAGTTTATATTTTCACTGTTGATTTGCGAGTTCGTGAATTTTATGATTTCCGTATTTAAATTATACGATGTTGAGATATATGTTATTTTCGGAGGTATTGTTACATGTTTATGAGTGATGGCAATTATTACATCGATGTACCAGAGTTGAGAGATTCCTCTAGACCAGAGTTGAGAGGTCCTCTGGGAGGGGTTAAGTGGTCCCCTGCGTGCCGCCAAGGTTGAGAGGTCCCCTGGCCTATCACTGTCGGGTTGAGCGATTCACCTGACTTTGGGCTTGAGAGGTCGCCCGACAACCTCCGTATATATATATATATGTTGTTTTCCGAACTCGCACTGTTTTACATTGAGTATGTATATTAACTGGTGAAAGGCATATGTTTATTTTCGTCCACTCACTCTAACGTTTCGTTTTTATTTGCCTTTCCCCTGGGCTTTTCGGTTTCTGTGCCCAGTTTACAGTTCGGACTCTGGTGTCGCACGTCGTGGTCAGAGGCATAGTGCTCGAGCTACCTTGTTTCTTCCAGTAGGTCTATTGTTCTACCTACTGTGGTATATTTATATGGTTATACATTAGAGGTCGCTCTGAGTATTCTGATGTATATGTTTATACGATTTTTCACCGGATTTCTGTAAAGTAGTGATGTATTTATTGTTTTACTTTACTGTTGATATATTGAGAAATCCGGATGGGATAGATGCCCACGGTTTGATTTTTGTGGCATAGGATGAAGTGTATTTTCCGCGTGCAGGTAATGGTAATTTCACATTAGTAACGAAACTCTGCTGAAATTTTTACGGTTTTTGTTGGTTCGTGTTTTCAGAAGGGGTTCGATTCCGGTTTAGGCAACTGAATCGGGGTTGGGTCCTTTCACCTTTGCCGAACAAATTCATGATACCTACAATTAAAAACCACCCATAAATCACAAAAATACATATAATCTGCAATTACCATTCCTACTTAACCATATGACAACATTAACAAATCTAAACAATACCACAACACACTTACTTCAAGACATATACATCATCACTACCACACCCTATAACCAACAATCCATTACCAATAACAATTTAACCAAATATGCAATACCAATTACATATAATCGTTCAATACCAATCTAACCAAATATAACACAACCATGCATCCAACACTTTTATGCATATGCAATATTATTCACATACCACAATCACAATGCTAACATCTAAACTAACTAACATCATCACTAACATAACCTCAATCACAATCCTATTATCATCACTAACATAACCTCAATAACACATATCATAAACCTTAATCACAATCAAAATCGATTATCATCCAATAACAAATATCAATAACACATATCACATATCACAAAATAACCAATATATAATCCATAAGTAACCAATATGTTTATTGATTATATATTACACAAAAATTCACAAAATCACATAACCCATATATAATCCATAATCAGTAATCAAATTTCATAATCAATCACATAATCCATAATCAACAACCCATATATAATCCATATATAATCGATAACCCATATATAATCCATAATCACATAACCCATATATAATTTTGTGAGAGAGAGAGAGAGAGAGTTAGCTTGGGGTGGCGGCGACGGGCGTTCTGGGAGAGCGGCGGCAGTTTTAGGTTTTGGGTGTGAGAGGAGGCGCGGTCTAGGCATGCTGGATTTAAAACGTGATAAATATAGTCGACGACTTAAAAAGTTGTCGGCTATAGTATAGCCGACGATCTTCATGTATAGTATCGTCGGCTATAGTATAGCCGACAACATATGTCAATGTCGTTGGCTATGGTGTGAAAATAGTTTGAAAAATTAGTGTCAAGTGGAAACAAGTTTTACACAAATACATGTTTAACTAATTAAGACTCATAATCAGAATCATCGCTATATTCATAAGTGTGAAAAAACTTTAAAAAATTGAGCTCATGTGAAAACAAGTTTAAGACAAATTCTTGTTTAACTAAGGCTCATAGTCAGAATCATCGCTTGAGGATTTCATAGCGTTTTGAAAAACGCTATGTCTGCCCACACTATAATAGGTCTGGGGGCTAACATAGCATTACTGGAAACACTATCATAAGTCTGGTTTTAATAGCGTTTTACCAAACGCTATGGTATAGTTTTAATCGCCTTTTCACCAAACGTTATAGTATAGTTTTAATAGCGTTTTACCAAATGCTATGGTATAGTTTTAATAGCGTTTTACGAAACGCTATGGTATGGTTCTTTTAGCGATTTACCAAACGTTATGGTATGGTTTTAATAGTGTTTCATCAAATGCTATGATATGGTTTTAATAGCGTTCTACCAAACGCTATGGTATAGTTTTGATAGCGTATTCCTAATTGCAATCATATAAAATTGATAGCATTTTATTAATTGCTATGTCACATTATTTATGGTATTTGAACGCTATATTTTCATTAACCATTTACTAGCTAGAACTCATCCAAAGTACATGATCTCATTCATATGTTCAAAAGTAAAAATAAAATCATCATTATGTTCAACAACATAATAGACTAGCATCCTTTTGATCATCAAAATACAATTACAAGATATTCTACTTAAAAAACTTTCAGTTGAGCATTTCCTGCACCCATGCATCTTTATCAATGTGACACTTTACTAGAGAAATCCTGCACATCTGAGAACAAATTTATAGTCATAAGACAAAATTGTCATGAATAGATGATCCACTGACTGCCCCTACAACACATAAAGTGAAAAGAATTCATATTGGTGACCTCTAGATGATTTTATTCGAAAGCACAACCGATAAAAACAGTAATATAAGAAGAAAAAACAGTAAGAGCCTAATCTTTATAACTTTATTGGCTATTCATATCCAGTAAAACCAAATATAGAAAATAATGACACTTAGAATAGTTCAGAAAAAATGCTAATACAATGAGCTTTAGACTTGTTTTAAATTTTCAATAAAAGACCAACAATCTTATGGACATTAGGAACCAATATTATGCTTACCTTTTGTTTATTCCATCATAACTTTGTTGGTAGGCCAAGCTACTGTAGAACCACAGGAATCTTCAATGCATTCAAGCACAGATGTAGTTATCCACAAATGTGCAGTTGCGTTCAATGGAACATCTACCCAAACTTTCACAGCATTCTCCCCAAGCTCCTTATGGTGGACAAGTGTTTTTGGGTCACTTGAAACCCAACATCCTGTAGCAACTATTTTTCCCGATCCACTCACATCCATCAACTTGCATTTTTTAGTCTTTGATATTGAGGTCACACTCTAACAATTAATAACAGAAACCCAAATCAATATAAAGAACTAGATAACAAGATAAAAAAGCTAACACATGAAATGTAATAGATGAACCAAAAGAAAAAATGGATATTACCGATGGAGATGTTGCATTGTTAACTTCAACAACATTTTCTAGTGTCTTCTCCACGACTACTTTTGACTTAGACCATGCTACTTGCTTACCAACAACATCTTTGATATAAGTCATATCGATTGTAGGCCTCCATAAAAAGGCTTCTGACTTTATGGGAACATTTATCCTTACTATCACAGTAAATGGTCCAAGATGAATGTTATTGATAACTATTGTTGGATCACTCGAGTACAATCGTCCTTCAGCCACTACTTCATTCCCACTCAAATCAAACAACTTGCATCTACTATCTGTACTGACGTTGTTACTCTATCAAAGAAAAAGCATACATCAATTATAAGTTATATCATCATAAAAGGAAACCATAAAATTGTTTGGATACATATTTTGTTTACCTCATTGTACCATATATCAATGTTTAAGCATATTGCCTATTTTGTTTACCTTAAATTTCGAATTCATTTTTGATTTGGCAAAATTCTTCCACTTTGCATTACTCTTGATGTTGTCTGGTTTAAGCTGAAACATTTGCTCTTTGGTCTTTGCTCTTTCGATTTGGCGAACTAATCTGGATTTTGAGTCCCTCCAAAGATGTCCCATTTGCTGAAATGCAGAAACCTTTTGCCATTCTTCCTCCAATTTAAATCTCACCTGCAGCATGCATCAAAATTAGCTAAAAATTAAATTATTACTAAACAATAGGTAAATACTATATCAAACCATACATGAATGGATTCCCACAAGACAACTTTTATGTCCTCATCCAGTTTCCTCCAAACAATAAGTGTATATGGAACATGCTCTCGTACAAACGACCCTAAATATGAAGATAAACGGATTGATCCTTGTCCTATTGGCTCAGCCTCCGCATTAAATTCAACTTCAACTCGACTTGCCGGATCTATAGCAATACTTTTCATTTTGGTTGGACCTCTAGTCTTTTTTCCTCCATTTAGAGTTGCATCTACACCTTGAATCATTGTTTCAACTTCCATCATATCTTCCGAATTGTCTGCACTTTGGATTTTGTTCTGTTGGGATGCTTGTGTGTTGATTTATGATTGAGTTGGATGAGGGACTTGTGATCGAGTTGAATGGGGGACTTGGGATGGAGTGGAATGAGGGCTTTCTCAAGATCCACTTCCCTTGCATCAGACTCTTGGGATGCTCGTTTGTTGACTTGTGATTGAGATGGATGAGGGACTTGTGATCGAGTTGGATGGGGGACTTGTGATCGAGTGGAATGGGGGGATTTCTCAAGATCCACTTCTCATGCATCAGACTCTTGGGACACTGTTTTAGGTTCTTCATAGACTTTGCTTACGACCCAATTTCTTCTTTGTATTACCATTGTGATACTCACCAGAAAAAGGAAGAAAATACTGTGAACTACAAATAAAAATTTGATCTCTGAGTATACTTATTTAGAAAAAGGAGGTATGAATACCAGTTTCAGCAACTCTTCAACAACCTCTTTAAGCTCTCTTTCTTGGTGATTCTCTTTCGGTCCTTAATCTGAAAGAAAGATAAATATCCATTAATTGAATATTAAGACAATACCAAAAATCTTCAATGCTTTTATATCACAAAACTAAATAAAACCAATAGGAATTAGAATCTGAAAATCATTAGTAATTTTAATTTCAATAATAAAACTAGATTATAATTCGTTCCTCATAACTACATAACATTTATAAACTATTCAAGTATGCCTTCGGAATCCTCCCTAACGTAGCTAAAACCCCCAATGGAATCATCAATCTCCATATCAGTTTCTTCAGGCACCGGCAGGGAAGAGAAATCTACATGTTCATCCTTAGTCTCTGACTCACGGACACTTCTTGGTGGTGCCTTCATTACAACATACCAATTGGAAGAATCATCATCTCTTGAATAAAAAATCTGTTTCGCTTGAGATGCAAGGATATATGGATCTCTTGAAAATGAAGCTTGATTTTGATGTAAGTTGACAAGAGTAAATCCATCTTCAACCATGACTCCATTTCCTTTGTTTGCCCAATGACACTTAAAGATGGGAATATAAAAGACCTAATAGTCTAACAAAATTATGTCAGTCAATATCCCATAAGTGACCACATCAACCACTTGGGCCGTATCTTTTACACTTGCTCTACACATGCTGGTTACATCATAGGTCACCCCACTATTCTGAGTTTCTCTTTCAACATCTTTAGTCTGAAATCGATGCCCATTAATGATATATCCTGTGTATGACAAGGAACTTTTTCTCGGACCATAGGCAATATATCTTAAAATGTCATCATGCTCCTCTGAATCAATAGGTATCTGTAGAAAATAAATAAAATTTAATGTATATTTTGAAAATAATAATTTAAAGCCAATGGGGGAAGATTTCAAATTTCAACATACCTTCTTTTTAATCCAATCGGCAAAGTTTCCTACATGATTTTTCCAAAGTAAGGTTGCATTTCTTTGAAGACGTTGGTTTGATTCTTGTTACTCTTCCAAATGCAAACTGTAACACAAGAAGTGAAGGTTGAAGTTATATTTATATTTTAACACACATGAAATCAATAGTTAGAAAAAGTCTGCAAAAAGATGTACTTGCTCTAATAATGGTTCAACCAGAGCCGTATTCATCAGCACAACCAAATGAGCAATTTCTTTCTCTTTGTCGATCAAAAATTGTCTTGGACACTGAAATTGGACGTCCTTCGAGTATAACATCATTTTTTTAATCTTCATTTCGACTTTCTCTCTCCTCTTTTTTGAGAAACTCACCAAAAAACCTCATGCACTCTTCTGCAAGATAAGATTCTGCAATACACCCTCAGGCCGTGCCAAATTTCTTACATAATCTTTAAGGGTCTTCATATACCTTTCAAAGGGGTACATCCAACGGAAATGAATAGGTCCACATAATAGTGCTTCTCTTGCTAGATGAACTACTAAGTGTATACTTATGTCATAAAATGAGTGTGGAAAATATTTTTCTAGCTCGCACATAGTTTCAATGATCTCATCCTCTAGTTGCTCAAGTTTTTCCCTATCAATAACACACTAGCATATTTTATTAAAGAAGGAACATAAACAAATTATTGCTCTCCTTGGCTTCTTGGGTAGCAATCCTCTAATGGCAACAGGTAGCAATTATTGCATTGGAACATGATAGTCATGGAACTTCAAGCCATCCACTTTGCATTGCTCCAAGTTGACACATCTTCTGAAGTTAGAGCAATAACCATCAGGTCCCCTGAAATCATACAACCTTTTGCAGAACTTTCTTTTTTTCTGACTTTTTCAGTGTATATAAAGCTGGCAGAAGATAATATTTCACCCCACGAAGAATTCCTAAAGACTTGGCCGAATCCCTATGGCCTCTAAATCCTTTCTGGAATTAGTTCCATCTTTTGACTTCTTACCATGCAGCATTGTGCCTACTACACTTTCACCGACATTTTTCTCCACATGCATTACATCAAAATTATGACTTACCGGAAGTTCCTACCATAAATAATAAGATAACAGTTCAATATTTAATTTTTTATAATGGGTTCAAAAGAAGAAAAAAAAACTAAACACTGTTATACTAACCTCCCAATATGGTAGATCATAGAATATCGACCTTTTTTTTCACCTTGATAACTCTTTCTTCAAAGGGTCAGTTTCGCTATCCTCCATATTGTTATCTTCATCATCTTTACTGTTGTCATCAGAATTCCTCTTCCTGTTCTTACATTTTCCCTTCTTACTCTGCGTTTTGTTTTTGCTGTCTTTCCTTTTCCAAAATTATTTGGATAATTTGTTAGAATAGCAGAGATTTTCCTTCCTGTTAGGATTCTAGGCTTACTGTCTTCTTCTACAGTGTTATCGAACAATTCTGGTTTCCGCCGATCAGGATGTGTAGGTGGTAGAAATATTTTGTGACACATATGTACATCCTTTGAACTGTGTTTTAACAGTCGAGAATCAATATTGACACCGCATAACGGGCATACTTTTTTACCCTTTACGCAACATCCAGCAAGATTTCCATAGGTCGGAAGATTATTAATCGTACAGAGCAAAATTGCTCTCATATTAAAAAGTGATTTACTGAATGCATCATAAGCCTCAACTCCTTTTTCCATAAGTGATGCAAGTCTTCTCTCAACGGAGCCAAATATACATCAATGTTGTTCCCAGGTTGTCGTGGACCTAGAATTAGCCATGTTAACATAATATTCTCCTTCTTCATGCACAACATGGGGGGGGGGGAGTATATGTCACAAGCATTACTGGCCAGCAACTATATTTGGAGCTCATCATGGAAAATGGATTGAAACCATTAGTAGCAAGACCAAGTCTAAGATTGCGTGGATCAGTTGAAAATGATTCCCATTTTTCATTAACCAAATCCCATGTTACAGAATCTACTGGGTTACGCATTTTTCCATCATTACTTTTGTTATTGAAATGCCACCTTAGGTCTTCTGCCATCCTTTGAGACCTAAACATTCTTCTAAATCTTGGAATTATTGGAAAATATCTCAACTGGAATACCTTGCATAATCTCCTTTGTACGCTAATTTATCTTCCATCTAGAAGAACCGCATTTTGGACAACTATCCAAATCCTTGTACTCCTTTCTAAACAGGCAGCAATCGTTCTCACAAGCAAGAATCTTTTCAAAACCCAAGTCAAATATCTTGAGGAACTTCTTTACTTCATAAAACGTCTTGGGAAGCATGTTATCCTTGGGCAAAAGCAGCCGAGTTTTTCTTAGAAGCTTATCGAAACTCGTATCAGACAATCCAATCTCACATTTAAGCTCATATAAGGTAAGAATGACTGATAACTTTGTCTAATCTGTGCAATTAGGATATAACGGGGTCTCTGTGTCTTCCAAATTTTTTAAGAACTCCTCATGTCTCTGTGCAGCAACCTTGTCTTCATCATCAATAGAAAATTCAGGATTAAGCAAGTCTTCATCCTCAAAGTGAATAGCTCTAAACATTTCATATGCCTCACCCCAATTCAGTTTCCCAATTTCTGCACCTCTATTTATTTTCTCGCCATGATTATACCACTGACTGCTCTTGTATGCTGAATCCATTCCTTTTATAACCAAATGCTCAAGAACACTATCATTATTATGATGACATAGATTTCGACAATCTAAACAAGGACATAATTTTTTTTCATGGTTTCCTAAATTTCTTTTGGCAGCATGCACAAAATTCCGGGCTCCTTGTTCATACTCACTAGTAGTTCTATGATTAAAATAAAGACAAAAAATTGACTTTTTTAGTAAGTGTATCAATTTTAATTCTCAAATATGTTTAAATTACTATATGAACTACATGATTACCTGTGTAGACGCACCCAATCTTTATCCATCATTATATCATGTAATCAAGCAAGTTCTAAAATTCACAGTAACAACTACATATCAGTCACAAGCATAAAACAACTACTTATCAGTCCAACCCCTCTGTCACAGCAACATGACAATGTTCATTTCAAAATCTAAGGTAGCTAGTGTTATATGTATTTAATTTCTAACTTTCTGCAACTATATCATTGTCCTAGTGTTGTACCCAACCCACCATCTTGTACATATATAACTCGAAATGCAAAACCAAATGATAACGTAATGTTGCACGAACTGATTCCAAATTTCTAACCTTAGAGTCAATAATGTTGTAAGCCCCTTGTCCTTCTCATCCTCTTGAGAACCTGAATTAATTTACAAAATCTAACATTATTCTTACTTTACACAATCTGGAAAATAATAATAATAATAATTTTCCTTCAAAAAAAATAATAATTTAAACTGGAATATTTTATGATACAAGGTTTTTACATCTTTTGCATCAGGCCGTGCTACCTCATTATTAGCTTAACATACACATAGTTAACATCAAAAGTGATACAATAGCTAACGCTTTGTTAGATAAGAAATATCCAATTAGGAAGCCCAAGAATAAATCCAAATATTTTGGTCCAAACAGAAGTGTCTAAGGCTTTTCTCCAGCAAGTATTCACTAAATGATTAAACCAAGAGTCATTAGGAGTTAAGTTTCAGTTCTGTTTAAGAAGGTTAGGGGTCTGATTGTGTCGATGAGTCTTAGTTGAGTCTTTGGTATCCTATAAATAAGGCTGCCATTGTAAGCCAAAATCAGTGAAGTATGAATAAAAGATGAGTGTTTTAAGAGACTTGGTATCTCCCTTCCCAACCTCCTACAATCATCTACATATCTAACATTTAGGGACTAAAATACCAAGGTTAGACTATTGTTCGAATGGTCGACTTTATAACAATATGTGCATTAAAATAATCAAAGCAGAAAACATAAGATGAAAGGCTATTCAATCAGACTTGTTGCAAATTAAAAGGTATGATCAAAAGCATAGAAGGAAGACCTTATAGCCCTGCTAGACCATTTGGGCACTTCCTCGGTGGATGAATCTATCTCTCGGTTCCTATAATAATAAAATCAGAAGCATCGTAAACATCAAAAGCTTTGTCATCTAAGTAGTATTTACTCGATCTAAACCAAAAATATGCAAATGCCGCCCCAATGCAATGAACATGAAAAATGCAGGAAATACATTGGCTGTGAATTTCCAATTATGAGTGCAAATAACTCAATATCAGTATTGGGTTTAACAAGATTCCCTCAAAAAAGTCCATTGCACAAACCCATGCCAGATACAAGGCCAACAACAACAAGAGTAACAAAATCTAAATCAGTCAATCCATGAAACTTTACATAAACCAAAATTTAAATCAAATTAGGGAAAGGTGACAAATTGAATTAAAATGAAGATAAGCCAACACAAAAATAAAATAAAGAAGAAGAAGAAGAAGAAGAAGAAGAAGAAGAAGAAGAAGAAGAAGAAGAAGAAGAAGAAGAAGAAGAAGAAGAAGAAGAAGAAGAAGAATCGAGGATGAATGGATCGAGTAGAAGAGAGGAGGGGATGACTCTTCGTCTCAGACAGTTAAGAAGTACAGAAACTCCTCGTCTCATACCCGCCCAAGAGCTCGTGGGCGTGCATTTTTTAGATCGAGGATGAATGGATCGAGTAGAAGAGAGGAGGGGATGACTCCTCGTCTCAGACAGTTAAGAAGTACAGAAACTCCTCGTCTCATACCCGCCCAAGAGCTCGTGGGCGTGCATTTTTTAGATCGAGGATGAATGGATCAAGTAGAAGAGAGGAGGGGATGACTCCTCGTCTCAGACAGTTAAGAAGTACAGAAACTCCTCGTCTCATACCCGCCCAAGAGCTCGTGGGCGTGCATTTTTTAGATCGAGGATGAATGGATCGAGTAGAACAGAGGAGAGGATGAACTTTGCTGGGAAGAGAAGAATGGATCGAGTAAAAGAGAAGAGGGGAGGAACTTTGCTAGGAGAGGAGACAGGAAATTAGGTTAGAAAGAAAAAGGGTGAAACACTATCTATCACACGTGCCCTATCTTAATTAGTACCGTGAAATGAAAATATAAATCCCGCCAATCCTGCCATATCAGTTGGGCTTCCTGCGTCTCTCAATTCTCTTTCATAGCGTTTCGTGCCTTTTTTTATAATGAAAACGGTGAAACAATAGCACATGGCATATAACACTATGTTGCAGTGCTATCAATGCTACTTTTTCTTGTAGTGTGACTATATATATCAACAATTAACATATAATATTATATATATATTCATTGAATTCAACACAAAATCAACTCAACTCAACTCAAAATCAACAATCAACTCAAAATCAACAATCAACACACATATATATACGTATGTATATATATATATGTAGTGGGATATAGCTTCACAAACTCATTTTGGACTGCTTTCGCCAATACCCAACGATTTTAGAGCGTTTTGTGTTTTTCTCACTGATTGAATTTTAATGATTGAGTTGCTGCCCAGATAGGTAATAAAGAATGTTAGCGAATGACATTATTATGTCGTCGGCTTTAGTTAAAAATGTTGTCAATTTTAGTCGAAACTATAGCCGACGATTTTTTTCTGACAAAAACCGACGATTTTTTTTTTATCGTCAGCTATAATACTATGGCCGTCGACCAAAAATTATAGCCGACAACCCCATTTTGTTGTCGGTTAAACTATAGTATAGCCGACAACAAATAAAATCGTCAGCATGTTTTTCTTGATTTCGTCGGCTATATTGTATTTTCTAGTAGTGTTAAATTTGACTAATTTTTAACACAATGCTCCAACAAATACCCTAAAAATAAGCTAAATATATTTTTTTTGTTAAAAATTCTATTTATATTTAGAAGAGAATTTAACTTTAAGGGAGATAAAAATTAAATTTCCTCTCCTCAATTCCTACGTTTTTTCTTTTTAACAAATATAACTAGTGAATTTGACTTTATTGTTGAGGATGCTCTTATCATTTGTACAGTAATCAATATTTATTTTCAAATTTTATGTGAATTATATTAATAATACACATCATAATCTATTTTGTATCTTAATTGTCACATCATATTACTTTAACAACACTCGTCATTAATTTGCATCTTAATTATTTCAGGTATATAGGATGGTGATACAGTCGATCGCTCTAGATTAATCGAAGGTCCCATGGATCGTTGTAATTCGTGGTTCCCATTTTCAGCGTAAAACTAACTGGTCAGGTACGTAAAACTAACTAGCTACATTGCTAACGTCAGCTGTTAAGCAAGTGTCGAGAGACTTTAGTGTTTTTCTTTGGCAAAGAGAGTATGTGGTGGGTGTTTGTGAATATATAGAAGTTCTAAGCTAGAGCAACACATGCGCCTTCTTCTACGTCGATCTGGGAACCCACAGTAAAAGATCGACGACGATTTTTTGCCAGCTTGTTGCAATCAAGAATGTCTGCTGCCCGTGGGATCATTATGACCGTTTGTCACGACAATATCTGAAACTCTGGAAGGCTAAGACGGCTCAGCCTCAGCTTATCCTCGCGTTCCTCTTCTTCACGTTTAGTCTTTTTGGACGTCTAACTTCTTCTTCACACCGGTGCTCCAAGTTTATGGAGCTTAGCAGACTAATTGACCACTCGAATGACACGATTCCTCCACTAAGATTAGGCTCAGTGCCACTTGAACTAAATTCAATCTCGATCGAGCTCAATCAAGTTATTCCACCCTGCCAATAGAATCCAAATTACCAGTATGGGTGTAGTATCACTAATCATGCATGCCTTGACCTAGCTAGCTTAATTAGCTGTTGCGTATTGAGGCCGCGTTTGGACAATCGTTCGATCGGCTACAACATCGCCATCAAATAGCCATCAACGTACGTCATTATACAACTCCATGATATTGTTGTTGTTATCAGGTGCAGTACGTATGAGACGCAATACACCAGGGGCGACCGGGCAGGTAATTACATACGTACGGGTTCAGTAATTGCATGTCAACCGAAACGGCGAAACCCGCATAGCCCTAAGAGACAAAAGATTAGTAGCAAGGAAGACAGGAAGTGTTTGACGTCTTTGAGAGGAAGTGTTTGGCATGGCTCACGTACGTACAGGGACTGGCATGGGGATCGAAAACTGGCGAGCTGGGAAGGATGTGAATGGTTTTGGATCGTTGTGTAATCGTGTAGGAATCTAAAACGGCGGGGTGTACATATTAGATGTTTGTATCTATCGATCTTTTTGGCTAGCTGTAGAGAAAAGCAATGGGTATACGGATACAAGACGGGGCGGACACTACTGGAGAACAGCAACCAAACGACGAAGGTCAATTTCTTCGTCGCTAGAGACTAACTGAGGTGACGAAGAATACATTCATAGTCTCAGAAATATCCTATGTCGCTTTACCGTCTCTGAGGCAACCAATATTGTTCTACGTCGCTTCTTAAATAGGATATAACCAAATTTAAGTATTTGAAACAACAAATAAAAACTTGGTCGCCTCGAGAAATCTGATGCGACGAAGATTGAGCAATGTTCGTCGCCTCATTTTTTTTAAACTAGATCTGCTCTCCTTCTTAAAGTCAAACCCTTTATAAGGTTGAAATTTTAGGAAAATAGGTCATTCACGTTATGGAGATGTTCTTGGCCAATCTTAGGAGAAATTTGAAGAAATTGAGAAAGAAGGTTGTTCTTGCCATCCATTTAATTCTTAAGTAAAGTTAGTTTAATTTTTATTTCTTTAACCCTCTTTATGACCATATTACATGTTAATTGAGAAGTGAAATTGATGTTTATGTGAACTTTTTGAAGTTGAATTGAATTTGGTCTTATGTTGTAGTTTAGTGTTTGAATCATTGAATTGTGATAAATCATGTTATGGGTTCATCAATAATATTTGAATTTTGGTTAAATTTAGTGAAATTTGTGATGATTAGTGTAGATTAGGCTTATTGGTCTCAATTAGTGTTAATCATGAAATCGAGTGTAGGGTTATATATAATTGTGGTGTTTATCAACTTAGAACTCCCGTTTGAGAATCAACAACTCATCTAGTTGATCGAGATGAGTTGTTGATTCTCGAATTGTCCCATTTTTGGACACTTTAGGTGAACACGACTTTGTTGATCCTTTTGCTATTCATGTGATTTCAGTTTCAGTTTTGGGATATGGTTTCGACAGTGTCTCTTTATAATGTTCCCCAAGTGAAAATTAGGTTGTTTAGATATGTGTGCACTCGGAGAACTGTAGGGAGATGCTGCCGAAATTTTCCTAAACTAGAGCTGAAACCTATGGGTGTAAGAGGGTTGACAAATGTCGTGTTCTCCTGAAGGGGATATGACCCAACCCGGAGGCATAAGGAGAAGAAGTATGGGGATAAGTTTTGGTTGTATCATAAATGTGGCGTGGTAACTTTGTTCATATTGCATGTTTCTGTTGATAGGAAACATGGAAGGACACCTAGACAAAACCTGGATGACATATTCTCATGATGATCCAAGGTACATCATGGGCATATTCGAGTTTATGAATTTTGCCCGGCGACATAGTAACAGAGTCGATTATCACTTCTGCTCGTGCAAACGTTGTAAGAACGGTCCGTTCAAGGTCACTATGGATACCATGTATCATCACTTGTCACACAGTGGTTTGAGTCTAGATTATACTGTCTGACACCTTCACGGGGAAGTTTCAAGTGAATCGAAAATGCTCAGTCAACGAAGACAGTGGCTTCAAGACAGAGTCGATCCTTCTAGTGGTGTCGGTCATTCAGTGAACCCACAGTTGAAGATTCTACATGATGTATATCCATATTATCCTGGATACCATGCAGATGCATCCCAACAATTTGTGGAAGATAATTTTGGCATCAACTTTAATGACATGGTAGACGATGATTATGAAAAGTACGATAGATTATTAAAGGAGTCACATACCCATTATATGAAGTCAGTGATGAAACTATTTTGAGTGCCATATTAGATGCAATAAAAATGAAAAATGAAAATGAATGGTCAGACACAAGTGTTGACTCTTTATATATTTACATTAATAAATTTCTTCCTAAAATGCACACATTCCCCTGTTCATACTCAAGAATTAAAAAAATCTTGAGTGATCTTTCACTTGGTTATGAAAGAATTGATGTGTGTGAGTTCAACTGTGTGTTGTTCAGGGGGGGCGCTTGTAAACGAGAGGATTTGTAAAGTGTGTAATTATGAAAGATATAAGTCATATACGGATGACATTCCCAAAAAAAATGATTCGTAACTTCCCTCTGACACCAAGGTTGAAGTGTCTATTTATGTCACCACACACTGCCAAGCATATGTGATGGCTCGGGGAGAGGATATGCGTGGCTGGTAGCCTCAGCCACTCAGCTGATAGAGAAGCGTTTCAACATTTTGACAGAACTTTTTCAGGTTTTGCATAGGACTGCAGAAATGTGCGTCTTGGAGTTGCAACAAACGGTTTCAATCCATTTGGAACAATGGGAACTTTGCATAGTACATGGGCCGTTGTTGTGATGCTGTACAATCTACCACCGTCAATGTGTATGAAGAAGGAATATAACATGTTATCGGTGTTGATTCCGGGCCCTAAATCTCCTGGAAAGTGCCTTAGTGTACTCATGGAGCCAATGATCGAGGAGCTAATACATTTATGGGTCATTGGAGTCCATACTTTTGATCGAGTAGACAATAAGGTAATCTTGATGAAGGCAGCGGTGATGTGGACTATCAGGGACTTTTTTGGTTTAGGGATGCTTGCGGGCTCAACGGTGAGAGGGTACAAGGCATGTCCAATTTGTCTAGATGAGCTGACTTCAGAGCATATATGTGGAAGGATAGTTTATGAAGGTCATCGGAAATGACTTCACCAAGACTACCTTTGACGATTGAGTAAGGCATTTAACGGGAAGGTGGAGTTTGCTGGAAGACCCGTTCAGAAGAATGTAGATGAAATTTTGGAGGACGTTATGTCACACGTTTACCCCATTCTTAGCCAACATGACGATTTGAAGGTGCCGTACAATCCGAATAACAAATAGTGTTGGACTCACGAGAGCATATTTTGGAAGCTACCTTATTGGTCATCATTGAAGATCAGACATTGCTTAGATGTCATGCACATTGAAAAAAAATGTGTGTGACAACATCCTTGGAACCATTTTTGCAATTGATAAGAAGTCTAAGGATGGTCCAAAAGCTCGCGCTGCTTTGAAGAAGAGGAATGTGCGCAAAAACCAGTGGCAAAGAGAGGGTGACGAGGGGACGGTGAAGGTTCCTCATGCACCTTTTTTAGTTAAAAAGATGCTCTAGAAGATGTGTTCAGGATTTTGAATCCTGGGGCTGAAGTGTGTATAAGGCATTATTTTTTTTTAATTTTTTTTTAAGTTTGTAACTCATTGAGAGGCTAATCCTCACACCTTTATTATTGTGATATAAGAAAATATACATCTGGAGATCATAAAGCCAAACCCCGTGAATATAAATTATACATTAAAAATATTTAACTAACTAAACCTTACCCTCCGAGGTTTGCTTACTTCAAACTCAATAACAACTGAATAATTATAAATTTTTTTGGCATACTCTAATTCAATATAGCGAACCATGGAATCATCAAGGAACTCATCACTCATATTATTTCGGGGAGTAGTTTCAAAATCTTCATAGATGAAAATGCTCCCTCTGTTGTTGAAGTAGACACAGGTTGAGTCAACACAAGACATATCAATGAATCAATATATAAATCATTGGGAAGAATACTGACTTTCTTATTTCAATCAATAGTCGACACAAATTAGAAGTGATGTTGTCATGTTGAATCAAACCCATTATCTATTTTACCAATTAACCATAATCAATTTTACTAATCTATATCATAATTCACAAACTACCATTTTAAAAATCATCAAGAACAGAAGAACATGGTGATTTTTTGAAACCCAAACCTCATATTATATAACTCATTAACTCTTGAATATGAGAGAAGAGGATACATGAAAGATAAGAAGAAGAGGATAACTAAAAGAAGTTAGGGATTGGCGAGCCAACGAGACATCGATCAGAATGAAGAGATCCACTCGCGACTGAAGTGGTGAAGCTGTGAATGTGTTCTTTTTTTTTTCTTTTATGTAAACGGCAAGGTATACAACTGACATAGGGAATTGGTCATTTGGGGAGAAGTAAGGCACGTGAGCAGCATGGTTTCCTTTTTAATTTTTTCTTCAATTTCTATTTTTGCACATCTTTATTTTTTTTAATTATTGGGTAAAATTTAGGCTCAGTTGTAGCCTACCATTTGCCTTTGCCCATGATACCAGACAATGCAGACAGAGGAAAATGATGTATATATGTCTACCTAGCTCTCAAAAAATTGAGATATGCATATATATATATATATATGTTGTTTCGATCAATCCTATGACGACTTCACTTGTTCATCTACCTAAGTTTAACTTAAGTTGTCAGGTTCGATCTGTTTGAACCATAACTAAATATTATTTGGGCTGATTCCTGTGGCTTATTTAGCAAGCCTAATTTAGAAAGGAAATCGAATTATCTCGTTGTATCCTTTGTTGAACAAGGAAGAATGAAATCTAGTGAATCTGGTATTCAGAATCCTTCAAGGATTTAGATTTCTTAATCTTTTTAACAAAAGATACGCTTGAGCGATCACTATAAGTAGAGGGTTCATGACCAGATCAAAGACACTTCTACAGTCACACATAATTTTCTCTCAGCAAATTTAACTCTCCTCACGAAAGAAAAATGGCAGCGGTGAATCTAGAATTCTCACCAGACAGAGCGTGAAGGATTCGACAATTCTCTCTTGGTAATCGACATCGGAAAATTACAAGTTTTCACTAGACATGGCATGACAAATTCAACAGTTTACTCTTGTCAGACGATGACAATCAAAGAAAGTTTCACCAGATAGGGCATGAAGATTCCGGTGGTTAAAGAAGTCACAACCAGCGTTCTCAACACACACCAAAAAAATTGCTTTGTTTTGTATCAGACATGGTGTATGAAGCATCAATTTTCGTGGCTTTGTAGCGAGACACGAACTAAGTTTTAACCAGTTAGACTAAAGTCTTAGTTTACCTAGGCAAAAAGAACTCATCGACCAGGCTTGAAGCTCTCCCCATTCCAGTTGCTTCTTAGAAGATCATCGGCAGCATAACCGACATTTAACGTTCTGTCCCACGACAGTGACACGTCTAGCACACATGTGCGAAAAGAGACAGTTTGAGATTTCTCTGGCTTTCTGGGAATTCTGCAGCCAAACATTTTGGCATGCCTAGTGGAACAGAGGTTTCAATGTCTTGTTTCAACAATAGACGACCCTTATAAGAAGGTGCATCCTAGTTGCAAAAAACATCCAACACCATCTTTCCTTGCACATAACTCATCAGCATGCAGTGGGTTATCGTCTTTAGAGGTCAATGACAAGTTTGGAATGATGCCAGAAGCTACAATGTCTTTTACCCGAAAAAATCCAGAGGAAACTAGGGACATGCCCTATAGTGACTATGAGAAGTATGTTGCCTTACATTACCATTATCAAGAAAATCAGTATGTAACGCTGATGTCATAGCTCGCTGAAGTGAACATTGTTGAAGCGGGGTCATTTTGTGCACAGGTTAGCCGCTTTTGATAGTTTGCTCGCTGAAAAGCAGTGGGTTTCTCACTGTTATGATAGGGTGAGGAATCCCATCAACGAGCCAGTTTGGGAGTATAAATCCACCCGATCAAGGGACTTAGCTTTCCTATGTTCCCAAACAACCTACATCAGAGGCTTGTCTCTATGCTCGCTCACCTAACAAAACTTTGGGGGGTAACAATATACTGTAATGGCCAACACTCGTGGCCAAAGTAACTTTGTACTCCAATTTTTGTTTACAAAATACCAGTTAGTGGTTATCAATTTTCCTCGTTGAATAAATACTACATACATGGACTGTATTAGAGTCTAGTTTTATATAATACAGTAGACCCACTACTAAGGCCCAGTTAAAGCACCCATATCTAACACTTCAGTGGTATCTGCATGAGTTACAGACGTCACTGAAGCAGCCTGCCCAGCGGGAATCGCAGGCATGCCTGCTATCAAGCCCTCAGCGATTGATATGCATAATCCACTAGCCATGTTTTATGGAAATCTCTGCTAGATTAACAAGGCCTCATCAATTGTGTCGTTGCGGCCTAATTTCAAGGCCTGTGGGGCAATGTTTAAATCATATATAAATATTATTTGGGCCAATTCTGGCGGCTTATTTAACAAGGCTAGTTTGGGAAGAAAATCAGATTATCTCGCTGTATCCCTTGCTGAGCAAGGAAGAATGAAATCTAGCGAATCCGGTATTCATAATCCTTCAAGAATTTATATTTCTTACTCTTTTCAGCAAGAGATATGTTTGAGCGATCACTATAAATATAGGGTTCATGACCAAATCAAAAGACACTTTTACAGTCATAGACAATTTGCTCTCAACAAATTCAACTCTCCTCGTGAGAGAAATTGTAGCGGTGAATCTTGAATTCTCACCAGATAGGGCATGAAGGATTCAAAAATTCTTTCTTGTCAATCAACAGCGGCAAACTACGAGTTTTCACCAGACATGGCGTGACAAATTCGAGAGTTTATTCTTGTCAGACGACGGCGATCAAAGAAAGTTTCACTAAACATGGTGTGAAGGTTCCAGTGGTCAAAAAAGTCACAACTAGTGTTTTTAACACATGCCAAGAAAATTGCTCTACTTTGTACCGGACATAGTGTATGAAACATCGATTTCTATGGCTCTACAACGAGACACGAACTAAGTCCTAACCAGTTAGGCGAAATTCCTAGTTTGCCTAGGCAAAAAGAACTCATCGAGCGGGATTGGTGCTTTCCCTGTTCTAGTTGCTTCTTAGAAGATCATCGGTGGCGCAATTGACATTTAATGTTTTGCCCCATGGCAGTGGCACGCCTAACACACACACATGCGTGAAAAGACAAAGTTTGAGACTTCTCTGACTTCCTGAGAATTCTGCAACCAAACACGATCAATCGAGCTAGTTCATGATTATGGCTGTCGATGACTCTGTCGGACCGAATCAGTTTTGACTTTACTAATCACTAAACCAAATTTTTTTAGTTTTAAATCAGTTTGCCAACTTTATAACATATATACTAGTCCCTATCCAGATCGAGCGAATATCTGTTAAAAAAATGGAGTGAAAGTTTGATTTACTCAAAATCGATAAAGTTGAAATTATCCATCGTGTAGTTATTGTTTAAATATCATGCTTACAAAAAATCAGCATAATCGGAGATGATTTAGTCGTTTGATCGCTACTTACATCTTTTAAGCTATATTAGACGAACCGTATAAATCAAAAGTTTAATGTGTCGATCAAATAGTCAAATCATCTCTGTTTGAGCTTATTGATTTTTTATAAGTAAAATCCTTGAATAAGAATCTACATATTGAATAGTTCCGGTGGTTAAACAACTTTTTAATTTTGTGAAAATCAAAATCTCACTCCATTTTTTCAAAGCATAGCTAAAAATTGACATATATACTTGTGAGCTAGAATTAACCAAACTAGATTAAAAAATCATTACCCGCGGCAATGACGGCTTCGAACCCTATCAAAGAAATTTTACTCTTAGAAAAATGACAAAATAATTAAGAACCACACGCATAACTATAATATTTATATCACATTTCTCAAATTTTAACCTTAGTTCTGTTTCATTTGATAACAATGAGTCTACAAATCCTTAACTTATGTGCTTGCCGACGAAGTAAACACCACTACAGTACGTAGCTAAATTGTCATTGCCTAGCCAGACAACTTGTTCTCGAAGGGAAACTTGACTAATTTGTTGTCGTAGCATAAATTAGACACGGGCGAGCTAGCTAAGGACGAATATATATTGTTGTTATGAGCAATACAAACCCTATGCAAACCTTATTGTTTATAATATTATTGGGAATGGTTCCAACAGAGAATTTTCAATATCCTCGACATCATGTGTTTCCCATACACTAAAAAACGACACTCTTCGTGATAAACATGAGATTGATGTCACGCATTTTCAAATTTCTATACATGCTCAACAACCTGTATGATTATCAAGTAGATAACTATTAATACGTACGTATACAGTTCATAAATTATTTCCTCACATGACGTAGATACATATATCATATATTAACTTCTCACACATGAATTTTAAATCAGTGAGCATGCGCGAGCACGATAATGTTGAGAATGCAATGCAAGATAGCCGCAGAAAATTAATCAATTCCTAAATGGAAGAGCATGCGTTTGAATATTCCACCGTCGAAAATTTTATAGTGCTTTGAGTACAAATTTTTTTTTAATTTTAGAACATTAGATTATTTTTAGTCTTTATTTTTGAAGAAATAAAATGATCTAACATTTTAAAATTGGAATGTTTTAGTAAACTGTAGAACACTTCTGCGTTTTCTATGGACATGGCAGATCAAGAAAGAAAAGATGATTTTCTAATCGTCAACAACCTAGCTATCTCATTTGCTCACTATAATATCGAGGGGACGCCCGATCTTGGCGTTTTTTATGAACATGATAACAATCGATTGCACGAAGAAATATATGGAAGAAGTTACACGTACGTACGTTTTTGCTTCTATCACTATCCTTCTTTTAGGAAAACGATTCTTCCACCCACATTTCGTGATCGAGGAAGTGAGAATGTAAGATAATCATTTTCCTTTTCCGGTTCGTTTTAGAATTTCCAGTTGACCAAAAAATTCATAAATTAATTTGAACTTCAAGTTTGGTGAGAATCGAGACCATATTATACACTTTGAAATATGACTAGTAGTCCTTATATAGCTACGTATTAGTGAGAATTGATACGGTTTATATAAAGCTATCTATATTTTCTAACACACAAAAAATGATTCATTATTGATTTACTAGAGGAAAAGCAAGGGTGTGCAATTTAAGTTTTTTCTTTTCTTAAATGAAAAAAATAAAATTACAAGGAGAGCGCCGTCTGATTAGGGTTTGTGCTTCTCGGAATTGCACCTTCATCATCATGAATGTTTTGGCATGGAATTGTCGAGGGATTGGTAACAATCCTTTGGTGGACGCTCTCACTTTGCTGATAAGGCAAAATAGGCCCTTGATTATATTCTTGAGCAAAATGAAAGTTTTAGACTATGAGTATATGTCTCACTTGAGAGGTATACTGGTGGAGACGGAGAAGCAGGCCAATCGGGGGGATTGGCTATGTTTTGGAAAGACGACATCAAGGTCGCGTTCCTTTCTAAATCAAAGCACCATATCGATGTGGCTGTTCATCCAGAGGCAGGGTTTGCTCAATGGTGACTTACTGGCTTCTACGGGCATCCTACCATGTCAGAGAGACATCGAACCTGGGATCTTCTAAAATCGTTGAGTGATGTCTCGTCACTTCTATGGGTGATTATCAGTGACTTTAACGAGATTATACACAATGATGAGAAATTCGGAGGAGAACTACGTAGAGAGGGTCAAATGCAACTTTTTCGAAAATGCTTATCATATGGGGAGCTAATTGACCTAGGCTACACTGGTATCGCTACGACTTGGGGTTGCCGCTTAGATCATGTTGTTGCTACACGCTCTTGGATCGATCTATTTCCTAGAAGCACTGTCACACATCTCCTACCGATACATGGAGACCATATCTCAGTGTTAGTTGGAATACACAACAAGGATAGCGTATGTATGCGTTGACAGCCTGGGTGTTTTAAGTTTGAAAGCTTTTGGGTAGTTCACAAGCATTGTGAGGATATCATCAAACAAGGTTGGCGTTAATCACAACTAGGCTCTCATATGTATGAAGTTATTCAGTGTATAACAAATACTAGGTTTGCATTGAACAAATGGCAACGTTCTGCGTTTGGAAAGATAAACCATGAGATTGAGAGCATATATACGAGGCCGACTCATTGAGATATATTGTCCCAACCTTTCACAGAGTCAACAAAACAGGAGTATCGTGCTCTTACTAAGAAGTTTGATGGTCTTTTAGCTACTGAACGTGAATACTGGAAGCAATGTTCAAAGGTAACCTATTTCAAAGAAGCTGGGGGGAACACACAAAAATTCCACAGGAAAGTGTCAAACAGGTGTACCAAAAATCGGATTCTGACTTTGGTTGATGGAGAGGGATAGCGCCATAAGTCCCCGGAGGATTTAGAGAAAGTGGTTATGGAATACTTCTCATCAATGTTCTCTGCTAGTGAGCCAGTCAATTCACGTATGATGGAGGTACATGGTCAACCTTATTACCCCTAAGGTCACACCGTTGATGAATGCGATTCTCACTAGTTCTCACACCGTCGATGAAGTTAGGAAAACAATTTTTCAAATGTACCCTACCAAGTCATCGGATCCGGATGGCATTCCTCAACTTTTCTTTTAGAGATATTGGGACACTATACGTCTAGATGTGAGCAAAGGCATGATTAATTTCTTGGAAACAGGTAGACTGTTAGGTGAAGTCAATTACACACATATATGTTTGATTCCTAAGGTGCCAAATCTAGAAATAAAGAATGACTTAGGTCCCATTGCTTTATGCAATGTTCTCCATAAAATTTGCTCGAAGGTAATTGTGAATAGGTTGAAACGGCTTCTTGACAAGATCATATCTCCCTTACAAAGTGTTTTTGTCCCGAGGCGGCTTATCTCACACAATACTCTTATGGTGAATGAAGTCCCTCATTATTTACACAACTTTGTCTCTCGTTCCGAAGGTGTGTTCTCTCTAAAATTGGACATGAGCAAGGTTTATAATTGCATAGAATGGAACTTTTTAGAAGCCGTGTTGACTCTATTAGGGTTTGATGCAAAATGGATATCCCTCGTCATGCAGTGTGTTACAACGGTTTGGTATTTTATTTTGGTGAATGGTTGAGTGAAAGGCTATGTCTCTCCCACCTGTGGAATCAGACAGGGAGATCCTCTCTCACCGTTCCTTTTCTTATTAGGGACCGAAACATTTACAACTTTGCTCGAGACTAGGGCTACCAAAGGTACACTCTCAGGTATTACTATCTGTCTGGGAGCTCCTACTATTTTTCATATGTTACTTGCGGAAGACAGTTTGTTGTTTATGAAGGCATATATAGAAGAAATTAACCAGGTTCAGAAAGTGTTGGAAGAGTATGAAAGTGCTTCCAGTCAACGTGTTAATTTTGAGAAGAGTAGTATTTGTTTCAACAAGTGAGTTTTGATGGAGAAAAAAGAAACTCTAGCAGCTATTCTTGGTGTTCAAGTTGTTGACAAACATGAGAATACTCAGGGCTCCTAACCTATGTTGGGCGTAAGAAAACGGTACCTTCGCTTTCATCAAGGAAAAATTAAGCAAGAAGTTGGAAGGGTGGCAAGGCAAACATCTTGGCAGTGTCAGCAAAGCCATCCTCATACGTATGGTTGCTCAATCCCTCCCTACCTTATAATGACCCAAACCTAAAATAGTTAGTTAATCATCGTTATTCATGCTATTTAACAAGCTAAGCATAATTTGTCACATTTATCAAGATTCGTCGCGACTAAAACACTGACTTTTTATAAACAATGAATTTGGACTCGTTTTCTTCATGGGAGTTGTACAGTAAATGATTTCGAACCTGTCGATACTTTCAGTGGAACTTTTGGAGGTTCGAGCAATTTTCTGCGAATTTTGGAAGTTTTACATGGGAAGTTAGTAAATTAAAAATCTACTATTTGATAAATGTTTTAGACTGTTTGATCATCATCAAATTGATCCTTAGCCTTTAATCTGGTGTGGGTAGTTTTTTAAAAAAAAATCAACCGAGTTGGATAAAAACCTAACATTTGTACTTGGCCATTTTTCTCTCTCCCCGATTTATCTCTTTCTTTCTCTCTCCGTGGCGACCGACGTCGGCAATCCATCACTAGTTGACCACCAAATTGGTCAGTCTCGGTCTCAAAATGCTCACCTCGGTCAGCTCTTCTTTTTGCCTAACACAATAACCTCTAATTCACATCCATCGAGGCCAAAAATCAACGAGAAATTCTAGGTTTTTCGGCCTCCGTCGCCGGCGACACCACCGACTTTGAATCGTCGTGATTCATGTGGGCTTTGAAGCTCCGTAACCATGGAGTCGAACGTGACTCACATTATCACAAGACTCGGCCTAGACATAGTGAAAGAACCCGACCCCGATTTAGCTGCTTAAACCAAAAGGCCATAACGACTCTACTAACCTTAGTTACTACTCACTAATTGAACATATAATGAACTGAAACTGAAACAATACTATGCTCCCACTAACATATATAATAAAATGTTAAGCGAGTCAAAAAGACTAAAAAGACATAAGAGATAGGCCAAGGTAGATACTTGACCCTTCTCGAGTACTGTGCTCAAGTGGAGGCGGTGACTAGGGTTCTCTGACCTCTGGCAACCTAAAGTCTTCTGGTGACTCCTGACATAAAGACGACGTGAATTTCAGGGGAAAGTGTTGATTCTTCCTTAGATCCACTCAGGGATCAGCTGAGTAACTAATGCATCGATGCAAGACTAACTAAAAATGTACTGAATCGAGCCTCCAAAAATTATAAAATGAATACTGAAATTTAAAACTGAACTGAATATAAGTATTAAAGACTCGTTAATCAATTGTGAAAGTAAAAGTGTCCACTTACAGTACTGTGCCAGAATTTCCACTAAGTCGAAGCTTGTCTGTCAGTGTTTCCATACGTCTAGCACTGGCGGCTAATACATCGTCCAGAAATAACGATTACTATTAAACTAATCGTCGAAAATCATAATGAATAACCAAGCTTGTCTACTGACGAGCATTATCTTTGAGAATCTCGCATTCTCGAATAACGTGCTTCTTGAACTAATGACGAGCTACTCAAATTCCAAATGCAATTTCTTGAATTTTTTTTATAGTCACAACAAATTCCTCGAACCTTATGTGACTTAAAGTCGAATTGACGTTCCACTAACCCATTCAATATTATTGTAAAAATGTTTAAGTCCTCAATAAACTACGTCCAATGAATTCAATAACCTCACCAATACACTCGCAACGTTGAAACGAATCCAACGATATATAACTTGATTGAATGTGGAAGAAAAAAATCGGCTAGACGTGCCACCATAGACAGTGGCGAAGATTAATACATCACTGGAAAGCTCTCGTCGAGCTTAACAACCTGTTCAACTACGATCACGACCAATTCGGCCGGAAACTGGTCCAAAACCTGCCCGAAAGATTCTCGGCCGAAATTCCTCTGGTAACATAGCTCCGCCGTGGAGCCACCCCTGCGCTCGTGACCGGTCCCAATCGACTTGCAGGGAGGAGGAAAACAAAATCCTTCTATCCTCGTCGACCAACCCCGTTGTTAACCAACATTGCGATGGTGGCGACTTTGACCAACAAAACCGATTCGGGTTTGATTTCGAACCCCCAATTCTCAAACTGTAATCACCAAAATTCATACACAAACATATAGATGAGGTATAGAGCTTCAAAACAATACCTAGTCGTTTGCCAAAGGTGACCGAAAAAGTCATCGACAACGGCGACGACACCACACCGAAACCCTAAAACTTCTCGACCTGATTTCTCCCTCCATCAATCCTAGAATTGAGCACTGTAAAAAGAAGAGAGGAAGATGGGATTTCGATTCCGTCTGTGAATCGAGGTCGGAGGCGGCTAGACGGCACAGCATTGCATCGCCGGCAAGAAGTTCGGGAACCATTTTTGCCCATTTGACCCGAGTTGACCGTGCACTACTAAAAAAACACACTTAGGCGACGAAGCATTTTCATCGCCTAAGGTTCGTCGTCTAACAATCTTAGCCTAAGTACTTAGACGACGAAGTTTATTATTTTTTGTCGTCTAAGTAGCCACTTAGACGACGAAATAAACTTCGTCGTCTAAGTTTTTGGACGACAGAAGATTAATGAAAAAACGACGAAAACTTACGACAAAAATTTACGTGGTTTTAGTGAGAACTTAGACGACAAAACTCACAATTTGTCGCTTAACTGTAACAACTTAGACGCAAAAGTTTAGGATTTTGATCGCCTAAGTGTCGAATTTAAAAAAAATTAAAAAAAATAATCCACTTAGATGATAAAAGTTTTTCGTCGTCTAAGTGGTAAATTTTAATTAAAAAAATTAAATAAACATCACGACGAAACTATTAGTTTCGTCATCTAAGTGTTTTCTTAAAAAAAATTAAAATTAAATAATTAAATTTTTATTATTAATGAAAAAATTATAATATAATTAGGAGATAATTTAACGGTGGTAGCGGCCACGGCGGCGTTTATGTGGTGGTGGTGATAGTGATGGTGATGGTGGTGTGGAGGTGGTGGTGGGGTGGTGTGCATGGTTTGAGAGAGAGTGAGGGGGAGAGAGAGATATTTTGAGAGATTGTGAAAAATAGGGGATCATTTTTTTTATAAGTGATCACTTAGGTGATGAAATCAATAAGTTTCGTCGCCTAAGTGATTCAAATTTTTTGTAAAAAAAAGTGGTGGAAAAAATTACAGAAAAAATTTGAATTTAGGCGACGAAACCAATTCAACAAGTTTCATCGCCTAAGTGATTTTGAATTTTTGGTAAAAGAATTTGATGGAAAAAAAAACTGCCAAAATTTAGAACTTAGGTGACGCAAATGTATAGTTTCGTCGCCTAAATGAATTTAAATTTTTTTTAATTTATTTAAATTTAAAAATAATAATAAATAATAAATTTCAGTTAGGCGACGAAACAAATAGGTTGTAAAAATATATTTTTATTTTATTTTTAAAAAATATATGAAACTTAATTTTGGGTAGTTGCTTAAAATCTACTCATTTCATCATATGTAACAATTACATTTATACAAGATTGTAAAGAAAATTCAACTCAATTAGGATTAGTTTAGATTGCGATCGAATGAATTTAGTTATTATCGAAAAATAGTTAAAAAACGGAAACAGTCGTAAAAAATAATTTGTAAAATAGTTTTAAATAAACTAAAAACTTGTTATATATCTACTAATATTGTATAACTTAAGTGTTCGTATGTCTATATTCACTCCACATCAATATTAACGAAATTGAATTTGGACAAAACAACCGTTGAATATATTCATCATAACATAATATGTAAGTGGATCAATTTTCAATCAAAACGAAGTTTTTTAAGGGTTTAATCGGCGTAGTCAAACATAAAACCGAAATTTCCACGAAACGGAAAGGTTAATATACGAATCATCGTAGCTCCGATTTTCGTACCGTCGACAATCACAGTCCAATGATTGTTTCTTCTATGCCCTCGATGAAAAAAATATGACTTGGTCGTGCTCTTTGATCAGAGGCAATGAAATTCATCTTAGATGACGAAATGGGTTGACTTTCATCGCCTAAGACTTTCCGGGTTTAGGGGAAAGGGTTTAAGGCTTAGGGTTTAGGATTAGGTTTTAGGTTTAGAGTATGTTCTTAGACGATGATTAAGTAGGTCTTCTAAGACGACGATATTTTTGTCGTCTAAGATATAATCCTTAGGCAACGAATTCTATTTTTCGTCGTCTGAGTAATATCTAGGATGATGAAAACAAATATTTCGTCGTCTAAGATCTTACTTAGGCAACAAAAATCAGTTTCATCGTCTAAAGTTAGCTTAGCTGACAAAATTTTCTCTTAGCCGACGAAATTATTTTTTGTCATCTAAGTCGCTCTTAGGCGACAAAACTTAAAGGTCGTCTAAGTGCGACGACCTTAAAGGTTTCGTAGCCTAAGTTCGATTTTTTGGTGGTGGCATTGACTCAGGTCAACACTCGGAATGGAAAGTTTTACTTTCTATTTTCCGTTGTGGCGGTGTGTGGGCCCCATGTGCTACCTTGCATGTCGTAGCTCTGGCTACCAGAAAAGAAAAATCTTTACGGGAAGTTCTCATATCTAGTTTGTCATAATGATTTTTTTAAGTCATTGAGTAGTTTTCGAGCGATTTTCATAGCGCTTTATTTTATGCACAGATTTTGATGCGATTCAGCCTTCGACATTGTAGATTGTCGTAATGTCGAGTCTAGGCATACTTTATGTAGAGCATGAGTGGCACAGTACAATGATTAAGAGGAAGACGTGTATGGTCGATTCGAGGACGAGTAAGAGAAGCAATTTATGAATATGGGAAGGTAGTTTTTCGATCGACTTTTTGTCTAGGATTTCATAATTCAATTAATTACACGATCAAATTGTTATTAATTGGTTTAGATTTTGATTTGGCTTAGGAGTGCCGAGTACGACTTTCGAGTTACGTGAACAATTAATAATATTCTCGACAGTCCAGGTGAGTGGACTTTCTTTTCACTGTCGCATATGCGAGTAGTAAATTTTATTATATTTTTGATGCTAGATCTTTTAGTGACTATGATTTATGAATTCCACTATACCAGCTAAAAGTCTATTTGTGCTTAGTTTTGGATTTCATTTTCAGTACTTTTGCTTGAAGTTAGCTCGATTACTTCAACTTTGCACATTTTACATTTACGATCTTGAGTTGTGTTAAGACATATGTCCATGAGTTAGGTTTGACATATTCGGTTCAGTTAGTGCTTCAGCTCTTATTGTCAGTTCCATTAATTCATTTCTTGTGGTGTATTTGGAGATGACTGGGTAGTCACGGAGGCTATATATTTGAGATGACTAGAGAAGTCTTATACCTTAGTCATCCTTTTCTAATTTCTCCATTTTAGATTTCGTTTTCAGTTGGTTGACTCAGTTATCGATGACTAAAGATGTCTTACACCTTAGTCATCCCCTTTAGACTATCATTTCAAATTCAGTTCTTAATCAGTTAGTTGTGTACAGTTTTTGATAACTATACCTCAGTTATTTTGATCTAATTATTTCATTTCAAATTTAGTTCTCAATCAACTAGTTCCAATCCTGATGGCATGAGATGCAGATACCTCAGCCCTCCATTTTACTAGATATTTCATAGTATCACCGTTAGTTCATATTTAAATAGTTACTATTAGTTCAGATATCCCACGTTAGACATTTAAGTTAATCAGTCTCGTGTTTGATCTCAGCTATTAGTTTTGTCTTATGATTGCAAGTACTCGCATACTAGTTTTTCGCTGAAATTCAGCGGTAGGGCATAAATGTAAATTTTAATTTTTTTTTACCTTACTATGATTTTCGTCCACTCACTCTAACAGTTTTCTTTTTTCTGAATGTCCTTCCCTGGGCCATTTGGTTTCAAATGCCCAGGTCTGCAAAGTTTTAGTGGAGGTCAAGTGTGCACGCACTTCAAGGCATAGCAGTATTCCGTTATAGGATGTGCAGTTGATCTATAGATTTATCACGTAGCTAGGTAGTCAATTTAGAATATCTGGCAGCTTTGGTGTCCAAGCATTTTCCTTAATTGTTTAGATTCTTGAAATGTGAACTTTTTGGAAAAGTCTAGTTTTCTGCTAATCTTCGAGAAGTTTTATTTAGAATGTCAATAGGAGAACCCAGTTAGTAGCATCTTTATGACCTAATCCTGGTTTAGGTTGATATCGGTGTTGGGTTCTAATAATTTGTATCAGAGCTTTATGTTATAATTTCTGTAGTCTGTGATAGGTTTCTTTCACCTTCGGGTTCGATTACACTCAACATAGCCCGAGTGATGGCTCGACTGCAGCGGATCCCCATCGAATACTCACGATGTTTAATGTCGTCGAATACGTGGTGAATGATACCTAGTACCCAACCCCAGCTTGTGAGTCTAGTTTGGCCTAGTCTTTATGCCTGGTGCAATATGATTCATCTAATATATGTGTCTTGTGGATTATAAGGATAAGTAGAGTTGCACAATTAGTGTCAGTGTTACGTCATAAATTCCCTCGCCAGGAAGTATTATCGAATAATGGCCCTAATGTGTTATGGGAGAGTGCGAGTGCTCTATTATTTCTGTCCTTGATTAGGTTCAAATTTTCCAAGCATCACTTCCTAGGTCCTGCCCAACAATTCTCTTATCGAATTCAGCTCTAACTTCCATTTTTGTCGAATTTTGACTTCATCATTTTTTTTGTTGCATTTAGTTTCACAGTTTCACTGGTCATGTTTAGTTCACTTCGGTGGTTTGGGAAGGTACTAAGGTTATGTAGATCATTTAGACCATAGAGAAGTTTTGGTAATAAAGGTCACGTAATAGCTAATGAAATTTTCTTGAACTATTAGTGGTGATCTTGGAGTTGCTAGAAGAGAAACATGCATAACTGTTTAATATATTTGCTTTTCATGTCGTTTCATTTCTTTCTGTTTCCAATATGTTTATTTCAGTTAGCTTTCGGTGTGTACATAATTCATCATACTAACTTCCAATTTCTGTTGACCCCCTTATTCGATTCAAGTCTTATCATTGATGGAGTGTTAAGGTTAGGGTGTTATTCTTCATAATGACATAGACTTAAAGCAAAGTAGTATCAAAGAATTTTCCTTTAAGTTTAGTTTATCGCGTTTTCATCCTCAAGCTTAGTTGAGTTAGCAGTAACTTACCTAGGCGTTACCAATTTTTCTGTTGTTCCATATTTGAGGAACATAGTAACAATTCGATTATTCAATTCTGGCGTGTTCGTGCACTCGAGTCTTAAGTTTATGACCCGCATCTTAACTATGAATTTATCAGTTGGATATACAATGGTGTACAATATCAGACTTAATTGCATTCGAGAAATTCTCGATTATCATGTATAGTTGTAATATGGTGGTTGTGACTTTGGGGAGCTTAATGGTGGTTGTGACTTTGGTTGTTAAAATGCGATAAATCTACAGGTTTTGATTAAAAATGAATAGTTCATGACAAATATTTGGAAGAAATTCTCTCAGTTTTGAGTTGTGGGAACCGTTCCATTCACGAAACACGATTAGATGTGGAAATTAGAGTACGGTCTAATTTGCGTAGTTAGTGGTCAGCATGGCATTATTGGATGTGAACTTCAGGCACATGTTTCGTTTCGTTGATCGGTTCCTCATTGTTGCTTTCAATGAGAATGGTAGATCCCTAAACTTTTTGTTATGTTGGTAGATCATCAAGACTTCTCGTACTTATATTAATAGTTCATAATTTCTGTGCCGACCATCATAAACGATCCTTCTAACGTTAAGAGCGTGTCTTGGACTTAGTACATTAGTCTCTATGAAAACCGTGGTTTGGTTCATGTCAATAAATTTTTCCTCGATGGATGGTGATGCAGGAGTATGGTTATGCAGAGAGAAAATTTATTCAGGTAGCAGCAGTTTGGCGTTTCGATGTTTTCATTCATAAGCAAATGATATATTTCTTGAAGCGTTGAAGAATTATGGAAGTTGTTTTTTGGTAGTCATGGAATATCGGGATACCAATTCTCCTACACGGAGTTGTGAATATTCTGAGCTATTCCTGGCCTTGTGAGTTGTTTTAGTTGAAATTTCGGTGTTAAATCCTTACAACCGATCATGCCGTATGAGTTTCTAGGAGTGAAGAAATAAGGTATACCATACGTTTTTGAAAAATCTTCGAGCAACGATTATGGCGTTGCGTTTAATTGATCCTAAGGACTTATCACATAGCTAGGTAATCTGTTTAGAATATCTGGCAGCTTTGGTGTCCAAGCATTTTCTTTAATTGTTTAGATTCTTGAAATGTGAACTTTTTGAAAAGTCAAGTTTTCCACTAATCTTCGAGAAGTTTTATTTAGAAGGTCAATAGGAGAACCTAGTTAGTAGCGTCTTTAGGACCTAATCCTAGTTTAGGTCGCTAAATCGGGGTCGGGTTATAACATACCTACACCATGAATTCTTTTCTTTTGCCTACTGATTTCTGTGACTCTTTACACTAATTATGAGCAAAAATTTTGTAGGGAAGCACTGTTAAAAATAAGAAAATACACTGGCTCTCATGAGACAAGATATGTCTTCCCAAAGAGGAGGACATCATGGGATTCAGAAACTTACACACACATAATTTAGCTCTCCTAGCTAAGCAAGGGTACCGGTGACGTATCTTTAGAAAACTGGACTCTCTCATCAGTAAGTTATACAAAGCTAAATACTTTCTGAATTCTTTATTTTGAGATGCCTCTCTATCTGATTCTCCTTCTCTTTGTTGGAGAAGTATATTGGGAGCTAGGCCTTTGTTGGGAAAGGGTTTGATATGGCGTGTTGGAAACAATTCTATCATTGATGCGTCATCTGTAGCTTGGATACCTAGGGCAGACCTTTTCCGTCTGACTTCTGCTCTACCGAATTCTTTGAAAGTGGCTGACCTTATGGAAGGTACAAGGGCTTGGAATAAGGAACTCATATACTCTTTATTTGAGGCCGATGAGGCTGCAGCTATATTGACTATTCCTTTAAGCTTTAGGGATGTACTAGATTGTTTAGTGTGGTTTTATGATTCAAAGGGACGGTTTACTACTTTGTCGGCTTATAAACTGGCTATGAAGCCTAGTATCAGTGGTACGGCAGAAGCTTCTTCATCTCAAGCATCAATCTCGGTGTGGAAAAGTTTATGGAAGTCCCCGATTCAAACTAAGATTAAGGTACGTATGTAGAAAGCTTGTAAAGGGATATTGCCCACCAACAGAAACCTTAGCAAGAAGAGAGTACTGATCCCAACAACTTGCTTCCTCTGTGAAGGTAGAGATGAATCCATTGAACACATAAGTCGTGATTTTTTTTATGTACGTGAAGTTATTCAACTATCACTTTCGTTGATGAAATGCTTCCCTACTAATATCATGTGTGATTTTTGGCATTACTCTGAAGATTGCATCGCCATGTTACAACATGAGGATATGGCCTGGTTATGTGTTTTAATTTGGTATATTTAGAAGGAAAGGAACCGGCGTATTTGGTCTCACAAATCAATGCATGCGTCTAGTGTTCACTTCCAATATACTATTGAGTTTCAACTTTATAATTCCCTTATATACACTCCAAGCTTGAAGGCTAAGGTAGGGCCGATGACATGGGAAAGACCTCCGATTGGCTGGTTGAAAGATAATTGTGATGGTGCTTTAAATTTGAGTATGCAAAGAGGTGGTCTCGATGTGGTTTGGAGAGACAGTGATAAGGCAAAGTTTTGGGAGGCTCTTGTGAAGTGATTGATGTAGTTAGTTCCCTTCTTTTAGTGTATGCCCTTGCTTTTCGCAAAGCATGTCTTCTTGCAATGGAGCTGCAACTATCCCCTATCATTATTGAAATCGATTGTCTGCTTCTCCTACAGCAAGTACAAGTCGGTGAAGATGAGTCTCATGCAGGACATTTGATCAACGACATTAATCATCTCTTCGATCAGATACCTAGTGTTAGATTGTTACATGTTAGTAGAGAAGCCAACCAACTAGCTCTTAATCTAGGGCAAGTAGCGTTGTACGAGTCCATCTCGTTAGTTTGGCAGAATGTGATTCCAAGCTGTGTTAGGAATCATATTATTCATGTTTGTACCTAATTGAGTTTCAATGCTATTGTTCTTTGATTCAAAAAATAATAATTTCTTTTCTTTGTGGTGGACAATTACTTTTATAATAATTTTTATTTTCTGTAAAAAAAACCCACTTATATGTGTTATGATATTTTTTTTAAGATAACTACGCATGAGTTACATTTTTTTTTCTCTGTAAATTAATCTGTTTGGAAACATACAAATGGTACAATTACAATGCTCGTACACTAACTAAAAAATAGGAGAAAATAGAGGAGAGAAAACTGCTCTGAAGAGAAAACTAAAAAAAATTATGTTTTTCTTATTTTGTTAATTACAATATTGACCTTGAAATATTATACTACACCTATGCAAAAAGTACATAATTGAAAGAAATGACATAAATGGAGAACAACGTGTGTTCTCTTAAACTGACAAGTCAAGGCAGTTTTTTACGGGTATGTTGCGGTGTTGCTTTCTCTCTCTCCCTTTATGAACCCAAGCGGCCCAGCCACTCTCTCATTTTCTCTGGTTCCTTTTGCTTTCTCACGACCTCTCCTCAAACAGTCTCTACTCATCCATATATCTCCATTCTTTTGGACTGCTCCATAAGGCTTTTCTCCTCTCTTTCCCTATAATCCAAATCGACTTCCTCGATAGCTGCCAAAGAGGATGATGAGGCCGATCGGTTTCAGGAGGGCCTGGTCCTCTTCGATGAAGATGACGACATTTTTGGCATTGTCGACCTAGCCTTTCCGGCTGCAGAGGCAAGAAATGACCAACCAGGTGCGACGGTTGCTGCCTCCAGATATGGGCTCATGTGGGTCTTTGCACCAGGGTGGCTTAGCCGGAGGTCCTAGACCCATCGTTCAAGACCGCCATGACTCGGCTATGGCATGGGCCGCTTCGCCCGAATCATGTTGTGATTCATCGACATGATTCTGATCCGTTCTTTTGCCGATTCACCGATCGAGTGGCTTTCCAATGGGCTACACGTGGTCCGTGGTTCTTCAAGGGCCAAATAGTGGTGGTGCACAAGTTTGACGCCGTTTCTGATAGAACGGCGGTCCCAGCATTAGTAACCCAGACTTGGGTATGGGCTCAAGATGTCCTGAGGTCGATGCTAACCCGGGAATGGACGGAGCAACTCGGGAACTACATGGGGAAGTATCTCCAGCATGATCTGGCCCTACTGGCCGATGGCGTGATGAAGGTCAATGTCAGAATTGACCTGAGCCGAGGGCTGGTGGTCCGCCGCCGGATCCGATTTGCTTCGACATGTATTATGCCAATAATCTTTGATTACCCAAATGTTAAGGCTGCCCTTTATTTGAATTATTCGTACACAGCACTGCAGGTTGTATTGTTAAGAGAGCCCGGGCTGAATGCCAAGCAAAGAAGGAGGCGGGGCAAATGGTCACAACTGCCTCCTAGTTTTGGGTAGGGACTAGTGGCGAACTCGTCGGCGTCACCTACTGTGGTAGACCCGGTTCCCGATGTGATCATGACTCTGATTAGTGCACCTCCACTACAAGGCGCCATGCATGTTGACCATGTGGAACACATGCTGGAGGCGGGGGATCCCAGCCAAGGACACATGTCCAACATGCAGGTTAACCCTCTATATGAGGGGGACCCACTGACTTGATTTGTTTTCTCTCAGGTTACAAGTACAACTGATGTATTAGTGTCAGGACCAGATGGAGCAGGCACTGTGGCCCACAAGGCTACATGGCTTACTCCTAAGGCCTAGAAACTCATTATTACAACTGCTCAACGCAAGAAAGGCGCGACGGTGCAGACAGTTCGATCATCTCCCTGGCACACTACTGCGGTGCACTTGGATGAGGTGGGGTCGCATGCTCAAGGTAGAGGGCGACGCTCATATAGGGCATTGTAGCTTGGGCCCTAGGGATTGCCACTGATCAGTCTACCTCTCATTAGAAGAAAAAAAAAAGAGGGACGCAGGAGGAGACCCCACCACTGGGAGTCGATCACAACATGCTTGTTGGGACTCGAGTGTCGGAGGTGTCCAAATATGAGTCTCTGCAAAAGAAGATTGTGATTCATCCAGTCGCTAAGAAGACGGCTGAAGAGCAGCATGAGCTGCTTTGATTTGGGGTGCATAACTAGATAGGATGTGAGACCCAGATTTTTTCAATCATTTTCCTACGTCTAGAACGTTTAGTTATGTAATGTGATAGCCAGTTATGAGCACGACGTAGTATATGTTACATTAGGGAGTTCTTCAATTGTGTCGGTAAACGGTGTTCTCCTTTGTAACTTATCAGTGCAATATATTTCTATCTTCACCTCAAAAAAAAACACGTGTGTTATCTTAATAATAGTACTAGCCTTCCTACATACGTATATGCGCATATGGAAGAGCGTCGCGCTCGCGCGTACGTATTGTCAGTGTATTTTCGATGTATTTACTAATATATTTTTTCCGCGGATGCATATTGTCAATATATATTTATCCAGTATATTTTTTTTTATATTTTTTTGCAATATATAAATTCAGACTCTACTATTTATTCGGTCTCATAAGGTCTGTTCGAATAAGTAAAATTGAACCAAAAACATACTAACAAAAATTACAAAAAGAAGGTTGACAAAATTGAGATGTCTAACAATGTCAAAATATCCAATCACGTTGAGATCTCTAGCATAATCCGATGTAAACACCATTTAGAAGATACGTCAGTCATACTATATATAAAGATTAAGACATTAAAAAAAATCACACATTGTTATACTATACACAAAGTGCGTTACATAACAGAAGGTCAATAGAACTCATATAGTCGAACTTACATATTATACCTATGATGCAATGTATTCGAAGTTACAACCAGCTATTTCTGATTACATTCTTGAAAGAAAAGAGAACAAAAAAATAGAAAATTAACTTACAAATCAAGGGCAGTCCTTTACTTTTTCAAATTCTTCCACCAACTTCATTTGCTTGCACTCACATTTTTTACGTTGGCTGAAACTTCTTTGTGGCAATAAGAAGTGGAAACACATATGTAACAAATTTATTATCTCCTTCCAATTTTGACGTCTCCTGAACGCAAACTCAATATCCAATATTTCTTAAGCTAAATACTTATTGATCATTTTACAAAACAAAGGCATATAAATACTATTGATATAAGTGTTTCAAATTATCATTCCAAATAGATCATGTATATCAGTATATGTAATCAACCACATATCCAAATAAGTAAATCAAACTACACTCGAGTAGTAAACTTAACCATAAAACTGATATGCATCCGAGTATCCAGCACACCACACTCATTAACTTCATTTGTAGTTGTCTCTATTATGGTAGATATCGATCTTCTAACTCCCATACCATCTAAAACTACTATAAAAAAGAGCCAACTGAAGAGTCTTTGAGCCTAATAGACTAAATTCTTTGATATGTCTAAGTCTCTCAACAGTCACATATGTTCTACCTTAATTAAAATCATACTTCATATACAATGTTAAGGCATACAACATACCCATCCAATATGTACTCTCTTATTCACAACCTTATTCTACACCTAAATGAATTCAAACCTAATAATTGAGCAGAAGATGAATGAGATTAAAGACTGATGAAGCAAAGTTCTCAGTTTAGTTATCTCAATCTCTTTTGGAACTACCAAGTTGTTCATGTACTTTGCTGTAAACCTTGAAGCCTTCGAGACCACAGTAATAAAACATAAAGTTCTATGAGCTAGGTATCGCTTTTGTAAATGACATCCCAAGGAATCCAAGCCGTTGGTTCATGTAGTAGCCCTCATTATACTACACAAAAACATGCAATCTCTTGATGAGAAAAATCAGGCCTAACTATGATACCAACAACAACAACAAAAAATAATGCAAAACAAAAATTGATTAAGCTAGTAAATCGATTAAGAGAGAATGCATATTAAGCTTAAAACTTTGAATGAAATTGAGGGGAGTAAAACTAATTGGGGTTTCCTACTGCTTTGATAAGTGAATAAAACATAAAAATGACACTTACGGGAGGTGCTCCATTTCCACCAAAGACTACAGTTAAGCGTGATTGAAATTCTGAGACCCATTCAATCTTGTTAGTATCATGTTGCTGCTCTTTCCCATCTTTTCTGGCTACAAAAACACCAATTTAAGCCAAGAGAATCCATATACATCCATTACACATGTACTTCTTATTGTGCTTTCAAACTTTCAGTGAAGTATCACTCAGATCACTCTTCGATATGAGTCTACCCTTCTCATTCAAACTAAAAGCAACTGAACTGATTCAAACTAAAACCAACCCAATTAAACAAAGGAAGAAACCAAGCTGTGATTTTTTAAACACTCAACCAAATTAAATTAGATAATGAAAAAATAATTCTCACCTGAGGACTGAGGTCGATTATTAAACTCTACCATTAATCAGTCACGAATTCGTCATTGTCGCCTCCTCGAGATGCAAGGATTCTTTCACTCTTTGGATTCTTTCAGCATCATTGCTAATTTTTTTTTATGGATAATCATCTTCCAGTTTTTAAAGATGATTGTGAAGTAATAGTGTATCCAACAGTTTATCGACAACAATTTCAATTTTTTTGCCGTCGATAGATAAACTATTTTTGTGAATTTTACCATAATGCCCATCGTTATTTTTTCTGATAGTCATCAAGTATTGCTAGTTAGGTTTGAGTTTTTGGGAAGTGCAAAACTTGGTACGTTAATCACATCAAATAGAGAACTTTCCTTTATTGTAGTAGAGATATAATAATATATAATGTTATACATGGAAATTCTTCGTTGAGGATCTTTATAATGAGGACTTAGTGAGTACATTCTCATTAAACCCACATTTTCTTTATATTTTGACAAATTCACCGTTAGTTAGACAGATAATGATGAGTAGATCACTCATGCAAATTTAAAAAAAAAAAATTAAGTCATTCATAATCAAGATTTATCACTTATGAACATGAACGGTGTATGTTTGACAGTTTTAGTTTGTCCATTGATTTGATCTTGTTCGATACCTTAACGAGTTTTAATTTGGATGAAAATTTGTAGAGATAATATATTCATCAATATCTAAACATCTAACAATTAACTTTATAAAAATGTTATCGAAAAATAATTTTTATGACAATTTTATAAAAATTATTTATAAAATCCTCGATGTTCATCGGAAGAGTTCCATGTTATACAACAGAATTTGCATGATACAAATAAGTATCTCATAATACACACACATGTTGTCTTCACTTAACTCGAATGTTTATTTAGTTAACAACGTGAGAGTTTATGTGTTTAAATCACACTAGCGTAGGGTGATAATGGCTTACGAGGTCTGCATGCCGGTGTGTGACGAACTGACGATAATACCCACACCGATGACCGATCTATGCCTTTTCCTACAGCTACATGGGCTCAGTCCAACATCATGATGAGCCTACAGGCGGAGCACATTAGCAACTTGGACTCACCTTTGCAGCCCAATAGAATTAAGGTGATCCACAACCTGTTTGTTTTGGGCCATCTCATAATCCAATTCTAATTTCTTCACATCGAGCCGTTCTCTTTACTATGCGACAAAAGAAAAAGACGAAAATGTCAGTAAGCAAGCTGAGCCAAAGCAGCAGCAGGAGCCAAAGCAGCAGCAGAAGAATGCTGCTCTCTGCAATTTCGTCTTCCCTCCTTATCCTCCTTAAACCCTTAACTCGCTCTCTCCGATTCCTCCCTCTCGCCGCAAACCCTAGAAACCTCTCTTCGCTCTCCACCGCCGCCGCCTCGGCTTTGAAACACAACGATGCCGTCGGCGCCGGAGGTCGCGGCGGAGCACTGTCTCCGTCGCCGGTCGCGGAAGACGTGCAGAGAATCGACGTGAAACCTTCCAAGGGCACCAGGGACTTCCCGCCGGAGGACATGCGCCTCCACAGCTGGCTCTTCGACCATTTCAGAGATGTTTCCCGCCTCTTTGGCTTCGAGGAAGTTGATTTCCCGGTGCTCGAGTCGGAGGCTCTGTATATCAGAAAAGCCGGCGAGGAGATTCGAGACCAGGTTTGGTCTCTTTTGCCGTTGCTGAATTTTACAGCTTCTATTTTACCAGCATTATATCAATTGGAGTTGTGTATTGACATATCTGCATTGTGCAGCTCTACTGTTTCGAAGATAGGGGAAATCCGCGTGTCGCTTAGAGGCCGGAGCTCACTCCGTCTCTGGCGAGGCTGGTGATACAGAAAGGGTACTGATATTTGTGATTATTGCAGCATTTCATGTGCTAATGGTTTATGCCGTGTGTTTGATATCCATGTGTTTTTAATGTTTATTTGGACGCAGAAAATCTTTATCACTACCATTGAAATGGTTTGCAGTGGGGCAGTGTTGGCGGTACGACAGGATGACCAGGGGAAGACGTAGGGAGCATTATCAGTGGAATATGGATATCATCGGTGTACCTGAAGTTACGGCAAGTAGTGATTTCGTTGCCTTGCGTATATAGTTCTGCTATTATTTTATGTTCTTACTTGGCACTTCCACCTAAAGGTTGCAGAAATGCGACTTTGCTTGCTTAATGATTTAATTTGTTTGTTATTGATTGGATTTCGCAATCTGTTACATGTGATATCATATTGTTGTTTTGGTGTTATATAATACTGTGGCAATTCTCTAACAAACTTAAATTCGGTTGTGTCTCCTTGTGTAGGCTGAAGCTGAACTCATTTCTTCAATTGTCAGCTTCTTCAAGCGATTAGGAATTACAGCTTCAGATGTTGGATTTAAGGTTTCAAGTCGAAAGGTGCGGTTGCTTGTGCCTTGCATCAGATTCAGATGTGTACCTAGAAGTACTATTTATTTTCATATATCGTCCACTGCTCATGTGAATTCTGTTTCCAAAGGCTCTGTATCACCCTGTACTTCTTAAGTCGTCTTTCAGAAAAGAAAGAAATAACAAGAATAAAGTTGATACATCCTAGTTTGATTTATCACATAGCATAGGCTTTGGGGTTTTACAAAGTATTCATGATGTCTACTATAAAGCTTCAGCACTTCACATTATTTCTCTGAAAAGATATTATATCTCTCTGTTGTTTTGTTTGGTTGAAACAAGTCTCTTCAGTTTCAAGGTTATTCAACTTTCGTGAGCTATGTTTGATCCACATTCCACCTTCAATTGTAACATTAGAATATTCAGTTTTTCATGACTTTTGAAACCAGATATTATCACTTAACTTTCTCAGTGTACAGGTTATACAAGAAGTTTTGAAACGTTACGACATACCCGAAGCTTTATTTGGCAAGATTTGCATCATCATTGACAAGGTAAACTTTAGAGGTTGCAAGTTTTAGTTTGAGACTGCATTCTTTTTACATTTATTTCTCCTCATTGTTGTTTTTCAAGATTGCACGGAATCTCATTATCGGTACTCTTCTTAAAGAACAAATTATGTTGTGTTCAGTGGCGGAACTTGAAACCAACTTCCGGAGGGGCCAAAAAAATAATCAAATACGATGGTTTTTTTCTTCCGGAACCTAGTCAAGCCAGAGGCTCATCTCCAAGCCATTTATTAATTTGTAAAGATGAAGTACAATGGAGGAGACTTGACGCCTAAACTCTGTAAACAAACGACCTTATAACAAAACTTGACAATGCAAATTAAAAACCATTTAGATAATACTCTACACTCTTTCATAGAACTAAAATAATCAAGAATGCAATCTAAACTAATACTCTTAGCAATTTACCTTTCAATGTTGACAGCCAAGTTACCACAATAGCAGTATCAATACCAGAATACAACACCAGTCACCATGTATAAAAATAGAAATACGTCTATAAAATCTCTGAAATTTCTAGTGAAATTGATGAGTTTAAGTTGAATAATCTACTTACTTTCTATAGACTCTCTTCCAACTCCTTTTGTGAATGAAGATGCTTGAATTTAGGATATGAGTTCTCCAAGAAATCTCTATTGCAAACTTGCAAGCCATTAGAGATAATCGATCTGTAGAGCAAATTCTCACTAGCTCGCTAGATGCCAGAGAATTCTCATTTGCTAGACCTAGCTTGCTGAAATTTTGGAGATGAATTATATTTGATTTGGTTTCAAAATGGTCTGTAGAGCTCTATAACGTGTAGCTTACTAGACGTTAGATATAATCTTGGAGCAATGGAAGTCTATTGTTCTTCCTCTTCCTACTTTCAATAAAACTCAATCACAAAGAAGCATGCGTAAATGATCTATAACTACTTCTATAGAAAGTTTCAAGGAAAAATTAATCACTACAAAACTTCTACACAAAGCAATTAATGCATAGATTCCCGGAGTCGGAGGGGCCAATGTATTCCAATTTCATGTATTTATTACTAATAAGCACCTAATTATACCATAATTAAGAGATAATTTTGAAACTGCCGGAGGGGCCATGGCCCCCTTTGGCCCCTTAGACGTTCCACCCCTGGTTGTGTTGTAAAATGAGAGCATGCATACAACAAAAGGTGCACAGTGATAGTTTTTTTTTTCAATTAGATTGTTGTTGTCTAAGAAATAATCCATGATCACCAGTATCCGTTTTAAATACAATTCTATTTCTGAAATCACTGTGATTACAGCTCTTTAGTTTAATTTTTCTTGATTTGAGAAAATGTTTATTTCCTTTTTCTTTTTGGTCATTGATACCCGATGCAATAGTACAGTACTTTGCTTACTTAACTGCAAGTGGCTGTGCATGTGCATATAATGCTGACCATAGTTTATCTGTTCTGTTGTTCTGATGGGCTAACAGATAGAGAAGCTCCCGTTGAAGGATATTAAGAAAGAGCTAGAATCCATTGGTGTACTGGAAGAGGCTATTGAGCAGCTACTAGAATTTCTTTCCGTAAAGTCATTGACAAAGTTGGAAGGTGGGTCTTGTTTCAACTTTTAGCCCAAAAAATTCTTATCAGTTTTTGAGTGGTGATAATGATACAAGGTAAAATTAACTCTGTCTTTCCCCTCTTGAAGATGTGATATTGCATGTATACTTAGAACAGCCGGCATAAGTTCCATCTATCTGCTCGTGTATACAATTCAAAAGGTTTAAAATTGGCTACCTGCATTTCATGTAGATTAAAAAATTTCATGCTGCATGTATGCAAATTTCCAATTGATTAAAACAAATTACTCATGTGCAGCACCATTTAAAAGACACCACTTGTACATCAAACAGTACGTTAAATAGCGTATAGAAGTTAAAACCTATAAATGCTCTGGCAAAGCTTTGAGACGTAGCTCTAATACTGACAGTAATGAAATGTATGTTCTCCACAATTGTTCCATTACCTATACTTTACCTATCACATCATCCAATGCTTGATTTTACTGTGCTATTAATTCTAACGATGGTGATAGTGAAACCTTTAATAACTGGCTACTTCTTTAAAAGATTAAGTCCAAAGTTATCTTAATACTTGAGGAACAGTTATGAGATAAAGGTTGAGAAACACTATCATGTGACAAATTGAGGAAAACTTAATTAAGGCGGGCCTGTGTATGAAGAAAGACAAAAAAGAAGATAGAAAGTGAATATCTGGAAAGTGATGTCGAATTCAAGGCTTAGTACTCACTTGTACAACGTAGCGATCCAAAAGGAAACACTGGAACTCGAAGTGTTACAGGATGGGAGTAAGTGCTAGCGAGTATAAGTTCATATGGTTATTCTTTTTATCTAGAAAGGTCATAAATTTGGAATCTTAATAGTTTCATAACGTTTTTAAGGAGACGAAAGGTGCTTTGGCTATTCTTTGTGCTGATTTAGAGGTTCTCTATTTATTGGCACTGGAATTTATGCTGTGAATCTTTGTCTCTTTTTTTTTTAGAAATTCTTGGAGATTCTGGGGAAGCAGTTGCTGATTTGAAACAGCTGTTCTCTCTTGCTGATAAATTTGGTTATTCTGAATGGATTCAGTTTGATGCTTCTATTGTTCGTGGCCTTGCCTACTATACTGGTATTGTCTTCGAGGTTAGATTTCTGTTGCGCAACAACATCCCCCCCACCCCCGGGCCTTCCCCCCTTCTGTACAGTTTTGTCGTTCTGTAATAGTAAAGCATCTCCAACAGTAAAGCTATAGTTATAGTTATTTTTAGCAAAAAAGCTAAATGTAGCGCATCATTTTTTTGACTTCAACTTTAGCAGTAATAGCTTTTCTAAAGTTAAAGTTAAATATATAGTGTTAAATGTTTAGCTTTAAGTCATTTTCTCTTTCCTCGGTGGCTAAATGTAGCTACAGATTTAACTAAAAGTTATATTTGACTTTAACTATAGCTACTCTGTTGGAGCTGATTTTAGCTAAAAATTCAAAAAAAATTAGCTTTTAGCTACTCTGTTGGAGATACTCAAAAAGTAATGTGGTAAATTATTCTTGCATATGCTGTTATGTTTTGTGGTTCATGGGAGCAGACTACTGATGAAGTAATTTTATATTCTGCATCTGGGATATTGTGCATACTTGAAGGCACAACCTTGTGTTGTAAACAGAAAAATAACTTGGCTATTGCAGTTGCTTCTCTGTAGGCCTAATCATTTTATCATAAAGTATATATCACCCACATATATGCTGCTAGTTTTTGAATACAGCCTCTTACAGATCAGTTACATTGTAGGGTTTTGATAGAGGAAGAAAGTTGCGAGCCATTTGTGGTGGTGGGCGATATGATCGGTTGCTCGCTACCTTTGGTGGTGATGACATTCCTGCTTGTCACTTTCGATTCGGTGATGCCGTCATAATAGAAGTGAGTTGAAATAGATAGGTCATCTTTGCTTGATTTTCAGTTTTACTAATTTTTTTATAAATATTCTGAGTTTTACAGAATAATGATGCTTAGTATTGGAAAATGCTAAGATATTTTACACTTTGACTCTGGATTGACCAACTGTTGTATCCTATTAAAAGTTGCAGAATTGCTCTATTTTGGTCAAAGTCTTATAGTCATCTTTATGCTTAAAACCTACTACCAAAAAGAAAAAGAAATTCCATTTTGAGGGAGACAGAAGATTCAAATTGTATGGATTGCATACTGTGTACTAGTTTTATCAATCTTTGTCGGACATATGATGCTTCCTTTTGTATTTTAAATGGATGGACTTCTTCAAATGCCCTGAATAGATATCTTGAGGTATAGCTTGGTCTGATAAATGTGTAATATATATTTCTCTAGCAGTAGCAATCTCTTACCACTTTTTGACACTTTCTATATATTATTTAAACTAATAGCCTTTTATATAGCTGTAGATTTTCAAAAGACAGGTATCTACATGACCTATGGTTCCTATAGTCTGGCAATAACATGCTAGAGTCGTGACAAGAGCATATATATGTAGTCTCCTCACACAAAGTGCACTTATTCAAGGGCATTTTGGACTGTCTAGGTGAACTTGATGGTGTGCAGCCTTTAAGTCTTACATTTTGTGCTTGAAAGTTTGAACTATTTTATTGTTCTATAATCGCTGATTCTTTTTGCCTAATTGTCTCGAGACTTATTTCCATTTGTTGTGCAGACAAGTGATTTCTTATTTCAACTATCTTAAGCTGTTTGGTTCACTGATGTTCAGTTGGGTGTCCAATAATTTAGATTTGCCCACCTTATTTTCTTCGGCATTTTGGTTTGATGGCTGTAGTTGCTCAAGGAGAAGAGCCTTCTGCCAGAACTCGATCTGCAAGTAGAGAACATTGTATGTGCTCTTGATTCTGGACTTCAAGGAGCAGCTGCAACAGTTGCCACCATACTTGGGGAGAAAGGTCAAAGTGTTGATTTGGTCTTGTTGGAGAGCAAACCACTGAAATGGTAATTACTGTCATCTCGCAGCCGTGTTGTTCTATTCCAGGGTATTCGAGCGTGCTGCACGAATAAATGCTAATAGGCTGATCCTGGTGGGAGATGCAGAGTGGCAAAGGGATACGGTGGGTGTGAAAATCCTTTCAACTGGTGAACAACAAGAAATCAAACTTGATGAACTAGACTGACAAGGCATTAATTATTTGGTAGTTGTATTCTTTTTGGTTATTTTTGATAGGTAGGCTCAGTGCATCATTTTCCCCAGGTCATGTGCATAAATAGGTTTGGGTCAAATTCTGATGAGTTTGCTCATTTTTTGAGTTGTTTGGTCTCACAAAGCGTGCAAGCATTTGTTGACTTCTGTTTATTAAAAGGCGTGTTCTGTAGCATTGCCATGTTCCTTTTGTGCAACACAAGAAATTGTCTACCGATAATATGTATTGCTCACCTGAAAATGGGGAGTGCTTGAATATACAAATACACGAAGATATCAGAATTTAGGCTCTTTACTTTGATTTTGGTATGTTTTTTTCTTTTCACTTGTTCAGTTCTTTCTTTATGTTCTACATTTGGTTAGGAAAATTGAGATTGGTTAGGAAAATTGAGACAACTTTCAATTAATGTAGAGGAATTTCTGTCACTAATTTACCTTGAAGTGCAGACAGTATAGAATTGTCATGGTTGCCGAGTGTAAATGGCCCCATCATGAGTTGGATTCTGGAACTGAGACACTTTCTGGTATGGCCATGCGTTAAAAGGAAAAGGTGACCCTGTAACCCAGCGTGCATCCATGAACTATCTTCCCCATGAAGTGTTGATGAGATAGTGTCTCTACCAGACCGTTGATGAAATTACTATGTGATCTATCCTTTACAAGCTGGGGTGTAAATTCAGTGATTATGCTTAAATCAGATCGGTCTTCAATAGGAATTTTATGTTAACTGAATTACTCACAGACTGATTTCTTTGGTTACAATTCGGAAGACATTTACTAAGTCCTGAGTGTTCCTTAATCGATACTGATATGCCCTGAAAGTATCTGGGACCAAACCTGAGAAGTAACAAAGTTAATTTGGGAGATTTTTGTTTGTTTTGAATTTTATTATTTTGGTGGAATTCGTTAGGTTGATATTGGGGCAATTGATAGGGTTAAAGTTAGAAAAGTCAGAATAAATTATGTCGGGCTGCATATTAGGAAATCATATTATGGACCATTTCTTTGAATTAGAAAAGAAGATTCTGGGCTTTATTCTCAAGTTTCCCATTACTGCAAGATTCTTTGTCTGCGGTTTGATCTTTATACTGTACGGCGTCATTGGCTCCCACACAATTCCGTTCTCTGTAATGTAATGTCTATATTTTGTCATCTGTATAGCAGTATTTATAGATTTAGAACATGTTTGTTATATTTTTTTTATATTATTTATATAAGAAATAGTATATTTTTTATATTAAGGTGTGTTAAACAAGGAACAAGCATTTGAGCTCCTTGTATACTTGGATTCATTATATAAGATACTATATTTTTTATATTAAGGGGTATTATATAAGGAGCATGTTTTTGGGTTTCTTGTATAAGAAGGTGAAAATGGTCTTCTGATCACTTCAAGGGTTTATATAAACTTATTTAAAATAGTCTCTTGCGACACCATACATGAAATTTGACTATTGTAAGAATAAGAAGATGTAACAAACATGATTAAGGGCTTACCAAATGAATAAGCTCATTTAAAATAGTCTATTGTGGTATCAAATATGAGATTGAACTATTTTTATCATAAACTAAGAATTTTAATATAAGAAGCAATACCACATTTTTGGACATTACCAACGAAATGGAAAACTAAGGCCGACGATTTAAAAAATCGTCGGCAATAGTTTTCCCTATTGTCAACGATTTGGGGGAAAAAATCGTCGGCAATAGTATTATTGCCGACGATTTTCCCCCAAATCGTTGGCAATAATTCGTCGAAAATAGCCAAAAAAAAAAACTATTGCCGGCGACTTGGGAAAAATCGCCGGAAATAATATATTATTGCCGGCGATTTTCCCCAAGTCGCCGGCAATAGTTTTATTTTTTTGGCTATTTTCGACGAATTATTGCCAACGATTTGGGGGAAAATCGTCGGCCTTAATTTTCCATTTCGTTGATAATGCCCAAAAATGTGGTAGTGAAGGTGTAACAAATATGTCTTTAATGTAATAGCTGACCATTACAACTTCATGAATCTAAACAATATGTTAATAACGTCTGATCTGAAGAGTCCATGGTTTGGCTGAATACGATATTATGCTTTTCGTTAGGCGTTTACCCTTTCGGGTTCTGCTCTTAATGAGTTTCTTCATTTTGGTTGGCATTTTTGCAAAATTAGTATCCAGAACATCCATAGCTCTATTTAGTAGTTTCTTGAAATTAGGACCATCAAAAAACTTGCTCATGAATGACCACATATCTGTTTCTAGATCAGTCTCATCATCATTTGCGGGAACATATGATTGATCTTGCTTCCATATTCTTGTGGTCGTCGATGACTATTCATATTTCTAGAAGGATTAAAAGATACTCACTCGTCCATTATCATTTCTAGTTGTTTCTATGTTGCAGGATTGGTTTATACAGTATGGTTTTATGCAATATCTTTGGCCCTTGTCTGGGTAGTCTCAGTCTTATCGGACTCTGGTCGTGACCACATGCATTGGCTTTGACATGATTATACAGGTCCTAACTAATGATTCATGGAATGAGATTCTAATAGGTCATGTTTTGATGTGATGGCATTTTTCTAGCAAGAGCTGCTCAATCTTTTATAGTTTTATTAGAGAACTCAAAATTCACCGTTCTATTCCCTGACTCAATCTTCAAGCCATTTGTGTTGTGATGGTTAACCTACGTTGAGTTCGAAACCTGGAAAGTAAAGAGAAAGAGAAAACAGAATGTATCGTAACTTTTGTAGGACCTGAGTAAATGCAAATTACTTCTGAAATCACTTTTACTTAATGTTTTGACCCATCTATTTATGCATTTCACTTATGTAGACACTTGCGCGGAAAATGAAAAAGAAAAACTGGCGGCACAATGGTTTGGTTTGGATCAATCGTAAATCCTGTTAAACAAGTAAGGTTATCAATTTTGACACGAACGATGAACTCGAGTCGAAATCTGCAACGAAATGAAACAGGTTGAATTTGCACGATTATAATAAATTGGTCAATTGCGGGTCGGGTCAACCCGCTAACACGATAAATACTTGTGTAACCCGTTTATAAATTGGGTTGAGTCGGCTGATACATGACTCGCATACACGACTCATTTAATAGTAAATTATATTAATATTTTATTACATATTAAAGTTATTTAAGTATTTCAATAAGCCTCATCATTTGGCCCGCGGGCCTCCGAGGCCTACGAAGGTCTGTAAGATCCGAGAAGCCAAGCCCGGCCCAACCCGAAAAAAGCCCGCAATAGGCCTGGCTTGGGCTTGGTGTCTCAAGCCCGGCCCAAAATTCCATCTTGTATTTTAATTTCTAACATGTAATATATGGATTATAATTTATACATATATAAAAAATAATTGCAATAAGGAAATAATGTTGTAATCTCTTTACTAGTTCAATCTTCTATTTATATAACGAAACAAGACTAGGGAAATAAGACTAAAACAAATTACTAGTTTAATCTTTTCTTTATATGTAGTCACTCTTTAAAGTGAGAACAAACTCTAGTGTTTGTTTTTCTTCATACTACATTTTTTTGTCTACTTGGATAGTTGGATTTGTTCTTGGCCTTAATGAATAAATTTAGTTTTATATAAAAAAATATATTTTATTTTTTGGTTTGAAAATACTATATGGGTTTTGATTTGATGTTTGAGTATTGATCTAATGTTTACGACTAGTGCGTTGAAAACTTATTTTTTATGTAGAAAATAATTAGACCCAGCCCGCAAGACTTGGTGCTAAGGGTCGGGCTTGGGCTTCATAATTATGCTTAAAGCCCGGCATGGCCTGTAATTATTATATTTTCTTAAAAACCGACCAGACCCAACTCGGCCTGGCCCGAAGCCTGCAAGGCAGCCCATTGAGGCTCTGCTCGACCCGTTGACGACCCCCTATCTCTTTCTTCTAAGATTAATCCTAACATTTAGTTTGTGTTTCTAAATATTTTTATTGTTTTATATGTGAAGAGTGAAATTGTTTAAATTTTTAACCCGTTTAGTTTAATTGGGTTACACAGTTTAACACGACACAACATGACTCATTTATTAAATGAGTTATAAATGGGTTATGTGGGTTGAGCCCCCGTTTATAAATGGTTATGGGTTGAGTTTGGATTTATCTTTTCGACATGATTATTAAATGGGTTGCGTTTGAGTTTACATTTTTTATACGAATAACTACATAACCCGATACGAACCGGACACGACACGACCCATTAATAAGCAGGTCTATATACAAGAATGAGATTGAGTTGTGAACAAGTGAACCAAGGGGCCATCGTATCACTAGAACACACCATAACCAAACCATTTTGGTTCTCATCTCTCATCTCTCATCTCCAACTGACCCGACCATATTGGGTTTTCATTTTCGGCTTCACGGCACTGAGACATACATTTACTGAAGTTTTGTGACTGTGGATCTTACTTAACCAAGTGTAGGTACACGAACCAAACTCAATGTTGACTATTATCAGTTACTGAAGTAGGGCTGGGCACGATCCCTCAAATTTCAAACCCGATTTGATCCCGTCCCGTCTTTATTCGAGACACAAAATAAAGTTTATATTATTTTGTCTCATCCTAATAAAGGGAGACGGATCCAGGGTCCATATATTTCTTGTCCCAATCTTACTTATTACCAATATAGTTTATCATATTTATATATGTTTGACTATTTTTCTTTGATTTATCAAGCCTATATTTTTAGTTGAGACTCAATCGCACTTGATAATACACAAAATATCTCATTATTTTTGTGTCGGTAAAAACTCAATGACGCTATTATCAATTCAAACGTTGAAATCATCCTTAAATTTTATATTTTCAATGTTTTTTTTGGAGATTATCAAATTCAAAAATGAACCAGATTGGGATCCATTTTGCCCCGTTTGAATTTAGGGACTCTAGGCACGAACTTTAAAAATACTCAATTCAATCCGTCTCGTCTCATTAAAAATACGAATAATGACGACTAAAAATTCACCCATCTCATCCATGCGTAGCTCTAATCAATAAGATGAACCAAAATGTCGAGGGTACTGCAGGGCGAACTCTAACCAATAGGAATCAGCACCTTGCAGAAGACTAGAAGCTTAGTTTGACAACATCGCTTTGTCCATGGATCAAAGGTGACGAGACAACGTGGACCAAATGTGTACACAGAATTAGCCAAAAAAATATGATGTTCTTTCCGTTTTTCAACATACAGTGTATGTATTGTAATCTAAAAAAAACGTACAATGTAATTTACTCTATTTAAGGATTTTCCTCACCTTGTATTGGGCATTTGATCTATGTTCATAACTACAAATTGTAAAACATTCACGATGAATTCCAGCGGTACTTGCGAAGATGCAAGTGAAGAAGCGTTGAATGATTTTGATGTACTTTGGGGTGCATAATTAGGTAGTGTAGGGCATCCAATTTTTTTAGTTCTTGTTCTATACTTAGATTGTTTAGTTTGCAGCAAGTGATGGATTCTAAATTTTTTCCAACAGAGCTAAACAAGATCTCATCTATACATATTCTCAACGAAAGAGATTATGATGATGGAAAGACTGGGAACATAAATACGTAACTTGTTTTCTTATGATTCGGATGTCATCGATCTGTTGTAAATCTCTTCTCTTCGATTTTGGTTGGTGCTAAGTGAGGAGGTGGAGAAGAGCGTAAAACGTGTGAAGTGAACAAAAAAAAAAGGGACAAAGTTGGAAGTTCAATACGTAAATATATGGGTGGAGATGTAGAGAGCAATTAAGAAGGTGTGACTAGACATGCCATATCACTAATATAGTCTTCAATTTGTTTGTTTGTTAAAATATGTATGGTGTCCATTGGATGAAAGTTCTGATTTGCTTTGAGAATTTTCCTTTGCAAGAAACACTACTCGTATTGCTTATGGTCTAAGTTTAGACGTCCAAATTATTTATTTGTTGCGAGTATCATAGTTGGAGTTCCTCAATCAACAGATTTTTGATTTATTGTTGAAATGTTCATTTATGTATGACATTTTATAAATTTTGATCTATGACATATATCATTTTGGTCACTTAAGTATACATTTTAAATTTACTTTGGTCCTTCGAATTGACTAAAGTGATAAACGAAAATAAAATTAAATAACTAAAGTGATATATAACATACATAAGGAACTAAAAATTATAAAGTGTGATACATAATTAAATTAAATTTCAGTAATTTACAATTTCATCTCCTAATTTTTTTGTGTTGAATAAATTTTTTTGAGAATTTTACAATTTCTCTATTTTAAAAATGAGGAGAATTGAAAACTTAAATTCCTCCTTCAATTTTTTTCAAAAAAAATATGTTATTTTACAATTTCATTGAATCTTTTCTAAAGTTTGTAATTTTTGTTATTATTAAATTTCTTTATGAAGACATCCAAACACAAACATTCACAAATAATGTAATTTAAAATACTAAATTTTTAATTTCAGTCATTTATTAATAAAATTAAATATTTTTTCCAAAGAAATATTTAATGGCATATTAACAGCATCACATATGGAAGCCAAGAAGCTCAATGCAGCCACGTCTTGGATTCTAGACCAGATTCTTTCGTTGCTATCATGTACTCGCAGTTTGCGATAGCTCATGCACTTTCATCCTCTTTTGTGGCCTTACACTCTGCCCCATCACAATCACCATCCCGCAAAAAATAGAAAAGAATAGAATAAATCATTCTCACTTCATAATTGACATCTAGCTGCTTCTGTTTTTCCCTATTCCCTCTTTTGGTAAATTTTCTTTCTTAATTTAATATTATTTGAGCCGTTTTAGGTCATGTCTTTTCTTTTGTCTGGGGAATGTCTCGATCCAGGCAGATTTAGCAATGAAACAAACCATGCCAGTCACTGCTGGTTTACGACTTAAGAGAGGAGACTGAGTTCTAGACCCAAAAAAATAATGAGAGGTCAATGAATGACCACGTCGTCCCAACGAATTGAATGATCATTGTTGTGTAAATGAGCAGTACTTGGCTCTACGTACTATATACAGTGGTGGGAAAAAAACCCGACAAACCCGACAAACCCGACCCGACCCGACGCCTAACCCGTGCCCGATCCTGATTGTACCCGACCCGATTTAGACCCGACCCGAAAAGTCGGGTTTTTTGCCCGACCCGATAATTTTCGGGTTCGGGATCGGGTTGAATATTGAAACCCGATCGGGTACCCGACCCGACCCGATATAATATATATTTTTAATATATATAATATATTATATAATTAAAATAGGGTTTGTTTTTAATTAAAATAGGGTTTTTTTGTGTCTACAGAAGGAGAACTCTTCTCTTTCACTGCGCCTCCATTTTCAACTCAGCCCCATCCCGACTCACCCTCTTCCCCGACTCATCTCACCCTCCATTCGCCTGCAACTCAATTCAAAACCCAAAAACAAAAACCAGCGCTGCCTCCATAATTAACATTGAACCCAACCTTTTGACCTCGACCTCGACCTCGAGACCAAAAGCAGAAGCCGTCGCCGCCTCAATTCAACCTCGACAAACCCGACCCAGTTTCCACTTCCGTTCAACCATACAAACCCGAATAGCGGAGTACATCGACGGAGCCAATCAAGAACAGTGGAGTTGATGTGCAGAGAAAAATAAAAGGAAGTCGTATTTTAGGGATTCAATTCCCATTTTACAGCTTGCCGTGACCTCTCTCCGATTCTTCGGTAAATTACTTGCGTTTGTTGATCATTTTGAGGTCAATAGAATTACTTGCGTTTGTTGATCATTTTAGGGATTCAATTCCCATTTTACAGCTCGCCGTGACCTCTGGTATTTTAGGGATTCAATTCCCATTTTGTTCATGTGTTTGGCAATAATCAATCAAATTACGGACCCAACAATAATGCAATTTAGTTGAATAATTTCCTGATTTTCAAGTGTCTTTTGTTCATGATTTGTAGGCATTGTATTTTTCTGTGTGGAAGCTGCTTATCCGGGTGGTGTGGCTGCGGTTTTTCAGCAAAACCAGCGGTCAGTTCCTTTGGATCCTGGGGTTCATTTTGATGTGTTTTAATTTAAAATAATTCATTTTGATGGCTGATTATTTGTACAATATGTCAATCCGTGAATCCTAGGGTTTTGGTTAGTGAATAGTGATAGTTGATTTCATTTGAATTTAATCAATCAATGAAACCTGGGGTTGTCGGATAGTGATAGTTGCATGCTGCCAAATTGCTAAGAAATTACAATTATATGCTGCCGAATTGAGAAGTTGGATGCTGATTCTATATTTGATTATATGTTTGATTAAATGTTTGATAGTTGCATGCTGATTCTATATTTGATAGTTGGATGGTGAAAAATTAATTTTATAGATCAATGTTGAGTGTATGAATGTGTATATGTGTGAATGTTAATTGTATAGGTGAACATGGATAATGCTCCAAATGATGTCTCTGACGTAAGTGGTAGCCTAGGTACCACCACTCCACTCCACTCCACACACAACCTCCACCCCAAACACAACCTCCACCCGAAGCACCACCAACTGAAAATAAGGTAGTTTGAGGCAAAAGGAAAGCGGGGACAGCGGCTGTGTGGTCTCATGCTAAAAAGGTGTCTACAAGAGATGAGAAGGGGGTGGTCATCAAAGTAGTTGCGGTTTGCAATTATTGCCAAGCTGAAGTTCTTGCCGATTCCAAGAAACATGGGAATAATGGCATAGAAAGGCATGTTGCTAGTTGTAAGAAAAACCCTTTTAATGTGGGCAAGTCCGGTTCTTCCCAACCAACCTTAACACAATCTTCTATGAATAATTCTTTGACACCCCATGTCTTTAGTCAAAAAAAGCTTGAAGCCAAGGTTGTGCAATTTGTTGTGAGAGATGAGATGCCTTTTAGGGTGGTTGAAGGGGAGGGATATATAGAAATGATGAAGGAGGCCCAACCTCGGTTTAAGATTCCAAATAGAAAGAAAGTTGCAACTCTTGTTTGGGATTTGTATCTATTGGAGAAGACTAAGATAAAGAGTGTCATAGTTGATCAAATGGTAAGTATCACAACCGATACTTGGACTTCAATCCAAAATATCAACTACATGGTAATCACGGCTCATTTCCTGGATAATGATTGAAAGTTGCATAAGCGGATTATAAATTTCACCAAGATCACTTCTCACAAGGGAGAGGACATCGGAAAGGTTTTAGAATCGTGTTTGAATGAGTGGGGGATAGACAAAGTCTTTACCATTACGGTTGATAATGCTACCTCGAATGATAAAGCGGTGGAATACATGATGAAGAGGCTAAAGGACATGGGCACTCTCTTGTGTGATGGGAAGTACTTGCATTTGAGGTGTAGTTGTCATATTATAAATTTAATTGTCAAGAGTGGATTGAAGTACCTTGCTACCGCAGTTGAGTCAATTAGAAATTGTGTGAAGTACATCCACTCGTCGGGGGCTAGGTTGGATCAATTTAGGGAGTGTGCTATCCTATTGAAGATGGATAAAATGGCAACCGTGCCTATGGATGTGCCTACAAGGTGGAACTCCACTTTATTCAATGCTTTCCATTGCATACAAGTATAGGAAGGTGTTTGGTAGGATGACAGAGAATGTGCAATTTCTTGAATACTTTAATGAAGAGGTTCAATGTTCGGTGATGAGAGTGTGGCCTCCCAATGATGTAGATTGGGAGAAGGCACAATTCTTTGTGCATTTTCTCAAGAGGTTTTATGTTATTACATTGCAACTTAGTGCAAGTAAGACCGTTACATCAACCTTAGTTTGGGGGGAAAAAGTTTCAATGTGGGCAACTATTAAGGAGGCATTGCATGATATTTCAAATCCTATATTGCAAGAAGTTGCTACAAAGATGGAAGCTAAGTTTAGCAAGTATTGGGGAGATCTTGATAAGGTGAACAAACTTGTTTTCCTAGGTCATATTCTAAATCCTTGTTATAAATTCCAAATGATTGGGATGCATTTGGGAGATATGGGAATGAATGATGCTAAAGTACAACTTTTTATCAAGGACATAGAAAATTGTTTGATGGACTTGTATAATACATACAAAGGGGATTCTTCCATAGTGCCTCCTTGTGAAGATGAAGGTGGTGATGAAGAGCAAGACTTGATGAAAAAGTTTAGGGATGATCCCGCTAAACTCAAATACCATAAGCAAATGATTGAGGTGAGGAAAGCTCAAAATCAAGCGGTGATATCCAATGAAGTTGATAAATACTTAGCCGATCCTTATGTAAAATGGAGCCCAAGTTTCAATGTTTTGGAGTGGTGGAAAGGGAATACAACGGCATTTCCAATCCTTTCAAAGGTTGCCAAAGATATCTTTGCAATCCCCTCTTCTACCGTTGCTAGTAAGAGTGCTTTTAGCCTTGGGAGGAGGATTGTGGATCCATTTAGGGCATCATTGCAACCCAAAATGGTGGAGGCATTAGTTTGTTGTAATGATTGGCTTAGGGGGGAGGAACTCAATTTATACAAGGAACCAACGGAAGAAGAACTTGAATTTTATCAAGATTGTGAAGAAGTGATTATAAGTAAGTCACACTTTAATTTGTGTAAGGATTGTCAATTTTGATTCTTTATTTTTTTTCTAAATTGAACTAATATGTTTCTTTGTTGTTTGTAGCGCACACACAAGAAAATGAAGAAATGCATCCTCCTCAAGGTTAAACTCTACGTGCATCATCAAGTGTTCTAGTGCTTTTGGATTGTGTTTTAATTTCTTTGTAATTTTCACTTGATTTGGGATGATTTAATTTGTATTTGCAATTTGGGTTTGTAACTTAATTTGTATTTTCATTTGAGTTTGTAACTTAATTTGTATTTTCATTTGGGTTTGTAACTTAAATTTAAGTTCTACTTTGCTATAACTTTAAGTTCTTTGAAAAAAAAAAATCAAATTTGGACCACTTTTTTTTTTGGACCCAAGCCTAATTTGAAGCCCAACAAAATCGGGTCACCTCTGTCCAACCCAACCCAACCCGATCGGGTCGGGCTGCCCGACCTTCGGGTACCCGACCTATGTCGGGCTCGGGCTCGGGCAAAAAATATTGAACCCGATCCTTATCGGGTCGGGACTCGGGCTGAGTGTTTTCGGGTCGGGTCCCAACCCGATTCCACCCCTAACTATATAGCTCAGATCGATTATGCTTTTAGTGGCATTATATTGTAGCCAAGGTCCGGTGGTGCTTCTACTCTTCAAAGATGAAAGGGATCCCTTCAATTCTTTTTGCCGATTATTCTGAGGAATTTTGAAGTCAACAAGCGTAGGTAAAAATATCATAGCTGGAACCCTATTCGTGATATATTGCCAAAAGAAAGGTGTTAATCATGCTGTTATTACTTCATTTTTGTAGCATCATGATCGAGTCATAATATTTCTCGACCAAGTTGAAATGTATAAATAAAAGAGTTAAGGCTACGTTCGGTATTGTCTTACGATTTATTTTTAAATAATTTTTTAAAACAAAAACGAGAAATCAAATACTATAGTTTGAAGATACAAATATGTGTCCTTTCAAAAAAAAATATATACAAATATGTGTATGGTATCTTATATTACACAAATGATTTCTCTGAGTGAAAACAATAAAACACATATGATACATGTATAAAATCTACAAATAATGAATTAAAAGTATGTTAGACCTTGAATCTCCATGAAAAAATGATAAAAAAATGTGTAATTCAGTGAAAAATTATTCCATTTGTTTTTTACGGAATGTGTTTTCATAAACCAAAGATTACATCATTGTCATTTTACAGAATGTAGTGTATTATCTGTTTTCCAAAAATTTTATTTTCACAATTCATTTAAAAAAAAAGCCTACCAGAAGCATTTACTCTGTTTCTGTATTTGAAAAACGAAAAACTATCTTACAAAACTACTTTGATTTGAATGATTTGTAACCTCCAACGTCCAAAGTAGTTCATTTTTTTATTCATAAAAAACTAGTTCATTTTATTTTAAAGAAGTCCATATTAGTTCTTTCATCAGTTAACTCAAGTCTCCTTAAAAAATAGAGTAACTTAAGTTGCTTGTTTTGAACTTTATTTTAAAGAGTAAACAATATGCATATTCATTCAAATGAAAAGATAGAACAACAGTTATATAATGACCACCCTATCAGGTTATGAGCAAATTCATCACTATCATGCTAGACCTAAAAGACCTAACAACAAAATTGAAGTTCGAAACTAAACCCTGAAAGAGAAATAAAGTATCCATAACATATCTTGCTAATTGCGTTTAGGGGCACGTGTCAACCAAAACTCTAAAGGCCCTTATTGCCACACCTTAAAGACACTATATTCTCCCGGATTCTAAACACGGCCCCAGTCAGGCTTAAGCCAAAGATCCATCCTACTAAGTGTGAAAGGATCCGACCTCAATTTAGTTTCCTAAATCAGAATCAGACCTCTTCTGAAAACATGAATTTTCAAAAATCATAAAAAATTCGGCAGAGTTACTCTATATCGCGTAGTTACCATTAACCTGCATCAGAAAATACACTTCATCCTATGCCACAAAAGCCAAACTGTGGGCACCAATCCCATACACATTTCTCAAAAACATACCATAACGTAAATCAATACACAAAACTATAGCTTTACAGAAATCCGGAAAAATCATGTGGAAATATTATAAACATAATAATATACAGAGCGACCTCTAGTGTATACATATATGCACAACAGTAGGCCAAACTAGAAACCTACTGAGAAAAGAAAAGTGGCTCAAACACTAAGCTTCCAACCTCGACGTGCGACACCTGATTGCAAACTGCAATCTGGGCATTGAAAACAAAGAGCCCAGAGAAAGACCTATAAACTGTTAGAGTGAGTGGATGAAAATAAATGTCTTTTGCCGAATAAATATATATGTTTATAAAAACATATGCGAGTCTAGATGCATACAAATCATATGGTACACGAGGGAGACTCTAATTCCTCACGCGTACAGAGCATGCATTGAAAATCCCGCAGGGTCACTCATGGACACATCCGCGCTAGTACAGTCTGAATCACGGGATCCTTGATCCTCACGTGATTCCAGCCAGAAAGGGCCTCGGGTCAGGGTATCTGCTCCCCCCCCCGGTAAAGACCTCGAGTCAGGGTAACAGTCCCCCTCGGTAAACATCCTCGGGGATTAGCCGGGATGCTAAGTGTATCGATACAACTACTACTGAGACTGTACTCTGTGAAAACTAAATCATAAAGGTTTCCATGCAAATGCATAAAGCGTAATGTAAAAGCATACTCGTAATTCATAATTATAAAAGCATATTCGTAAATGCATAATCATAAAACACATGCTCGTAAAAAGTATATAAAAGACTCGCAACCAACAGTGAAAAGAAATGTCCACTCACAGATAAGCACAACGCGAAAATGCGCTAATCCCGTGATCCCACAGAAGTTCCCTCCCCAACTGTACGATCCCGATATTCTGAATAATCACAAATACCACTGATCAAAATCACAATTCAAAACTTTGAATCACACCTCGGAAATCAACTATTTACGGAAACATATAACTCGAATATCAACGAAATCGTCGAAAATCCCATAAATACTCTACTTATCCCTCGACACAAAATCCACCACCCAAATCAACTCAATAACCTCAAGACTACGCTCGGGACACGATTACGAGCAAAATGGAATAAAACTTCCCAAAAATCCCAAAAAGTCAACCTCGCCGGAGCTCCGCCGTTGACCGCCGGCGGCGGCGGCCGCGGTCGATGGTGGCCAAAACCGGTGAAAATTTTCAGATCACATCTACTCTTCAAGCCCAACAACTTTTCCTTTTACACCAACCTCCAATTCGAAACACACCGGTCGGAATTAAGCTCGAAAATTCAAACCTCCATTAATTTCGGTGACCTATTCCGGCGAGTTTCAAACGGCCTCCAATTCCAAAAAAATTTCACCCAAAAGAATCTATGGGTTGAGGGGAGCAAAACCCCCAACCCCAACGACCCCAAAAGTAGCTGGAAAAGCTCACCCGATTTTGGCAAAAATCCATAACTTAACCGAATCGGTTCTTATTCAAAACTCAACCAAATCAACTCAAACCAAGTTCAAAAAAATAGGAAATCACGAGAGGAAGCTAACCATACCAAGCTTGAGGTCTTATGTGGCTGGAATCGGAAAGTCGATCAGTGGTCAACAGCGGTGCCAAAATCATTCAGTCAACGCGGGTCAAACTTGGTCAACGGTCCAATTTTGGTCAACTCGGCTCAAATGTGACTTTTCGACAATTTTACGACTATTTCAATATTTATACTCGCGACTAAAATGATCAACGGTCGAAAACGAATCGAAACCAAACGAATAAACACGATTAAATCCAACGGTCGGAAATATTCATAACATATTCAACGGACATCGGAAAACTCCTACGAGCTCGAAATCATAAACTCTACAACTCTCGTGAAGGAACTCATATCAAATTCTCGCCCAATAATTTAGTCGCAAACAAGACCACCAAATCGATTAATTACGACAAACTACGATTATACGTGAAACTTGCGAATTAAGCCGATTAACTACCATTTCTGGTTCGGGTTGTCACAAATCTACCCCCCGTTAGAAAAATTTTGACCTCGAAATTTACATACCTGCTAACTGAAAAGATTAGGACACTGCTCTCGCATGTGCTGCTCGGTCTCCCAAGTAGCTTCCTCCACTGAATGATTCTGCCATAAGACCTTCACAAGCGGAATAACTCTGTGCCTCAACTCCTGTACACGTCCATCAAGAATCTGCACTGGCTCCTCCACATAAGTCAAATCTTCCCGAATAGGCAGCTGATATGGTGCTAAAACATGCGATGGATCCGAAATGTACTTCCGCAACATAGATACATGGAAGACATCATGCACTCTAGCCATCTCTGAAGGTAACTCCAACCTGTAAGCTACATCACCAACTCTCTCTGTGATCTCATAAGGACCAATATATCGTGGCCGAAGTTTGCCACGCTTCTCGAAATGAACTACTCCTCTCCAAAGAGACAATTTCAAGAAGACCCAATCGCCAACCTCGAACTCAAGACTCTTCCTCCTCACATCTGCATAGCTCTTCTGTCGATCTTGAGCAATCTTCAGTCTGTCTCTGATGATCTGAATATCCTCAGTAGTGCTCTTCACCAAATCAAGACCAATGAGCTAACGCTCACCCACCTCACTCCAACACAATGGAGTACGACACTGCTTCCCGTGCAAAGCCTCATAAGGTGCCATATCAATGCTGGCCTGATAACTGTTATTGTAGGCAAACTCGATCAAATGAAGCTACTGGTCCCAATTCCCTCTAAATTGTAATACACAAGACCACAACATGTCCTCCAAAGTCTGAATGGTCCTCTCAGACTGCCCATCAGTCTGAGGATGGACAGCTGTACTGAAATGTAGTCTGGTCCCCAAAGCTCGCTGCAATGCCTGCCAAAACTCTTAAGTGAACTGACTATCTCGGTCAAAAATGATGGACACAGACACACCATGCAAACGAACAATCTCAGCCAAATACAACTTCGCTAACCTGCCCACTGAAATCTTCCCTGGAAGTACAAGGAAATGAGTTGATTTCGTCAAACGGTCCACAATGACCCAAATACCAGTGTTACCAGCAGAAGTACGCGGTAACTGATATACGAAATCCATAGTGATATGCTCCCACTTCCAAACTGGAATCTCTAAGGTTGTAGCTTTCCAGCAGGTTTATGTCTCTCTGCCTTTACTTGCTGACAAATGAGGCATCTGCTCACATACGCTGCAATTTCCCTCTTCATATTCCTCCACGAATAGTAGGCTCTAAGTGTGCGAAACATCTTCGTACCGCCTGGATGCATAGCGTAAGCAGAACAATGGGCTTCATTTAAGATCTCCTTCTTCAAGCCCTCATCTCTGGGTATACAAAGTCTGCCTTTGAACAGCAATGTACCGTCACTACTCAACTGAAACTCTGTTGGCACACCATTCCGAATCATGATCTTCTAATCCAACAGATAGGAATCCGCATCCTAAGCTTCACGGACCTGATCAACCAATACTGGTTGAACTTGGAAGCTAGCCAACAAGGCTCCATCATCATCCCACTCTAACTCAGCTCCCGTAGCCCGTAACTCTGCTAACATGGAAACTCTGGCCACACACACATGAAATAATGAATCTCCAGATTTTCAACTAAGTGCATCAGCAAAGATATTAGCCTTCCATGGATGATACTCAAAGGTGCAATCATAGTCATTGATCAACTCCATCCATCTGCGTTGTCTCATGTTCAGATCTGGCTACATGCGCAAATAAGTGAGACTCTTGTGATCTGTATATATCTTGCACTGAGCTTAGTACAAGTAGTGTCTCCAACTCTTCAAGGCTAATACAATGGCAACAAACTCCAAATTATGCGTAGGATAATTTACTTCATATGGTTTCAACTGTCTGGAACCATAAGCCACCACTCTGCCATGCTGCATTGAAACACAACCAAGAGCCAATTTCGATGCATCGCTGTAAACCACAAACTCTCTACTGTCGTCAGGTAGAGTCAGAACCAGTGCAGTAGTCAACTTCTCCTTCAAGAGCAAGTAACTCTCCTCACAAGCAACAGACCACTCGAACTTGACGCCTTTCTTCGTCAATTTGGTAAGTGGAGTGGCAATCCGTGAAAAATCCTGCTCAAAGCGCCGATAGTAACCTGCCAAACCCAAGAAACTCCTGATCTTTGGTACAGTGGTAGGTCTACTCCAATTTAATACGGCTTCAATCTTGTCAGGATCCACGCTGACTCCCTCAGCAGATATCACGGGACCCAAAAACTGCACGCTGCTCAACCAGAACTCACACTTGCTGAACTTTGCAAACAACTGATTATCTCGCAAAGTCCGCAAAACAGCTCGCAAATGTTTCTTGTGCTGGCCCACACTCCTGGAGTAAATCAGGATGTCGTCGATGAATACGATCATAAACTTGTCCAGAAATTGCCTGAACACCCTGTTCATCAAATCCATGAAAGCTGCAGGGGCATTGGTCAACCCAAATGGCATAACCAAGAACTCATAATGCCCATACCGTGATCTGAAAGCTGTCCTCGGCACATCTGACTCTCTGATCCTCAACTGATGGTATCCAGACCTGAGATCAATCTTCGAAAAGACTGAAGCTCCCTTGAGCTGATCAAACAAATCGTCAATCCGCGGTAATGGATACTTGTTCTTCACGGTTACCTGATTCAGCTTCCGGTAGTCAATACACAACCGCATGGAACCATCATTCTTCCTCACAAACAATGCAGGAGTACCTCATGGTGAAACACTAGGTCGAATGAAACCTTTCTCCAACAACTCTTGAAGTTGAATCTGTAACTCCTTCAACTCCGATGGTGCCATACGATACGGTGCCTGAGATATAGGTTCAGTGCCTGGTAAAAGCTCAATGGTGAAATCAATCTCTCTGACTGGAGGAACACCTGGTAACTCCTTCCGAAATACATCCGAAAACTTAGAAACAACCTCAATATCACCAATGTCTGGTACAACAACCTTTGTATCCACAACATGAGCTAAGTATGGGACGCAACCCTTCTTCATCATCCGCTCAGCCTTCATCGCTGAAATCACACATGGCAGGAAAGTATTATCACCGCAAAACAAATCTCTAGATAACCTGGACGTCGAAAAACCACCTCCTTCTTGTGACAGTCGAACATAGCCCAATGTGTCTCCAAGAAGTCCATACCCAAAATCACATCAAAATTGACAATATCCAGGAACAACAAATCCGCGACTAACCCATAACCTCCCACAAATATCTCACAATCTCTATACACCCAACTAATACTCACAACCTCACCGGATGGATACAACACTCTCCACAACCCTGGAAGTGGAGATGCAGGCATAGTAGCAAAAGATGACAATCTAAATGATATGAATGAATGAATGCGTAGCACCTGGATCTAGCAAAGTAAGTACTGGATAGCCAAAAACATTCAACGTACCAATGACAACCTCTGGTGAAGCTCTGCCCTCACGCAATGACATAGCATGAACTCTGGCCTGTCCAGCTGGTCGTCCATGCTGATTGTGGCTCTGTTGTCCGCCCTGTCCAGAAGACTGTAATGGTCGAGCTCCAGAAGTAGTACCTCGATCTCCTTCTGAACTCTGAGCTGCCTAACCACCAGCACCAGCAAACTGAAGACACTCCCTCGTAAAGTGACCCTTCTGGCCATAACGATAACAAATGGCAGTGCCCTGTTGACAAGGACCAAAGTGATGCCTATTGCAGAAATTGCACAATGGATACTCCTTCGGTAAAGCAAAAGTGCCACCAGTACGCCGAGGATAGCTGGATCCACTGGAACTCCCACTGGACTGTGGTCTCTGTGGCTGATTCCTCCTCCATCTCTGATGCTGCCTAGCCGTACTAGCAGGATGTCTATAAGGTCCACTGCCAGATGATGATGCCGATCCAGAAATGCCTGAACTTAGCCTCTTAGAAGGTCCCTGACTCGGTCCACCCTCCTCGAATAGTCGAGACTGGAATCGCATCTGCCACTCCTTCTCTATGTCTTCGCCTCGGAGTGCAGCACTCACAAACTCATCAAAGTTGTTTCGAGGCATCGTAGTCAATGTTCTCTTGATATTCAGGTTCAAGCCCATCTCAAATCTCCTGTACTTGGCTTCCTCTGAGGCCACCATATCACGAGCAAATCGAGACAAACGAGTAAATTTATCCCGATACTCAAGTACTGACATGTTACCCTGTCTCAGGTTGGTGAACTCCTCATACTTCCTCTGCTGAGTAGACTGGTTGAAATACCTCCGCATAAACAAATCTCTGAACAATGTCCATGAAGTATCAACTAGAACTCTATCAGTACTAACCCACCAAAAGTATGCATCAGACTCAAGAAAACCAACTGTTGCTACTGTCATCTGCTCATGAGAGAAATGTAGACGCTCACAAACTTGTTCAACTTGAACCAACCAAGCCTCATATATCTCTGGATCAGCTGAACCCGAGAAAATAGTTGCTCCAGTTGTTCGAGCTTTGACCACAGGGTCAAAACGCTCCTCCAAATGCAATACTCGCATAAGCAAGTCATGCGTCCAGCGATCCTCATCAGGATCCACGTCCCTATTGACATGGGAACCACGTCTAGGAGGCATCCTAATGATAAAAAAAAGCATTAGTCACAAAGCACAAGGAACGTAATCATGAAATTTCAGACATTTGAAAGCATACAACACCTGAAGCATTGATGAGTAATCGTTGGCCAGTCGGGTCATCGCTCCAGGCATGCTGTACATTCTCAAATACCCTTAGCATAAGAACCTAAAACCTAATGCTCTGATACCAAGCTGAAAAGACCCGACCCCGATTTAGTTTCCTAAACCAAAATCAGACCCATTCTGAAAACATGAACTTTCAAAAATCATAAAAATTTCGGCAGAGTTACTCTATATCGCGTAGTTACCATTAACCTGCAGCGGAAAATACACTTCATCCTATGCCACAAAAGCCAAACCGTTGGCACCAATCCCATCCAGATTTCTCAAAAACATACCATAACGTAAAGCAATACACAAAACTATGGCTTTACAGAAATCCAGGAAAATCATGTGGACATATTATAAACATAATAGTATTCAGAGAGACCTCTAGGATATACACATATGCACAACAGTAGGCCAAACTAGAAACCTACTGAGAAAAGAAAAGTGGCTCGAACACTAAGCCTCAAACCTTGATGTGCGACACCTGATTCCAAACTGCAATTTGGGCATTGCAAACAAAGAGCCCAGGGAAAGACATATAAACTGTTAGAGTGAGTGGACGAAAAATAAATGTTTTTCGCCGAATAAATATATATGTTTATAAAACATATGCGAGTCTAGATGCATAAAAATCATATGGTACACGAGGGAGACTCTAACTCCTCACACGTACAGAGCATGCATCGAAAATCCCGCAGGGTCCCTCATGGACATATCCGCACTAGTACAGTCTGAATCACGGGATCCCTGATCCTCACGTGATTCCAGCCAGAAAGGGCCTCGGGTCAGGGTATCTGCTCCCCCTCGGTAAAGACCTCGGGTCAGGGTAACAGTCCCCCCCGGTAAACATCCTCGGGGATCAGCCGGGATGCTAAGTGTATCGATACAACTACTACTGAGACTGCACTCTGTGTAAACCAAATCATAAAGGTTTCCATGCAAATGCATAAAGCGTAATGTAAAAGCATACTCGTAATGCATAATTATAAAAGCATATTCATAAATGCATAATCATAAAACACATGCTCGTAAAATGTATATAAAAGACTCGCAATCAACAGTGAAAATAAATGTCCACTCACAGACAAGCACAACGCAAAAACGTGCTAATCCCGTGATCCGGCGGAAGTTCCCTCACCAACTGTACGATCCTGATCTCCTGAATAATCACAAATACCACAGATCAAAATCACAATTCAAAACTCTGAATCATACCTCGGAAACCAACCATTTATGGAAACATATAACTCGAATATCAACGAAATCGTCGAAAATCCCATAAATACTCTACTTATCCCTCGACACAAAATCCACCACCCAAATCAACTCAATAACCTCAAGACTACGCTCGGGACGTGATTACGAGCAAAACAGTATAAAACTTCCCAAAAATCTCAAAAAGTCAACCTTGCTGGAGCTCCGCCATTGATCGCCACCGGCGGCGGCAGCGCGGCGTCAACGGTACGTGGCCAAAACCGGTGAAAATTTCCATATCACATCTACTCCTCAAGCCCAACAAATTTTCCTTCTACACCAACCTCCAATTCGAAACACACCGGCTGGAATCAAGCTCGAAATTTCAAACCTCCATTAATTCCGGTGACCTATTCCGGGGAGCTTGAAACGGCCTCCAATTTTAAAATTCTTTCACCCAAAAGCATCTATGGGTTCAGGGGAGCAAAACCCCCAACCCAACAACCCTAAAAGTGGTCGAAAAAGCTCACCCGATTCTGGCAAAAACCCATAACTTAACCGAATCTGTTCTCTTTCAAAACTCAACCAAATCAACTCAAACTAAGTTAAAAACAATAGGAAATCATGAGAGGAACCTAACCATACCAAGCTTGAGATCTGAAGTGGCCGAAATCGGAAAGTCGATCGGTGGTCAACGGCGGTGCTAAAATCCTTTGGTCAACGTGGGTCAAACTTGGTCAACGGTCCAATTTTGGTCAACTCGGCCCAAATGTGACTTTTCGACAATTTTACGACTATTTCGATATTTATACTCGCAACTAAAACGATCAACGGTTGAAAACGAATTGAAACCAAACGGATAAACACGATTAAATCCAACGGTCGGAAATATTCATTACATATTCATCAGACATCGGAAAACTCCTACGAGCTCGAAATCATAAACTTTACAACTCTTGTGAAGGAACTCATATAAAATTCTCGCCCAATAATTTAGTCGGAAACAAGACCGGCAAATCGATTAATTACGACAAATTACGATTATACGTGAAACTCGTGAATTAAGCTGATTAACTACCATTTCCGGTTCGGGTTGTCACAAAGTGTAATAGCCTGGACCTAATTTTAATCTTTTTTACGAATCGTGGACTGTTAGTCATTGGTGGTAAGTAGTTTTTACCGTTAGTAATTAGTAAAGTATTTTTACTCGACTTTTTATCGGCTTTACATCTTGGGAAACTTCCTTAGTAAAAGTTGTAGAGCTTGTTGAGACGAGTTTATGGACATGTAGAACATCGAGATTGGAGTTACAATGAAGAGGTTGTAATCAGCGAAAGATCGACCAATCTTTATGTTTCGGTAACTTTGCATCTATATAAGGAAATTTCATGTTACGGAAAGTCAGCATACTTCCATTTTGGTCATCTTTTCCCTCTTTTCTCTCTCTTCCTCTCGACGTTCTGTTTCTCTGTTGTGGCGTCGAGTTTACCGGCGACGTACAATCACCAATGACCATCAAATTGGTCACTTAAGGTGTTAATCTCTTTGTCTTCATCCTCTCTATCCTTTCCCCATAGTCCCAGCATCCTTTCCCCATAGCCTTAGATTCTATTTCTTGTTGTTCTTCCTTGAATTTTGTGAAGAAATTTCGAAAACCCAAGAATCCTAGAAATTTGGGGTTGTTCGTTTTGGCATCAATTCGGCCAAGGAGACCTACTTGGCTTTGTAACCCTATTCCTTGTGGGTCTTTTCACATCAAGGACAAGACTTAATTCAATATGAGGAAGGAGAATATATCGATGATTTGAAGATTTTGGGATTTTCTTGATTTCAAAGGTAAATTTGACCATTTTTCGTAATGAATTAGATGTTGTTGTAGAATAGAAAGTTGTTGTTGGGTTAAATTTGGACATGTTTGGTTTTGGATCGCTGGAAATTGTAGTGGCACCGCCGTGGCGGTGGTTAACGGTGATGCTCCGGTAGAGAGTTTTTCGTTAGAAGTTTTATATCGTTTTGCTCATATTGAAGTGCTGATTTTAATGAAGAGGAGGTTGATTTAATCGGACTTAGTTTAATGTTGGTGTTGGACTTAATCGAAGTTAACTAAATTTTTTACGATTTAAAACGAATCAGTTGAGTTGAGCATTGATGTGTAATGTTCGAGAATGTGATGTGACTTCGAAATGGGTTACAGATTCTTAGACATGTGTTTAGTTTAATAACACGTCAGAGTTTGGAAAATCACAAAATTTGAGAATGCGATGTTCTCGATTGGAATGCTCGTTGGCAAACGAGTTTCATCATTTGATAATGTTTTTGACGAGTATTTATTGAGTAATGTTTGTGGATACAGGAAAATATGATGAGCCATCGAATAAGGAGTATTCGACAAGGCCGGAGGCGTGAACCTAGTATTGTGAGTGAAGTTTTTTTTTAAAACAATATATGCATGCGATCATAATTTAAGTTTAAGTTATACACTTTGAATTCCAGACTCTAGTATCTCAAATTTAAGAGTTCAGTGTGAAATTTAATTCTCGAGCTAGCCACTCAACTTACGATGCTAGTTTCATGATTCAGATTCAGTGTCAGTTGCATGATTTTATGATGTCATTAGAGATTATGACATGATTTCACTTTTCCCTTATTACTCGGTCCTATGTTTTCAGAGTTTGGTCTCTCTGTTAGTCACTCAGTCATATATTATTGAAATTTGGTTTCCGTGTCAAACATTCAATACTATGTTTTTGGAAGTTAACTCCTGTGTTAGTCACCCAGTCTTATGTCTCGAAATCTAGTTCCGGTCAGTTTGTCAGTTTATGTTTTCAATTAGAGGTTATTATTATTACTTACTTATGTATATGCATACATGTATGTGTCACTTAGACTGGCCCTTAAGTGACAATTTTGGTTCAGTTAGCATCTGCCGATAATGATCATCTAGTCCAACCAGCACCTGCTAGATGGTCGATAGATGACTGGTTCACCCAGCACTTATCAGTCATCACCTCCGATGTTACGTAGATATTTATTTCAACTATAATCACCTAGTGATGATTGGTACAGCCAGCACCTTCTAATCATTGATGCCATTCCATATCTCTTAAGGGTGTGGTTGGTTCAACCAACACTTGCCATCCATCGATGTCATCGTAAAGTATATGTCGCTTCTCAATTTTGCGCATGCCATTTTTAATATGTTGAGTTCAATGATTATGATCATCTAGTTTATGAGTTCGGTGTGTTAGATCATCAGGAGTTCTCATATTGAGTCTTATGAGTTCTATCGTTGGATTTTAGTGTATCAATCTGAAAGTTAAGTTGTCTGTGTCCCCCCAGTGTTGCGTGAAAAATTATGCTTGCTTTTAATTAATTGCATGCCAGTTTTAAAGTTCAGCTTACTGTTGAAAATGCAGGGTCAATCGTTTTCTTTCTTTAGCTTATTTATGTTTGTCTACTCACTTTAACGTTTTAAAACTGCATTTTCTGGGCTCTTTGGTTTACGTTGCCCAGATCTCAGGCTAGATGCTGAAAAAGTGTATGTTCAGTTGACGGGGCTTAGAAAATTCACTGCTTCAATTTTGCTATAAGTAGGTGTTCCAGTTACTTACTTACGTTTATATTTCAGTTCAGTTTGTCTTAGATGCTCTGAATACCGACTTGTAAAATATGACACTCGTAAATTGTAAAGTTTGAAATACTTTATATTTTGTAAGTTAATAGTCAAGTACTTCTAAAGTCGGTTTTTTAGCTCATGTTGGGTCACTCATATTATGTTGGCCACCGTATTTGCAGTGTGAGCTATCCTAATGTGGGTCATATAGGGCTTACCTCAGATTATGTCAGGTAGCTGAGGCGGGTCCTGTCAACTTGGTTTTAGAGCATTAGGTTGTCAGATCCTGTATTGTCTACCTTATGTCTTTGGTGATATTCAGAGTGCGATGGCCCTACTGCTCAACGGATAACCATAGTATGCCTTTGGACATTGGGTTATCACAAATAAAGTGAGGTGACATTTCGATTATGTTTACAGTGTTTATTGATTCTATCTTTCCTTTAGGAGTCATGCCTCGTGGACATGAATTTTAGCATAATCATTCAACTAAGATAAAAGATGTAGGTGAACGTACTCCTGAAAGGGTTGAGAGAATTTTTGAACAATTAGGACGTAGTCTGGAGCGTGTTGAGGATGTTGCCATTAGATGTGAGAGAATAATTCTTGCTCATACTCGACGTTTAGAAGAGGGTGGCCCTAGTCAAGGCCCACCAAAGAGAACTGCTATTCGTGAAGTTAGAGCATACACTAAGATTTGTCTAAGCACTTTTGACTTTGGTATGTAATCAACTTCCAGAGTTAGTGAAGGTTTCAGTAGGCCAAGTCAGAGTGGTAGACATTGGAGTGGAGGTAGTTACATCAGTGGGCATAGTGGAGCATGCATGGCAAAATCTCCCACCACTTCCCAGGGATTATCCTGAATTAGGGGTCACTATTTAGCCCATAGGCCTGAAAAGTCCAAACTCGGCTCGGCCAAAATTTAGGCCCAAAAAAGTCCTACCCTATAGACTTGGGGCCGAACTCGGGCCAATGTCCCAAAACCCGCGAGCCTAAAAACCCTGCTCGTAGGGCCAAACCCGTTAAGCCCATTAATTATATGTATTATAGATTATTTTATCAATACAGACCTATAAATTCTCAAATTTATCTTAATATAATTTATTCATATACTAACTACCAAATTTTTTAGGTGTATACATTATTTAGTGTATATAATTGCTGATATATTGGTGATTAAATACTATTAAATTCTAAGATTTTTTATTTAGTACAAAAAAAGTCCAACCTGGCCATACCCTGTGGGCTTAGCCAGACCCAAAAGAGCTGCTAAGGCTCGTGGCCTAAAAAGCCCGCAGGCTTCAAAATTTCAAAAAACGCCCGGCCCACATTTTGGAGACTTGATGAAAAAGCCTGGCCCGAGCCCGGGGACTTGAGCTTGAGCGGCCTGGCCCGGCCCATTAACTACCCGTAATCCTGAATGCCTAAACTGCTTTAAACATCATCCCGAGACATGTCAACTGGGTTTCACCTCAACTGCTTATTTCCAGTGTGGTCAACAAGGACACTTTTAGAAGAAGTGTCCACGGTATACTCCGAGGATCAATACGGGAATTTCCATTCGGAATGTAAGTCAAGTTCCAAAGAATAATCCAATGGAGGGGACTATAACGAGCATTGTAAAACCTATTGTTTAACCCAGAAATCTCCTAGCAGACTTGAAAGATTTCTCAAACTGTCTCTTTTGCTCGATTGTGCTTCATGCGCTGGCGTGCCACCGTTTCGCGACGGAATGTTAATTTGTAGGCTAGCGGCTACTGACTTCTTAACTAAGCGATTTAGACAAGGAGAGTACCAACCTCGCCTGAATGGATCCTTCTTACCTAGTGGCCTAGGACTTTCATATTTCGTGTCTCTAACTGAGCCACGGAAATCGATACTCCTTACTCCTCCTGGTGTAAAGCAGAGTAATCCCCTTGACCGAGTGTCGGGAACACTGGGTGTTTGCTTCCTTGAACCTCGAAACTCTCAATCTTCCTGTTGACAAGCTCTTTGATCGCCGATTGCAGGTTTTTGCGTCCTTGAATCACAAAAGTCTCACGGTCTTTAGGTGGCAACTCTCTTGATCGCTGGTTGCAAGAGTTTTCTCATATAGAAAAGTATAGTTTGCTAAGAGCAAAATATGTGTTTGATTGAGGATCTTTTCAAAATAGCTTTCCGCTTCCTTATATAGAAGATTGTAGCTGTATTCCACTTTACTTGGAATTCTTCAATATCGGTAATTTGAATCTTAATACAACTCTAGATGCTTAATAGAGATCATCCGATATTTATAGATATCTCTTATCACAATCCTAACCATTGCATGAATGGTTAGATAAATATAAGCTGCATGGGTCAGCTTTTTTTATTGTTTCCATCAAGCCCATTCGAACCTGGAACTGGTATATCATGCTCAGCCCGCTCGCCAGACTCAGCCCTCCAAGCCTAATAGGAAATATATTTTTTGGACCCAAACATTGCTCCTCAAGCCCTTGGGATTAAATTCATGCGATCGAAAAGGCTTGGATTACCAAACGACATGCCGATTCATACCAATAAATCGCCTAAGGAAGTTTATTTTACCTAGTAGTCGTTGTAATTCTTTCTTATTCTTTGGCGGGATGGTATTCAGCACTGCTTCCTTCTTATCGTCTGGGACTTCAATTCCCCGTTGATGGACCAAGAAGCCCCAAAGTCTCCCGCTTGTATTCCAAAGACACACTTAGTTGGGTTCATCTTCAACTGATGTTGTCCCATCCGAATGAACATCTTCTTTAGATCTTCGACATGATCTGTTTTGCACTTTGTCTTGACTACCACGTCATCAATATAAACATCCGTGGACTTTCTATCAGATCATGAAATATTAAATTCATAGCTCGCTAATAAGTCGCCCCTGCGTTCTTGAATCCGAATGGCATATCCACATATTCAAATACACCTGCAAAGCCTGGACACCGGAATGTTGTTTTATGCCTATCTGCTTCTGCCACTGGGATTTGGTGATATCCGACAGTCCCATTCATGAATAATAACATTTCATGGCGTCCGACTGAATCCACTAACAAATCTGCTACTGCATTGGGTATGCATCTTTAGGAGTTGCGTTGTTAAGGTCTCTATAATCAACACACACTCGCATCTTACCATTTTTCTTCTTTACCGGCACTATATTTGAATGCCACTCGTTGTATTTGGTTACTCTGATAATGCCTGATTTAAGCATTTTTTCAATCTCTTCTTTGACTAGGATTGCTATTTTTGTGTTCATAAGACGCATTTCTTGCTTTACCGACTTCTTTCCTTCTAGGATAGGCAAATTATGGCATACTAGGTCTGGCGACAGGCGTGGCATGTCTTCGTAATTTTCTACAAATCAGTTCGCGTATTCTTTCAACAATCCTATGATCTTTTGACGTTCTTCAGGTTCCCAGAAGGTACTTATAGCCACAGACATTGGCTCGCTTGTAGTCCCATAATTGATCTTTTCAATGGGATCTTTAACTTTGGGGGGTGTATCATCTAATGCTGCTGGTGCTAGCTGAATTTTTACCTCCTCTCTTGACTTATACAGTACATCATCGTCCACATATTCCAATGCTGCAATCATTGGAATATTATCTAAGGCTTGACTCTCCATTATAAAGTTGTGAATTTGGTCGTACAAGGAAAAGCAAGCCTCGGTCTCTATGTTTGATAAAGACCCTATCATTGGGATGATTTGGATGGTAGCTCAATGATATAAGGTCAGCGACCATCTTTGCATACCTGGATGATACCCCATTGAGCTAATTCAGATGCCGTAATTCCAACTGGGCGGCCTTTGTTATCAACGCCACACACCTCCAGTGGCCGAAGGTCACTGTTGTAATAGCTAGCGTCTACAGAATTGACAGAGATGAAATAAGGACGAGGATCAGCGTCAATAACTTCGGCCTTGCCTGACTCCATATTCCACAGTACCATCTGCTGATGAAGAGAATAAGGTACACAATAGCTTCTGTTAATCCAATCGCGTCCCAGGATTGCACTGTATGGTGTTGTGCATTCTGCCACGAAGAATGTGTATGTGCTTGCAGCTGGTCCTACTTGCACATGTATGAAGACGATTCCCAAAGTCTTTGAGATATTTCCTTGGAAGTTTCAAACATTCAAGGCTGTTTCTTGAATAGTGGACTTGGGAATGCCTAGCAGCGCCATCGCTTTAATGGTGATAATGTTGACAGCTGCCCCTGAATCCTCTAAAAACTGATTGATTTAGACACCCTGGATTTTTTCTGTAACATAAACGCCCGCATGTGCATGGCCATGTTCAGGGTGGGCTTCGCGAACGTCATGTATCCCTTTTTTGATGATAAGTCAACCTCTAATTGTTTAGTGAACGACTGTTGATCGGATGCTATAGTGTCCTCTTCTGTGGTCGCCAAACTGTTCACACTTTTGACCAGGGTATTGTTGACTTCGGTTACTGTTGTTGAAGGTCTTGCAAATTTAGAAAGCAGGACAAATACCATATTGACATTAATATCTACCTCATCCTTGTATTCTTGCATGGTCTCATCATCGTCTTCATCGTAGTCTACTAACTTCTCGTCATCGTCTCCTTCTCAGCCTGGTCTTCTCAGCCTACATATCTGCCTCGTCAGTGATATCCAAGGTGGGAACATGCTATTCTGAAACCTTAGGTATTGGTTCTAAAGTAGTTGGTTGAAACAAACTAGAACTTGTCATTTTAGAAGTAGAAAAAGACTTGTCTAAGCTAGCCTTTTTCTTCCTTTCTTCTTTAATCAAAGGCTTTGGTTTCCACCGAAAACCCTTCGTGTTGCTCATTCTCACATGTCCCTGCATGATCTCCTTCGTTCGCTGAGGGCTTTTACCTGGTCGTGTAGTTTCTTCTTCAAAGTGAAGACGTTGCCTAACTAATCTGTGTTTCCTTGGTTCATTGCAAATCTCAGGTACAGGTTCTGGTGTCTTCTGTTCGGCCCATAATTCAGGGTTACAATTGAAGATGCTAGGCCTGGCTGTTCGGACTTTAGGTTCTCGTGAGTTCTTTAAAACATAACCAGGGGATTAGCGGCCAAGGCATTCAGACGCCTATGTAGTTATTCTGAGGTATACTTCAATTGTTCTTCCTGTCGAATCACATTTCTAATGCTTCTAAAGCTCTCTTAGCCTCTACAAAGTGCCGCTGTAAATTGTGTCTCCTGCTCGGAGTCACCTCCATTGTCTTACATTTTGCCTTCACATACCATATATTTTCCTTTGTGATGTTTCTTGAAGCGGGAGGAATATCTGGCTTGGCGAGTGTATCAACTGTGGTTGCTTTAGATTTTTCTGATCTGCCAGACTTCTCTATAGCTCTCATTCGTTTGAAATCTTGAGAAGTCCTTTGACTCAACTCCCTTGGACTGTTTGGCTGATAGTGTTCTAGGGTTGAGATCAGTTCCAGACAGTTTTTAACTGCTTCTTTCAATTCTTCGTATGTGATCTTTAACCCACAATGGAACTTGCTTCTTGCACACAATGCTACTGGCGACTCGTCCTTTGGGTCTACCTTCTCCTTTCCTTTTGATGCATTGCCTTGTGTCTTCCTCGAAGTGTCCTCATTGTTGGTTCGAAGGTCAAGTGTTGGATTTCTTTTGTTTGAGTAACCCCTTGATAATTCTAGCATTCCAACTATCAATGCTTCCTCAGTCACCAAATTTGGCGAGGGTGTTGTTATCTGCACTTTTCCCTCTTCAATCCACTGCTGAATCCTATACATCAAATTGACGCATTCATTAGTGGAATGACATCCCCACTTATTATGGTATTGGGAATGAGGTAGACCTTTCACATTTTCAAGATTTAGATTCGGAATAACCCAATTATCAGGAACCACTACTATCTTCGCTCAGAGTAATTCTTCAAAAATTTCTTCTCGCTTAGATGCATCATATATGATTTCGGCTCGCCTGGGTCGATCAAATGCAATATTGCCTTTAGGCCTTCTCCTTTATCTTCTTTGTTTATGTGTGGACCTAGATGTATCGCAGGATAAAGAAGTCTTTGGGACTGCTGCTGAAGGCGATGGTGTCTTAGGATGCCATTCTACCACTCCTTGATTAACTACTATCACTTCCCAGTTAATCAAACCCTGAATTTTGTCTTTTAGGGTAGAACACGTCGATGTCCGATGTCCGAATGCGTTATGGAACCTGCAAAACTGTTTGCCTAGCCATCTATAATTTAGATGTCTCAACTTGAACACTGGCCAATTAACGATGAGCTTCATTTCTTGCAGTTCGTTCACAACTTCTTCTAACTTATCTTGCGGAAAAGTATACCGCGGTAGGACCAGCAAATTTTCTTCCTCAACCCCTATGGTACAGCTAACGACTGGCGACCAACCAACATTTACCATGTTGACCTGAGGCGATGGGAAGGGTTGAGAATCAACTAATGAGGCTGTCTTTGAAGTTCCTTCTAAGGCTAATTGGCCTTCATTTATCCATTTCTTGTTCTGTTATTCGAGCTTAATATAGTCCTTACTCATATGGCTCCATGCACCATAGAACTTACAATACTTCTTCCCTTTTAATTGCTTTGCACTAGGTAGTGGGCCGAAGTCTATTTTGGCAGCTCACATACTGAAAAGCTCATCCAGTATCTCATGAGCCATGTTGGCATCGTATGTGTATGTCTCGAACTCTAGCTTTGTGATAGCCACTTTCAAGAGTTTTATAGAACCTTTGGCCTTCTGAAGCTTGCGGAATTTTATTACTTTGTTCATCGCCAACTCGACGACTCCTACTTGCTCTTCTTGAGAGTCAGACTCATGTTTTATTTGGTCCTCTATGTAAGCCACAATCCTTGGCTTATGTTTGTCATATGCCCTTGATGCATACGTCCCCTTGGATGAGTTATGTTTGTCATCGCGTTCTTGCATAGCACTATGAGCTTTTGTTACAACCGTGATAAGCTCATTCAAGGTAAAGTACTTGTTATTAAAAAATAGGTTATAATATTGATCCTCATATCCGTTTATGGCCATTTCAACAACTGCATCCTTACCTAGCGGGGTTCTGCACAGGTTATATTCATATCAGAACCGATGCAGGAAAGTCACTAGTGTTTCGGTTGACGATTGGCTCATGGCCGCTAGCTTTCCAATGCTAGTTTCTGGTCTCGTTGTTCCAAAGTGGTTTATGAATAATGCTTCCATTGTTGCCCACCTCGTGAAAGACCCCTTCTCCAAACCTGTATACCAGACGAGGGCTGATCCTAATAAAGATGAACCAAATATTCTCAATTTGAGTTCCTCGTCGTCAGCAAATTGACCTAGCTGAAGGGTAAAATATGCCAAATGAGTTGCTGCATTGACATCGCCATCTCCTATAAAGGTCTGGAAATTGATCTGTTTGTAATGTCTTGGCCACTGCCAAGCCTTGGCGTCGCCTTTCTGGACAGGCGGATAAGGAGTTTCATACGGCTCATGTGTTTTAGCACTGTGAATATCACACTGATCCATAAATCTATCTAAACGCTTTTCCTATGCGGGCGGGAAAGCCTTTGCTTGTCGTGTTGTCCTAGTGAGATCAGAGACAGACATAGTTAGGGCTGAGATGTCCCTCTCCATTCTTTTAAATTGGTTGGCTACTGCTTTGGCTTGCTTTGTGAGGTTTGTGTCCAGGGTATGCATGATTTCATCATGCATCCTTTCTTGCCCCTCCTCGAGGATCGCTATTGGACTTTAAGTAGCTCCTGATCTTCCAAGCCTTTGTTGTGTTCTAGCCTTAAAGCTTTGATCACGGCTACCGCCGTATCTGTCTTTTCACAATTGGAAGAGCAGCTCTGCTTGCTCTTCAAACCTCTGCTTGATTATTTCAAAGTAACCTCCAAGTTATACGTCTCGCCTAGCGGCGTATGCTCGGTATTCTTCATAACTTAGGTGATTAATATCACCTTCACTTAATAAGGTGACGTTCATATTTGATTGTTGTGTAGTCGCGAAGATGGTGTCAACCGCCTTCTCGGTTAACGAACGACACTTAGAAGAAGTGTGTTCCCGATACTGCGGTGGTGGATGTTTGCGACACTGATGGTATTCTTTTTTATAAGGATTCTCAATTGTCGTTAAGAGACACTAATGTCAAGTCCCACTGGGCGTGCCAAAATGTTTAACCCAAAAATCTCCAAGCTGATTTGGGAGATTTCTCAAACAGTCTTTTTTCCTCGATTGTGCTTCTTGCGCTGGCGTGCCACCGTTTCGCGACGGAATGTTAATTTGTAGGCTAGCGGCTACTGACTTCTTAACTAAGTGATTTAGACTAAGAGAGCACCAACCTCGCCTAAATGGATCATTCTTGCCTAGTGGCTTAGGACTTTCTTGTTTCATGTCTCTAACTGAGCCACGGAAATCGATACTCCCCACTCCTTCTGGTGTAAAGCAGAGCAATCCCCTTGACCGAGTGTCGGGAACACTGGGTGTTTGCTTTCTTGAACCTCGAAACTCTCAATCTTCCTGTTGACAAGCTCCTTGATCGCCGGTTGCAGGTTTTTGCGTCCTTGAATCACTTAAGTCTCACGCTCTTTGGGTGACAACTATCTTGATCGCTGGTTGCAAGAGTTTTCTCATATAAAGAAGTATAGTTTGCTGAGAGCAAAATATGTGTTTGATCGAGGATCTTTTCAAAATAGCTTTTCGCTTCCTTATATAGAAGATTGTAGCTGTATTCCACTTTACTTGGAATTCTTCAATATCAGTAATTAGACTCTTAATACAACTCTAGGTGCTTAATAGAGATCATCCGATATTTATAGATATCTCTTATCACAATCCTAACCGCTATATGAATGGTTAGATAAATATAAGTTGCATGGGTTAGCTTTCTGTATTGTTTCCATCAAGCCCATTCGAACCTGGAACTGGTATATCTTGCTCGGCTCGCTCGCCAGACTCAGCCCTCCAAGCCCAATAGGAAATATTTATTTCAAACCCAAACATTGCTCCTCAAGCCTTGAGATTAAATTCATGCGATCGAAAAGGCTTGGATTACCAAACGACATGCCGATTCATACCAATAGATCGCCTAAGGAAGTTTATTTTACCTAGTAGTCGTTGTAATTCTTTCTTATTCTTTAGCGGGATGGCATTCACCACTGCTTCCTTCTTATCGTCTAGGACTTCAATTCCCCGTTGATGGACCAAGAAGCCCAAAAAGTCTTCCGCTTCTACTCCAAAGACACACTTAGCTGGGTTCGATCATCTTCAACTGATGTTGTCTCATCCAAATGAACACCTACTTTAGATCTTCGAAATGATCTATTTTGTACTTTGTCTTGACTACCACGTTATCGATATAAACTTCCATGGACTTTCTATCAGATCATGAAATATTAAATTCATAGCTCGCTAATAAGTCGCCACTGCGTTCTTAAGTCCAAATGGTATATCCACATATTCAAATACACCTGCAAAGCCTTGACACCAGAACGTTGTCTTATGCCTATCTGCTTCTGCCACTGAGATTTGGTGATATCTGACAGTCCCATTCATGAATGTTAATTTGTAGGCTAGCGGCTACTGACTTCTTAACTAAGCTATTTAGACGAGGAGAGCACCAACCTCGCTTGAATGGATCCTTCTTGCCTAGTGGCCTAGGACTTTCTGGTTTCGTGTCTCTAACTGAGCCATGGAAATCGATACTCCCCACTCCTCCTGGTGTAAAGCACAAAAATCCCCTTGACCGAGTGTTGGGAACACTGGGTGTTTGCTTCCTTGAACCTCGAAACTCTCAATCTTCCTGTTGACAAGTTCATTGATCGTCGGTTGCTGATTTTTGCATCCTTGAATCGCAAAAGTCTCGCACTCTTTGGGTGACAACCTTCTTGATTGCTGGTTGTAAGAGTTTTCTCGTATAGAGAAGTATACTTTTGCTGAGAGCAAAATATGTGTTTTATTGAGGATCTTTTCAAAATAGCTTTCCACTTCCATATATAAAAGATTGTAGTTGTATTCCACTTTACTTGGAATTCTTCCATATCGGTAATTACTCTTAATACAACTCTAGGTGCTTAATAGAGATCGTCTGATATTTATAGATATCACTTATCACAATCCTAACTGCTATATTAATGGTTAGATAGATATAAGCCGCATGGGTCAATTTTCTGTATTGTTTCCGTCAAGCCCATTCCAATCTAAAACTAGTATATCTTGCTCGGCCCGCTCGCCAGACACAGCCCTCCGACCCCAATAGAAAATATTTATTTCGGACCCAAACACCTGTTGGTGCAAAACATAATATAGGCCAACGTAGCGGAGCTCCTCTTAATCCGCTTCCAAGGGTTAGAGATTATCTATTATGTCATATTTGTAACAAACATCATCTTGGGGAGTGTCGGGCTGGGATGGCTGTTTGCTTTCAGTGTGATCAACCAGAGCATTATTAGTTCCGGTGAATTCTCGGAATGTTAGTAACGCTATGAGGAATATCCTGACTAAGAGTATTCACACTAATAATGTGGGAACTAGTGATGCACAATGTAGTGAAGACCAATGAGGACAACTGACGATTCAAACAACCATGCCTGTTATAGCACGGTAGGAGGGAAATGTCCCACCCGAAGTTATTATGGGTACGTTATTTAACTATAGTTGACATGCAGTTATTCTATAGGAATTTTTAGTTTAGCTGTCTGGCTAGCCCCCCATGAATTCTGCATACCATAGTTTGGCGACATGAGGTTGTAATTAGGAAGTTACATTTTGTGAACTGTTTTGAATTTTCGGAGACGCCGAGCAACATTGACTGAAATGTTGCGGGGAACCATCATGTTACAATAGATATCTGATCGATGTGTCTAACTTAATATAAGTTTTATTTGGGGATGTGTATCGTCGCGCCAAACCAATATGTACAGCTCCACCACCGTCCCAAACCAGTCGTCGCACTAAAGGGCGACATGCATCGTCAGGTCGCGATCGATGGATAGTGACAGAGCCAATATTTATGATCAGCGAGGTCAAAATTAAGACTTCATAAATAAAATAAAATAAAATAATAAAATAATATAATATAAAATATACACTATTCGTGAAAAAAATAATACTATTATTACAATAAAATTAAGACTTCATAAATAAAATAAAATAATAAAATAAGACTTCATAAATAAAATAAAATAAAATAATAAAATAATATAAAAAAAATTATAACATATATATCTTTGTCAATGTAGAATATCAAATAATCATTCATTAGCTCGTCGCTCATTTAAATGTGTAAACGATTCTTCACAATATTTATTGCATAAAATATTTTTTACAAATATTGTTCGTTATTGGTAAAATTAATGATAATGTTTAAAACAAGTGACCTAACGTATTTTCCAAACTAACCCATATTTACCAAAGTATTTATAGATTATAGCTAGATTACTTGTAGATATTATAATTGATGTCCTGATATAGAAAAGTGATGCATATTATCTTGATTCTTAATTGGTTCATATCATATCATAATTGATGGGCTATATGCTTATATAGCTATATCTTTTTTTTTATAAGGCCTATATAGCTATATCTAGTCGTACATACGAAAGTTTGCCAGCTTGCACCATTGATTAATTGAATTTAATTACAAGTTGGACTGAGCCGACGGACAGTAACAACTTTTTCTGACTTGTTGAAAAGTAGTGTAATAATATTTTTTTATCTAAAATTTCAAAAGGGGCCATGGCCCTTTCCTCACCCGTGAATAGCTCAGCCGGTGTCGGGGAAGGCGCCGCAACATTTGTCCCAGCAGATCTGCCCAGCGAAAAAAATCAGAATAGAGACCAAGCGAGAATACACTCGGGGTGCTATGCGGAAAGTCGTGACACGATGGTTCGCATCTCGTCCCACAACAGAGGGAACTGGAGCCACCACTAGATCAGAATGGGTGACAAAGAGCAAACACTCTCATAGGGTTTTTAGCAGAAGCTGAAACTAGAGCTTGTGCTTGCATGTTTTGCATTTAAGATAGTTATTGTCGATCGTATACCCTATTCAATCGAGCTTCACTTCTAACGTTGTCAAAAGAACAACCTTCTTGACCAAGTTAAATGACATTCATATGCATCCATAGTCATGCCAATTTCTTGTTTAACAACCATGGGTTACTATTCATAATGGAGGTATTTTAGTCTTTACCCATTATTTTTTTACAGCTTTATATTTTACTTTTTACTTTACTTAATTTTTTTTTAGTTTTTATGTTTTACTTTTTTGCGTTACCCATTTGTTTTCCTTTTGTACAGTTTTATGTTTTACTTTATGAATTTTTCTTATAGTTTTTTTTTATACTTTACCCATTTTTCTCACAATTTTATGTTTTACTCTTTATTTTCATACAATGTATTTTTAACAGTTTGAACTTTTTGTTTAAATTTTGATCATCTTTTACTTAAATTTTTTACTAAATGCTAATCTCACTCACGAATCATTTCCGATTCTTCTTTCATTGCACATGGGTAATACCGTGCCTCCACTGTGTCGGAGGCCTGGGCTTTCTTCCTAATATCTAAGAGCATCTTCAACAGCTCTTGTATAAAATCTCTATTATACAAGACTAAAACACAAAATTTGTATAATTGTTTGGGGTCAACTCCAACAGCTCTTCTATTATATTCTTAAAAAATAAATGCTAATCTCTATAATTTAATGAGTATATGGATATTTCTCAAATCAAGTCAATAAATTGTATGAGAGAGACAAAAATTGATGTGTTTTTGTTCATATTTGGAGAAGAGAAGGTTGAATTGTGTACGTGAGCAATAAATTTTTAGAGATTTTTAGATGGTTATACAAATTTTGAGTTTTCTATAGATATAGGGATTCTCTCTCCTCTTTATCCATTTTCTATAGAATACAAGACAGTTTACAAGAGCTGTTGGAGCCAAAAAGATGTATTTTTTCAATAAAATAACAATTTTTGTGTTTTTAGAAGAGCTGTTGGAGATGCTCTAAACAACTTTGAATTTATATATAAATAATCACTAGTGGTGGAGTTGATAAATACTTTAGGTGTGCAACTCCTTATATTGACATTGATATATTGAAGTTTAATTTTAATTTGTTTTTGATGTCTATGAGGGAGGAATGACATGAATGAATAATTACTTTCCGACACATATTAGTCTCTATGGCACTACAGAATTTTTCAAGAAAACAACATGTTTGGACTTAAATTAGTAAAAGAATATCTTCGTGTAACCCTCTCAGAGTCTCTGACTCCTCTGAGCAATCTCTCTCAACTCCATGTCTCCATTTCTATCAAACCTAGTTAGCTACCTCGCAAGATGAGCATAAAACGTTGACGAGAAAGAAGGTTTAATTGGAGATAGATCAAGGGGGGAAGTTGTAGGGAAAATTGTTGTGATATTGAATAGAATTAATATAATTTTAATAAAATTGTAAATAATATATATAATTCTACAATTACAAATATTGAATAGAAATAGAGGTTGATGATGATGATGATGAAGTCGAGACTTGTGTATCATACACTGTCCTTGAGACAATTACCCCGCCTCCATCAGTGCACAAGGCCTCCTTGGCATTTGTCTTCCAGGATATAATGTCTTTGAGCTTCTTGAGTCTGCAATACACAAGAACTCCAACGAACTGAAAAATACCTGTCTCTATCACTGAAAGGATCGAAGAGCTGAGAGAAGTGATCTAAGAGGATTGGTTTGCTTTCTGATGGTGTGTCGAAATGAGAAGAAGAAAAGCGCTTTATATAGGCTTCATTAGGGAACAAGCCACTTATTGTCAACTTAATACCAAAACTGTTTCTGGTCATTATACTCGCCATCAATTGACAGTTACGAGCTCTTTGATTTGCCACAAGTAATGTTTACGATTGGGTACAAACAATCAATTTAGTAGGTTTTGAATATTATAACTAAGGTTTATGAGCGGCAATAAAACTGTTACAAACAATTTAGTTCGTCATTCAATTGCATGCCATTATTAAGTTTCTCTAGCTGTTATAAACAATTTAGTTGACAAATGGAAAGCTTTTAACTTGCTCTGAGAGATAATTTCTTATTCACCAATTTGAAAAAATAAATATTTTAATTTAATTGTCTTAAAATAATTGATTAAAATAATAATAAAATATTCCTTGTATCCCTGTGTGTGTCTTGTCCTAATTAGAATAGAAGTAGATATTCTCTCAATCTATGATATATAGGGATATGGATATGTATCAGATTGTACATAATACTTAGATATATGTGGTCATCTATCAATGAATAAAGTACAGTTTTAGATCTATCACTTGCGTATATATATTTCTACTTCAACACGTTATCAGCAGCTCTTGAGTTGATAGCCAACCCAAACCCCTAAACACTACAACCTCCATCGACGACCTCCTCCTTGCTGGAAAATCCTCCACCGTTGGAATCTCTCACGTCGCCGGAGCACCTCCACCGTCGTTGGAATTCTTTTCGTTGCTGGATTTTGCTTCTTACTTCAAAATTCGATCCAGTGAAGTTTTCATATCGAGCATAACACCCTTGAGGTAAATTAATTAACTCTCTTCTATTTAGAATTAGGTTGCAAAACTTAATTACCGCAATACCCTAAATATAGGTCTAGATTTAGGTTTAAATACCGTGAATTTTATATATATGCCTCTAGTTCCTATAGATTATTGCAGATTTGAGTGAGTAAAGGATTAAATCCTCCTCCTCAAAGTTTAAACAATAGTGACGGTCCTGAGGGAGTCACGGTATACATGAAAGAAAAGGAAAGTCGATAATTTGTGACTTTGAGACAGTCACAGTATTATGGGGTGTGGTATGAAACCATCAGTTATCGCATCGATATTTTTGATCATACATCAATGAATCATGTTTTCTTAATCCATAAACTTGATTAGTGATCATGATTTTTAATCGGTAAACTAATTACATCTCTCATCTTTTGTAGATAACTGAGCCAACAAGGCTAGAATTTGATATCGTTGATCTTCAAAGAGCAAAATACCACATATGGGTCTCAGATGTGAGGAACACTCTCATTGGTAAAAGATTCACAGATACGATCCAACCACTACCACCGGACACTTAAGACGATAATGACACTATAGCTCGCAAAGCTCAAGCTCTTATGTTTCCTAGGAGACATATTTATCCTGCTTTAAGGAAGCAGTACTTGCTAAAGGACGACCCTGCATATTTGTGAGTGACTTTACAAGAACAGTTCAATAATGTGTATGACACACAGCTTCCTGAACTTCTTGAAAAATGGGATCAAATCCAATTATTGGATTACTCCAAAATCAATGATTTTTACCAGGATATGCTGGAGATGTAGTCTAAGTTTGCAATTTGTGGCATTAATTGTCAAAAATGATAAGGCCATGGCCAAGAAGTCATTGACTACCTTTCCTACCTCCATGGGCACACTTGCTCACAAATATCGGATTGATTATGAGCAAGGAGAACTTAGATCCTTCGGTGATCTCATCAGTGTGATGGCAAAGAAAGAACGATATCTGGAGATTCTTCTCCACATCAATGCTAAGCCAGCCGGTACAAAGAAAGTCCATGAGGCTCATCATACTAGAAAGACACGAAAAGATAAGCAGAACAATCATTCGGAATCTTATCAAACTTGTGGTGGTAGAGGAAGACGTGGTAGAGGTCGTGGCAGAAGAGGTAATAGTCAGAATATGACTTGAACTCGCCAAGACAATAACAAGAATTCATCAAGTTCTAGTTTTAGGAACAATGGAAATTCTTCAGAGTCTGCTCCTTCAACGTTTAGCTTGGAACCTTACTATAGGTGTGGTTCTAATAAGCATATGCACAAGTAATGCATCTAGGATGTCCAAGATGCTTACAAAAGCTGTCAGCAATACTTGGCACATGAGACCAACTATGCTGAAGATAATGAGTTGGAAGATAGGGGTGAAGCAAATCTAGTTGTAGAAAATATTCCAAAATGTAAACTTAGCGACTACATTTTTGCTTAGATTGATATCTCTACTACGTAGTCAAGTTTAGCATTGTATTTGACTTTATTTTTAGTCATGGTTATTGAATAAGAACAATTTTTTGATGTAATTTTTTGATGTTTTCAAAGCAATAAAAGTTCTTTCTTGCGGTATTTGAAAGTATTAAAAATAGTTATGTTCATACATATTGATTACGAGGTTCAAATTCTACAAAATCCTATGGCATTATGCCACTAAAGTTTCATAAAACCGAGACAAAAGAAAGGATGATTTTATTCTAGAGATTTTCGACCCGTCGGAATTTTTTCTCGACCCGTCGATGGTACTACTCTGGAACGGTTTTGCATTTCTTCGACCCGTCGATGGTTTCTTCGACCCGTCGAATGCACGTTTCTGTCTCCACTCGTTACACACTCGACCTGTTGAGAAACATGATCGACCAATCGAGAAAGATATTAGAAAAGATATTGGTTTTAGGTTTTTATTCGCTCTGTCAATGGCTTGCCTCGACCCATCAAATTTTTTTCTCTGTGACAAAATTTTTCCAACTTTTGACCCATCGAAAATCATCCTCTACCTGTCGATGGAATTATTATTGGATAGAATTAAATTTTATTTTGGGTTTCTTTGACCCGTCGAAGAGGTCATCCGGGATTGGTGTTTTTAATGTGTTTTTCATTGGTGTTATCGACAAATAAAGGTTCATAAATTTTTTAAAATTTTCCAAAAAGAAAATTGTTGGTCTAAATCGACCAACATGAAATTCTGCACCAGATGTGATTTTACATCGGTTTTTGTCATGCCGTAAACGTAATTTACAAGGGTCATCTTGACCGGTCAGATGTCATTATACATCGATTATTTGATGTTACTATAATTAGCACTCTAATCGAACCATGTTAATTTTTGATCACTTTTGTGCCTACAATTTTCAATTGGAACAATATTGTGAGAATGAAAAAGAGTTGTGTACAATTTCTATTGAATGCTGCCAATGACGCAATCTAGAGATGTTTATGAGGATTTATAGTGGTTTATTACTATGATTTAGATAATTGAATCCAATGCAGTCACTTATATTAGTATGTATAGGACTCTGCTTCATATAAGCTTTTGCATTATGATGATCAAAGATATTGAGAAATTCTAATGATCATCGGTTCTTAAGAACAAAAAAGCATGTGGGAATATCTTCAATCATCAGTTTAGATGAGGGGGAGTCAGATTATATTCATTCTGTCTAGGCTCGGTCTCCAAGATGAGCAAAACACAATCTCATGCATTTTCCCACCGAATGTCTATATAGCAAAATCCAATGCATATCGCTCGTTCTGCAAAATTTGTTCACGTCTGTAAAGTTGTTTACATGCATGACGATGCTTTATTGTAGACACAACTTCCATTCATCCATAGATTCCAAATAATATATTTGTGGAAAATCAAACCTGTATGTGAACTATGTTATGATTTTGATTGCTGCATCGATGCATAGGTCACATGTCTTTGCAATCCACAGGGTACGTTGCACTTGCAAAATTCCTAGCACAAATAATTCAACTTCGGGCTCACCACCCAGACAATCCAATCAGGTCTATTCGATTGGGTAATGCAGAAGTTCCCCATGTTCATTAACAGAATAGTCTTACAGGGGCACAAATCAAGCGATTAAAGCTTGTGGCCAGCACTACAAGAATTTACACTATAGCCGACGACGTGTCGTCGGTCAAAGCATCATCGGGAATACACCGTCGGCTATACTATAGCCGATGACCAGTTAGGGAAGTCGTCGGTTATATAATGAACTATAACCGACGACAAATGAGTCGTTGATAATACATTAGACTATAGTCGACGACATTATCGTCGGCTATTCTATCGGTTATAGTTTGATTTGGTATTTTCTGGGATACTATAACCGATTATAGTTGGTGTTTTTTTTCAAAAAAACTGCAGATTATTGATTGATCCCAATTCCAGAACCTACAATTGTAGAATACAACACATATTTTTCCAACAACATATGCATCCATACAAAGAAAACACAACTACACTAAGACTTATCAAAATCTATATTGTGTAAGTAATCAGAGTGGTGACTCCCCTGATCGCGCTGATCCTCTTGTGCATGTGGCTGCGGCTGAGGCTATGGAGCATCGAAAACATTCGAAGGTAGGAGCGAGATCTGGATTCCAGCAACCTGAAACTGTGCATACACTGCTGCCACCATACATGCATGCTGCTCAGCTAATCTCTGCTGCTCGGTGAATCTCGCATTTTGTAATGCAATCACCTGCTTCATCTCCCCTATCTGTCTCTGTTGCTCTTCCATATGTCTATGTTGCTCATCCATCTCCCTTGTCTGCCTCTGGAGCCTCTCATGTAGATGGGAGGTCTTGGAAGATTCCGACTGGCAGGAGAATTTGGGAGTTGTCTTCAAGACCCCCCTTAGCCCTTCTTGCCCAAACCCCTGACGTAGTAGGTGTTCGTCCCAAGAGGTATCACGTCTGCCATGATCCTCACCGACACAGTCGGATCAGATGTATCAATCTGAGAGGCATACTGGGTGAGCTCCTCATCCAAGGTGTTAGGATATCACTCTCGAGCTACCTGAGTTAACACTTGTGGGATCGCCTCCTCCACTCTCGCCTTATTGTCAAGGAAATACGAATAATATATTAAACATACAAAAATATGTAGAGAAAACATATGTATAATGAAGCAAATATGTGAATTAATTTATGAGAAACTTACAGCATCTTCGGAGCACTGCAGATATGCATGATGCATAGTAAACACCAACAGAGGGACTTCTGGGTGTTTGGCGGAGGCCACCTCAGCCCAACCGGAATAAGATCTGGAACTACAATGATGGTTCTTGGTGTTTTTTGCTCGGTTCTGGTAGTTTGTCTCGGAGATGGCCTTGTTAGATAAACATACGTCAGAAAATGATTAACTAATTTTTTTTCATATAATTAATACGACACAACACAAATATGCTTAAGTTGCATACCTTGAATCACGGGTGCGTGAAGTGAGTTACTAGGCATCGCCACTCGTACTCCCTAAACCAAAAATCGCTAGGGGTACCATCTTGGTCTCTGCCGTACTTTTCCTAATGCTTTTTGAGTTTGGACTTCCACTCCTTGTACCTATATTAATGCAACACAAATGTTAGATATTGAAACTCTTGAGAATCAAAAATCTAACTCGATATAAACAAAATAACTGGGAGACATCACCTGCTCCCTTGCACCTCATTTGCCCACGTATGTTTGAGTATATTTTCCACGTGAAACCACCTCTGCAATGTATATATATAAATGGTAAAAATTGTATATGTCTGGGGACTAGATTAATAAGTAAGAAATTTATGTAATGATGCAAAATGTAACTCACTGACAGTGCATTATGAGCTTCCCACTTCAAGTAGTTCGGCACGAAATTCCAATCCGGTCATAGCATTAGGACTCTGTCTCGTATGATGCTTCTGGTCATTGAGGCATACTTTCGAGTATCATCTCCCTCGATCACCTCGCCTCCTTCAGTACGTTGTCCTAATGACCACCTGCCCGTGCCTGATCACATGTTCAAGAAACTTGCCGACGATGGTACCTCTGGTCTTTTTGGCTTTGCCGTTGACAACGGTTCATAAGACGTGGTAAAAAGATGAAAACATAAGCACCCAATTTAATTTATATATCGGCTATATAAGTTTGAAATTAATTAATCAAATGTTAATTAATATTTATCCGATTCGTCCGTCTGCTGTCCCTTAATCTGAGCATTCCAAAGAGGTGTCTTGAACGGTACGTACACGTACGCTTGGTCATCCGAAAGAAAAGGATCCTGTCCTCCAATAGGCCTCCCCATATCGTCAAAAATAGGTATGGCCGGTGTCTCGTCGGGCACGAAGAAGGTGGACGGCGGTGATAATTGCACACCGGCCCTTGAACTACCTGAAGCACATGCCTCAGATGATTGGGCCGTAGAGGGAGCAGGCGTCGGCTCGGCAATGTGTGGCATACGCATATGGACCGACCATTGAGATGTGCCTCCCGTTGAGGATCGGCTGTCTGTCTGCTGCGGCGTCACCTCCTGAAAGAGCCTCCTCACGATGGAGGATCGGTTGGGTTCCTGCGGCATCACATCCTTACCAAGTAGAATATGTTGGCAAGAGGTGATAGGGCCAGAATAACTGTTGTTGATCGTGGCCGAGCTGTCTCATTTCCACCTCGGGATCTCGACCAGGATCTCGAGGATTTTTTTTTGAGAAAAAATTTCAATTTCATACCTAAAAATGTATATTAATTCACATATAATCTATAAATCCAAATATATTCTATAAAGAACATGCATACTCAATTATTTATTAATGTATTCATCTCACATATTCAATAAAATAATAAATTCAACAAAAACACAAATTCATATTCACTGCACATATAATCATCGGCATATTCAACAAATTAAATTACAAAATCAAAAAATCACAATTATATATACATTCAATAATTGTTACTCCTATATTTATATATATATATTCACATACTCTATATTTATATATTTCCAATTATATTCAACCAATTATATTTATATATATTCCTATTTTTATATATATAGTTTATATATAATGTCACAATTATATATACTTATATATATTCATAATTATATTTATATATATTCACAATTATATATATATGTAAAAATTCAAAAAAATAATTATATATATACGGACGGTGGAGAGAGATACAGGAGTTGGTGTCGGTGGAGGGAGGAGTGGCCACGGGGAGAGGCGACGGGGAATGTGGCGGCGGTCGTTTCTGGGCTCGGTGTCGGCGGTGGGGAGAAAAAAATCCGGCGGGGAGAGAGGAGGAGGAGGAGAGAGTCGATTAGACGACGTGCAACGGAGGAGGGAGAGAGAATCGAGGTTTTTTTTTGTGAATAACAGTTGCAGCGCTGCGGGTCGCGTCTAGATTTTTTTAAACAGAACTATAACCGAAGACAATGACACAATGTCTTCGCGTATAGTATAAAATTTTATTGGTTCAACATTCATGATCTCATGTAGAAACATGCTTCCCAAAAATCCTGTTTAACTAATTAATCATTCACATAGTTAGAATCATTACTAATTATATAAACATGTTTCTCATAAATATACTCAGGCTTAGATAACTAGCATATAGCAAATATATATACTTTGTTATACTCAAATACGTACATCTCTAACTAAGGCTGATAATCAGAATCATCGCTTGAGTCTGACTCGGTTTCATAATTAATTTCTGGTAAGATGTACCGCTTCTCGTCACCTGAGTCTTCGTTAATTTCATATGGATTAACATCAAGAAGTTCTGCTCCAGAAATTCTAACCATAACACCCGATCTGACATTATTAAGGCGAATTGTAGAGGATTCCAGAATGTCATTTGCGTTCGGCTCTTGGTATGCAGTAACTTCTTCATCATCTGTGGCATCACCAAGTGTAGCAGCACTGTATATGTTTCTAAGAACAACATGGTTAACTACTTTCTACGCGCCTCTGTGCACAAGATCATCAAGATAAAACACTTGTTTTACCACTGTACCAAAAACAAAGGGGTCATCTTCATACCAGGTTGTAGCAGTATTCACCGAAAATATACCGTACTGATTGGTCCTTGTGTTCTCCGGGCTAGTATCAAACCATCTACACTTAAACAAGTATACTTTCATGGATTCCCCATAAATTAGTTCAACCACTAAACGGAGAACACCATAATAGTTAACCCCATTTTTCCTACCATGCACCATTACTTCAGAATTTTGTGTCCTCAGTCTATCATGTCTATGTTGACATATAAATTCCACTCCATTGACCTTACACATTGGGTAAACATTTGAAGTTACCGATTTCATCGCCAAGAGCCTCAATCCGTGAAACCATTGTGGGTAACCATCATCTTGTACATGGTTCATCTGAAGAAAAAAAAACAATTCACTTTAAATATGAACATCGAAATTAATTTGTGTATATATGCAAGTAAATATATATATGTACTTACCCATTTGCAAAAATAGTTTGCAAACGTCTTGTTGTAGTACTCAACATTACCGGCAATAGAAGGGTGTTGAAGATGGATTTCTTTGCAGTATTGAACTTTTGGACAGTTAATCAGTACCCACCAGTGGGCAATGACTAACTGATATGGTTCCAACTTGTACGACTTTGGCAAATTTCCATATACTTCAACATCATTGGAGATGATAGAAAGGTTTAACTGGGGTTGATCTACCGGCATATGCTATGGAGGGTCCTCCACAGCTCTCAAATACAACTTGGTGTACGTTACACACTTGTGCACAAGATATGCTTCATCTATGCAACTTTCAGGTGCAGATTTATTCTTCCCATAGTTTTTGTAGTCTCTTAGTTGTCTATCAAGTTGAAAAGTGCATGTTATGATTATACTTAAATAAGTATTAATATATAAAAACATAGCCGAATGAAAATGTTGAATCGTATATACCTTTCCATGGGGATACATCCAAGTGTAGTGTACAGGATCGATAAGCAACAATTATTCGGGAAGATGGATCATCAGATGAGGCATGATGTCAAACAAATTTGGGAGAAATATCCTCTCAAATTTGCACAGGATAAAAATGATGTCCTGTTGCATTTCACATAAGTCTGACCGCTTCATTTCTCTGGTGCATAACTTCTAAAGAATCTTGACAACGCCACTAGCTAACGGCTTCACCACCTCTTTGGGCAGATACCCTCGAATGAAAACAGGGAAGATGCGTTGAAGTAGTACATAGCAGTCATAACTCTGTAATCTGTATATCTTATTGTCCTGGATGTTAACACACCGGCCTATATTTCCTGCATAGCCATAAGGATATCTGACATTACCCATCCAATCAAAAATTTTATTCTTCTAGTCAGGCTTGATGGTGTAAGGAGCTTGAGGCATTTTTTTCCCTTCTCTCAACCATAAATATTTTCACAATCCCATTCTTTTCAGATAAGTGTATGCCTTAGGGTCGTCTTTAGTTTTCCCCTGCCGATTCAGCACTGTGCTCACCACACATTCGTACATATTCTTTTCTATGTGCATGACATCTAGGTAGTACTTGATCGGTAACTTAGGCCAGTACAGGAGTTCTCAGAATATACCTTTGTGTGTCCAAATTTTTATCTATCGGGTCTGTCAGGTATCGACGCTACAATTTTAGGATGATTGCTCAGTGGCCCAAAATCATATTCATTCAGCACTCCCAAAATTTTGGCCCCCGTCCAGCTCCTGGGTTGCACACCTGTTTCTACAGTCTCATCAAATGCCTCATTATCCTCCCGAAGTAGGTGATCATGGGGAAGCTAACAACGATGATGCATCTGGACAATCTTCCTGCATTAAGGTCTGCAACACTCAACAATTATGCACTCTGAACTAGCCCTGTATCCCTTGGTAAAATTGTCTGACAACATCCCGCAGGCAGGAAAATCACTAATGGTGCTAACAAGCATGGCACGCATCTGGAACATCTCGTTTTTGTACTTTTCATAAGTGGCATTACCAAATTCACTCAGGTTCTTAAGCTCCTCAATCAAGGGTCTCAAATACACATCGAGACACTTTCCTGGATAACCCAGCCCTGGAATCAACAGAGTGAGCATATTGTATTCATTCTTCATGCACATCCATGGAGGAAGGTTGTACGGCACCAAAATAACTGGCCATATACTGTATTGAAGACTCATGTTGCCAAAAGGGTTGAATATGTCATATGAGAGCCCGAGCCAAACATTTCGAACCTCTGATGCAAAATGAGAAAACTCCCTGACCATGTGCTTCTAAGCATCTCCGCCAGCAGGGTGTATAAGGGTATCATCGTCAGGAAAATTCCTCTCAGCCCACCATCTCATAGCTTCAACCGTGTGTGCACACATGAACAACCGTTCCAGCCTATCAAGTAGCGGGAAATACCGAAGTATCTTCACACCTTTCTTATTCCCCGCAAGAGTCAACTTATACCTATCTGTACCATATACCTAGCAAGCATCAAGGCTTGCAAGATCATTCTCATAAGCATCTTCACTCCAAAAGAGAATGCAATCATATCTGCATGCATGAATTTTGACGTAGGAAATCCCAAGATCTTTCAGGATATGTCGCACCTTACGATGAATGGTAGGAAGGCAATGACCGGGGGGTAGCATCGAGGCAGTCCACTTCAGCCAATCATCAACAGCCTTGACACTCATTTTGTTCTCCACTTTGAGCTTCATTATTCCCATGACACTTTCAAGAACAGTCTTATTACACCCGTTGTACAACAGAGTCTGTTGCAATGCAATCAGATTGTTGTACATGTACATACCGACAGTGTTGACAACTCTAGGTAATTGCTGGAGTGGCTTAATATGAGGGAAGCCCCCAACGGCGGGAGGATCTTATGCTTGAGCAAATACACCGCTCTCATAAAGAAACACATCATTGATCAACCTCGTTGTTGGATCATTGGATGTACTGGAACTCTTAGCAAATTGCCCATGATCATGCAGACCCGCCGATGATGTTTCACTGTGATAAATCCAACATGTGTACTTATCCCAAAACCCGCATTTCTTCAGGTGCTATAATACTTTTTCAATGGGAAAACGAAATTGATCGTTGCGACACTTACAATTATTACACGGGCAATAATGAATTGGCATCCCTCAACAATTAGTCTTCACATATTCCACAAAGCTCCTAATTCCATGGAGATATCTTACATCCCATCTTTCAAGGCTCATCTAATTCTTGTCCATCCTGAAAATTCCAACAATATATATACACACATGCACTAATTAATTTAAAATTCACCATTATATATATATCGATCTCTAAACTACAAATTACATAATTTAATTATTCTACTTCCTAATTACAAATTTACATATATATATATATCGATCATATATATCAACGTACAATTAACATATATACATACGTACATATATATATATCAACAATCAACAATTACAAATTTACATATATACAACTATATATATATATATACATATCAACAATTAATCAACAAATTTACATATAATTATATATATACATCAACATTAATCAATTCAACTCTACATCAACATTAATCAATGCAACTCTAAATCAACATATATTAATTAATCAACGTATACGTAAGTACCTAGGTAGCTAGCTATATATATAGCTTCACGAACCTCTCTTGGACAGCTTCCGACAACACCCAACGATTTCAGAGCGTTTTGAGTTTTTCTCACCGAATTTTTTTTGAATGATTGAGCTGCTGCGAAATAGATCTGATATAAGAACTATAGCCGACGACATACTTAGTCGTCGGTTATAGTTAAAATCTCGTCAAAAATTGTAGCAAAACAGTCGTAGGTTATAGGTACACCCTATACCCGATGACTTTACAACTATAGTAGACGACGTGGTCTATCATCAGTTATAGTACACTATACCCGACGACAAACCTTGTCTTCGGCCTATTTTTTTTCATCTCGCTGGGTATAGTAGAAATTCTGGTAGTGCAGAAATATGGTAATGCATACAAATTTACCAGTATCTTCTTGGAGATATGTAATATGACATGGAGCTATACTTATTCACTTGAGCCGCGTAACTTGCCTATCATTCAGGTACTATACTCTAAAGTCTTGATGAAAAGAATATGCATTGGAAGAAGGTCTAGATGGTCGTTGTCTTAGAAAAAATTATGAAATCTTCACCTGGACGACGGATATGATATTCTCCGTCGTCCAGGTACTAACCTGGACGACGGAGAATATCATATCCGTCGTCCAGGTGTATAGACCCTGAATTCAGGGGTTAGGGCCTTACTGTTTAGGGTTTAGGGTTTGTGAATTTGGATAACGGAGAATGACATCTCCATCGTCCTAGTTATAATTGGGACGACGGAGAATAACCATCTCCGTCGTCCAAGTGTAAAAACCCTGAATTCAGGGTTTAGGGTTTAGGTCGTCATTGGTCATTTGAGTGTCCGTTCAATTATTTTGAATAAAAAAAATTAAAAAAATGATCGATCGATCCGATTTGCTAGATTTAATTAGGGTCGCGGGTTTAGGGAGATAGCTCAAGGTACGTATTTATGTATGAAATTTCCTTCTTGCATGATATATAGATTTAACGCCGTAATTAAAACAACCTATATATATATACTACATTTGTGCTCACAATAATACTATCACATGTCGATCAACGTATATAATCAATTAATCATAGAATAATATAGTATAATTTCTGAAACATTTATTTCATTAATCTCTCGCAATATATAATTATATAACCTGGACGCGTGTAATTAATTAATTAATTAATTAAGTACAAAAATATTAAGACCTACGTACATATATACATTCTCCTCCTTATAATATTTATATATATTAATTATTGATCGATGATGCATCATATATTAAAATAATTACATACTCAACTACCAATTAAATTTTCTCGTCTTAGTTAAGTAGTCATCATCATAATCGTCATCATCCTCGTCCCCGGTATCCGATTGCTCATCCTCCTCATCATACTCAACATCGTCGGACGAAAAACCTGAGTCCTCGTCTGCGTCCTCTTCCTGCTCGTCTTCTTCATCTACCTCATCGATAATCTCATCTTCAGTTAGATCTGTACAACCGTCAGGCATGGGTAACTGTTCACCATCTTGAACCAAGTCTATTATATCGGAGCGGATGACAGAAATATTAGGCCCTTGATAGGCAGGAATGTCTCTTTCTGGTTCAGCAGCATCTTCAGTCGTCGCCGGTGTCCCTTCAATTGTCTCTGTATTCCATATTCCTCGATGAGAGATATGGTTCACTATTTTCCACCCTTCACCGGCTTTCGGATCGTCGAGATAGAACACCTGCCGAACTAAGGTGGCGAGAACGAAAGGCTCATCCTCATACCAGCTTGAGTTTGTATCGACTGATAATAGTCCCAGGTCTTCCTTTGTACGCTGGAACCATCTGCACTTGAATAGGAAAACGTTGACATCATTCCCGTAACATAGCTGAACCACATATACAATAGCCCCGTAATATAGATCATTGTCTTTCCCAACCGCTACCCCACTGTTTTGTGTTCTTCTTCCTTCATCTCAGGCCAATGAATGGAACTTTATACCGTTCACAAAACATCCGAGATAAATATAGTGTTTAATCGGCTTCCCTGCTAGCAAGTGCTTTGGCCATGACCACCACCCCCCGTGGTTTTCAGATTTTTGCAGATCAATCATCTGCGAAAAAGGGCAAATTAATTAATATAAGGGTTTACTTTCTCCAAACATGATTGATATGTATATAAATTACTAATTAAATACCGAGACGTACGTACGTACCCATTGGAAGAAATAATCGGGAAACTTCTTCTTAACCATTTTCTCAATCCACGCCGAACTCTTGTTTTAATTTAAAGCCTGAAGCCTCTCCCTGTATGACATCATGTACGGCTCAACTTCGTCACAGTCTCGCAACACTACCCAATGTGCCTCTATAAGTTCTTCCCGTGCTAATGATTCCTTTAATACTCCTCTAAACGGTCTGACGACATTGGTGACGACAGAAAGATTGATGCGGACACTGGGATCGGAGGCAGTGGGAGGTGGTGGATCTTTGAGGTACCTGTTGCAGTAAGTAACACACTCATGCATTAGGTATGTCTCTGCTATGGAGCCATCTGGGGCCGACCTGTCCACGTCGAATGACTTATACTGTCCAAGTTGTCTACAAAATCAAACGTACAATAAGAATAAGTACATATAGCTAGCTAGTAATCTCTAGTGGAACAAATTATGAATCGAAAAACCTGTATAATTAATTAGTTGTACATACCTTTCTTGAGGATACATCCAAGTGTACTGGACCGGACCAGAAATAAGAACCTGCTCGGGTAGGTGGATCATTAGGTGGATCATGATGTCAAAGAAAGCAGGGGGGAAAAATCCTCTCTAGTTTGCAAATGATGTGCATAATTTGTTGTTGCAATTCCACCACATCTGACTTCTTTAATTCTCTGGCGCATAACCTCTGCCACCACCTGCACAATGCCACTATTGGTTCTACGACGTCACGAGGCAAGTATGGTCGAATTACCCCTGGAATCAGACGTTGCAGCATAACGTGATAGTCATGTGTCTTTAGACCAACAAACTTGTGTTGCACCTCGTCCACTGCTCCAGTTATAGTAGCTGCATACGTAGCCTGATAACGAACGCCCTTAAACCAGTGAAATACAGAACGTCTAAGCGTCAGCTTCATTGTGTAAGGTGTAGCTGACATCTTGTTGTACACTCCTTTCCTATCCCTCCTCAACCACAAGGGACGACGTAGATTCATTGATTCCAAATCTTTGCGCGCTTTGGGAGTATCTTTAGTCTTTTTCTTAATACCGAGAATTGTTCCCACCACGCTATCGCACACATTCTTTTCTATGTGCATCGCATCCAAGTTGTTCCTCAGCTTCAACTTCGACCAGTAAGGGAGTTCAAAGAATATACTCTTGTGATCCCAATAGTTCAGATCATGTGGAGGAATTGGATTGCATTTCTTTACATCCGCGTCATTGCTCAACACACCAAAGTCGAAATAGCTCAACCTCTCTAAAATCTCTTCGCCCGACCAACTACGAGGTTTATGATTGTTCTCTACCGTCCCGTCGAAATGAGCTTCATCCTGTCACCACGGGTGGTCGTGACGAAGCCATCTACGGTGACCCAAGTAACACACCTTCCCCGCGTGCCAACTAGAGTTCACGTCGTCCAAACATATAGGACATCCATTATATCCTTTTGTCCTGCAGGCTGCCAACATCCCATACGCTGGAAAATCGCTGATCGTCCACATTACGGCAGCCCTCATCGTGAACATCGTGTCAGTGAATTTGTCATAAGTTGGGACTCCATTTTCCCACAACAGTTTCAGCTCGTCGATCAAAGGTCTGAGGTAGACATCTAAGCACTTCGATGGAGATTTAGGACCTGGAATTAATACGGTAAGGAAATTAAATTCCTTGTTCATGCACATCCACGGAGGCAAGTTGTACGACATCAGAATAACTGGCCAAGTGCTGACGGCGGAGCTATTACTTCCTCAAGGATTGAATCCGTCTGTAGATAGGCCGAGTCTAACATTTCTAACCTCTGCAGCAAAGTCTCCAAATTCTCTGTCGAAATGTTTGAAACCCTCCCCATCCGCGGCGTGTCGCAGGACATCGTCATCTATTCGCTTTTCTGCGTACCATCGCATCGCCTCTGCTGTGTGTAGAGACATGTACAGGCGCTGCAATCTGGGAATCAAGGGAAAATATCGAACAACTTTCACAGGAATTCTCTTTTTCAAACTCTTCCTATTCAACTGGAATCTGCACTGGCCACATACGGGACAATAGTCCAAATCTTTATACTCTTTGTAAAATAGCACACAATCATTCGGACATGCGTCAATTATCCTGTACTTTAGGCCGAGGCTGCTCAAGATATTTCTAACCTTATAATGAGATTTAGGAAGATTGTGATCATCAGGAAGCAACTTACATATTTGCTCCTGAATTTCGTCAAAAGCACTCACTGACATTTTGTGCTTCACTTTTATCTTCATTTGCTCCATCACATATTGCAACACATTCTCTCGACATCCAGGGAACACCGGGGTCTGCGCTTCAAGTAGCATCCGGTTGTACTTATCCATCTCACTGGTGTCAGTGGCCAAGCTAGCAGTGGGGAATGTATCATCATGCTCATTAGTGGTACTGTAACCTCCGTCTTGGTGTTGGTGTCCACCATGACTACATCCCGGAAACGCATCATGGACCAAATCTGCAGTTGGATTGCAAGCTGGGGGTCCGGCACCACTGCCGCTGGATGAGGCACCATGGTAACTGTACCCTGAGCTGAAGTCTGCTGCGCTGAACTCTACTGCTTCACCATGCTCGCTCCATGTAGTGTAACTCCACATCATACCATTTTCGTACAGGTGTTGCACCATAACATTAACCTCTGCATACTGACAATTAAGACATTTTAGGCACGGACACCTGAAACGCTTCTTTCCCTGACCATGTTCTATCGCAAAATTCACAAATTCGCTAATTCCATCCATATACCGGACATCACATCTATTCTTCAACTTCATCCAACTCTTGTCCATACTGCTACAAAATATTATAATTAATTAATTATTACATATATATATTAGTCCATTAATTTACGCTTAATTAATTATACGTACTCGATCTACATCGATCCATCAATTACGTACGTACGTAATTTAATCTGTATATATAGCTAACATCCATGCATGTATGTACGTACGTTTTCACTAAATATATATTAAGCAAATTTTAACTGCGTACGTACCTGCTGGCCTTCTCGATATCAGTTAATTAAGCTAGCTAGCTAGTCAGTGGAGATCCCTGATCCTGATCCTTCCCGGCCTTCTCCCTTCTCATTCTCCTTCTCCCTTCTCCTTCAATTCTTCTTCGAATGGAATGAATTGAGGATCGGATGGAATGAAGAGAGTTTGGCATCGGGCTTATATAATGCTTTACTTAGACGACGGAGGTGTCGGTACGTCGTCTAAGTGGAAGTTACTCGGACCACGGCGTGTCGGTCCGTTGTCCAGGTGATCACCTAACTTGGACCACGGAGAAGTCTCCGTCGTCCAAGTGTCACTTGGACCACGGAATAATTACGTTTCCATGGTCTAAGTGCTGTTTTCTTGTAGTGGGGAGTCTACAACACATGTGATCGCTTTTGTAGTTGATGTGTTGTTCTTTTTTTCTCTCCGACCAAGCTTTTGTTTTACCGAAGAGATTTTTGTTTGCTTGACAAGGTTTTAGTGAGGTAACAGGTTATGTATCATACATTAGGATCGCAACACAAGGGAAGTGTTTAAGGAAATAATATTCTTGGTATCCCGGTATGTGTCTTGTCCTAAATAGAATAAAAGTATATATTCTCTCAATCTCTGATTTATAGGGATATACATTTGTAGGGCCGTCCTTGACCATACACTACCACATATTGACTCATTGCCGTCGCCGGCAATGTTTTTGGACATTACCGGCGATTTTTGCCGGAAAAATCGCCGGTAATGTCTTTTTTTTCTTTACATTACCGGCGATTTATGTCGCCGGTAATGTCCGTCGCCGGCAATGTCTCGATGGTAATGTAAAAAAAAAAAAGACATTACCGGCGACTTCATTTATGTCGCCGGAAATGTCTTTTTTTTTTTTACATTACCGGCGACATAAATGAAGTCGCCGGTAATGTAATTTTTTTTTACATTACCATCGAGACATTGCCGGCGACGGACATTACCGGCGACATAAATCGCCGGTAATGTAAAAAAAAAAAAGATATTACCGGCGATTTTTCCGGCAAAAATCGCCGGTAATGTCCAAAAACATTGCCGACGACTTAAAAGTCGCCGGTAATGAGTCAATATGTGGTAGTGATAGGCCTTATAGGCCTGTGCCTAAATCCCCTACCGAGAAGAGGCTCCGAAATGAGACCTGAGACGTATGCACAATATATGTATTTGGGCCCCTGTTTTTATATTTAGCCTAAAACCCATGATATTTTTTGATATCTCATGGCCAACCCTGTATATTTATATCAAATTGTAATAACTGTATAAAATTATTTATTAATAAATAAAATACAATTTCAAATCTATGATTTGTGTATATATATTTACCCTGCAACAAATACTTATTTTTCCAACAGTCCAGTCCGGGCCGAGGTCCTTGTCCTCTACAGTTGTAAAGCCCTCGTGATGAAATCCAGCCTCGTCTTCTTACTTTCAACCACGAGGGTTCGGGTGGACAAGCGTGAGGTCATTCTGCACGTACTCCCACCTCATTGGTTGAGCTCTCAAATCCCACGTGCCTCCTTCGTTTCCATCACGTGACCACTGCTCTTGACTCTGTCCAACCCTAGCTTATTTAGCTTTCCGCAGTCGTCAGCAGCTGCAGCAGATCGGTTTCACTTTCACCATATTTCATTTTTAACTTGCTATCTATTCTCTCTTCCTCACACATCAAAGACAGAATACCAGCTGGCCTGTGCATCTCTTGGCCTGCCTACATATACTTCACTCTGGAGGACGCATTTTAATCGATCAAGCTAGCTAGGCAATTCCATCCGTCTTTCCGCATTTCAGGGTTTGCAGATTTCAGGGATGGGATGAGTTGATGTTGTTTGATTTGATGATAGCCAAAGATGGTTTCATTTATCTGCATTTGCACCTGCACCTGAACCTCTTAATTTGGTCCTAGAGTGGTGTCGTTGAATATAGAAGATCTATATAGGTGCAGGTCCAACTGCAGACAAATGCCTTCTTGGTTCTTTCTTTCTTTCTCAGCTGAGCTCAACCCAAGGTAATTTAGCATCATTATATTTTTCTTTCAATTTTTTTGTGATCAATTTGGGCTTCTGGGTGCTTATTGCTTGGAGATTATTATTTGTTATGAGTCTATTCCATCATGTCAGGAGTGGAAATCTGCAATGGGGTCTCCCAAGTACGTACATACTGATTTGGGCGTTCTGAGGGTTTGATTAGAAGTTTAAAACACTCGATAGATCCCTTCTGTCTCCTAATATACGGAGATTTTATTTTGATGTTCTAATGTTTTAATTGTTTAAATTGTTACTTGAAAAATTAAGAATTTTAAGAAAAATCATAAAGTCAATTAATCTCAATTGTTCAACCCTAGGACTCCTGTGCTAGTAGAAATGTTATGAATTATTGTTTTTTGTCTGAAAAAACCTTAGCCATTTAATCTTCTGCTGCTTCACTTTCATTGTTAAACTATTTCATGAATATTCGTTGTAATTGCATGTGCTTCCACAGTTTCAGAAGTAGCTAGTCAGTGTCCCCAGTCAATTAGATAAATGAGGTTTCTGTGAATTAAGTCAGATTGCATTACATCTTTATGAATCTGGGGCCAGTTCATACGATTGCACTATTGATTTCGTGATACATGTGTTGCATTTGCAAATTAAGTTCAGTAAGGCACAGATTAAAAAAAACAGTGTTGAATGTCTAATATTTTAGCTGGATATTTTCACATGTTTATCACCTAGAAAGTGCTGCTCAAGCCGAAGATCATACTCATCCTCATAGATATTTTATGCAATTTTTGTTGCTTACTTTTCTCTTCTTTTGCTGGATCTACTTGGAGAAGAAGCTACAACGTGGAAGATTTGTCACAACGCTTGCCTATCTTTTCTTTATGATGCATGAGTGAGTACTTGTAGTATAAGGCCTACCCTATTTTTGTCTTTTCCTTTCTCAATCCTGGTTATAGACCATGAACACCGAAGGATAAGGGGTGGAGTTAAAAAAAAACAAAAAAACAAAAAGCATTCATCCTTGCAATGTGACTAGCTTGTGTGATTATCTCGGTTTAATTGAATTGATTGATCTCTAAAACATATCTATGTGAAGTTGTTAACATCAAACAGGACTCGAATGATATTAGAGATATCTTTTAGAAGCACATCTATCGATCTAATATATATACTCGATTTTTTTGGGAAATTATTTAAAAACTTAAAAAAAGATAATAATTAAAAATAATAATTTATGACATCCAGGTAAAAAATGTCTAATTTATGACATTTTTTTCAAAAAAATCCAGCTAGTGTCATTTTTTCTAAAATAAATCTAAAAAGTTATAAAATTTATTTTTTTCTACCGATTTTGTCCTTCTTCCATAATTTCAATTATAATTGTCATTTTTACCTACTCATCTCTCTCTCTCTCTCTCTCTCTCTCTCTCTCTCTCTCTCTCTCTCTCTCGTGATCGCAATGACAATCTCGTCGAACGAAAACTCTGTTTGATCTAGACATCGTGCGAAATTGATAATTTCAAGCGCTGTAAGTTTTAACTCTCTCTCTCTCTCTCTCTCTCTCTCTCTCTCTCTCTCTCTCTCTCTCTCTCTCTCTCTCTCTCTCTCTCTCTAACTCACTATCAATGATTTCATATGTTAAGGTATATCCAATTTCACTCTGTTTTTACATGAAACTATTTCAGTTCGTAGTTGTATTAATCAATTTCATGAAGATGTGTCTAAGTATCTGTTTAGGTATCTGTTCATAGTTGTATTAATCAATTTTGTATTGATTACTTTGCTCCTCAAACTATAAACATTGTGAAATCGAAATCTACTTAATTAGGTCTGGATATGATTTTGGTTCTGAAGATGTGTCTAAGTATCTGTCTAAGTATCTGTTAGAGTATCTGTTAGTGTATCAGACTAAGTATCTGTCTGAGTATCTGTTTCTCTATTTATTCTGATAGTTAACTAAAGCATTTACATACATTTCTTCAATTCCTTAGCAACTTTTTAGTATTTTCTCTGCAGTATATTCAATGACAACAACACCATCTCCAATCATTGTGAAATATATTCATGGACAAGAAGATGTGATGGATATTTTAAGTGCTGATATCACATTTACTGACATAGTGGATATTGTCCGTCAACGATTCAAATCACTCGACAACCCAATCTTGACATATAAATACTGTATCCCACCAGAGGATGAACACATTTTCCATATGATTTTGATGATGCTTTCTCGACAAAGACTCAATTCAAAATATATTGATATCAGAATTACTGACCTGAATGAGGTAGAACATCCAAAACTCATTTGAATATCTGTTTGAGTATCTGTTTCCATATTATGTCATGCTAAACATGTATACGTTTCCTCTTTCCAGCAAACAGAAAATATTAGTTCCAACCAATCGGCGATTTGTAGTAGCACGCAGAATGGAAACTCAGGGCTAGATGTGCAGATGGATAGCTACATGCAAATAAGTAATGTTGCTGATGTTGGTTTTGGATGCTTTCAAGAAGAGGAGACAAATGATTACTTGACAAAAACATGGGCTAAGCTGATACAAGAAAAATGACAGAAATTCTTAGGCGGGGTTACTGAATTCAGGCTGAAATGCAGAAATTACTGAATTGTAAGTGGATTCAAGTTTACATATGAGAAGAATGAGCCCACATGAGTAAGTGTACATACAAATGGCGCGATAAATACAAATGGTTTGTTAATGCAAGACTATACCGGACGAATGGTTCATTTTACACCTCTGAAATCAACAACAAGCATACATGTAAAGAAAAAGTCCGGAAACAAACCAGTGACATGATGAGATCTTCTATTGTCAAGTATGAGACATTTTTCTAACATCACCAGGTGTGGAAATATCAGTCTAAAGAGTTCTTCAATGCTTTTGTGTCATTTGTTTTCTATACTTGAAAACTTATCATTTATTCAACACTCAGCTCAATCGTTAAGGACAAACTGCACGCTGATCCTAATAAGGGAGCCAAGACCTTACAGAAAGAAATCAAAGAGCTAGAGTTTTGGCCTGAAAGTCTCTTACAAGATGGTGTGGTATGGCAAAGAATTAGCAATGAATTCACTGCATGGAAATGAAGCCGAAACCTACACAAACGTTCTCTGGCTCGGAGACGAATTATTGAAAACTAACTAATCCTGGCTCAAAGTTATTGTCAATATTCATCCAGAAACACATGAGTTTTCAGCGCCTTTTCGTATCATTTGGTGCTTAGATGCAAGGATTTCAATACTGCAGACCAATGATTTTTGTTGATGCAAGTTTCCTCAAAAACAAATACAAAGGACAGATCATAGGGACCTCTTCAAAAGATGCAGATCAAGCTAACGTAGACATATGAAAGATAGGACTATATGAGCATCTATCTAGGTAGCTGACTGAGTATCTGTCTGCACATATATTTTTTGTTTATAAACTAGACTTTAGTACTTACTATACAACTAGGAACCTCACCTTTTTGTTTTTTTCCCTAGGACTCTATCCAATTGCATTTGTCATAGTTGATGCCGAAAATGACAGCAGCTGGAGGTGGTTCTTAATAAACCTAAGAGATGAGATAGATAGACAGGGCATAAACCAGGAAACTAATACTCTGAGGAAAATGACATTCCACTAAAACCGTGGTAATAGAATCATGAGTTCTCTCCAGAGGTATTCCCCGATGATGAGCACGGCTACTGTTTTCGGCACTTGGTTGGTAACATCAAAGACAACTACAGAGGGCACTTGAAAGATAGAATTTCTGAACTCTTCATGCAATGTGCATATGCTAGAAACGAAAGACAATATAAGTTCTTTTTTAACCGGCTTAAACTAGAAGGTGGATATACAGAGATAACAGAATTCTTCACAAATCTCCCAAAGGAAAATTGGTGTGCTGCATTCTTCTGAAAAGATATGTATGGCGAAATGACAAACAACATCTCGGAGTGCTTCAACAATTAGATAGTACATATACGCACACTCCCTGTCTTCTTTATTGTCGATGAAATCAGGTCATCCATTACAACATGATTCATTCTATTATTTCATGAGTAGCTGTCTGGGTATCTGTTTGGGTAGCTGACAAAGTAGCTATCTAGATATCTGTTTACTGTTACATTACAACTAGATTCATTCTATTATTTCTAGGATATCTGTAAATTGCACTGTTAAATTCTTTTTTTCTGTTACTTGTGTTCCAAGAGAAAGGTGATGGAAAAGAGTCTTTAAAGGTGGAGGAGGGCCAGATACAGAGTCTTTAGAGGAGGAGGAGGATGAGGAGGAGGAAGAGGAAGAGGAGGAGGACTTCGACTTTGATGGATCAAAATCAACGTCTGTTGAATCACCAGAGGTGTCTGAGTTGTTTGGGTTTTTCTTCCTTGGTGCCATAGTATTATTTGTTGATAAAAGACTTAGAGAGAAGAAGAAGACTCCAACAAAAGGAATTAATAATGAAACAAAAATAAGTTATGGAGAATATGGGAAGCCAGTCGTATTTATAGAGAACGAACCACTATGTCTTTTCTGGCTCAAGCGGTTTATTCCCGCGTCTTTTTATTTTTCATTCTCTTTTTAAGAAAAGATGCTTCCACTGTCTCTCTCTCTCTTCTCCCAACAAGCGTGCATAACCACATTGAACAATATTAATACGCAACTCTTCATCTAAGAAAGAAAAGACACACCCATTCACTCAACACAACCTTTCATGTTTTATAAATAAAAATGCACTGAACATAACTCATTCACCACTAGTCCAAAAATGGTCAACACTTCCAAGAACAACAAGTCTAAAATATCAAAGAAGGAACCTGAAGACTCATTTGAAGAGATGATAGAAGAAATGGTCCGGGAAGGCAAAGAAAACTAACGTTGCCGCCGTCGCAGTCAAGAAGAAACTTCTCCACTTCCAACTATATTGTAACAGTTATCCACTAGAATGACTGACCTTGAGGATGGCCTCAAGGATCTCAAGGAAAAATCAGGAACTCATCAAGGAGAATGAAGAGGCAATCCTTCAACTTCATCGTCAAATCTTCGAGATGCTGCCTCCACCACCACCAGGATTTGATGGACCAAGCAACATCAAGAAGAGGAAGCTTTGAAGAGGAACAATTCTAGTTTATTATGTATTTTTATAATTTCTACTATTATATTTTTTCATATTATCAATGAATCTATTTTAGCATCAACTCTGTCATTTTCAAAGCCTATCTGCTCAAGTATCTGATAGAGTATCTGTCTAAATATCTATCAGTTGGTTCAAAATGAACAGACACGACAGAAAATGACATGTCATTTCTGAACAACAATGAGTATTTGTCTAATTCGCTGCCTAAGTATCTGTCAGTTTATTGGTGTATGACTGCTTCATTTCAATAACAAGTATACACACGAATTTGAATATGTTTTGTGTTGTAAAATGGATCAGAGAGTGCAAATCAAACACTTTAGTTCATAGGCTTAATACATTGGTTCTCTGATTCAAAAATTTAAGAGCAAAACAAAATAGTATTACACAGACAGATACTCAAATAGATACACATGAAGATACTCAAGAAGATACTCAGTTAGATAGTCTTTTAACAAGGAAAAACTTTTAGATACACAAAAGTCAGATCCAATAGAATTTGATCGATCCTTTTTTCTGTCGTTAAGTAGAGAACTGAATCAAGAATTCCTATTTTTATCACCAATCGAATCACTGTTCGAGACCCACGATTCTGGAATCACACATCTATTAACAAGGTCATTACAAAATATTCGTTCCCATAGTCTTCCTCCTAAAGCATCCATAACCAACAACTCAAAAATGGACGTTTTCTAGTAGGAAAAATGGATTCCAAATCTCTAAACACTGAAACCTAACTAAAAATAACAAACCCTAACATGCACATACTAAAACATAGATATAAACACATAAAAACCCATCAGTTCCCCTCCATCTCCTTCATCTTGAGCATAATATCTGTAAGCCCTTCGATCTTCTCCTCCACATCCTTGATCATCGTTATCTCTTCATCAATCTTCCAAGTTGCCTCTTCAATCTTATCCATCTTCCTTATCTCATCAACTCTCCATCCTAAATGACGGATTTCTTGCAAACTTGTTTCAAAGTTGACCTTCAGAATCTCCTTTATATGGTCAAACTCTTCGGCCATAGTGGTGCTCGTGGTGGCGATGATGGCTCCCCCTTTGGGGCAGAGGTTGAGGTTGAAGCGCTGGAGCAGTTGTGCCTTGATGACACTACAAGAAAACATCACTTAGACCACGGAAACGTAATTGTTCCGTGGTCCAAGTGAAACCTGGACGACGGAAATGACTCCGTCGTCCAAGTACCACCTTGACGACGGAGAATACCATCTCCGTCGTCCAGGTGGTCAGTTGGACCACAGAGTCTTTTCCGTTGTCCAGGTAATCACCTAGATGACGGAGATGGCATTCTCCGTCGTCCAGTTAATCACCTGGACCTCGGAGTCTTCTCCGTCCTCCAGGTGATCACCTGGACGACGGAGAATTCCGTCTCCGTCGTCCAGGTGATTACCTGGACCACGGACTGACACGCCGTCGTCCGAGTATACGAAACGTACTTCCACTTAGACGACGTACCGACACCTCCGTCGTCTAAGTGAAGCATTATATAAGCTCGATGCCAAACTGATCGAATTCATTCCTCGATCTATTCATTCCATTTGAAGAAGAATTGAAGGAGAAGGGAGAAGGAGAAGCTACGGAGCTAGCTAGCTAGAAGCTAGGTCGAGAAGAATCAGGATCGATAAGGGATCTCCGCTGACTAGCTAGTTAGCTTAATTAACGTACAGATATCGAGAAGGCCAGCAGGTACGTACGTACGCAGTTAAAATTTGCTTAATTAATTAATATATATTTAGTGAAAACGTACGTACATATATACATGCAAGGATGTTAGCTGATGTTAGCTATATATATATATGTACAGATTGATTAAATTACGTACGTACGTAATTTATGGATCGATGTAGATCGAGTACGTATAATTAAGCGTAAATTAATTGACAAATATATATATATATGTAATAATTAATTAATTATAATATTTTGTAGCAGTATGGACAAGAGTTGGATGAAGTTGAAGAATAGATGTGATGTCCGGTATATGGATGGAATTAGCGAATTTGTGAATTTTGCGATAGAACATGGTCAGGGAAAGAAACGTTTCAGGTGTCCGTGTCAGAAATGTCTTAATTGTCAGTATGCGGAGGTTAATGTTATGGTGCAACACCTGTACGAAAATGGTATGATGTGGAGTTACACTACATGGAGCGAGCATGGTGAAGCAGTAGAGTTCAGCGCAGCAGACTTCAGCTCAGGGTACAGTTACCATGGTGCCTCATCCAGCGGCAGTGGTGCCGGACCCCCAGCTTGCAACCCAACTGCAGATTTGGTCCATGATGCGTTTCCGGGAAGTAGTCATGGTGGACACCAACACCAAGACGGAGGTTACAGTACCACTTATGAGCATGATGACACATTCCCCGCAGCTAGCTTGGCCACTGACACCAGTGAGATGGAAAAGTACAACCGGATACTACTTGAAGCGCAGACCCCGGTGTTCCCTGGATGTCGAGAGAATGTGTTGCAATATGTGATGGAGCAAATGAAGATAAAAGTGAAGCACAAAATGTCAGTGAGTGCTTTTGACGAAATTCAGGAGCAAATATGTAAGTTGCTTCCTGATGATCACAATCTTCCTAAATCTCATTATAAGGTTAGAAATATCCTCAGCAGCCTCGGCCTAAAGTACAGGATAATTGACACATGTCCGAATGATTGTGTGCTATTTTACAAAGAGTATAAAGAGTTGGACTATTGTCCCGTATGTGGCCAGTGCAGATTCCAGTTGAATAGGAAGAGTTCGAAAAAGAGAATTCCTGTGAAAGTTGTTCGATATTTTCCCTTGATTCCCAGATTGCAACGCCTGTACATGTCTCTACACATAGCAGAGGCGATGCGATGGTACGCAGAAAAGCGAATAGATGACGATGTCCTGCGACACGCCGCGGATGGGGAGGGTTTCAAACATTTCGACAGAGAATTTGGAGACTTTCCTTCAGAGGTTAGAAATGTTAGACTCGGCCTATCTACAGACGGATTCAATCCTTGGGGAAGTAATAGCTCCGCCGTCAACACTTGGCCAGTTATTCTGATGCCGTACAACTTGCCTCCGTGGATGTGCATGAACAAGGAATTTAATTTCCTTACCGTATTAATTCCAGGTTCTAAATCTCCATCGAAGTGCTTGGATGTCTACCTCAGACCTTTGATCGACGAGCTGAAACTGTTGTGGGAAAATGGAGTCCCAACTTATGACAAATTCACTGACACGATGTTCACGATGAGGGCTGCCGTAATGTGGACGATCAGCGATTTTCCAGCTTATGGGATGTTGGCAGCCTGCAGGACAAAAGGATATAATGGATGTCCTATATGTTTGGACGACGTGAACTCTAGTTGGCACGCGGGGAAGGTGTGTTACTTGGGTCACCGTAGATGGCTTCCTCACGACCACCCGTGGCGACAGGATGAAGCTCATTTCGACGGTACGGTAGAGAACAATCCTAAACCCCGTAGTTGGTCGGGCGAAGAGATTTTAGAGAGGTTGAGCTATTTCGACTTTGGTGTGTTGAGCAATGACGCGGATGTAAAGAAATGCAATCCAATTCCTCCATATGATCTGAGCTATTGGGATCACAAGAGTATATTCTTTGAACTCCCTTACTGGTCGAAGTTGAAGCTGAGGAACAACTTGGACGCGATGCACATAGAAAAGAATGTGTGCGACAGCATGGTGGGAACAATTCTCGGTATTAAGTTCAAGACTAAAGATACTCCCAAAGTGCGCAAAGATTTGGAATCAATGAATCTACGTCGTCCCTTGTGGTTGAGGAGGGATAGGAAAGGAGTGTACAACAAGATGCCAGATGGACCTTACACAGTGAAGCCGACGCTTAGACGTTCTGTATTTCACTGGTTTAAGGGCGTTCGTTATCCGGCTACGTATGCAGCTACTATAACTGGAGCAGTGGACGAGGTGCAACACAAGTTTGTTAGTCTAAAGACACATGACTATCACGTTATGCTGCAACGTCTGATTCCAGTGGTAATTCGACCATACTTGCCTCGGGACGTCGTAGAACCAATAGTGGCATTGTGCAGGTGGTGGCAGAGGTTATGCGCCAGAGAATTAAAGAAGTCAGATGTGGTGGAATTGCAACAACAAATTGTGCACATCATTTGCAAACTAGAGAGGATTTTCCCCCCTGCTTTCTTTGACATCATGATTCACCTAATGATCCACCTGCCCGAGCAGGTGCTTATTTCTGGTCCGGTCCAGTACACTTGGATGTATCCTCAAGAAAGGTACGTACAACTAATTAATTAATTTGTTCCACTGGAGATTATATATATACTAGCTAGCTAGCTATATGTACTTATGTAATGTGTACGTTTGATTTTGTAGACAGCTTGGACAGTATAAGTCATTCGTCAAAAACAGGTCGGCCCCGGATGGCTCCATAGCAGAGACATACCTAATGCATGAGTGTGTTACTTACTGCAACAGGTACCTCAAAGATCCACCCCGTCCCACTGCCTCCGATCGCAGTGCCCGCATTAATCTTTCTGTCGTCACCAATGTCGTCCGACCGTTTAGAGGAGTATTAAAGGAATCGTTAACACGGGAAGAACTTATTGAGGCACATTGGGTAGTGTTGCGAGACTGTGATGAAGTTGAGCCGTACATGATGTCATACAGGGAGAGGCTTCAGGCGTTAAATCAAAACAAGAGTTCGGCGTGGATTGAGAAAATGGTTAAGAAGAAGTTTCCTGATTATTTCTTCCAATGGGTACGTACGTACGACTCGGTATTAATTATTTAAATACATATCGCTCATGTTTGTAGAAAGTAAACCCTTATATTAATTTGCCCTTTTTCGCAGATGATTGATCTGCAAAAATCTGATAACCACGGAGGGTGGTGGTCATGGCCAAAGCACTTGCTAGCAGGGAAGCCGGTTAAACACTATATTTATCCCGGATGTTTTGTGAACGGTGTAAAGTTCCATTCATTGGCCCGAGACGAAGGAAGAAGAACACAAAACAGTGGGGTAGCGGTTGGGAAAGACAATGATCTATATTACGGGGCTATTGTATACGTGGTTCAGCTATGTTACGGGAATGATGTCAACGTTTTCCTATTCAAGTGCGGATGGTTCAAGCGTACAAAGGAAGACCTGGGACTATTATCAGTCGATACAAACTCGCACTGGTATGAGGATGAGCCTTTCGCTCTCGCCACCTTAGTTCGGCAGGTGTTCTATCTCGACGATCCGAAAGCCGGTGATGGGTGAAAAATAGTGAACCATATCTCTCACCGAGGAATATGGAATACAGAGACAATTGAAGGGACACCGGCGACGACTGAAGATGCTGCTGAACCAGAAAGAGACATTCTTGCCTATCAAGAGCCTAATATTTCTATGGTCCGCTCCGATATAATGGACCTGGTTCAAGATGGTGAACGGTTACCCATGCCTGATGGTTGTACAGATCTAACTGAAGATGAGATTATCGATGAGGTAGATGAAGAAGATGAGCAGGAAGAGGACGCGGACGAGGACTCAGGTTATTCGTCGGACGATGTTGAGTACGATGACGAGGATGAGCCGTCGACTAACGGGGATGAGGACGATGATGATTATGACGAAGAGTACGGTCATACGACGAGGGAGATTAATTGGTAATTAATTACTGTAATTATTGTAATATATATATGATCGATGCCGGTTTACGGTAAGAAATTAATCTGAATTATATATCCTGGCCAACGGAGAAATTAATAAATATTGGCGCCAAATCTCAATCTCATATAAAACGTACCCTAGCTAAATCCTTGACCCTAAATCTAGCAGTTCGATTGGATCGATCGATAAATTTTTTAATTATATTTTTGAATCAGAATAATTGAACGGACACGTACACAAATGACCGGGGACGACCTAAACCGTAATCCCTAAGGTCCTAACCCCTGAAATCGGGGTCTATGCACCTGGACGACGGAGAATGGTCATTATCCGTCGTCCAGGTACACACTAGGACGACGGAGAATGGTCATTCTCCGTCGTCCAAGTTCAGAAACCCTAAAACCTAAACAGTAAGGCCCTAACCCCTGAATTCAGGGTCTATACACCTGGACGACGGAGAACGTGGACGACGGAAAATCTCATATCCGTCGTCCAGGTGCAGATATCGTAATTTTTTCTAAGACAACGACCATCTAGACCTTCTTCCAATGCATTTTCTTTTCATCAAGACTTTAGAGTAAACAATTCTTGGTGTGTGAGCTTCGACGGTTCGAAAATCGGAGTTGCGAAATGCCTTGTATCCACGTTTCCGGTTTGTGAAATTATCGGTTTTGTGGTTGACTGTGCCGATCAAACCCTTCCCGAACTTATTATTTTATGGTCCTTTGAAGACAATTATATATTATGTTACGACGAACATATCCAACGGTTGTTTTGTCCAAATTCAATTTCGTTAATACTCTGCTGCAAATGAGCGTCTACTCATGAACACTTAAGTCGTAAAGATTAGTCGATACTTAACATGTTTCAATACGTAAAATTAATCGGCGGTTCAAATTTAACTGTTCATATATACGATGCGTTCATCGATATTGTACGACTATTTCACTCAAATGACAGATCGCTAAATTCCTAGCGAATTATTTTTAAATTTTTTTTTACGTAATTTGAACCTGGACGACGGAGATGGTCATTTTCCGTCGTCCAGGTGTTAACCTGAACGACGGAGAATGACCATCTCCGTCGTCCAGGTTCAAAAATCATGGCGGTTCAAATTTTTTTTTTTAATTTTTTCATGTAATTTTCACTTGGACGACGGAAACTTACCATCTCCGTCGTCCAAGTCCAATTTTTATGGCGGTTCAATTTACCGCTTCCGTTTTTGGGACCGCTTGAATTTTCACTTAGACGACGGAGAATTCATTCTCCGTCGTCTAAGTCCAAAATCATGGCGGTTCAAAACGTCCCGCCCCTTAATTACGCGCCGTTTCAAAATTTTGAAACCGCCACCTGGACGACGGAGAACATTGTTTCCGTCGTCCAAGTGCACTTAGACGACGGAGAATAGTGCTCCGTCGTCTAAGTGAAACTCTATAAATAGAGTACGACTCATCTTCTTTTCCTCATCACTTACAATCCTATCTCTCCTCTCCTCTGTCTCTCTCAAATTCCGGCGATTCTCCTCTGGCGACGACGCTCCGACAACACAACTCCGGCGTGGTTCGATCCTCCTCTCCGACGACACAACTCCGGCGATATTCCCGAAAACTCCGATTCGGTAAATTTCTATTTTTCCCTTATTTAAATCATTTTCATTTTATTAATTAATTAAATTCTAAATATAATTAATTAGTAGAAATTAGTTTTAAATATTTAATAAATGATTAATTGTTGTTATTAATTAATTAAATCATAATTATTGTTATTTAATACTAATTAAATGAATAATTGTAAATTTATTGTTATTAATTAAATAAATAAATAATTATTGTTATTAATTAATTAATTAAATAATTATTTTTATTAATTAATTAAATGGTTAATTATTGCATGCTAAATGGAAAATAAATTATTGCATGTAATTACGTGTATTTTTTAGTAAATTAATTAGTAGTACGTGTTCGATTTAAATTTAGTACATAGGCTTGGTGTAATTAAGTCGCACTCTTTGGAATAGATGGCGCCTCTTTTCCTTGCTTATCTCCTTAACCCCTCGTGATGTGTGGATTTCATCACCGCACACCATAACCTAAGTGAAGTTATGGACACGAGGTTGAGGGCGGAGTTTGCAAAGGACTTGAGGGAGTGTAAATTTTTGAAAAATTGGCCGAATGTCGGACATGGTGTCTAGAAACGGGTTATGACTGGTGACAGGATTTGGACTAAGAAAGACTTTCGTCGAAATTAGTCCTGCCTCTCGCGTTATCTCTATCCCTAACTGGCCATGTTTTTCGATTTAACCAAGGCTGATTAATTGAAAATTTACACTTTATCGCGCGGGTCGCACGTCCATTGAACGACCGAAAATGCCAAGCTAGTGTACTTTATTTAAATCTTAAACGTACTTAATTAATTAGAGTAAATTTTTAAGTTGTAATTATTATGGTAAGTAGGTATTTTAACACCGTACTTTTAGGTTTAAATGGCTCCGCCAAAGACGACATCCGGCAAGAAGAAAGCCCAACAAGAGGCAGAAGATGCCATGCTCCGCCGCTCGGACCAAGTCGGTTGGGAATTACCACCGGAGGGCAACGACGCTCTCAATCCGGACGGATCATCTGGTCCGTCCGTAGCGCCCTCTGGGGAAATTCCCGCTCCCCCATTCATCTCGAGCGGTGATGACGTCGACCCCTTCCAATCTCCGACGCCCGGTACCCATTCAACGGGAAGTACTCAGGCGTCCTCGACCGCCGAATCAATCATGTACAGCGCCCGCCGTAGGCAAAGGAGGGCCCCCACTGACCCGGAACCGAAAAGGACTCGGGGTCTCGTTAAAGGGGGCAAAGCGGAGCGTATTTGCAAGGCGACCGGTAAAAAGATCGACTTGCCGTACGACGAATTCACCGGTGGCCCTCCCACAGCTCAGCTAGCAAGTCTCTCGGCGCATGGGATAGGGTCAATCATCCGTAACCGGGTTCGTATCACTGCCCCTACTTGGAAGGAGGCGCCGGATCATGAGAAGGCGAATGTCTTCAAAGATCTTTCGGTACGTAATACGTTCAATTTAGTTATTATATAATATTGTTAATCTCGGCCTAAAATTTCATAATATATACGATTATAATTTTCTATTTATTTTTGATAGGAACAATTTGACGTGGATCCGACACCGGCTATGTTGAGGCATATCAACCAAACCGTCAACTCCATCTACAAATATTGGAAGTACAGGCTCCATAAGTACTTCAAAGATGTCGGTCCCGTGCCTCCTCCGGTAGAGCTGCAAGGGGAGAGAGAAGATGAGTGGGAGTGGTTGTGTAACCACTTTGCCGATGAACAATTTAAGGTATTAATTTATTTTTTTTTTCAATTAAGATAATTGAATTATTTAAATTGTACTTATTCATTTTTTAATGATTTAATTATGTTGTGTAACAGAAATTCTCCGGTGTCAACAAAGCCAACCGGGGGAAGAAGGAGAAACACCATACTACCGGCGCCAAGCAGTTCATTCAAATTGCCAAGGAGCACAAGGATAAGGGCTCCAAACACCCTTATCTTGATGTAAGCGTAAGCGCGTACGTGACGCCAGGGCTCGATAATGAAGCGAGTCAATGCGGCGTAAGTGATATATATATATATGTGCTTTTAATTATAGTAATTATTATTTAAATATGATTTCATTATAATAAATTAATTATTCTTTTGTAGGCAAGGGCGATAGAGCGTGCGCATGAAGAGTTGACCAACACTCAGCTTGCGTTCCCAGATGTGCCGCCGGAAGACCTGCCTCCTCTATCCTTAGAGAGCCAAATTGCAATCGCGGATGAGGTCTACGGTCGTAGAGCTGGCAAGGAGGTTAGGCACTTTGGGCCTAGGGTGGTACGAGATTTGTCGACGACCTCCGGCTCATCATCTACGGGAGGTTCGAGGCAGCGGAGAAGGAGTCAGGCTGCGGCCGTCGAAGCAGCCATTCAAGAGGCTCGACTGGCACGAGAGGAGAATGAGTCAATGCGGCAAAGACTTGACGAACAACAAGCACAAATAGCCCAACTCATCGCCCTCATGGAACAAAATCGAGAAGTATGTCAACCTCCTCCGAACCCACACCCCGACGACAACGACCCGGCTGGAGGCGGAGGACTCGGCGGCGCATCTGCTCCTCCAGTGTATTAGCTAGCTAGTAGTTTATTATCTCGTTTCTTTCCGCATTCCGAATAATATTTTAACTTTTAATTTATGGGTTTTTTCGATTATTAATGTATGTACAAATTAATTTACTTTGATTATTTAATAATTAAGTTATTAATTAATATTCAAAATTTAGTTTATTTAATTATTTAATTTTAGCATTTTTCATTATTTAAATTAAATTAATAATATTTAATTTCAATTTATTTTTAAAAAAAAATTAAATATTCACCTGGACGACGGAGATTATGTTCTCCGTCGTCCAGGTGCAAAACCCTAAACCCTAAACCCTAAACCCCTAACCCCTAACCATAAACCCTGCCGTTCTCCGTGGCCCAGGTGTTCACCTGGACGACGGATAACTAATTCTCCGTCGTCCAGGTGAACACCTGGGCCACGGACAAACGAGCAATGTCCGTGGCCCAGGTAGACACCTGGACGACGGAGAATTAGTTATCCGTCGTCCAGGTGAACACCTGGGCCACGGATAATGTCCGCGGTCCAAGTGCACCTGGACGACGGAAAGTCTAATTCTCGGTCGTCCAGGTGCTTGGACGACAGCACTTGGAGCACGGACCTTGGACGACGGAAAACTACACCTAGACGACGGAAATGGTCCGTGGTCTAGGTGCAATTTTCTTGTAGTGTGATCTTATAGGAGTATGAGCTATTGCTATTTCGTTGTGAGATTTTTCTGGGAGATAAGATTGGGGTTTCGTTTAGGGTTAGGGTTTTTAGAGCAATGTGTTGAGAGAAAGTGACAAGGTTTGGGGGAAGACTTTTCTTTTTATAGAGAGACTAAGAAGACAGTCCTTGAGAATACGACACGTGCGGGAACCACTCTTGCGTTCTAATCAAAATGAACAGACGCGACAAAAAAATACATGTCGTTCCTAAACAACCATAGGTAGCTGTTTAAGTAGCTTACTTCTGTTTCATGAACTGCGTTACACCCGGATTTGAGTTCGTTTTGTGTTGTAAATGCATCATATAGTAGAAAAACAAAACATTTCATTTCAAAAGGCTTTATACATTGATTCACTCATTCAACATTCCAGACAAAACAAAAAGTGTTAGAGACAGATACTCAACCAGATAGTCTAACAGATACTTAAATAGCTAGTCATATGATTACACTACTGCTTACAGAGAATAAAAAGAATATCAAACATAACTATTTTCAGAAGAAAAAGTGGGTGGATTACTTATTTATTGTTATATATACATAAACTCATGAAACCATTCCATCTCCAAAAGAACTACACGTAAGCCACATTAGCCACAACGTTTACACTCCTTTACTAAACATGGAATGAACACATCAGAATGTGTTAGATGTTGTATTATGGAATCATATGGAATGGGATCAATGTCCAGCCAGTTAACTCGTACACACCTTGCCCGTGTTTCTATTTCATTTCTCCATAAATAGGTATTACATCAGAAGGATAAGAGAATACGAACATACATAAGAGAATTTGAATCATGCATAAATAAGCATTTCAAACCATTTCAGATTGTCAACTTCTCTCTTCTTCTTATTCCAAAAGAAACCGTTTAACATTCTCAACTACATATTTATATTAACTTCTCAAAATACCAAAACACCAACCCCAAAACTGGTTCAATCCATCAAACAAATGAAAAGCATGGCCATCAATCCAAAAACATGATTACAAAAAGGAAGTTCTAGGACTCCAAACTAGAATAACACTAGAAACCAGATTTGATGGTGGCCTCTCTAGCATACACAATGAAAACGAAACGAAACTAGAAAATAAAACCAAAACAAGTCGAGACAAGATAATCAAGATAAAACCCAAATCAGTTAGGGTAACCAATCTTCCAACTTCTTTTCCAATTCTTAATCCTCTTAGTGCCCTATTAATCTTCATTATGGCATCGCCAATCCTCTGGAGAGCCATTTCTATCATCGCCAACAATTTGACGTTTGAAAGTCGATTTTCCTCAATTCCATTCCCCGCCCATCTGAACTGGACGTCAATTGAATCTGTCGATGAACCAGCGTATCAACGCTGAGACAGAGCAACAACCGAGGATGAAGCTCCTCTATTAAGCCTAGATGATCTTCCAGTAGTGGGAGCCATGATTTTTGGGAGAGCTGTTGTTTTGGGGTATTGATATAGATATAGAGGATGTGAGCATTGAAGACCTTTTTATGGAGTCCTAAACATGTGACTAGCTAAGTCTCTCTCTCTCTCTCTCTCTCTCTCTCTCTCTCTCTCTCTCACACACACACACACACACACACACACACACACTTAATTTGAGAGAGAGAGAGAAAGTATGAATGCCAAGACAACACAGCCAACAACAACACAAGAGTGTGTGTGTGTGTGTGTGTCTGTGTCTGTGTCTGTGTGTTGCTTAACGACCCATGTGTGAGATTACAACACATGCATTCTAATCAAAATACATGCATTCTAATCAAAATTAACAGACGCGATAGAAAACAACATGTCGTTTCTGAACAACAATGGGTATCTGTCTAATTCGCTGTCTAAGTATTTGTCAGTTGGTTGGTTTATGACTGTTACATTTCAATACCAAGTATACACATGAATTTGAGTAGGTTTTGTGTTGTAAAATGGATCAGAGAGTACAAATGAAACACTTTAGTTCATATGCTTAATACATTGGTTCTCTGATTCAAAAATTCAAGAGCAATACAAATATAATATTACGCAGACAGATACCTAAATAGATATTCAAACAGATACTCAAACAGATAACCAAACAGATACCCAAGCAGATAGTCATATGATTAAATTCATAATGCTCTCCAAAGTGTACTTCTTACAAGCCCTATAACTTACAACAATGTCCACTGAAATAATCACTACAACAAAATATACACATTGATTACTGTCCTACACGTGTACATCGGCTGATTCATTCCTTCCAACTTTGTTCTTTGATACCCATGATAGCTCATGATCCTTAAACGATTCTAACAATCTGGCCTTGAACCGAGCCACATCGTCACCTTTCAGATTTTATTTTATTTCTTTGCCCAGAGCTAGATGATACATGATGTAGGAAACAATAGTTTCGCAATCAAGACCAACAGGTTATTGAGGATTGTTGCTGATGTACTGCACGAGAATTTTATGAAAATCCAACTTCTCATCTTTGACCCACTGAATTCTTTTGCTTTCATTTTCTAATATTAGGATTTCCCTCATCATCAATTCTTTGCTCGTGCTCTGAGAGTCATCTACCAACATTCGAACATTCAATGATAATATATCATCAGTTACGTCCCTTATAGAATCCATTCACATGGACACCAAACAAACCTGAATCAATACAATAAACAATCTATCAACCCATATGTAAATTGTAAATATTAAACATCTGAAAAAGAAAAAGAAAAGAAGAAAGAGAGAATAAAAATTACCGTTCTTAGTGCCTCCCGAAAGTGCGGGTTGCTCATCGGCTTATAATTCGTTTTGACTTAGTCAAAGTGACACCAGCATGGCACACTTTTATCAAAAATCAGAAGGTGAAAATGTCCATGAGAAAGGATCGAGAACAACAACTTACCACTGATGCCCAAAACCATGAAAAACTTCTAGAAAAGACGCTCGTGCTTCATCTTTATTTTCAGCTCTGACCCAGAAATTTGTTAAAAGAAGCACACAAAAAATTACGCATAAGCTGAAAAAATACACTGTGGAAACACACAAAAATTAAACACACAAAACCTAAAAAAAATCACACAGAATGATTACATGAGCCAATGTGTGGAAAGCATAGGGACTTTGATGTCCCACATCATCCGTTAATTCACTAACAATAGTGGAATAACAATCCAAAATAGAGTTTGAGATCAATTTGCCATCAATAAACCACTCCAAATCATCACGATCAAAGAACTGGAAAGAATGGATACTACTCCAAAACATATCTCTGTCCAAAACAACAGTAGAACATAATTAAAACTGAAACATTACTATTAACTAATAAATACACACACAGATACTCAAGTAGATACTCACCCTTTATTTTTCGTCCAGTACCTCACCAACTTACTCTAGTAGTTCTCTCTCAAGTACTTGAAAACATCACAATCAACAAACGGTACGGCCTGCTTCAGCTCATCCTCAAACTTGCACAGATACTTCCCGGATGGCCTCTCTTCTTGTTGAGAGATTTCACTATCAAAGGTAAAAATACTTAGACAATTACAAACTCTCCACTCGCCACTACCTCCGCCACGTCAACATTTTCGTTCCCTCTTGTAATTCGACACTTTCCATTGACTTTATCATAGGGTGCACACCAGTAGATCGCGTCCATCTTCAGGGGCTTTCTGGACTTATCATTTAAACTCTTAACATACGAGCATAGATAAATGTTTCTCTGTTGAGTCTCACACCATGCCCAGGAAGTTTCTTGGAAATCAAATCTATGCGAACTGACGAAGGAAATGAATCACCAACAGGAGGAGGAGGAGTTACCAACGTTTCCACTACCTCTAGAGACAAAACTGTAGTAACAGGCAATGCCATTGGAATAAGAGAATGGGTAATCCCTAAATTGAAAGATGGTACAGAATATACCCGTTGGGAACTCTTATTTGTTTTCGAAAAATTCCCTAACAGAGATACAAAAGAAAAAAATGATTCAATGAAAGACAAAAGTTACAAAAGACAGATACACTACATGTCTAAAGCAAAAACACAAATATTCAAAACAACTACCCAGACAGACACAGATACATAGACTGATACTTAGACAGATACTCAGACAAATAGATAGATAGATATTTCAGTTTTCTGCAAAGGAAAATCACCTCACAAAAGTAGGGGCTTTTTTCTGTTACTTAAAATTAGGAAAATTATACAAAATAAAATGACTGAGATCTATTCTTTTCAAATGTCAGAATTGGTACCAGCTAGTGTTTTTGTAAATGCAGTAACATTCTTCATCTTTTGATTGTCTTCAACAAGTTGCTGATTGATGACCTTAAGTTTTTGCTTTGCATCTTCAACATCTTTCTTTTCCTTCTCAAGCTCCTCCTTTTGACTTTGCAAAACATTCAATCTCCTTTAAAGCTCCTCATTCTCTACCTGAGACAATTTAAGTGCTTCAACACCATCTTCAACTTGCTTCTGCAACTTACTATTTTCTTCAACAACAATTTGTATCTTCCCTTGAGCTTCCTTAAGTTGGAATTGTGCTTCCTTCAGTTTCTTCTTCAACATCATATTTTCTCCAAAAGCATCCTTCATCTCTATTAATCTTGTCTCAAGCACATTTTTCTCTTGCACAGTTGCAGCAAGTTTGTTCTGGGCATCCACATTCTCTGCCTTCAATAATGCCATCACATCTGTAGAATCATCAGTAATTGATAATTGATTCTTAAGAGACTTATTCTCCCGGTCCAGAGACTTTTTCTCCTATTCCACAACTCCCAATCTAAACTCAACGTATTCCTTATCCTTCTTTTGACCAGCAAGCTCAATTCGTAGCTTTACAAGTTCCTTATTGTTGGAAGCAGATTGATTTGCTTTCAAATCCACATTTTCTTGCTTCAAATAAATGAAATCTTTCTTCAAAACACTAACTGCATGCCCAAGGACTACATTGAATTTATGCAATTCCTCATATTGAGAATCCTTGATTGAGATCTGCTTATCCTTTTACATGATAATTTCTTGCAACTGCTCACCAAATTCTTCACTCTCCTACTGAACATCCTTGGCATCTAACTCGGCTTCAAACTTGGCATAGTCATCCTGGGCCATATCATTGATACTTGCTAGGACAAGAACTATATCACCATCAGCTTTAGTTTTCTTGGTCCTTGAATGCAAAAAATAATTGGCTTGTGAAAAAGAGATCCAGACAACTATTTAGACAGATACTCATACAACTATTTAGACATAACCAAAAGACAGCTATTAACAACAATAACAACAGTTAGATACTCACCCTCAGCATATTTCCAAGCTTATGATGTTTCAGAAATGATTCATAATATCACCGAGGCTGTACTTGACCATGCTAATCTTTGAATCCTCCTTGTTAGCTCTTGGTTTCACAATGTTAAGAATTCAGGCAAGATAAAAATGATACAAAAAACAATAATGAAATAATAAGGGATAGATAAAAAGACAGATACTCAGACAAAAATACAGATAGATACTCAAGAAAATTTACCAGAATAATATGCAACCACCAATATTGATCGCATTGCTTCTATCAGACATTTTCTCATCCTCATCATCATTCACCACCTTCTACTCCTTCATCTTCTCTGCCTTCTTCTTCTTCAACTTCTGTGTTTCCTCCTTCTTTTTGGCTACTTCTGGAACAAAATTCTTTGCATAAATGTCCAATGCACTGAATAGGTCGTCATAGACAACAGTTGCCCAAGCATAATCCTTCATTCTTTTAATGCTGGACACTCAATTTGCAAACCCAATAGACAAAGTTTCTTTGGAATTAAGTAGCAGAATAGAGGCCAAAAGAAGCAAAACCTAAAGACGAATACAGTTGTCAACCCTATCTTTGTCACAAATTATTTTCTCGAACATACTCCTGATATTGGTCTTGCTAATTGCCTTTCCCCCAAATTAACAAAATAAATAGCCACTCTGTAATCTTCAGTCTTATTGTTCAATGGAATTGGTTTTCCAATCGTGCTCAAACCCAACACAAATCCGACAAAAGTAGGAGTGATACGGTGAACACGTGTCGGATGGAGCTGAAACTCTATTATCCTTCCTGTATGTGTTAGCCATAACAGCAATAGAATCATACGACTTCAAGCCGTCCCGTGGATCAATATCACCGTCAATAAATGCACGAATTAGCTTATTGATGGTTGTATCCTTCAGCCTATTCTTCACATCATTGTTGATTTTATTCCGATTTTTAACAATGAACTTATGGGAAAAGTGCAAATAGCACTGGAATTGACACTTCCAAGTCCGTTCCACCACATGAACAACTTCTGCCTCATCCAGTACTTGCTTATGTTGTCTAACAGCTACTTCGTCACCATTCTTACTCTCTGAATCACTATCAGAAGTTGATTCAGAAGACTCAAGTTTCTTCTTGCCCTTGACCTTCATATCCTGCCTCTTGATACCCTTAGTCTTCCTCATCATCATCTTCTTCTGCTACTCTTCCTTCTTTAGAGCTTCCCTGACAATCTTCATAAGACGATCATCGGAAACAGTAGGTCAAGATGCAGAGGAAGCCACCCTTCTTCCCTTGCTCCTTTTTTTATAAATAACTTGCTTCTCCTCGGAAGAAGAAGAAGATGAAGAAGCAAGACCATCAGATTCTGAAGATTTAACATACTTTTCAACATAATTTTTTTATCTCTTCCTAGATGATCTTCTTTTAGATTCAATGTCTGAATATTGGTGTGCTCTACTATGTTTCCCCATTAATATAGAATAACTACAAATGATCAATACAGATAGAGTTAGATACCCAGATAGATACTCAGATAGATACCCAGACAAATACTTAAAAATCAAACTAGTACAACAACAACAACAAACTAGTACAACAACAAAAAATCAAACTAAAAACCTTAGAAAAATGTCAACAACAATAACAACATTCATTTCAAAAAATTTAAAAGGATATCAAGACAAATAATTCAACAGATACACAGACAGTTACTTTAAAAGATATCCAGAAAAAATGACTTCCATCACAAACACAACAACAACAACAACAGCAACTAATATAACAAACAAATAGCCTTTTGAACACACTACATCACATACATTCTACAAAAAAAAATCATGAAAAAAATGAAAAATTACCGAAAATCAAACTGAAAACCGTAGAAAAACGTCAACAACAACAACCGAAAATACAGAAAGCATAAATACGAACCACAAAAAAAAGCATGCAAATTGCTTAGAACAAAGAAAAATAAAAACTTCGGGTTCCGAACAGAGATTTCCCTACTTACAAAGAACAATATGAACGCCGACGAAAACTGTTCAGGCAACAGAGAGAACGAACAACTCGACAAGACGTGAAAACGACGACGGCGAGAAGTAACATGACGATGACGATTTTCAAACTAAGAGAAATAAAGATATGTGAAAGAAAACTGACATAGGTTATGCAATACGCGGGAGATAGGGAGTGGTAAATAACGTAAATATGACAAAACTCTGATATGTTACAAACTTAAAAACAAAATGGACATTTTTCTGATGGAAAATTTATGGTGAGTTTTTGAGGAGAGAGATCATCTAAAGTGGGTTCTTTTCTCATTTCCCCCTTTTTTAAAGAAAATAATATACTCAAATTTCTTTAAAATAAATACAATTATATAATCAAACACATCTCGGTAACAACTATGTAAGCATTAACATATTCAAGTATTAAAAGATGAATGAATCATTTTCCTATTTGATCGATTTGGTACATAGAATACATGACTTTTCTTGTGAATTTGCCTCTTAATGCTCTAATTTCAGTTTGCTATACGTTGTTGCGTTTACATTATGCATATTTATCTGTGACCTTTGAGTCCTGTTGTTTATTTCAGTTGAATTGTATAATTTAATTGTTTGGGGGATTCAGCTCTCAAGTCCACATTATATGAAGTTATGAACTTCGGAAAACTTGCTTCAAATGAGCGCTCATTATGATCTCAAGAGATGCCACCACTTTAAGTCCCAAATAGCCTAGAGCTTCAGTTCTTCTCCAGTGGCGTCCGTTCTTCTCTTGACCGATGAGCGCTCATTATGATCTCAAGAGATGCCACCACTTTAAGTCCCAAATAGCCTAGAGCTTCGGTTCTTCTTCAGTGACGTCGTTCACGGGGAGATGCAATTTCTCAAGGCTTGAAGTTTGTCGGATCTTGAATTTGATAACTTGGCTTTGGTTTTTATGTGGTTTCAATGTCTTTGATGTCTATTGGTTCGAGATGGCGGAGGCTGTGGGGGTTCAGTCGAGGGTGGGAGGCAAAGCAAGTGGTGGGTTACGCATCGGTGTTGGGTGGTGGCTGCCAACGGAATCTGTGATGGACTGGGTTGATTCTCTGCCCTACTATGGGCCTCAGAAGTGGGCATGGGTGATAACCCTTGTCCTGTTTTGTGTTTGATTTTATTTTTTCATGTTTAAATTTAGTTATTTATTGTACGTTTGTTTGGTCTTTTTGGTGAAAATAAACCAATCTTATGATGAGATTGGCAGAAATGAGCTCTGTCCTGATTTCCTTATGTGTCTTGTCTGCTCTAGGTCAGGAATTATGTTGGATTATCGAGTGGGCGCACTCACCTAGTGGTAGGATGAGATGTAGTGCCGACAGAAGTTCCGTTCGGTAGCATGGTCGGAAAGCTGTACAAAGATAATTGATGCGTCGTCGTTATCGCGTTATCTTTCTGTTACTATATCATCATTCTTGTAAAGCAAATGGAGTGGCCAATAATGCACTCTTTTCTATTTGATGCAGTTTAGGATACAATGAATTAGTTGAGTCGCCTGATAGTATTTCGAGTTGTTCTCTTCTTATGAGATTTAGGCTTTATGTCCCCCTCTTGTATTCTACTATTTCATTAATCAAGGCTTAGGGTAGTCGTAAACCCTACTTCAAAAATATATATTATCAAGACAATGAAACAAATATCACTTATTACAATAACTAACATAACAGTTGAACAATATGGTAATATGATATTCAATGTAAATCAATATGGTCATATATATGAAATTCAATATTAGAGAAGCTCGTATATGATAGATGTGATCTTGAAGCCTCATGGAACCTTAAAATTCAACAAAACCAATCAATTTTTCCCTTTCACTTCATCCAATCTAGTATGCTCCTACTTTAAGTTCCTATGGAAAACCACCTCCAATCATAGATGAAAGAGCTAGTAAAGATAAGGAAAAATGACTTTCCATGGTTTCTCTCTTTCCCTTTTCTCACGTTTATCCCTCTAAACCTAAACACGCTCCCGACACCTTTTACCACTGATCTCCTTCATTAATTTTTCGATCCTAAATTTGATTACACAATTCTCTTTCTTTTATTCCTCTGAATCCAAAACACCATTTGCATGTCGCATCCAGTTAGTGGGGATGGCCTTGTGTCGAACGACCCTAACCCATCTATGGATCCACTAAAAGGCCTCGACCCACCGGAACCAATTCCTTGCGGCAGTTCTTGGTGAGGTGAACCTCGCATATTTCGACGATGAAGAAGTTGATCAAGATTGGTTCTATGCCATAGCCCGGCTCTTCTCTCTCAATCCTTTGGCCGCAGACAGAGTGCAAGCATTTAAAATGAAGATGATTGGCCTATGGCATCATGCCACCGGTTTTTGTACCATGGGCTTTACCCAGATTTGTGATAACTGATTTGTTTGTAAGTTTAGGTCCTTTGCCGATTAGTGTCTCGCAATCATGAGTGGTCCTTGGTATTTTCATTCTACTACAATGGAGGCACTAGATGGATTTGATGATCCCTTTATGGTTCCGGCATCATATGGTTATGCATGGGTGGTGGTCCAGCCTATTTTGGGTCAGGTTGCCATAGGTGTTCTCTAGGAATGGTGGTCCCAGCGTATTGGTAATGCAATTGGTGTATACAAGGAGTATGATCGTCACGCTTTAAACCATCAATCATAGATGAAGATTTGGGTGGAGCTTGACTTTAGTAAACCTCTGGTGGTAAGGACGCAATTCTTATTCTCTGAAACTTATGCTATGTACGTGTCTTTACTACATGAGAATATCAAAATATATTATGTTGATTGTGGTTCCTTCACGCATGGTGCGGAAGGTTGAATTTTTGGTATAAAAAAAATAGGGCAGGAGCTTGTGGCGAAGGCCACTATGGCGAAAACTAGGCCGAGCCAGTATGTCCAAGGTGTCGGGGCCAGTCAAGGTGCTTCTATGACCTCTACAAGCATTAGTGGGGTACGGGGTAGCATTCCGCAACAACAAGTTGGTGAAGGAGGCCCTTCCCTTTCTTCTATAATGGCACTTTTAGCGTTAGTGCAGCAGACCTTGGCACCACCTTTCTCACAGCAGTTTCAGGAAGGAGTACCTTTGTCTATTGCACCTGCAACAGATGAACTGAAGGCCAGTGTGGGCCAATAGATGGAGCGACTACCACTATTGGAAGAGTCGAAGGCCACTATGATGGGCAATCTCCTCTTAGGGGAGCATCCTACTAACTAAGTGATTTTTTTGCAGATGGAACCCTTGGGTCAGATAGCAGTCTCAAGACCTTCTAGTCTGAGTAGGAAGCCGGCAGAACAACAGGAGGTCACCATGGAAGTTTCTAATTCACCTATGATGACACTTGTAGACAGTGCACATGTGTCTACAAAACTGACTCCTTGGTCAGTCCCAGCTCCTGAGTTGCCAATGGGGTCCCTGGAGCTTGATTCAGATCAAGGCATGTTGATCCTAACAAGTCTACAACAACAAGAGCCTATTGAATCTACTCATGGAGGTTTGCAGATAGTTAGAGAGGAACCTCCTAGTTCGTAAGAGGATAAGGGCGACAAGCGTCGCCGATCAGAGGACAATAAATCCAAGTCTAAACTTGTCCCCGTAGCATCAACAACAAAGAAAATATCACTATAGAAGAAGACAGTTCTCCTTCCACTGGGTATGACAGCTGAAGAACTTCGCCAGAATGCGTCACAGTAGAAATGGTACCTTGACAACTAAGAAGCTGCCAACTTCGGATTTTTTTACAGTTCTCGTGCTACTCTGGTTTATTTTTCTAGGTTTATTTGCTTAAACTGATTTAATATTGTATTACGTTAGAAGTTTCAATTTATCTGACAGATAATCCGATAGAACTTTGTACTACAATCACGTTTTAATGGAATTTTTGACCATCTCAAAAAAAATGTTCCTATGGAAAACCATGGGTACGTGAATGAAGGCTTGTATTTGTAAATCGGAGGTTTGACAATAACTTCATTCTCGGTCCTACCTGTACTGGACAACATTTAACTACAAGCTAGGTTGAGTACCTTGAACTAGTATTATATCCTTTTATAAATCATATTATGCTCAACTAGTTTCTTAATTATATATGTTTGAAAATGACAATTTCCAGAAACTATATAAATCGATCAGCTGCAGATTATTAGTTGGAATTCGGGGCATGCACACACACTTCCATATATCAGAATATTCATTGTTTGATATCAGATTTTTTGTTCATGGTTTGATCAATACTATAGTAAAATCTCGATAAATATATATTCGATACATTAATAATTTTGTTAAAGTAATTTTTTTTCTGGTCTCAACTCGGGACCAGTTCATATTATTATTAACCATACTAAATGTATCAGATAATAATTATTTTCTAATTATTTTAGGCCCCTACAAATATATATAAAGTAATAATCAAATGAAAAAACATTGATATAATATATTAAAATTCATAAAATTTATATTTTCAACAAAAAGATTGTGTTCTCTCACAACTAATTCTTGGTAAAAGATTGTATTATGGCTTGTTTCTTTGTTGCATCTAGATTAAATTTAACTTTGTCTTAGATATTTGGGCAATGCGTGTATCATATTTAGTAAATTATTTTTATTTTTTAACAAAGGTAAGTAAAGAATTAGAATATAAACGGACTAGAACTAAGAATAGAATATTTATAACTTCATCTTATTAATAAATTAAATATAAGCTAGGAAATATTTTTAAAATCTCGATAAGTTAATACATTATTAATTTATTGATAAATTAATAAACTATTTATTTATTGATATATTATAACCTCACTAAAATAATAATTAATAATTTTTTCTGTCCTGTTGTTATTTATTTATAAAGATTTTACTGTATACATGCATAATGCCTCATAAAAAACGCATATATAGTACCTCAAAAGTTGACTTTGCAAGTTTCAAGGTCAACAATAAAATGTGATTTGTACCGTTATAACCATGAATATCCCTATTTGATTTTTGATTTGCAGTCCACATGTTTGCAGTGAGTGCAATCATACTATGATTTTTTTGATTGAAATGATCTTTTCACTCGTAAACTCGTTCTTCTTTTCAAAGAAATTAATCCATTTTCCTAGGCTTTTTAGCTGAAAGTCCATTTTCGCTATGATTTTGTTGTATTTATCGCAACATCATATCTCTGTATTGTCTTCACAATCATCTTAGCAATTGATGGAAATAAGATGGAGGTATGTCGACGGTAAAAAATTAAAACATACAAAATGACATTCATGTTCAAGGAAAGTATATTCCTAGTATCCCGGTGTGTGTCTTGAACGTCCTAATTAGAGTAGAAATAGATATTCTAACAATCTTTGATTTATAGGGATATAGATTGTAATTGATTGTAATGTCTGTATTTAATGTCATCTATTAAGGAATAAAGATACAATTTAAGTCTATAGTTATTCTATTTACTTTCCCCTTCACCGGGAGCAAAGAAGCGTGTGAGAATACCTATTTGGTCTCCTATACAAGTGTTACCCACCAGATTTCTTTGTAGAAATCACTAATGCACACCGCTCGTTTTGCAAAACTTGCTCATTAGCAAAGTTACATGTATGTCCTTGTTTTGCAGTTGACAATACTAAAAACATACCATTCTTATAAAGAATCCATTTTGATATTTGTGGACCTATCAAACTTGATTGTGGACCATTTAAATACATTATGATTTTGGTAGATCTATCAATGCATCGGTCACACGTTGCTTTGCTACAAGAAATGCTGCATTTGCAAAACTCATAGCACAGATTATTAAGCTTTGGGCTCACCACCCGGACAATCCAATTAGATCTATTCGATTGAATAATGTAGAAGAGTTTACATAAAAATCTTTTGATAATTAATGCATGTTAGTTGGGATTAAAGTTGAACATCTGGTTCCCCATGTTCATTCACATAACAGTTTTGCAGAGGCACAGATCAAGCGGTTACACTTGTGGCCTGAGCTTTGGTAAAGCATACAAGTTTACTAGTATCTATTTGGGGATATGCTTTGGTAATGCATACAAGTGTTTCATGCAGCAATGCTTGTTTATTTTAGACCCGTAGCACACTAACCATTCAGTGTGTACCAGTTGATAACTAGGTATGAGTCTGACATTTTACATCTACGCATCTTTGGTTGTGTTATGCATGTGCCTATTACGTCTCCACTACGTATAAAAATGGGTGCTCAACAACGATTAAGCATCTACGTTGGTTATGAATCTCCAACTATTTTTCGCTATTTAGAACATTTGATAGGAGATCTCTTTATTGCTAGATTTGTAAATTGATACTTTGATGAGATATACTTCTCACCGTTAGGGGGAGATAGGAACAGTTCTATTTTGGTTAAACGTCAGGAATTGATGTGGTTTAACACTACTGTGTCTCATCATAAGCCACGCACATCACAAAGTAAGATTAAGGTGCGACGTATTCTCAATCTTGAGAAATTAGCAAATTCGATGCCTGACTCATTTACTGATATCGTAAAAGTGACGAGATTGGATATACCTACTGCAAACATTTTTGTAAGGTTGGAAGTTCCTAGAAAAGGGCAAGCTAACGCCACTCCCGGGCAGGAAAATGTCCTCTCGCCCATGTGGAGGGTGTGGTGTCAGCGTTGGCTCTCACCAGGAAGAGGGAGAGACCAAGAAAATCCACAGATGAGCCGCCGGTTAAAAGGTAGGTCATCCAGACACAAAATGATCTTTTCATCATCAACATTGTGAATCCTTACATGAGATTATTTTTAACTACAGTTATGTTCTGAAATCACAATTGAAATAACTTGGGGATGCCTCATAGCTATTTGCGATGTCAAAGAATAAGGAAATCTCACTAAGTAATAATGATGCATGAATTATTATGAATAGATCTTCCATGTTAATTGATGATGCATTTACTTATTCCGTCGCTCGGGAGATTTTTGATGACGATAAAGTGGAACCCCCCTCTAGAGCAAATTGGCTAATATGGAAAAATGTAATCTAGGCTGAACTAGACTCTCTGAAGAAAAGGCTGTTTTTAGTCCTGTAATGCTATGTCCATCGAATGTTAAGCCGGTTGGATATAAATGGGTCTTTGTTTGGAAGCGTAATGAAAAGAATGAATTTTTGCGGTATAAAGCTAGACTTGTGGCACAATGATTTTCTCAACGCCCTGGCATTTATTATGAAGAGACGTATTCTTCGATCATGGAAATAATTATTTTTCGCTAAGTTATCGGTTTGGTAATTTCCAGAAAACTGAATATACAGCTAATGGATGTGGTTGCAGCATATCTCTATAGTGATCTTGATTTAGATATATATATATATATATATATGAGAGTGCCGGATGACGTAGTTATACCTAATTCAAGTAACTCTAAACCACAGAGGGCTTATGTGAAAGAACCTAGCCCTAGATTAACTAGTAATCTAGGATCACGCCTTAATGACAAGACTTAAACTACGGATTTTTGTAAAAAAAAAAAAATTTTACATAGTTTTCTCTACGAAGTAGACTACCAGAAACCTGCAAGAAAATCACACTTCGGATTTCCCACAAACAACATTGTGGACCACCGATGTCCATCCGAATTTCTTAATAAAGTGCGGAAAGTAATTTAATTAAAATGCTGGAACAATAATACATGAACTGAAAACTCATAATTCAGCAATGCTAACAATTCACTACTAACACTGAAAAATATTTACACAACACTAGTGTCCAGAGCGACTTCTAGGAGTAGTGTAAAACATATGAAAATACACTGCTAGTGGATCGAAACCTATAGTAAGGTATGATAATCTTGTGGACTCATAGCCTCTAGGGACCAAAATCCAGTTCAGGAGAAGCACTACCACCTGGGCACAGAAAACAAAAAGGCCCAGAAAAAGGCAGATAAAAACATAAAAATATTAGCATGAGTGGATAAAAATTCAAAATTAGTGTAAAACAATAAAATATTCTATCTATGCATTTTCGCTAATTTCTCTGAAATCATGCGAGTTCAAAATAATAAACTGAATAAAATATGGAGGTGGGAGCTTATGGTGTTTGTCCTAACACGAAGCATCTCCATGATTGTAAATAAAAGGTGATGGGATCGTCTAGGGTGTTTGTCCTAACCCAAGATAATTTGGGTCGGCAGGGTGTTTGTCCTAACTCAGTCTGACCCAACTAGTCAGTGATCAGCCAACTAGTCAAAGCATCAATGCAGAAAATAAAACCATCACAAACATACCTTCAAACTTGACTGTAATAAAATACATGAAACTGTAAATTTGCGTAAACATGAACTCGCAGTAACTGTGAAAATAACTAAACATCAACACACCGTATTATGCCAGGATATTAAAAGTCGACACTTGCTAATCGGTGCAATAATCATCCTACACGGCCCGCTAACTCGTAATCCTGAAAGCACGAATAAAATTAATATCTATTTGTCGATATTCATAATGAATAGCTAAGCTCGTAATTCGACGAGCAATAGTGTCGAGAATCTCACATTCTCGAATAACGTATTTTCTGACTAAAAATGAATTTAATCAAATTCTGAATTCAATTCCTTGCATTCCTTCACTGTAAATCAATTTTAGAGTCGCAACATAAATCTCAAACATTGAGCGACTTGAATTTAAATCGATAGTCGGATCATCCATTAATAATATCGTGAAATGAATTATTATTATTCGATTAAACACACGTCTAAATCAAGTCCAGATCCATTCATGAATCTCATTATTGCGTTCGTCACGAAATTACTAGAGGAACGACATAAAATTTTGCCAAAAATTCCACCTCACCGAAGCTCCACCGCCGACAACGGCCAGAATCTCATCGGCACCAAATCAAGCAACCTGCATACCAAAATGTTCATCTCAACAAGCCCAACAACATTGTAGTCAACACAACATCAAAATCAAACCGAAAATTATTGAAATCCACCATTGAAATTACAAACCCTAACATTTTCTCCGTTCATCACCGTCCGGCCACGGGGTCTAAGACCCATCGCAATCAATCTGCCTCTTCCAAGGCTTCAAAACCTCTCATGGTTCGAAGTCTAATGTTGTCTTGAGCGTCGCAATCGTCACTGAGAAAATCAACCTGGAAGTTGCAACTTTCTCGACCTCGATTCTCCCTCCTCCGGCCATCAACGTCGAAGATGCACCTACCAATCGATAGAGGAGAAGAAACCAACCGTTTCCACCAAAAATCACAGCCAGAGGTAGCCGAAAATCGTCCCGCCGTCGCAGTCACCTTCGGCTATGATTCTGGGTCGGTGAAACTCGGTCAACCCACTTGCCAAAAATGTAAACTTCTCACTTTCCCAGAATAGAAACCAGTATTTATACCAGCGATTTAGCCATAACAAAATTTCTGATATTTCCGTAAAATTTTCGCTGACCATAACTTCTTCGTCGTAACTCCGATTTTAATACTTGATGTAGCCACGAACTTGTATCAACAAAATTTACAACTTTATCCTAAGAAATTTCTTGAAGAACAATATCGATAAAATCTTGACGAAACGCCAGCAAAAGTTACCAACGATAAAAACTAATTACCATCAACGATTAACTTTATTAATTAGTGACTAACCACATAAATTCCGATTAATGTATAATGATGTTCCGGGTCATAACAATGTACCCCCCTTACAAAAATTTCGCCCTCAAAATTTACACATAAACGTTCCAGCTAGTGACTTCAAGCTCATAAAAACAGCTGCAACTAAGAGAATGATTCATAAACTTGTTACTAAACTAACATTTCATCAATATGTCACACTCATTAAATCTGAAGTCATAATAATCACTCCAAATAAATCTGATACCAGAAGTGACATAATTCAAATTCAATAATGTGCATACTTAAAAGCTTCTGATATCCATGCCAAAACTAATGGCCAAATTTACCAACATGCTCTAACTCTATCGGCCAGACTTACCCGAAGATTTCCTAAACAAGGTCCCACCAAGGTAACTAAATTGATAATGGTGCGGTTCTAACAAAGAAGTGGCACACAAATCACCATTAGAACCTACCACCGAAAAATGACTGAGATGTCCAACCACAGACAATCACTCATAAGGTGCATATTCAAACCACCAAGATCACAAACAGGGGACCCAACAAACTTGTTTAAAATCGCAACCAACATGGGTAATTGGCCGATCCGCAACGAACTCAAAATCATAAACAGTTCTCAGAATTACTTACGGAAAATTGGGCATATCCTCCTCTAAAATTTAAGAAACCTAAAACCTATATAACGAAAGTATTCCAATAATCTCAACTCAAGAATATAAACTGTGGGCTCCACATCCCGTCTAGATTTCTCATAAATCAACATAACTGTAACATGAATATAAACTACTAATACTTATCTAATTTCATGAATCATATTGATCGCCAAACCATATATCTCCATCATATATAACTCTCAAGAATATACTACCTCAACAAACATCTACAATACCATAAAGAGGCTTAAAAGAATATATCCACAGTAAACCTCAAATAAATTCATATCTATGGGCGAGAATGAGAAAGTCAAACTGACATCGCAATACTATGAATTGAAGATATAACTCGGCATTCTATTTGAAGTTCCCAAATAGTCGCTACTGTTAAGTCAATAATATCCAATATTTTCGCAGTCGAACAAATATCAATGTATAACCTGAACCTCAGCATTTGCTCGATTATTTCCAGAGCTCAAATACTCGAATTGAAAACTAAGTGTCTAACAACATGCACCTCAATGATTTACTTATATAGCTTCCACAACCACATAGCTATTACTGACACAAGCTAATAGACCTAAAGGAATTAGGCATAGGCCACAAATACATATACATGTAAACTGACAATAACAGTCCATTGAAAATAATATTGGGATGCCAAATTATCGTCCCAAAAATGAAAAATCAAATTGTTGTACCCTTCCATGTTGTACCATCTTAGATATTATAATTCCTCTAACACCGGATCATCATAGTACTGTGAAATCTAAAAAACGCGACAGTTCCCGATAACATGAGGTGTTAGAACTCCAGATTTTATAAAGCTAGAAGAACTAAATTAAATCGTCGTCGCCAATCATAACCGTGGTCGGAATTCGGGCTCGTGTGTAAAATCCTCTTATACTTTTGTTGTGATAAACACTGAGTTATCAATAGGATGCTCCAAATCACGTCTAGGAGAAATCCAGAAATCATACAACATACAAATTTCAAATCATACATATCTGCTACTAATCTCCATGTACATCTGTAACGCTCGTAAACCTATATCTGACATCGAACTGAAACAATTTAATTTATGCGGCATAATGTACACACCACCAGTCCATTGTGATTACAATATTATTTCCTCCGAGAACTCATGTGATTAATAACTAGAAGAAATACATTTCCGTGTTGGTGGCATGAAGTGAAAAGTATCCTTTCACGAGAGAATGTGTTCACGACAAAAAAATGAACACAGAGAATATATGAAACAGCAAAAGTGAAAATATTTTAGGTTAACAAAATTGAATTAATAGAATTCCTCAAAGAATGAATGAGTTTCGAGGAAGAAATATCAAGAATAAATCAATCATCGACCCCTGGTAATGGACATTTGTTCTTTCCCAAAAATTGGATAAATTTCCAATAAGCGATGCATAACCTCGTTGAACCATCCTTCACAATCACAAATAATATTGGGGCTCCTTACGATGAAATACTAGAATGGATGAAATTCTCGTCGATCACTTCCTGAAGTTGAGTCTGCCACTCTCGCAACTCATCTCGAGCCATCCGATAAGATACTTAAGTTATAGGATCAGTACTCAATAATAACTCAACAACAAAATCTCTCCTGAACTGTAGGTAAACCTGGTAACTTCTTGGGAAATATATTGGGATACACATTTACTACTTCAATCGAATCATTACAAGAAGTTGGGACACTAATTTTCACGACATGTGTCAATTATGTGGTACATATCTCCCACAACAACATCACAGCCATCACGGCTGAACCCAGGCAAAAACTAATACGTTTATCTCACTATGGAACAAAATATCAGGCAACGCCAGACAAAACACCTATTCTCGATAACCGTCTACCAATGCCTAATCATGGCTCAAGAACTCCATGCCTAAGATCAAATCAATATCTACTTGATCCAGAAGTACTAAATTAGTAGACAAACTAAAACCTTTGAACATACACTGCAATCTCTATAAACTAATACAAATAGAATCACCTCTCCAGAGGGATAAATTCACTTGCCACAATTTCGAAAAGGATGTGATAGGTACGTTGATTATGGACGCCCACCTTCTCGATATAACAGAACATGTCACCTACCGGGTCAAACAAAATATAAACAACATAGTCAAAAACATTAAACGTACAAATAATGACCTCCAAAGATGTTCGGGGTTCCCGTAGAATCATTCGGTGAAGGCGAGCCTGACCTAACAATCCTATCAGTCGTCCTCCTGACCTCAGTCCTGGTATGGTGGTCGGGGTGATGGCGTCGGTCTGACTCCCTAAGTAATTCTCTAGTAGCCACCAGAATTGAGAGCTAGAATTTCACCAGAGGTGTCCCTCTATGGACATTCCTTTGCAAAGAGGTTCACCTGACCATAACGGTAAAATACTAATATCCCCAATGGGCATTGCCTAAAACTATATTTATGGAAAATGTTACATAAAAGAGAATCTCTGGGCGCTGGGGAAATAAATCCAAATCCTCCAGAACTCACCCAAAACTCTCGTCTCTGGCGCCGGCTCCTTCCCCATGTCAGTAACAACTTGAACGATGGGCACTAAGAGATGAGGTATGAGATCTCACGCCAGAAAATGATGTGGAACCAATTATGTTGTAATCTCTATTCATTGAATATCTATGGCAAGGTTCACTACCCTCAAATCATCAACTAATACCCTACAAAAATTAAGGTCAAATCTCACATTAAACTGTAGCACAGAAACATTCATCGAAGTCCGTGTATGGCGTGCTTGCCATAAATGTAGAAATTACAAGTCACAAGCCTTTCTCAGACCTCCAGCATTTTTCCCTCACTGTTCTGAAAAAATAAGCAATACGTACTGATACACCATAGCTGACAAATTTTCTCTCTGTAGATTCACGAACTCTGCATGCTTCCTCTCCCCATCCACCTTACTGGAAAGCGACACCTCCAAAAATTGATGATCTTGGCCCACGAGGTAGTAACCTCCTGCCCCTTGGTGTTCATCCACCAACGTTAGGAATAGTTTTGCAATAGACCGACAACTAACTCTGTCCTCTGCACAGGTATCAGCTGAGGACACATACGGTTGCAAACTTGGCCATTCTCGGTAAGCCAGTTCTCACACAGCACCTGATCGTGAGAACCAAGGAAAGGCACAACACCTGCCTTATTAGCCTGATTAACAAGATCGTCACGGTCCTCCCATGGCGCTGATATCATGCATGTAAATAGCTCACACATCTGCTGGGCCAATAATTGCGCCTCGTCTTGAAGAGCTGGTTGTCGAGACATAATGATCTACGAGTCCACCACTACTTATTAGCCCCCCAAACCACACCAAGAAAACTGGCTCAACTAGAAGACTTTGAACACTTAACAATGCACAACACTTGGAAGTGATGGGGATCCACCGGCTGGTCGGACCACCCCTCCCGGGATTATTTTACACTATCAAATGTCCGAAACGATCTAACCAAGGAAGTTTACAGAATCTATGCCTAATGCTTTGATGCCAACTAAAAGGACCCAACCATAGATTAACTCGTAATCTATGATCATGCCCTAACGACAAAACTTAAACTACAGATTTCTGTAAAAAAAAAATTGACATAGTTTTCTCTACGAAGTGGATTACCAGAAACCTGCAAGAAAATCACACTTCGGATTTTCCACAAACAACACCGTGGATCACCGATGTCCATCCGAATTTCTCAATAAAGTGCGGAAAGTAATTTAATTAAAATGCTGGAACAATAATACATGAACTGAAAAATCATAATCCAGCAATGCTAACAATTCACTACAAACACTAAAAAATATTTACAACACTAGTGTCCAGAGTGACTTCTAGGAGTAGTATAAAACATATGAAAATATACTGCTAGTGGGAGAAAATCTACAGTAAGGTATGATAATCTGGTGGACTCAAAGCCTCTGGGGACCAAAATCTAGCTCAGGAGACGTACTGCAACCTGGGCACGGAAAATCGAAAGGTACAAGGAAAGGCAGATAAAAACATAAAAACGTTAGCGTGAGTGGACAAAAACTCAAAATCAGTGTAAAATAATAAAATATTCTATTTGTGCCTTTTCGCTTATTTCTATGAAATCATGCGAGTTAAAAATAATAAACTGAATAAAATATGGAGGTGGGCGCTCAGAGTGTTTGTTCATAACTCGAAGCGTCTCCATGACTGTAAATAAAAGGTGACAGGATTATCCAGGGTGTTTATCCTAACCCGAGACAATTTGGGTCGGCAAGGTGTTTATCTTAACCCGACCTGACCCTACTAGTCAGTGATCAGCCAACTAGTCAAAGCATCAATACACAAAATAAAACCATCACAAATATACCTCCACACTCGATTGTAATACAATAAAGGAAACTGTAAATCTGCATAAACATAAACTCGCAGCAACTATGAAAATAATTAATTGTCTACTCACCGTACTATGCCGGGATATTTATAAAGTCGAAACCTGCTAATCGGCGCAATAATCATCCGACATGGCCCGCTAACTCGTAATCCTAAAAGCACGATTAAAATTAATATCTATTTGTTGATATTCATAATGAATAGCTAAACTCGTAATCCGACGAGCAATAATGTCAAGAATCTCACATTCTCGAATAACGTATTTTCATACTAAAGACGAATTTAATCAAATTCCGAATTCAGTTCCTTGCATTCCTTCAGTATAAATCAATTTTAGAGTCACAACAAAACTCTCAAACATCGAGCGATTCCAATTTAAGTCGATAGTCGGATAGTCCGTTAAAAATATCGTGAAATCAATTAATTACTATTCGATTAAACAACAGTCTAAATTAATCAAGTCAAGATCCATTCAAGATTTTCACCATTGCATTCGTCATGAAATTACAAGAGGAACGACATAAAAATTTTCCGAAAATTCACCTCAACGGAGCCCCGCCGCGCAAGGCGACACGTGGGCCACTCACCACCGTCGGCGGCGGCCAGAATCCCATCGGCACCAAACCATGCAACCTACATACCAAAATGTTCATCTCAACAAGCCCAACAACATTGTAGTATAACACAATATCAAAATCAAACCAGAAATTAACAAAATCCACCGTTGAAATTACAAACCCTCGCCAAAAAATATATCCTCTGTTCGTCGCCGTCTGGCCACAGCAGGGTCCGAGTGAAAAGACTCAACCCCGATTTAGTTTCCTAAACCGGAATCAAACCCTTTCTGAAAACACAAACCAATAAAAACCATAAAAATTTTGGCAGAGTAACGCTACTAACACGGAATTGCCATTAACCTGCACCCGGAAAATAACACTTCATCTTATGCCACAAAAATCAAACCGTGGGCACCAATCCCATCCGTATTTCTCAATATCACAACAGTAATGTAAAGTAATCAATAAAACTATACTTTACAGAAATCCGGGGAAAATCGTATAAAAGTATAACATAAGAGTGCTCAGAGCGACTTCTAGTATATATATACAAATAGTTGGCCAAACAAAGAACCTACCATAAAAGAAACATCGCTCAAATATTAAGCCTCCGACCGCGACGTGCGACACCAGAATCCGAACTGCATACTGGGCACGGAAACCGAAAAGCCCAGCGGAAAGACATATAAACCGTTAGAGTGAGTGGACGAAAAATAAATGTCTTTCACCGAATAATATATATTATAAAAACATATGCGAGTCAAAATGAAAGAATATGATATAGTACACGAGGTGAACCCAAACTCCTTCAGCGTACAGAGCATGCATAGAAAAATCTCACGGGGTCACTCATGGACACATCCGTGCTAGTAGAGTCCGAATCACGGGATCCCAGACCCACATGTAATTCTAGCTAGAAAGGCCTCAGGTCAAAGGTCTTCCCCCCCCCCTCCCCCGCCCCCGGTAAAGGCCTCGGGTCAGAGGTCATAGCCTCCCCCGGTAAACATCCTCGGGGATTAGCCGGGATGCAAGTGTATCGATACAACAATATATACTGTGACTGTACTTTGTGTAAATCAAATTATAAATAGTTTCATGCATACGTATAAAGCATAATGTAAATGCATAATCGTAAAGCACATGCTCGTATAAGTCATAATCACAAACGTATTCTCAGGCTTGTAAAATGTAATATAAAGACTCGCAATCGATCAGTGAAAAGAAAGGTCCACTCACAGATGAGCATAACGCAATACGCGTTAATCCTGTGATCCGACGGAAAATCCCTCGCCAAACGAACGATCACGATCCCCTGAATAATCATAAAATCCACTGCTCAAAATCATAACTCGAAACCTCAAATCATATCACGAGAAGCAACCGATCCCGGAAACATATAATTCAATATCGACAAAATTGTCAAAATCCAATTATCACACCACAAAACCTCGCTATAATTTCCGATGCTCAATTCGAAAAACAAACCTCACCACTGCGATTGGAGCGCGATTCCAAACGAAACGACATATAACTCGTCGAAAAACACATCGTCAGAAAAAGCGCCGTCGGCCTCCAGAAATTCAAACCTACCCAGAAAAATTCAAGCTACACATGGATTTGAAGATCTCGACATTTCCAACAACTTTCCAGTTCAAAGTTAAGGCCAATTTTCATCGGAAAACCTCCAAAATTCAACTCAAAGTTCCAAACCCTTACTGGAATTTCAAACCGATCGATCTCTCTCCTCCGGCCACGGCAACCTCCCAAACCACTTGCAATAGCTTCCTCACCTCGAGGCTAACAAAACCCCTCAAACCCCAAGCTCCATCTCCGCCAGAGAAGCCACCTCCGACCACCCCGAATTCTCGCCGGAAATCATCGAATTTTGCCGCCGCATTTCTTCCTCCTCCGGCCACCATAGAGGGTGATCCAACTCTCAAATCGAAGAGGGCCACAAGCCCAACAAATTCTGTGAAGGGACCCCGGCCAACCATGGCCAGAATCGGCCTCCACGGCGAGGCAAAGTTCAAGGTGCCCAAACGGCAAAATGGGTCGACCCACCCGGTCAACACAGTCAACCCAGCTTACTATTTTTGGAAACTTTCCCCAATTGGCATGTATCGCTTCCGTATTTATACCGTACACGTATCGAACCCCAAACGGATAAATACGACAATATTCGACGGACGAAAATATTCACAACTTATTCCTCATAACTCAGAAAAATCCTCCGGAAGTTCCCACGAGCTCGAAATTAAATTCTCTACAACTTTCGCGAAGGATCCCAAATCAAATTCTCGCCCGATAATTTAGTCGGTAAAGAAGCCGCAATATTAATCAATTACGTCAAAATCGCGACTAATCGCGAAACTCACAAATCAAGTCGATAACCATTCTATTTACGGTTCGGGTCGATCAATGGTCCAAAACGGATCAGAATCACGATTCGGATAGATTCGAATACGAACGGATAAACTCGACGATATTCTGAAATTTCAAATATTCATATTATATTCCTCGGTCGTCGAAGTAATAATCCGAAACCGCCCACGAACTCGAAATCACGCGTACAACAATTCTCGAGAAGTGACTCAACTCAAATTCTCGGCCAATAATTAAGTCGTGATCAAAGCCGGCAATTCAATCAATTTACGAAAAACTGCGATTACGCGCAAGCTCGTGGATTAAGCCAATTACACTACTGATTATGTTCCGGGTCTACCCCCCTAAAAAAAATTTCGACCTCGAAATTTCCAAGCCTGCCAACTGAAAAGTAGGAACACTGCCTCCGTATACAGCTCAACTCTCCAGTGGTAACCTCAACTGAACGACTCTGTCAATGGAAAATATCTTTGTACCCTCAAATCTCGAATCTGAACTGGCTCCTCCACAAATGCCTAGTCTTCCTGCATAAAGAACTAATAGGGTACAAAACACGCAACAAATCTGAAATGTAATCCCACCACACGGAATACGACATACACAAAGGCCAACACTATAGGCAATACCAAACTATACAGCACAACACAAATTCACACCATGATCACATACAGACCAAAATAACGTGGCAAATTCATAACTCAACCTGCTCACATCAATATAACTTTAATGTCGAACTCGAGCAATTATCAATTTGTCCCTGCTAATCCAAAGGTCTGTGGTAGCACATTCCACTAAATCAGGATCAAACGTCAGCTTAAACCGAATTCGCTCCAACACAATGGAGTGCAACAGTGATTCTCATAAATGACTTCATATAATGTCAAATCAATACGGGTCTGTAAACTGGTACTGCAAGCAATCTCGAACAAATGAAACTGCGGGTCTCAAATTCTTCGGAACTGTAATCTGGTCCCCAATGCTCACTGCAATGCTTACCAACACTCTGTTGTAACTGATTATCTCGATTAGCAAACTGGGACACAGGCACATCATGAAAATGGACAACCTCCGCCAAATACAGCTATACCAGCCTGCCACTGAAATCTTTTGCGAAAGTACAAGGAAAAGAACTTAGTTCATCAAATGGTCCACAAAGACCCGACAACTGGTACCACTAACCGAAGTAACACTACAACATTCTTACCCATTGCCGGCAACTTTTATGTCGCCGGCAATGTTTTTGGACATTACCGGCGATTTTTGCCGGAAAAATCGCCGCCAATGTAATTTTTTTTTTTTTAACATTACCGGCGACTTACATTTAAGTCGCCGGTAATGTCTCGATGGTAATGACATTACCGGCGACTTACATTAAGTCGCCGGTAATGTCTTTTTTTTTTTTTTAAACATTACCGGCGACTTAATGTAAGTCGCCGGTAATGTCATTACCATTGAGACATTACCGGTGACTTACATTTAAGTCGCCGGTAATGTTAAAAAAAAAAAATTACATTGCCGGCGATTTTTCCGGCAAAAATCGCCGGTAATGTCCAAAAACATTGCCGGCGACATAAAAGTCGCCGGCAATGTCTCAATTTGTGGTAGTGTAAGCGATAACTGACACACAAAATCCACAGTGACAAGCTCCATCTTCTAATCGGAAATCTCCAATGGCTGTAACTTCTCGGTAAGTCTCTGCCTCACAGCCTTCACCTGCCGATAAATGTGGCATCTGCTCACATAAGCAGTTATATTCCTCTTCATGTTGCATCACGAGTAGTAAACTCGAAGTATCTGATACATCTTTGTACCACTAATACATAATGTACGCAAAACAATGAGCTTCAACATCATCACACTCTAACTCAGCTCTCGTAGCTCGCAAATTGGCTAACATGGAAACTCGAGCCACACACACATGAAACAATGAAGCTCCCGACTTCCGATTGAATACATCAGCAACAACATCCCAGATGAATAGTCAAAGTACAACTACTAGCATTTCTCGGATAAACTCAAATGTGCAGCCATAGTCGTTAGTCGACCCCATACATCTACGCTTCCTCAAGCTCAAATCTGGCTGAATATGTAAGTAGATGAAACTCAAGTGATCAATGTACATCTTACACTGCGCTGCACGCCGTAACAATAGTGTCTCGAACTCTTCGATGCTAACATAAAAACAGCAACTCCCAAATCATACATAGGATACGTAGCTTCATAGAGTTTCCACTGCTTGAAACCATGAGCCACCGCTCTGCTATGCTGCATCAAAACATAACCAAATCCAAATTTCAATGCATCGCGATAAACCACGAACTCGTCACGGTCGTCAGGTAAAGTCAAAACCGGTGCAATGGTCAACCTTTCCTTCAAGAGTAAGTAACTTTCCTCACGTGCATCGGACCACTCGAACTTGATGCATTTCTTCGTTAATCTGGAAAGTGGAGTGGCAATCCTAGAAAAACCTGTACAGAGCGTCGATAGTAACCTGCCAAACCCAAGAAACTCCTGATCTCTGGTATAGTGATAAGTCTACTCCAATTCAATCACGGCTTCTATCTGATCAGGATTCACACCGACTCCCTCAGCTGATATCACGTGACCCAAAAACTTCACGCTAATCAACCAAAACTCACACTTGCTGAACTTCGCAAACAGCTGATTATCTCATAAAGTTCGCAAAACAGCTCGCAAATGCTTTTTGTGCTGGCCCACACTCCTGGAATAAATAAGGATGTTACCGATGAACACGATCACAAACTTGTTCAGAAACCGTCTGAACACCTGGTCCATCAAGTTCATAAAAGCTGCGGGGGCATTGGTTAACCCAAACGACATGACCAAGAACTCCTGATGCCCACACCGTGATCCGAAAGCTGTGCTGGCCACATCTGACTCTCTGATCCTCAACTGATGGTATCCGGACCCGAGATCAATCTTCGAAAAGACTGAAGCTTCCTTGAGCTGATCAAACAAGTCGTCAATCCGAAGTGGAGGATACTTGCTCTTCTCTGAAGCCTGATTCAGCTTCCGCTAGTCGATACACAACCTCGTCGAACCATACTTCTTCCGCACAAATAGTACATGAGCACCCCACGGTGATACACTAGGTCGTATGAAACCTCCTCCAGCAACTCTCAAAGTTGAATCTGTAGCTCCTTCAACTCTGTTGGCGCCGTACGATAAGGTGCCTGTGATATGGGTCCAGTGCTCGATAAAAGCTCAATGGTGAAATCGATCTCCCGAACTGGAGGAATACCCGGTAGCTCTTCTGGAAACACATCTGGAAACTCGGGAACCACCGCAATATCACCAACGTCTAACATAGCAGCCGTAATATCCACAACACGAGCTAAGTAAGCAACACAACCCTTTTCATCATCCGCTCCGCCTTCATCGCTGAAATCACACATGGCAATGAAATATTCTTCTCACCGTGAAACAGTATCTCTGGGAACCCTGGTCATCGAAACATGATCTTCTTCTTGTGACAAACGAACGTAGCTCAATGTGTCGTTAAAAGTTCATACTCAAAATCACATCAAAATCGACGATATCCAGCAATAACATATCCGCGGCTAACCCATATCCTCCAACAAAGATCCTGCAACCTCCGGATGGATGCAACACTCTCCAAAACCTCGGAAGTGGAGATACAAGTACAATAGCCATGGATGCCAAGCAATGGTAACCTCAGAGAAACTTTGTCCTCATACAAGGTTATGGCACGAACTCCGGCATGCCCAATTAGCCGTCCACGTCAATTGCAACTTGCTGATTTACTCGTCTAGAAGGCTGCGTTGGTCAAACTCCAGAAATGGCATCTTGACCTTCTCCTGAATTCTGAGCTGCCGAACAGCTAAAACAGCTGACTGAAGACGCTCCCTCGTAGCGTGACCCTCCTGGCCACCAAAATAGCATCTGAGAGTGCCCCTCTGACACAAATCACAGCGACGCCTGCTGTGTGGAAGGATCACCAATGATCACCCAAACTCATGCCATAGGTACAAGTCCACTACTCTGTGATCTCCATCACCACCAAACGGATCTCCTGCTTATTCAGATGACCCTCAACATAATCGAAAAAGGCCACAGCCTGATGAAGATACTGATCCCGAGGTGCCTGAACTTAACCTCATCAAAATCTCGACTAAGTCCACTTTCCTCAAACCAACATGTCGGAAACCGCGTGCGCCTTTCCTTCTCGATATCTTCGCCTCTGAGTGCAGTACATCAAACTCCTCACGGTTATCTCGAGGCATAACAGTCAAAATCCCTCTGATGCTCAGGTTCAAACTCATCTCGAACCTCGTGCACTGCTTCCTCTGAAGCTACATAATGCGTGCATACTGGGACAAACATGTGAACGATACATCTCTGCCTCAGGTGAGTAAACACTCCATATTCCATTGTTAGGTAGCCTGATTGAACCATTACCGTATAAACAACACCCCGAATATAGGTCATGGAGTCGCAACAAGAACTCACACAATACTAGCCCACCGAATGCAATGATCTGACTCAGGCAAAACATCAACTACCATAATTCTTTGCTCAAAAGTAAAATATAGGCACCCATACACGCACAACCGACAAACCATGCCACACATATCTCTGAATCCAGAATGCTCATCCAAACCCACAACTCACTGTCAAGTCGCGCGCTGACTAATCCTCAATAGGATCCATAACCGTACCGACACGGAAAGTACGTCAAGGAGGCATCCTAATGAATAAGACATTGTTCACAACAAACAGGACGTAATCATGGAACTTCAAATATTTGAAAGCATACAACACCCAGAGCATTGATGAGTATCCTCCGGCCGGTCGGGTCATCGCTCTAGACATGTTGTACATTCTCAAATATCCTTAGTAAACACGACTATAGAAGTCTACAGAACCTAAAACCTAATGCTCTGATACCAAGCTGAAAGGACTCAACCCCGATTTAGTTTCCTAAACCGGAATCAAACCCTTTCTGAAAACACGAACCAACAAAAACCATAAAAATTTTGGCAGAGTAACGCTACTAATCCGGAATTGCCATTAACCTGCACCCAAAAAATAACACTTCATCCTATGCCACAAAAATCAAACCGTGGACACCAATCCCATCCGGATTTCTCAATATCACAACAGTAATGTAAAGTAATCAATAAAATTATACTTTACAGAAATCCGGGGAAAAATCGTATAAAAGTATAACATAAGAGTGCTCAGAGCGACTTCTAGTATATATATACAAATAGTAGGCCAAACAAAGAACCTACCATAAAAGAAACATCGCTCGAATACTAAGCCTCCGACCGCGACGTGCGACACCAGAATCCGAACTGCATACTGGGCATGGAAACCGAAAAGCCCAGGGGAAAGACATATAAACCATTAGAGTGAGTGGACGAAAAATAAATGTCTTTCGCCGAATAATATATGTTATAAAAACATATGCGAGTCAAAATGAAAGAATATGATATAGTACACGAGGTGAACCCAAACTCCTCCAGCGTACAAAGCATGCATAGAAAAATCCCACGGGGTCACTCATGGACACATCTGTGCTAGTACAGTCCGAATCACGGGATCCCAGACCCACACGTGATTCTAGCCAGAAAGGCCTCAAGTCAAAGGTCTGCCCCCCCCCCTCCCCCGGTAAACATCCTCGGGGATCAGCCGGGATGCAAGTGTATCGATACAACAATATATACTGTGACGGTACTCTGTGTAAATCAAATCATAAATAGTTTCATGCATATGTATAAAGCATAATGTAAATGCATAATCGTAAATCACATGCTCGTATAAGTCATAATCACAAACGTATTCTCATGCTTGTAAAATGTAATATAAAGACTCGCAATCGATCAGTGAAAATAAAGGTCCACTCACAGATGAGCATAACGCAATACGCGTTAATCCCGTGATCCGGCGGAAAATCTCTCGCCAAACGAACGATCACGATCCCCTGAATAATCATAAAATCCACTACTCAAAATCATAACTCGAAACCTCAAATCATATCACGAGAAGCAACCGTTCCCGGAAACATATAATTCAATATCGACAAAATTGTCAAAATCCAATTATCACACTACAAAACCTCGCTAAAATTTCCGATGCTCAATTCGAAAAACAAACCTCACCACTGCGATCGGAGCGCAATTCTGAGCGAAACGACATATAACTCGTCGAAAAACACGTCGACGGAAAAAGCGCCGCCGGCCGCCGGAAATTCAAACCTACCCAGAAAAATTTAAGCTACACATGGATTTGAAGATCTCGGCATTTCCAACAACTTTCCAGTTCAAAGTTAAGGCCAATTTTGATCGGAAAACCTCCAAAATTCAACTCAAAGTTCCAAACCCTTACCGGAATTTCAAACCGATCGATCTCTCTCCTCTGGCCACGGCAACCTCCCAAACCACTTGCAATAGTTTCCTCATCTCGAGGCTAACGAAACCCCTCAAACCCCGAGCTCCATCTCTGGCAGAAAAGCTACCTCCGACCACCCCAAATTCTCGCCGGAAATCACCGAAGTTCACCGCCGCATTTCTTCCTCCTCCGGCCACCACAGAGGGTGATCCAAATCTCAAATCGAATAGGGCCACAAGCCCAACAAATTCCGTGAAGGGACCCCGGCCAACCATGGCCGGAATCGACCTCCACGGCGAGGCAAAGTTCACGGTGCCCAAACGGCAAAATGGGTCGACCCACCCGGTCAACACAGTAAACCCAGCTTACTATTTTTGGAAAATTTCCCCAATCGGCATGTATCGCTTCCGTATTTATACCGTACACATATCGAACTCCAAACGGATAAATACGACAATATTTGACGGACGAAAATATTCACAACTTATTCCTCGTAACTCAGAAAAATCCTCCGGAAGTTCCCACGAACTCGAAGGATCCCAAATCAAATTTTCGCCCGATAATTTAGTCGTTAAAGAAGTCGCCATATTAATCAATTACGTCAAAATTGCGACTAATCGCGAAACACACAAATCAAGTCGATAACCATTCCATTTACGGTTCGGGTCGATCAATGGTCTAAAATGGATCACAATCACGATTCGGATAGATTCAAATACGAACGGATAAACTCGACAATATTCCGAAATTTCAAATATTCATATTATATTCCTCGGTTGTCGAAATAATAATCCGGAACCACCCACGAACTCGAAATCACGCGTACAACAACTCTCGAGAAGAGACTCAACTTAAATTCTAGGCCAATAATTAAGTCGTGATCGAAGCCGGCAATTCAATCAATTTACGAAAAACTGCGATTACGCGCAAGCTCGTGGATGAAGCCGATTACACTACTGATTCTGTTCCGGGTCATCACACCGAGACCCATCGCAATCGATCTGCCTCTTCTAAGGCTTCAAAACCCCTCTGGGTTTGACGTCCAATGCGACTGTGAGCGTCACCACTGTCGCCGAGAAAATCAACCATGAAACCGCCACTTTCTCGACCTCGATTCTCTCGCCTCCGGCCACCAACGTCGGAGATGCACCCACCAATCGATAGAAGAGAAGAAACCCAACCACTTCCACTAAAAATCACTGCCGGAGGTGGCCGGAAACCGTCTCGCCTTCGGCGGCGATTCTGGGTTGGGGAGCTCTGTCAAAGCGGGTCAACCCACTTGCCAAAAATAGAAACTTCTCACTTTCCCAAAATAGAAACCAATTTTCATACCCACAAATTTGCGATAAAACGTTTTCTGATATTTCTGTAAAAATTCCGCTGACAATAACTTCTTCATCTTAACTCCGATTTAAACACTTGACGTGGCCAGAAACTCGTATCAACAAACTCTACAACTTTAAACTAAGAAATTTCTTGAAACACAAAATTGAAAAAATGTTGACGAAACGCCAGCAAAAGTTACCGACGGTAAAAACTAATTACCATCGATGATTAACGTAATTAATTAGCAACTAACAACATAAATCAGATTATCGTATAATAATGTTCCGGGTGATAACATCATGTGATTAGATTGAGATGTGCACTATATGTATTAAAGCAATCCGGTAGAATGTGATACACACGTCTAAGCTAGACTACTTGATTAAGAATGGATACGAGAGTGATTATTTATGCCTATGCGTGTTCATTAAACGAACAAGTTCAGGATTTGTCATTGTAGCAGTCTATGTAGATGATATGAACATCATCGGGTCTCTTGATGAGATTAATAAGACGGTTGGCTACTTGAAACCTGAGTTTGAAATGAAAGACTTTGGTACGACTTGATTTTGTCTTGGTTTAGAGTTGGAACGTCGAGTTGGTGGAATTCTTATGCACTAGTTAGCTTATAAAAGAAGCTCAAGCAATGTAACATGGACAAAGAATACTCTCTTTGCACACTAATGGCTGTACACAATCTGGAGCCCAAAAAAGATATGTTTCCTCCAAAAGATGATGATGATGAGGTTTTGGGAGCTAAGGTACCATATCTCAGTGTTATTGGAGCTTTGCAGTGTTTAGCTAAGTGCACACGTCCAGACATTGCCTTCTTTGTGAACTTGTTATCTAGGTTTAGTTCTTCGCCAACGCAACATCATTGGAATGGAGTAAAGCATATTTCAAGTACTTGAATGGATCCATTAACTTGAGCTTGTTCTTTCCTACAAGAAGCATGAGAGAAACTTGAAATTCTGAAAAAAGGAATTGTCGAAACGTAGCTGTCAGACTCTGCCCAGTTCACCTCGTTAAACATGTCTCTCGATCCGTCGAGACCTTATATCGACCCGTCGTAGATAGCTCCTTGGACGAATCAGCAGAGTCACTATACCCGTCGAGTGAGACTTTCGACCCGTTGAAGGATGCTCCGGCTGCAAACACTGAACCATCTTTCAGTGTATTCCCCGACCTATTTCAAGACAGCAAATGATGTGTTGGTAGGATTTGCTGATTTTCTGTATATACTTTGTTGGCAATCCTTCTAAGAAACAAAACACAACCTCAGTAGGTATATGTGTTCAAAATATGAAGATTAAGCAAGAAGAACAAGTGAAGAACCTACTAATCTCATTAGTACTCAAGTAAATCATGCATGTGCACTTCATAGTCTTTCACTGAGGATGACTGCTTAGCCTCATATCCCAAGTATGTCTGTCTTAGCTGAAACATACTGATGTATCTTATTTTAGAAGTTGGAAACTGGGTTTTCAAATTCAAAATCGTTTTGCTGAGTCAATCATTTTACCTTGAAGCTCAAGAAGTTTTAAGAAGTTGTATTTGCTAGGGTTCTTAGCCTCAAAAGCTTTTTCTAGGGTTCTTTGGAACCTGTGGCTTTGCTTTTGCCTTTTGGTATGATAGGCACCAGCTGAGTTTATGATTCATAAACCAAGATATCAGCGGAGCACTTTGATTTCTAGAAAAAGAGTTTTGACAACTCATATGTGAGCCTCTATTTAGAGTTAGCATACAAAAACCTTTTGTCTTGTTCTAAAATCAAATCACTTTTTAGGGAAGCTCTAGTCTGTCTTTTTTGTTTGGCCTTAACATTCATATGTCACTTTCTTGCATTTGGAAAAACACAAACGTCCAAGAATAGCTCTGGCCTAATGCTTATACGGCTGCTCTCATGCTCTCATAGCAGACCTCATTGGCTATATAAGGACAACAACACACTCTTGACTCTTTGGTTGAAGAAAATGATATTTGAGCATCTTTAAAACTCAGAGTTCTTTGTAGTGTTCTTCTGTTATCTCTAAGCATTCCCTTCGCTTGTATGTAAGTTTTAGAGTCCAGTACAAAATGATTTATCATTCATACGCATATGCATCTTGCACACCATTAAGATTGGTCTGGTAGTGCAAAAACCCGAGAAGCATTTCATGTAGAATAAATTTACAAATAACTAAGTTTTGAGGTGAAGCTTCTGATAATCTTTCATATGTAAACACTTAGAGGCAAGAGAGAGTGTAGCTCTGTTTGATTAGTAGAGAGACTAATGAGGATATCATAAGGGTTATGTATCCCCAGAATACAAGAGTCTTATAAGAAGTATTTTTCACATAGTGGAAAGGTTTTTCCCTCAAGAGTTAGGGGCACACAGTTTTTCTCCCTGGTTACAGGGTTTCTACTCTAAAGAAAAATATCTTGGTGTACTTATCGCTTTGATTTATTTTCATTAATCGTAAATCTATTATTCAGAATAGTTCACTCTTTAGCAATCCCCGAGAACAAATTTACGGGAAAAACTTAACAATGGCTTATTCACACCACACCCCCCCCCCCCCTCCTCTCTAATGTTGGGTATCTCTTTGACCCGCATAGAAGACGTTTCCAAGCTGGTTATGTTTTCACTATTTGGAACACGGTGACTTTTGAGATCTACAAAGAAAATCCTTATCACTACTTCCTCGAATCATTTTAAGATCATAGCTATGCATAAAGTTGTTAAAGAGTGTGTCATACTTAGGTTAGTAATATACCATATTTGAGGGTCTAGTGAATTATCATCTATTACGATAACACCAACTTATATCTTTGAACATAATGTGGCTTACATTGAATAGATGAAATTGAATTGATGAAGTTGGATTACATTAAGGGTGATCATACTAAACACATTTCGTCGAAGTACTTATTCAATTAACAACATCAGCAGTTACTGAATATCCATGTGAACCAGATTGATTCAGTGGATAACGCTGCAGACTTGTTCACCAAGTCACTTCTAAAATCTACATTTGTGAAACATGTGAGATGCATTGGTATGTGACGTTTATCTGAACTCCAATATTGAGTTATAAATCAGGGGGAGTCTGCATCACATGTAGTAACTTTTGTAGTTGATGCGTTGTGCTCTTTTTTCCTTTGACCAAACTTTTGTATTGCTTATGAGGTTTTTGTTTTCTTGGCAAGATTTTTAGTGAGGCAACATGTAATGCATCATACATTAGGAGCTCGACACAAGATGGAGTGCTCAAGAAAAGTATATTCCTGGTATCTCAGTTTATGTCTTGTTCTAAATAAAGTAGAAATAGATATTCTAGCAATCCCTTATTTATAGGGATATGGGATTGTAATTTTTTGTAATGCCTGTATTTAATGTCATCTATCAATGAATAAAAATACAGTTTCAGTCTACAGTTATTCAAAAGTTTTACGAAGATATCAAACTGACCGATAAAAAGATATAATTTTTTTTAAACATCTGAGATTGTAGATGTATTTTTCTTAAATAGAATGAACAAACTCAAATATATCAAATATGTATGGGTTAAATACTTGAATGAGCAGTGTTAGAATACAAAGGTTTTATGACGAATCTTGTTATGATTTGAGGGGATATTCTTCATTGAGGACCCTTATAATGAGGACTTGGTGAATACCTTCTCATTAATCCAACTTTTTCTTTATATTTTGACAAATTCACCATTGATTAGATAGCTAATGATGAGTAGATCACTCATTCAAAATTTCACGAAAATTGAAAATTGTTAAGTCATTCATAATCAAAATTTATCACTTATGAACATGCACGATGTATGTTTGACAGTTTTGATTCGTCCATTGATTTTCAATTTGGATGAAAATTTGTAGAAATGATCTACTCATAAATATCTAAACATCTAACGGTTAACTTTATAAAAATGTTATCAAAAAATAACTCTTACGACAATTTTATAAAAGGTACTCATTAAATCCTCATTATAAGAATTCTCATTGGAAGAGTTCTCATGATTTGAGATGCTCTATTTGTGTTCATTGTAATACGGTTTGGATGTCCTCTCCAAATATGTATTATGCAGTTTCATTTTTTTTCGTCCTTATTTCAAAAAAAAGAAAGAAAATACTTAGAATGATATTGGGCTTGGTAAAACGTTGGATAAGTCGTCAATTGGGCATAAAAGTTGGGCTTTAACTCGCTCGTAATGTGACCGACATGGACTTTTGATTATAAATCCAAAACGACGCCGTATGCCGGACCACAAAACCCTGATTTCGCAATCTAGGGTTTTCAGCAGAGGCGGCCGAGACCCAAAGTTTGAGAGCTAAGCAAAAATGGGAGGCAAGTGTCCACACAGGAGCGTTAAGAAGAGAAGATACTCCCACAAGACTCATCGTCGTAGCAAGTTCCTCGTGAAAGGTGACGATTTGGTCTACGCTGGTCTCAAGAAAGCAGAGGATCAGCCCCCACGATGTTGCCTCTCGATGAAGACATCATTGGGATGGGCCAGCACTACTGTCTTCACTGCGAATATGCTCCTTCTTCTTATTCTTTTTGGTTTTCGTATACGAAACTTTAATTGGGTCTATGATATTTTGATGTTTTATGTATGATTTATATTATACTTGCCTCCTGTTTGTTTCGATGCTTCATTGATTTAGTTTGATCCTTTTTCTGATGGGTATATAATTTGATTTGGGATTGCAGTCGATACTTTGCTAACACGATGGTGAGGGATTAAGCGTCACAGGAAGCGAGTAAAGCAACTGATGGAGACACCACACACTCAGCTGGATGCTGATTTAGCTGCCGGGATGGGTATGCCTGATAACGGCCCAAAGCTTATGTCTATCTGAGGTTTATGTTATTTGTTTTTGGTCGTTGTAGCTAAGATACATGTTTACATACTGTGTTGTAAGGATGAGTTTCGTCTTGATTTCTATCTATAAGCATAGTTGTTCCTTGTTGTTAGTGCTATGCAAGTGTGATTATGATTCAGCGAGCTTCCTCATGGTTTTTGTTGTTGCTTGCATTTATCATTGTTTCATTATGAGTCTGATGTTTTGATCACATGTGCATTGTTTTCAGTTTTGTAAAATATTTGTCAAATGCCCGAATCTGGATAGTTATTCTTAGGTGTAAAGCTGGAATTTAGTACTAACGTAGGCTGGTTTTGGATTTTTGAGTCTGAGCGACTCAATTGAGAGTTTGAGACTATAGCTAATCATTCTGTTGACAATTCCTGTGGATTGTGACATTATGATGATTCCTTCTGTTTCAGATTTGTGTTATGCAAATACTGGTTCTTGTATGTTATTTCTCATGTGAGCCATATCTGGTCATTATTGCACAGTGAAATGTACATCATCTATGCAGTGATGCCTGACAGATATTGTCATTTTCATCCTTCAAGCTCAGTCGATCCCTTGTGACCACCTATTGATGTCTATTAGGCTTCAGGGGTTTAGGATAGGGGGATGCTGTGTCTTTCACTGTGCAGAATCTCTGCAATGTTCATGATTCTCTTAATCTACCTTTTGCGTTTATTGGTGTAGCTCAGGAGTTATTCAAAATAGGTATCTTTTTTAAGGATCAGTTTAGCAGGTTAGGATAATATTGGTATTCTTTGGGAGCCAATGTTCAATCGTTCATATTTCAGTGAAGTAGAGATGATGTTGTACCCAATGTTGGAAGATGCCTTCTGAGCAATGGCAAATATTGAATGTTCATGGGACAGGATGATTGTTGAAGAATTCATTAGAGACCATATGGGAAGCGGGATATCTTGTATTCAGGTGAACCTGGTAATTGGCATTCTTGAGGCAGAGGCCAAGATATCCAGGTGAACCTGGGAATTCGAAACATTAAGGAGGCAGAGGCTTAGGGGTATGCATTGTGTTTTGGTGTTGTCGAACGTATTAATGTTAGGAATGTGGAATTGGAGTCTGATTATGCATTTTTGGTTAATTCGACATCTAGCTTATCTGCAGCATCATCTTCTCGGTGTTTTACTATTTGGGTGTGCCCAGATCACGACATCCTTGGATCATAGCACTTCGACTCATATTCTTGTGAGCCAAACATGACTACAGATTCTTCATCCAAGAAGATTGTTTTTTTTTTGTTTGGTCTGAATCCAAGAAGAAGAAGATTGAGCATATGTTGGACTTGCTCATTCATGCCTTGCTAACTTGCCCAGCTCTTTTACCATACTGTATTTGGCTTGGCTTCATTTTGGTGAGGCTTAACAGTGTTGGATTGGGCCTAGTGATCGTCATTGGGCAGCCATAGTTGGCAACGTGGCTGTCGTTGGGTTGAATCAGGTTGATCATGAGCGGACCGAGCCCCGCTTGTAGGCGGTGGATGCCGGGTTGTAGAAGAAAATAGGGGTGGGTAAGAATCCTACAAATTTAAAACTCGACCCGATATTGTCCAAATCTTGCTCAGGACGGGACGAAAAATAAAATTTTCACTATTTCGTCTGGTCTCGACCTGTCCCGTTTTTTAGAGACTAGGTCGGGTATTGATTTTGAAATCCCGATAGACCAGACCCATATTCTCCCGCATAATATATTTTGTCTATTTTATCGTTTGTTTTATTAAAAGTTGACTTATTAAATTACCAAATAATTAATACTATTCAACAAAAAAAATAAAAAATTATCCTATAACAATCAAAGTATTACACTACTTGTAATTTGAATTAAATGTATCAATTAAACATGAAATGAAATTGCTTGTAGTTTAATTCTTTTAATTAAACATTAAGTAAAACAGAATTACTTTGTGTAATTGTAAACTTTTAAGTTTTATTGATAGGCCGGATAAACACTTATTCAAAGATACCTTATTTCAACCAAGATATATCATTGCATTGTCACTTATAAGGGTTATTGAATACAAGGATCGGAGTTGGTGATACTAAATCCTAACACTAAACTGAAATACTGACAGACTCAACTACAGTACACTAATGACACTACGAACCTAACCAAGACTGGCTCAAATGACACGAAATTTAGACACAACAAACTAGACACAGTGGTGGACTACCACACAAAAATTCAGGGTTTTCGGAGTTGATTTGCGTACCGAACTAAATTGGCTAAGCTACAGCTACTGCAGAAAATAAATACTAAAAGTAAAGAAATGCTAATGGATGCAAATGATTCTAAAACTATATGATTAATGAGTTAAGAGGAATGCAATCCACCACCGCCATTCCATCTTCCTAACACATACTTAACCTAATGCACATATCCATTTAATGAAAGTTCCCAGGAAGAGTTGATCGTTACAACCACATCCTATTACCTAATCCTTATGCCTATGCAGGTTTGTCATGGATCTCCCCTACATATATCCCTCTATTGAACCCATAGTCATGGACCCCAAGGTTTACAAAGAAGAAAGCATTAAACTCTAGAAAAGGTTTGAGAATCTACAAGGGTTCACAGGTACACTGTAGGCGTGTCCTGCTAGACCTATAGACTTCAATCTCCTAACGGTAAAACCAGTGTATCACTATAGAGAATCCGGTGGAAGAAATTATCTTCAGTCGCCCGTATCTTATGAAACTAGAACCCTAGCATGCATACTAAGTTGGCCACCAAAGCAAACATACAAGAACTCATACGGTGATCATTCAGAGAAAGAAACGTCATTCAAATAATATGTAAAACTAGGTTAAAGTGTATGAATTAGAAAGACTTCATGTACGGGGCTTCAAGCAACCCCTCAACAATAAGTTTAGCTACTAAAAGACATAATAAAACAGCTAAAACAAATCATAGAGTCGAAACAAACAAACTAGATGGAGAAGAGATTCTGGACGGCCAGATTTCGACCGGTCGAAATTATCCTCGACCTGTCGAACCGAGACAGGTTGGACTTCTCTTCTAGCTGCTCTCCCCCTTTGCACGAATTTGTCTTCTAATAATCTGATTCTCCCTTCTAAAAACCTAAAAATAGGTTTATATACTTCCTCCAATAGCTCTCTTAAAGTCCACGTTGGAATAGGCTTCTATAATTGCACATAACTCCTTCTTTCTTTCCATATTGAGCTAGGAATCCTTCTTTTGTTTCCTTTTCCTTTATTTCTCCACAAAACCTATTAAAACAATAAACATAAGTAAATCACTCAATAAATAACAATAAACTAAATATAGGGAACAAATTAAATACCAAATAGACACATAAATATGCGACTATCAAAATACCCCACACTTAGATATTGCTAGTCCTCGAGCAATACACTAAACCAAAACTTTAAAAATAACTCAACACAACTCTAACTACATGACTCTAACACCCTTAACGTATTGTCTCAGCAATCTACCATAATTGTAACACCAAGATTAGTATGACTTTACATTCACCTTCCATAAAATTTCGAGAGTTAATTTCAACATATGACACACATGTAACATGTAGGACGAAGACATAATCATGGTGAAAGGAACTGCAACATGCAACAAAAAATTCAAGATTCAACCACACTTAGATATGCTCTCAAAAGTGTTTCTCTCAAAAATATGTCTAAGGTTTTCACTCAACTCAACTGCTTGCCAAGTGGACCAAAGCATATGCTTACTCTTGTGACAAGTCTCCACAGATCAAAAGCTGTCATCTTGAGGATCAAAAGGACTTTCATGGGTTGTAATGGGGCTTGGCTCATAGGTTAAAGAATAAATGGATATAGAATTCAAATATGGTTCTAGAACCTAGTAGAGCACCAAATAAGATACTTCTTCAAACTTCAGAACCATGGACTTCCTCACTTTTGTGGCCAAATTTCATCTTGTTGGGCCTTTACATCATTGTTTTCATTAACAGTTAACTCAGGTATCAAGCTAAACATCACATTTTTCTTTTCTGTTTTTTTCATTCTTTTTTGTTTCATTCTTTTTTTTCTTTTTGAAACACTAGCTTGATACCCCACACTTATTTCTTTTCATCACCTTTCGACATTGTCGTCGTCTTCACATACCTGTCTCATGTATAGCTCTACCAAGTCCTAGAACAAGGGTAAAGATATAGCTATTCTAAGGTTTAAGGTCAAAGATATGTGGGTGATGACATAAAGTTTAAACATGTAGGCTCAAAGTGGTTAACTAAGGGGTGCACATCTTATGTACACAAATTCGGGACACAGGCTTATATGGCTATGGTGGTGTCCCCTAAATGCCTTTATCACTTCCTCAATCAAAACACGTATTGACTAAAAGCTTTGAAATGCACAAGAACAAGTTCTAGTAATATCTAGAGTCCATTAACTTAATCTGTGGCAAGCAATTAACACTCAACAAAGAAAGCATGAGTATCACATTTAGGCTCAATCACTCACGGGTTAAATGAATCTCAACAAAGTTTAAGCATGCTCAAAATCTGTACCATGTTAACTCATTTCTACATCCACTACACATTCACATATGCAACATATATCAAGATTAACCAAAGAAACTTCAAATAACATGATCATCTTTTAGTCACAATTACGGAAGATATAATCACATCATGGACTAGTTAAGGGCACCTAAAACTCAAAACAAGAAACTCTTTTTGTATTTTTCTTGACACTTTTTACTTTTGTATTTAGTTTTTCATATAAGACACTAAAACACACAAGCAAAACAAAGAAAAACTCAAAAATATCAAAACTGGACGAAAAGACCCTTCCACGACGAACTAGTCATCGGAAAAGACCCCATCAATATTCGACGGGTCGAGGAATTCCTCGATGGGTCGACGACATGCATCGGTCTGAAATCTGCCAAAATTCGACGGGTCAAGAATTCCTTAAGGAGTTTTCTCGACGGGTCGAAATGGATCCCCTGTACTGCACAACTCGACTTTCATAATTTATATAGAATTAATCACACATCGGAATGAGTTGAAATTTTTGAACATAAACTAGACATATGTACAAACATTTCCTCAAAATTTCAGAATTTTATGAGACATCTAGCTATGGTAAATAAATTTCACAAGACAGAAAACTGCACAGTACAAAAAAAAACAAAAAATTTATACATAGACGCTAAGGATATGATATAAACCCCACCTCACACTTGAAATTTGCATTGTCCTTAATGTAAAATAAAACTAAAACATACAATACATCAAACAAGCATGGAATGACACACATAACACATCACAAATCACACTAAACATGAAGAAATAAAGTAAAGGAGAAGGGATAAGAGAGCAAATTTGGTCGCCACGCTTCTCCATCAACATGGGTTGCCTCCCAAGTAGCGCTGAGTTTAACGTCTTCAGCCAGACGGCAAATCTCATTACTGCACATAAAGAATGCATCCTCAAAGACATGCTCCACAAATGACTCATAGAAAGGCTTGAGTCGATGCTCATTCACTTTAAATGTCTTCCTTGTTTTCGAACTCACAATCTCTATAGAACCATGAGGAAAAATATTAGTAATAACATAAGGTCCAGTCTATCTACTCTTTAGCTTACCTGGAAATAAGCGTAGACGACTACGGAAGAGTAAAACATTCTGACCAATAACAAATTCTTTTCTCTTAATATTTCGGTCATGAAAAGCTTTAGTCTTTTCCTTGTAAATCCTACTGGACTCATAAGCGTTGTGCCTAATCTCATCTAGTTCATTCAGCTGCAACTTTCTATGCAAACCCGCATCATCTATGTCAAAATTGAACTTCTTAACAGCCCAATATGCCTTATGTACCAATTCCACCGGAAGATGGCAAGTTTTCCCATACACCAACATATAAGGAGACATCCCAATAGGTGTTTTATAAGCTGTCATGTAAGCCCACAACGCTTCATCAAGGCGTTGACTCCAATCTTTCCGGGTTAGCCCAACCGTCTTCTCAAGGATTTGCTTGATCTCCCAGTTCGACACCTCCACTTGCCCGCTGGTTTGGGGATGATAAGGTGTGGCCACCTTATGCTTTACACTATACTTCCGGAGAAAAGCTTCAAAGGTTCTATTGCAAAAATGAGATCCTCCATCGCTGATGATGCATCTAGGTGTTCCAAATCTAGCAAAAATATCCTTCAGAAAACAAAGAACAACCTTAGCATCGTTAGTGCGGGTGGCTTTGGCTTCCACCCACTTAGAAACATAATCCACAGCTAGAAGAACAAAAAAATAACCTTGAGAGTTAGGGAATGGTCCCATGAAATCAATACCCCACACATCAAATATTTCAACAACAAGAACAGGGTGTTGAGGCATTTGGTCTCTTGGGCCAATGTTACCTGTCATTTGGCATTTCTCACATGATTTGTACATGACGTGGGCGTCATGAAACAAAGTTGGCCAATAAAACCCACTCTCAAGCACTTTGAGAGCAGTTTTCTTCCCTCCAAAGTGTCCACCACCTGCGTGTGAGTGACAAAAAGATAGAATGGATTGAAATTCAAACTCGGGTACACACCTACGGATGATGGCATCAGTACAATGTTTCCAGAGGTATGGCTCGTCCCATATGTAATACCTGGCCTCCTTGACCAGTTTGTCTTTCTGAGCTCTACTGAAATCAGGAGGAATGCACCTACTCACCTTGTAGTTAACAATGTCGGCATACCATGGTACCACATCTTGGAGAACAAGGAGTTGTTCATCCGGAAAACTATCTCTGAGAGGAAGATTGTCCTCTTCTGCGTTGGAACCATGGGTGAGTTTACTCAAGTGATCCGCCACCACATTCTCAGAACCCTTCTTATCCTTGATCTCGATGTCAAACTCTTGAAGTAAGAGCATCCATCGAATCAACCTAGGCTTGGCATCCTGTTTAGTCATCAAATATCTCAAAGCAGCATGGTCAGAAAATATGATAACTTTAGTTCCTAGTAAATACGATCTAAACTTTTCAAGAGCAAAGACCACTGCTAAGAGCTCCTTTTCAGTAGTTGAATAATTCAACTGTGCATCATTCAAAGTTCGGGGGGCATAATAGATGACATGAGGAAGTCTTTGTGGCCGTTGGCCAAGCACCGCGCCAATAGCATAGTCTGAAGCATCACACATTAGCTCAAATGGTAAACTCCAATCAGGGGCTTGTATGATGAGAGCTGTAGTCAACAACTCCTTGAGCTTATTAAAAGCTTGTAGACATTCCTCAGTGAATTTGAAAGCCACATCCTTCTGGAGCAATGCACATAACGGTCTGGATATGTTGGAGAAATTCTTGATAAACCTGCGATAAAATCCTGCATGTCCAAGAAAAGATCTCACCTCCTTCACAGTAGAAAGAGGTGGTAAGGTACACAAAATATCCACTTTAGCCTTGTCTACCTCAATTCCTATAGCAGAAATAACATATCCTAAAACTATACCATGTTCCACCATAAAGTGGCATTTTTCCCAATTGAGTACTAGGTTAGTTTCCACACAACGTTCCAAAACCAAAGATAAGTGATGTAAACACATGTCAAAAGAATCACCAAAAAATGAAAAGTCATCCATAAATACCTCAATGATCTTTTCGACCATGTCTGAAAAAATACTCAGCATGCATCTTTGAAACGTTGCAAGCGCATTGCATAAACCAAAGGGCATCCTCCGATAAGCAAATGTGTCGTAGGGGCAGGTGAAGGTGGTCTTCTCCTGATCATCCTTATGTATGGCTATTTGGTTGTACCCTGAATAACCATCCAAGAAACAGTAATACGCATGTCCTGCCAACCTTTCTAACATTTGATCAATGAATGAGAGTGGAAAGTGATCTTTTCGTGTGGTAGCATTGAGCTTACGATAATCAATGCACACTCTCCATCCCATTTGCACTCATTGAGGCACCAACACGTTCTCATCATTCTTTACTACCGTTATTCCAGAACGTTTTGGTACTACCTGCACAGGACTAACCAACTTGCTGTCAAAAATAGCATAAATTATACCTGCATCGCGGAGCTTGATTACTTCTTTCTTCACAACATCCATCATTGGAGGATTTAGGTGACGTTGAGCTTCTTTAGTTGGCTTAGCGTCCTCCTCAAGATGGATCCTGTGAGTGCATAAAGTAGGGCAAATTCCCTTGATATCTGCAACTGTCAAGCCTAGTGTAGCCTTATATTCCCGAAGAACAAGTAAGAGTTTCTCCTCTTACACTTGTGAAAGTTTTGAAGAAATAATGACTGGCAAAGTTTCACCGTCACCAAGAAAAGCATACTTCAAATGCTTGGGTAAAGTTTTAAGTTCTAAATCAGGCTTTGTCTGAATAGATGGAGAAAGAATGTCAGTTGAAACTGGAAGAGGGATTGGTTTAGAAGACTTACCTCTCATACTTGACATTGATTCGAGTGCCTCTTCCATTGCAAGATCTTCAGCAGAAGCTATCTCAAAAACGGATTCGGATTCGACGGGTCAAAAATTTTCTGAAGGAAAATTTCGACCGGTCGACGCTACACCACTGCCCATAATCCATCCATATTCGACGGGTCGAGAATTTTCTGAAGGAAAATTTCGACCGGTCGATGCATCGCTGCTGCCCATCATCTGGTCAAATTCGACGGGTCAAGAATTTCTCTCGACCGGTCGATGAAGTGCTACGGCCTCGTCTCGTCCCTCTTTTTTGACGGGTCGAAAATTCCTTAAGGAAGTTTTCGACGGGTCGAAAACTGGCCCTGTAGCTTCTTTTTTCCCGGCCACTTCTATGACCTTTTTCAACGGGTCCTCATCCAATGTATAATTGATAAAGTCCTGAACAAAATTGTCAAACACATCAATAGAACAACAAGAGTACAAATCATTACCATTCGGATGCTTGATGGATTCAAAAATGTTGAATTGGATCTTCTCCCCCGCTATTTCCATGCTAAGTGACCCTTCATAACAATCAATCTTAATGCGTGTTATTCGCAAAAATGGCCTCCCAAGAATCAGTGGTATCTCGGAGGGTATTGGTTCATGCTCCATCTCCAGCACAAAAAAATCTGCTGGGAATACTAAATCTCCCACCTGCACCAAAACATCCTCAATAATACCTCGAGGGTAATAGTTAGACCGATCAGCAAGTTTAATGGTGACACCTGTTGGAATAAGTTCTCCCATTTTCAACCTATTATAAGTAGTGTATGGCATTAAATTAATGGAATCACCTAAATCAAGTAAAGCACCCGCAAACCTGTGATCACCAATGGTACATGGGATCGTAAATCTTCCTGGATCACCCAACTTATGAGGAAGCTTTCTTTGGAGCATAGCAGATACTCTCTCACCTAAAGCTACTATCTCAGTTCCATAGAATTTTCTCTTTGTAGTGCATAAATCTTTCAGGAACTTAGCATACTGTGGTATCTGCTTGATCACATCCAACAAGGGGATGTTTACTCCTACCTTTCAAAACACATCCAATATTGCCTTCTCTTTGTCAACCTTCTCCTGTTTCTTTAGCCTGCTAGGAAAAGGTACATTAGAAATAATAGGAGAAGAAGGAGTAGAGGATACCTGTCTTGATTTTTGATTTGTCAGCTCTTCTGTCTCAGGTGCATTTTCGACGGCTCGAATTGGGGTTCCTGCAGAATCTTCTGATGGCTCATCCAACGGCTTGTAAGGGATAAGTTGTTCAAGCACGGGTTCCTCTCACTTTTTCTTTGTTGACTTGGGCAATTTTTCCAACACCTTCCCACTCTTCAGGGTTATTGCATGAGCTTCATATTTTGTGTTGGGATTGGGAAGAGTGTTGCTCGGAAGACTTCTTTCCTTGACTTGAGCCATTGTTTGCTGCATTTGGCTCATTTGTCTTTCTAGCAAATCGATTGCCTTCCCCTGCTGTTGAGTTGTAGCTTTGAGCTCTTGAGTTGTGACTTTGAGTTCTTGAGTTGTGACCCTCATATCTTGGCGGAAGGCACCGCTCTCCTCCCGTTCATTCTTGTTATCAAACATCATTTGTTTCATCATGGCTTCCAAGGTAGAATTGTCTGATGATGTTTGAGCTTGAGCTTGTTGTTTCTGAGGCATACGCCTTTGCCCAAACTGCTGCCCATCTCCTGTAGGCTGTCTCTGCTGAAATCCTGGTGGAACTATAGGAGGATTAAGCACATTGTTGCTCCTATAACTCAATAGGTCCCTATTTCCACCATATGTGTTAGGTTGTCTCTGGAAATAATTTACTTCTTCATCTTCATCAACCTCTTTATCCGCTCTGAACTTTGGACAATCTTCTGCTAGATGATCTGAAGCTGAACATATAGTGCACACAACCTGAGCTACAACAACTGTTGTCTTTTTGGCCACTTTTAGACTACTAACAATCAGAGCAATATCATTCTCCATAGAGCTTAATCTTTTTTCCATGGCTCCATCGATTGCAACTGCATTAAGAGATCTTCTACTTGCTCCCATGGACTTATCCCTTGACTAAAATTGCCTTGAATTTTCTGCTTGGTTCTCAACAACTTCCTTGGCTTCTAATCCAATCATATTCCACCAATTTCCCCCACAAGCTGAATCAAGTTTTGATCTGTTGAAAGAATCAAGTCCTTCATAGAAGAACTCCATTTGAGTGTTGATGTCAAACTTATGGTGAGGGCATTGTCGAAGAAGACTCTTAAACTAACTTCAGGCTTCATGTAATTCATCTCCATCTTTTTGCCTAAATGTGCTAATTTGCTTCTTCAAATTCTTGGTACGGGAAGCAGAATAAAATTCCTTCATAAATGCAACACACATCTTCTCCCATGTGTCAATAGATAAAGGAGCTAAAGAATTATACCATGCCTTAGCTTGCTCCTTCAGTGAGAATGAAAACAAAATGAGCTTCACAGTGTCTTCTTCTACATTTGTTGATTTTTGAATTCTGCACAAAGTTGTGAACTCATTGAGATGATCCTGAGGGTCTTCAGAAGGCGTTCCTCTGAAGTGTGTAAGATTTGATATGAGTGATGAAGGAATAGAGTAAGCCCCCAAATTTTCTGGTAGTACAATTGATGAATCTGCTGCACATGTACCCGGTAAAAAGGACTCTCTCAACTTGGCTGCGTTTGCCATTCTTCTTGGTGATGGTAGTGGTGTTGGAATGTTTTGCTCTTCCTCAAACTCAGATTCTGAACTTGATTGTCTTTCTTGCTCAGATGGTTCACCACCACTGCTCACACTCATAGACTGTTGCCTCCGCTGCCTTCTGTTTTGCTTGACTGAGTGTTCAATTTCTGGATCAATGAGTAGTGGCTCAGTGCTTCTGGTGTGCCTAGTACGTATAAACAATGTTCCTGCACACAAAAGAAGTAATAAAACTCAAAAGAAAAAGAAAAGTGAACAAAACAAAACAAAACTGAAAATTAAAGACTCTATTAGAACTTAGAATTAAGCAACTCCCCGGCAACGGCGCCAAAATTTGATAGGCCGGGTAAACACCTATTCAAAGATACCTTATTTAAACCAAGATATATCATTGCATAGTCACTTATAAAGGTTATCGAACACGAGGAGTTGGTGACACTAAATGCTAACACTAAACTGAAATACTTACAGACTCGACTACAGTACACTAATGACACTACGAACCTAACCTAGACTGGCTCAAATGACACGAAATTTAGACAGTGGTGGACTACCACACAAAAATTCAGGGTTTTCAGAGTTGATTTGAATACCGAACTAAATTGGCTAAGCTACAGCTACTGCAGAAAATAAATACTAAAAGTAAAGAAATTCTAATGGATGCAAATGATTCTAAAACTATATGATTAATGAGTTACGAGGAATGCAATCCACCACCGCCATTCCATCTTCCTAACACATACTTAACCTAATGCACATATCCATTTAATGAAATTTCCCAGGAAGAGTTGATCGTTACAACCACATCCTATTACCTAATCCTTATGCCTATGCAGGTTTGTCATGGACCTCCCCTACATGTATCCCTCTATTGAACCCATAGTCATGGACCCCAAGGTTTACAAAGAAGAAAGCATTAAACTCTAGAAAAGGTTTGAGAATCTACAAGGGTTCACAGGTACACTATAGGCGTGTCCTGCTAGACCTATAGACTTCAATCTCCTAACGGTAAAATCAGTGTATCACTATAGAGAATCCGGTGGAAGAAATTATCTTCAGTCACCCGTATCTTATGAAACTAGAACCCTAGCATGCATACTAAGTTGGTCACCAAAGCAAACATACAAGAACTCATACGGTGATCATTCAAAGAAAGAAACCTCATTCAAATAATATGTAAAACTAGGTTAAAGTGTATGAATTAGAACGACTTCATGTACGGGGCTTCAAGCAACCCCTCAACAATAAGTTTAGCTACTAAAAGACATAATAAAACAACTAAAACAAATCATAGAATCGAAACAAACAAACTAGATGGAGAAGAGATTCTGGACGGCCAGATTTCGACAGGTCGAAATTATCCTCGACCTGTCGAACCGAGACAGGTTGGACGTCTCTTCTGGCTGCTCTCTCCCTTTGCACGAATTTGTCTTCTAATAATCTGATTCTCCCTTCTAAAAACCTAAAAATAGGTTTATATACTTCCTCCAATATCTCTCTTAGAGTCTACGTTGGAATAGGCTTATATAATTGCACATAATTCCTTCTTTCTTTCCGTATTGAGCTAGGAATCTTTCTTTTGTTTTCTTTTCCTTTATTTCTCCACAAAACCTATTAAAACAATAAACATAAGTAAATCACTCAATAAATAATAATAAACTAAATATAGGGAACAAATTAAATACCGAATAGACGCATAAATATGCTACTATCACTTATCAAACTATGTTTATTTTATATTGAACCCGAAATTTGGTTTGTCTCGTCTCATTCAAATTTTTGTTGTTAAATACTCTATTAAATGTTCATTTTAAAATGAGCCCAAAATTGGACCTGTTCCGTCTCATCTCGTCTTGTTCGGGTTTCGAGACGATCAGGACAAACTTTTAAAATACCTCGTCTCATCCTGTCTTGTCCCGTCTCATTTGAGATAGGGATAGGGATGGCCAAAAATGCATCCGACCAGTCTCATGCCCACCCCTAAGAGAAACAAGTTGATCTAGGCTATGGGGTTCAAATCCGAATTTGAGATTCATATAGGGTTATTCTTAGGTCTGGATTTGGGCCATTTCGTTTCTGTCTTTTTTTCCCTTCTTTTCTTTTCTTTTCTTTTCTTTCTCCAACCCTGAATTAGTGATTGTAAATATAAAATATATAATAATAGGAGTATTAAACTATTAATAAGTCGTACATGACTCTTGGTCCATTCGTGCATTCTTGGTTATTTGGAACATCTTCAACAATAGACTTATTTTCTAAAGTTAAATTCAGCCAAAAACTTAAATGTAGCAAACCATTATATAAATTTTCCTCCAGTAGTGAGAGTTATTTCTTAGCTAAACTTTTTTTTAGGGGTCGATCAAATCTACTGTAGGAAAAAGTTGATAGTAATACGGGATTTCATCAAATTACCCAACACGATAAAGAGAAACTCTATAGTACTATTATACTAGAAAGAAAGAAAAAAATAATGTCGCACAAAGGCCCTAAACTAACAAACCAGAGTAACACGAAGTAACTATCAAACTTGAGATGCACCACTCCTTAATTAGTTAGGAATCCCCTCTACCTCGAAACAACGTCTCCCAGATCCAATACCAGTGGATGGGAATGACTTAAAATGCATATACAATCAATAGGGTCACCTAGATCCAAAGATGTCACATGAAGCATCCTACCCTTCTCTTACCTGAGGCCCAACCTAGCAAGACCAGATGTCCAAAGACCAAACATCTTTCTACTAATTAACCTAGCCCAGGCCCAGTGAGCCTCGACCCTAAGTCTTCACCCCGCCACCAGTAATTGCCATTTGCTCTCAACGAAGGCTCGCCCACACACAGCACCACCACTAAGCCAAAGTTAGGATGCTCGATGTCCTTGGAAGGTGACCCTACCGCCGACATAAAACCACTAGGAGAATTCGAGGTCGAGATTCAGAGTTGTCACCCAGATCCCAGGCGCTGATGTAAATCGTTGTTCCCCTATAGACCCAAGAGCCTCGCCGCCCACCTAGATCGGTATTCATTGACCGAACGTCGCATACCTCGGTCTCTACAGCATTGTGTCCCTCGCCGAAATCCACCAATCCATCACAATCGCCATCAAACTTCCCCATCGCACCACCTACACCCACGTTGCTTACGATCTGAAACCACGCCAAGAACCAGAGAATGACACCATCATGACTCATGAGAAGAACAGAAGAAGACAAACAAGGACGTCATCGTGAACAAAGCATTCAAAACCCTAGTTGTCGACAGCGTCGGAACAAAATCTTTGTTTCCCACCGGGAAAGACGGAGCCCAAAAAGATTTTTGTTAGAATATGAACGTAAATACTCCTATTTCTTAGCTATACTGTAGAGATTGAACTTTGAAACTGACAAATTCGTGAGTTGACAACTATAACTTTAAAGTTAACTTCCCTCTCTTCATTTGTTAGAATATGAACATAAATATAACTTGTTAGAGAAAATTTTAGCCAAGAAGTAGTTAAAACCCAAAAAAATTTAGCTACAAGGTATCTGTTGGAGATGAGTAGCAGAACATAATTACTTTGTGTTGAAGGAGAAAATAGATACGTAATCAAAGTAGACTGAAATTGTAATTTATTCATTGATAGATGGCTTTAAATAGACATTACAATCTGTTACAATCATTATCCCTTTAAATCAGGGATTGAGAGAATATCCACGTACTTCTATTCTAATTAGGACAAGACACACACCGAGATACCAAGAATATTTCTCTTGGAACACTCTCCATTGTGTCGCGATTCTAATGTATGATGCATAACATATTTCCTCATTAAAAACCTTGTCGAGCAAACAAAATCCTCATGGGTAAAACAAAAGCTTTGTCTAAGGAAAAAAAAAATACAATGCATGAACTACAAAAGCGATCACATGTGATGTAGACTCCGCGTGTTTCCTCATTAACTATCCCTGATTAGTAACTCAATCTCAGAGTTTATATAATCTTCGCATTCCAATGTGTCTCACATGCTTGACAAATGTAGACTTTGGTAAAGATTTGATGAACAAGTCTGCAGCATTATCAACCGAAAAAACTTGGTTCACATGAATGTTGAATAGTTTTTGTTGTTGCTGATTAAAGATAAACTTCGGTGAAATGTGTTTCATGTGATCACTTTTAATGTATCCCAACTTTATATACTCAATGCAAGCTGAATTATTCTCAAAGATACAAGTTTGTGCTATCGTAGTGGAAGATAATCCATTAGATCCTATTTCTCCTGAAATACTTTGTTATTTTTTTTGGAAATACTTTGTTATCTTTCGATAACACCGTAAGCAATAATCCAGTTTACTCGTTTCTTGTGGAATAAATTTCTATTTTTTAATCGTTTTTTAATTTCTGGGAGAGGACGTTGGGCATCTCTATGAGCTTGATTGCTTGAATGAATCACATTTGTGGAATGGTGGTTAACTATTGAGAAAAGTTTCACTCCTTTCTTTGATGTGACCTGAACCTAAAAGTTAATAGCGTAATTTTTAGATAGTAATTGTGATATATTTATTTGCTATAGCCAATAGGTCTTTCGAAGATAAATTTTTGAAAAACACTACTACCCACAAGTTGTTCGTCGGCATACATGTTCCAAATGAAAGTGACATCCAGGAATCTTCTGAATCTTCTGAATCTTCTTCTTGGAATAATTAGATAAATCTCCCTACCACTTAGGGCTTGTTTGGTTTCATTTTACAAAATAATTTTTCGTTTTCTAAATACAAAAAAATGCAGTGAAAATATGTTTGCACTACCACATTTTGACTCATTGCCGGCGATTTACAATGTTTTTTAACATTACCGACAATTTTTGCCGGAAAAATCGCCGGTAATGTCTTTTTTTTTAACATTACCAGCGACATACATTAACATAAATGTATGTCGCCGGCAATGTCTCGAAGGTAATGTAAAAAAAAAAAAATGACATTGCCGGCGACATACATTTATGTCGCCGGTAATGTTTAAAAAAAAAAAAAGACATTGCCGGCGACATAAATGAAGTCGCCGGCAATGTCTTTTTTTTTTTTTACATTACCATCGAGACATTGCCGGCGACATACATTTATGTCGCCGGTAATGTTAAAAAAAAAAAAGACATTACCGGCGATTTTTCCGGCAAAAATCGCCGGCAATGAGTCAAAATGTGGTAGTATTAGTAGATTGTTTTCAGAAAAAGATTTTCAAAAACGAAAACACTAAAAACAGAAAATGCCCTACGTTCTGTAAAACGTCAAAATGAAGTTTTCACTATTTTCTGAAAACAAGATTTGAAAAATACTAGGAAAAAAAAGATTAATTTTATATTTAATTTTATCCTTTAAATATACATATATAATTTATCTTGATAAAAATTTAAAATTGAGCCGATATAAATTTGTATTTTGTAGACCTTGCGTAAGTATACCAGACACGTTTTACTGTTTTTATATTGAAAATATAATTCTGTAATTTACCTTATCATACATGTTTTTGAATTTTAAAAATGCGAAATTCAATTTACTGTTTACGTTTGAAAAAATAATTTCTCAAAAACTGTTTTGTGAAATGATACTAAACGTGACCTTATAATCTATAAGAAATAGTCCACTCCAATTTTAACTCCTAAGTTTAGCCCCTGTTTACTAATTACTCTCGTTATTGTGGTATATAACATTACACCATTTTTTGCAAACTATTTAGATATCTACCACTCTAGTCAAAATTTAGTGTCAAATCAATGTAAATTGAAAATACTTTAGATTTAGCTGTTTAATTAATTAATCACTATAATATTTTATAATAAAAAAATTCACATATGCAAATTTTTTTATATGGTTTCCAATGAATTTGCGATCTTCATAATTTCTTTCACTATAATATACTTGAAACACGTCTAGTCTATAGTACTTTATTTTTTTAATTACCTACTTTAATCTTAAATATTTAATGTACCTATATTTGATTTAATTTATGGAAATAATAACTAATGTACCTATATTTCATGTTAATGTACCTAAATCAAAATTAATGTACCTACATTTCACGTTAATTTACCCAAATCATTATTAATTTACGTACATTGTATGGTAATTTATTTATATACGTTTCAAGTACTAGATAAATCTCTATATTATTATGTAGGTTAATCTCTATATTATTGTGTAGGTAAATTAAATGGCAGACCTTACATTGTTTGTACGAATTACGCTAGTTAATTGTACTAAAGATTGATGAGATTTGGCTAGAAACTAAAGGCTAAAATAGTTAATTGTATATATTAGTGATTGATGATATTAGGCTAGAAACTAAATGCTAAAATAAGTAAGATTAAATTCGTTCTTTGTAAGTTTATGTAAAGGTGTTGCACGAGTATTATGGGCTCATAAAAGTTGTGATCAAGGAAAGGAAACAATTCTAGGTTAACGGACTAAATCTGTGAAAAATAAATAGGTTGAATTTTAATAAAAAAAATTAAATGTTGGGAGGAGTTTTACCTAATTTATGTTTTTTTTTTTAAATAATCCAGAAATCTTCTTTGGCGATTTATAGGACTCACATTGTGAAAGTAAAAAAGCTGTGAGGAGGTAGTCATCTTTTGCGACTTTTGTCCCCAGAACAGAACTTATCAACCCTTCAATGTGCGATCTCCATCCAATGGCTTTGTCCAACCTGCTCAAGTCTTCAACAAAAGATGATGACCTTAAAGGGACTTGGAAGGTTCACTTCATGTCCTTGCACTTCAAAATGATGACCTTAAGACTTGCAAAGAATGAGAACCATGTAAACTAGCTAGTTTGCATGGAAATATATAATGTTCTGATTTTTTTACTGTTCAAGCAGTTGTTTAGTGGCAGAAACCCTGCTACAATAACAAAACAAAAAAGGTAAAACATGAAACTTGAGTACGTTTAGAAGGTTTTAAAATCTCCATGGTTGAAAGTTGATCGAAATGCTATATATGTCTGTGACAGTATATCCGAGTGTCCTTAGTCTGAACACTCTGAGCCCTTTCACTTCGAAACAAAGAACCAAACATGGCTGTATTCATTGCAGCTTGAAGAGGATAATCATATGCTATGTTCCTGGCATGAATATCTTTCTGTCTCTTCTCTTTGTTTTTCACTTTTGCCATCTCTGTTGCAGACAATGAACTTGAATCTGTGATCAGTAAAAGGCTAATTGCTGTACTGCATTATCCCCACCTTCCCTATTCGCTAATAGGAACAATGCAAACAAAATGATTTCAAGTAAATAATTAAAGCGAGAAAGCTTTGTTCTTTTCTTTTTTCTTTTTTTTCCAGTCTCCAGAACAAATATGAAGGTGAGCCACCACTGTCAAGTTAACCCTATCTCAGGCCACACACATCCTTGTATGCCCTGAGGACAAAGTGATTGGGTTAAACCCCACTCCCCACACATATCAAGTAATCAAACACCTAAAAATCCATGTCATTTTCTTTGAGTCTTTCTCAAAGCCTCTTGTGAGTCTTGTCCACTACCAGCCACTGTTTTGAAGCATTAACTTTCCCTCCATCTATGCTCTAAAGGACCAAAAAGGTCTTTTCCTTATGTTCATCTTTAGGCATTTTCCCTCCCCCCTCCTTGGCTTCAAACTCATGCACATGAGCAACCACCATTTAGTGAACTTACCCAATAATGCTGTCCCCCACAACTACCATCACATATGGAATGCCCTCTTCAGATCAGTACGTACTGCACACTATGGAGTCTGTTTCGCCATTGAGTTTTGAAAGTGGGATGGATATGTTATAATCAAAGAGCCTAACATGTCTTCCATCCCATGTCTACATCCAAAGCCATTAAGACCTATTGGCCATGCGATCAGTGTTTGAGAGTGATGGAATTATATAACCCTTTTATCCAAACATACTCATTTGCATAGTTGCTGCTTTTCTGATAATGGTATTCACTTGTTAAGCACTTAACTGGATTCCAGGCACCTATTCGATTTGTTTGGCGATTAAAGTTGCACACATGTGGGTTTGGCATCATGTGGTTTACAAGTGCCCAACATGGGTTGGACCAAGTAGTAAGTATACCTTTGTGGCTTTGTATTACTCACTCTGTTAACGAAAATGGTTACACAGGAACTTAGCTCAGTAGGTAATTAAGAAAGTCGTTTACTTGTTAGGTCTTTGGTAGTACAACTATAATTTTTAAGATCATTTCTCTGAAGCATAGTATTGGAGAGCTTACTTCGACAGTTCTATTTCAATCTCAAGGGGTATTTGTCATTATCAATTTCTTTCAGGGGTTCATATGGTACATATACGGTAGAAATAGGGGGGAAAGAGAGATGATACACACTATACCAAGACAGATCAACAAAAAGATGAACAAAAACCCAAAAAGTTAGAAGGCATATGTGGGAAGATACTCCTCTTTTGTGCTTATATGGCTTCACCTTAGCCCTTACTTGCCTTCTCTATCCTCTTCTGTTGGTCTTACTGAAGAACTTGAACCTGATGCTATTCCAACAGCTTGGCTGTGGGAAAGCCTTTGTAGCTGTATCATGCGCGCATAACACCCGTCTGGGTAGTTTTTCAATAGATGGCTGTGTGATCCTTGTTCTGACACTTTTCCATCATCAATCACTGCAATAACATTGGCATTTCTGATCGTTGCTAGTCTGTGTGCAACCACAATTGTGGTTTTACCCGAGCAAGCGCGCTCCAAAGCTTCTTGAATAGACCTCTCAGACTCGGTGTCAAGTGCACTTGTTGCTTCATCGAGAAGCATAATCTCTGCCTTCCTCAGTAAAGCCCTGGCAATAGCAATTCTTTGTTTTTGTCCTCCAGATATCTGAATTCCCCTCTCCCCAACAAAAGTTTTATATCCCTCCGGCAATGCTGATACAAACTTGTGAGCATTGGCTAGATTAGCAGCTTCAATAATCTCAGCCTCAGTTGCTGACTCGTGTCCATAGGCAATATTTTCATATATAGTTGTAGCAAAGAGGCATGGTTCCTGAGGAACAACAGCAATATGCCTTCTGAGAGACTTGAGATTGTATTTACGGATGTCCTTTCCATCAATGATGACTCGTCCTGATGTTGGATCATAGAACCTCTGTACTAATGAAATGACTGAGCTCTTTCCACACCCACTAGAACCAACAAGAGCTAGAGTCTTGCCTGCTCGGGCACGGAGAGAGAGATCCCGGAACACAGGAACATCAGGGCGAGAAGGGTATGAGAAGTCTACATGCTTAAACTCAACTTCTCCACGCAGACGATCAGGCACAGCAGTAGCATCAATATCATCAGGTTCAATTTCAGTTTTTCGGTCAAGGAGCTCAAAAACTGATTGCATGGCTCGACCACCCTTAATAAAGTCAGGAGCCAGAGTAAGTGTCTCTGCTGCCCCATTAGCAGATACCATCAGCACCATGAAAACTCGGATTGCCTTTGAGAAATCTGAGATTCCGTGCTTTACAAGCCATGATGCATACCAAAGACCTAGAGCGTAGGAAGCATAAAGTGCAAACTGAGCTATGCCAAATCCACTTCCAGCAATCTGACCTTTCCAAAAACAGCGACGCAGGGGAACCTGCAGGTTGGAGGAGAAAAGACCTACAATTTTCTCCTCCGAGTTGAATGCAGCAACAGTCCTTACGTTCGCTATCGCCTCTCCAGCTAGTTGGGTGGACTTGGCATGGGCAGCTTCAAGGTCTCCTGAGAAACCCGTCATGAACATTTTCTGTGTACAAATTATACAAACGCGTCAAGTAATCAACCATCTATAGCACACATTCTTAAATTCTGTCAGTGTCAACATGCATGGTGGCACTATTTGAAAACAACTAAATACCTGCAAAACTGTGGCTGCAACAACAACAGGGAAGACGGCTACAAGGACCAGGGCAAGGCGCCATTGCAAAACGAACCCGGCAGTACAAGCGACTAGCATGAGTGCTGTGTTCTGTACAATAACAGAAATCCTGTCTCCAATGGCTGATCTGACATTATTGGCATCAAGGGCCAGTCTACTCGCAATCCTGGCACTCTCATTTTCCTCCTGGTCAAACCATGCCATTTCATTTTTCAACACTGCTGTCAGCATTTTCTCCCTTACCCGCTTTGTAAGATTTTCTCCCACAATATCCCAGAAAGAATGTTGTAGCGTGTTGAAGATTAGTGCAGCTGATGACAGTCCAATTAACAAATAGCAGTATTTATCAATTTGTTTGATCATGAATTCATGGTCTGGATTGTAGTAGACACTGAGGACCGCACTTAGGACATACGCGAAGAAAGCGCTAAGAGAACCACAAATAACAGAGCCAATAGAACCAACTAAAGCACAAACCCATTCAGGAGAGTTCATCTTGGCAAGGCGCCAAAAGGAACTAGCTTGCTCTTTAAAGGCAAGCTTTTCAAGCCGATAATTGGGATGTGTGGCATCAAGGGAGAGACTAAAATCAGAGGTAGAAAAGTCAGATAGCCTGCGTGAGTATGGTGATCGACCATATGAGGAATTTCTCGCAATTATAGGTGAGCTAACAGAGTTTCTTGCACTAGAAGGCCTGTGAAATGAAAACAAGAATTATAAGAGTTTAAACAAGGCATGCATATGTAAGTTGATGTTTTATGCTACACAAAAAAAAAAAGAAGGAAAAAGATCATGCATATTTTTATTGAAAGAAGAAAGTGTGGTGTAGCTCACCTTGCACTACTTTTTCTGGCATTGTTGAGAGCAGTTTCATGAGCTGCCTCTTGCATTCGAATGAGCTTGGCATAAACACCATTTTCTCCTTTAGAAAAGAGTTCATCATGGGTTCCAATTTCAGAAACACTTCCTTGTTGGAGTACAGCTACAAGGTCAGCCTTGCGAATAGTTGACAGGCGATGGGCAATGACAAGAGTTGTCCTGCCTATCATAAACCGGTCAAGGGCTTCTTGCACCAGCTTTTCGGACTCAGAGTCCAGTGCACTTGTTGCCTCATCTAGGAGCAGTATAGCTGGGTTTTTAAGCATTGCCCTTGCTATGGCTATCCTCTGCTTCTGTCCTCCAGACAGTTGCACTCCCCTCTCCCCTACCTGCCATTTTCAACCTTCTGTTAAATCTTCTATTAATAATTTTACTCCCATAATTACAATGTTCCATAAGTTTTTATCTTTCAACACAACTCCCAACACAATATACAAAAGAGATGCAATGCTACTAATTAATTGTATGAAAAATCTTCATGATAATAAACTAAAAGCACCTGTCTGCGCAACCCATCTGGTGTGCTGGTGTGTCCACTGTTCAGGTTATTAACTATATATCTCTTTTACCACAATCATCAGGGTATTGGGTTATTATTTTTTCATTTTTTCTCTCTATATATATTTATAATTTCGTGGTCAGAAATGAATTATTCATAGTATTTGTGATGTTACAGAAGACAAAGAGACCCTTATCTCACTATCTTTTTTTTCCTCTTGTCTTGTACTTCATAGAACTTAATCTAACTTCTGCACATGCAATGTTGACTGAAGCATGTTACTTTCTGGAAAATGCAAGCATAACCAAGTGCTTCTTCACATTGACTTTTATAAAAGCCAACCTAAAGATAAAAGTCAGGCCTTGTTTGTTGACCAAATCAACCAATGCATCTTTAATATGGTATAATGGGAGCACAAATAGGCCATTATAGATCAAACTGATTCAGATACTCTCTGGTCAAGATCCATAATCAAAATTAAAATTGAAGAAGTCTAAGTAATGACAGCTATGCTAACAGTTTTAGATACTCAAACATCAAATAAGCCAGGGAGTTTAGATTCACCTAGGATTATGCTAATTTGCATTAGTCTCAGATAACTAACCTGAGTATCAAAGCCATCAGGGAGTTTAACAATGAATGAATGAGCATTGGCAACTCTGGCAGCTTCTTCAATCTCAACTTGGTCTGCATCAGGCCTACCCAACAGGATGTTTTCCTTGATGGTGGTAGCAAATAGAGCAGGCTCTTGGCTCACAAGCCCTATCTGCTGCCTCAGCCACTTTAATTTCAATGTCTTTATGTCATGGCCATCTAGCAAAACTTGTCCTGCAATGGTTTGTTTAGTAAATGATCATCTCCATTTGCCAACAACAATCTAAGCGAGTACACAAACCCATTATGAACTCAAGAGCAAGTCTAAATTCTACAGGAGCAACTGCAGTAAAGATAATATACCTGAGGATGGATCATAAAATCTCTCAATAAGGGAGACCACAGTGCTCTTACCAGAGCCGCTGCTACCAACCAAAGCTATGGTCTTTCCTGCCGAGACATTCAAAGAAAAATTATTGAGAATACGGACATTCTGCCTTGAAGGATAGGAGAAATCCACATTTTTCAGCTCCACTAGTCCTGTAACAGACTCCAGTTCCACCCCTGAGTCACTGTTTCGGTCCATGCCTGGCTTGTGATCAATAATCCGGAAGATCTTGGCAGTTGCAACTTTAGCCTTTGCAAACGCACCCATGCTTGGGGCAGACTGTCCCAAAGCCCTGTTTCAATCAAAGTGAACAATAAGCAAACAATTGTGATTATGAATTAACAAGTCGAAACCATTTTGAGAAAATGTGAGGTAGTACTTACAGTCCACCAATCATGACCGAAAACATGGTGGATATGGCAAGACCTCCATTGGTGAGGTGGTGCCTAACGAGATAACCCCCATACCATAAAAGAAGTGCATAACAGCAGAAAACAACAAAGTAAGTTGCACCAAGTCCCATTCCTTTAGCAAATCCACTTCTGTAGCCAAGCTTCTGGGCAATTCTCAATGCCGAGGAGTATGCTTCTAGTGCTCTTGATTCCCCGACGTATGACATAACAACTCGAATTTGAACTATTGTCTGCAATTTTGGCAAGAAATCAGCTAAACCCATTTGCAGAAACATCAATAAAAAAAATTGAATCCTTGCGGTTAATTAGAATTGAAGCTCAGATTTCTGACCTGTTCTGCAGTGTGTCCTGCTTGAGAAAGAGCCTCTTGGCTCTTTCCTGAGAGCTTGGCTAATGTGGTGGTGGCAATGGCTCCAATCACAGCTATCAGAGGCACCACAGCTAGAGTCACAAGTGCCAATTGCCACACAGCAGTGAAACCCACCACAAATCCAGACACAAATGTTGCCATGTAGTGAATGAAATTACCCAACTGCACAAGAAACAAAGTTAACCAAAAAATATGTTGAGAATCAAACAAAGATTAAATTGAGAATCAAAATGAGTCAAGCGACCAAATTTCTGGGCCTTTTTCTTTCTTCACCTTCTCACTAATGGCGTCTTGGACCATGACTGCATCTGTGTTGATGGCAAAAACGACGTCGGAGGTCCGAACCTCTGTATCGAAAAACTCAATGTCCTGACTCAAAGCAGCTTCAAGGTACTTGATCCTCATCTTGGTCGATTGCCTTTCTCCAGTCCACATCCAACATGATATCTCTGCACACAATTTCCCCAAAAACGTCTTTCAGTTACACCAACACAAAACAAACCACAATTCCAGAAAACTACTGATCAAAAATAGTAACTGAAAGTAAGTTATCAAGCTCACCTGCCCATGAAGAAGCCCATATTGCAGCTCCAACAACGAGAAAGTACAATGCATACTGCACAACACACAATCACAATTAGAAGAGACAGAAAACAAGAAAAGCTTCTTCAATCTAAAAGGGAACTAGAAACAAAGACTGTGTACCTTGAGAACCTCCTGCATCATCTTGTCCAAGTCATTTGCATTTGCTCCAAAAGAGTTGACAAGATCAGCAAAGAAGCGAAGAAAGATAGGCAAAGAACAACCATGCACAATTGCTCCAACAGACCCGATTCCCATCAGAACGTAATCCAGCCCGTCGGCGAATCTGAAAACCTCTCCGAACCCAACTGCCGGAACAGCCTCCGGCTTCTCACCATTATTGTCTTTCTTTGTTTGCTCAGTTGAGTTCTCCATTGTAGTAGTAGTAGCAGCAGTTGATGTTGTTGGTTTTGGTGATGGGTTGGTTTTAAATGGTTGAGTAGTAGAAGAAGGAGGAGGAGGAGGGTGAGAAACAAGCTCAAGGCCTTGCATATCTGACCATCTCCACTGCTCAATCGTCTTTATGCCCTCAGAATCTTGTGACATTTGCCCAAAATTCCTTAAGCTTTTATTATCAGCAAAACCCAAAAACAATCTTCACACACACTCTTTCTCCAGTTCTGTCTCTCTCTCTCTCTCTCTCTCTCTCTCCGCGTTTATTATCTCAGTTTAACCTGGTGGGCTACTGACTGAGCTCATTTTTTCTCGAGAGAATTCATTGTTTTTAACCTACCACAACCCTTTCACTTTCTCTCTACTCTATGTTCATGTATTTTTATACTTTTGTTGTCTTGCGTGTTTTGTGTACTCATTGGTGCTCTAATGGTGCTTGGGTGCGTCTTCGGTTGGTGGTTTCTGTGGAACTTTAAAAAAAAAAACACTTTAAACGAAACAGTGACAACAGATCGGTAAGTTCCATCCGACAGAAAACACTGTTGGGAAAACTTAAAGATGAGGTTTTGACCATGAAGCAGATTCAAAGTTCAAAACAGACCACCCAATTCATTCTCTACCGTAGTTTCAATCATAGCGGTTCTTAGTTCTTTCTCCATCTGGGTTTGGCTTCTTGTGCAAGTTAACTTGCAGAAGCACGCTTAGGAGAAGCTGTTACTCACATCTGAGCTGCTCTCTGTCTTCCTTTTAATCCGGCGTTTTTCACTGGTAACTGTACCCTCAAAAAATTTCACCGCCAAGAAAAAGTGAGTGTCAAAAAGCACCTTCTCCATTATTGCAGTGCTACATTTCTTAATTCTTTGCTTATTGACTGGAAATGATGGACGGTGAGATGCTTTTGGTGACTTTGTCAATGTAAACTCTGCTGCTTTTCCCATCAAGTTCGCTGCTTTCATGGAAGAAAAAAAAACCCTACTAAACTAAACTTAACTGTACTAACCCAGGTTGCACTTCCACGTTTAAGATGAAATTCTGGGACAAAAGAATGGAAATTTTTTAAAGAATTCAGAGTGAGATTCCAAAAACTTGTCAGGGAGTTGTGGGCAAATCTGGGGATTCCTCTAAAGATTGATTCTTTACACAAAATTGACAGCGAATTATTGGACTTGTTTAGGAAGCAAGTCAGATTAGTCAGCTAAGTAGTGATTTATAAGCTTAAGTTAAGCCACTTGCTTGAGGCCTTGAGGGTTTGAGACTTTGGGCAGAGAACATAAAAGATAATGGTTGGCTTTAATCCAGGCTTTGGAATTTCAATAAAAATGGAAACTGGCTGTGAGTCAGCCTCCTTTTCTAGCTAAATACAATGAGGACCACAAGGATCTGACACTCTGACAATACCTGGAGCTGCAATTTTTTAGGCATTGTTTTTGTACTGAGATTGATGGTGAGTTTGTGACAAACTTTTTTAAGCACATTTTGTTTTAGCTTTACCCAGGTCTCACAAAATGTATGGAAACTGAATTTTTTTTATTTTTTATTTAAGGAATGGTAAAGTGTGGTTTCGATATCTCTCTCTTTTCACGCTTGTATTTCTCGCTTTCTCTCTAGGCTCAAGTGAGTAAAGTCTTCTGGTTCGGCCCTCCATCCACGGGCGTTTGTCTAGTCCTGCTGCCTCAGTAACACCATCTCTGATATGGTGCTACGTACTGCTGGTTCTTATTTCCAAACATACCATTGAAAATTATACAAACTTGAGGTGAAAGTCTTGGGTAGGGGCGTAGGGCAATCATCTTCAAGGACTTATGGATACTTCATTCGTTAGTATGATTGCATAGTCATCTTGGAAAGTAACACTTCAAATACCGTTTCAGCGTTTCTCTTTCGAAAATTACACACCACTTTAAAAAAAAAAATGAAGGAACGACTTTAAATTTAGTATGCTAAAATTTAAGTGTCCATGAAAATATGTAATTATTGTGGTTAAAGTTTGGGCAAAGCTTAATTTGGATTAATTTAGTAATATGTGCTCATTGCATGTTTTTTATTGAGTAAATAAATGTTTCCTTGTTCAAAGAGTTTCTATCATGAGGGATTGATCATTCATCACTTTAGTACTGCATTTTAAAAAATTATCACTTTAGTACTTCATATTCAAATATCTACTAAGATCGGTACCTACTTTTAGTAACACCGTTAACTTATTGAAATTTTTTTAACTTTTAAGGAGAAGAAAAAATAAAAAATAAATAGAAAAATAATAAGAAATAAAAACTAGAAAGAAAACAATAAGAATTGAAAATTTACTCCTTCAAATTTGACAGTTTTTTTTATAAAAAAATTGTCAGTGTTAGTATCGGCAAGTACTACTCCTTAGTATGAATTTGAATGTAAGGTACCGAAGTGATAATTTTTAAAAATGAGATATCAAAATGATAAATAACACATTAATGAGGTACCATTGGTGATAATTCCTCTTGTTTTTTCAATTATAATTCCTCTTGTTAAAATGAAAAAGAAAAAAAACACAAATTATTTTAATTTTAATTATTTACTTTTCTGAAATTATTTGGAAATTATATGATTAAGGGTGTATCAGAAACGAGAAGTAATAGCTAGGGAATAGTATTTGACAGGAAAGTTACTTGCATCTCTCGCAAGTTTGTAGAATTGCAGCATATATCTATATGTCTGATTGTTTGCTAAGGAACAACACCAGCTTATTAATTTGTTACATTGTTTGGTGTTGATGTCTTCTTTGTTACATGAATATAATAAATAAGTATACTCCCATATCTATTCATTTCTGCATGAAGTTGTTTTTCCTTCTAAATTTACCCCTTTTCTTATTCGAACTCGGGGACATCCCCTTGTCTTTTGAATATGATGATGAAAAGGAACTACAACCAGAGGGGGTAATATCTTTACCTCGGTCAATAAAATATAAATCTTCATAGAGAAAATCTTAGATAGTCACAGGTATGTTAATCGATGTGCCACATCATTTGCTTCATGAGGAATATGCCACACATGAACAGAAGAAATTGAAGCCATATAATGCTTACAATCTTCAATGATGCAATCAACCTCCGATAAATTTTCTACCGTAGAGTGAATCCCAACCACAACCTCCATACAATCATTCTCGATATCCACAGCCCTCCAATCATTATAGATAGCTAGCGTAAGAGCCACTCAACAAGCCTCCGCCTCGGTATGCAATGCCGACTTAACAAACGGAATGTCACGCCAACCCTGCCACAAAACTACCCTGGTCATCACGCACCACCACACCCAAACCACCTGTACCTCCACTCACTTGAAAAGCCCCGTCAATATTAATCTTGAGTATCCCTCTAGGAGGGCAAGACCATTTTTGATCACGACTGAGCTTATGTCTTCCTTCTTTGGCATGAATAAATTGTTAATCAAGTAGATATCACTACAACATTTTAGGGTATTGCCGGCGACTTAAAGTCGCCGGCCTTTCTTTTTAAGTCGCCGGTAATACTCTCGCCGGAAATTTGGCGTCGGTGAAAGTATTACCGGCGACTTTTTTTTAAAGTCGCCGGTAATGCCCCTCCGCCGTGGCCGGAAAATGAGGGGTATTGCCGGCGACTTTGGTCCAAGTCGCCGGCAATACCCGGAGAAATTTGTCAAAAAATAGCCGGTTCTGGATTGGGCCCAATTCCAGAACCTGCACTGAAAAACAGAAACCATACAAATACAAGTTCAACAGTACACACATAATTGTCCAACGTACAGTGCAAACAGCAACAATACGTAAATAAACTACAACCAACTACACTAAGGGTCGAGGAAATCCATGTGGACGTAATCATTTGAACTCCGGTGGCTACCTTGGTCTTGCTGTGGCGGTGACTGCTGCGGTGGTGGATCAGTGTGGAACACAGAGACCGAGAGAGGTGTGGGGAGCAGTTGTCCGGTAGTCTGGCACGCGTACATCGTCTGTATCCATGTGAACATTTGTGTCTGCTACTGGACCATCATTCGGTGTTGCTCGGCCATCACCCAGTACTCGGCATCTCTGACTGCCTGCTGCTCGGCCAATTGTCGCATCTTCTCCATCTGCCTCCTTTGCTCCTCCAACTCCCTCTGCGTCCTCAGAAGCTCCGCTGCTAGGTTAGAGTTCCTAGAAGTTGAAGTTCTTGACCCGGTAGAGTATTCCGAAGTGTTCTTCAATAATCTTTCGCCCGCTGAGCCCATTCCCCTGCAGTAGTAGGTATTCTTTCCAGTCCCGCATGCTTTTACCATGATCTGAGCCGCTATAGGGCGATCAATCGGATCGATCTGAGAGGCATACCGGGTCACTTCTTCCTCCGAGCAGTCAGGATGGTTGTTTCGAGCTATATTCATGGTGACTTCTGTGATCGCCTCCTCCACTCTCGCCTAATTGAAAAACGAATATGAATAACGTATTATTAAACAAAATAATACGGTTCCGATTCGATAACCGTTTGGAACCGGAACCGTTTGGAACTGGAACCGTTTGGAACCGGAACCGTTTCGAACCGGAACCGTTTTGAACTGGAACCGTTCGGAACCAGAACCGTTTGGAATCGGAACCGTTCGGAACCGGAACCGTTCGGAACCGGAACCGTTTCGAACCGTTTGCATCATATCAAACATTAAATTAAATTTCATAGGCCAAATTAATGCTTATGATATCATATAAAACATTAAATTAAATTGCATCATATCATATCATATCGATCATTACGAATATAATTATCAAAATATCAATTAAATATTACCCAAATGCTTATTTAACCAATTAATTAAGTTAACAAATATATCTTAAATTATCAACTATATCAATTAATCCAAATGACCTTAATTTGCCCAACACCTTAAATTACCTTAAATTACCTATATCAATTAATTTGCCCATGCAACACCTTAAAAATACAATATAATTATCAACTATATCAATTAATCCAATTAAATCACCTTAAATTACCTAAATATTTTCTACATATATCCAAACATACACTTGCCTAATAATTATCAAAAATTAACTCAAAACCCAAAACTTAATTAATCAAGTTAATTAAAATGCATACAAATATAATTAAAATGCATATATATACACATAATTATAAAAAAAAAACAAAAATAGAGAGAGAGAGAGAGAGAGAGAGAGAGAGAGAGGACCTGTCATGGTGGAGCTCGGATTCCGGCGGCGGAGGTTTGGGGAGGAGGTAGAGGAGGAGGGGAGGAGGAGAGGAGGAGGGGAGGAGAGGTAGGGGAGATTTGGGGTTTTTGGGTTTAGGTATTTTTGTGTGGAGAGGGGAGAGGGGAGGAGAGATTTGAGGAGAGGAGGAGAGGAAGAGAGGTTAATTTGAGAGATTTGAGGTGAGGAAGAGATGGGGTTAATTTTAGGGTTTTCAAGGAAGAAGGGGAGGAGAAGAAATGAGGCAGCTCGAGCTGCCTATCCTGGGAAATATCGAAGTATTGCCGGCGAGTTATGAGTTAACTCATGGGCAATACTATTACCAACGAGTTGATAACTCGTGGGTAATACTATTACCAACGAGTTATCAACTCGTTGGTAATGATAGTGATTCCCAACCAATTCCGACCAATTTACGGCCAATTTTCGACCAATTCTGGGCTAATTTCTGACCAATTCCCGGCCAATTCCCGGTCAATTTACGACTATAATTTCTGACTCTAATTTACGACTATAATTTACGACGTACTATAAATACGATTATAATTTCCGACTATATATACTACTATAATTTACGACTATAATTTACGACGTACTATAAATACGACTAGAATTTCCAACTATATATAATTTACGACTATAATTTCCGACTACAATTTCTGACTGACTATAATTTCGGACTGACTAGAATTTCCGACTATAATTTCCGACTATAATTTTCGACTAGAATTTCCGACTATAATTTCCGACTAGAATTTACGACTAGAATTTTCGACTAGAATTTCCCACTAGAATTTCCGACTTTATATAATTTACGACTATAATTTCCCACTAGAATTTCCGACTATAATTTCCGACTATAATTTACCTCCAAGCCAATTTACGACTATAAATACGTATATCATTAACGTACTAAGGATGATAATCATAATCATCTTCATCACTTGAGTCTGACTCGGTTTCATAGGTAACCTCTGGCAATATGTGCCGCTCCTCGTCATCTGAATCAGCGTCAACTTCATTTGGATTAACATCGAGAAGTTCTGCTCCAGTAATTCGAACCACACTCCCAGATCTCACATTATTAAGGCGAATCGTAGATGATTCCGGAATGTCAAAAGCGTTCGGCTCTTGGTATGCAGTAACTTCTTCATCATCTGCAGTCTCACCAAGTGTGGCAGCACTGTATATGTTTCTATGAGCAACATGGTTGACCACCTTCCACGGGACTTTGTTGAGAAGATCGTCAAGGTAAAACACTTGTTTTACTGATGTGGCAAGAACGAAAGGGTCTTCTTTATACCAGCTTGTAGCTTTATTCACAGAAAATATTCCGTACTGATCGGTCCTTGTGTTCTCCAGGCTAGTATCAAACCATCTACATTTGAACAAGTGCACTTTCATGCGGTTCCCATAAATTAGTTCAACAACTGAATGAAGGACACCGTAATAGTCAACGCCATCCTGCCCACTATGGACCATCACCCCACAATTCTGTGTTTTCAGTCGGGCGTCTCGATTTTCACATATAAATTTCACACCATTGACCTGACACATCGAGTAAACTTTTGAAGCTATCAGTTTCATCACCAAGACCCTCAATTCGTTTGACCACTCTGGGCAACCATCATTTGCTACATGGTTCATCTGAAAACGATAAGAAACCACACAAGAAATTATGAACATAGAAAAAGAAAACTACGTACACACATGCTATATAAGGATATAAAAAATATATATATACACATATACCCTTACCCATTGACCAAAGTAGTTTGCAAACGTCCTGTTGTGGTAATCAACATTTCCGGCAATAGCTGGGCAGTGAAGATGATAGTTTTTCCAATATTGTACTTTTGGACAATTAATCAATACCGACCAGTGGGCAATGGCTACCTCATTTCCATCCAACTTGTACGACTTTGGCAAGCTTCCATGTACTACCACGTCATTGGAGATGATAGAAATGTTGAACTGGGGTTCATCTATCGGCATCTGTTGTTGGGGGTCCTCCAGCGCTCCCAAATACAAGTTGGTGTACGTTACACACTCGTGCGCAATATATGCTTCAGCGATACACCCTTCAGGTGCATATTTATTCTTCACATAGTCCTTGTAGGCTCCCAATTGTCTACAAGTTAACAAGTGCATGTTATGATACTTAAAAAATAAGAATTTACATATAAAAACAGAGGCAAACCAAATGTATGAATCATTTGTACCTTTCCATGGGATACATCCAAGTGTAGTATACGAGACCGGTAAGCAACAATTGTTCGGGAAGATGGATCATCAGGTGAGGCATGATGTCGAAAAAATTTGGGGGAAATATCCTCTCAAGCTTGCACATGATAAAAATGATGTCATCTTGCATCTCCCTGAGATCTGATTTTTTAACTTCCCTGGTGCATAACTTCTGAAAAAATCTTGACAAGGCCACCAACGGCTCCACCACCTCTTTGGGCAGGTACCCTCGAATGAAAATAGGGAAAAGGCGTTGAAGCAGTACATGGTAGTCATGACTCTTTAATCCGTACATCTTATTGTCCCGGAAGTTAACACACCTGCTTATATTTCCTGCATAGCCATAAGGATACCTGCATATATAGCCAGAAGCAACAATTATATTTCTCTCATATAACCATATATAAGTACAAATTATATTAATTTCCTCCATAGCCATAAGAATATATACCTAACATTACTCAGCCACCCAAAAATTTCATGCTTATGCTTTGGCTTGACGGTGTAAGGAGGTTGCGGCATTTTTTTCTTACCATCTCTTAACCACAAATGTTTCCGCAGTCCCATAGCTTTCAAATCAATGCGTGCCTTAGGGATGTCTTTTGTTTTCCCCTCCAAATTAAGAACAGTGCCCACCACACTTTCACACACATTCTTCTTTATGTGCATGACATCTAGGTAGTGTCTGATAGGCAACCTGACCCAGTAGGGGAGTTCCCAGAATATGCTCTTGTGTGTCCAAAACTTATACCTTTCAGGCTTGTCTGGAATTGACGCCACTATCTCAGGATGATTGCTCAGCTGGCCAAAATCATATTCATTTAACACTTCAAAAATTCCATCCCCTGTCCATCGCCTGGGTGCCATACATGTTTCCACAGTCCCATCAAAAACGTCTTGATCCTGCCTAAATGGGTGATCATATGGAAGCCAACAACGGTGACGCATCTGAACAATTTTACTGCAATGAGGACTGCAACAATCAACCGTCATGCACTATGAACAAGCCTTGTAACCCCTGGTAACGTTGCCCGACAACATACCGCGGGCAGAAAAATCACTGATGGTGCCAACAAGCATGGCATGCATCTGGAACATCTCATTTTTGAACCTACCGTAAGTGGGGTGGCCACACTCACTCAGGTACTTAAGCTCCTCAATCAAAGGCCTCAAATACACATCGAGACATTTTCCTGGATAACCCGGGCCCGGAATTAACAGAGTCAGCATATTGTATTCCTTCTTCATGCACATCCATGGTGGAAGGTTGTACGGTACCAAAATAACTGGCCATATACTGTATTGAAGACTCATGTTGCCAAAAGGGTTGAATCCGTCAGATGAGAGCCCTAGCCAAACATTTCGGACCTCTGCTGCAAAATGATCAAACTCCCTGACCATGTGCTTCCAAGCCTCTCCGTCGGAAGGGTGTATAAGGGTGTCATCGTCAGGCAAATTCCTCTCAGCCCACCATCTCATAGCTTCGGCCGTGGAAGCACACATGGACAACCGCTCCAGCCTATCAATAAGCGGGAAATATCGAAGTATCTTCACAGCTTTCTTGTTACCTGCAGGATTCAACTTATACCTTTCTGTAAAACATACCGGGCAGGCTTCAACGTCTTCAAGATCTTCTCCCCAGAAGAGAATACAATCATATCTGCATGCATGGATTTTGATGTAGGAAAGCCCAAGATCTTTCAGGATATGTCGCACCTTATGATGAGTGGTAGGAAGACGATGACCGGGTGGCAGTAGCGAAGCAGTCCACTTCAGCCAAGAATCAACAGCTTTGACAGACATTTTGTTCTCCATTTTGAGCTGCATCACTCCCATGACACTTTCAAGAACAGTCTTACTACAACCGTCGTACAACGGAGTCTGTTGCAATGCAATTAGGTTGTTGTACTTGTCCATACCGCTTGTGTTGACATGAACTCCAGGTAATGGCTCGACTGGCTCAATATGGGGGAAACCCTGCACGATGGGAGGGACATTTGGTGCTTGATCAGCAAATACACCGCTCTCATGAGGAAACATATCATTGATTAACATCGATGTTAGATCATAGGATGGACTGGCCCTTTCAGCAAAATGTCCATGATCATAGGATGGATTGGCCCTCTCACCAAATTGTCCATGATCATGCGGACCCGCTAACGATGTTTCACCGTGATAAATCCAACAAGTGTACTTATCCCAAAACCCGTATTTACTCAGGTGCTTCTGGACTTTATCAATGGGAAAACGAAATCGATCGCTGCTACACTTACATTCTTTACACGGGCAATAATGAAGGGTAGTGTCTCCACAATTAGTCTTCACAAAATCCACAAAACTCCTAATTCCATGGTGATATCTCACATCCCATCTTTCGAGGCTCATCCAACTCTTGTCCATCCTGAAAATTCTAACATTACGTACTATAAATATATATATACACACAATCACTACTAATTAATTAATAAATCATCATTAATTACATTCGAATTCATCCGATTAATTAACAAAAGTTGACCCATGCATGCATATAAATTAAAAAATATATATATACCAACAATTCACAATTACAAATTAACATGCCTGTATATATATAGACATATTAACAATTAATATTCACAAAATAATTTTATATCCATACATATATATATACACAAATTAACATATTTTCATCGAAATAATCTCAAATCAACTCAAAATCAACAGTCAATCACTCGAAATCAACAATATATCCACTCTATTTGCATATCAAACCAAATCGATATCTCAACTCTATATCGATCTAATTAAATCAACACACACACATATATATATACCTATATACGTACGTACCTATATATAGCTACGTATATAGCTTCCCGAGCGGGTTTTCGACACCTTTTGACAATACCCAAGGATTTCAGAGCGTTTTCCTTCTTTCGATTTCATCGGATTTTTCTATATCCAAATGAATGAGCTGCTGCGATCTGGATCTGATATAAGAGGTATTGCCGGCGATTCATTAAATCGCCGGCAATGGAGTTATTACAGGCGAAATTCCGGCCAAAAATCGCCGGAAATTGTGGAAAATTATTGCCGGCGACTTTCTCCATCGCCGGCAATAATTTTTCACCATTGCCGGCGATTTTTTGGCCGGAATTTCGCCGGCAATGGTGGAGAGATTATTGCCGGCGACGGAGAAGGTCGCCGGCAATAATTTTGAGCATTGCCGGCGACGTTTTTGACTTTTTGCCGGCGTCGGTGCAAGTTGCCGGCAATGCTCATTATTGCCGGCGACTTGCTCCGTCGCCGGCCTTTTTTTTTTCTCGCCGGCAATAGTGCAAAGTGTGGTAGTGTATTGGCCAACCCACTTAACCATATTATTAGGAACAAACGTACCTCCATTCCAAAAAAAATTATTCTTCTCATGCAAAATGCCCCATAACAACATCATAAACAACTTTGTATGCTTCTTATCCACACTCTCAAACACTGCACACACACGATCCTTAATCGACATAGAAGAAGATGAGTAAACATGAATCTGCACTTGACTATTCCTCCACACTTCTCGCACAACATGACAACTTTTAAACAAATGAGAATAGTCCTCCTCCACATCATGACTAAGAGCTACCTTAGTTGGTATGATACCTTTCAACAATTGCCAAACAAAAGATCTAACCTTCGGAAGGATCGACGCCTTCCACACCCTTGACCACATCTTTGCCTCACCGCCATAACCCGACGAACTTGGTGGAACAACAACCACAACATTAGAACAAGCTACATGATACCCATTCTTCACTCTGTACCGCCCATTTTTATCAAAGTGCCACACAAGCTTGTCTGGTATATCACGAAGGCTCAAAGGAATACTCATAATAACACTTTCTTCCTCAGCACAGAAAAACTCCTCCACCATATGTTGCATCCAAACTGCCTCCTCCAAATCAATTAAATCTGCTACTACCATATCCTTTGTTCCTTCCATTACTTGAGAAAAAGGCTTGAAAAGATGTGGAAGTGGAAGCCACAGATCCTCCCACACATTAATGGCCCTGCCATTCCCCACTTTATACCTCACACCCTTTTTTAGAATCTCCATACCCGCCAAAATACTCATCCATGTAAACGACGCACCAGCTTCTAGACATGCATGAAATCACACTCTATTTAACTTTCTATACTTGGGTCACCACGGCATGATGGTTATTCAACAACCTCCAGCCTTGTTTCGCAAGTAGTGCGTGATTGAAATTATGCATGTCTTCAAATCCTAACCCTCTATCTCTCTTCGATCTGCACATGTTTTCCCATGCAATTCAATGAATCTTCCTGTCACTACCTCTATTACCCTACCAAAACTGTGTCATCGCCTTGTGCATCTCCTAACACATATACTTTGGTAACTCGAAGCAACTCATCACATAAGTCGAAATAGACTGAATAACTGTCTTGGGGAGCACTTCCTTTCCTGCCACCGGAAGCATGTTCTCCTTTCAACCATCAATTTTCTTTTGCACCCTATCCACAATGAAATCAAATGCATCATGTTTAGAGTAACTAACCTCCGTAGGTAGTCCCAGATATCTATCATGCTTTTTAACCCTCTCCACTTCTAGTAACACCGCCAACTCCTGAGCTGGCAATGCAATATTTTTACTAAACGAGATTTGAGATTTTTCATAATTTATTTTCTGACCCGTAGTTGCTTCGTACAAGACAAAAATCTCTTTAAGTACTATACACTCCTCTCTCACATCCTTGAAGAAAATAAAGGAATCATCCGCAAAGAACAAATGACTAATAGAAGATCCATTTGAATTAAAATTTAACATCAAACATATATTAGTTTGTGTTTTGTACACCTTGTATAAACCATACCAGACGAGACCTTATAGATTATACAGTAGATCATAAATTTTAAATGATATTTGTTTAAGGAGATTTATTCTCCGTAATTTTTAGTGTGTCACTACCAGAAGAATGCCTATACCCGACGAGATTCCCAAAAAACGACCGACGACAAGGGTTCTCGTCGGGTATAGTAAACTATAACCGACGACAGGATTACCTCGTTGGTTATAGTTTTTTTACCGACTAGATAATCTTGTCGTCAGTTATAGTCGTCGAAAAATCGTCGGGTATAGTTTTCAACAAATTCCGACGATTTTTTCAGACTATAACCGACGATTTATTGGTATCGTCGGCTATAGTTTCTTATTTCATCAGATCCATTCTGGGCAGCAGCTCGATCTATCATTCAAAAAAATCTCCCGCGAAAACTGAAAATGCTCTGAAATCTTTGGGTGATGTGGAAAACTCTCGAGAATGAGTTCGTGATCGGTGATTCATTATATATAGGTACGTACTTAATATTATATATATATATATATATGCATGTGTGTGTTGATCGATTGTTGATTTTGAATATATATATTGATCGATCGAGTTAATTGATTGTTGAATTTGAGTAATTGATGGTTGATTTTGAGTACGTGATTGATAGTTAAGTTGGAGTACGGTAGTACGTATTTGTTGTGTTGGTTATTGGATTATATATATATAGCTTGCTAGGGTGATTAATTAATTTAAAATTTTAATTGCATTATATATTGTGATTATTATAGTATTAATTGTGATTATTTATTATGGGTATAATATATATTGTACGTGATTATTGTGATGTTTCAATCGGTTAATTGTGATTAATTATATATAGTGTGGTTATATATATATATATTTAATTATATTTATGTGATCTCGATTATATATATAGTTAGGGTGTACGTACGTGTATATATATTAAAATTATGGGAATTATAATATATAATATATATTTATATTAATTGATTGATCGAATGTTTTGATTTTGATCGAGTTAAATTAGACGAAATGATATATATATGAATAATTATGGATTGAGTAGAATAATTAGATGACTATATATATATATGTTCATTTGTAATTAATTAGCTAGCTAGCTAGCTAGTTAGGGATCGAGTAGATCGAATAATTAAATTATGTAATTTATAGTTTGAATATTGATATATATATATATATATCGATATATATATATATATATCTAGCTATGAAATTTTAATTAATAAGATCATGGGTATATATACATGCAGTTATAATTTTCAGGATGGACAAGAGTTGGATGTGTCTTCTAAGATGGGATGTAAGATATCACCGTGGAATTAGAAGTTTTGTGGAATATGTGAAGGTTAATTGTGGAGGGATGACAATTCATTATTGTCCGTGTATGAAATGTCAGTGTCGCAGCGAGCGATATCGTTTTCACATCGATAAAGTATTGGAGCACTTGAAGAAAAACGGGTTTTGGGATAAGTACACATGTTGGATTTATCACAGTGAGAGCTCATCAGTTGGTCAACAGGATCACGGAAATTTTTTTGAGAGTGGTAGTACATCCAATGATCTAACAACAAGGTTGATCAATGATATGTTTCCTCATGAGAGCGGTATATTTGCTCAAGCACCGGATATCCCTCCCGCCATTGGAGACTTCCCTCATATTGAGCCAGTCCAGCAATTACCTACAGCTATCAACACTGCTGGTATGGACAAGTACAACAACCTCATTGCCTTCCAACAGACCCCGTTGTACAACGGGTGTAATAAGACTGTTCTTGAAATTGTTATGGGAGTAATAAAGCTCAAAGTGGAGAACAAAATGAGTGTCAAGGCTGTTGATGATTGGCTGAAGTGGTCTGGTTCGTTGTCGCCACCCGGTCATCGTCTTCCTACCACTCATCGTAAGGTGCGACAGATCCTGAAACATCTTGGTTTTTCCTACATCAAAATCCATGCTTGTAGATATGATTGTGTTCTCTTCTGGGGTGAAGATGCTTATGGGAATGATCTTGAATCCCTTGATGAATGCCCGGTATGTGGTACAGATAGGTATAAGTTGACTCCTGCCGGAAACAAGAAAGCTGTGAAGATACTTTGGTATTCTCCGCTGATAGATAGGCTAGAACGGTTGTTCATGTCTGCACACACGGCTGAAGCTATGAGATGGTGGGCCGAGAGGAATTTGCCCGACGGTGATACGCTTATACACCCTGTTGACGGAGAGGCTTGGAAGCACATGGTGAAGGAGTTTTCTTATTTTGCATCAGAGGTTCGAAATGTTTGGCTGGGGCTTTCATCTGATGGATTTAACCCTTTTGGCAACATAAGTCTTCAATACAGTATATGACCAGTTATTTTAGTACCGTACAACCTTCCTCCATGGATGTGCATGAAGAAAGAATACAATATGCTCACTATGATAATTCCAGGGCCGGGTTATCCAGGAAAGTTTCTCGATGTGTATTTGAGACCCTTGATTGAGGAGCTTAAGTACTTGAGTGAGCATGGTCATCCCACTTATGACAAGTTCAAAAATGAGATGTTCCAGATGCATGCCATGCTTGTTGGCACCATTAGCGATTTTCCTGCACGCGGGATGTTGTCGGGCAACGTTACCAGGGGATACAGAGCTTGTCCAGAGTGCATGACGGTTGAGTGTTGCAGACCTCATTGCAGGAAGATTGTACAGATGCGTCATCGTTGTTGGCTTCCACATGATCACCCATTTCGGGAGGATATTGAGGCATTTGATGGGACTGTGGAAACAGGTGAGCAGCCGAGGAGATGGACGGGGGATGAAATATTGGAAGTGCTAAATGAATACGATTTTGGGCAGCTAAGCAATCATCCTGAGATAGTGGCATCAATACCTGACAAACCCGACAGGTATAAATTCTGGACACACAAAAGTAGTTTTTGGGAACTTCCGTATTGGTCCAAGTTGCTGATCAGACACTACTTAGATGTCATGCACATAGAGAAAAATGTGTGCGAGAGTGTGGTCGGCACAGTGTTGAATTGGGAGGGAAAAACTAAAGACGGCCCGAAGGCACGCATTAATCTTAAAAGGATGGGACTGCGAAAACATTTGTGGTTGAGAGATGGGAAGAAAAAAATGCCACAAGCTCCTTATACCGTCATGCCTGCCCAGAAGAATGAAATTTTTGGCTGGATGGGTAATGTCAGGTATCCTTCAGGCTATGCTGGAAATATAAGTCGATGTGTTAACTTCAAAGACAATAAGATGTACGGACTAAAGAGTCATGACTGTCATATACTGCTTCAACGCCTCTTCCCTGTTTTCATTCGAGGGTACCTGCCCAAAGAGGTGGTGGAGCCGTTAGTGACTTTGTCAAGATTCTTTCAGAAGTTATGCACGAGAGAAGTGAAGAAATCGGACTTGTTGGAAATGCAACAGGACATCATTTTTATCATGTGCAAATTTGAAAGGATATTTCCTCCAAACTTTTTCGACATCATGCCTCACTTAATGCTCCATCTTCCAGAACAATTGTTGCTTACTGGTCCAGTACACTACACATGGATGTATCCTATGGAAAGGTACGTAATGCATCTCTGAATCTGGCTATATATGTCGATCTTTAATATTATTTATTCACTTATTTTGCAATAAGCATAACATGCTCGATATGTAATTACCACTTTACAGACAATTAGGGGACTACAAAGACTATGTGATGAACAAATCTGCACCCGAAGGGTGTATCGCTGAAGCATATATTGCGCATGAGTGCGTAATGTACACCAAGTTGTATTTGGGAGCATTGGAGGACCCTCCACAACATATTCCAGTAGATGGAGGGCAGTTCAACCTTTCGATCATCTCCGATGATGTTGAAGTTTCTGGAAAGTTGCCCAACTCGTACAATTTGGAACCTTATGAGCTAGTCATTGCCCATTGGTCGGTATTGATTAACTGTCCAGAAGTTCAATATTGGAAAAATTTACACATTTACTACCCTGCTATTTCCAGTGATGTTGAGTACCAAAACAAGACGTTCGGAAACTATTTTGGCAAATGGATACGTATATAGATATATTGACTGGTATATGAATTTAAGTGCATGTCTCGTATCCTATTTATAATTAAGTTAATAAATGATTATTTTCAGATGAACCATGTACAAGATGATGGTATCCCTCAGTGGTCACACGAATTGAGGCTCTTGGCGCAAAAACTGGTAACTTCCAGAGTTTATCCTATGTGTAAGGTAAATGGCGTGCTATTTATTTGTGAACATAGAGATGTCAGACGAAAAACACAGAATTCTGGGGTAATGGTGCATGGTGGGTAGAATGGAGTTGACTATTACGGTGTTCTCCATTCAGTTGTCGAATTAATATATGGGGAAGGCATGACCGTGCACTTGTTTAAGTGTAGATGGTTTGATACCAACCCTCAGAACACAAGGACCGATCAATACAGGATTTTTTCGGTGAATACTGCCACAAGCTGGTATGAAGATGATCCGTTTGTGTTGGCCACGGCGGTGAAACAATTGTTCTATCTTGATGATTTTGTGCATAAAGGCGCGTGGAAAGTGGTTAACCATGTTCTTCCACGAAACATATACAGTGCCTCAACCCTTGGTGTGACCTCGGATAATGAAGAAGTTAGTGCATACCAAGAGCCGAACGCAACTGGTATTCCTGAAACCTCAACAATTTGCCTTAATAATGTGAGACAGGGTAGTGTGGTACGAATTCCTCAACCGAATCTTATTGATGTTGATCAAAATGAAGACAATGAAGACTCAAGTGACGAGGGCATACACATCTTACCTGAAATTAACTCGGAAACAGAGTCAGACTCAAGCGATGATTCTAACTATGCGCCTTAGTGTATGTATGTTATTTTGAGTTTGAACGTGCAATGTAAAATGAATTATATTCAGATGATCGACTTTAAATTGTGTCGATTAAATTGCTAAATAGCGATCATGAGTGAGAGAGATCGAGAGATCGAAAAAAAAAACTATAACCGACGATATTCGAATTAATATCGTCGGTTATACTATAGCCAAAAAAATTAAATGCCATTTAAATTTAATTAGGCTTTTAAATAATTTCCATTTTTTTCTAATAATTTCGTATTATTAAATATTAATAAATATTAAGTACACTATATATAACCGGCATATGAAAAAAAAATAAAAAAACTATAACCGACGATATTCATATCAAATATCGTCGGTTCTAGTTTCGGGTATACTATGGCCGACGATAATACTTATATCGTCGGCTATAGTTTCGCGTTATATTCCCGAACTGCAGCCGTTTTGGGCAATTTCGTTTCTGCAAAGGAAAAATCTCCTCCTCCGATCCCATTTCTGCCGCCGCCGTCCGTCAAGCAAGAGGAAGGACATCAATCTCGATCAAGCCGTCGTCCATCATCAACATAGGAAGATTCTAAAACCAAAAACAGGTTCTAAATCCCTAAATCCCCAATTTCAATTTTTTTAGGTTAGATTTTAATTTATTTAGTTTGTTTATCGATAATGTGGATGTTTGGATGAATTGTGTGAATATATATTGGATTTTTCTTGAATTTTGTTGATTGTGGGAATTATTGTTAATTTTTGGGATTTATTGGATTATATATATATATATATAGATAGGAGGTTAATTAATTATTGGATTATATATTGGATTGAGGGAATTATTGGAATTTTTGTGTTGATTTTTTGGATTGTTGGAATTATTGGATTATATTGGGAATTATTGTTGATTTTTAGGATTTTTAATTAGAATTATTGGTTTATATACATATATATATAGAGGAGCTTATTTAATTATTGGATATTATTGAATATATTTTTTAGTGTTGATTTTTTGGATTGTTGGAATTATTGGATTATATTGGGAATTATTGTTGATTTTTTGGATTTTTAATTAGAATTATTGGATTATATATATAGATGAGCTTAATTAATTATTGGATATTATTGAATTTTTTAGTGCTCATTTTTGGGCGTGGAATTTTTGGATTAATTGGAATTATTTTGACTTTTTGTAATTTAGTGGAATTATATATGAAGGAATTAATATATAATGAAATTAGGTGATATAATGGAAATTTTATGTGAGTGGAAGGATTTTAATTTTAATTTTAATTTTAGCAATGATGAAATGGTTAAATTGCGGTGCTTCCCGAGGGGGGTCGAGCTCGAGGGGGAAGTCGAGAGGGAGAGGGAGATCAGGACGTGGGGATGATGGCACCAGAAGTCGGTCCGCATCAGGATCCACCAGCGTCGGCAACACTTATAGTCTTCCGCAGACCTCTCGGCATCGTACACTTCTGGGTGAGGGACAACCTCAGCAGCAGCAGGTCGAGCCTTCTCGATCCTCAGGCGCGAGGAGGCTTTATGAGGTCAGTTGCACGCCGGAAATGGATAGTGCGACTCAATCCTCGATCCGAATGCCGGAGATTCATCGCGAGGACCCTTCCCCCTTCACCCACCAGACTCCTCATTCTTCCGAGGAGGTTGGTGGATCGACACAGTCCTCGACCAGGATGCGACTATGTCCGTCGTCTACCTTATTCTTACCGTTGGAAATCCCAACGATACCTCTCGTCGATTCCACGGGGATGCCTATTTCGGGACAACTAGGGTTCATTACCCCGGACCAAGCATATGCGTATGTACCCTTCCCGGAACCTCTCTGGAGTGTGAGGATTCCGGGACAACGCACCGACGAATTAGGTAAATATTAATTAGTGATATCTTTTTACTTAGTAATATTTAAATTCAATTAGGTGTTGATGTTTAAAAAATCGTCTACATATATATGTGATAGGCGAGATCGTGCCCGGTGACAAACAAAAGAGAACCAGAGGCCCCGTCGGCGGCAAGTTACTGGACGACGCCATTCAGGCTAGCGGTGGTGGCCAAGTTATGATTCCGACCGGGGATAGAGGGCAGGTGATCGAGGGAAAGGTCACTCGAAGGTACGCAGGGATGGCGGGCAGCCTCATACGGGATAGAGTCCCAATGTTGTGGCCAGATTGGAATTCAGTGCCGCAATCCGTCAAATATGAGCTGAATAATGCGTTGTCGGTGAGTTGAATTGTATATTCATTATGTATATTTTCTAAATAAATTTTTAATATTATTGATATATATATATGCATTCCAGAGGTGGTTCCGCGTGGACAATGACATTAGACCCACGTGGGCGGATGAAGTGCATGGGAGCAGGTTACTAGATTCATTTGTTTCAATTTTTTCATTTCTTTTGATTATGTTCATACAATGTTGTAAGTTACTAACGATTGATTTTATTAATATAGGTATAAGGAGTGGAAGGGAGAGCTGAAAAAACATTGGAAAAAGTACGGCGACGATCGTTCGGGTACCCCTAGCGAGTTTCGTTATAGGGAGTACGAGTGGCGATGGCTTGTGGTTCACTTGAACAACCCGAAATTGAAGGTACGCAACCTTCGATCGATTAAATTTTTGTTTTATCGTACTTTCCTCAAATTATTTGGCTAATATTTTTTTGATGTTGGATTAATCGAGCAGGCTATTTCTGAAGTCAACACAAGGAACCGGGCCAAAAACACCAAAAATCATCATGCCGGTTCCAGATCATACTCGGGTTGGATCGAGGAGGCGGCCAACCACCCAGAAGAGGATCCCCTTGTCTATACGATGCAGCACGCGTATCCGCAGTCCCCCGAATATGCTGTAAGTGTCCTTATAACAAAATAAACATATTTCTTATTTTTTTAGATTGTTTACATTAATTAATTTTTTATTTTTCTTTGTCAATTAGGCGAGAGTTCAGGAGACGATTCCGGAGGTGTTGACTCAAGTGGCGAGAGAGCTCTATCCCAACACCCCCGATGCGGAACTCCTGATTGATCAGATTGATCGTCAGGGCCAGGATTATGTCAACTGCGATCCCTCCAGGGAAGAACACTTTCTACTGCAGGGGTTCCGGAAAGTGGGGTCAAGGGCTGCTGAAGAAGACCCCTGAATTCTCTCGCGGATCGGGATCATCTTCGAAGACTAATGAGCTACAGGAGCAGCTTCATAGGCAAGCGATTGAGATGGAAGCTCAACGACGTCGGATGGAGGAGATGGAGCAGGCGCGAGCCGCAGAGTAGAATCGGTTGGCCGAACAGCAGCAGCAGATGGGGACATGGATGCAGCACTACTATGCACAGTTGCATGCATCTGGAATCTAGATAGCTCCCCCGCCCATTTTTGGTGTGCCACAGCCACAGCCTCAGCCTCAGCCGCAGCCTCAGCCAGACCAGGACCAACCAACTTATGACGATCCGTTTGACCATATAGACTTTGGACCCCCGTAGATTTGAACAATTGTCGGTTTTTTATTTTAATTATTTACTACGTACGCATATGTATACAGATTTGAACGATTTCGTTTTTTTTTATTTATTTACTACTATAGTTTCAATGGTTGTTGATTTTCAATTTGAACAATATTGGTGATTTTTTGGGAATGCAGGTTTTGCGATAAAACCCAGAACCTGCAAAAAAAAAAATTTATTATTAACTATAACCGACGATATATGTTACCATCGTCGGTTATAGTTTGAAACTATGCCCGACGATAATGTCTCGTTGCCTTTAGTCTCTTTTTTTTCCAACGAAAAACCTAATTCATCATCGGTTATAGTATCACCGATGGTGCATTACCGACGAGACTATAACCGACGATGAGTCGTCGGGTATAGGGTATATCCGACGAAACAACGGAACAGACCGACGACACCAACTCGTCGGGTATAGTGATTCTTCTGGTAGTGTGTGTCTTGTCCTAATTAGATACGGATTAGTATAGATAGAGATATAGAGAATCCCTGATTTATGGGGACAATTATTGTAACAGATTGTATCAGCCTATATATAAGGCATTCTATCAATGAAAGAGTTATAGTTTCAGTTATTATATCCTTTCTCCTTCAACACGTTATCAGCATGCTCTAAGTTGATATTCAGCCATCACCACAGAAATAAAATCCTAACCCCAAAACACTAAACTCCCACCGTCGGCAGCTCTTCCTTCACCGCCGATCTCCACCAATCGGCGTCTCTGATTTTTCGGCCAAAATTGAGCCTGTACAGAACAACCAACTTCTACAGGGGATTGTTAGCAACTCAGGATGAACCAGAGAGAGATCTTCATATGTACGAAAATCTCCAGATGTCTAGTTTTCAGAACATCCTAAAAATCTCAATTCGGATGTGTCTAAAGAAAGTTATGGTCGATTGAGTTCATGAAGGTCAGTCTGGTCGAAAACAAGAAAATTAAGGAATCCTCCTTCTGTTGGAAGTTTCGTGGATGTGTTTTCTTTCTTCAAACTTCTTTCACAGCGAAGTTTTCATACCGAGCATAACGTACACTCTCAAGGTAAACCCTTCTAAATCATCAATCTATAGATCTAGGAATAAAACTTCCTGCAAAACCCTAGATCTAGGACTATTATTATTGTGATATTGTGAATATTGCATATTTTTGTCCTAGTTCTTATAGACCTATATTCATATAATATAAGTGATAGTCCTGGGGGAGTCAAGGTTTAGAAAAAGAAAAGAAAATAAAGGGAAATTGATCTTGTCATCTTGTTATAGATGTGGTTCTACCAAGCACATGCACAAACAATGTTGTGCACCCAAGGATATTCAAAATGCCTACAAAAAGTACACACGATACTTGGCACATGAGACTAACTTCATTTGAAGACTATAAGATGGAAGATTGCGGTAAAGCCAATCTTATAATAGCAAACAATACAAAAGAAGGTCTAGATACTGCGATTTTTGAGTACTCTATGTATTAGGCTCAAGTTTTTGCTATGTAATCAAGTTTAGCTCTATTTTTGACTTGATTTTTAGTCATGATTTATTTTTGACTTGGTTTAGTCATGGTTTGAGACTTTGTTTTAAGTCATGATTTTTGGCACAAGATATCTATGATGTAACTTTTACTTGTTGTCGAGTAATGAAATTTCTCTATTTTCGGTATATGAAAGTGTTTAGAATGTTATTTTCATACCAATTCAATGTATGGTTCGATGTTTACGAATATGTATGGCAAAATGACACAAAGATACCATAAAAACGAGACATAAAAAGAGGAAGTTTTGCTCACAGAAATTTTTTGACCCGTCGACGATTTCTTCGACCCATCAAAAGTGAGCTTCTGTCTCCAATTTTTTTATTTTTCGATCCATCGAAGAAAATCCTCGACCCATCGAAAATTTGATATCAGAAAATTGATATCGTTTTAGATTTTCCTCCGACCGGTCGAAAAATACCTCAACTCGTCGAAAGGATACTTTTGGACAAAATTTCGACCCATCGAAAACATGGTATTGGAAAATCAATTTTTATTTTGGGTTTTCTTCAACCCATCAAGGGTATTTCTTGACCCGTCGAAGAATGTACTCAGATGTATTATTTTTAGATTAGGTTTTACATCGATTTTGTTGGTATAAATCAACCAACTTGGATTGCAGCACCATATGTAGTTTTACATCGATTTTGTCATACCATGGAACTTAATATACAATGGTCATATTGACCGGTTAGATGATGTTATACATCGATTGTTTTTAGGTATTAGCATACCATATCAGCACTCTATGAGGGTTACACCCTTTGAAATCTTTGAGTCTTCGCTTAAAGTGTTAGCCATATCTTGGGTTCAAAGACGGATTGATTGACATTGTTTTGTTGATACATGATGGTGAGATTGAGTGTTATATGCGCCTAAAAGGCAATTCAAGCCTTGCTTAGATTTAAAAATATTTGTGTCAACGGTTTTCACTTGAAACAATATTGTGAAAATTGAAGAGAGTTTTGTGTCAAATCTCCGTAGAATGCTGCTAACGGGGCAATCTGGAGAAGTTTATGAGGATTTGTAGTGGTTTATATCTTACTGTTGTTTAGATCATTGAATCCAATACACTCACTTATATTACTATGTGTGACTTAGCCTCATATGAGCTTTTGCATTTTGATGATCAAGCTATTGAGAAATTCTCATGATCATCTATTCTTAAGAGTAAAGAAGCATGTAGGAATATCTAAAACCATCGGGTTAGATAAGGGAACTGAGATTACTCCACTCAGTTCAGGCTTGGTCTCCAAGACGAGTGTAGCTGTGACGACCCGGACCAGAATGAGCAGTATGATCAGTTTGATCGATGTGTTATTGCGTAGTCGCAGTTGTTCAACAGTTATTTGAATCGCCAGACTCGTTAGCGACTTAATTATTGGCCGAGAATTGGAGCTGAGTCTCTTCTCGAGAGTCGTAGTACATGTGATTACGAGTTTGTGGGCGGTTCCGAATCATTATTTGGACGACCGAGGAATTAGTTATGAATATTTGAAGTTTCGACGGAAACGGATTTAAATGGCAGGTTTGTTCGCGACTAAATTGTCGAACGAGAATTTGGTTTCGGCTTCTTCACGGAAGTTGTTCAGAATTTAATTTTGACCTCGTGGGAACTTCCGGATCATTGTTTTGAGTTATGAAGAATTAGTTGTGAATATTTCCGATTGTTGGTTATTTAGTCGATTTAATGTGTGTTGGTTCGAAGGGTTGACTTTTTATCCGTTTGGCCGATGTGTTTGAATTCCGGTGATTATTGAAGAGTACGTCGAGACGAGTTTGTGGCCGCAAGAATTATCGGAATCGGATATACGACGAGAAAGTTACGCGCGTTTGAAGTCGTCGAAATGGATAATTATGAGGTTTCCTTTTTGGGAAAGTTTTTAAATGAGTATTTATTGTGACCTTCCCCTTTGGGAAAGTCAAACCTGGGATTTAAAGCGTTGACCGACAAGTTTTGGCAAGAGAGTGAGGGTGTTCGACGGTGGTGCTCGGCCTTTGGCGGTGGTGCACATTCCGGCCACCCCAAGGCTCGGGGCAGGCCTTGCTCGACTCGCCTCAGTCCTCTGATGATGTGTCCAGCCACCGTCGACGGCATGGCTCGCCGGAGGGGCTTGTATTTTCGTCAAGAAACGGTAAGAAATTGGGGTTATTCGGGTTTGTGGATTTCGGTTGAATTGAGCTATGATATGGGTTGGGCTTTGTAGCTCTTCCCTCCACGAATCTAACTACGTTGGTTTGGAGTTTCAATTTGATGTGTGTAAGGAGAATTCTTGATTTGAAATTTGTGGAACAATTCGGTTTTTCGTGAAATTGGATGAGTTAGAGTTTGAATTGGACTTCGGTGCAGTTGACAAAGTTGCTCAGTGCAGGATTTTGAGTGGAATTGGTGCTGCTCCGCCGTGAAATTTCACGTCCGGCGGCGGTCAACGGTCAACGGGTTGACTTTTTGGACTTTCGGCAAGTTGCATGTCTTTTGACTCGAAATCGCGCCCCGATCGCAGTGGGGTGGTTTGTTTTTTGAGTTGAGCGTCCGAACGAAAAGCGAGGTATTGAGGCGGTATATATGGATTTTCGACGATTCGTCGTGTTCGAATTGTGTATTTCCGAGGACGGTGGTTTCTCGTGATTTGTCTTGTATTGTCGGATTATGACATTGAATAATGGACTTTGTGAATATTCAGGGGTTCGTGATCGTTATTTTGGCGAGGAACTTTCCGCCGGATCACGGGTTAACGCGATACGCGTTACGCCAGTCTGTGAGTGGACAGTTTATTTTCACGGAATTATTGCGAGTCCTTTATATACGTTTTATGAAGTTGAGCATGCAGCATGATTATGGTTTTACGAGCATGAGATTTCATACGAGATTATGTTTATTATAAGCATGTGTTTTACGATTATACGATTATACTTATACGGATATACGTATACGAATATGCATACACTTATATGTTATTTCATGCATTTGCATCGAATTGTTTATGATTTGGTTTTCACAGAGTACAGTCTCAGTTATGTTGTTGTATTGATACACCTTGCCTCGTCGGTTGATCCCCGACGGAGGGCCGCCTGGAGGGGCGTTTCCCCAAACAGACTGGTGAGGGGCGTATTCCCCGGAACCGAGGCCATTTCTGGCTTAGAATCACGTGGTAGTCAAGGACTCCGTGGTTCAGACTATACTAGCACGGAGGAGTCCACGAGTGACCCCGTGGGATTTATACTTGCATGCTCAGTACACTGGAGGAGTATGAGTTTTACGTCGTGTACTATGTTGTTTTATTTACCTGGACTCGCATATGTTATTTTAAACATATATATTAACTGGTGAAAGACATTTATTTTCGTCCACTCACTCTAACGTGTTTATTGTCTTTCACCTGGGCTTTTCGGTTTCCGTGCCCAGTTTGCAGTTCAGGCTCTGGTGTCGCACGTCGTGGTAGGAGGCATAGTGCTCAAGCAATCTTGTTTCATCCAGTAGGTTTATTGTTCTACCTACTGTGGTATGCGTATATGATTATGTATTAGATGTCGCTCTGAGCTTTCTGTGGTATATGTTATACGATTTATTACTGGATTTCAGTAAAATACTATTATATGTATTGTTTACTTTACTGTTGAGATATTGAGAAATCTGGATGGGATTGGTGCCCACGGTTTGCTTTTTGTGGCATATGATGAAGTGTATTTTCCGCGTGCAGGTAATGGTAATTCCACGCTAGTAACGAAACTCTGCCAAAATTTCGAAAAGTTTTTGTTGGTTCGTGTTTTCGAAGGGGTTCGATTCCTGTTTAGGGAGCTAAATCGGGGTTGGGTCCTTTCATCTTGGTATCAGAGCATTAGGTTGTCAGATTCTGTAGACTTTTGTAGTCGTGTTTACTAAGGGTATTTGAGTTGATACAGCATGACTGGAGTGATGACCCGACTAGCAAACGGTACTCATCAATACTTCGGGTGTTATGTGTCCTCAAATATCTGCTGTTTAATGATTACGTTCCACTTGTTGTGAACAATGTTTTATTCCTTAGGATGCCTCCCGACGTGCTTTCCGTGTCGTTACGGTTGTGGATCCTATTGAGGATTAGTCGACGCGCGATTTGCCAGAGAACTGTGTGGTTTGGATGAGTGTTCAGAGTTCAGTGAACTGTGTGGCACGGTTTGCCTGGTTGTGTGTGTATGAGCGTCTACATGTTGCCTCAGAGCTGAGAATTGTGGCAGTTGATGTTGCCTGTGTTAGATCAGTGCATTTAGTGGGCTGGTATGGTGTGAGTTCCGGTTGCGACTCCATGGCCTACATTCAGAGTGTTGTTTATACGGTAAAGGTTTATCAGGCTGCCTAGCGGCGCTATGTGAAGTGTTTACCCACCTGAGGCAGAGATGCATTGTTCACATGTTGTCCCTGTTTGTACGGGTATGTGGCTTCAGAGGGAGCTATGCACGAGGTTCGAGATGAGTTTGAACCTGAGCATCAGAAAGATTCTGATTGATGTGCCTCGAGACATCCATGAGGAGCTTGGCGTGTTGCACTCTGTGGCGAGGCTATTGTGAGAGAAAGATGTATGCGATTTTCGATGTGATGGTTTGAGGAAGTGGACTTAGTCGAGATTTTGATGAGGCTGAGATCTGACACTTCGGGATCAGTGATGTCATCAGACTGTGGCCTTTTCGATTATGTTGAGGATTCTCTGCTGATCCGTTTGATGATGGCGGAGATCTCAGTGTAGCGGATTTGCTCCTGTGGCATGAGTTTGAGCGATCGTTGGTGATCCTTTCACGCAGGAGGTGTTGCTGTGACTTGTGTTTGTGGAGCACCCTCAGTTGCTGTTTCGGTGGCCAGGAGGGTCACGTTACGAGGGAGCGCTCTCAGCCAGCCTTGTTAGCGGTTTGGTAGCTCAAATTTTACAAGGAGATCCTCATGTTGTTCCTGCAGTCTGACCAATGTACCCTTTTGACGAGTTATTCAGCAAGTCGCATATGACGTGGGCGACTAGTTGGGCATGTTGGGGTTCGTTCCAGGACCTTGTTTGAAGACAGACTTTTCTCCGAGGTTACTGTTGTTTGATATCCATGGTTATTGTACCTGCATCTCCACTTCCGAGGTCTTGGAGAGTGTTGCATCCATCCGAAGGTTGTGAGATCCTTGATGGAGGTTATGTGTTAGCCGTGGATTTGTGATAGCTGGACATTGTGGTTTTGGTGTGCTTGTGAGTATGGACTTATGGTCGACGCATTTGGCAATGTTCGAGAGCCTCGAGGAGGAGGTTGTGTTTCGATGACCAGATTTTCCCGAGATGCTGTTTCTTGGTGATGGTCGAGCGGTTTGTGAAGATGAGTTGTGTGGTTTGTTTAGCTCATGTTGTGGATACTGTGGTTGCTGTGTCCGACATTGGTGACATTGTGGTGGTTTCCAAGTTTTCCAGGTGTGTTCCGGAGGAGTTACCAGGTGTTCCTCCAGTTCGGGAGATTGACTACACTATTGAGCTTGTACCAGGCGCTGGACTCATTTTACCGACGTCTTGTCGTTCGGAGTCAGCAGAGCTGATGGAGCTATAGTTTCGACCCCAGGAGTTGCTGGAAAAGATTTCATATGACCCCGCGTATTTGCGTGGTGTACTCTTGCATTGTTTACACAGATGTTGGATGATTTGACGAGGTGGTGCATTGACTACCGGAAGCTCGATTTGCTTCAGAGGAGTGCGAGTATCCTCCGCTTCGGATTGACGGTTGGTTGATCAACTTGCGAGAGTTTCAGTCTTTTCGAAGATTGATTTCGTATCCGGATACCATCAGTTGTGGTTCGGTGAGTTAGATATGGCTATGTTGGCTTTCGGATCTCGGTGCGGGCATCATGAGTTCTTGGTCACGCTGTTGGGTTGACCGATGCCCCGTAGATCGTGTGGATTTGATGGACCAGGTGTTCAGATGGTTTCTGGACAAGTTTGCGGTCATGTTTATTGGCAATATCCTGATTCACTCCAGGAGTGTGGACCAGCACCTGAGGTAATTGTGAGTGGTTTTGCGGACTTCGCGAGTTGATCAGCTGTTTGTGAAGTTCAGCCAGTATGAATTTTGATCGATTAGCGTGAAGGTTTTGTGTCACATGATGTCAGCCAAGGAAGTTAGCGTGGATCCTGACCAGTTAGAAGCCGTGATGATTCAGAGTTTGCTCTACCAGTGTACCAGAGATCGGGAGTCTCTTGGGTTTGACAGACTATTACCGACGGCTTGTGCAGGATTTTCTCGGATTACCACTGTATTTTCCGGATTGCCGAAGAAGGCATCAAGTTTGAGTGGTTCGATGCACGCAAGGAGAGTTAGTTACTCCTGTAGGATGGTTGACCGTTGTTTCGGTTTTGATCTTGCCAGATGACTGCGACGAATTCGTGGATTATGGCGATGCATCGAGGTATAGATTTGGTTATGTTTTGATGTTGTGTAGCAGAGCGGTGGCTCATTGTTCCAGGCAGTGGAAACCTTATGTGGCTACGTATCCTATATGTGGTTTAGGTGTAGCCGTCCTTATGTTAGCATTGAGGAGTTCGAGATACTACTGCTATGGCATGCAGCGCAGTGTAGGACGTACACTGATCATTTGAGTTTCATCCACTTGCATTTTCGGCCAGATTTGAGCTTGAGGCAGTGTAGATGTATGGGGTCGACTCACGACTATGGCTATACCTTTGGTCATCCGTCTGGGATGTTGAGCTTGTTCGGGAATGGCCAGATTTGAGCTTGTTCGGGAAAGGCTAGAGGTTGTACTTTGGTAATCCGTCTGGGATGTTGTTGCTGATGCATTCAGTCGAGATTCGGGATTTCAGTGTTTCATGTGTGTGTGGCTCGAGTTTCTGCGTTAGCCGAGTTATGGGCTACGAGAGCTGAGTTCGAGTATGATGGTGTTGAGGCTCGTGATTTTTGCGCACGTTTGGCGCTAGTGGTGCGGAGATGCATCAGATACTTCGAGTTTACTACTCGTGACGCAATCTGTAGAAGAATGTAGCAGCTTATGTGTGCGCATCATGTGTGTGCAGATGCCACATTTGTCAGCTGGCCATGGCTCGGAGGCGGAGACTTGCCGCGATGTATCAGCCATTCGAGATTTCCAGTTGGACGTGGCGTTTGTTGCTGTGACCTTATGTGTGTTTGTGTGCATTTTGGTTTGTGGTACCAGTTATTAGGCCTTTGTGGATCGTTTGATGAATTTAGTACATTTCCTTGTACCTTCGGTGACGATTTCAGTGGCAGGCTGGTATAGTTGAGTTTGACGGAGGTTGTCCATCTACGGGATGTACCTGTGTCCCAGTTTGTTGGTCGAGATAATCAGCTGCGACTGTGTATTGGCAAGCTTTGCAACGAGCGTTGGGGACCAGATTACTAGTTAGTACCGGTTCTTATCCTCAGATTGGTGAGCGATCTTTGAGGACTATTCAGACCTTGGAGGGCATATTATGGACCTCGTAATTACAGTTCCGGAGGATTTGGGACCAGCAGTTCCAGTTGTTTGAGATTGCATGCAGTACCAGTTGTTGATCACTGTGATATTGATATTGCATGACGTCGTTTTGAGGACGATGTTGTACTCCATAGTGTTGGAGCGAGTTTGGTTTGATGTTTGAGTTGACATTTGATTCGGACTTTGTGGAATGTGTTACCACAGACTGTCAGATTAGCGGAAATGGGTTGATTATTGCCCGAGTTCGATGTTCAAGCTATGCTGATATGAATGTGTGACTTATATTGATGTGTGAACTGAATTGTGATTTGCCTTGATGTTTTGATCCATATGTGGGCATAGGCGAGTGTGTTTTGTGCCGAATAGTTCGGCATCGCCTATAGTGTTGGCTGTTGTGTTGTGTTCCCTGTGGCGGAACTGTGTTACAGATGTGTTACGTGTTGTGTACCCTGTCTGTTCGTTATGCAGGAACACTTGGCGCTTGTGTAGAGCCAGTTCAGATTTGTGATTTGTGGGTACAGGGATTTCAGCACGGAGTTGTCTCCTATTGTGGAGATGGTTACCAGAGTCGTTCAGTTGAGATTACCATTGGGCACTTGAGCGGTATGCAGAGGCAGTGTTTCTATGTTTAGCCGACAGACTTGGAAATTTCGAGGTCGAAATTTTTTTAAGGGGGGTGGATTTGTGACGACCCGGACCAGAATCAGCAGTATGATCAGTTTGATCGATGTGTGACTACGTAGTCGCAGTTGTTCGACAGTTATTTGAATCGCCAGGCTCGTTAGCGACTTAATTATTGGCCGAGAATTGGAGCTGAGTCTCTTCTCGAGAGTCGTAGTACATGTGATTACGAGTTTGTGGGCGGTTCCGGATCGTTATTTAGACGACCGATGAATTAGTTATGAATATTTGAAGTTTCGACGGAAACGGATTTAAATGGCAGGTTTGTTCGCGACTAAATTGTCGGACGAGAATTTGGTTTTCGGCTTCTTCACGGAAGTTGTTCAGAATTTAATTTTGACCTCGTGGGAACTTCCGGATCATTGTTTTGAGTTATGAAGAATTAGTTGTGAATATTTCCGATTGTTGGTTATTTAGTCGATTTAATGTGTGTTGGTTCGAAGGGTTGACTTTTTATCCATTTGGCCGATGTGTTTGACTTCCGGTGATTATTGAAGAGTACGTCGAGACGAGTTTGTGGCCGCAAGAATTATCGGAATCGGATATACGACGAGAAAGTTACGCGCGTTTGAAGTCGTCGAAATGGATAATTATGAGGTTTCCTTTTTGGGAAAATTTTTAAATGAGTATTTATTGTGACCTTCCCCTTTGGGAAAGTCAAACCTGGGATTTAAAGCGTTGACCGACCAATTTTGGCAAAAGAGTGAGGGTGTTCGACGGTGGTGCTCGGCCTTTGGCGGTGGTGCACATTCCGGCCACCCCAAGGCTCGGGGCAGGCCTTGCTCGACTCGCCTCAGTCCTCTGATGATGTCTCCGGCCACCGTCGACGGCATGGCTCGCCGGAGGGGCTTGTATTTCCGTCAAGAAACGGTAAGAAATTGGGGTTATTCGGGTTTCTGCATTTCGGTTGAATTGAGCTATAATATGGATTGGGCTTTGTAGCTCTTCCCTCGACGAATCTAACTACGTTGGTTTGGAGTTTCAATTTGATGTGTGTAAGGAGAATTCTTGATTTGAAATTTGTGGAACAATTCGGTTTTTCGTGAAATTGGATGAGTTAGAGTTTGAATTGGACTTCGGTGCAGTTGACAAAGTTGCTCAGTGCAGGATTTTGAGAGGAATTGGTGCTGCTCCGCTGTGAAATTTCACGTCCGGCGGCGGTCAACGGTCAACGGGTTGACTTTTTGGACTTTCGGCAAGTTGCATGTCTTTTGACTCGAAATCGCGCCCCGATCGCAGTGGGGAGGTTTGTTTTTCGAGTTGAGCGTCCGAACGAAAAGCGAGGTATTGAGGTGGTATATATGGATTTTCGACGATTCGTCGTGTTCGAATTGTGTATTTCCGAGGATGGTGGTTTCTCGTGATTTGTCTTGTATTGTCGGATTATGACATTGAATAATGGACTTTGTGAATATTCAGGGGTTCGTGATCGTTATTTTGGCGAGGGACTTTCCGCCGAATCACGGGTTAACGCGATACGCGTTACTCCAGTCTGTGAGTGGACAGTTTATTTTCACGGAATTATTGCGAGTCCTTTATATACATTTTCTGAAGTTGAGCATGCAGCATGATTATGGTTTTACGAGCATGAGATTTCATACGAGATTATGTTTATTATAAGCATGTGTTTTACGATTATACTTATACGGATATACGTATACGAATATGCATACACTTATATGCTATTTCATGCATTTGCATCGAATTGTTTATGATTTGGTTTTCACAGAGTACAGTCTCAGTTATGTTGTTGTATCGATACACCTTGCCTCGTCGGTTGATCCCCGACGGAGGGCCGCCTGGAGGGGCGTTTCCCCAACCAGACCGGTGAGGGGCGTATTCCACGGAACCGAGGCCATTTCTGGCTTAGAATCACGTGGTAGTCAAGGACTCCGTGGTTCAGACTGTACTAGCACGGAGGAGTCCACGAGTGACCCCGTGGGATTTATACTTGCATGCTCGGTACACTGGAGGAGTATGAGTTTTACCTCGTGTACTATGTTGTTTTATTTACCTGGACTCGCATATGTTATTTTAAACATATATATTAACTGGTGAAAGACATTTATTTTCGTCCACTCACTCTAACGTGTTTATTGTCTTTCACCTGGGCTTTTCGGTTTCCGTGCCCAGTTTGCAGTTCAGGCTCTGGTGTCGCACGTCGTGGTAAGAGGCATAGTGCTCAAGCAATCTTGTTTCATCCAGTAGGTTTATTGTTCTACCTACTGTGGTATGCGTATATGATTATGTATTAGATGTCGCTCTGAGCTTTCTGTGGTATATGTTATACGATTTATTACCGGATTTCAGTAAAATACTATTATATGTATTGTTTACTTTACTGTTGAGATATTGAGAAATCCGGATGGGATTGGTGCCCACGGTTTGCTTTTTGTGGCATAGGATGAAGTGTATTTTCCGCGTGCAGGTAATGGTAATTCCACGCTAGGAACGAAACTCTGCCAAAATTTTGAAAAGTTTTTGTTGGTTCGTGTTTTCGAAGGGGTTCGATTCCGGTTTAGGGAGCTAAATCGGGGTTGGGTCCTTTCAGTAGCACAATCCCGTCAACATACCGTTGTGGCATCGTGCGTTATCCCACCAGATTCATATGTTACAATCTCTGATGCACATTGCTCATTTTTCAAGCTTGTTTATGTTTATAATGCTGTTTACATGCATGACAGTCTTTTGTTGTTGACACAAGTTTTATTCCTCCGCAGATTCCAAGAATCTATTTGGGGATCAATCAAACCAATATGTGAACTGTTTATAGTTTTGATTGATGCATCGAAGCATAGGTCACACGTCTTTGCAATCCATATGGTACGCTGCATTTCCAAAACTTCTAGCACATATTATTAAGCTTCGGACTCACCACCCGAACAACTCTATCAAGTCATTCATATTGTTTTAATATAAGAGAGTTTACATCGAAATATTTTGTTGATTATTGTATGTTGATTGAGATTATTGTTAAATATCCCGGTTCCCCATGTTCATTCATAGAATGATTTGCAGAAGCACAAATCAAGCGGTTAAACCTTGTGTCCAGAGAAATGGTTATGCATACTAATTTGCTGGTATCTTCTTGAGGATATGCAATATTACATGCAGCTATGATTATACGCTTGATACCCACAAACTGCCAACTATTTAGTGCGTACCAGTTGGTAACTGGATATTAGCCTGATATCTTACATCTACGCATCTCTAGTTGCCCATGACATATACCTACTATGCTTCCACTGCATACAAAAATGGGTCATCAATGAAGATTATGCATTTATGTTAGTTAAGATTCACCAACGTTTGTCCGCTATTCAGAACCTTTAACAGGAGATCTATTTACTGCTAGTTTTACAGATAGTCACTTTGACGAGACATACTTCCCGTTGTTAGATGGAGATAGGAATGGTTTCATTCTAGCTAAACATCGGAAATTGACGTGGTATGTCCCCTCTATGTCTCATCATGATCTCCTTACATATGAGATTGAAGTGAAATGTATTCTTGATCTTTAGAAAGTAGTAGACTTTATGCCTGACTTCTTTACTGATATCATAAAAGTGACGAGATCGGTTATATATGCTTCAAATCCTGCAAAGTTAAAAGTCCCTGATATTAGGTAAGTTAACTTAACACCCATGCAAGGTAGTGTTTCTCCTGCCCATAGTGGAGGTGTAACATCCGTCAAAATCTACTGATGAGCCGTCGGTATAAAGGCAAGCCGTCAAGACACAACTTTTTATCATCAACACATGAGATTGTTTCTTACTATAAATATGTCTAAAAGTCAACATTGACAAACACTGGGGGACGCCTCAGAGTCAATGACGATGTCAGTAAACAAAGAAATCTCACAAAGTTAAACAAATGCTAGTGTTATTATGGATAGTTCTTCCATGGTCGTTGATGATGCATATACTTAATCTATCACTTAGGAATTGATGATGAAGAAGTGGAACATTGCTCTGTTGCGGATTGTCAACAGTTAATGTAGAGAAATTGACCGATATGAAAAGTTGCAATCTAGGCTGAACTAAACTCTCTTACAAATGGAAAGTTTTTGGTATGGTAGTGATATGATCGTCGAATGGTATGCCAGCTAGACAAATATGAGTCTTTGTTTAGAAGCTCAATGAGAAGAACTTGTGGTGCAAGAATTCTCTCAATGCCCTAGTATTGATTATGAGGAGATGTATTCTCTGATCATGGACATCATTACTTTCTGATACCTTATCAGTTTGGTAATATCCAAAATACTGAGTATCCAGCTTATAGAAGTGGTTACAACATATCTCTATGGGGATCTTAATTCAGAGATATACACGAGAGTACCAGAAGGCATGGTTCTACCCAAATCAAGTAACTCTAAACCACGGAGTGCTCATTTAACTAGATTGAGAGTAAGTACTGTGGAGATACTCAGTATATCTCCAAAATACTGAGTATGCAGCTTATAGATGTGGTTACAATATATCTCTATAGGGATCTTAATTCAGAGATATAAATGAAAGTGCCGGAAGGCATGGTTCTACCCAAATCAAGTAACTCTAAACCACGGAGTACTCATGTAACTAGATTGAGGTGTTCACTATATGGATTGAAACAATCCGGTAAGTTGTGGTATACACATCTTAGTGACTATTTGATTGGGAAGGGATACAAGAATGAAAAGTTATACCCATGCGTGTTTGGTAGATGAACGAGTTATTTGAGATGACAGACCTTGGTAGGACTCGATTATGTCTCGGTTAGAGGTGGAACATCGAGTTAGTTGAATTCTTATTCAGTAGTTGCTTATGTCTGATCAGGCAATGGACAAAACACACCTTATTAGTACACCAATGATTGTTTACACACCAAGGATCCAATTTATCTGAAGAGATGATGGTGAGGAACTTTTGGAGATGAGATTTCATATCTTAGTGCGGTCAGAGCTTGATTAAATATAGCTTGATGCACACAGCCAGACATTGCCTACTCGGTATACGCCTACGCAAAGTCATTAGAAAGGAGTAAAATACATCTTCAGGTACTTAAAGTGATCCACTGACTTGGGATTATTCTCCCCTTACAAAGAATATAAAGAGAAGCTTGAAAATCCCAGAAAATGGATGGTTGAATCGTAGCATTCAAGTTCGTGGCATTTGAACCCATCGAGCATATCTCTCGACCCATCGAATGCAGTGAACGGTAATAACCTGAAGGGGTCTTTCGACCTGTCGAAGCCGGTGCCTTGGATCGGACAGAACCATCTATTCGACCCGTTGAGGAAGATCTTCGACCAGTCGAATACCTCTCCTGCTGCGAGCAGTGTTTATTGTAGTCACATATTCTGAAACACTGGTTGATGTGTTAATTGGATTGACTGATATTCGGTACCTCTCTGACCCACATAAAGGATATTCCCATACAGGTTATTCACCATGGGAAACATGGCAGTTTCTTGGAGAACAACAAAGTAAACAATTGTTGCTACTTCCTAGAACTATTCTAAAGATTAAAGCTTTGTATGAAGCGGTTGATGAGTGTGTCTAGTTTAGGACAGTTCTACACCATATTCGAGGGTCTAGTGGATTATCATCTACTACAACAGCACCAACTTGTATTTTTTAGGATAATGTGGTTTGCATTGGAAAAATGAAGTTGGGTTACGCTAAGGGTGTCATCCTTAATTCATTTTGCCAAAGTACTCATACAATCAGCAATAGCAGTGGTTATTGATTATCTATATGAACCAGGTTGGTTCGGTGGATAATGTTGCGGACTTGTTTACCAAGACACTACCTAAATCTACATTTGTGAAACATAAGAGACGCATTAGTATACACAGGTTATCTGAACTCCATGACTGAGTTTACAGTCAGGGGGAGTTACATTTCTATAGACATCAATGGGAGTCTACGTCACATGTAATAGCTTTTGTAGTTGATGTGTTCTACTCTTTTTCGCTTCGACTAAGGTTTTGTTTTACCCATGAGGTTTTTGTTTGCTTAGCAAGATTTTTAATGACACAACAGGTTATGCATCATTCATTAGGTCATCGACACAATGGGGAGTGTTTAAGGAGATTTATTATCCATAACTTCCAGTGTGTGTCTTGTCCTTATTAGATACGGATCAGTATAGACAGAGATACAGAGAATCCCTGATTTATAGGGACAGTTATTGTAACAAATTGTATCAGTCTACATATAAGGCATTTTATCAATGAAACAGTTACAGTTTCAGTTATTACATACTTTCTCCTTCAATAATATTCAATATTTTAGTAGAATTTAAAACAGACAAGAAAAAAATATTTCGTGATATACTTTGTTAAAGCTCTATTGAAATGAATAGAATGATGTTAAGTAAACAAGACAACTAAATGGTTGTTAAAGCTTAATTAGGTACAACGAAACAGTTCGGTGAAAAAACTTGAAATTTGGAGTGAGAATTGGATAAAATATTAGTTTCTCATGATGATGAAAGTTCATATTTGATAGACATTTTTTCAGGCAGCTTAAGTGGCCACGAAGATGACAAAAAAAAAGACACATAATTTTTTGTATTATTTTTGGACGTAAATGGCCTTTCGTGGAAGACAATTTAATTAAATAATACGACTAAAGTCTTAATGGATGACATCCAGAAAAAACTCTGGAACGTGGTGGAACAACTCACAATGTATGTTAGGGTCATAAGCAAAAGTCGCAAAATTATGCACTACCCTATTACATGCATGAGGTGTGAATTGTAGTGACTATAGAGGGTGCTGAGAAAGCAAAATGCAGAGGTCGCCCACTATATTGCCCATGAGAGAGAGGTCTGGGGTCTGACTACGGATGTTGTCGACCCCAACTTTGCAATCTGATTCAAAACAAACTTCTTGTAGCTCCAACACACTAGCCAAATCTAGGGCATCCCGAATGGCCATTAACTCTGCATGTAACGCATAGCCAACACTAGGATAACGGTATGAAAAACTATTAGCTTTTGTGACGACCCGAACAAGAATCAGTTGCGTATTCTGCACGATTCTCGAGATTGGTCATAGTCGCAGTTTTACGTTATATATGTGGTTTGCCGATTCTATTCGCGACTATGTTTTCGACCGAGAATTTGAGTTGAGTGTCTTCACTGAAGTTGTAGAGTACGTGATTTCGAGCTCGTGGGCGGTTCCGAAAGATTTTTCCGATAACCGAGGAATATAATACGATTACTTGAAGTTTCAGTTTTCGACGAGTTTATCCGATTGTTTTGTGTTTATCCGAATCATTTTGAATACTCATTTCGGACCGTCGATTGACCCGAGGCGTGAGTATAAATATCGGGAATAGTCGTAGAATCATCAAAAAACACTGTTTGAGTTTGACCAGAGTTGACTTTCCCATTTTGGAAGGTTTGACCGTTGACCGAAGGGGAAAAGTTTCCCGTTTCGTTCTTGCCGGCCGACTTGCTTATTCCGGCCATCTCCGACCTCACGAAGGGTATGGTTCTCACCCTCTCATGATTTCGAGTTGATTGGTATATAAATTTGTGGGAATTGTTGAGGTATTGACTGGGTTCGAATCGGGTTATGTATTCGGATTTCGCCGATGACGGTTCACGGTGTTCCAGCGAGCCTCGGTGGTGGGGGTGAGAGGGTTTTGCCTCCCCTTGCCTCAAGGGTGCTTCCTATGGGTTTTTTTGGCCTGAAATTGGGTGTTCCGGTGAACCCGATTGGGTTGCCGGAGTTAGGATTTCGCTCGGTTTTGAGCTGATTTAAGTGGCTTGTGGTTTGAATTGATGTCTGTGGTAGTTAACAAAGTGGTTGGGCTTGAGGAGAACTCCATTTTTGGAGCTTCCTCGATGGAGGAAATCGCGGTTGACGGCGCGCCGGCGGCGGCGGCGATGGTCAACGGTGGTGCTCCGGCGAGGAGTTGACTTTTTGGATTTCGACGTTTTTAATGTCGTTTTTCTCGTAATCGCGCCCTGATTATCGTCCAGAGGTTTTCGGGTCGATTTGGGTAGCCGATTTTCAGTCGAGGGTTTCGAGTGGAGATTTCTGGAATTTCGTTAATCATTTTGTACTACATTGCATCTTTCCGGGAACGGTTGATTTTCGTGGTTCAGTACAGAGTTGTGGACTATGATATTGATCAGTTATGTTTTGTGAATATTCAGGAGATCGAGATCGGGATCGTGATCGTGCTTCAGGCGAGGGATCTTCCGCCGGACCACGAGATTAGCGCGAGTGCGCGTTTTGCTCAACTGTGAGTGGACAATTTCTTTTCACGGATTGTTTGCGAGTCTTTATATACATTTTATGAACTTGAGCATGCGTATGAGATTTCGGATTACATGAGCATGTGTTTTATGATTATACATATACGGATATGCCTATACCAGTATATAGTACGTATATGCATATATATATATATATATTGTTTCATGCATTTGCATCGAACTGTTTATGATTTGATTTTCACAGAGTACAGTCTCAGTTACGTTGTTGTATCAATACACTTGCCTCTCGGCTGATCCCCGATGGTAGGCCTTCCAGGAGGGGCGTCGTTACCCCGACCTGACCGGCGATGGGCGTTTCCCCGGAACCGAGGCCTTTCTGGCTTAGAATCACATGGACTAAGACCTCGTGATTCGGACTGTACTGGCACGGATGTGTCCATGAGTGACCCCGTGGGATTTATACTTGCATGCTCAGTACGCTGGAGGATTATGGTTTTACCTCGTGTACTTGTTATTTTTATTTACCTGGACTCGCATATGTTATTTTAAACATATATATCAACTGGTGAAAGACATTTATTTTCGTCCACTCACTCTAACGAGTTTTATGTCTTTCCCCTGGGCTTTTCGGTTTCCGTGCCCAGTTGCAGTTCAGGTTTGGTGTTTCACGTCACGGTTTGGAGGCTAGTGATCTGAGCTACCTGTGTTTTCCAGTAGGTTCTTGTTTCGCCTACTGATATGTATATTGTATATATTTTACACTAGAGGTCGCTCTGATACATTCTGATACGTGTTTTTACGTATTTTCTCAGTTATACTATATATAGTACAGTATGTTTACTGTTTATTGTTTATATTATGATGTTGAGAAATCCGGATGGGATTGGTGCCCACGGTTTGGCTTTTCTGGCATAGAACGAAGTGTTATTTTCAGGGTGCAGGTTTATGCAATTCCACGTTAGTAACGAAACTCTGCCGGAATTTCGAAAATTTTTTGTTGGTTCATGTTTTCAGAAGGGGTTCGATTCCGGTTTAGGTAACTAAATTGGGGTTGGGTCCTTTCACAAAGTGGCCATAGTCAGTGCGCAATACTCCTCCACCACCTCCCTTGTTCGCACTATAAGCAGCATATACATTGAACTTTAAACTTCCAGATTTAGGAGGAGACCAGTGTGAAACTTTCACAGCCTTGGATTTGAGGGTAATGCCCTCATTACTATGCGTCTGCTTATACCCTTCATACCGAGCTAGAGAGGTAGCAGTAATGGCCTCGGCTTCCTTCAATTTGTTATTCCAAAGCTTATCATTCCGATTAAGCCACAAGCCCCAGATAATCATCATGAGTTGTTCAAAACAAAAAAATAGGCAGGGCATGTACCTGTTCAAAAAACCACTCCTTAATTTGAAAGGTCGGTGACAGAAGAGGGCTTAAGTTGAAAGGGTTATTCGATAAGATCTTCTCTGCAATAGGGCATGAGCAAAATAAATGCTTAGTGGACTCAAACGGTGCCTCATATAGTACACAACACAATTCTTTAGAGTAACCTTTGGCGAAAAGATTAGTCCGAGTAGGCAACAAGTTGTTGCAAGCCTTCCAAATACTGATCTTGACTTTGCCTGGAACCCTTGCTTTCCAAATCATCTGCCACAGTGGTTTGTATATATTACGTGAGGATGAGGACGATAACACGTTACCAATTAACCACGTCGCGAGCAATCTTGTACCTAGTTTTAACCGTGTATAAACCATGACGGTGAAACTTCCAGAACCTTCTATCCTCGGCTCTCTTAGAGCTCCTGGGAATATCCCAAATATGCTAAACTACGTCCACTGAAAATAGACTATATAGCTTAGGTATATCCCATCTCAATGATGCAGGTTCAAAGAGATCCTCCACCACCTCAACATGAGTATGTGCTGGTTGAGTAAGAAAGGAAGCAATTACATTGGGAATCCAGTCCTCATGCCAGACATGAATCAATTTACCATCACCAACGCTCCACATTACACCAGCTTTAAGAATCAGGTTGCTTCCATCACGCTTCTCCAGGAGTAAGATGGAGCCTCATCTACTCCGGTTTCCAGAAAAGACAAGAAAATGTGGTATTTGGCTTTATAAAGTCTTGCAATAAGTAAGTTCGGATCTTGCATCATACGCCATCTCTATTTAGCAAGCATAGCAAGATTATGAGTATAAAGATTTTTGAAACCCATACCTCCCTCCTCCGTTTTCAGGCACATACGATCCCAAGAACGCCAATAGATCTTTTTGGTTTCCTCTGAACTACCCCAAAAGAATTCACAACAAAGCTGATGAAGATCTTCACAAAGACTCTTTAGGAGAAAATAGCAGTTCATGCAATAGGAAGACATTGTTTGCACCTCTGATTTAATAAGAACTTCTTTGCATGCCAAACTAAGAAGTTTAGAACGCCAACTCACAAGCTTCTTTGTTAGGTTTTCCTTTAGATAAGCAAAGATCTTCGTTTTTGACTTCCTTAAAAGCAAAGGGAGACCGAAATATCCACCGTGATCGTTCACCCGTTCTACTCCCAAGACTGTTGCCAAACCTTCTTAGGTATCTATAGGGACATTTTTGCTAAACGCCACACTGCTTTTCTGCAAATTCACATGTTGGCCAAATGCTCTCTGATAAGTATCAAGAATGCGTTTGAATTCCATGCATTCTGACACCGTTGTTTCTCCGAATAAGAACGAGTCATCGGCAAAAAAGAGATGATGTAGTGTAGGCGCATTAGGGCACATAGTGATACCACCAATCTTGTCGACGGATACCGACTCTGAAATCATAGAAGACATACCCTCAGCATATAAAATAAATAGATAGGGAGAGAGTGGATCACCTTGGCGAATTCCTTGAGTTGGAATTATATAACCATGCGGCTTTCCTTGATGTAGCACTCCATAACTAACAATCTTCACTATACTCATAACTATATCAATCCATTCTCTATGAACCAAGTTTTCACAGGATAAGCTCTAGGAACCTCACTCCAAACGTTCATAGGCTTTGCTAATATCTAGTTTAAGTGAGAAAAAACCATTACCATTGCTCCTACGTAGCTTATGTAGGAAAGGCACCACCTCATTCGTAACAAGAGAATTATCCGAAATCATACGCCATTAAAAGCGCTCTAAAGTGGGGAAATAATGGAAGGGAGGATGCATTTTAACCTGTTAGCCAAGACTTTCGAACCAATTTTGTATGCCACATTACACAACGCAATCAGTCTCAGGTCCTTTGCACTCTTTGGTTCCTTTATCTTTGGAATCAAACTAAGGTGCGTAAAGTTGGAGCTGAGAGGAATATGGCCTGTCATGAGAAAACTCTGAACCACGTCACATACATCGGCTTGTACAATATGCCATCGGCTAGTATTTCAAAAAGAAGAATGGAGACATGCCATCCGGTCCTATTGCCTTCGATGGATACATTTGGAAAAGAGCTTCATTTATCTCTTTATCCTTGTAGGGCTTCTTCAAGTTTGTAATCATCTCCACAGTAACTCGGGATGTAACATGTTGTAAAACTTCAGAGGGCATCATTATTCACCCCTTCTGGTTTGAAAATTGTCTCATAATAATCAACAAGCACCTCTGCCATCTCGCATTGTTTAGTTTTCCACACCCCATGCACATCTTCAATGCCTTTGAGGGAGTTACGAGACTTTCTATTTGAAGCCTTGCGAAGAAAGAAGATAGAATTCTCGTCTCCATGCTGAAGGCACAAAACCGGAGATCGTTGACTCCAATAAATCTCTTATTGAGATAGCAATTTGCAGTACCTTAGATGGATAACATGGAATTCTTCATACTATCCAGGTTCGAAAGCCCTACCTTCCAGGGTATGCAAGTGATGTTGTATCAATTTTATCTCCACTTTACGTTGCTGAAATGATCCTCTATCCCATTTTGGAGTACACCACCAGTATGCTTAATCTTTGACCCCAACTACATCAGATGATCTCCACTAGTATGCACTGCCCAGCTCTTATGAACTTGATAAACACAACCCAAATGTTGAGCCTAGAGTTATTCAAATCAAAATAAATGCCCTCTCTTCTCATCAATGATAGGAGACTTTGAGACCTCAATAAATAAAGGCAGGTGATCGAACTTATCCAGAGGGAGGGTTAGAACCCTAGAATAGGGAAACAATGACCTCTATGCCAGTGTAGAACATACTCGATCAAGTCATTCTTTTGTGGTCCGAATGAAGAATGTGAAAAGGATCCAACATACCACATATCAATAAGGCCACAATCTACCAAAGTCTCCCGTAACAAACACATAGATCCATCCAATCTAATAGGACCGCCAGACTTTTCTGTGTTGTTCAGTATCTCATTGTAGTCTCCGGCAATGATCGTTAGCAGTGAGCACTGTGTCATGAGGGTTCGTAAAAGATCCTAAGTTTGAACCATGTCCCCATTGCCCGCACAACCATAAATACCAATAAACCTCCAAAACTCCTTAGAACCAGGTATCTGAATCAATATGATTTGTAGAATAGGTCTGCAAATTAATGGGATAATATTTCCTCCAAAATAGTGCCAGACGCCTCGAATCAGCAGACCTTTCCTTACAATACACTCCATGAAAACCTAACCTGCCCCTAACTGACTCGATCGTTGCCGTTGGTGCTAGGGATTTGGAAATAAAAAGTAAATCAGGGTTCTTCTGTCTAACCAATGAAATCAACACGCCCTACAGTTCTTAGTTGACAAGCCCCATACCATTCCATACGAGGGTCTTGAAGTCCATCATAACTGCTTCGCGCTCAAGGTCACCGTCGATAAGAACAAAAACTGCCGCTGGGGAGAAATAGGGTTTTCAAAACTGAAAAGCTAGGTTGGTTAATGGTAGATAATTTTTAGTATTAGTACAAAGTGGACATTCAAAATTCAAAATTCAAAACATAAAATATATATATATATATATTACTCAAGTGGTTATTCAATTTCTTTGGGTAAAAAAAGTGGTTACTGTTTAAGGAAAGTATATTCCATATTTTTTGGAATGTGTCTTGTCCTAATTAAATTAGAAGTAGAGATTCTAACAATCTCTATTAATGTATAAAGATACAGTTTCAGTCTACAATTACTGCATATACTTTTATCCTTTAACACTTTTCTAAAACAATGACTTAAACAAGCCAAAAACAAACTAAACTTGATTACATATCATAAATAACAACCCAAATACATAGACTAATCAAAATCTAAAGTTTCAAAGTTCTCCTTTTTGTCATTGCTTGTGCCACTTGTATATATTTTGAATTTTCATGCTTGCACGACATTGTTTGTGCATATACCTAGTAGATCCACACTTAAACTAGGTGAATTGTCCAGATGGAACAGAGTGTGAAGAATGGAAAAGAATTCTTGTGTGTAACCTCCGTATAATGTGGCAGAAAGCGCGTTCTAGAGAAGTTTATGAGTATTCGTAGTGGTTTATATCTTACTATAGTTCGAATCATTGAATCCAATGTAATCACTCACACTACTGTGTATGACTATGCCTCATATAAGCTTTGGCATTATCATCTGGGTTACCCAGGTCGAGATATGATAATCAAGTCATTGAGAATTTGTCATGGTCATCTGTTCTTTAGAGCAAAAAAGCATGTAGAAATACCTAAAATCATCGGTTTAGATGGAGGGGATGATATTACTCCTCTCAATCCAGGCTCGGTCTCCAAGATAAGTGCAGCATAATCCCAACAACATATTGCTAAGGCGCCGTGCGTTATCCCACCAGATTCATTTGAATGCAGTTTAGCTGATTCGTTTCAGACTCGTAGCATGCCAACCATTCAGTACGTACCAATTGATAACTAGATATAAGCCTGAGATTTCACATCTACGCATCTTTGGTTACACGACATATGTACCTATTATGCCTCCACTACGTACAAAAATGAGTCCTTATAGACGATTATGAAGCTCCAACAATTGTCCGTTATTTAGAATCTTTGACAAGAGATTTCTTTACTGCTAGATTTGCAGATTGTCACTTTGATGAGACATACTTCTCGCCATCAAGGGGAGATAGAAATAGTTCTACTCCAGTTAAACGTCAGAAATTGACGTGGTCAAACTCCATTATGTCTCATCATGATCCCCGGACATCTTAAAGTGAGATTAAAGTGCAACGTATTCTTGGTCTTCATAAAGAAGCAGATTCGATGCCTGACTCCTTTAGTGATATCATGAAAGTGAAGAGATCAGATATACCTGCTACATATATTCCTACAAGGTTGGAATTCCCTGGAATTGGGGAAGTTAACGCCACACTTGGGTAAGATAGTGTTTCTTTTTCCTATATTAGGGGTGTAGCGTCAGTCAAAATTCATTGATGAGTTACCGGTGAAAAGGCAAGCCATCAAGGCACAAAATGATCCATTCATCATCAACACATGAGATTATTTCTAACTGCAATTATTTCCAAAATTTGACATTGACAAACATTGGGAGACGCTTCAGAGTCAATGACGATGTTAGAGAACAAAGAAACCTCACAAAGTTAAACAAATACTAGCGTTATTGTGGATAGATCTTCCATGATAGCTGATGATGAATTAACTTATTTTGTCTCTCAAATTATTGATAAGGATGAAGTGAAACTCCACCATGTCGCAGATTGTCGATGTAGAGCAAATTGATTGAAATGGAAAATTGCATTCCAGACTAAATGAGACTCTCTGGCAAAAAGACAAGTTTCGATCCGGTAGTGCTATGCCTACCAAATTTTAAGCCGGTTGGACATAAATGGGTCTTCGTTTGAAAGCAATATAAGAAGAACTTATGGTGCAAAGTTTTCTCACCGCCTTGGTATTGATTATGAAGAAACATATTCTTCGATCATGGACATCGATCATTACTTTCTGTTACTTGATCAGTTTAGTAGTGTCCGAAAGACTGAGTATGCAGGTTTTGGATGTGGTTACAACAACTCTTTATGAGGATCATGATTTAGAGATATACATGAAAGTGCCAAAAGGCATAATTTTACCCAATTGAAGTAATTAACTCTAAACCACCGAGTGCTCATGTAATCAAATTCGAGACGTTCATTATTCTAACTGCCTACTTGATTGAAAAGGGATACAAGAATGATGATTTATGTCCATGTAGAAGTCTATGTTAATGAGACAGTTGGCTACTTGAAATCTAAGTTTGAAAAGAAAGAACTTGGTAGGACTCGATTTTGTCTCGGTTTGGAGCTGGAACATTGAGTTGATGGAATTCTTATTCACCAGTCTGCTTATGTCCAAAAAAGGTGATTTAACAAGGACAAATTACACCCTTTAGCACACCAATGGTTGTTCGCAGTCTGGAACCCAAAAAGAATTTGTTTCGTCCGAAATATGATTATGAGGAATTTTTGGGAGCTATAAGATTCTATATCTTAGTTCTTTTTGGAGTTTTGTTGTATTTAGCTCAGTGCATATGTCCAGACATTGGCTTCTCAGTCTACGCCTATGCAAAGTCATTAGAATGAAGTAAAACATTTTTTCAAGTAATTGAAGGGATCCATTGACTTGGGCTTATTCTTTCTATACAAAGAAGCAAGTGAGAAACTTGAAATTTCGGTAAATAGAATGGTTGAAACATAGCTTTCTGATTCTGGGATTTTTGACCTGTCGAGAGCCTTCTCTCTACTTGTTGAAGCCAACTCCCTGAACAGATCAACATGAGTCATTTGACACGTCAAAGGACCTTCCAGCTGCTAGCACTGAACAATCTTTCAGTGTAGTCCCATATTTCGAGACACTGAATGATGTGTTTGTAGAATTTGCTGATGTCGGGTATCTTTCAGTCTCGCATAGATGACGTTCTCAAACTAGTTATATTTTCACCATTGAGAATACGACGATTTCTTGAAAATCTGCAAAGCAAACCCTTGTTGCTACTTCCTTGAATCATTCTGAAATCATAGCTTTGCATGAAATTGTTAAAGATTGTGCCTGGGTTAGATTAGTAATACACCATATTCTAGGGTCTAGTGGACTACCATCTACTATGACAACACCAACTTGTATTTTTGAGGATAATGCAGTTTACATTGAACAAATGAAGTTGGGTTACATTAAGAGTAACAATACTAAGCACACTTTGCTGAAGTATTTCTTCAATCCGCAATAGCAGTAGTTACTAAATATCTACGTGAGTTAGATTGGTTATGCGGAATGTTGCGGACTTGTTCACCAAGTCATTACCCAAATCTATATTTGTGAAAAATGTGAAGTTCATTGGTATGCGAAGATTATCTGAACTCTGAGATTAAGTTACCAATCTGAACTCCGAGATTGAGTTACCAATCTGGGGGAGCCATATTTAGGTAGACATTATAGGGAGTCTACATCACATGTAGTTTTATTTGTAGTTGATGCGTTGTACTTTTTTTTCCTTCGACCAAGTATTTGTTTTACCAATGAAGGTTTTGTTTACTTGGCAAGATTTTTAGTGAAGCAACAAGTTATACATCATACATTAGGAGCTCAACACATGGGGGAGTGTTTAAGGAAAGTACATTTCATATCTTTCGGAGTGTGTCTTTTCCTAATTAGATTAGAAATAGAGATTCTAGTAATCCCTGATTTACCGAGATAATGATTGTAATTTATTGTAATGCATGTATTTAAGGTCATCTATCAATGAAGAAATGTATAGTTTCAGTCTACAATTACTGCGTATACTTTTATCCTTCAACAGTTACTCAATTACTCACTACATGTGGCCCTCGTTATGTCATTTTATGGATGTCTTTCGTGTAGGTAATTGTGATTTGTTTTTAATTTTTTTTAGAGCACCCAAGAAAAATCGAGCGTATTGCTAGATTTCAACCGAATTCGAACTGAAGTCAGAACCTATCTATTTACATGCACTAAGCTCAATAGTTTTCCAACTTACTTACATCTTAAAAAGAAGTCGAAAAATATGAAGATTATTATTGGCATATATACCCTTAAGCATGCAATTGTTGTAGGTATGCTGATACCAATGAATCATGTCATCTAAAAAAGACGCATATAAGCTCACGGTACAAACACGTACCTTGAGCTATAAAAAAAACAGACCTAAAAAATAAAGAAGCCCAAGAACAAGGCCCAAGCCAATGACAAAAGAGTTCCAAACAACGCGCTGGCAACGCCACCGCACATAAAGCTAGCAAAACAAAGCAGTCTCCATCTTGCCCGCCGCCCAACAACACCACGGCCCTGCATCCCGACCATCTCGCAACAAGGTGAAAAAACCAACCATGTAAAACGCAACCCCCCCCCCCCCCCCCCCCCGCCACCACCCCTCGACACAGCAATGTACACCAAACCATCAGTTTCCTAACTAGAGCCTGAATAATCTACAACAACCCAGAGATATGGAACAAAGGCAGACTGTCACACACCAACTTCTGCTTGCCACCTCAAGTCACCGCATCACCAGAAAAGCCGCTAAGAAACCCACAAAGCCAAAGATGAGAACCAAAACTCCGAGCCACCCTTAGGCCACTGCTCACGTCCAGAAGCAAGCCATGGACAAAGACGAAGTCAAGAGACTCGCCTTCGCTAGGCCACCACCGGACGAGAATAATGGGGCATCGGCGGAGTTCCTTGGTTTCTCGTAGAAAGAGAAGAAAAAAAAGAGAAGAAAGACCTAGACACTAGGTTTAGCTTCAATATTTATTTTTAATGTGTGATTAGGTAAAAGCATAATTTTCAACTCTTTACTTATTTGATATTTTGGTTACCCAATTTTGAAAAAAAAAAATCATTTTAGTCAATACATTTATGTTCATTTAATCACTTTGTTCACTCTCCGGATCCGCTTGTTTTCTTTGTCAATTATTTAAGTTTTTAGATTTAGGTTAGGGTGGAAAATCACTCAACACTCAATTTTGATAAATATCACGCTAATCACTTAAATAACATTATTCAATCAAATTTGTTGTTGTAGTTATTTTTTTCATCATATTTGGTTGAGCATTTTTCCGCCCAAACAAAAATGATATTCTCACTTTAACGTGATAAAAAAAATGAAAAAACAAAAAATAGTGACTGATGAAATTGAATATACAATTATTGAGTGATTAGGATATTTTCAAAGATAGTGTCTAAAATGTTAAATAAGTCATAGTGGAGTGACTAAAAAGATTAACCGTAAATGTATAATTTCAAACCTTATAATTTTGAAATGACATTGTTTCACCATAAATTATTGTAATGTAAAAAAAAATTCCCACCATACATTTATTTTTAAACAAATTCAATCCACTCAAAAATTATTATTATGAAAAATTAAACTCCTGACCTCTCAGCCAATGAAAGTAATATTATAATGGTCAATCACTGCATTGGTCCTAAAAATCCCGATCTAACCCGGTTCCAAACTGTCCAACATAAGTACGATACAAGTTTATATTTTTAGAATAGAAACTATGTTCCATCCTGCCCCGTTCGAAGAAAATGGGATGAGATTTGAATTTATTTATCAGTGTAAATGGTATCCCGGCCTGGCCCGAATATTATACCATTATAATTAAACATTATATATTAGTGTATTATAGTATTACTATCTCACTTTCTTCCCACTTTTCAACGATGTTTCTTGCCGCTTTCATTATTTCACGTACGACTTTGATCAACTCAACTTCGTAGAGGTTCTCATTCATTATTGTTTTCTTAGTTTGTAAATGAAAAGCAGTTATGCAATTAGATCGATGAAAATATGATTACTTTTATGTCGATCGGTATCTATATATGCTATTGGATATTTATTTATGCAACTGGGTATCTATATATGTAATCGAGTATATGATTATTACTATATGAGAACATCATGAACTTACATAGATGCTTCTATTTAATCATTTTAGAACTTTTAGATATACTTTTGCATTATTTTTCTTATCAAAAAAGAACATAGGAATCCCCAAATAAACCTGTACCGAGCCGATTCCGTTTGAATTTGGGCCTTTTTGGATTTTATTTTTAGAATAGCTAATATCATACCGACCTGTTCAGCTAAAAAGCTATGAGATTATCGTAATTTTTGTCCCAAACCGATCCATGCCAACTCATGCCCAGCCCTAGCCACAGCCTCCAAATATACAATAAAGAGTGAGTGGCAGATACAAATAAAATTCCATATTTTGAGTGTTCCTACTGTAGCGATGTATCAATCGATCAGATCGACGATGTATCAATAAAGAGGAGAAGAGAGACTTGAATCAATCGACTAGATCAGCAGCGATGTCCAGCTCGGTCGGTTCTTCAGCCGCCACAGAACTCACATCCACCTCTCCTTCTCTCTGTGCCCGACGTGGAAGTAGGTGAGGAGATTGGTCTTCAGCACCGATGGTTTGTGTTCCGATTCAAACAGAGAGCAGAATTTCACTGGACCGCCAGAATTTGGATCTCCGCGTCGGCTCTGCCTTTGAGGTAGTATCATAAAGGATAAGGGTGGCTCACGCGAACTCGGCCGCTGCTCCCTTGAGCTCTACATCTACTCATCTCGAGCTCCACCACCATGTCGCGCCACACCTCCCTTTGACTCGACAGAGCTCGACATTTAGAGTTTGGGTGCCCAAATCAATATTTTGGATGCAAATAGAAATTTTAGAGGTGCCCTTAATAATTTTGAGGGTGCCCATAATATTTTTGGGTAGAATGACATTTTACTCTCTATTCTGAAAAAAAAAATGCCACGTCATCTACAAAGATGACTCCGTGATGAAAAATAGGTCTAGGCATCACATTAATGTAGTTTCAGGAGTTTGGACATGACTTTGATAGTTTTTAAATATTTTTCATCATATTGATGCTCCCGCAAAAATTCACACCATAGTGATGAATTTTTTCCTTATCACACACATGGTCTAATTTTCAGTCATAGAAAAAGAAATGTCATAGCACGAAGAAAGTGAAATGGCATTCCTTAGTTTCCTTCACATTGTGCTCCTTTTGACGAATATATATCTCCTGAGCTACCTATTTTTCTTGAAGAATCCTATGGAATCGAATTTGGCAATCAGCATATTTGACCTAATCTCTTTGTATCGAATGCAAATGAGAGAATTTGCCCAGACATATTAACAATGTTTAAGCACTTATTTGGGAAAGCTTAAAAGCTTAGGTCGTATTTGGTATCGTTTTACAAAATAGTTTTTTGTTTTCTGAATATAAAAATGTAGTGAAAATGTGTTTTATAGACTGTTTTTAGAAAACGATTTTCAAAAATAAAAAACATTAAAAACAAAGAATGCACTACGTTCTGTAAAACGTCAAAATGAACTTTTCAATGTTTTCTGAAAATAAAATCTGAAAAATATTAGGAAAAAAATTAAGATTAATTTTATATTAAATTTTACTCTTTAAATATACATATATAATCTATTTTGATTGAAATTTAAAATTAAACCAATATAAATTTGTGTTTTATAGACCTTCTATAAGTATACCAGACACGTTTTACTGTTTTTATATTAAAAATATAATTCTGTAAATTAACTTATCAAAAATATTTTTAAATCTTAGACATACGACATTGAATTTTTTATTTTTTATTTTACAAAATAATTTTTCAAAAAATATTTTGTAAAACGATACCGAAGGGACGCAGCCTTAATTTCCACTTCATTTAAGCAGCGCAAATTGATCGGTCATAAACAGATGTGGGCCAATTTGTCCGATTGATTATGGGGAACAATCGTTTATTTCTTTCTCTTTGGAACTATTACAACTATATCAATGTGCGCCTCTGTGGAGTGATTTAGAAGCTTTTGTATAAAAGATGATTGACTATTTTGGGTCCGATTCCCAAACTCCTGACTTGCATAGGTGCAATAATATAAGCAACATTTGTTCATGTAATTATTTTTGTACGACTAATTACTCTGTTTATAGATTTTATAAATTGGAGTTACCTATATAGTCTTCAGTTTCTTTCAGATATTTTCTTTTCAATGAACCCACATTCTTTTTTTTTTGCGCTTGATTGCTTAATAAAACTTGAGTAATTTTTCCTATTGTTTTGGAGAATTTCATAGATTGATTTGTTTTGGTTCTTGAGGTTGAGTAACTCTTCATGTTGTCTTGAAGAGTGCTTAATGTATTGTTTGAGATTTTTCCATAGAAGTGCCAAGATATTGTCAAATGTAAACGACCGGATTGAGTTTTTTGTAAGTTTGATCGTAATCTAAAAATCGAGTGGTTTCAAAATTTGATTAATTTTACCAATCTTGTAAAAAATAAAGTTTCATTCCATTTTTTAAAATGAAACACCGCTTTAAATAGAAACTACATACATATATATGATGCAATCGGTAAAACAAAATTTGGTAACATTTAATTCACTCATGAAGTATGTATAAAAATAGAAAAACCATATATTCCAATGTCTTTACGAAAAAAAAAATCTTTAAGTTAAACTTTTGAGCCCTTATCCTAGATGACTATGCATGGCTGACTTAATAATATAAAAAAATTGTTTTGAAGTAGCTAGTCTGGAAATTTCAAGCTTCATTTCCTTACAGCTAGATTCGGTTGAAAATGGAAATTATTCACAGCACAAAACCATATATCCGTTGGTTCACATTCCAGCTGGTGGAGTGGGAATCTGACCAGAAAGTATCCCTAAAAGTCTAGCTAGTGCCCTCCTTTTCCACAAGTAGGTATCCTTAACGGTAGCAGACCTTCACCAAATGAAACATAAATAGTTTATTAACTAAACAAAATAATCTAGATATTTTTTTGGTTCAATCATCTTCATCGGTGGATTCCACAATATCATCTCTCGATGCTTCACCCATGCTCTGTCCTCAAATGCTAGGCACATGCATGCATTTAGCATTTTAATCAAACTTGCTTTATATCTTCATTAATGGACACCAAGATTAAACCATGCATCAAACTTGCTAGTGAAATCTGATTAAACCATATATATATATATATACACATAAGCAAGTCTGATTAAACCATATATATATATACACATATATATACATCGCATGGTATAACTTTTTATTTATTTATTTATTATAATTAATTATTATTTTAAACCAAGCTGAATAGATTACCAGGATCTCGGATTAGAAAATGACACTTGATACAATAATGTCGTAGTTTTAGTAAAATATATGTGTAGTGAGTATTTATGTTGATTAAATTTACTAAAAAAATACTTAATTTACAACTTTGATAATGTGAGATTTTTTTTCTTCTAATTACAAGTTTAACTACAGATTTGTTCTCACACTTATAAAATTTTATATATATATTAATAAACAGCATCATGTAAAGTGTAATTATCATATATGATATCAAATTTACCAAGTTAAAAGACCAGTTGTTAATACAGTAAAACCTCTATAAATGAATAACCTCGGGATTTGAAAAAATTATTTATTTAGCGAGGTTATTATATTATCAATAAATGAATAAATGAATAATTTATTAATTTATTAATTTATTAATAATTTATTAATTTATCGAGATTTTAGCAAGGTTATTACTTTTGGATTATCCTAATGAAAACAATGTGCGATGGAATCGCCTAGTGATGAAGTGATCATTGAAGGAATAATGAATCTGCATACTGAAGATGATCATGATTCAAATGACGGTTTTGTTATACCAATAGTTTCTCATGAAGAGATATTTGAGGCACAATTTACTTTGAATAACTGTTTACTACAAATTCAAAAGAATTTATAAAATTTGGTGCACGCATTACAAAATATCAATGACAAAGTTAAATTTGATCTAGATGCAAAAAAGAAATAGACTGCATTAAAATCTTTTTTCAAGAAACAACTAAAATTCTCGAGAAAATATAAGTTTATAGCTGAAAATTTGATTTTTATATATTTTAATTAAAATTATTACTTTATATATTCATAGGGACCTAAAGGAATTAGAGAAAAGTTATTATCTTATGCATTTAGCGAGGGTGCCAGTAATATGAACTGGTCCAGAGTCGGGACGGGGAGAAAATATTACTTTAACGAGATTATTAATTTATCGAATATTCATTTATCGAAGTTTTACTGTACTTGTTATAATTGTATCCTAAGACTAGTAATTATCTCATTAATGATGAGTTTTACATAAGGAAGGTATCAATTATGCCTTGAGGATTTTTTCTACACATTTAAGGACGTTCCTCCTAGTTACTATATAGATTGATATTTTACCACAATAATGTTATACTTGTTGTCTAACTTATAAATGTAGACTCAGTCATAAGTATGGTAATGACCAAAATAACTATACATATTACTACTTTATATCATAATGGCGAAGAGGTTGCGGGGAAGAGGATCAAGGTGTTCAGGCCGATGGACAACACCTAGTACGAAGGTCATGTCAAGCTCTTCCAAAAAGACATCGGCTGCCAATTACTCCAGTATGACGACGATGAAGAAATGTTGGATTTGAAAAAGAAGAAAATCGAGTGGCTTACTCAATAGTCTGTCACTAAGTTGAGACACTTTCCTTATTCGTTCTTGCGTTCTTCGAATCGATTCGTGAATGTTTCAGGTCCGGAGTTTTTTCTTCTTCAATTACTTTTCCTTTGTTTTTTTTTTCTCTAATTTCAAAATCAATTTTTCTCTGGTTGATTTGTATCTCACTCTATCTTCATACACTCTTCATGAATCGTAAACACTGCTTTGTCCCTTGTGACTTTCGCTACTTAATTTTCATGTGAATTTTCTTTTAGGTATTATTGATTAGCTGCTTAGATGCTCAGAGTTTCAAGTCTTTCTACTCAATATTCTATTGTCTTTTGTAATTGAGAAAGATCAGTTGCATGATCATCATATTCAAAAGCATAGCGATGAATTAAGAAATTTTGTAAAAAGAATCATCAGTAAAATACATTGCATCTCACAAGTCATAACAGTGACACAACCTACTAGAAAAACTGAAATACATATAAGGCGAGGACAATCCCACATTGTCTCTTTCTCTTGGGTGTGTATCCTCTTACTATTATTCTTATATTCTTCTCGCCTTCACCCTTTAGAAGAACAAATGAACAAATCAGGAAGTGACTCTCCCTAGAACACGTGTATTGACTCGTATGTACCCTTTTCTAACATCAAAATTAATTGTCCTTGCATAAGCATAGTACAAGTTCCCAGCTTCCTCAACCGTCTTAAAGTCTGCCCCTATCATGTCTTCTCTAGTCAACTTATCAAAACTAACACCATTATATTGCAGCTTACTGATGTCACTTTTCTTATGAATAATACTGGATATCGGAAGTTCATATGATGCATCCATCCCTGAAACATACATAACATAACCATTTTCAAGTGTTCATAGTTGTCTACTTGCTAAAAAAATGACAATCAATGATCTAGCCATTGAAATTCTATAAATGTTTTAAGACATCCTAATGAAACACTTGCAAACTTACACACACAAAAAAATAGTTCAATCGGAATAGTAATTCTATTTCAAGTACACGTACAAAAACAGATGTAAAACAAAAACTGGACAGCATGCCAACCGACCTATCAATTTGGAGGAATTTATGAATAAATATCTAACCCTTAAAGTACCTTCAAATTTTCATTCAACTATGCTGATATACTCTTAAACGTTCACCAAATATATTACCTCTATCGGAGTAGTCTTTCTATCCCAATTACAGATACAAAGCTGATGCAATATATAGAACTGGAAAATACTCTAACTAAACCAACAATATAAAAAATATATTTACAACTATCTAACTGTAAGAATTTAATAAAATGTTGAAGGAAACTTACTGATATGCTCGTAAAGAGACTCACAAAAATTGAATAAAATCGGAATAGATTTGCTATAAAAAATATCGATATGATAATCAATCGCAACATAAAACTGGAAAGTACAACAATTGACCTAATCACCTAAGAAAACTTATAACTAGAGATCTAACCGCCAGAATTCAATGAAATTTATGCCTAATATTATTAAAACAATCATTAACATGCACACCAAATTTCACTTTAATCTAATTGGATTTACTATGCCAAATACATAAACGAAATTAGATACTAAACGTAAAACTAAAATCAGTAAAGACTGGCGATCAATTTAACTGAAGATCTAACTTTTGGGGGTGAACAATGACGTTTTTTCTTCATATAAAACCCTAGAAAACACAATTTTATCCTTATATACCTTGTTTTTGGTGATTGATCGAATTGAATGAGAACACTTCATTGATTACCGATTGATTCTTCAAAGATGAAAAGAGTTCACATGAATAGGAGTAGAGGTCCCTTATTCTTCTAGGGTTCTATTCATCGTCTCCTCTTTCACGTCTTAAATTAATAATTCTTCACAAAAAGTAAATCACGCGTATGTATTATATTGTAATTGTTGAGAATGTATTTTTTTTTAAAAGGAATAAGGGGTAAGCAGGTCATTAGATTATATTTTTTCATGACCGTTAGATTTATTAAATATATCAACGGCTACGAATATTTTTAAAAGTTAATGTATACCATGTGATAAAATACTGTAGAATTATACATATATATATATATGTACATGTAATATTATTCAACACAAATTAACCACGTGAAAAATTCCATCATTTTATTTGCTTCATTCTTTGACTTCTCTGCTCCCCCCAAAAAAGTAGAAAGACTTGTCGGAAATCCCACTCACTGATCAAAGTACGCCGATTACCCCCCCCCCCCCCCCCCCCGCATACAAGATAGTTACCCCCTATCATATGGCTTTCTAACTGCACTTCTTTTTCTAATCGTTCCATTCTGTCGATTGATGGTAGTTCTTTCAACTATACTCCTACTCGATCTGAGAATGCCATTTGATTTCAAATAAAATAAAGAGATCAAAAGGCAAAAGTTGTGTAACTGTGCAAGTAATGTTTGCATTTTTTGTAATGCTTTGTAACATGCTAGCTTTAGGCGTTGTTAATATTCAAAACCACTGAGGAGGTATTTGATATTGAACAGAAAAGATTAATATTAATTTACTCTATAGATTCTACATATCATTGTCGCTTGATCGATATCGCTCTGCCTTATTGGTCTCACTCTCAATAATCACTTTCTCTTGCCTTCACTACCACTTTATGATCGCTCTTATCCAATCGCTCTCGCTGCTAAGATTGACCGTTAAGGAGAGACTGGGTGTGCCGGCCTTCAACCCTCCTATGCCTAAGTCAGAAACAAGATATGATTTAAACAGAGTAACGGTATAAAAGGGTAATTAATGCGTACCATTAATGCTGAACCACCATGCTTATAAAGGTGGTTGAGGCCAGAGCTCTTACCAATTATTTGATGTGGGCTCAGTGTTGTTACTCTTTTGCTGAAGTATTTTTTGATGGGTTCGTTGATGGGCGCATGAGCGATAACTACGCCGAGATAGAACTCGGACTGGTCATCGAAGTTGTAAGTCTCTTGCAGGTAAGTGCTGCTATGTTCGCGGTGAGATATAATTATAACTTGACAAGTAGTGTTAAGTACATACTGGATAGGGTAATTAACAAGGTATATGTATAAGTCCCCCAACTCGCTCAACTAAGGGGATCAATCTTGGTTGGTGAGTTATGAAACCGGATACCGACGATTCTATCCATACATATTTAATGGGTGGTGTTACCGGCTAGAGACAAATACAAGCCATACAATCCCCCAGCTCGCCGACCAAGGTTGTTCCGCTAATGATATTGGTACCTGTATTCAAGAAAATAAGAGGGCGCTTCTGTTAGCATTGTTAGTATCGGTGAGACCGGTAAGTCGCTAGTTTACCATCTAATGGGGTAAGAAAAATGTATGATTGGTAATGCATTTAAACTTGTTTTCTTCCCAAATGAGGCATGATGTCATATCCGGGTTCCTTCAAGTAACGGTTTAACCTAGTAGGCCCATTCCCAATGAAGCCCTTCCCGATGACTGACATACTCCTCCGTAGCTATTCAGTGTCGGGGGATGCAATGAGCGGCTATATTTCACCGACCGAGGGATATGCTCTTTGGTGCTCAAACACTCAGTCCCGCCCAATCTGGTAGCTTTTACTGCTAGTAGCTATACCGGTAGGGGCCCTGGGGTAGGTGGAACTTGTTTGAATTGGTAACCCTTAAGTCCCCGAGTTTGTATCTTCCGTGCGACTTTGCAACTCTTTAGCCAATAGCAGAACCCTTTCAGTGTTATGGCGTAGCTCTTTTTATTTTTATGATGCTGACGGTTGCCGCTACTGTGGGCGTTATAGTAAGTTGAGGCAGCTAATGCTAAGTTTTCTCGTCTTGGAAAGTTTCTCCTTCCCAGAATCCTGTGATTCGTGTCGCCGTTATGCTCTTCTCCCGAGTTGGTAGGTGCAACCACTTGTTGTCTTCATTAAAAGCCGTTGAATCTATAATCGCCATGTGTTGCCTTAGGGCATCTTGAGTTTCCCAAACGTCATATCGTAAGTTAAAGCGTGATCATTTCGTTTTCCTTGGAAATCGCGATTGAGAAGATGGTGCATGTCGTTTTTTCCTCCGGACACTTTCGTGGTTGATGATGTTTGCAGACATGTGCCTGCATTTGTGGAACCAACTTGTCCCTTTGAATGGTGGTGATCACACCCAAAGGTGGCATATTTAAACCTCTCTCTCTCTCTCTCTCTCTCTCTCTCTCTCTCTCTCTCTCTCTTCTCTCTCTATCTCTTCTCTCTCTCCTTTTCTTCCCACACTTTGCTCTTTTAGAGAGAGAGAGAGAGACTGAACCTATCTGTCGACACCGTATCTTTACCGTTGTGTCAAGCCTTACTCCACCGCTATGCTCAATTTTCGATTGTCTCTTCCAAAGATGAAGTGAGTTTTTTTTTTGCTTTTGTTTATTCCGTTCCTTGAGGCGCGTTTACCGTGCTTCTTTTCTTTAAGTGGTTTTTGAATTTCTAGGTTGGTTTCTGCATGCTTCATGCTTGTTTATGTCCCCGATAGTGGTTTTGTTGCCTTAAGTGAATGTAGATAGACTGGTATTGTATCACCATCACTCATGATGGCCGGAGGCATCTTCGACAACACTGAGTTTTTAGAGTCCTCCTGTCCTTGGGCCGTAGCTATGTTATGTATGTCTCTGGGCTTGGATCCAGTCCTCGGGCCCAATGGGTTTATAGAGATGTCTTTGTTGTGTTTGATCCAACTAGCATGATGTTACTGATTCCCCTCACTATGGGTTATGTAGATTAAGCATGGAGACCGTAGTGTTGTTCTCTGATAGTAGCGAAGTCTCCAGTCCAGGTGACTCCTCGAGTTCCGGATCTACTAGAGTGCTGCTAGACAAGTTAATGGCATCGAGAGCATCATCTAGTGTTAGGTCCGTAACCGCCAAAGATTCTACTTCGGTGTTGGGGGGACCATGCATGTTTTTTGGGAAGTCGTTTACAGATTGGGAAGATGAAATGGGCAGACCTTGGGTTAACCTTATCTGTAAATGTTTTACAGGTAACATGGTGTCATCCTTCCAACCTGAGTGGGGTGAAACTGAGCCGATGATGTCAACCTCAGGCATGACCTCCGTTATTCATCCCAATATGCTTATGCTTGGACTAGGCAGGTCAAGAGTTTAGACGCTGAGCAACACGCAAGAGGTAGATGAACACGCTAAATCGATATCCTTCTCTGCTATTAAGGAGATGAAGATGGAGTTTCAAATCTCCAAGATCGTTACCCTTAGACCCTTAGGTAAGGGTGAATTCTTTACCAGACCGCCTGCTGGTCATATTGCTCAAGATCGTGTTCAACTGCAGTTTGGTGTGTTATTGCCGCTTCACCTATTTCATCAATACAATTTTGGTGCGCTGTGGTGCTCCATTGGGAAAGCTTCCCCGCTAAATGCTTCAGTCTCTAAACGCCATGTTCGTGTTGTGGAAACTTGCCGGGTTGGATTACCCTACTCGGAATGAAGTGTTTCATTACTTCGACCTGCTGTACTCGACGAAGAAGGGGTGCCAAGGGACGCTCTGCTTGGTTCAGTGGCACGGAAGTCTCCTGAGTGGCGGTCTAAGTACTTTCTTACGTGTGGTGCATGGTCCTGATCATAGGGTGTTGTGGCCCGGGCCCGCATGCCTACTAGGTTTCATCCCCGAGGTGTTGAGGACGGTTTGATGTTTGCTGTTAATTTAGGGCTTGTTACTTATGTACTTATCTTTCTTATTCTTATTTTCCGTTTCCTTTGTTGTAGTTACCCGCCATTATCATGTTTATGCTACAAAAAACTACATTGCCATAAAGTGGAATAAGGTAATAGTAAGAAATTTCGGAGTGTGTACCTTTTGAACGACCACTGGATTTTGGAGTCGATCGACCTTGCCAAAATGCCTAGTATGTGATCTGCCACTTTTGTTTTGCTAGTGACGTTGTTCTTAAGTAGAATTTTCTTTCTTATGTGTTTTATCTTAACTTCTTCTATTCGTAAATCTGCAGTTGGTTATAGTAACACTAAGCGGGATAAGAAGATGGAGTCCTTTGGCAGTATTGATGATCTGATCGCCGATCTTGTAGAGGAGGGAAACAACGCCATACTACTTGATCTCGACGTTCAGACGAGCAACACCGTCACCCTCACTGCCCCACTCGCCATCAATCCTCCTGATGAAGATTAGACTGATCGGATAAGGAGTGACGTTGTTCCTTTTAAGACGAAGTCCATTATGATCTCGACTAAGGCTACCGGTCGGGGTGATAAGCGAAAGAGCGCTGAAGCCAGGCGGTAGCAAAGACCTTCGAAGAAGACTGCCCCTTCTGGAAAAGGTGTTATTATAGTTATCGGATAGCTGGGCGCTGACAGGCTCAGGTCCATAAATGTTGACATCGACACTCTATCAGACACTCTATCAGACCGTGATCTTGGCGGCTTTGAAAATGAACTATATGGCGTGGATGATTTAGACATGGGCATTGTGATTCCCGAGTCGGGCCACTGGGATGCTCCTCCACCCTACTCTGCTCAGATAGTTTCATACCTCTCGGCAGAGGTGTGCATTGTGGCTGATATCGCTGCTGGTGTTGATGAGTGCCTCAAATCTTTTACCGTCGCCATCCAGCTGATATGCCACCAACGACAGTTTATGGTGATGTTGTCAGAAAAGCTTGCTCGGGTGAGCGTGGAGTTGGGTAGGAAGGAGGAACTGCTGGTGCAGGCCAGTGAGAGGTGGCAAAAGATGGAATGTAAGAACGAGCTCTTGGTGGAAAGGTTGAAGAAGGCCGACGGTTGCTTGGAGGACTTGGTCAAACATGCCAAGGAGCTGGAGCTGGAGCTAAAAGAGGTGCGGGAGCGTTTAAAGGTTGTCGAACTGGCACGTACTACCGCGGAGGGTCATGTTACCGCGCTCAGGGGCTAGATCAAGCAGCTAGAAGAGGGTTAGATGCAGGAGATGACTGACGCAATCATAGATTTCAAACTCGGCGCTGAATAACGTGACGCGCTCCAGTCGGCTTTCAAAAAAGGTCTTCAGGAGACTCGGGATCAGTTCAGCCGAAATGAGTGGGTGAACGAGAAGTACAAGGCTGATACCACTTGGATTATCAAAGAGCGGCGATTAAAGCGCGGAGAGGCCCAAACTGTGTTAAAGAAGGTCAAGCAGGAAGAAGAGGAAGCTATGGAGAGGGAGTGTCAGTGGTAGAATATAGTAGCCGGTATGACTCCCCATGGTACTCATCCCTTGACTCTTAACCCGTCACCGTCAACCGCGTTGTTCTGTCATCTTCGGACCGCTGAAGGCTTGGATCCTGAGACCACCCAGGCTCTATCTACCAGCTACCGTGAGCATCAGCGTGCATCTAATGAAGAGCAGGACCTGAAAGCGCTGGAGACCATGGCCCAATGTGAAGCTTGGTTCCCTTTTATAATAGCATTAGTACTTCCCCCCCCCCCCATCCTTTTCTGAACAATTTAGCTATATTTTTATGATGTAATATTTATCCTTCTCGTCGTTAAGGCGTTTTTGCTCTTTGGTCAGTGTCATAACCGTTGGCCATGAACCTGACCGATATGCTACTCTACTTGACTTGCCAAGGAGTTGTTAATGAGAAGGTATATTTTGCAAAAATTTCTCCAAGTGTTATTATATATTGGTGATCAATGAAAGGTCTGAATGAAATTTGTTTGCTTGTATCGTTTGCTCGTTCTATCGAAGCGCTAGATAGGACAAACGGCCATACAAAGTATGTAGATGATAGTAGTATTTTTTTTTTACAAGCCAAGGTTTGAAATTTTTTCATTTCATTGATTGTGATATTGTAATAATACAAAAGTGGGTTTAGTCCTCTAGTATGGTGGAGGAAATTTTCTAACGCTAGAAATACCAAAATAGTAGAACCTGCTTGGCGGTGACAATATCGTAGATGCTCTGCGTTCCATGTTCTTGGTACTTTGGTGCCGTTTTTGTCTTCGAGGATGAACATGGTTGGAGTTAGGCTCTCGATGATTTTGAATGGTCCTTTCTATATTGATAATAGTTCCTTTGGTTTTGGGATGACCTCTCTCCATACCATGTCCCCCACCAGAAGCTTTCGTGCTTTGACTCGACGGTTATACTGTCGGGCGTCCAGCTGTTTTTTTTTGGCAGAAGTTCAACTCGGGTTTCATCCTCCTGCTCTTCTCGTAATACATTTGTCATGTTGATCCCTTCATTTTAGGTGTCATCATTGTACCCTTCAAAACGGGGGCTTCGGTGCATGATTTGTAATGGCAGCACCATTTCTGCTCCATAGACGAGTGAAAACGGTGAAGCTCCCGTTGCCTTAGTCGGCGTTGTTCTAATTGACCATAGCACCTCATAGAGACATTTTGCCTATTTGTGGTTGTAGTCCTCCATTCTTTTCTTGAGTCCCGCCCTGATCTTTTTGTTGGCCACTTCCACTTGACTGTTAGTCTGGGGATAATACACCGATGCAAATACTAATCTAGTCTCTAGATTGCTCGTGAATTTTTTCATTTCGTCGTTGTTAAACTACTTCCCGTTGTCGGTGATGATAGTAAGTGGTGCTCCATATCGGCAATATATATCCTTCCATAGGAAATTAATTACCTTCTGCGTGGTGACGAGCACTAGAGGTCTTGCTTCAATATACTTTTTGTGATAGTCTATGCAGACAATGATGTACTTGAATTGGCATGACGACACTTTCAACGGCCCGATAAGGTTGAGTCCCCATTGCGCGGACGAGATAGGATTGACGATTATCAACATTAGGGTTGCTAGGGCGTATATTAGTTGCAAACTAGGCACATAACTTGGATTTGTCTACAATCTCTCTTGCATCCTCCCACATTTTCTTGTAATAGAATCTGTAACGGAGGAGTTTGTGGATGATGGTGTTTGGCCCGCTGTGGTTCCTAAATTTACACCCATGGACGTCCTCTAGCAATCTGTGCTCTTCCTCTCGCGTGACGCATTTGAGCATGGGGAACCTCTTCTTGCTTATGTAGAGTTGATCGTTGTGCATGCTGTAGAATGCAACTCGTTGAGTTAGTTTCCTTGCCTCCACCCGATCTGTAAGTAGTGTCCCGTTCAGTATGTAGTTGATTAAGCCCATTCTCAAGTCCTCTGCTGGCGGCGGGATGGCTAATGTGAGTGTGAATACTTCCAAGAAATTCTTGGAGATACTAGGCTTTTTCAGCGTCTCTACTATGGTATGTCCTCTCGCGGTATGCAGCGGTGTCGTTGCTAGCCTTGCAAGGGCATCTACTTTTACGTTTTTCTCCATGGGGATGTGGGTTATGTTATAAAAAGAAAATTTATTTAAAATTGCCTTTACGTACCCCAGATATACAGACATTTGCGTTCCTTTGGCAATCCCCTGTGACTTGGCTTATTATGAGCTGAGAATCGCTAAAAATGTTAACGTTCTTTGCTCCTGAATCAGTGGTGAGTTGCAAACCGGCGATTAACGCTTTGTACTCAGCCTCATTTTTTGAGGCTGGAAAGAGGAATCAGAGAGCGTATTCAGCATAGACTTTTCCTGGCCCAATCAAGATTGCTCTCACTCTTGCTGCATCGGACGTCCATGAGCCATCAATGTATAAGTTCCAATTAGACGACTGTACGGGCGGTATTGGTGATGCCGTAGCGGATGATACTGGTGTTGGTAAATATGTTTGGTTGACCGACGTTGGTGTGAGCTCCGCTATGAAGTCAGCCACCGCTTGGCCCTTGGTCGCCGTCCTTGGCTGGTACTTGATATCGAACTCGCTGAGCTCTATTGCCTATTTAGTTAGTCTTCCAGAGTGGTCTGGGCTCTCAAGTACCTACCAGAGCGGTTGATCTGTAAGGACATGAATGGTGTGTGATTGAAAGTATGGTCTTAGTCGCCTTGCTCATATTATTAGCGCTAAGGCTAGCTGCTCAAGCTTTGGGTATCTTGTCTCCAGTTTATCTAGACCCTTGCCAGCAAAAAAATATTGATAATTTTGTTTCTACCTCTCGCCTGATGAGAGCGGAGCTAATGGTGGTTAAGGAAATAGCCAAATAAATGTACAAGATCTCACTCGGTATTGGGGCCGATAAGAGTTGGATATAGGGGAAATACTACTTAATCCCGATTAGGGCCGCTTCGCATTCGTCAGTTCATTCTACAACTTTCATTTTTGTTATCTTTATTGCCTTGAAGAACGGGTTACATTTCTTGGTGTAGTGGGAGATGAATCGCGACAGCGATGCGAGTTTTTCGGTCAAGGGTTGGAGGTCTTGGTTCGTTATCGGCCTTGTTGTATTGAGGATAGCTTGTACCTTTTCTGGATTGGCCTCCCTTCTGGTTTACCATGTATCCCAAAAACTTTTCCGCTGATACTCCAAAGAAACACTTCGACGAGTTGAGTCTCATTCCGCTACAAATAAGGATGTCCAGTACCGCCTTCAAGTCCTTTACGTGGTTCTGCCTATGCCTGCTTTTTTCTACGATATCATTGACTTAGATGGCTATCGTGTCGTTATCCAGCGGAGCTAGAAACTCTGTCATAAACCGCTAGTAGGTTACCCCCGCATTCTTCATTCCAAACGGCATGATATTATAGCAATGAAGTCCCCTATCCATTATGAAGCACATCACCTCTGCATCTATTGGATCCATTCGTATCTGATTGTACCCCAAGAAGAAATCCATTGTGGATAAAAGTTCTTAGCCGCTGGTTGCATCCACTAGTTGGTATATTCTTGGTAATAGGAAAGAATCCTTTGGGTAAGCTTTGTTGACGTTGGTGTAGTCAACGCACATCCTCCATTTTTTGTTGCTCTTTCTGACCATGATGACGTTCGAGACCCATGCCAGATATTGAACCTTTTTTATGAACCTATATTGAGGAGATTTATTACTTCTTGCATGGAAGCGTATTGCTCCTCATTATAGGCTCTACACTTCTGCTTCTTTGGTACCACCTTTGACGAGATGCCTAACTTATGTGATACGATATCTGTCGATATGCCCGACATGTCGGCATAAGACCATGCAAAGACATTATTTCACTCTCTGAGAATGTTGATGAGGGCGGTTTTGACTGCTAGATCTAGATTCACCCCGATTCTAACCGTTCGCTCAGGGTGCTCATCAGATATTGGGATAAGATTAGTGGACTCTTCACTAACGGGCCTCTCCGTTATAGGACCCTCCCTTGGGTCATCTGGTGTTTCGGCCGATGGGTCGCATGTGATTAGACACACTTCCCTCGCTGGGTAGTTGGTGTCATTAGATGGTCCTGGCTATATAGACGTTGTCCCTTGAAGCGTGCATATACGGGTAGGGATTGGGAACTTCATGAGCTACATCCGCTGTAACACGATGGCGTTGATTCTGCTTAGCATGTTGCACCCGATGATGGCATTGTAATATGATAGGGCGTCCACAATCGATAAACTTAATGTGGGTTTCGACGCTGCAGCCCTCTTGCCTTATTGCAACCCGTAGGTAATCACTTCCTAGTGGCTAGATTTGATCGCCTGAAAAGCTTAGCAACGGGAAATGATCTTGCTTCAGTTTGGAGGGGAGTCTTTCAAGCGTTTCGTATGCATGTAGGAACATGACGTTGACGGAGGACCCGGTGTCCACTAGGCATCTTCCAACGCTGCATAAGTCGATGATTGCGCCAATTAGGGATGGGTAATCCTCCGATACCGGAGGGCGATCACGTTCCTCAAATTCGTAGAACATGATGGAGCCCCAACCTGCCCTAGCCACCTTCGTCGGACCTTGTTATAAGCTGCATACTGCTCGCTTATGTCTGCGTTCCTCCTTGGATTTCCCATTGGTAATCCCATGGATTCTCCTGATATGCGCCACTCCCTGTGCTGAAGGCGCTTTGTTCCCCAACTTATATTTTGTCAAGTTACCCTTCTTGAGCTGTGCCTCCACTAGCTCCTTCATGTTGTAGCATTTTTTAGTGTTATGCAACTCGTTCTGGTGGAACTTGCACCACCTCCCAATTTCTCTGTACGTCGTTGCCCGATATGTCTTTTTTGGCAACGAGAATAGGTCTTGGTATGTTGCTAGGATGTCGGCGTACTTGGTGTTGAGCACACTGAAGACCTGATGTTCTACCCTGGGCCTTTCCTCAGCGGTATCTCGGGGTGGGTAATTTTTGTCCTCCTGGTACATTTTGTTGTTGTTGTAGTTTCCCTTGTCGCTGTAGTGCTTTTAATAGCTTCCTGACCCACGGTTGTCCTTTTTCTTTTCCCTACGGTTGTGGTCGCACGAGCCCCGATATTTTGGTGATGCTGCTCTTGTTGACTCGGGTGCAGGGAGTGCACTCTACACACTAGGAATTGTAGCGTTAGGAAAAGTGTTTACCTGTTGTGCCAGTGTAGGGTTAGAGCTGAAAGTTTGAAGCTCCAGTTGAGTGTGTGATGTTACACGGTCCAACGACTTATCATAGGTGAGTGTCGGATTCTCATTAAGTTTCCATGTTAGAAGACCCGATTTTAGTGCATTCCGAAGTATGCAGAAGGTTGAGTCGCCGGTGATCTCTCAGCAGTTGGCGATGGCGATGTTACATCAAGAGATAAAGGTAGTTAACCCTTCTGATAGTTCCTGTCGAACTGCCTGCAATTGGTTATAAGTAGGAGAACAATTTGCCGATGTGATATACCGCTTTAAAAATGCCCTGATGAGCTCCTGGAAGGAGTTGATGGATCTCAGTGGTAAGCTGAAGAACCAGCTCAATGCATCGTCGATGAGACTTTCCATAAATAAATAACAATTTGTTGCGTTGTCGTATCCTCGACCGGTCGTTGCTGAGACGAAAATATCGATGTGTAGGGATGAGTCTGTCTTCCCCCTATATCACTCAATGTTCACCTTCGCTAACTGGTGTCGGCTTGGGAGCATGATTTCGGCCGAGAATGGCTCGACACAAACTGTCGGCAGTGTCCGGTCAAGGTAATTTATCTTGGGTTGTGCCAATTGGCTTACCATAGCCTCTAATCCGACGATTCTTACTACTACTCCCACATCCAACTGTTGTATCGCCGGGACGACCTCGGGTGGGGGTGGTGGTGGTAATGGTTGTACCCAGATAGGTAGATCGGGTTGACATGCCACGTTGATTAATTCTGGTTTGAGGTTTCGTTGTAGCCCTACCTGTATCAGCGGTAACCCTGCATTCTACAGATGCTGAGGGTGCGAGGGTGATCAGATGACCACCTCCCTTTAGCCGATCACTGTTTGGTGATGATCCATGCTCAGGGAATCCGCTATGGATTCTGAGTGAAGTCGTCTCTGCTCAACGACCCTCAGCCTTGACTCGGACTTCACGTAGCACTGATGCTCAAACTCTCTGGCTCTCTCGAGCTCCACGCATTTCTGCATCTCTAGCTGGTATCGTAGCTCTATGTCACTGGCTGGTCTCTTGGCTTGATCCCCGGTGGCATGCTGCTTTCCTTCTTTCTATATGAGCGTGGGCTTTTCGTTGTTCTCATTGATAGCGGTCGTTTGATGGAGGAGTTCTCGTTGGGTGCTTGGTGTCATGCCCAGTGTCAGATATGTATCTATGGCTCGTCGCTCGCTGTATGCTTCGTGGTTTAGAAAATAATTTTCGGTGTGGATGAAAGGACCCAACCCCGATTCAGTTACCTAAACCGGAACCGAACCCCTTCTGAAAATACGAACCAACAAAAACTTTTTAAAATTTTGGCAGAGTTTCGTTACTAACGTGGAATTGCATAAACCTGCACCCTGAAAATAACACTTCATCCTATGCCACAAAAGCCAAACCGTGGGCACCAATCCCATCCAGATTTCTCAACATCAATATATGAATCATAAACAGTAAACAGTACTGTAGTATATATATATCCGAGAAAATCCGTATAAACAAGTATCAGAATGTATCAGAGCGACCTCTAGAGTAAAATATATACAATATACATATCAGAAGGTGAAACAAGAACCTACTAGAAAGCACAGGTAGCTCAGATCACTAGCCTCCAAACCGCGACGTGAAACACCAAACTTGAACTGCAACGGGGCACGGAAACCGAAAAGCCCAGGGGAAAGACAATAAACTCGTTAAAGTGAGTGGACGAAAATAAATGTCTTTCACCAAATAATATATACGTATAAAATCATATGCGAGTCAAATGCATGAAAATCAAATGGTACATGAGGAGACGCTGACTACCACCCACGTACAGAGCATGCAACGTAAAACATATCGCGGAGACTCTCGTGGGCTTCCACGCGATAGCACAGTCTGAATCACTGGATCCTAGACCCACACGTGATTCCTAGCCAGAAAGGCCTCGGGTCAGGATATCTGTCCCCCCCGGAGCGTACTCGGGGATCAGCCGAGAAGCCAATGTGTATCGATACCACAACATATACTGAGACTGTACTCTGTGTAAACCAAATAATAAATTAATCATTTCTATGCACATGCATAAAACATAATATATATATATACATGTATACTCGTATAAGTATATTCGTATATGCATAATCGTAAAAACACATGCTCGTAAAATCATAATCAATCTGCATGCTCAAGTTCGTAAATCATTTATAAAAGACTCGCAATCAATCCGTGAAAAGAAATGTCCACTCACAGACTCGCGTAATGCGCACTCGCGCTAAACTCGTGGTCCGGCAGAAGATCCCTCGCCTGAAGCACGATCACGATCCAGATCTCGATCTCGATCTCCTGAATATTCACAAAATATTACTGATCAAAAACATAATCCACAATCCTGTACTGAACCACGGAAACAAACCGTTCCCGGAAATATGCAATGCAGTACAAAATGAATAACGGAAATTTCGAAATCCCCACTCGAAACCTCGACTAAAAATTGGCTAACCAAATCAACCCGAAAACCTCTTGACGATAATCAGGGCGCGATTACGAGAAAAACGACATTAAAAACGTCGAAATCCAAAAAGTCATCTTTTGGCCGGAGCTCCGCCGTTGACCGCCGCCGCCGGCGGCGGCGCACCGTCAACGGTGGAATTCCACGGCCAAAACTTCCAAAACTCAAGTTCAAACCAAGCCAAACCCTTTTCTCTTCTACCTCGAAATCCAATACACACCGAAACTAGGCCAAACAACCTCAAACAAATCGGAATTCAAACTTTCCGGTGACCAAACCGATAACCCTCAAAACCTTTTCAAATCCCAAAATCAAGCACATAGGGAGACTCACCAAGGCAAGGGGAGTCTAACCCCCCTAACCACCACCGTCATAGCTCGCCGGAAAACGGCCAACGAACATCGACGGAAACCTTGAAACTGACCCGATTCGTGTCCAACCAAAATGTGACCAATTTCATTCAAACCAAGTACCAATCGACTTAAAATCAAAAGGGGAAGCGATTCATACCCTTTACAAGGTCGGAGGTAGCCGGAAAATGCTGGTCGGCCGGCGAAGCTCAAAGGGGAAACTTTCCTCTTCGGTCAACTGGTCAACTTTCCAAAACGGGAAAGTCAAAGTTGGTCAACGGTAAACAGTGTTTTTTTTATGACTATTCTCGACTATTCCGATATTTATACTCGCGCCTCGGGTCGATTGACGGTCCGAAATTAAAATACGAAATGATTCGGATAAACACGAAACAATCGGATAAACTCGTCGAAAACCAAAACTTCAAATAATCATAAAATATTCCTCGGTTATCGGAAAAATCTTCCGGAACCGCCCACGAGCTCGAAATCACGTACTCTACAATTTCCGTGAAGACACTCAACTCAAATTCTCGACCGAAAACATAGTCGCGAATAAAATCGATGAACCACATATATATCGAAAAACTGCGACTAAACTCAATATCGAGAATCGTGCCGAATACGCAACAGATTCTGGTTCGGGTCGTCACAGTGGATTCCCACAAACGGCGCCAATGTTAATATTCAAAACCATCGAGGGGTATTTGATATTGAACAGAAAGGATTAATACTAATTTACTCTATAGATTCTGCATATTGCTGTCGCTTGATCGATATCGTTGTGCCTTATCGGTCTCGCTCTGAATGATCATTTGCTCTTTCCTTCACTACAGCTTTATGATCGCTCTTATCCAATCGCTCTCGCTGCTAAGATATACAACCATTAAGGAGAGACCGGGTATGTCGGTCTTCAACCCTCCGATGCCTAAGTAAGAAACAAGATATGATTTAAACAGAGTAACGGCGTAAAAGGGTAATGAATGCGTACCATTAATGCTAAACCACCAGGCTTATAAAGGTAGTTGAGGTCAGAACTCTTACCAATTCTTCGATGTGGGATCAGTGTTCTTACTCTTTTGCTGAAGTGTTTTATGATGGGTTTTTTGGTGAGCACGTCAGCAATAACCACACTGAGATAGAACTCGGACTGGTCATCAAAGTTGTAATTCTATTACCGATAAGTGCTGTTATGTTGACAGTGAGATATAATTATAACTTGACAAGTAGTGTTAAGTATGTATGAGATACGGTAATTAGCAAGGTATATGTATAGGCGTATACCTTGATTTGAGTACAAGAACATCATATAAATTTTTTAAGGTGAAACTATTGTCATGAAGGTTGTCTAGTTCATAGAATCATTCCGTCGAGTTAGATAATCGGCATTTTAATTTTTATTCTGACCACTTCTATAATCCATCAAAATTATTTTGCGTGGTTAGCGTTTGAGAACATGATACGGAGATTTCACATCGATCAACCTAACAAAGCAAAACAGTGAATAATTGTTATAATGAAATTGAAAAGTAATCAAGTCTCAAGCGTTAATTTTTTTTATGTAAAGTATTGATTATAGAAGTACCTAATTAAATTATCGATCGTAGTATTGTAATTGTAGAAAAATGGATATGATTATGTTGGGGTATAATGCGATGATGAGAGTTGGAGTTGATTTAAAGTAGGCATGCATTTGACAAATGACAAAAATAGTGTGTTGTGTTGTAATGATGAAAAATGACTTGTTTCATAGCAGGTGCATGTCGTTTTGGCTTCCATGTGTTCATGTTATTGATCATGTACATATACATATAAATCTCCTATGCTGCCCATTTTGTCATTTTCATTGCTTTCTTTTCCCTCAATAATTTTTTCCTTTCGCCTCCTTTCATTTGTATATTGTAAAAAGATTCAGAATATGCTGCTTAATTGGTTAAATTTTATAAATTATTCAGGGCTCTTTTCTCTTTTTTGTTTTTCTTTCTTCCTTTCAATCTTTCTGGGTAAAGCCATCAAAGTGACCAAGGCCTACTTGATTGTACGGCCATGAGCTGGGTATCACAACTTTGGTGCTATTCTCTGCTGGTGTGTGAACAGTGTGATGACAGATGCTTTGTGATTCTGATACATCATCTTATATTTGGTTCCGCCACTGTGTACATGACTGCACGAGATTATGATTTAATCAAAGCATATATACGTATGAAACTGCATGTATAGGAATCTTGAGGAATTGGAATTACAGCTATCAACCAAATCCAACCCGATCCAAAAAAAGGAAAAAAAGGAAGCAATATTAGAAAGTAAGATCTGGACCCTATGCATATGCTGGACATGTGAAATGCTACCTAACCATAAATTGGTGAATAGCACAGTTCACATACATCCCAGATCGAGCAGATGAAAAGAAAGATTCGACTAGTGGAAACTCCAAGCTTTCTTAAGAAAATGATGTTTGGTAATGCACAATGTCAAAAGCAGAAGCATCAACGTACAATTTAACATGCACGATGTTGGATATCTCTGATAATCTGATTACAACTGCGATGTGAGACGCATTACGTACAATATGTACATGTGTTTAAGCAAATTAATTTCCACACTTCGTGCTAACTAAACTACATACTATGCGATAATGCAAATAATTTGATGTTGTATGGACCCCAAAATAACTTGGTTAGTTACGAAGTCTAACTATTAATATTTATTTATTCTATTTATATCTGTGTTCTAATCCATCGTAGTCCTAAACATATATAATTAGTTAATAGGTCAAAAAACCGTTCATAGTCTTAATTAACCATCTACAATTTAAAGGACAAGCTGATCACAGAATAAAAAGAAAGGAGAAGGGTTTGGTACTTGGCTTGGTGCGGATGCACCACTCATGTGCCTTTGAATTATTGAACTGGCTTGGCCTTCATAGAGTTGGCAAATCATTTAGCTTGGTGTGGATGCACCACACATGTAGAAAACGCATAGTTTCTAGCCCCCTCAAACGTCAAAATCAATCTGTATCGAAAATAACAAACGTCAAAATCCCTCGAGGGATAAGTGTCACAATTTTCAGGCCTCCGGACCCCCCGTTGCTAGCCAGCCTTTGGATTGAACATTGTACCTAACGGTTATCGGTCTGGAACTGAGAAATTAAAGTTGTGTCTGATTCGGAAAATCAGAAACCATATACACATATACACAATTATATAACTAACCTTTGAGACTTGAGAAATTGAGTCGTTCGTTAGACTTTTCGAACTTGATATATGATTGTGATTACATCGATGCAATGAAAGGGATGAGTACCCGACTAGCTAGGCTTTGGAATAACAACATGATTTGAGAAGGGAAACAGACCGCGTCTCATTACACATGCATGTGTATTTATGTAAGCATTTGAGATTTTCCCAATCATACTCAGGATAATAATTAAACTTACAGATATCGATCTAGAAAAATTCTTCATTGCACTAAGTTCATGTACACCAATTTATAAGATATAATTTCAACCATTTATTATTTTGGTGTTTAACATTAATATTAGTGCCATATAAATAGTTAGATCAAATGAATTATCGTGTGTATCGATCTATATACACACGCAAACATGCAGATTAATTTGTGCATAAGTGAAACACAACCTGACAAGCGCATATACACTACAACATTTCTTCCCATTGCCGGCGACTTTTATGTCGCCGGCAATGTTTTTGGACATTACCGGCGATTTTTGCCGGAAAAATCGCCGGTAATGTCTTTTTTTTTTTTTTTTAACATTACCGGCGACATAAATGTAAGTCGCCGGTAATGTCTTGCCGGAAAAGACATTGCCGGCGACATAAATGAAGTCGCCGGTAATGTCTTTTTTTTTTTTTTTTACATTACCATCGAGAGATTGCCGGCGACGGACATTACCGGCGACAAAAATCGCCGGTAATGTAAAAAAAAAAAAAAAAGACATTACCGGCGATTTTTCCAGCAAAAATCGTCGGTAATGTTCAAAAACATTGCAAGTCGCCGGCAATGAGTCAATTTCCAGTAGTGATAGTTTGTTACATGCATGAAGCATTATGACTTGCTACTGTAATTACGAGTCATTTTTACTGGTCCGAGATCGAGTTGTACGTAGTAGCACTGTAGCAGTGGAAGCTGCTTAATGTTTATAGATAGGTTGATGGCGACGAGAGATGTAATCGATCAATGGTGCATTGCTAGCCAAAGGGCCAGCATTTGCAAAGTCGCTGCAGCTCTATCCCTATATCAGCTTATATGTACGTGTTGAGCTCTCAGACTTTAAATTATCGGCGACCCTCTCTTCTTCTCAGTTTAAATTTCATTGTTCAGTAGTGCTCACTGCTCAGTCCAGACCTTGTTCCCCGGCATGCAGTACGTAGTTGTCAGATTTATGTCTGAAACATTTTCTTTTGGTGATGGACAATCATGTCCATGAATCTATCTATGATCATAGTTTGTTTGACATATTCTTCATTTTTATTACACCACTTCGTCTTCTTAGGTCTCTTGTCCACCTGTGAGGAATTCTCCGATGATTTGATGAAATCTCCTTTCATCACATTTACAGAAAAACAAATTTTGTAACTGATAAGATTGCAAATAGAGATCACAGGAAAAAATGAAGCAGAATGAAGACTGTTTTTGATTGTACTAAGAATGCTTTCTTGTTTAATAGAGCAGGTTTAGGTTGTCAAAAAGGCTTCTGATTCTAATTTGGTTTCCTCTAGTTTTTTTTTTGTATATAAAAAAAATAGGTCTCTTGTAGACCCATGCATAATATAAGTGTTTTGTTTTCGCTAAGGATGTATAATATAAGTTGGTCAACTTCGAGAATTATTGTTTCCTCGAGTTTGAACTTATCTTGTATCGTAAGTATTTAATCGTAACAGTTATTTTAGAGTTTATATCCATAAGAGCGTCTCCAACAGTCTTTTTAAAATTTTCTCTATAGAGATATGAAAAAGTCAACATCTCTATAAAAAATTATCTCTAACTCTAACTATTTCTTCAAATTTTACTATATATTTTAATGCAATCAACATAAATTATATTTTTAATTAAATTTTATATCAAATTAAATTATTGAATATGAAATATAAGAGGTAAAATAGAGAGATAATGATGAACGAGAGTGAAAATGATAAATATGCATTAAATTTTAAAGATTGTGAGTGAGATTTAGAATTTTTTTTAATTTTGTTTTTATAGATACAGAGTTTTTGGTTCTCTCTCTCATCTATTCCTCTAAAACAGCGAGAGCTTTAGAGTAACTATTAGAGTAAAAAATATGTACTTTTATCCTAAAATAGATGAAATTTTTATTTATTTATTTTTTAACAAAATACCTGTTAGAAACGCTCCAAGAAACTAAAGACCATAATCGAGATAGCCTTTGTGTTTACACTTTACATGACCTCAATTTGGGCCAAGCCTATTAAGATCATTTAAGTGATTTAACTACTTCATCAGTTGGGCTTGTTTCTCATTTTAAAGAGGACCTTTTTAACTTTTTTTAGTTCTCTTTGGGCTTTGAAATGAATTGTTAAGAGCATTTGGGAGAGATCCTTACTCTTTCTTGTAGCCAGAAAGTATATGGTCTAATTGAGAGTTGAGATGTACCCATTATCTGAAAATTAGGTGCGCCCTTGACGTGTGTGTATATATATATATATATATATATATATATATATATTTGTAAGGATTGGATATGCAAAATTTTAACTCAATCGGTGATCGTTTAGCCATTGATCATCACATTCAAGTTTTGAGCTAGATCAAATATTCGGTATACATTGTTAAATAATACCACGATTAAATAGTTAAAACATCTCCGATTGAACTGAAATTTTGTATGCTCGATCCTTGCATCGGTATCTAAAAGTTGATTCACTTCAATAGAGTCGAATTACATTTTTGATTTTGTGTAAAATCCAACTTCACACCAAAATTTCAGTACGAAACTTTGCACTTGATTAAAGCTGTATATACATATATATATATATATATATATATATTGCAGATGAAACTTGATTACACGCAACAAAACCCCAAGAACAAGCCTCAAAGGGAAAGCCAAAATAGCATCCGCATTTAAAACATGCAAAAGAGAAGGGGAAGGATTCAAGAATTAGTTTGGAGCAAACTTCAGATTTGAGGGTAAGTTTACCACACAATCCGCTGCAACATTAGTCTCTCTATTGGTCAATAATCAATTAATAGTGGAAAAACAATTACCGTAAATATGATCTACGTCAAGGTCCCTCTTGACGTAAATATGATCTACGTATTTTCTTGACCATAGTTCATTTGATATGAATAATTCAAAATAGTTCATTTGACAGTTAATTAGGAAAGGTATCTCATAGGTACTTGTATTATTAGATATTATATTATATAATAAAATAAAAGTCTAAATAAATACGAGAAAAAAATCTGTAAGAGAATAAATTGTTAGATATACATTTCCTTCCAACAGTCATGGGATGAGTTTGATTTTATATGTTTGACCGGAGTTGCTGTCTTAGCTCTCTTCTCAAAATCTTTCCGGACGCCGACTTGAGAACACTGCTCACAAATGTTACGCTCCGCAATCTTTTGAATGGTGCAACCTGCATGCATGCATGTAGATAGATATAAGCCAACACATCCTAGCTTCCAACGATCGACCACCCAATTGATAACATGCTAGTGAATGGGCTTACCTTCTCCTCCACAAATTTCAGAATGTCTTTCTCGGTTACCTCGCTATTGGGTTTGCGAACGGTGTAAGCAATGGGAACCTCACCGGCTTTAGCATCTGGAAATCTACAACAATAATTAAGTTGTTGCCCGGAGACCGGAGATAGGGGTAAAAACGTAGTACATATTGCAAAGTAAATGGCAATTGATCGAGAGAACTAAACAGTACGTTAATATCTTACTTTCTGTAAACTACGTACGTGATACTTATAATGCAAGTGATTAATAACAGGCCAACTTACGGGATTACAACTGCGTCCAATATTTCTGAGTGAGAAAGTAGCAGCCCTTCGAGCTCTGCCGGGGCAACCTTCACGTACAAGCAATTAGCAATGCAAAACCAATTTAATTAGCTGCTTCAATTAATTCCTTTTCATGTACAAGCTCTTGCATGCAAAGCTGTTACCTGAAAACCGTAACACTTGATTAGCTCTTTAAGCCGATCCACAATGTACAATCTCCCCTCTTCATCGAAGTAGCCGAGATCTCCAGTCTGTAGCCAGCCTTGTTTATCTATGGTCAACTTTGTTGCTTCTGGATTTTTATGATAGCCTGAAATATTAATTTTAAGACGCATTCTGAATCAATTTAACAAGTATATATCGATTCCACAAGAAGTAAGTAGAAATTAGTTGGACTAGTCAATAGTCCCCTAATGAGCTGAAGAAAAAAAGAAAATACAATATATGTATGTAGGATTACATAGAGATCGAACCTTGCATGATATTAGGTCCTCTAACCCATATTTCTCCAAACTGATTGGGTGGAAGAGCCTTGAGGGTATCTACACAAACTATCTGGGATTCAATTCCAGGAGCAAGAGTGCCGGTTGAACCGGAAAGTCGAGATCCTTCTCTCGGATTTTCCAGTGAAAGACTTCCACAAGTTTCTGTCATACCATATCCCTGTGACATTTAACATAGCATATTTGTTAAACTTGAACTATACATCAATGATGTAAAACAAAACAAAAAATGAAAAGACACTTCAAACAGTTACATTATTGCATATATTGTACCACACTCGCTCTAGGATATACAAATACATACATGTTGGGTCATTTCATTGTTTCAAGTTCGAATTCAAACCTCAAAAACCCAATTTTTTTCCCCTGTTTCAATTTTTTGATCGATCTCATATTTCTCATATTTTTTAATATGATTTTAAAACATAAATTTTGGTGAGGTTATACATTTTGGTCAATGAATTGGAGTTTGGATTTGGTTGATAATGCAAGCTTATATAAATATGAATCCATCAAAAAGTTAACCAAATCAGAAAATACTTAGCCATCTGAATAGCATTTTTTTTGTTTTTATTCTAACTAACGGGTCTACACTTGCTTACAAAAATTCAAATGACCAAATGACATCATATTTGTTTGCTTCACAGACACAATTATTGCATAGGAATTTGAAGGACTAATTATGTCAAATAAACTAGTATAAAATAAAATAAAAATTCTTCAAGATCGATTTACACGATTAAAAATAAGAAAATTAACAAGATGTCTAATGTTTGTGGATCTACCAAATCTTTTTATGTTTGCCGTTTTCCTTTATATATATAGTACCCTACGGCCATACCCGATAATTTGGTGTCCCTAGCTTCATATATATATATCATTTCACTGAGGTATACTTATTTTTGGTCATTTTCAGATATAAAGCATTACACAAACTTCGATCATATTTTAACATCTCCACCGTCTAATTATTAGGTCTATGTGAGTACGTAGATAATTCATGTAAATTTTCAGCTAAAATGATGATCGTTAAAGTATTCAAAACTGCAATTGAAGTTTATAAGTATGAACAGTTCATGTTTGATAGATTTGGTCCGTCCTTTGATTTAACTTAGTTCAATACCTTAACGAACATCATTTTGACTGAAAATTTACAAGAATAATCTACTCTTATAGACCTAATAATTGAACAATAGAGATGTTAAAATATAATAAAAAAATTTGTATAATATCTTATACCTAAAAATAATCAAAAATAGATATATCTCGGTGAATCATGGTTTAGTTTACATATCATTTCCATACCAAAAATCAACGTGGTCAAGGGTCGAGCCAAATATTTTGATGATACATCAATGACACAATTCACATGCATGCATGCATCATAATAATAAAGATGTAGCCTACCTTCTGCCAACTTCTCTGGTCCAAATGGCCAGATTTCATGCAATAATGTCCCATCGGTGTCTAGTTTACGTTACGACATTAATTACCTGAATAATCGCCGCTTGAGGAAGATACCTGGACGCCGCCTCCATCAACTCCTTCCCAAGCGGTGCCGCACCGGACGCGATTACCTGAATCGACGACAAGTTGTACTTGTCAACCACACTCTGCTTCGCCAGAGCAATCATCACCGGCGGAACGACGTACATCTGTGTCACCTGGTACTTCTCCACAGCCTTCAACGCCTTGTCAATATCGAACTTGGGCATCGAAACGACGGCGTTGCCTCGCCTGAGCTGCGAGTACAGAATCACCGACATCCCCATTATGTGGAACATGGGCACGAAACACAAGAACACGTGTTTCGGCTCCCCGTAACGATCCTGATCCGCTGTCATCATCAACGATGCCGTGATGAAATTCCTATGGCTCAGAATGACTCCCTTGCTCTTCCCCGTCGTGCCGGACGAGTACAGCAGCGCCGCCACGTCACTCTGAGTCACACAAACCGTCGGTAGATCATGGACCGAACCCGACGTCATAGTAATCAAATCCCGGAAGCAGCGTACTCTCGGAATTGTAATATCCGAAGAGCGTAACATGATAGTTGGAAGTTTGAAACTCTCTATTTTGTGCCAGAGTTCCGGGACCGTTATAACGAGCTTAGGGTTGCAGTCTTTGATTTGGCTTGAGAGCTCGTGGACGGTGTAGAGAGGATTACAGCAGGTGGCAATGGCTCTGATGGCGACGACTGCGAAGAAGCAGACGGGGAATTGGATGCAGTTGGGAGAGAGGATGAGGACAACGTCATTCTTGTTGATGTTAATGCGGAGTAAGGCGTGTGCTAGTCTGGAGACTAGGGTTTTGAGCTGGAGAAAGGTTAGCGTTTCGCCGGTGTCGGAATCGGCGAGGGCGAGGCTGTTGGGGAATGAGGAGGAGGACTGGAAGAGGAAGGAGGTGAGAGAGAGGTTGGGGTCTTGTGGGAAGGGTACCGGAGGATAAGGGGACTTGTAGATTCCGGTTTCGGGGTCGAAGGTTTTTGTTGCCATGTCTTTGAATCAAGAAAGAAAATGAAGTATTGGCCGTTACGTTGGTTTCAGTACTCAAGAATTGGTTGTTCCAAACTTTAGATGTATATGGCGAGAGCAAGGTGAATGTGTTGCGAAGACGACACTAATATATGGGACCTTTGATCGAGTGACTACCCGCCAAAAGTGAATTGAAACTTTTGAACAATGTGAGAGTTGGTGGCAAGATATATTTATAGGAGGCGTGTTTATTTGGGATCTGAGAAAATGGTATGGGGAGGGTGGGGCGGCAAATCAAATTCAATTGTATGTAATTTGAACACATAAGTACTATTTATACGCATCTCGGGGGCATGGGCCCCTCTGTCTCCAACGTGGTTCCACCACTATTTAGGATGCTGATCTTATTGAATATTACTACACCTCTTAGCAAAGAGTGTATCTTGTTGCAATTATAGCGACCCATATAAATATACTCTAAACAACTTTCTAATTATACTGTTGACAAGAATTATTGTTGGCACTATGTACATCTCATCCTGCCACTAGGAGACTGCGCCCATGCAACAAATCAGCGAACATCCTAAACTAGGGCAGGCAAGACACCAAAGATGTATAGCCAAAGACAAAGCCCACTTCTGCTAATTTCAAACAGACATTGAATTATTTTTGACAAAAACATTAAAAATACAACAAATAGGAATAAAAAAACTTTAAATTAGGAAAATAAATATAACAATCTTAGGGTTTTTTTCCAGGCTCATTGTCGGAGCCTAATACGCAGTCTTGTGGCAGTCCAACCCATAAGATAGAGCATAAGAGTCCCCCGCTTCCACTCTTTATCCCATACATCACCTCCCATACCCGTCGTCCTCCATCGCTCGCCCACCAACTGCCATCCAAGAATAAAGCCTCAAGCGACTACTCATCGGCGATCACCCCACCATATTCGTCTTCTTCATGAAAATCATAGAACACCGATAGTCGAGCCCTCGAAGCCATGATTCGATGTGCTCCAAGCTTTGTCGGTGTACTATCTGCCATTGAAAGCACTGGTTTTGGCAGATCATTCAAAAGATAAGTTAGCTAAGTGGAACAACTGCATTGGATTGATGATCTCCTCTTTTGTTGATAAGATCATGCATATTTAAGTGGAATGGGTTAATTGGTATATGTGATTTAAATATTTAATTTCCGTTGTGCTAATTTTAGAAAGTAGAGTTATGTTAGGACTGTAATATCATTGCTTGATCTGATTACAGTTAGTTACTCTATTTGATAAGCTAAACTTTATGTGAGAGATTGTTGAGAATAGAATAGGACTTATCATGAGATATCTACTTATAACTGATTGATTGGAATTGATTCTTGATTAGGTCAAATATCAGTAGAGTATATAAGTAGAGGTGTTGTTCCAATAATTGGTATCTCTGTGAATAAGAAGCTTAGACTCTATTCCATGTTGGGTGTCTAACTGTATTTGCATTTCATACATACTTGTAAGAGTTGAGATCACAAATCGAAGGCAGATGAATACATTGAACATTAAGAAAGGAGTTCTCCTAGTTCATTCAAGAAAGGTGTTCTTGTGTTCTACTTTACTGCAAGATTCAAAGTCTGCAAACAAAGGTTATAACGAATAGATTTATGGTATCAATTTCTTGTATTATTTGTATTTGCTTGAATCTTTAGTGGATTTTGAGGCATCCTTGTGAAGGATCCCGTAGTTATTTTTTTTTTCCAAAGGGTTTTTACTGCGTTAGAAAAATTAGTGTCTTTGAGTATGTGTTTGCTCTTTTTCTAGTTTATGTTCTTTGTGCAACCCTTTATATCCATCAAGTATTTTTAATTGGCATCAGAGCAGGTCTAAACTAAGTTTAAGTTTTGTCGATCTTGGGTAGGATGGATCAGGAAAGAGAAAGATGTGCTACCTCACTAAATGTTCCACCATACTTTGATGGTGGGTGTGAGGACTTTACTTTTTGGAAAGTCATGATGCAAGCTTTCATCATAAGTCAGGAACCTAAGATGTGGAGCATTGTCAGAAAAGGGTTTAATCCTCCTACTCACACTGATGTGAAAAAAGATGAGAAGGGAAATGAGGTTTCCTCTAGGATTGTTCTAAAGTCTGAGTCTAAATGGGATGAAGAAGATTATTTTTAGCTACAACTTGACTGTAGGGCTCGTAGTTGTCTTTTCATCGCTCTTTCTAAGAGAGAGTGAGGTAAAATAAATCATTATGTCACTGCCAAAGAAGTATTGGATCATCTAGTCATTACGTATGAGGAAAACTCAAAAGTTAGAGGTAAAAAAATACAAAGACTGACCAATGAGTTTGAGGGACTAAAAATGAGAGATGATGAATCAATTGATAATTTCCATGCTAGAGTTGTTGAGATTACTGGTCAATGTAGAGGTTTAGGTGAACCCATTGATGAATATAAAGTTGTGAAAAAGTTATTGAGAGCTCTTATAAACTCTTCTCTTTCAATGAAAACTGCTATTGAAGAATTTCATGATCTCAATAATTATTCCTTGGATGAACTTGTTGGCAATCTTATCACCTATGAAATGGAGCATGATCTAGGTGACTAGGTCCTAAGAAGTCAAAGAGTATAGCCTTTACTTTTGTTGAAAAAGAGAAGAAAAAGACTAAGATTTTTTTTTGTCATTGATTCTGATGATCTTGCTTTGATTTCTAAAGAGTTCAAAAGAATTTTAAAAAATAGAAAGGAAACTAGCTAGTGAGAGTTTTTCTTCAAAGAAAAATCAGAACTCTGAAAAACGTTCTGAAAAATCTTTTAAGAAAAATGACAAACCTAATTGTAATGAATGTGATGGCTTAGGCCACATTGTTGCTGACTGTGGAAATTCTAAGTATGCTTCCCGGAATCAAAAGGCTTTCAATTATATTACATGAAATGATGACAAAGATGAGAATGAAGCAGAGAAGAAGGTGATAAATATGGCTCTTGTATCCATAATTCATCATAATGAATCTGCAGCTGAGGAATCTGAATCTGATGACGAAATAGATGCTGAATGCAAACATATGATCAAGGCTTCAAATGTCATGCCCAAAAAAAACAAGGAGTTGGAAGAAGAGCTAAAAGTTATCAGATATCAAAAAGAAGAATTGGAAAAGAAGCTGCATGAAGCTGTGCAAAAGTTCAGAACTTTGTCAAATGTGAAATAGCCAACTAACCTCATGAATAAGAAGTGTCCAAACTGTGATGTGAACAAATCTGAGTTGATCAGTAGAAATCAGCTTTTGGAAATAGAGGTAAAAGCACATTCTTCTTTGAACATTTCCATGAATTTATAGGTTGATTTCTTGCATGAACAACTAAATAAATATGAGGAAAGGTTCAAGAAATTTGAATCAAGTGGCGAGAAAGTTAAGGGGCTGTACAGAATTGGAAAAACCAGCAATGATACCACTGGTATGGGATACAAAGGTAAGAGCAATTCCACTTGGAATAGCTTTGTGAAAGAAACAGCACCGGAAGGTGAAGCAAAATAGTATGTTGAAAAACATCAAGTTCCTAGATAATATAAAGCTGTACAACCTTTGGAATCAATGAACTTCCATTCAAACACAAGAAACCAAAAGGTACGGAATGTTCAAGAAATCTCTACTGAACATCTGAACCCACCAAGTTCCTAGATTATATGGAGTTGTACCACCTTTGGAATCAATGAACTTCCATTCAAACACAAGAAACCAAAAGGTAAGGAATGTTCAAGAAATGTCTACGAAGTATCTGAGGTACGTGTATGAATCTTAAAATTTTGATAGGATACCTACTTGTCATCACTGTGGAAAACTAGGACATATCAAGCCTAGATGTAATCTTCTACGTTCTGAAAAGAAAAAAAATGGGAAAATGAAAAAAAAAACTCACTATTTTCTAAATTGCAGATGAGTTGAAAGAACAGAAGATTCTTCTGAATAAATTGAACAACTTGATGAAAAATTCAAATAATAAGACATCTTGAAAGGAAAAACATCCTATCAACTATCTTCTAACCAGGATTGAACTGTGTGAATCTTATGATGTTTCTAGTGATAAATGTGTAGGTCAGATTGAAAAACTCAAGTGCCTAGTATCACTTTTTTCCTTGCAAGAGAAAATCCAGATATTTAGTATGTGGACAGTGGATGTTCCAGACATATGACGGTAACAGACATTGATTTGCATCACTAAATGAAGAATTCATTTCTGATGGAGTCACTTTTGGTGATGGGAAAATATGTCAGATAGTTGGAAAGGGAATTGTCAATGCACCTAGAATTCCAAATCTGACAAATATTTACTATGTGGAGGGACTCAAATCTCATGAGTTTTAGTGATCTCATAAATGAGTATGAAGATGTTTGGTTCAACAAGAAAAGATGCATTGTTGTTGACAAAGACAACAATTTTGTCATAAAAGGTTTAAGATCAGATAATAACTGCTATGAAATACAGTCTGTTGTTCCACAAACAATCAGAGTATGTTTAAAATCTTCTGCAGATGATCTGATGATTTTATGGTATAAGAGGCTTGGTCATGTTAACCTACAAGACTTGAAGAAACTTTCTCATAAAAAGTGCATTAGAGGATTGCCTGATTTGAAGGGAAACACAAAACACATTTGCCTTGGATGCAAGATTGGTAAGCAAGTCAGAAAAGCTCACAAAGTGACAAATTCAGCTATGATAATAAGACCCTTGGAGCTGCTACATATGGATCTTGTTAGACCAGCTCAAAAATCAAGCTTTGGATGCAAAAGGTACATTCTAGTTGTTGTAGATGATTTTTTTAGATTTACTTGGGTAGATTTTATGAAAACCAGTGATGAATTAACCTTTGAATCTTTTAAAATCTTAAGTACTAGATTACTGACAGAAAAACATGCCTCAAATCTAAAAATGGTGAGGATCAGATTAGAAAATGGAACTGAATTTAAAAATGCTTCTTTCATTGGTTACTGTAATGAGCTTGGAATATTTTATGATTTTTCTTCTCCCATTACACCACAACAAAGTGGTGTTGTGGAGAGAAAGAATAGAGTACTTATAGACATGGCCAGCGTAATGTTACATTCATCTAAAGTGAATACAAGCACGTGGGCGGAAGCTGTCAACACTACCTGTTATACCATCAATTGTGTCATTCTGAGGCCCAACAGTGACAAAACACCATATGAGCTATGAAAATGTAAGCAACCTGTGGTAAGTCACTTTCATATCTTTGAAAGTTCTTGTTACATCTATAGAGATGGGGAAAAACTGTCCAAATTTTCTCCCAGAAGTGATCATGACATCTTCTTGGGATACTCTCTCAATTGTAGAGCTTATAGAGTGTATAACAAGATTAAAAAGATTTCATGGAATCTTTTAATGTGTCTATTGATGATGCAACATATAGACAAGTGGAGTATGTGCTAAATGATGATGATGATGATGAATGGCTAGATTTTGGAACTCCCAAAACAGCAACACCAGAACAAGCTGAGTCAGACTCAGATGATTCAAATTTGGGAGATGATCCTGTATTCAGAATAGGATACATGCAAGTATAGAAGGACCACTCAGTATCAGATGTCATTGGATATGTAAATGATTGAATTGTGACCAGAAGGCAAGCTGCTAAAGTCTTTAATCATGAAGTTGTCTCAGACATGGCACTGGTATGTTTTCTCACTCAGAATAAGTTTGACATAAACAAAATTTCCTATTTTGGTTTTGTCTCTCTACTTGAACCTAAGAATGTTAAAGAAGCTCTTGTTGATGATGATTAGGTTAATTCTATGCAAGAAAAACTAAATCAGTTTGCTAGGAACAATGTTTGGATGCTTTGTCCTAAACCTGAAAAGTACAATGTTGTTAGGACAAAATGGGTCTTTAGAAACAAAAGTGATGAGTTTGGCACTGTCATTAGAAACAAAGCTCATTTAATAGCTCAAGGATACTGTCAAATTGAGTGTATAGACTATGGTGAAACTTTTGCTTTTGTTACTAGACTTAAATCTGTGAGATTACTACTGTCTATTGCTTGTCACTTAAAGTTTTCGTTATTTCAAATGGATGTCAAAACTACATTCCTATATGGGGAACTTAAGGAAGAGGTGTATATGGACCTAAAGAATTTACAGATCCTCAATTCCATGATCATGTCTTTAAACTAAGAAACTCTGTATATGGCCTCAAACAAGCTCTTAGAGCTTGGTATGAAAAATTGTCCAGCTATCTTGTTAGTCAAGGATATGTAAGAGGAGCTGTTGATAAAACCTTGTTTGTCAAAAGCAAAGGTAAGCATGTTATGATTGCTCAAATTTATATTGATGACATTGTTTTTGGTTCAACTTGTCCCACTATGGTTAAGGAATTTACAGAAGTCATGCATATTAAATTTGAATTGAGTGCTCTTGATGAGTTGACATACTTTCATGGTCTTCAAGTTAAACAGATGTCCTCAGGTATGTTTCTATTCCAAACCAAGTATGCTGAAAATTTGGTTAAGAAATTTGGTCTAGCATCAACCAAGGCTATGAGTAACCCTATGAGTACTACAACTAAACTGTGTGAAGATCCTACTGGAAAACTAGTGGAACAAATGCTGTATAGAAGTATGATCGGGAGCATATTATACTTGATTGCTAGCAGGCCAGATATTGCTTACAGTATTGGTGCGTGTGCAAGGTTTCAAGATGCCCCCAAGGAGTCGAATATGGAAGTAGTTAAAAGGATCATCATGTATGTTCATGGCACTAGACAGTGTGGAGTGTTCTATTCTTCTAATACAAATGTGGAAATAGTTAGATATTGTGATGCTGACTGGGAGGAAACATCAAAGATCAACGAAGTACTTTTGAAGGATGCTTCTTTGTTGGAAACAATCTTGTTGCTTGGCACAGTAAAAAACAAAAATTCATTTCATTGTCCACAACTGAAGCTGAATATGTTGTTGTTGGTTGATGTTGTACTCAATTACTTTGGATGACAAACATGATGAGAGATTATGGCATTCCTCAAGGTAAGTTAACTCTTCTCTATGACAACACAAGCGCTATTCAGATTTCTAAGAATCCTATTCAACATTCTAGAACTAAACTCATTGATCTTAAATATCACTTTATTAGAGACTTGATTGAGAAAAATATACTTCAGCTAGATTTTGTTTCCATAAAGTATTAGTTTGTTGATCTTTTTACAAAACCCTTAGATACTGCACACTTTGAAACCTTAAGAAATGTCATTGGAGTTTGCTCCCTACATTAAGTAAGTTGTTTCATTCTGTAAATATGCAATCTATGTGTTTGTAAAAAATTTAACTGGTCTTTACTCATACTTTCGTAACTGAACATGTCAGTGTCTCTTTGTTGCCTTTGTGAATTGTCTGAGCCTTTTTACAAATTGCCACATCTAATTGCAGTTTCTTCTAAGTGCATGCTGGGTGGTTTCATTACTAGAACTTGCATTAATACTTCCTGTCATCTAAAAAAAAAAATTGTGATGTGTGAATATTAGTTGAAAATGATTGAGGTAGGGGGTCATTTTTCTTCCACCATAGCCATAAATTGTAGTTTATGCTGATTTACTGATTCTCTTTAGTTGAACCCCTTGTGCCTTGTCACTTTCTTTATCTTCCCCTACTGGTATAAAGCCATATACATATGTAATTACATACATACCATTCAAAGACAACTACAAACCATTTTGCTGGTTCAAAGAATCATGGTGTGATCAGTACATCATATACATTGTTCCAAAGATAGCTTCTCAAAAGTCAAAATTCTTCCAGATCAAGTTGATTGCAAGGTGCTTCAAGTATATACACAATTAACCAATAGAATGACTCTCTGCAGCAACAATTGCTCTCAACTTGAAGGAGCAAAGGTGAAACATGACTAAGAAAAAAAATCATCAGAAAGTTCTAACATTGACACAGTTTTGTTGTAGTTTTACTGCAATGTTCTACAAAGTAATCTCATCGGACAATAGATTACACCTCTACAAGCTCTAAAATAAGTTCCCTCTAACTCTTTATTGTGATTGAAAAAGCACTCATTGACTGTGCTGCAGTCTAGCCCCTTTTAACCAATCTGCTTCTATTTCCTACCCTTATTAACCTAGCTAAGTTACAACCCTAAAAAAGACCCTATGATTCCTTTTGTTCATGTGTTTGAAAATCTTGTTACAGGTTGTATGCATTACAAGCCTATGGTTAATGAAACTCTCCTCATGAATTGTAGAATACATAGCACCACCTTTCAAATGTGAGATGGTACACTTGAGGGTATCTTTTAAGGGGGACCACTCCATGTTATGCATTGCAAAGACCATAGTGAGTACTGAAATCAATTTTTTGTAAATATATATACTGCATGTCAGCATGTCATTCTTACTTGATCAATGTGTCTTTCTCCTATGACATGATTAAGGTGATTCTTGCAGTGTTTCTATGGTTTAGGCTCTCTTGATTTGTGTGACAGTTTTTTTTAAATTTTTTATCTTGAGGTTATACTTTTCTTATTGTCATGATTGCACTACGAGATTTGGGAAATCCTTGTCTTTTCTCTCTTTGTAACCTGTCCAAGAAAACCTCCTGATATGACTGCTTACTTCTCTGGGAAGTATTGGGATTTCTTTTCCTTATTAAAAGATTGATTTCATTATAAGATCTCACTTGGTTTTAGTCTTTGTTCAGAGAAACACAGATTTCAAACCAGAGAAAAATATAAAGATGTCAGACGCCTCCGATTCACAAAATGAACAACTCTCCGGCTCTTTCTCCTCCTCTGCAACTCCACCTCGTCATCGTCGACATCACAACCATCTTCAAGCATAACACTGCTACAGTCTCACTGAGCTTACTGAGATGTTTGACATCTTCTCACGTGAGCAGACTGACATGGCTCATGATCTGGCAACTTCCTTACAACATCAGACCCAAATGTAGCAACACATTGCCATTCTTCTTCAGCGCACTGAGACACTGCAGCAAAGCCTCCTCATTCTGACTGAAAGCACAAGTTTTGTCTGCCACGATGTTCATTTGATGCAGCAACGTGCAGATGCCTATGATCTTCGATTTGCTGATTCTGAGGCCTACTGTCGCTATCTGGTCAGGACCCCTTTGCCCATCACTGTCGTCATCTTTGACCTTTCATCCAAAAAGGGGAGTAGATCACCAGACTTGCATTTGCGGTGTTTAGGCATTTTTGTTAGGCTTAGGCCTTATTGATTTTAGATCATATAGTTTGGTTGATTTTTATCTTTGTACTGAACAATTAAGTTCTTGAATTTTAGCTTATGGTTTGTACTTATTGTTATACTATGGGGCAGGATCTTTGATTAATGCAGGCCTGCATTCTGGTCTTATGAATAAAGTGTCAAAGGAGGAGATTAAAAGCACTGGTTTTGGCAAATCATTCAAAAGATAAGTCAGCTAAGTGGAACAACTGCCTTGGATTGATGATTTCCTTTTTTGTTGGTAAGATCATGCATGTTTAAGTTGAATGTGTTAATTGGTAAATGTGATTTAAATATTTAATTTTCATTGTGTTAAGTTTTGGAAGTAGAGTTATGTTAGGACTGTAATATCATTGCTTGATCTGATTACAGTTAGTTACTCTATTTGATAAGCTGAACTTTATGTGAGAGATTGCTAAGAATAGAATAGGAGTTATCACGAGATATCTACTTATAACTGATTGATTGAAATTAATTCTTGATTAGGTCAAATATTAGTAGTATATAAGTAGAGGTGTTGTGAATCAGAAGCTTAGACTCTGTTCCGTGTTGAGTGTTTAAGTGCATTTGCATTCTATACATGTAAGAGTTGAGATCACAAATCGAAGGCAGTTGAAGACATTGAACATTGAGAAAGGAGTTCTCCTAGTTCATTCAGGAATGGTGTTCTTGTGTTCTACTTTGCTGCAAGATTCAAAGTCTGCAAACAAAAATTGTTAGGAATAGATTTATGGTATCAATTCCTTGTACTATTTTTATTTGTATTTGCTTGAATCTTTAGTGGATTTTGAGGCATCCTTGTGAAGGATCCCGCAATTATATTTTTTTCCAAAGGGTTTTTACTGCGTTAACAAAATCAGTGTCTTTGAGTGTGTGTGTGTGTGTGTTTGCTCTTTCCCAGTTTATGTTTTTTGTGCAACCCTTTAGATCCATCAAGTATTTTCAGCCATCCTCGATACTTGACTAAGGTGGGTCTGAGACAACAACGCTGAGTCAAGCTGCCTCCCCTCACCATTGTCCCTCTTCATCGACCCTACTGCAAACTAGTGGAACCTGAAACTACCCTCCACTACGCTTGGACCTCTTATCTCCTCCGACGCTTACCACCGGTGGCAGAGAACGTTACCCACATTACCCGTCTGGTTGCACCCCAAAGCACGTGCCGACGAAGCCGTGGGTTGCCTGATGAGTGAATGTTACATAATGATTTTTTGTTATCGGGCGGCGCTCGAGAGGTTTTTCTCCAGTAGGCTTCAATGTAAGGAAAAAATAATTTAAAAGCGATTATAATATATGAAAGAGGAGTGAGCGTGAATTCCTTGTATTATTAATCAATAAATATTAGACGAGGGGTTGATCGAGTCTCCTAGTGCTACGCTAGGCTAGGTTTTAAATCCCATCTTATTTGGCTTTCTAGTTCACCATGTAGCTTTATTTTCACCGTACGTACATAATTTATAGAAGAAGAAAAAAAATTAGTTCACGGAGAGCCCAATAAGGAATCATCTCTCTATCGGCAAATAAATCAAACTCCGATCTCGATTAATTTAAAAAGTTTGTTGTCTGTTGAGAACCAAAACATTAATATTTTGTAAGATATTTGTTAGTTTATTTGTCCTCAAACCTCTTATATTACCATGACTGAAGTTTAAAAGTTCTTACAAATAACATATTACATAAATTCTGATGTTTGAAAGTGCCAACAACAACAGAAGCTTAATTTGTTATGCATCTGTTGTTACACATGTGTAACACTGATTTTACACAGATAAGTTGAGACAAATCTTTTTCTCAAATGTGGCAAATAAGTTGAACAAGTCTATCACACACGTCATTACACAAAAGAACTTCATTGATGGAATCACTTTCTTAGTTGGGTATATCATACCTATCAGTGGCTCATTACATAAACAATCATGAAAATCAATAAGAGTAGCTACGTTACAAATACAAATTTTAGGGTTAACACTGTAGGCTTCGTACTCAGGTGATTCTCATTAGCTTCAATGTCATCTTTCACATTGTTAACCCGCTCACATTCATCAATCCATTCATTATAGCTGCAGAGTCTTCAACTTCCAGTTCAATAAGAGTAGCTGCAATGAACAACGCTGGCATACCAGTGTGTATCAGTGTATGTGTGAACAAACATGTAACTATTTTCCTGCACATAGGACAAACATATTAGATAAGCATGATCATTAACCAAGTTTAGCAGGCATAAATGAACAGATACTGATTGAACGAAATACTTGCAGCAATAATGACAGTAGCATATGCTCTCATAGAATGGTTAATTGTTGAAATCATAGTAGCTTCACGAGGAACGGTAAGGGCTGACAACAATTTCCAAATTCAGCAGGTTTGGTGACATGCTCAATCATCTATAGAATGATTATCAATTGCAAACAAATTAGATAAAAGAGGAGTAAATTGGCTCACCGCATAAACTTAGGTAGTGCTCACCAATTCCTTAGCACGTCTTGGGTTACACAATACAGAGTTGTTTGCCTATTCTGCAGATTGAAAAGCAAACCGAATCAGCTGAAGCATATAAACAGAGTCAACTATAGCTATAACGAAGTAAACACATCTCTGCAAAGTCTTGATGTTTAATTGCTGGAAAAACAAATGTACAGGAACGCTAAACAAATAATAAAGTGAGATGATCAAATGGAGATAGGTGTCTGAAACTTTAAAATTAAACAATGAAGTAAGACTAATTAAGTAAATGGAAATAGGTGTTTCACAACATATGCATGAGGCACACAACCTGTAGAGACCAACATAAACAACACATTGAGTTGGTAAATGCAGTAACCGTCTTGACGTGAGAATTTAAAAGGAGTAAAGCTTAGGGAATAGGAAATGGAACTTACCAATATCCATTTCCAAAAAAAATCTCTTCTTGGAGGGAAGTGGTTATGGCTACAGTTTTCTGCAAATTGTAGATTTATATTGTTAAAAACCATATAACAGAACAAACAAAAGTAGTAAATTTTAAGCACATTCAATTAGGATAAGAAGAAGGCCATTTTGTATACATCCAAGGAGTCACACTAGTTTGCTAGTATGTAAGTACATGACTAATGCGAGCAAGTACATATTATCATTAATGTAGGCTTGTTGTATTTTACTTTGAATTCTACACTCTTAGTTTATCAATTCGGCTAGGAATGAGTTCTGAATATTTAGTGAAGTAAAAGTAGAAGATATGATTATCGTTTCTTAAATTATTGCTCTACTTCACTAGCATTCATTAGAACAAAAAGGCACAGACCAACGGAGATGACCTCGTAACAACGCAGGAGGAAATTAAATAAGCAGGAACAAATTAAAGAGAATAAATTTTTTAAGACACAACAGCTAATGAGTCTTTCATGAATGTTTGTTTCTCAATCTCTCATCCTCACAGTTCTACAAATCCAATGTTCAGTCTAATGCATTGGTTACAGCAACAGTAGTGCAAATACATACTTGTATTAGTTACGGCTCCTGGAAGATCATTTGTCCAATGAAGGCCCAAGCAACTCAATAGTACCAGATATAGAGAACTTCCAACTATAACTAAAGAATATTAACTAATCTTTTGATTCTAACAAAACTATAGTTTCAACTCAAACAAAGGCCCAAATGTCTAAGCTAGAGGGACACCTTTTGTTAATGGGTAAGTACTCTTCGTCAACCAAGTAGATTCATACTACTAAAGGACTCAGTATATTCATAAAAACTACTATCCTACAATAATGACAAATTAACCCACCTGCTTATCCTCAACATCATCTGCGATTGTTCTCTTTCACATCTGCAAATGAAAAGATTATTCAAACCCCAAAACCCACCAAATATAGCCACTCCAACAAACACAAAGCCCATATGTGGGAACCCATAAAGCAAAGCCACATATCTTTAAAATACATAACCAATAAACCAAACGAGCTAGCTAGAGAGGGAGAAAAATTATTAGGTTGAGACGTAAGAAAGCTGAATCCACCACAACAACACCTAATCAAACTCTAGCTCAGAAACCTCCGCGGTAGACATGTATGGGAACACAATGAAATCGGACGTAATGAGAGGCGTGATTTGAGGGAAAAGGAGCTAACCATTTGAGGTCGGCGGGTTGCTACTGCAGCCAGATTTGGTGTTCGAGCTCGCGCGAAGTCAAGCTCGAGGCGTCTGACGACAAGGAAGGCAGGCCGAGGCGGATTGAGGGGGGAGCACCGCGGCTTTAGGGAAAACGAGATCGAGATCGAGAGAGAAGGGAGGATGCTTTGCTTAGGGCCAGAGAGCACGGTGCGCTGGGCGAGGCTGGGCTGGGTTTGAGAACGGGAATGAGGCGGAGAGAAGTTGAGTTGGGTTGAAAGAGGGAGGCTGAAGTCGCTACTGAAAGAGAAGAGGCTGACAGACGAGAAAGGAATAGGCTAGTTTTTTTTCCCTGTAGTATTTGAGGAAGTGTTCCTGATTGGTTAAGTCAGTCAAATAGTTTTTTTTTTAGTACGAAGTTATATAACAACATATCTCTATATATGTTGTTCGAGTGAGAAGTTTATTCATCACACAATATATATATATATATATATATATATCACACCAATAAATTGTTTGAGCTTTCTTAGTCAAATAAAATCACTTAATCATACAGTAAATTATTACTCATTTTATGTTGTGTGAGTACCTAGTTTATATCAAAAATAAAACAATAGATATAATTAAGCAGAGGCGGATCTATGCCTATGAAGAGTGGGACTCAAGTCCCACCCAAAATTTTATAGAGAAAAAAATTTCTATGTGTATGTATTGGTTTTTTATAGGGTACATGATATCTATAATGATCAAGTCCCAGGCAATCTGTTGGTTAATATTGGACTTGATCTTGATGATTGTATGGTCTTGGGCTTGCCACATAGCATTGGACTTATTTGGACTTACTCAATTAAACAAGGACAAGTCCAACTTAAAAGTCTTCTCCCTTTTTCCCTTTCGTTGAAAACAAAGAAAAAGGGTGCTTCTCAGTTCTCTCCTCTCAAGTCGCTGTCGTCCCACTTCTTCACTTTATCTCTGTGACTCTATGATTCGATTCCATCCAACTGATCCAAGCAAATGAAGCAATCGATCATCCTATATCTCCCGCCACTCAAGTACTCAACAACTGATTCATCATCTCCATCTCGGGTTCATCTGTAAGTGTTTAATCTAAATTAAAATTAGGGATTTTGGGATATCTTATTAGCTGCCAATCCCTTCCATTGTTACTTTTAAACTATTGTTCTTGTCATTTTATAAATTTTCTATTTGTTTTGAATAGGTTATTGATCTCAAAGTCTCAAAAGGATTAAAAGTTGGTGTTTGAGAATTGGGGTCTTGCTGTGCTTTAACAGGTTGTTATTCTTTTTTGTAATTGTTAATTTATTTGTTGTGTACTTGTGTGTGCTATAACTGATTGTATTACAGAATTCCTAAACAAAAGTTTCTTAATTCATATTGTATAGGTGATTGTAGCATGTCGAATGAGCAACCAAAAAAAAGGAAGAAAAACTTGATCAGTTCATACTTTACAAAGTTTGATCGTGGTGATGCTACTGCTAGTGATGCTCCAACACCAAGCTCTCCATTAATTCCTCTTGAGATTCAAAGCAGTGGTATTGACTCTTTGAATAATACCAATGCTATTGAACGTGACCCAGGAAAACGCTGCCCTATATGGAAATATCTTGTCAATGAACGTGATTCGATCAGAAGAGCATATAGTCTGTTGGGACCAATGAAACCTGAATGTGAGTTCCCTTACTCTCAATTTAGTGATCAACAACGCAAGTTTCAGTTTTCTTGGTTTAAAGATAATCCATGGCTTGAGTATTCAGAAGCTAAGGATAGGGCATATTGTTTTCCTTGTTTCCTTTTTGCTACTGAAAATCCTTTGAACAAAGCATTCACCATTGAAGGGTTCAAAAATTGGAAGAGGACTATGCCTAGTGATAATGCTTTTCTGAATCATGTAGGAGGAATTACATCATCACATAATGGTGCAATTCAAAAGTGGGATGCATTACGAAACCCATCTAGCCAAATTGAGCCAATCTTTAGTTCAAAATCAGCAAAAGATATAGAGGATAACCGGTTAAGGCTCATAGCTTCTATAGAGAGTGTTAGATATCTAGCTAGCCAAGGAATTGCCTTTAGAGGCCATGATGAATCCGAAGAGTCATTGAATCAAGGACCTTTTAGGCAGCTTATCAAATCCTTTGGAAGAGTTAGTCTAGATATTAAAAGAGTTATAGAAAATGCTCCTAGAAATGCCAAGTATATTAGTCCTTCAATTCAAAAAGACATTCTTAATATTCTTGGTAACCAAGTGAGGGGTATGATACGTGAAGAAGTTGGGGCTGCAAAATATTGTCTTCTTGTTGATGAAGCTATAGATGTTTCTAATAAGGAACAAATGGCGATTATTTTAAGATTTGTTGATTCTCTAGGTAAGGTCCGAGAACATTTTTTTAAGATTGTAAGTGTTCCAAACACAAGCTCACAAACTCTTAAAGATGAAATATCTAAGGTTCTTACTCAGGACAAACTTCAAGTTAGAAATATGCGTGGTCAAGGCTATGATGGTGCTAGCAACATGAGAGGCATTTATAAAGGTTTACAAGCATTATTTCTTGAAGAGTGTCCTTATGCTTATTATGTGCACTGTTTTGCTCATCGTCTGCAGCTAACACTAAATGCTACTGCCAAGGGGGTACATGAAATTTGGAAATTCTTTTCCATTTTAAGTTTGATTGTGAACTTTATGAACTCTTCCGGCAAGCGTCACTCGGCCTTGAAAGCTGCTAGAAAAGAAGAAATTGCAGACTTGGTGGCTTGTGGTGAACTTGAAACCGGTACAGGGGCCAATCAGATTTTTAGTATGCAACGAGCTGGTGCTACTCGTTGGGGCTCACATTATCGTTCAATTAGGGGTTTGATTGAATTGTTTGGTGCATCTAAAACAACTCTTGTTTATATGAGTGAGCAGGGACCAGTGGATCTTCAAAGAGAGGCTGGAGATGTTCTCAAAGCAATGCGGAAGTTTGTCTTTGTTTTTTGTTTGCTTCTCATGAACAAGGTAATGAAAATTACTGAGACTCTTTCCCAGACATTGCAGCAAAAGTCTCTTGATTTTGTTCAAGCTATGCGGTTTGTGAAACATACAAAAGAATTGCTTGGAGACCTAAGGAAAGATGGATGGGCTGATTTCTTTGAACATGTGGAATCATTTTGTAAGAAACATGAAATTAAAATGCCTGATATGCATGCTAGTACATCTCATCGGTCTTCTATCACTAATGAGCATCATTACCGTGTTGATATATTTAATGCTCTAATTGATTTTCAGCTAAGTGAGTTGGATGGAAGATTTTCAGAGCAAGCAACAGATCTTCTTAGTCTTGCTTCAACCTTGGATCCTCATTCTAATTTCAGTAAGTTTAAAACTGAACATGTTCTTGATCTTGCAAGAAAATATTATCCTGAAGATTTTGATGATGGTGAGATGCTTTCTCTTGAGTCAGAGTGTGCATACTATGAAAAAGACATGCTTGATGATGCTATGTTTAAGAATTTGTCATCTATTTGTGAGCTGTGTCCATTGTTGGTCCAAACAAGAAAGTTAGAATTTTATCCAATGCTTTATAGATTGATTTGTCTAGTTTTGACTCTTCCGGTATCTACAGCAACAACTGAAAGAGCATTTTCAGCCATGAACTACATCAAGAACAAGCTTAGAAATAAGATGGAAGGAGAGTTTCTAGGTGATTGTATGGTCCTCCACATTGAGAAAGACTATGCTAATTCTATTAGCAATGACTTTGTGATAAACAAATTTGAACTTTCAGGTACTCGTAGAGTTAGATTTAGTTAATTGTGATGTGTTACATCTAGAAATTTTTGTGAATCTTATTTTGTATAAACTTGTATTTAAAGGGTAAGGCTCACTACGTCCCCCCTTTCTAGGTGTATTAGTATTTTGCATATATAATATTGCTCTTGCACCGTGAATTTTTTTTTATGGTGGAAAGTCAAGTCCCACCCTGTTTCAATTCCTGGATCCGCCACTGTAATTAAGTAGTGTTGTCTGATGGTATCTAAATTTGAGTCACTTTTCAAATCAAAAGACCGTAGATTTAATGATAATCAAATAACAGTTGACAAATGAATGTATCTTATACTTAATTTTAGTCGCTTTCTAAATCAAAAAACGAATAATATCTCATATATATTGTTTGTTGTCTATTAACTTTTTTTAGTAACGCCACTTCAGAACTATAAGTATGACGGGACAGTTTCTCAATACATATACTGGTGATCGAAATTGAGACATACTGACGTACGCGTGGAGAACAACCTAGAGTACCACTCATTTAATAGTTGAATTGGCGTCCGTGATTCGGCCCAGTGATCCTAAACAAATTAAGAATAAAACATATGGATCAGCAGTCATGAACTTATGGAATCCTATATGTGTGACCGGACTTTTTGTGTGAGCTCCCTTCTCAAGATCTTTCCCGCAGCCGATTTGGGTACACTGCTTATAAATGTTACTCTCCGCAATCGTTTATATGGTGCAACCTGTAGATGTACAAACAACCCCATCAAGATGCATGTACTACTCGATCCCAATTAATCCTCTAGCTAGTTCATCTTTAATCATTTGTTGAGACATGAGAGGACATTGCATATACATACATTTTCATGTAGTTATATATATTGACAACTTTGTAAGCCATATATATACACTTTACCTGGCTCTCCACAAATTTTTGAATGTCTTGCTCAGTCACCAAGCTATTAGGTGCACGAACAACATATGCAATCGGAACCTCACCGGCCTTAGCATCCGGTAAACTGCAAGCGATTGACGTACGTAGAAAGGGTACGTATAAGATCGAATTAAGCGCGCACTACATATACTCTGAAGTAAATACATATATGGCAATTGAAAAAGCAGTAACTAAATTAGTTATATATATATATGTGCAAGAAATTATTGACATGCAGGTTGATCTACTTACGGTACCACAACTGCGCCCACTACTCCAGGGTGAGAAAGTAGCAGCCCTTCAAGCTCTGCCGGCGGCACCTTTAAATCGAGTGAACAAGTTGAACTCAGTTGGAGGAAATTTCATGTACAAGAACAAATTAATATACAGCATGAGCTGAGTGGAGATCCACATACTGATCGATCGATCGAGCCAAAACATAACAAGTCCAGCTGTCCAGAGATCGAAAAACGGATACGAATTAAGCTAGCAAGGTTACCTGATAACCATAACACTTGATGAGCTCTTTGAGTCGATCCACAACATACAATCTCCCCTCTTCATCAAAATATCCAAGATCTCCCGTGTGTACCCAACCTTGTTCGTCTATGGTCAACTTTGTTGCTTCCGGATTATTATAATATCCTGAAATCAATTTTTAAATGCATCATTAATTCTAAGAAATGCCGATTTCACATTGTAGGAACTAGATGGTTCTATTGCATCCCTAATTAATAAGTTGGTAGGAAATCAATTAAGTTGACCTTGCATCATATTAGGTCCTCTAACCCATATTTCTCCCAATTGCAAAGGTGGAAGAGCCTTGTGGGTATCTACATCAATGATCTGGGATTCGATTTCAGGAGCAAGAATCCCAGTTGATCCGGAAATTCGAGATCCTTCCGTAATATTCTCTATTGAAATCATTCCACAAGTTTCTGTCATACCATAACCCTGCAACAAGATTGTTTAGCACATACAAAAAATAAAAGGTGCTAGTAATAAGAGTCGAGGAGAGTTCCTCGAGTTGCATACTTATTCATTTATTTTTTATTTCTATTATTGTTTGAATAAAACTCTCATAGACTTCTTATCAAAAAGAAAAAAGAAAAAAATCTCTCATTGGCTTCAACTCTTTCAAGTGTCTCTGTAAGTACATATAGACTAATTTATAGACTAGCTTGCTCACTACTTTTGTTTGTCTTACACTCCTACAACTTAATAATTTATTAAGGTATTATATGTTTCTTTAGTTCTTCTTCAAAATAACTTTGTTTTGTTTATATTTTAGTCTTACGATCTTGCCCAGCCTAATTTTTTTTTCTGAATCCGCCACTGGTCATGACATATTTGATGATCCTCGTCTCTTGAAGGATGAAATCTTACTTAATGAAATAGTAATAGGTGTGGTATCTCTTGTGGTGCTGCAACAACTGCATTAGAACTCTATTTCTAATGCTAATATTTGACAATTTTACTTCTTAATTAGCTTTGTGCTTCTCCAAAACCTGTTATATTGTTGGGTGTGGATTGACAAAGCATGGACAATTTCATTATTCTGTATCTTCCATTCATTGAAGCTACAATAGAATTCTATTTCAAATTTATTTCTGGCTCTTACTCTTTTGAGTGCTGATCTTGTCTGGTCCCATTTCATATCGTAGCTTATCGATGTTTTTCTTGAAATAGATGTACATCTCTACGATTTTTTTTTGGGATTGCTCACAACAAGAAGTTTTACTTGTAATATGTTGTTGATTACTTTGATGACAAGAGATGCTCAATGTTGTGTATCGTATGCTTGAGAACATGAAGAGTGCATGCTACATGAAGAGTATCAGTAGTTGACCCTCAACTGACAATCAGTTGACCATCAACTGACTATCAGTTGAACCAATCTCAACTAAGTATCAGATGAATGTCAACTGAGTACACTACAAAAAAAAATTCCATTTGCCACAGATTTTTACCACGACAAAGATTTGTAGTCGCATGATCTAATTCTTGCGATGACAAATCAACCGTGGCACAAAATAGCTACAGAAATCTCTCATCGTCGCTATGCCGTCTCCAAGACTAAAAGTTTAGTGACAGAAAATCTCAAGCCGTCGCCACATCTTTTAGTATGCGACGAAAAATTTGAAGCCGTTGAAAAGAATAAAAGTTTAGCGACGGATAATCTCAGACTGTTCTTTGTCGTCGTCAATGTTATATCTTTCTCGACGGAAAAATACTGTCGTCAAAAAAAGGAAAGAAAGAAGAAAAAGATTGAAGTCTAAATTGCGCCACGTACGTGAAAAAGTACTTCTGACTAATTTTATAACATGTAATCAACGACAATTAGAGTCACATCTGTCGTTTGATGGCGTGTTTTATAGATGATTTTTAACTTTTAATTCAGCATCTTCGAACCACAACACAAATATATCATTTGAGTAAAATTTAAATTGGGAGTGTTTCTCATGAGAATCAGACATTATTATAATGACTTATATCTGTTGTTGAAAATAAAGGGCTATAAAATGATTTTTGTTTGTAAATTGTGTTCAATTTTTTAACTTAATTTTTTATGACGCGTATTTAGAGTCTAACCCTAAACCTAAAACGCAGACTCACTCAATATTTTTTTTCCTCTCTCTCTCTCTCTCTCTCTCTCTCTCGTTTCACCAGTAGACCGTTGGGTGTGCTTGGCGGGCGGTGACTTTGGATGAGAGGTCAAATCGAAGGGGGTCTCAGCAACCAATGTTTTTGTTCCAAGAAATAATTTATCCTGGTACCACTTGCACAACTTTGGATGAGAGCGAGAAGATCTGGATTCGATGGTCACCGTTTTCTGGTAGAACGGAAGCATCGGTGCAAGTCATGGTGCAGCAGTGAAAGCAATACTGGTCACTTCGATCAAGCTCACCTTGCTGATAAGCATCGTTTGAATGTATCTGAGTGACTGGTATCGCCTCATCGACCAACATCATTCTTGAACTGACTTTCCAAATTGCCTCGGCCACAATCAAATCCCAATCCCAATTGTTTATTTTGTTGACCTCGACCTGAAAGTAATCCCAAATCACATTTCATCGTCTAGATTCATGCTCAGATTTTAATATATCACGGGTTGATTTCGTCGACCTCGACCACTAGCGGTGTTATCAAGTTCGCCACCTAGAGCAGAGGAGAAGGAGTTGGGTTACTGTCTCTCTCTCTCTCTCTCTCTCTCTCTCTCTCTCTCTCTCTCTCTCTCTCTCCCTCTCTCTCTCTCCCTCCCTCCCTCCCTCCCTCCCTCCCTCCCTCTCCCTCATTGTGAATCGATCCATATGATGATTATTATTCATTGATTTTTCTAGTTTATCAAATTAAATGTGGTTCGGTGGCAAAGATTGGAATATATCATAATGTGGATGTTGGTTTGATTTGATGATAAGATCGAAATATGAACATTCTTGTTAATATATCAATTTGTTCTTTGATGTTACACATGGTTGTGGTGATTAGAGAGGTAAATACCTATTTTGTTAAAGTTATACTTGACGAGAAAGACAAATAATACTAGGTATATTTATCATGTGAATTACTGAGTTTATATCTCTTGCTATCCTCCTATCATCTAAGTGCAATCTCATTCATGCTTCTTGAATGCCATTCTGTGCGGATATCTGGTGTTTGGATAAATATTGGTATTATAGTTTGTTAACTTTGTTCATGTTGTTTATGTTCGAGTCAACAATGACAAAAAATCAGTTAAAGATTCTTACAGAGCTAAGACGAGGCAGAGTTGATAGCCAAACCTTAATGGTACATCGATGCGGGAAGTAGATATTTTACATTTTTATATAGTGTTTGTTGACATTGTATACTGACCATATCTCACAGATCGATACAATATTTTCAAGAGGATAAAGCTAGCTGGAACTAATCTATTGCATGATGATTGATAATGTGGTTGTGGTTTATGTCTTTGTCTTGTTGGTGACAATTCCTTATTCGGTTTGTTTCTGTGACTACTTGGAATACTGATGGGTGAGCTCTCCTTCTTTCATTATGTAGATTACACATGCCAATCTTTATTCTCTGTTGTAATTTATATTCTTTTGTGTTCTGTATCATCAATATACTCAATGAAAAATTGAAATTTAGACGTTTGGATTAGGTGTTTGATCGGTAATCAGAACTGTAAATGCTTTGCAGTTTTATGCTAGTTTTATGCTATGTAGTTGCTCTATAGATTTGCTACCTTGAGATTTTATATGAAATTACATATGGTGGATTATTCATTAGTTTCAATGTTAGTTAGCTAGCTGCCTAGATCTAATAAGATATTGATTTTGCTTTACATTGTTGTTTGAAGGTATGAGCTCGGAAGGCAGCATGCCAACACTAAAATGTGGAGCAACAAAGACAGTGAGAAGAATCAGAGTTCGGGGTGGGATTTTGCGGTTGCATGCTTTGAGGCTCGACATAGGAGATTTCTCATAGGGTAGATAGTCGATTTTGCTTAGTTCAATTGCTTAATTAGTTGGTTATATATAAATGTATTGAATCATGAGATAAATGTAATGACAACTACACTAGTGTATTAAATGACAATTTCAATGTGAATGAAAGCATTTTGAATTTACAGATTTGATGTGGTGCAATTTTGTGGGATTTGTGATTGATTAGTTGTTGTTGTTGTTGAAAATGTTATGGCTAATGATATATGCAAATAAAATTAGTTATTTTAGTTAGCAGGTTATTGGCAATGACAATGTACCGTCACAAAATTTACATCTAATGACGACAGTAAATCACTGACAAATTTTTTTTAAAATTTAAATTCAAACCCGCAAAATTTGGCAGGAAAATTTGGCTCCATAATTTGGCACCATATTTATTTTTTAAAATTTAAAATTAAAACTTTAGCGACGGGATTATTTAGTCTCAACATTTTCAATAACGACGGAACTAGCCGTCGCCAACTATCGTGGCTAATAGAGCACCAAACTCATGGAATTGTTAGCGACTTGACGGTGATTTGTCATCGCTATGAGCATTAGTGACTGCACCAATTATGACATCGATCACAGTTCCTGTTGCCTAGCCGTCTCTAAATCTCTTTAGCGATGGCAAAAGACACTTTTGTGACGACTCGACACCATATCAAAAGCAATTTTTTTTTGTAATGGTATCAGTTAAACCTTAACTGAGTATTAGTTGACATTGAACTAAGTATTAGATGACCCTTAACTGAGTATCGACACTCAATTGTGTATGAGTTGAACCAACCTCAACTGAGTATTAGTTGAATGTCAATTGAGTATCAGTATAGGGTAAACTGATACTCAGCTTAGGGTCAACTGAGTATCAGTTTAGAGTCAACTAATACACATTTTATAGTCAACAATTAAAGTCAACGGTCAACGCCGTTGGTCAACGGTCAATGCCACCGGAGTCTAGTCAATGGATAGGTTATGACTTATGAGAGAGTAATGGTATTGGGTAATTCATTAATTAAAATGAGGCCGGGTAGGCTGATCTTTTTACCTAATTAGTTGGCTAGTGAGAATTTTTAATATTTTGTTTGACTGATAGGAATTAAAAATCTTATTCTTGGATTTTGGGGAAAACCCCCTTAAAATTTTAGATGACGCGCGTATGTGTTGCTATACCAATTAAACAAGTTGTTCGTGAAATCGATCATACAATTTTTGGGCTGCAGCTAGATAGAGTGTGAGGTCCTTAATTCTTGTAGTAATTGTCCTATACCTAGACTATCTAACTATGTTAGGTATTGAAAGATCAATGTAATAGTATAGATTATTCATAAGAAGCTAATTTTTTTATTGTGTCGTTGACCCGTAAACTTCATGTCACAGGAATGAAAAATGATAGGAGCTTAGGATATTCGTACTTATACACAGGGACAGAGCCAGGGGTCCAAAAATATTGACAGAAAAATATATATAAGCATATAAAAAAAAGTATACATATATAAATACTCAAAACTGAAAAATATGATTAATATTGTATAAAAGGAAAGTGTAACAGTATAAAAGAAAAGCTAAAAAAAACAATAAATATTTATGAAATTGTAAAAAAAATAGAAAGAGAATAACTATGAATACTACAAAAGGTTGCAAGAAGGAAAAAAATAGGATATTATGACATGATTGAAACTCAAACTCAGTTCCTTAGAAGATAACTTAAGTGCCTTATTATCAAATTAAAACAACTTCTTTAAAATTTCTACAACATATATATATATATATATATATTCAAGTTTTGAGGAGGAGCCTGAGCCTGAGCCTGCTTAGCCCTCACGTGCCTCCCTCCTTGTACACTTGTACTATTAAAAGTACTCAGGCAACTCCTAGCTTTGCTCTAACCTTTGGACGACGACCTATGTAACCCCAACTTATTTCTATTTAAATTTCTAATTTTCCCAAAACTGAAAAAAATAAATCGGTTTTATCGTCTACCTTGTTTAATTTTCTGTTCGACCAGTGAGAGCATGTAATCATTGTAATGTACGTACTTGAATAGAAAAACGATATCCACACTACCTGAATGATGGTAGCCTGAGGTATATTCTTCTCCGTCTCTTCCATCAACTCTTTCCCAAGCGGCGCTGCACCGGACGCGATCACCTTAAGTGACGACAAGTCGTACTTGTTCCCCACACTCTGCTTCGCCAGCGCAATCATCACCGGCGGAACGACATACAAGTGAGTGACCCGGTACTTCTCCACCGCCTTCAGCACACTGTCAATCTCGAACTTGGCCATCGAAACGACGGCGTTGCCTCTTTGGAGCTGCGAGTACACAATCACCGAAAGTCCCATAATATGGAACATAGGGACAAAACACAAAAACACGTGTTTCGGCTCACGGCAGTTCTCCTGGTCCGCCGTCAACATCAAAGCTGCCGCGATGAAGTTCCGATGCGTCAGAATCACTCCCTTGCTCTTCCCGGTCGTGCCGGAAGAATAAAGAAGCGCCGCCATGTCACTCTGCTTCACTCTACCGGCCTCAACGGGTAAGCTAGTAGAATCTGATAGCTTGATCAAGTCGGGAAAGTACCAAGTGGGGAGATGGAAACTCTTGACTTTGTGCGAGAGTTCCGGGACGGTGATGATGAGCTTGGGGTTGCAGTCTTTGATTTGAACTGAGAGCTCGTGGACGGTGTAAAGTGGATTACAGCTGGTGGCGATGGCTCCGATGGCAACGACGGCAAAGAAGCAGACGGGGAAGTGGATGTTGTTTGGGGAGAGGATGAGGACGACGTCGTTTTTCTGGATGTTTAATTTAACTAGGGAATCTGCAAGTCTGGAGACTAGGGCTTTGAGCTGGTGGAAGGTTAGGGTTTCGCCAGTGTCCGCGTTGGCGAGGGCGAGGCTGTGAGGATATGAGGAGGACTTTTGGAAGAGGAAGGAGGTGAGAGAGAGATTGGGGTCTTGGGGGATTTGGACCGGAGGCCTTGGAGACTTGTAGATTCCGGTTACCGGGTCGAAGGATTTTGCCATGGCTGAAATGATCTGGGAAGAGAATATTCTGATCGAGAGTGTTTGTTGATTTCGATCTGATTAAAGAGATAGATGGGGGATACAAAAGAAAATATAGAACTGGTCAGATTTAGATAGATGGTGAAAGCAAGGCGAGTGAGTCATAATTAAGGTCGACGCGTACGATCACGACGAGGACGATCTGTTAATAGGAGTTTGGCCATGCCATGCCATGCCTCGCCTTGCCACTTGGTTTCGATTGGATCCCTCATAACTTTGAGATAGAGTTCGGTCAACGCATCACATGCATGTTGATTTATTATTTGTTTTCGGATCAATCTGGTGACATTAGATAAAAATTAATTGAGGGCGCTTTTGTTCGCACCAAAGAAGAAAGGAAAAGACTACTAAAAAAAAAGAAGGAAAAGAGGAAGTACCTAAAAATCTTTATTAATTACAGTCCCTACGGCAGTTACAAGGTAGAACTTTAAAAAAGTTAAAAATACTCTTTCTTTTTTATAACTTTAAACTAATATAAAATAATTAATAATGGATAAAAGAGTAAAAATATTAAAAAAAAATTAACAAAACAATTAGATTACTTTAGTTTTATTTTCTCATTTCCTTTACACCCGATGGGTGTGAGTTTCTGCTAGTGATAAAGTAAAGTATATCTACCTAAAAATATTATTTATAATTAGTTAAACAAAATTATAATTTTTTGAACAAAAAATTATTATATTTAGAATAAAATTATGACTACTTTTTGTATCATTTACAAACTATTGAACTAAATTACAATATTGACTACGATTTGTTCTCAAATTTGTAAAAATATGTCTATTTGTGTACTTACAAAAAATTGAACAAAATTACACAAAAATAATCTTATTTTACAACAATAATAAAAAAATTATAAAAATAAGTTTAAGTAGGTGCACTCCACTTAAAAAAATTTCCATGCGCAAAAAAAATTATATAGAACGACCAAGACCGCTCGAAATTACACGAAGACGTTCCCCGATCCCCCATTAAAAAGTCACCAACGCAAACCCAAATTAAAGAACTCTAATATATGAGATTAGGCTGATTAGCCATATGCCCCCTCTGGCCTCTACAAGTACAATATCCACTATTTATATCATGGGCAGTTATTGGTCTCACCGTGCAGTCATTGATTGTTGAGAAACTGAAGACTCCGAGGACGAAGACAAAACTAATGTCTAAGGTTGATACAATGCATATAGGGGAAGGCAAGTGATTGATCTGCCCTCATATGTGGCCGGGATGAGAGACGTGTTTGAGCCTGAAATAAATATTTTATATTGGGATTAAAAGATTGAAGTCTTGGCGAGCGGCCCAATTAGAAGTGAAGCTTGGCGAGCGGTCAAGTAGAGTTACAGAGTCTGTTTCCATGTTAACTTAGGACTGTGGAATTAGGATAACTGATTCATGCGGCTTAATGTTTATCATATTTTTCCTATTTCAGTTAGGATTTCTTCAGTGAAGGAGTTGTGATAACATTAGAACTATATAAAGATAAGACTCGTGTGCTGGAAGATGTTAGAGTTATATTGAGATTCAAAGAGAATATGATGTTCAAGAGAATTAAAAGACGACTACTGAGCATTATATAAGGAGAGTAAGAGCATTTGAGAAAGGGTCCCCGATTAAATACAAAACATTTGCTATACGCAAGTACACCTAGACATCTCGTCAAGAGATTCTATCTTTGCAACTAGACGATCAAAGTGCTTGTCACCAACCAAGTGAGAGTATTGCGATCAAAGGAAGCAACGCGACTAGAAGATTGAAGGGCTTGTCACATATCGAGTGAGAGTTCAGATATCCAAGAAAGCAGTGTTCTCAACACTTCGTCAAAGAAGTTGCTCTGCTTTGCACTCGTAAATGGTAGTGTCAGGTATCAATTTCTGGGCTCTGCTAGAGATACAAAAACACCAAGTCTTAGGTTACTAGGCGAGAAGGACCCATTCAGGCAAGCTTGGTGCTCTCCTTGTCTTAATCGCTTATCAAGAAGTCAGGCAATTTTACATTTCATATTCCGTTGAGAGACAGTGGCACGCCAGCACACGAAGCACACATACAGGATAAACCGGCAACTGCGGTCAAACTATCCGAACCCAATAAAAGAGACGGTTTACGAAAGAATCTCTTGCCAGAGATATTTTGAGCTCAAACATTTTGGCATGCCCAGTGAGACTCTTTTTGTGTCTTTAAGTGACAATATGGGATCCTTACCGAAGGAATTACCCTTAGTGTCGCAAACATCCACAACAGATATACCGTGAACACACTTCTATTCGGTATCGTTCACTAAGTAATGAAGCGGTTGAAATCATCTTCGCTAAAGAATATCACGCGACCATGTCATTTAAATCTTTAAACGAAGCGGAGATCATGGAACTTACGTTCTCGGAGTACCTAGCTTACGCGGCTAGGCGCGACGAACATCAGACTAACTACTACACGGCTCTCGGTGAAAGGATTGACCAACAAGCAACTCTTCTCACTACTCAAGGTGAAAAAGTCGACTCGGCGTTAGCCAAAATCCAAGCGTTAAGGGTAGAACTCCATAGAGACCAGGAGGAGAGGGAGGCAATCGGAGCCCAAGTAGCAAGTCTTGCGGAAGGTCAGGACAAATTACGGATAGACATCATGCAAACCTTGGGAGGAAGTTTGGATGAATACCGCTGACATGCGGCGACACTATCTCAAAGGATAGACAAGGACATAGCGTCTCTAACAAAATTTGTTTCTGATCTCACTAGAAAGACTAGACAAGTAGAGTCTTTCCCGCCTGCATGGGAACAAAGATTAAACAGGTTCATGAACGATTGCGACATACATCTTGCCAAGATGTATGAATCATACGAGACACCATTCCCTCCCATGCAGAAAGACGACCCAGATGCTTGGTAATGGCCAAGGTACTACCGACATCAAACCTTCCAAACTTTCTCTGGCGATGATGATTTTAATGCGATAACTCATTTAGCATACTTCACACTGCAGGAAGTTTTCCGATAATGATGGACTCGAGTTGAGAGTCTTTGGATCATCTTTGTCAGGATTGGCCCTCGTATAGTATACAGGATTGGAAAAGGGCTCGGTCAACGAGTGGAAGGACATGGAGGCTTTGTTTATAGATCACTTCGAAACAGCTAGACTTGAAACCAGTGTTGGAAAGCTGGCTTCCTTGAGCCAATCGGCGACATAAAGTCTAGTCACCTTTCTGCACCGTTTCCAGTCAGAATACAATCTATGTAAGACTCCATTAGGCAAAAAGGAGGTAGTAGAGATGGCCAAGAATGGTTTGAAGGATACGTACCATCAACTGTTCTTTAAGAGCAAGTACTTTTCCTTGAACGAGCTTATCATGGCTGTAAATAAAGCTTACAGCATTATGCAAGGGCGAGATGACCAGGAAGGAATGCGTCCAAGGGAACGTATACTGCAACAGAAGGAATGTGTCCAAGGGAACGTATACTGCTAGGTCTTATGAGAGACCAAAGCCAAAAACTGTGGCTTATATAGAAGACATAAACGACCAAGATTCAAACTCTGATGGAGAGCAAGTAGGAACTATGGATTTATCGACAAATAAGGTTTTGAAACCCCGCAAGCTTCAGAAGAGTACGGGTGCCATTAAGCTTTCGAAAGTGGCTTTCACTAAGCCAGAGTTTGAGACATACACATACGATGCTAATATGGCCTATGAGATCCTAGATGAACTCTACAACATACGAGCTGTCAAAGATGATTTCGGACCTCTCCTTACGGCCGAGCAGTTAAAAGGTAAAAAGTATTGCAAATTCCATAGAGCATGGAATCATATTACAAAGGATAGCATCAAGCTGAAGAATCAGATCTGAAAGTGGATCAATGATGGAAGACTAAAGCTAGATGGAGCGACCAATGCAGCAGCATTAGTAGATTCGAAACCCTTCCCACTACCTCAGGTTAATATGATAGATATCGGTTGGTCGCTAGCCGATAGCTGTGTTGGAGGCATGGAAGAAGGAAATGTACCGGTCTTTTCATCTTATTCTTTTTGACATGATAAGGTGGAAGAGATCTTGGATCGTTTATATGAAATGGGGCTTATCTTTTATTACCCAGTATTTAAACTGAGGCATTTACATTATGAACAGCCGCCCCAACATTTCTGCAGATTCCACAGTAAGTTTGGTCATCGAACAACGATGTGTTCGACCTTGAAAGATAAGATTCAAGGTTTGATCAACTGGGAAGTAATTGTGGTTAGTCGAGAAGGAGTGGTAGAATAGCACCCGCAAAATCCTCACGCACCACCGCCTTCTGCTATATCATTTACTTCCCCAGAAACATCCTTTTCTCGCGATGCACATGAGCACACACACAGAAGGAAAAGATCGAGGCGGAGGCCTAAACGCAATATTGTATTTGTCCGACCTAGACGAGCTGAGATAACTTATGATGCATCCAGGCGAGATGAAATATTTGAAGAGCTACTCCAAGCGGGGTATAGAAGTGGTTCCTGATAATTGGGGAACACCAGACCCACATCTTGAGGATGTAAGAGGTCTACCTTACTGCCGATACCATCATCGATGGGGTCACCATTCCACCAATTCTTGTAATGATCTAATGTTCAGGATTCAGCAGTGGATTGACGAGGGAGAAATACTAATAGACGAAGAGCCCTCGCCAAGCTTGACGACCAAAGAATCATTGATGGGTGGGATGTTAGAATTGACTGGGGGTAACCCAAGTAATTGCAAGCAGACCATTGATCTTCACACTACTGGAGAGATTCCACCAAGCAAACAACCAACACGAGCATATAAAGGAAAAGAAAAGGTGGATCCAAACGCAGAATCGCCATTAGCCCTTTGTGCCCATTGTAAACATAGGGGCGGGCTGAAGATTTCCTATGAAGAATTGGCAGAAGTAGCCAAGGTTTTCCCTGAATTATTTTCAGACTCAGATCATCCTCAGCCACGTAGCCCAAGAGGGGCAAGACAAAAGGATTCCCCATCACCTAAGCGTTCGTGAGGGACATAGAAGGTCAGTGAAGCAAAGAAGTCCAAATCAGAGATAGATGACACGCTTGTCAGGCCATATGTTCCACCAGCTTCAAGAAACATCACCAAGAAGAACGTATGGTATGTCAAGGAAAAGGGAAAAACCATCGAGGTAACTCCAAGTAGAAGATGAAACCTTCAACGACAATTTGGAGAAGCCAAAAGAGCATTAGAGGCTTATGAGATGGGCCTGCTCAAAGAAGAAGAGTTGGTCTATTCCCTAGAAACGCTGCAAAGACAATTGAATGCTCTTGCAGTAAGCCCTTTAAGGGTTTTTGGGAAGAAGTCTCGTGAGCTTAAAGTGCTAGCAGAACGACCAAGTGTCTTTGACCGTAACCAAGAACTATGGTCCAAAGACAAGACACCAGAACCTATTCATGGGGTTCATCGTGAAGTCACAAAGCGTAAACCAACAAGACGCCGTCTCAGTTTTGATGATGAAGCGATGGAAGCAGTGGGGCTCCATACTCTACAAAAGGAAATAGAACCTGTCAAAAGGCATGTCACTTTAAGCGAGACTAAGGTTCTACAGTGGAGACCGAAGCCTTTAATTATAGAAGAACAAAAGAAGGCCAGTCTTGACAAGACATTTCCCCGACCTCAAAAATAAAGTTCTGGGATATTCATGCCAACAACCATAGATCCTATACCTGAGGATCAGATTCAACAGGTTGCTTCTCTTGAGGTCACTGCAACCATGGATCTTGAGGATGAGAAACCTGAAAATGACAATAACGAAGACGATGAAGAGGTGTTGGATTATTGTGAAGATAAAGAAGAAGAGATTGAAGAATGTGCAGAGGAGGTGGACACTAATATAAACATGGTGTTCGTCTTATCTTCAAAATATGCCCTATCTTCACACAAACCAACAGTGGTTGAGTCAGTCTTGAGCAAAGACGTCAATAATTTGGTGGCGCCAGAAGATGAACCCATATTGACAGAACAGTCAGCGCTCGCCAAACCGTCAGAGACTGATCCACCATCTACCAAGGGACAAATCATGTTTGCAAAGCCTACCTTGAACATGGCCATGCACATGCGGCCATTATATGTGACAGGGAATATCTAGGGAATTTAAATAAACAAAATTTTAGCGGTAAACATCATCACAGTTAAAGCAATGGCCTTATTAAGCGTTCCCAAGTCTGCTATCCAAGAGACAACCCTTAACGTCAGAAACTTTCAGGGTAGCATTTCTAAGACTTTGGGCATTGTCTTTTTGTAGCTACACATTGGTCCAGCCACCGGCATATACACGTTCTTTGTAGCAGAGTGTACAGCTCCATACGGTGCAATTCTTGGGCGTGACTGGATCCACAGGAGCTATTGTGTACCTTCGTCCCTTCATCAACAGATGTTACTTTGGAATATGGAGTCTGTTGAAGTAGAAATTTTTGATGCAGACCATCGTCCATATTCTACGTCTGCTAATTCTTTAGAGGCCAGTTATTACAACAGTGACCTCAGGCCACTGGAAGTATGTGGCGTCGACAACAGAGGCCACCCAGTTGGTGTTACGACCTCTGAACTAGCTCAGTGGGGTATCATTCAAGCAGATCGTGATAGTAGCAGACCCTACACCATTGAGCTACCATCCAAGCAATCTCCATGAGTGGGTCTCCATCTAGTATAGAGACCGTGGCTTGTTACTCTTTGTACGAACGCTTCCACAATTTTTTGATGGAGAGTCAAACCTACGAGAGGGTTCTAATGATTGCAGCATTGGAATATGTGGATGAGGATGTATTGAACGACATGGTTAAAGAGGAAGAGATCTATTTAGCACCAGTAGCCTTAGATGATATACCTCCTAAAGTCAAAGATCCCATTGAAAAAGTTAATCTTGGGAACGAGGAAGAGCCAATCTCTATGGCTATTAGTACCTTCTTAGAGTCTGAAGAACGACTAAGGCTCATTGAATTGCTACAGGAATACATTGATTGTTTTGTAGAAAAATATGACGACATGCCAAGACTATCACCAGAATTGGTTTGTCACAACTTACCTATCATGGAAGGAAAGAAGCCGGTGAAACGAGAGATGCGTCGAATGAATACAAAAACAACAATTCTAGTCAATGAGGAAGTATAGAAGATGCTGAAGTCAGGGATTATACGAGTAGCCAAATATAATTAGTGGCTATCCAATGTAATCCCGGTCAAGAAAAAGAACGGTAAAATGTGAGTTTGTGTTGACTACAGAGACTTGAACAATGCAACTCCAAAAGATGCATACCCAATGCCAGTAGCGGATTTGTTGGTGGACTCAGTGGCTCATCATGAAATGTTATCATTCATGGATGGGACGGCTAGTTATCATCAGATCCCAGTGGCAGAAGCAGACAGACATAAGACTGCGTTTCGGTGGCCAGGATTTGCAGGAGTATTTGAGTACGTAGAAATGCCATTTGGACTCAAGAATGCAGGGGCAACCTACCAACGAGCAATGAATTTAATCTTTCATGACCTTATTGGCAAAACCATGGAAGTCTATATCGATGATGTGGTAGTTAAAACAAAATACATAATTAATCACATTGAAGACTTGAGGCAAGTGTTTATCCGAATGAGGCAACATCAATTGAGGATGAATCCAGCTAAATGTGTATTTGGAGTTCAAGCAGGAGATTTCCTGGGATTTTTGGTTCATCGGCGTATGATTGAGATACCGGACGACAAGAAAGAAGCGGTTCTTAATGTAATCCCGCCAAAGAGTAAGAAAGAATTACAATGCTTATTGGGAAAAATCAATTTCTTACGATGGTTTATTACCAATGCTGCTGGAAAAACACAACCATTTTTTACCTTGCTCAAGCTTCAGAATCAGAAAGACATTGTATGTGAGCCTATCCATCAAGAGACTTTGGAAACCATCAAAGCATATTTAACAAACCCACCAGTCTTGGTACCACCAAGGCCAGGGGTTCCTCTCAAGCTGTACATCTCAGCTACTGACCTTTCTATTTGGAGTCTATTAGCTCAGGAGGATATATCAGACACTAAACGTTCTATTTTCTATCTCAGTCGTACTTTAAAAGAATGTGAAATGAGATACTCGCCAATGGAAAAACTGTGTCTGACCTTGTATTTTTCAGGATGCAAGTTGACGCACTACATGTTATCTTTCACCACGTGTGTAATAGCACAAACCGATTTGGTGAAATATATGCTTTCGAGACCAATACTCAGAGGACGGATTGTGAAGTGGATTCTGGCTCTGTCAGAGTTTTCCTTGCAGTCCGTTCCTCAGAGAGCAATCAAAGGCCAAGCAGTGGCTGATTTTCTGACTCATCATCCAATAAAGGATGTTTGTGAGGGGCCAGAATTAAAACTCACTAGTATTGATCTGGCACCTTGGTGTTTATACTTTGATGGATCAAGCACGAATACTATGGCCGGGACAGGAGTAGCATTAGTTTCTCCATACGGCCAAACATTTTCTTATTCTTTCAGGATGGATATCCGGTGCACAAATAACCAAGTGGAATACAAAGCACTTATCATTGGCTTGGAACTTTTACTAGATATGGAGATCACAAATGTGCATATATACAGAGATTCCCAATTAGTAAACCGTAAACTTGAAACCAAGTATAAGGCTGGACTAGTCCTAGAACCATATGCTAAACGAGCCTGTGAATTACTCAAGTTGTTTACCGAGGTTAAGTTGAGCCATGTTCCTCTCGAGAGAAATTATGCAGAAAATGAGTTTGCCCAACTAGCAACGGGGGTGAGCTTGCAAGATGGAGTACATGAATGTATATTAAAGGTTGAACGAAGGACCCTGCCATCTTTCTTTGCTCGCCAAGAAGAGAACAATGAGTGGTACGTTGCTACCCTCGATCACATTGATGTGGATTGGAAACAGTATATTATTCCTTATCTTCAGAATCCTAATGATCCGGTAGATAAGCAGATTCATTTTTCATCTCCTAATTATATACTCAAGGATGATGAGTTGTATAAAAGAGGAGAGGAAGGCATATTATTGAGATGTGTCTTCGAACATGATGCTAAGCGATTAATGAGGGAAGTTCATCTAGGGATAGCAGGGGCACACCAGGCCGGTCCTAAGATGAGATGGTTGATACGACGACATGACTATTATTGGCTAGGAATGCTCAAAGATTGCATCACGTTCGCTAAAGGTTGTGAAGAATGTCAAAAACATGGTCCAATCAGCCACATGCCCAGAATACCATTACAGCCTACAATCAAGCATTGGCCAGCTCAAGGATGGGCTCTGGACTTAATTGGAATGATTTATCCTCATTCTTCCAACGGGCACAAATACATCATAGTGGCTACTGATTTCTTCACAAAATGGGTTGAAGCTCGACCTCTTAGAGTATCATCAGCAAAAGCCATCCGCCAGTTCTTATTTGAAGATATTAATTGCAGGTTTGGTATTCCTGAGAGTTTTGTTTCAGACCAAGGGGCAGCATTTATGTCTGGAGATGCAGGTGAGCTTATGAAGTATTTTGGAATACATTTTCTACATTCTTCTTCATACTATGTCCAATCCAATGGTCCAGCTGAAGGAAGCAACAAGATTATCATACACATCTTTAAACGAATGCTTGCGAGCAATGCCAGACTGTGGCATGAAGAGTTATTTAACACCTTGTGGGCTTATCGAACAAGGAAAAGCACCCCACGGGCACCACTCCTTATGCATTAATGTTCGGCCACGATGCAGTCCTATCTTTGGAAATTAACGTCCAATCTTTAAGAGTGATGGAGCAAAACGCTTTGATCGATGAAGATTACGTGCATGCTATGTGGTAGGAACATGAAGACTTAAAAGAGAATACAAGCTTATGACAGTTTGTGTGTTGAGAAACAAAAGGTGGCTCGTGCCTATGACCCATGTACTAGGGGCATGAGTTTTGCAGAAGGAGAATTGGTCTGGCGAGTAATATTCCCCGTTGGCGAGAATACTGAAGGCCGAGGAAAGTGTTCAGAAAAGTGGGAAGGACCATATATTATCGATCGACCCTTAGGTAAAGGAGTTGTTCGTTCATGAGATCGAGATAGAACAATTCATGCTAATCCTATCAATGGTCGTTTCCTTAAGAAGTATATACAACCAGTCTGGGAGTATGAAGACCCTCCAACAGTAGCTTAATCCAGTTCATTCATGCTCATCGTTAACACTCGCATGCTTGAATTGAAGGGGCAACACATAGGAATTACTCACATCTAGATAGCCTATACTTGGGGCTAAATTTTATTTCTTGTAGCCTATCCTGGGGTTAAATTTTTAATTTTTATTCTTCTAATTAAAGAGTTCACGCTCGCCAACCACTGTGGCCAAAGTTATGTACAAACTACATCTGAGTTTATCAATATAAATTTATTGTTTGCATAAGGGAACTCTTTGCTTTAAATATAAATAGATTACATTAATCAAAATATTACAAAGGCTTTGCGGCCTTAAGATCTGATACCATATGAAAACAAACTACGATCAGCAACAGAACAGAAAGATAAATACAGTTTGTTTTTCCAAATCCTCAAATAGTTGATAACCAGTTCTTGGGTTCACATATCAAATATGCATACATTGAAAAGAGGAACCTCAAGAGACAAAAAAGAGAGGATTTGAAACGCCAAGAAAACTAGTCCAACATTTGTTGACCTTGGCAGAAGTAGGACAGAAGATGTACTTAGATAGCCAGTACTCTAAGAAGGCTATGCCTTCTTAATTGGTGTCTTTCTCCTCTTGTGCAAAATGCTTAACCCAAGAAGAGTAGGAGAAAGGTCGATTGATGGAGGTCTGTACTGGTGTCCCAATTGTGTGGTTGTGTGGCCAGATGTTTTCAAACACAGGAACTCCAAAAAGAGTAGAGAGATCAAGAATAGTAATGCTCACATCACCATAGGGGAGATGGAAGCAGTTGGCGGTGCAATCCCAAAAGCATATGGTTGTGGCGAACGATGCTTTGTTGCTACCAGTAGGAAGTGAAAAGCACAAATCGATGAGTTGGGTGATGCCAGCCGCTTCCCATCGATCAACATCTTATCCGCGACGGTTTCGATACCAAGCGAGTTCTTCTGCGTTTGGGTGCAGCCAATTTCCAATTAAACAAAGGGCATCTTTGTTTATTTATTCTCAGGGTTCTGCCTTTGGATGTTCTTGGAATATCAAGGCTGAGTTGCAGAGGGGATGGCAGAGAATAGGAAAAAGTTTTGGATTGATCGGAGTTTCCAGAAAGGGACAAAGTAGGTCAGTGCCTTCACTTGGGTCGATATTCAGAGAGATGAGGCCTCTGGGTTTTGTTGACTGGCGACAACTTTTAAGTGTTTGGAGAAGTTTTTGACGTTTCGGTCTGAATATGGAATAATGATGTCTTTTCGTGGAGGCATGATTTCTGATCGAAATAGATGAACGACGACGAGAATGAAAGGTTTAGCTTTTTGCTGAGAAGGCTGAAAGATTGAAATCAAGGCAGGTGAAGGAGTCTCGTTGGGAAGTGAGAATTTATTGATGTGGACTCGTGCTTTTATATTACATCATTTAAGTGACGCAACCTTATAGAGGAGTTATGTAACGTGGCGTTTGCGTGTGATGTTACCGTTTGGATTAACAGCGCGTCATTCGGGTAATATTTAAGTCTTTTCGCTTGCACAGGTAATTTAAGCTCAAGACTTGAGGGGCAATGTTTGGGCCTGAAATAAATATTTCATATTGGGCTTGAAAGACTGAAGTCTTGGCGAGCGGCCAAGTTAGAAGTGAAGCTTGGCGAGCGGTCAAGTAGAGTTACAGAGTCCGTTTCCATGTTAACTTAGGACTGTGGAATTAGGATAGCTGATTCTGTGATGACCCGAACCAGAATCAGTTGCGTATTCGGCACGATTCTTGAGATTGGTCATAGTCGCAGTTTTACGTTATATATGTGGGTTGCCGATTCTATTCGCGACTATGTTTTCGGTCGGAATTTGAGTTGAGTGTCTTCATGGAAGTTGTAGAGTACGTGATTTCGAGCTCGAGGGCGATTCCAGAAGATTTTTCCGTTAACCAAGGAATATTTTGTGATTATTTGAAGTTTCGGTTTCCGACTAGTTTATCCGATTGTTTTGAGCTTATCCGAATCAGTTTGAATATTCATTTCGGACCGTCGATTGACCCGATGCGCGAGTATAAATATCGGGAATAGTCGTAAAATCGTCAAAAATCACTATTTGGCGTTGACCGTTGTTGACTTTCCAAAAATAGCAAGTTTGACTGTTGACCGCGAAGAGGGAAACTTTCCCGTTTCGGCTTGCCGTCCGACGACCATTTTCCGGCCACCTCAGACCTTGAGGAAGGTATTGTTAGCTCCTCCTTTCGATTTCGAGTTGAATGATGCTTGAAATTATGGGAATTAATGAGGATTTGAGGAGACCCGAATTGTGTTAGGTCACCGGAGTTCGTCGGAGTTGGGGTGTGTAGTTCCGGTGAGTTTTTGAGGCTGGGCTGTTGGGGGTTTGGCTCCTCTTGCCTCTAGGATGCTTTTCCTTTAATTTGATTTTGATTTTGTTGAGTTTTCCGGCGACCCGTGGTGGTTGCCGGAGGTAAATTCCGTTCTGTTTCGAGCTGGTTTTGGAGGGCTTAAACCGTGAATTGGACTTTGTGGTAGAAGAGGAATGGGTTAGGCTTGGAAAGATCTTGTGATCTGGAGCTTTTCGCCGTGAAATTTCACCTTTGACGGCGCGGCGGCGGCGACGGCGGCGGTCAACGACGGAGCTCTGGCGAGGGTTTACTTTTTCAGATTTCGACGTTTTTAATGTCATTTTTCTCGAAATCGCGCCCTGATTATCGTCCAGAGGTTTTCGGATTGATTTGGTTAGCCGATGTTCAGTCGAGGGTTTCGAGTGGAGATTTCGGGAATTCCGTTAATCATTTTGTATTGCATTGCATATTTCCGGGAATGGTTGGTTTCCGTGGTTCAGTACAGAGTTGTGGACTATGATATTGATCAGTTATGTTTTGTGAATATTCAGGAGATCGAGATCGGGATCGTGATCATGCTTCAGGCGAGGGATCTTCCGCCGGACCACGAGATTAGCGCGAGTGCGCGTTTTGCTCACCTGTGAGTGGACAATTTCTTTTCACGGATTGTTTGCGAGTCTTTATACACGTTTTACGAACTTGAGTATGCATATGAGATTTCGATTTACATGAGCATGTGTTATACGATTATGCCTATACTAGTATATATTACGTATATACACTTATATATTGTTTCATGCATTTGTATTGAACTATTTACGATTTGGTTTACACAGAGTACAGTTTATATATGTTTGTATCGATACACTTGCATCCCGGCTGATCCTCAAGGATGTGTACCGGGGGAGGCTGTGACTCCTGACCCGAGGCCTTTACCGGGGGGAGGCAGACCTCTGACCTGAGGCCTTTCTGGCTAGAGTCACTTGTGGGTCTGAGATCCCGTGATTCGGACTGTACTAGCACGGAGGTGTCCATGAGTGACACCGTGGGATTTTTACTTGCATGCTCAGTACGTTGGAGGAGTATGGTTTACCTCGTGTACTTTGTATTTTTATTTACCTGGACTCGCATATGTTATTATAAACATATATATCAACTGGTGAAAGACATTAATTTTCGTCCACTCACTCTAACAGTTTTCATGTCTTTCCCCTGGGCTTTTCGGTTTCCGTGCCCAGTTGCAGTTCAAGTTTGGTGTTTCACGTCGCGGTTTGGAGGCTAGTGATCTGAGCTACCTGTGTTTTCCAGTAGGTTCTTGTTTCGCCTACTGATGTGTATATTGTATATATTTACACTAGAGGTCGCTCTGATACATTCTGATACGTGTTTATACGGATGTTCACGGATATACTATATATAGTACAGTATGTTTACTGTTTATTGTTTATAATATGATGTTGAGAAATCCGGATGGGATTGGTGCACACGGTTTGGCTTTTGTGGCATAGGATGAAGTGTTATTTTTCAGGGTGCAGGTTTATGCAATCCCACGCTAGTAACGAAACTCTGCCGAAATTTTGAAAAGTTTTTGTTGGTTCGTATTTTCAGAAGGGGTTCGATTCCGGTTTAGGTAATTGAATCGGGGTTGGGTCCTTTCAGATTCATGCAGCTTAATGTTTATCATACCTTTCTTATTTCAGTTAGGGTTCCTTCAGTGAAGGAGTTGTGATAACATTAGAACTATATAAAGATAAGACCCGTGTGCTAGAAGGTGTTAGAGTTATATTGAGATTCAAAGAGAAGAGGATGTTCAAGAGAATTAAAAGATGACTACTGAGCATTATATAAGAAGAGTAAGAGCATTTGAGAAATGGTCCCCGATCAAATACAAAATATTTGCTATACGCAAGTACACTTAGACATCTCGTCAAGAGATTCTATCTTTGCAACCAGACGATCAAGGTGCTTGTCACCAATCGAGTGAGAGTATTACGATCAAAGGAAGCAACGCGACTGGAAGATTGAAGGGCTTGTCACATATCGAGTAAGAGTTCAGATATTCAAGGAAGCAGTGTTCTCAACACATCTTCAAAGAAGTTGCTATTCTTTGCACTCGTAAAGGGTAATGTGAGGTATTGATTTCTGGGCTCTGCTAGAGACACAAAAACCCTAAGTCCTAGGTTACTAGGTGAGAAGGACCCATTTGGGCAAGGTTGGTGCTCTCCTTGTCTTAATTGCTTATCATGAAGTCAGGCATCTTTACATTCCATATTCCGTTGAGAGACGGTGGCACGCTAGCACACAAAGTACACATACAGGATAAACCAACAATTGCGGTCAAACTATCCGAAGCCAATAAAAGAGACGATTTACGAAAGATCTCTTGCCAGAGATATTTTGAGCTCAAACAAGATGAAATTTGAAAATTGAAGTGATGTTAAAGGATGTACTTCGAGGAGGCTTGGGTGATCATTGCAACATGGGATGTTCACTTAGAGAGTCAGAGTAGGATGGTTATGTTGATTTTAGTCAAGTTATAGCATTGGTCGATCTGTAATCCATGTCTGGTTCTTGACTCTTTGTGATCAACTAGTTTTTGATAGGATTTCCTGTGGCTATTATTGAAAGCATAAATTGCAGAAAATAAAGAAATTTTGGGAGAGATTTATAACGGACTACATTGTTGTTGACTTGATATTAATATTTATAAGTGCAAGGTTACAACTCCAATGTTGATGCAATTATGTTGCTGTTGAAGTCAGTGGTGATGTCAACAAGGCATTTGTACTAGGGGTGGGATCAGTTCGGTATTAGGTCGGAACCGTAATAAATTAATTAGTTCAGGTCCTATTCGATCAATTCGGTTTTTTGGCAAACCCGTCCCACGAGTTTCGGGCCTAACGAGTTTCGGATCAATTTTTCAATAAAATTTTCTAGGCCTAAACAATTGTTTAAGTTAATTATTGTTTGAGAAAGGTAAAACTATAGAGAGATAGAAGAAATGTGAGAGAATGAGAGTATTTTTGAGTGTTTTCTATATATATGTCCAAAAAAGATTTAAAATTTGTGAGTGTATATTTATTTGTGTAAAAAAATAAGCGCAATTTTGTCATATATATAATTTCGGAACGGTTCAATTTTAATCGATACCATACTATAAAGAGTCATTCGGTTCGAATTTAGTTCGGTTCAGTTTCTTGATTACTTCATCCCACGAGTTTCGGGTCGGTTTATTTTGATTTTCAATTCAGTTTTTTTGTAAAACATCCCACCTCTAATTTGTACCCTCCATGACCGACTCCACTGGCCACCGTTGTTTTCGTCCTATAATGTCTGCTATTTTTCCTTGGTTGTTTGGGGATAAGATTTTACGAGGACATAGGTTGTCGAACCACCATCACTCACTGCCATAGCCATTTCCCTCCTTCATCACCGACAAATTTTTGCTTGGTCGGTGGAGCTCGGCTTTAACGACGACAGTAAAACAGCAGATCGGAGATGATGACAAATTGGTTAAGTGCGCTGGTGTAGATCGGAGACACGGTAATGCCAGAGTTGCAGGATCTGGTCGGAAAAGACCACATGAACTGCCAAGTTTCAGTGAGGGTCGAGATCGGTAGGAAACAACTTGCCTCCGCCGTTACGTATATGTGTCGTTGAATGCTCTATATCTCACATGAGCAGATCTTGATTTTGCTGAGATCGGAGATAGAGAACAACGAACATCGGGGTTTGAATCTTGATAGTGAAGCATCATTGGAGTTGGATCTCTCCTGTGCTGAGGCCAATGAAGGAGCTCGTCAGGCCGCAGTCGATGTCGACTATGCCAACGAGCTTGCCGGAGATGAAACTCGCACCGATAACCTTCTCATGTGCCAAGACAGATCTCTCTCTCTCTCTCTCTCTCTCTCTGTTCCCAGATGAAAATTTAAAAATGTTTTGGTACTGTCTCTATGGTGAGAAATGAGAGAAAAAATGAGATAGTGTGAGATGGTTTTGGAGATGAACACTACGTACGAGAAATGAAAAGTCACAGGCCAAGGTACCCAAATTGGTTACCAAGGCTCTGATACCATTATAGGATTGTCTATAGTTGTTTTTGGAAGCATAAATTGCAAAAGAAAAAATTGATCAAATGGTCACTCATGTTTGCTTAAAATGACATTTTGATCGATATCGAATGCCATATATCAAAATGGTCACTCAACTTCATCATTCGTCTATCAATTTGGTCACTCCGTCTATTTTATACTTTAAATCTATGACTTATAAGAGGTAAATTTATCTTTCTATTCATCAATTTCTTTTATTTATAACAATACCATTACTATACTCTCTCTCTCTCTCTCATGTACCTAACTCCAGCAACTTCGACATAGGTCGCCGCTGCTATCACCGTGTGAGACACTTCTACGCTCAGCCTCTCCTCACCATGTTCACCTTTCCTTAGATCCTCTGCTTCTAATTTTCATGATTCTAATTTTCTCAAGTCAGGTCAAACATAATCCAAATCATACGGTGTCCGATCCGATTCGGACTTACCCAAGCCAAATGACGACAGTTTGGATAGTTGTTCGAGGAAATTGAATCAGAGATGCAGAGCTTTAGACTTATGAAACCCGCAAAACAATGATTGCTTTAGATTCGGTTCGGAAAAACAACTTTATGACTTCTTTGGAGAGCTCTGATTCAAGTTATATTACGACTTTGGAATAGTTTGGAACTTTCACAGCTCTTAATTTCTGGGCGAGCTTCAACTAGGCCACCGCCTCATGGCGACCCCTAGCCTCACGCACCGTCATGCTGATGCGGGTCTCTGTTTCTCGACCCGATCATATGTCTTAGGTGCCTATATCAATTTTTTGGGTGCCCAAAGTAATTTAAAAGGAAAATAAAATTAAAAAGTAATATATAGATAAAAAGACGTAAATACCCTTAAAAGGTAACATAATATCCTTCAATTAACAGACGTGTAAGAATGAGTGACCAATTTGATAGTAAAATATCAAGTCGAGTGACAATTTTGATATATGGCATACGGTAGTAACCAAATTGTCGTTTTGGGCAAACATGAGTGACTGTTCGATCAATTTTTCGGTTGCAAAAAATAAAGGAAGCTTGGGAGAGATAATGTCACTCAAGCTTTTATTGACTTGATATTTATGAGTGAGACGTTACAATCATATATAGGGCTACATGTATAAAATGACATAAATGATCTTATAGATTAGTTATAATGTTTATTAGTACCATGTAGTTAGTTTTTAGATTTGATAGTAGCTTTATTAATATGGGATCCCTATTAATATTGTATGCCTTGTTATATTACAGGTGAGGTACCACCACCTCTAGGAGCTGAAAAACTGTCTAAGGCACATTTTAGTGACAACAAATATGGTTTGTGCAAGAAAAATGGGCCTAATGCAAGAACTTGTGCCAAACACCAACAAAAAAGTGGAAGGGGATCTTAAAGAGAAAGAGGGTCTCAAAGAGGAAGAGGATCCCAAAAAGGAAGATCATCTAACATTGGAACTTCATCTTAGACTGCAAGAACATCTGTAAATGTAAGTATGTTATTGATATGCTCATGAGTTCTTTTGATGAAATTATGGATGACATACCTGTGCTTAATATATTTTTTTTCTTGTTATTAGACTTGTGCATATGTGTTTTCAAGTTCTATTCTCTACTTCATCTCAGCCAGTTCCAAATGTAGTTCAGATGTCAGAAGATAATGGAATTAGTTTCACCATCATAGCTGACTCCAGCTGTAAGAGGAGGTAGGGGTGCTGAGAGGACTTTAGGGAGGACTAGAGGTCACTCAACAATGTGGAGGTCTTAGTTATTGAACTTGGATGCACTTTATTCTATTTAGTTTGGGATTTTGGCCACTTTTGTTTGTAAGATGCAACATTTATGCACTATGATGCATTCTGGTCACTTTTGTATGGCTTGTAATCTAACACCATGAAACTTATTAGGCTTTGTGTTATGTATGTGGATTAGTCCCTGTGGATTATTTGGTTGGATTGTTATGAATTTCAGGTTGGATTGTTGTGAATTTCAGTTTGTTTTGTTATCAATTTCAGGTTGTTTTGTTTACAAATGAATTGAACTAAATTTGTGCGAGGAACCCTTTATGGAAAGTTACAACTAAACTGATATGAATCAAACTTAACTAAACTAAATTGATTTTGTTAAAGTTTACAACATCAACAACAATAAAAACTTCATCAGAGAAGAGGGATCCATAACAATAACACATACACACATATTGCTACATATCTTAATGGCATTTAAGCCAATGAAATCTAAGCGAAGATATCATACTTCATGTTGTTGCTTTTTCATTCTGCATACCAAACACAATAAAGCTACACATCAACACAATAATCATCTATAACATCTTCACCCTCTTCCTCATTGTCTTCAACTCAACCTCCATTTTCTTCTGAGCTCTGCCCATTTCCGTATTCTTTGCCCTCAAATATTCCAAAGTTCTTTCCAATTTTTTTTTCTTTCGGATCAAACCCGGAATGATTTGTATTGACTGAGGACACATTTCTGGGTCATACTATCGAAAGTAATCACAATTTCCAGGCCTTATACATAATCCAAGTAATATGTAAGTCGATTGTAAACCAATAAAGCATTAAATTTGCTTGAAAATGTAAACCATACTAACCTGGCCTAGATAACACCCATAAAACCTTCTTCCCGCTGATCATTTTCTCCAAGAACATTGCAATAGAGCTAGTTGGCCACAGTAACAAATGGATTGAGCCTGGCGTTGTGACATTTCTTATAATGATGCTAATCGGGTTTAGTGAAAATGACCTTGGCAGATTCTAGAGTTTAATGAAAGATGAATCTATTTTGAGGGAATCTGTTTGAAGGGAAGATTAAAAGGGAAATGAAAAAAAAAGGAGGGAAGATGACCTAGATTTTACCTTTTGTGGAAAAGAATTGGGAGAGAATGTAAAAATTTGAGGGAAAATCATTGTAGATTTTGTGGGAAAACAAGAAAAATGGCGCCAAGGAATCAAGATGAAACTACCCCTGGTAGAAAACAGAATATCTTGGAATATTTGTTGCTTAACGTACATTGGGGACATAGTGATCATTTTGATATACGGAGATCAAAGTTGGATGACCATTTTGATATATGTCAAACGATAATTACTAAAGTGTATCTTGACATAGTTGAGTGACTATATGAGCAATTTTTCCTAATTATAATCCTAACTTTTTTATTTTCTTCTTTTGAGATTCTTTAATTTGGGTAAAGAGTGTAGCAATGCTGTTTGTAGGTAGTAGATGTAAGGTCTCTTACCTCTTTAGACTAACTTAGCAATAGTCAAATTGCTCAAAGCCTGTCATGCATGTCTATTGTGTATTGCTATCTACCAATTAATTAATGAAAAAAATTATGAAAAAAAGTCTTTTTTAGGGGGTCGATCAAATTCACTATAGGAAAAAGTTGATAGTAATACAAGATTTCACCGGATTATACGGCACAATAAAGAGAAACCCTATGGTACTACTATACTAGAAAAACAATGTTGAACAAAAGTCCTAAACTAACAAACCATAGTAGCACGAAGTAACAGTTAAACTTAAGGTGCACCACTCTTTAATTAGTTAGGGAATTCCTCTATTGCGTTGCGTTCCGACGATTGGCCTATTCTCCCGCATCCCATTCACCACCGGCCCACAAAACACCCACAAGCCCACCTTGAATCAATGGGCCCAAACTAGTCAGAAAAAGTCCAACCCCAGTTTTGTTGCTCTCTGGTACGTGAATCTTAGGGGTTGTCATCATCGTCGTCGCACGCCGATCCCGACCACCTGGATCGATAATCTATGGTCGAACGTCGTCATCCTCGGCCTCTACAACACTACGTCCCTCGCCGAGATTCACCAATCCATCCCAACCGCCATCAAACTACCCCATCGCACCACCTACACCCATGTTGCTTGTGAACCGAAACCACAACAAGAACCAGAGAATTACACCACCATGACTTATGAGAAGAAGATGAGCGGAAAAACAAGGGCGTCGTCATGAACAAAATATGCAAAACCCTAGCCGGATGCGGCCTCCAGACAATAGCTCTATTTTTCACCGGGAAAGACGGAAACGTTATCACAATATGAAAAAATAAGTCTAATCAGCGATAAAAAGAAAAGAAAAATCTAAATGTTGAATTCATAAAATAAATGAAAAATCACTAGAATTTCTCCTATTTTGGGTCAGAATCAATGGCTCCAGGTGGATGAGCTGAATGAGTATCCTCCACATGTGGCGTCAAAGTCGTCTCCTTTCCTTTTCCCTTGCCACTTCCTCTTTTTCTTTTCTCCGCCAATTCCCAATTTCCCCAATATTCTCCATTACAACCCGAAAATTGAATCTCCTCCGATTTTTCTCTTGATCTAATTAATGGCGGAAGCCTCCGCTGCTCTTTGCTTCTCTTCCCTCCTCCCTTCCTCCTCTCCAGCCAACAAAACTAACTTCAACTCCCTCTCTTCTTTCTCCCGCTCTTTTCCGCCAAAATCCTATCCTTCTTATTCTTGTCCCCCTTCCCGCCTCCTCCGCTTTCCCGCCAAATCCGCCTCCGACTCCGACTCCTTCCCCGACGATCTCTTCGACTTCTTCCCCTGGTCCAATGACTCCGGTACTCTTCTTCTCTTTTGCATTTCTCGCAATTGAATTCTCTAGCTTTCTCTCATCTTTTTGTTTTTCCATTTAATCTTGATTTTATTTCAGAAATTCAATGGGTTCCTGAGGATAGAGTCACGTTGTTCACATCGGAGGGTCTTGTTCAGATTGGAGGCTCCATAGTCCCTCGACGTGTCGCTTCTTCAGATGTATGTCTCTTTTGCTTTTGTATTGATGATAATGAGCACTATGGTATTTTTAGGCATACATTTTTTCCCCTCCTGTGAAGATTACTGAATTGTTTGTCAATTCATAGAGTTGAAAATGTGTAATGCTTGACAGAAGAAGAGGTCAAAGACTAGTCAAAGATTTCAGCGTTTTCAAGAGAGTGATTACATGGACACAGAGCAGGGTCTGTGTCTGGGTGCTCTCTTTGATATTGCCGCGACAAATGTAATACTCGTCTTGCTTTTGTTTGTGTTATTTAAGTTACCATTGTGCTTTCCGTTCCGTCCTTTGGGCTTTAAGATTTGTGTTTTGTCATGTGTATTGGAAAATTGGTTCTTTTAGGGACTTGATATGGGAAGGAGACTTTGTATCTTTGGGTTTTGTCGTTCCATTGAGATGCTAAGTGATGTTGTGGAAGACACTGTCTTGGAACATGGCGGTGAGGTATGACCAATTTCCATGTTCTCGTGTTTTACTATTCAACTTCCTTTGCGTTTGGAATCATTTCATTATGCTGGTTGTTCTGAGGTTCAAAGCTCTTGTGTTTGTGTGAATACATGTACTGTCTCCACTCTATTTATTTTAGATAAAAAAGGAACCTAAGAACCTATAGTCCCCATGCTGCATTGTAGCCCAAATTAATTGTACTTTGGAGATGCGTCTCCAGAGGATGAAGAATTACAAGCCAGTGTTCTTTTTCTCCAGTAGCCATCTTATAAGGAGAGTTTGGTGTAAAAGAAACTGATGGACCTTTTCATATTACTGCATTGATTGATGGTTTTACGTATAATGGCGTTCTGTGAGTTACAGTTTACGAGAGAGATCAATACTGCAAGTGTCACCGCTCCAGCCTTACATGGGGGGTCACGGTAGCAAGTGTCTCCTTATAGCGAATCAACAATGATAATTCCACATGGGACAACAGTTAGGGCAGACAACCAAAGCGCTGTATCGTTGTGCCTAATGCCCATTTGAGGTATTTGGGTCTTGATTCCCTATCTCCCGTCTAGGTAGAGAGATGAGTGATGGTAGTTCAATCTGTTGATGGACCATCCATCCTTTTTTGAATATTAACACAAGTTCTGTAACTAAGGAGGATCAACCCAGACAAAACTCCTTGAACTTCTAAACGAATTTACAATCATGAAGTGAACGACTCGCTTTGCAGAAAAGAATAGATGTAAGACTACGACTGACTAGGCGAACAAAAGAGCAAAGATTAAGCATAGCAACAAATTAGCATACAAATAGTGCGCCTTCTCTCCATTAATAGTTCATATTAATCTGAATACTGCGGACAAGTATAATCATTCCTCTGTCGATCACTTTGTTTGTTCCATTTCAGGTTGTTGAGGCGGAGAAGGCATCAAAAGGTGGTTTGCATGAAAAGCTAAGAATGACTGTTGCAGTTCCATTACTTTGGGGGGTTCCTCCTGCTTCTGAAACACTTCACCTGGCTGTTAAGAGTGGTGGAGGAATTGTAGATAAGGTTTATTGGCAATGGGATTTCCTGTAAAAAGCTAGATTAGACTCTCCTGACCATTGTTTGTGCATGTTGTACATAGAATTGCTGTAAACTACTACGTTGTACAAAACTTTATTGTTGTATTCCTCAATTTATATCAGCGCCTCCAATGTCATTATATTGGTTTATTTCTAAATTTATTTTTTAGAGACCGATTACTCACTAGATTGACAAAAGTTCAGTCACAATCTAAGAAATAGATTCCTTACGACTATAGATAAGAAATACATTACATCCTATGTAGCACACTCCATACTAGTATTGTGTCACGTGTCTGACGCTTGGGGACACTCCGACACTTGGGAATACCGTGTCCAAAGTGCAATGTGACATGTCTTAAAATATTACTATTCGGATACTTGGGGACACTCGGAGTGTTTTAACGCATTAAAAAAATATTTTTTTAATTATATATTTTTTAACGTAAATAAATAGGAATCCTATTTACTATATGACTAGGAAATTATATTATATGTATTAGGGTTAATTAGTTTAGACGTACTTGTGCAATATATACATCTTCTACTAGTATGTCGCTGCTTCTCCACTATTTTGGAACCTTAGATAGATGACAACGAATGTGCTAATCATGAAGTTACATGATCTTTGTCTTGTTTGGATTTGTAGCATTTTTTTTAAAATGACATATGGATAATTTTGATTATTTAACTCAATTTATATTTGTTATATTATTCATATATATTACATATTTATATTTAAATTTATTTAATTTTCGTGTCCATGTCGTGTCTGTGTCCTACGTTTTAAGATTTCGTTGTATCCTCGGTGTTTGTGTTCATACAACATAGATTACATCGACTCATCATCACTTACAAATATGCAATAGATTCCTAATAACTCCACTGCCCTTCAACTCGTCCTTGAGCCTTGAAGTCTGGGTAACAATCTGTGTACATCCTCAACATATTCCTATGTTGCATCTTCCTTTGAAGACCCGGCCATTGTATATAAGCCACTTAGCTGAAGCATGCCAATTCCATAACTGCCGTCAGATACCACCTGGGATTGGCTGGGTTATGGATGATTCATTTTCCTCAACATAAGCTACTTCATTGATCTGCTCAAAGGCATACACTTTCATTGGATCTGTAAGTGTGTTTTCCTGTATATGGACCATACTGATTCATTCAAAACTTCATTGATTCATATATTAGACAGTTTTCATAAGATGTAGCTTATGTTGAGTGATTCTGGGGTGCTTAAGTCTCTTTTGAGCTTTTAGTTTTCCAGAGTTCTTAATATTTTGTTGCACTTTATGGTAGCTGGTTTCAGTTCATTACAGTTTGTGTTGCAAGTACAATTGTGCACACTTCATTACGGTTGAATTCATTTGTTGAAAATTATCCATCTGTTGAAAAGAACAAGTAGATATCTAAGTGGGAAAATGTAATTTTATTATGAATATCACTTATGTCACATTAAGTTGGCAACACTAGGTTACTTGGTATTCAAGCAGTATTGTACTTGTCCGTTAATTACATTGATGCAATCCTTGTTGTACTTGTAATGTGTTTTGTACATAAAAGAGATAGTGGTCTCATAGCACAAGGTTTATGGTCTTTATGGGAGATGTAAACCTTAAGCATTGCATAAAGGACTTGGTCCCTGCTCTAGCTATTGTCAAACATTATAATCTTCCCCATAGAAGAGTTGTTGATCAAGGATAGATAGAGAGAAGATCAACTAACCATGTCGCCTTCAACGAGTTTCCAGAATGTGTAAGTGTTCGCCTCTAACTATTCACAACTAACATATATGATTTGTGTTCTTGCATTGACATAACTTAAGTTTTAGTTTTACATTTGGTATCAGAGCCGTCTATGCTTAATCAAGAATCAAATCAAAAAATTTGTTTCTTCACATTTTAATTAGGGGTTGAATAATTTTCATTAAAGAATTCTTTGAACAAACACAAATTATTGAAAACATAATTTGTTCAAACCCAACTAAATGGGTCATGGTCTCTGTTCGGCCCAAGTAATAATAATGAGGATGAGATTGATTATACGCTGGGTTCATAAAACAAAATTAAAATAGCAAACCAATTTTTTAAAACTTTTCGTTCTAGCGCGATCAATCCTAGAATTCATCATTGATCGAGCAAGTGCAGAATTCATCATCGAGTAAGCGCAATTGTGAAAACAGTTAGTGCTAGAGTGATTCATCTTTTCCTAATCAATCTTGTATATATCTATGTTTTAATATTCAAGATCAAAATTTTCAAGTTTTTCCCAAATTCAAAATTAGGGTTCATATCAATTTCATTTTTTGGTGAACCCAAAATCAAAAAGCTGATCTTGATTGTAATCTCAGACTCTAACCTTTGTGATTTGGTGGCTTGGAACATATGTTGGATCCTTGGTACGACTCTTCATTCTCGATTATCCAGTTTTCATATATGCAGGAGATGAATTAAACATAGGAAAACCTTAATTTTCCTCAACACATTTCAGGGTTTTCTTATATGAATATGAATGCATCTGCTTGATGAATTTTAGTTAGTCTTGGACTATATATGTTCTTGTGATTCTATTTTTGCATAAGACCCAAAACAGTAAAAAACATTCATACAAAATCCAACATTTCTATCTTGGTGAAACAAGTTATCAAACAAATTTAAAGTTCCTTTACTTTCTAGTGCTGCCATAGCAGTCAAGAAATAAAAGGAACTTCAAGAAATCCCTATTGCGTCTTCTTCCTCGAATGACAATAACTGCAGAGTAAAGCGCATGAGAGCGCCTCTCTCTAAACCCTTTAGGGTTCTCATGGTAGTGGCTTCCCACTGGCTTCGGCGCCTGGATCGGTCTTCTGTTGTCCTCCGAAACTCGGCAGAATCGACATCACCCTCCAGGGGCAAAGCACCACGGATCCTCTTGAGAGAGTTATCCAATCCCGTGTCTTGCTAGTTTTTGGTGACGAGGGTCATGGTGAGAGGTTGTGTATTCCGTGTGTGGCCTCCGATGTGGTCTGCGACCAGCACGCTCGCAATTGAAGTTGTTGGGCTCATGGGTAGATGAGTTGGATATGTGGTCGACCGCTGTTCGACCACTGCTTTGCTTGGATTTTTGGGGCACAAGGAGAGATTGAATTCGCTTGGTTTTTTCCTGGTGGTTCGATGCATCGCCTGGGGGCTGGGGATTGGTCGGACTAGTGTGTTTTGCCCGTTGATGATGCAGCAGTATTTGGTTGATGGTCGGCGAGTGCAATTGGTGGTTGGTGGCTTGCTTGTTGGCGAGTCACATTTTCAAACCCTAAAGCAATTACAAAGCTCTAAAACCCTAGCTGATTTGGACCGACAAGGCTCTATTTTGTATAGAGATTGGGCTGGTGTGGGTAAGAGATAGACCTTGACTCTTTATCTTAGAATTTGGGTAATAGAATTTGGGATCCAGGTAGATGTGATATGTTGGCGCAGAGGAGGGTCCTGTCTCTTCTGTGCATACTAGCTTGGTCAGGTTGCAGGCTTAGTTCCTATGTTTTGCCCCCACATGATTGGTTTACCCGTGTTAAAGAGTGTCGTAAGATAGTAGTATGAAATTAGTTTAGACTATCTAGCTTAAGCACTGATCAGTATCATTGTAGCTTGTTGCAGGGTGATTATTGTATACTCTATCTATTACTCCGGTAATAAAATGGTTCTCGTTCGCCCTAAAAAAAGGAACTTCAAGAACTTCAATCACCAAAATGTGTATCTGGTTATTTAGATGTCTGTGTAATCATTCCCATATATAGGAATATTCATTCATCAAAGACCCTTAAGTGATATATAGGAATATTCATTCATCAAAGACCCTGACATAGTTAGCTAGGGAGGATTTGAGGAAGCTGGTTCTGCTAGGGAATTCAGAGATAATGTTGAAAATAAATGTACAGTAGCAGATAAAGCTGAAATTGGGAACCTCCTGACCTTGTTAATTTCAATGAAATTTGATGGGAAAGTTAGTGTTAGGGAGTACATTCTGAAAAGTAGTGATGTGGCTGGGAAATTAATTAAGAGTACTGAATATTCCTATTGATGATCAATTACTTGTTCATCTTGTTTTGCTTTCGTTGCTTGATGACTATCACCAAATTCAGAGTAACTGCAACACCACTAAAGAAATTTAGAGTCTAGATGACCTGATAGCCTTTTGTGTACAAGAAGGATCAGTTTAAGAAGAAACACAAGCCTTTGCAGCTTAGTTTAGGATTGAGGTAAAAATATTCAACTTTAAAAAAACACAGTTAAGAAAAAGTAACCCTTCACTTTTTTTCTTTTCTTTCTAATCATGGTTTTTGAACTAAAAAGTTTAAAATAAACAATTTTTATTATTTTACCAAACACTTATTCCATCACAATATTTGAAAATAAGTGATTTTAAGTCATTAAACTTAATCTCAATCGGAGCTTAAATCTAGTGCTACCTCTACCTCAAAATCTCCTGCTTAGACCACGCACTAACAACAAGAAGAACAACAAGACTGAAGCAAAACCTTTTGAAGTCACTTGTTATTTTTGTCAAAAGAAAGTCCATATAAAGAAAGACTGTAGGGGATATAAGGAATGGGTGACAAAGAAATGTAAAACTCAAACGATTTTTTACATTGAGTCAAATCTGGTTTTCATCCCCTTTAAATTCATGGTGTATTGATATTGCATCACCAATTCATATCATTAGTTCAATGCAGGGCTTGATAAAAAAGAGGTCATCAAGTAAATTAAGAAGAAGACAAAATCTTTTCTGGAAATGGTAATAGAGTTGCAGTTAAAGCAGTATGAGAAGTTAGATTAAAATTTTCTTCTAGTTTTGTTTTAGTTTTAGACAAGGTATTTTGTATTCCCTAATTTAAGAGGAATTTAGGTTTTGGGATTTTCATATGCAGCTATTCCAGGCTGTACTTTTTTTGGAAGTATTAATAAGATGGATTTCTTTCTTAATTCAATGTTAATTGGTGATGCTCATTTAATTGATGGTTATTGGGTCCTAAACTGTATACAAGAAGTAGATGTTTTTGTCACAAAACCAAGAGTTGGGACTAAAATGAAAAGATTTTCTGAAAACTCTTCATATCCGTGGCATAAAAGGTTAGGACATGTTTCCATGGATAGAATAAAAAATTTAATGAAAGAAAATATTCTTTTTGCATTGGATTTTGATGATTTTGGTGACTGTATTGACTGTGTAAAAGGAAAACTGACTAATCAGAGAAAGAATGGGCATGTCAGAAGTCAAAACCTCTTAGAATTAAATCATACTGGCATTTGCGGTCTTTTCAAAAATTAGACTATTTGTAAAAACCAGTACTTCATTACTTTCATTCATGACTTTTCAAGGTTTTGTCATATATTCCTGATTTCAGAAAATCTCAAGTTTTAGACTATTTTAAATTTTTATTAAACAGAGACAGAAAAAAAATTAAATAAAGTGATAAAGTTGTTAGGTCTGATAGGGGAGGAGAGTATTATGGGAGGTACACAGAGGCAAGCTAAAGGAAAGGTCCTTTTGCAATGTTTTTAGAACATTGTGGAATGAAAGCACATCACATCACTCCGGTACTCCAGAATAGAATGGAGTTGCTGAAAGGAAAAATAGGACTTTAATTAATATGGTTAGGAGCATGATTTCTAGGTCTGGATTGCCTAAATTTTTGTGGTGGGAAGCATTGAGAACTGCCACATATGCAATAGGGCACCTAGCAAAACTATAGATAAATCCCCATATGAGCTATGGTTTAGTAAAAAATTGTAATATCCCGACTTTTTTTATTTAATTTCTACATTTTATGAATAATTTGAGTTCGATTTAATGACTGCGATAAATAATTTTTACTGTCGGTAAATATTGAGAGGTCTTAGGTTGACTTTTTATTGAGTTGACGAAAATGGTTAACTTCAGATGGAAGTTGTAGAATTTTTCGAGATGAGATCGTAGACGCGTGAAATGTCAAAAAAGGAGTTACAACGAGAAAGTTATGATTATCAAAAAATTTTCATAAATTACTTTCCGTAATGGGGGATTATATATAGGACTTTCCTTTTCGGGAAAGTCAGTTTTTGGGAAGATTCTAGGTTGACCGAGGTCAACCTTCTCTCTCGAGTAAGAGACTTTGATTTCTACCTGTTTATGGTCAAAAGATGTCGGTCGGCGGCATGGCGCCGTTCGGCCATCTCCGACCATGAAATTGGTCAGGTTGGATTGACCTTGTTGTCCTATTCCTTCTTCTGGCTTTGATTTCGAAGATTACGACCTTAGGAGGAAGAATTGAATTCGAGAGTTTTTAGGGTTTTGGCACCAAATCGTTGCCGTCATCGGCGGTAGCTCCAGGCACCTCTGGTCGATATTTAGTATGGTTTCGAAAGCTCTATTCCTTCTTATTGTGTTGTTGTGGTTGTTTGAGACTTTTGGTTGCACATTTATCAGAGGGAAATCGAATCAATTTCCGATCGGTTTTATTTCAGCCTCCGCCAGAAACAGTGGTTGTCGGTGGTCTAGGCCGGCGAGGATAGAGGGGTTTTGGTCCCCACCTCCTCCTGAGTCTATTGGTACTAGCCTCGAGCTCAGAAATAGCTCGAGGGCTGAGAATCGACAAGGAAAGATTTTCCCATCGAGATGTATAGGCACCGATTCTGGCAAAATTAGCCAGAATTATGAAAGGACCCAACCCCTATTGAGTTTCCTAAACCGGAATCAAACCCCTTCTGAAAACACGAACTTTCAAAAATCATAGAAATTTCAGCAGAGTTTCACTATATCATATGCCATTAACCTGCACCCGAAAATACACTTCATCTTATGCCACATAAGCCAAACCGTGGGCACCAATCGCATCCGAATTTCTCAAAATCATAACATAATATAAAATAATAAGCAAAACTGTAACTTTATAGAAATCCGGGAAAATCATATGAAAATATAAACATCAGATTATTCAGAGCGACCACTAGTATATATATACATAAATACAAAGCAGTAGGCTAAACAAGAAACTTACTGAGAAAGAAAAGTAGCTCGAACACTAAGCCTACAACTGCGACGTGTGACACCAGAATCCGAACTGCAAACCGGGCATTGAAAACAAAGAGCCCAGGGAAAGACATATAAACCGTTAGAGTGAGTGGACGAAAATAAATGTCTTTCGCCGAATAATTTATCTTATAAAAACATGTGCGAGTCTAAATGCATGAAAATAATATGGTATAGGAGAGAGACTCTAACTTCTCACGCGTACAGAGCATGCATCGTAAATCCCGCGAGGTCACTCATTGACACATCCGCGCTAGTACAGTCCGAATCAGGGGATCCCAGACCCACATGTGATTCTAGCTAGAAAGGCCTCAGGTCAGGGAACTCCCCCCTGGGTAAAGGCCTCGGGTCAGGGGTCACAGCCTCCCTCGGAAAACATCCTCAGAGATCAGCCGGGATGCAAGTGTATCGATACAACCTCATATACTAAGACTGTACTCTGTGTAAACTAAATCATAACTAGTTTCATGCAAATGTATAAAGTATAATGTGAATGCATATTCGTAATAAGTAATTATATAAGCATATTCATCGATGCATATTCGTAAATGAATAATCGTAAACACATGCTCGAATAACTCATAATCGTATGTGCATGATCATGCTAGTAAAATGTAATATAAAGACTCGCAACCAATCAATGAAAAGAAAAGTGTCCACTCACAGACAAGCACAGTGCGCAAACGCGCTAATCCCGAGATCTGGCAGAATATCCTTCGCCAAGCGTACAATCTCGATCCCCTGAATAATCACAAAATATCACTAATCAAAATCACAGTTCAATACTCTGACCCACACCTCGGAAAATAACCATTTCTGGAGATATATAACTAGGATAACAAAAGAATCGCCGAAAATCCCAAAATACTCCACATAAACCCTCGACTTAAAATCCACCACTCAAATCAACTCGAAAACCTCAACGCGACGTTCGCGGCGCGATTACGAGTAAAATGACATAAAACTTGACAAAATCCAAAAAGTCAACGCATTGCCGGAGCTCTGCCGTTCATCGTCGCCGCCGGCGGCGGCGCATTGTCACCAGAGAGATTTTCCGGTGATCACCAAGACCTCAAAACCTCTCTCTCCTCAAGCCTAGTCTTTTTCCCCAAAGGGTGGCCACCGTCCAACCACCACCGTGGCCAGAAAAAGCCTCGAAAGCCACCAAAATTTCAAACCGGCCGGAAAATTTCTCCGGCGAAATTCTCCACCGTGAGGCCACCCCGGCCTCCGAAATTCAAGGGGCTTCATCCCTAGCTCGAACCCAACCATGTCCACCCAAAATTCCCATCGGAAAACCACCGGAAAACCCTCCAGCATTAAACCCTATTCCGGCAAACTTCACGTTCAAAATCGAACAAGCAAACCGCCACCAAAACACACCATATATACATCAATCGAAAGTCCAGAGGAAGAGCTTCAAAACCATACCTTAAACTCCGGCAATCGTGCCGTATTCTGGCAGCCACCACGACGGCGAGTTCGTGACTCACTGAGTCAACACGAGTTGACTTAGTCAACTCAGCCCAGCTCAGTCAACTCGGTCAAACAGCCTATTTTCTGAACTTCTGCGTTAACTTTACGACTATTCGGCTATTTATACGTCGCAAATCAACTCTATCCACAATTCGGATAACTCAAATTCAAACGGATAAACACGACTAACTCGGCGATAATTTCAAATATTCATTTTATATTCTTCGATTATCCGAAAAATCCTCGGAAAACTCCTACGGACTCGAAATCAGATTCTCTACATTTCCCACGAACAAACCCAAATCAAATTCGTGTCCAAAAATTAAGTCGTGAACGAAGTTGCATATCTGAATAATTACGATAAACCTCAATTACTCGTAAAACTCGCATATTAAGCCAATTACTATTCCAATTCCAGTTCGGGTTGTCACAAATCTACCCCCCTTACAAAAATTTTGACCTCGAAATTTACGTACCTGCTAAGTGAACAAATTTTGACCTCGGTCTCCCAAGTGGCTTCCTCTACTGAATGATTCTGCCATAAGACCTTTACAAGCGGTATGACTCGGTGTCTCAACTCCTGCTCACGCCGATCGAGAATCTGTACTGGCTCCTCCACATATGTCAAATCTTCCCGGATAGGAAGCTGATATGGTGCTAACACATGTGATGGATCTGGAATGTATTTCCAAAACATCGATACATGGAAAACATCGTGTACTCGAGCTATCTCTGAAGGCAACTCTAACCTGTAAACCACGGCACCAACTCTCTGCGTAATCTCATACGGACTGATATACCGTGGTCGGAGCTTGCCACGCTTCCCGAAATGGACTACTCCCCTCCAAGGAGACAATTTCAGGAAAACCCAATCACCCACCTCGAACTCAAGACTCTTTCTTCTCACGTCTGCATAGCTCTTTTGTCGATCTTGAGCAATCTTCAATCTGTCTTTGATAATTTGAATATCCTCTGTAGTGCTCTTCACTAAATCAGGACCAATAAGCCATCGCTCGCCCACCTCACTCCAACACAATGGAGTACGGCACTGCTTCCCATATAGAGCCTCATACGGTGCCATATCAATACTGGCCTGATGACTGTTGTTGTAAGAAAACTCAATCAAATGCAGTTGCTGGTCCCAATTCCCTCTAAACTGTAATACACATGACCTCAACATATCCTCGAGGGTCTGAATAGTCCTCTCAAACTGCCCATCAGTTTGAGGATGGAAAGCTGTACTGAAATGCAATCTGGTACCCAAAGCTCACTGCAATGCCTGCCAAAATTCTGAGGTGAATTGACTGTCTCGGTCAGAAATAATAGATACAGGCACTCCATGCAAACGAACGATCTCCGCCAAATACAGCTTTACTAACCTGCCCACAGAAATCTTCCCTGGAAGTGCAAGGAAATGAGCTGATTTCGTCAAACGGTCCACAATGACCCAAATACCCATGTTACCAGCAGAAGTACGCGGTAACTGATACACGAAATTCATAGTAATGTGCTCCCACTTCCAAACCGGAATCTCCAACGGTTGTACCTTTCCAGCAGGTTTCTGCCTTTCCGCCTTCACTTGCTGACAAATGAGGCATATGCTCACATATGCTGCGATTTCTCTCTTCATATTTCGCCACCAGTAATAGGCTCGAAGTGTACGAAACATCTTTGTACCGCATGGATGCATCGCGTAAGCAGAAGAATGGGCTTCGTCTAAAATCTCTTTCTTCAAATCCTCGTCTCTGGGTACACATAATCTGCCTCTGAATAGCAATGTACCATCATCACTCAACTGGAACTCTGTTGTCACACCATTCCGAATCATGGTCTTCTTGTCTAACAGATAGGAATCTGCATCTTGAGCTTCACGAACCTGATCAACCAATACCGGTCGAACCTAGAAGCTAGCCAACAAGGCTCCATCATCATCCCACTCTAACTCAGCTCCCGTAGCTCGTAACTTTGCTAACACGGAAACTCTGGCCACACACACATGAAACAATGAAGCTCTAAATTTCCGGCTGAGTGCATCAGCAACGACATTAGCCTTCCCTGGATGATACTCAAAGGTGCAATCATAGTCATTGATCAACTCCATCCATCTGCACTATCTCATATTCAAATCTGGCTGCGTGCGCAAATAAGTGAGACTCTTGTGATCTGTGTATATCTTGCACTGAGCTCCATACAAATAGTGTCTCCAACTCTTCAAGGCTAATACAATGGCCGCCAACTCCAAATCATGCGTAGGATAATTGACTTCATGTGGTTTCAACTGCCTGGAACCGTAAGCCACCACTTTGCCATGCTGCATCAAAACACAACCAAGACCCAATTTTGATGCATCGCTGTAAACCACAAACTCTTCACTATCGTCAGGTAGAGTCAGAACCGGTGTAGTAGTCAACTTCTCTTTCAAGAGCAAGTAACTCTCTTCACATGCATCGGACCACTCGAACTTGACTCCTTTCTTCATCAATCTGGTAAGTGGAGCAGCAATCCGTGAAAAATCCTGCGCAAAGCGTCGATAGTAACCTGCCAAACCCAAGAAACTCCTGATCTCTGGTACGGTGGTAGGTCTACTCCAATTCAACACGGCTTCAATCTTGTCAGGATCCACGCTGACTCCCTCAACATATATTACGTGACCCAAAAACTTCACGCTATTCAACCAAAACTCACATTTGCTGAACTTCGTAAACAACTGATTATCTCTCAAAGTCCACAAAATAGCTCGTAAATGTTTCTTGTGCTGGCCCACACTCCTGGAGTAAATCAGAATATCGTCGATGAACACGATCAAAAACTTATCCAGGAATCGTCTGAACACTCTGTTCATAAAATCCATGAAAGCTGCAGGGGCATTGGTCAACCCAAACGGCATAACCAAGAACTCATAATGCCCAATGTGTCTCCAAGAAGTCCATACCCAAAATCACATCAAAATCGACAATATCCAGCAATAACAAATCCGCAGCTAAACAATAACCTCCAACAATGATCTCATAATCCCTATACACCCAACCAATACTCACAACCTCACTGGATGGATACAACACCCTCCACAACCCCGGAAGTGGAGATGCAGGTATATTAGCTAAAGATGACAATCTATATGATATGAATGAATGCGTAGCACCTGGATCTAGCAAAGTAAGTACTGGATAGCCAAAAACATACAACGTACCAATAACAACCTCCGGTGAAGCTTTGCCCTAGCGCAATGACATAGCATGAACACTGCCCTGTCCAGCTGGTCGTCCACGCTGATGGTGACTCTACTGTCCGCCCTGGCTAGAAGACTGTACTGGTCGAGCTCTAGAAGTAGTACCTCGATCTCCTTCTGAACTCTGAGCTGTCTGTCCACCAACACCAGCAGGCTGGAAACATTCCCTCGTAAAGTGACCCTCCTGGCCATAACGATAGTAAATGGTAGGGCCTCGATGACAATGACCAAAGTGATGCCTGTTGCAGAAATTGCACAATGGATACTCCCTTGGTACAGCAAAAGTGCCACCGGTATGTCAAGGATAACTGGATCCGCTAGAACTCCCATTGGACTGTGGTCTCTGTGGCCGATCTCTCCTCCATCTCTGTCTCTGTCTAGCCGTACCAACTGATGGTCGATATGGTCTACTGCAAGATGATGATGCCAATCCGGAAGTGCCTGAACTTAACCTCTTGGAAGGTCTCTGACTTAGTCCACCCTCCTCAAATCGTTGAGACTGGAATCGCATCTGCCTCTCTTTCTCTATGTCCTCGCCTCGAAGTGCAGCACTCACAAACTTATCAAAGTTGTTTCGAGGCATCGTAGTCAATGTCCCCTTGATTTTCAGGTTCAAGCCCAACTCAAATCTCCGGCACTTGGCATCCTCTGAGGCCACCATGTCTCGAGCAAACCGAGATAAACGAGTAAAACGAGTAAATCTGTCCCGGTACTCAAGTACTGACATGCTACCCCATCTCAAGTTGGTGAACTCCTCATACTTTCGCTGCTGTGTAGCTTGGTTGAAATACCTCCGCATAAATAAATCCCTGAACAATTTCTATGGAGTATCAACCGGAACTCTATCAGTGCTAATCCACCAGAAGTATGCATCAGACTCAAGTAAACCAACCGCTGCCACTGTCATCTGCTCAGGAGTGAAACGCAGACGCTCACAAACTCGTTCAACTTGAACCAACCAAGCCTCACTTATCTCTGGATTAGCTGAACCCAAGAAAACAGTCGTTCCAGCAGTTCAAGCTTTGACCACAGGGTCAAAACGCTCCTCCAAACGCAATACTCGCATAAGCAAGTCATGCGTCTGGCAATCCTCATCAGGATCCACATCCCTATTGACACGAGAATCACGTATAGGAGGCATCCTAAAGATAAGAGAAAAACATTAGTCACAAATCACAAGGAACGTAATCATGAAACTTCAGATATTTGAAAACATACAACACCTGAAGCATTGATGAGTAACCGCTGGCCAGTCGGGTCATCGCTCCAGATATGCTGTACATTCTCAAATACCCTTAACATCAAAACTATAGAAGTCTACAGAACCTAAAACCTAATGCTCTGATACCAACCTGAAAGAACCCAACCCCGATTTAGTTTCCTAAACCGGAATCAAACCCCTTCTGAAAACACGAACTTTCAAAAACCATAGAAATTTCAGCAAAGTTTCACTATATCGCGAAGTTGCCATTAACCTGCACCCAAAAATACACTTTATCCTATGCTACAAAAGCCAAACCGTGGGCACCAATCCCATCCGGATTTCTCAAAATCATAACATAATATAAAATAATAAGCAAAACTATAACTTTATAGAAATCCGGGATAATTATATGAAAATATAAACATAAGAGTATACAGAGCGACCTCTAGTATATATATATACATAAATACACAGCAGTAGGCTAAACAAGAAACCCACTGAGAAAGAAAAGTAGCTCGAACACTAAGTCTCCAACTGCGACGTGCGACACCAGAATCCGAACTGCAAACTGGGCATTGAAAACAAAGAGCCCAGGGAAAGACATATAAACTGTTAGAGTCAATGGACGAAAATAAATGTCTTTCGCTGAATAATATATGTTATAAAAACATATGCGAGTCTAAGTGCATAAAATCAAATGGTACACGAGGGAGACTCTAACTCTTCACGCGTACGGAGCATGCATCATAAAATCCCGCGGGGTCACTAATGGACACATCCGCGCTAGTACAGTTCGAATCATGGGATCCCAGACCCACACGTGATTCAAGCCAGAAAGGCCTCAGGTCAGAGGTCTCTCCCTCCCCCCCTCCCGGTAAAGGCCTCTGGTCAGGGGTCACATCCTCGGGGATCAGCCGGGATGCAAGTGTATCGATACAAACTCATATACTAAGACTGTACTCTGTGTAAACCAAGTCATAAATAGTTTCATGCAAATGTATAAAGCATAATGTGAATGCATATTCGTAATACGTAATTATATAAGCATATTCGTCGATGCATATTCGTAAATGAATAATCGTAAACACATGCTCGAATAACTCATAATCATATGTGCATGCTCATGCTCGTAAAATGTAATATAAAAACTCGCAACCAATCAATGAAAATAAAAGTGTCCACTCACAGACAAGCACAGCGCGCAAACGCGCTAACCCCGAGATCCGGTGGAAGATCTCTCGCCAAGTGTACGATCTCGATACCCTAAATAATCACAAAATATCACTGATCAAAATCACAGTTCAATACTCTGACCCACACCTCGGAAAACAACCATTTCCGGAGATATATAACTCGGATAACAAAAGAATCGCCGAAAATCTCAAAATACTCCACATAAACCCTCGACTTAAAATCCACCACTCAAATCAAATCGAAAACCTCAAGGAGACAATCGGGGCGCGATTACGAGCAAAACGATATAAAACTTGGCAAAATCCAAAAAGTCAACGCGTCGCCAGAGCTCCATCGCCGGCGTCGGCGTGCCGTCACCAGAGAGATTTTTCGGCGACCAAGACCTCAAAACCTCCCTCTCCTCAAGCCTAGTCTTTTTCCCCAAAGGGTCACCACCGTCTAACCACCACCGTGGCCGGAAAAAGCCTCGAAAGCCACCAAAATTTCAAACCGGCTGAAAAATTTCTCCGGCGAAATTCTCCACCGTGAGGCCATCTCGGCCTCCGAAATTCAAGGGGCTTCATCCCTAGCTCAAACCCAACCATTTCCATCCAAAATCCCCATCGGAAAATCGTTGGAAAACCCTCCACCATTAAACCTGATTCCTGCAAACTTCACGTTCAAAATCGAACAAGCAAACTGCCACCAAAACACACCATATACACATCAATCGAAATCCCAGAGGAAGAGCTTCAAAACCATACCTTAAACTTCGGCAACCGTGCCATATTCAGGAAGCCACCACGACGGCGAGTTCGTGACTCACTGAGTCAACACGGGTTGACTCGGTCAACTCGGCCCAGCTCAGTCAACTCGGTCAAACAGCCCATTTTTCGAACTTTTGCGTTAACTTTACGACCACGGCTATTTATACGTCGCGAATCAACTCTATCCACAATTCGGATAACTCAAACTCAAACGGATAAACACGACTAACTCGGCGATAATTTTAAATATTTATTTTATATTCCTCGATTATTAAAAAATCCTCGGAAAACTCCTACGGACTCGAAATCAGATTCTCTACATTTCCCACGAACAAACCCAAATCAAATTCGTGTCCGAAAATTAAGTCGTGAATGAAGTTGCATATCCGATTAATTACGATAAACCTCAATTACTTGTAAAACTCGCAGATTAAGCCGATTACTATTCCAATTCCGGTTCGGGTCGTCACAAATTAGGTGAGGATCCTTTGAGGAAAGTTGTTGGGCTCTTCAAGAGCTTTGATTCAGTGGGTCAATCACCACCATTGGCGGTGGTCGCCGGTGGTATATGGGGGTCCACACGCCGCCGCTCCAGGCCTAAAAATATTTTTGAAAAACTTGTCGAGTTATATGTCATTAGGGAGGATACAAACATAATCGTGAGGTCCAATATACGTTTAGGCTTCATCGACCCAGTGGGTGGGCAGCGGTGATGTGTGTCACCACCAGTGGCGGTGCGGCCGACGAATGAATTAGGTTTCTCTTATATCGTTACGACCATTTCATCGTAACAAGTTTTTCGGATTCATTCTTTGAGTAATTAAATTAGTCGTTGTTGATTTTTTGGATCGAGTACTTCCTTAATTTACCTCTTTATTTATTGATTTTTGACGATTTTCAATAAGGGTCGAGTGTTCACGAAAACCTAGTCTCAATCACCTTCATGTATGGGGTTGCAGAGTTGAGGCTAGGATTTATAATGCTAAGGATTAAAGTCACCATCACGGTCTAAACTTTCACCAAGCCATCAATATGATGCCTAAATTTTAAAAACTATCAAAATGGTTCCCAGACTTTCAAAATAGTATTTTCATGATGCACCCGGCCAATGTTTGTCACAGCTCGGTTAACTCTGATGACGTGTCATTTTTTTTGATAACAACATGAAATGACTTTAATGGCCTTACAGTTTTTAATTTTTATTCTCTCTCTCTCTCTCTCTCTCTCTCTCTCTCTCAAACTCCGACTTCTGATCCTCCCTCCCCCTTTTTCACCTGTCCTATTTCCCCTCTCCCGTTCGGCTACATGGCACTGACACTTCCACCAAATCCGCCATCGTCCCCATGCCGATCGACTCTAATCCTCAAGTTCCACCTAGTTCGCCTCCTTCCTCTCCCTCCTCTTCATCCTCGACTCCCTCATCTCCTACTTCGACACCCTTAACCATGTCGACTGTTTTGGGTTAATCTAATCCAATTCCTTTGCTTCTTCTTCATAACCTAATAGCTAGAAATCAATTCCTAAATACCTAATCCACCAAAACAGACCAAGAATCAATAGAGTTTCCTATTTTCAGATATCCAACAATCTCAATTGATTGCATGAAAACCCCAACCATCTAGTGACTCAATCTGGGCTAGGCATTCCGTGACTCACGCCGTCGTGAGCACCACTCGCCCTCCTACTAGGAGCGCCACTTTATATGTTAGAGGCCGACGCTGTAGATTTGCTTGACCTCGAGCTTTGCCTCTTGTGCCTCGCTGACCCCACATCACAATCCGTTCGCTCCTCCATCTCCCGCACCAAAAATTATGCCACGGTGGAAAGCATCAAGGATAATCTAGACTCAAAAATCGCTATCTAATGGCCGGAATCAGCTACAAAAGGACCTTTTGGAAGCCCTCAAGCCCTTTATGACCGGAATGAAGCCCTCAACAATCTGTTGAAAGAGACCCAATCCATAGAATTAATGGCGTACTAGTAAACCCAATTCACAGAATAAATGGGTTAAGTAAAGAAACCCAATTTCCCAACAACAATTCTTTCCTAAAGATTCGATCTTTCTTTCTTTCTTGTTTGCAAGAACACACACTGCTAGCTTTGTCTCAGTCATATCAGAGAGAGAGAGAGAGAGAGAGAGAGAGAGAGAGAGAGAGAGAGAGAGAGAGAGAGAGAGAGCAAGAGAAAATAAAAATTTAAAATTTCAAGGGTATTAAATTTCATTTTACATTGTTATCAAACAAAAAAATGGCACGACATTAGAGTTAACTAAGCCGTGACGGAGATTGGCTGGAGGCATCACGAAAATGTTGTTTTGAAAGTCTGAGCACCACTTTGATAGTTTTTAAAGTTTGGGCATCATATTGAGGACTTGTTGAAAGTTCAGACCCTAGTGGTGACTTTAATTCTAATCTTAATGAGCAAAAGCTTGACCTAAAAATCACTAGTGTATACTTCATTGGTTATCCAAAAAACTCTAAAGGGTTTAAATTTAATTCTTCTAAAGGCCATACCAGAATGATAGAGTCCAACAAGTTTATTGATGAAATAAATGATGTTGATTTTGATGATTCAGATGAGTTAATTCCTGATGAATCTGATTCTGAAAATTTTGAGTCTTGGTTCACTTACATTCCTGCCATTAGAAGTGAACAATAGGTTCCTGAGAATGAAGATTTACCTATTTTTGAACATGAAAATATAGAACCAATCTCAGACCTTATTGATAGAGACTTAAATGAACCTATTCATGTAAATGTGTCTTTACCCCAACCTGAGGATTTTGAAATTATTCATGAAGAACCTAATAACCTTGTCCTTAATCGACCTAAACCTGAAGTCATTCCTAAGAGGTCAGAAAGAGTAAGAAAATCTGCAATTCTTGATATATATGAAACTGTTTTTGACATTGAGCAAATACATGAGCATATGTTAGGAGATGAACATGATCCATTAACTTTTAAACAAGCTGTTGAATATAAAAATGCAAATAAATAGCATGAAGCCATGATTGCTGAGTGAAAGTCTATGTCTGACAACCAGGTTTGGGACTTAATGGATAGGCCAAAGGTTTTTAAGCTTATAGGGTGTAAATGGGTGTTCAAAACTAAAAGAGATTCACAAGGAAAAATTGATAGATATAAAGAAAGACTTATGACCAAAGGGTTTACGCAAAAAGAGGGAATTGATTATAAGGAGACTTTTTCACATGTGTCAATCAAAGACTCTTTTAGGATTTTGATGGCCTTAGTAACACACTTTGTGCTTGAACAACACCAAATAGATGTCAGGACAGTGTTTTTAAACTGAGAATTAAGTGAGGAAATTTATATGAATCAACCAGAGGAGTTTGTAATAGTTGAGAATGAGAACAAAGTTTGTAAGTTGAAAAGGTAAATTTATGGACTTAAGCAAGCTTATAGATTTAAAACTCGATTCAGTAATTAGCTCCTATGGTTTTTTTGTAAATAAAGTTGATGAGTGCATTTATATGAAAATCAGTGGGAGTAAATTCATTTTAATCATTTTATATATTAATGACATTTTGTTGGCCAGTAGTGATTTGAATCTCCTAAGGGACAATAAAGTTTGTCTTTTAAAGAACTTTGAAATGAAAGATATGGGAGAGGCTAGCTATGTGTTAGGTATTGAAATTAAGAGGGACAGAGAAAGACACATGCTAGGCTTATCTCAAAGAAATTATATTAACAAAGTGTTAAGTAGATTTTCTATGGAAGGTTGTATGGGTGGAGTGTCTCCTATGTCAAAAGGAGATAAATTTCATTTAGGGCAGTGTCCTGGAAATCTAAAATGGATAAGAAACCTTATGGAAGATTAATTGGTAGCTTAATCTATGCTCAGGTATGTATCAGACCTGACATAGTCTTTGCTATGGGTATTTTGTCTAGATTTTAATCAAATCCAGGCCTAGATCATTGGGTAGCTAGTAAAAATGTGTAAAGATACTTAAAGAAGACAACTGGGTATATGTTAACTTACAAAAAAAATTCATAATCAGGACTTAGAACTAATAGGATATTTTGATGCATCCTATAAGTCAGTGCTTGATGATCTTAAGTCTACTTCTGGTTACATCTTCATGATGGTAGAAGGTGCCATCTCATGGAAAACAGTTAAGCAAGGCTCAACTACTACTTCTACTATGTAGGCTGAGTACGTCGCTGCTCATGAAGCATCTGATCAGGCTTTGTGGCTTAGAAATTTCATTAAAAACATAAACATAGTAGAGTCAATTGAGAGACCAGTTAAGATTTTCTGTGATAATGTAGCTGCAGTCTTCTTTGCTAAAAATAACAAGAGATATATAGCTTCAAAGAATATAGATATTTAGTACTATGTAGTCAGGGAAAGCATTATGGACTGTGAGATTGAGGTGATTCAGATTGGAACCTCATTTCAGTTGGTAGATCCCTTGACAAAGGCAGTGGAAGTGGCTCCTTTTCAGGAACATGTCAATAATATAGGAGTACTTGAAGATCTTGATTATGTAGATTAGTGGGAGTGAGTTTAAAAAAAAAATCTGTAAACATTGTTGTGATACGTTCAGAAGATGTAATGTTCAGATTTAATTTCCTAATGTATAATTTTTCATAAGACATTGTAATTCATGAAGTTCCATTAATAAAATTCAGTTAATTTCATTTATATTTAGTGTACTTTGTTGTTAAGTATATGGTTTATATGCTTGATTCATTTTGGGACAGCAAAGAGTGTAATGGAAGATTCATTTTCCTTCTATAATGCTACTTCATTGATCTGCTCAAGGGTAGACACTTTCATTGGGTCTGTAAGTGTGTTTTCTAGTATACGGACCACACTGATTCATTCAAAACTTCATTGATTCATATATTAGACTGTTTCCATAAGATGTAGCTTATGTTGAGTGATTCTGAGGTGCTTAAGTCTCTTTTGAGCTTCTGATTTTTCAGAGTTCTTAATATTTTGTTGCACTTTATGGTAGCTGGTTTCAGTTTATTACAGCTTGTGTTACAAGTACAATTGTGCACACTTCATTATGGTTAAGTTCATTTGCTAAGAATTATTTGTGTTGAAAAGAACAAGTAGATATCCAAGTGGCAGGATGTAAGTTTATTATGGATAACACTTGTGTCACATTAAGTTGGCAATACTAGGTTACTTGGTATTCAAGCAATATTGTACTTGTACATAAATTACATTGTTGCAATCCTTGTTGTACTTGTAATGTGTTTTGTACATAAAAGAGATAGTGTTGTCATAGCACAAAGTTTATGGTCTTTATGGGAGATGTAAACCTTAAGCATTATATAAAGAATTTGGTCCCTGCTCTAGCTATTGTCCAACATTATAATTTGCCGCATAGAGGAGTTGTTGATCAAGCTAGGATAGCGAGAGGAAAAGATCCTCTAACCATGTCGCCTTCAATGAGTTTTGGAATGTGTAAGTGTTCCTCTCTAACTATTCACTACTAATATATATAATTTGTGTTCTTGCATTGACATAGCTTAAGTTTAGTTTTACATGAAGACTTTACATGCTAGCTAGTACGTTACATTTTGTAACTATATATCCATGAAAAAAACTCGTAGATAGTTCATCGATCAATAAGCTAGCTCGTAGTCCCTTTCGGTTTTCTAATTCGATTCCTTCTTACTTTCTTGAATTATGCTTGAGAGTATAGTGTGGCATTAATATACTGGCCAATTGATTAGTATTATATTGTAACCTTGGATAACAACCAACACACTCTATCATGATTCTAATTATTGCAGTGCTAGTTTTTCTTGCCTTATCATCAATTTTCCCTGCCTTATTTATCCAGAGAAAGAAGCAAGCAATATGCCCAACAATGCTAACCACTCCCTCCAGGACCAAAGCCATGGGAAATCATTGGGAGTATGCCAAATATGTGGAGGAACAGACCAGCATGTAGATGGATATATGACCTTTTGAAACAGTTTAACACTAATATAGTCTGTGTGCGACTATGAAATGTTCATGTCATCGCAGTCCAGTCACCATAACTCACAAGAGAATTTTTGAAAAAAAATGATGCAGTTTTCTCCTCACGTCCCATTACTATGGCTACTCACATCTTGATTAGTGGATACTTGCCAATAGGTGTAGAAAAATGAAATAAGAACACCAAGAACTCTTGGGACTATTTTTCCTGTATTGAAAAATGAATTGTGATTTACAAAGTTGACTTGATATAAGTATGTAAAGAAGAAAGTATAACGGTAGGAATTCACATGTATAGCTAAGAGAAGTAGAAAGTAAAACTAGTCAGAGGCTACTATACAGCTTTTCCTTAGAACAAGTGCAGCAGTGCAGCTGACAACTGCCCTATGTTGCACCACCATGCTTCGCACAAAAGGGTAGCAACTCTAGACATAGCCAAACTCGATGGAGAAATAACAGGTCATGTTGAATTGTCCCATAAACAAATAATCTTCAATAACAAGTAAGAACTAAAATTTCAGTAACATGCTTACTTCCATATTTAGTTGATTAGTTAGATACAAAGTTTATAAATATTATAATCTGATTGAATACGTTTAATTATTACGTACTGATCGAACGATCTATGATTGACCTGATTTTTTTTTTGCAGGTATGATGCTCCAATAATCACGTAATTTAATATTTTAGAAAACATAGCTTCTTGGGAGAGGGCCAATGGCCTGCCAAGATGAGAGCTAGTGACCCAAATATGCTTAAGCCAAAGCACATTGGAAACCTAGACTCACACCTAGCATGGCAGCCACTTTGTCTTCTTTTGTTATGATTATCTTATTTCTTTTATATATATTAATTGTGTAAATCATTCTTTCCTCATTTTTTTTTCTTGCTCAGCCAAGTTAATTAAGTTTGCCACACCTGACAATAATTTGTGGTTACACCATTGTGTGTACTTACAGCGTAACAAATTATAACGCTATATATTTTAGTTATGCAAAATGGGTGTGTAGGCGTGTATACGTAGCTACTATATAACAGATTAACCCCCGGACAGGTAACAATACTATTCGACGTACGGTTAATTCTGATTGAATGGACGTTCTAAATCGTTGGAAGAGGTAAAGGCAGTCATGAATTAGTGGAGCAAGATCGATTTAAGGTCGCCTGCAAATTGAGGTGGTTATATATAACAACCTTCTACTCATTTCGATGGTCGATCATCATAGGGAAGACAGGCGCCAGCTTAGCTAGCTAGCTCATACGTCCCTGATCGATCGACATATTTATACTGGGGATTCCTTCCACCTCTCCCAAGAAAGATTTCTCCCGCTTCTCACCCTGCTCACCGCAGGGAGGAGACCACCGCGGGAAGGACAAGGAGGAAATCTTGAATCTCTTCGAGAGAGAGAACACCTCTCGAAATATACGTATATCGATCTAACCCTAAACAACAATAATGGAGAACCAATATCAGGCAGAGAACAACGACAACAACAACCAGCTGGTGATCTACTTCCCTCCAGATCATGCCGAACATGAAAACGCCGTGATAGCAAGCCCGCCAAAGGCGAAGAAGCGTGGAGGTATGCGGATGCTGCAGGTGGCCATGTTCCTGCTACGACGTCGTCCCGGCAAAGCCTCCAAAGCTCCCGCTCTGCAGGAAGCAGTGGTTTCCTCCAAAGGCACTTGGAAAAGCCTCGTGGGATCCATGCGACCGTTGCACCTCCAGGGAGAGAACCAGTCGCCGTTGTCTAATGCTCATAATCCGTCTATATTCGAGATCGCTACGCCTAAATCTCCAACGGGGTCTGAAAAATACGAGGACGTGCTCCCTCCGCCCATGTCTCCGGCCTATGCAACCGTTGTCAACATGTCAAGAGCCTCGTCCGAAGATGGCATGCAGAGCCGATACGCTTCTGCGGTGAATCTCCAAGAGCTGGACAAGGAGGAGGGTGAAGGTGCTAAAACATACGGAGGCGATGACCAGATAGACGCTAAGGCTGAGGAGTTCATAGCTAAGTTCTATCAACAGATGAAGCTTCAACGCTCGGATTCTATAGTTCCGATAAGGTCAATTGCCAATTAGCTTGCTAATTAACCTCCTACGTACGTACCGAGGCCTATCAACCTATATAATACATTGCATGCTCGAGGCAGTACTTGTTCCATTCACGATATATTTTTCATTGTTCAAGCTAGGTTAACTTCAAAATACATTATCGCAATTGAAAAAAAAAAGAAGAAACAAAAAAATAAATCCCAATTTCACCACTCTCTTTCCTAAAAAATCCATCATAAGTTTTCAATAAATAAAAAAACTCATTCTGTTTTTAAGTATGTAACAATCCAATATTATTCTCATATTTACTACATATGTCACCGATTTCTGAAACTCCAACCCAATTCCAACCCTTTCTAAGAAATTCTCTCTCTCTCTCTCTCTCTCTCTCTCTCTCTCTCTCTCTCTCTCTCTCTCTCTCTCTAATCGAATCTCCAAAACTGAGTTCCCAGCTTGTTGTCACCTCCTTGGACACTGTCGTCGACTTCTGTTGGTCTCCTCGCCTCCTTCACCGACTTCCAACTTCATACCCAATCCAGACAGTACTAGCCAGAGCCTCTCTACCATCCTCAACAATTTGAACAGGTCAACAATGGCGATGGTTTTGTTAAGGAGGTCCTTGACCGGAATCTCATCTCTAAAATTTTCTGCGGCGAGGTTGGCGCTGTTCGAAGCCTTCACTTTAGAGTCGCAGACCGACGCCTCGGTCCCGAAGCCGCAGTCTCCGGCCACTCTTCGAAGTTGAAGAGGTTCTCGATCTACTGTTTGAGCGCAAATTCTCCTGCGAAACCCGAGCTAAGGAACTACAAGGTCGACCTCAACAATTACGGCCGTATGGTCCTCGTCACACTAATCAAGATAAAAAATGAGATGGATCCCTCCCTCACTTTCCGTCGCTCCTGTCGCAAAGGGATTTGTGGTTCGTGCGTGATGAATATTGACGGCTGCAACGGTCTGGCGTGCTTAACCTAGATCGAAGGCGCAGGTGACGCCACGACGATCATGCCTCTGCCGCACATGTACGTGATAAAGGATTTGGTGGTGGATATGACGATTCTATACCCAGTATAAGAGTATGTAGTGTGTTCAAAAGGTTATTTATTTGTTGTATTAGTTGCTATTATTGTTGTGTTTGTGATAGAAGTCATTTTTCTGGATATTTTTGAAGTATTTGTTTGAGTATCTGTTTGAGTATTTGTCTTGATATCCTTTCAAATTTTTGAAATGTATGTTGTTAGTATTGTTGACATTTTTCTAAGGTTTTTAGTTTGATTTTTGGTTGTTGTACTAGTTTGCTGTTGTTGTTTTGTGTGTGATAGAAGTCCTCTTTTCTGGATTTCTTTTAAGTATCTGTCTGGGTATCTGTCTGGGTATCTGTCTGATTATCCGTATGAGTATCTGTCTTGAAATCCTTTCAATTTTTTTGAAATGTATGTTATTGGTGTTGTTGACATTTTTCTAAGGTTTTCAGTTTGATTTTTTGTTGTAGTTCTAGTTTGCAGCTGTTGTTTTGTGTGTTATAGAAGTCTTTTTTTTCTCTAGATATCTTTTAAGTATCTATCTGGATATCTGTTTATGTATCTGACTGGGTCTCTATCTGGGTATCCCTATATTAGAGAACAAATGCGAAAGCATTCGGTGGGTCAAAGATCAGGAGCTTGATTTTGACAAAATTCCCGTGCAGTCCATAATCCATAGTCCTCAACAACCTATTGGTCTTGATTGTGAAACTATTGTTTGTTACATGATGTATCACATTGCTTGGCCAAGAAAATAAAGCAAAATCTGAGTCGTGAGGATGTTGCTCGGTTCAAGGCCAGATTGTTTGAATCGTTTATGAATTATGATCTATCATGGGTATCAAAGAAAAAAGATTGAACCAGCTCAGGAACAAGTGTAGGACAGTAACTAATGTGTATATTTTTGTTGTAGTGATCATTCTGTGAACATTGTTGTTAGTTTTAGGGGTCTGTCTTATAAGTGTTACATTTTGGAGAGCATTATGAATGTGATCATATTACTATCTGATTGAGTATCTGCTTAGGTATCTGTCCGTGTAATACTATTTGTGTTGCTATAGACTTTTTGAATGAGAGAATCAATGCATTAAGCCTATGAACTAAAGTGTTTGATTTGCAGTCTCTGATTCATTTTACAACACAAAACCTACTCAAACCCGTTTGTATAGTTGGAATTGGGACGTAGTCAGATACACAAACAGCTACATAGACAGCTATCCATGAATTTTGGTGAATTAATTCGTTAACCTATGCAATACTATTTCTTTATATTTTTTTATTATTCAGTTTTATGTTTTGAAATGAAGTTTATGAATGAATATATGAAGCCATTGAATTATACAACACCATCAGCCTGGTCCAGATAAATACTTAGACATATACTCAGACAACTTTCCTTGAATTTTATTGAATCAACGCATTAATTAACCTATGTAATAAAATGCTTGTTTCCCCCTTCTTTACGATGCAGTATAAACACAAAAATAAGAAACCCTAAAACAACCTCAAATTTGTGTTTGTATTTGCAAGTAACAATTTGTAGATCTGAAATTCGTATACAAATATCCAGACAGATACTTAGATAGATATCCAGATAGATACTTCAACAGATATCCAGACAGATATTCAAACTTTTAAAAAATTATTCTGACAACATCTTTAATAATCCACACAGACTTGTACGTGTCAATCGATAGAGTTGTTGCAGGTTCTTCTGTTGTGACTATTTTGGTGAATTCTCGAGCACTCTGTGAGCATTATTTCTTTTTCTCCCTTCTTCCTCATTTACTTTTTATTTGGTCTTCCCGATTGTTTCTTTGTTAATAGAGGACTGACGTCTAGTCCGTATTGTGACATGTCATGAAGCAATTTCTCAAGAATGTAGCACACCATTTTTCCTTTGGGAGATCCTTGAAGAAGTCAGTTATCTCTGCATATCCGTCTTCTAGCTTAAGCTGGTTAAAAAGGAACTCATATTGCCTTTCACTTCTAGAATATGGACATTGCATGAAGAGTTTAGAAATGCTATCCTTCAAGTGTCCTCTGTACTTGTATTTGAGGTTAGCAACCAAGTGTCGAAAACAGTAGCCATGCTCATCATTGGAGAACACCTCTGGAAAAGAACTCATAATTTCATTATGACTATTTGAGAGGAATGTTATTTTTCTCTGAGTATTAGTTTTCTAGTTTATGCTATGTCTATCTATCTCATCTCTTAGGTTCATCAAGAACCACCTCCATTTGCTATCATTTTCGGCATCAACTATTGCAAATGCAATTGTATAGAGTCCTGAAAAGAATAAAAAATGTGAGGTTCCTAGTTGTATAGTAAGTACTGAAATGCAATTTATAAACAAAAAATATATATTCAGACAACTACTCAGTCAACTACCCAAACAGCTACCCAGACAGCTACTCATAAAGTCCTATCTTTCATATGTCTACATTACCTTGATCTACAATGATTGGAGATGGTGCTTTTGCCATTGAATATATTGCAGAGAAAACATTAAAAAAGTTGTTAAAGAGTTGAAGAAACGTATGTAAATGCTTTGGTTAACTAACAGATTAAATAGAGAAATAGATACTCATACATATACTCTAACAAATACTCAGATAGTTACTCTAACAGATACTTAGATCGATACTCTAATACTCTAACAAATACTTTAACAGATACTCGGACAGATACCCAGATAGATACTTAGACACATCATCAGAACCAAAATTATATCCAAACTTAATCAAGTAGATTTCGATCTCGCAATGTTTATAGTTTGAGGAGCAAAACCGGTACTTAGATAGACCTAATTAAGTAATCAATACTATCATGAACTCGATTAATACAACTACGAACAGAAATAATTTCGTGCAAAAACAGAGTGAAATTAGATCGATGTACAACAAAACTTAACATATGAAATCATCAATAGCGAGTTAGAGAGAGAGAGAGAGAGAGACAGAGAAACAGAGCGTTGAAACTTACATCGCTTGAAATTTTCATTTACGAATGACGTCTAGATCGAACAGAGTTTTTATTCCGGCGAGATCATGATCTCGATCGCAAGAGAGAGAGAGAGAGAGAGAGAGAGAGAGAGAGAGAGAGAGAGAGAGAGAGAGAGAGTACAATTAGGAAAGATGAGCAAAATCGGTAGAAAAAAATAGGTTTTATAACTTTTTGGAGTTTTTTTAGAGAAAATGATATTAGCAGTGTTTTTATGTCATAAGTTAGGCATTTTTTGCCTTAATGTCATAAGTTAGTTTTTTTTTGGAATTCTTATCTGTTTTGGGTTTTTTTTTTCATTTCCCAAAAAAAGATAGCTTCAATTACAATTTTATTTAGAGAAATTATTTTAGGCCACAACAAGGCTTCATGTATATGTGGCAGCCTCAACTTGATGTGGCGTCCATGTCATGTTCTCGTCATATACAATTTACTTTGTTAGACTATAACTCCCTGAACAAAGCACTTAGACGACGAAGTAATTTCATCGTCTAAGAGGTCTTTTTGAAATAAAAAAAAAATTGTCGCCTAAGTCACATCTTAGCCGACAAAGTGTACTTCATCGTCTATGTTTCTACACAACGAAATTTTTCGTCGTGTACAATAACTTAGAGCATCCGCACCTGTTTAGGACTTCCTATTTCGAGGAATTCCTATTTTCAGGACTTCCTGTTACTATTTGATATGACGGAAACATGCATTTAAATTAAACACATAAATCAACCATAAACAATTTAAAACCCTATAGATGTAGTATAATATAAGCAAGTAGGGATCGTTCTAAACCGGGGATTGAAGGGTGCATGCAATTCTTGTGTAAAATGGGGGGTGTATGAGTTGATTTTAATTACTAATTTATTTACTAAAAACGTCAATCACATAGCAAGTATTCCTAGGATTCTAACATGCATCAACTCATAGACAAGCAAACACATAAGAAAATCCCAAAAACCCTTACCATATTTTCGACAAAAATAAACCTAAGCTAATTATTTACATGTGATCATCATATTCAACCTAGCCAATTTTCTCTACCTAATTAAGCTACCTTCGAAATTCATGCTCCTAATTTTTATTATTAACATGCCATGTGGGTTAAAGCTTAACGCCTTAAAATCTAAGAATCATTGAATAACTTCCAGGCGAAAGGTTAAAACACGATCATCCCGCACTACCCAACGCATTAAGAACTAGACATAGCATGCATCAAACAAAACTAAGAACATAAACACATGGAAGATATACTCAAGTAAGTATTAAAAATCCAAAAGTATTCACCGAAACCCAATGTCAAACAAAAAGAATACAAGAACAAAATATGACTACGGAGTAAAGGGTTCATGGTTACACTTTGAAGAAATCCCGCTTAACGCTGCAAACTCCCAAGGTGTAGATGACTCCAAGGATGGTGGTTCTCACTTGTATGGACTTAACGTGTGCAAACGATCCGAGTGATGGTGGATGGCGGTGTAGTCACTTTGTGCTCGGCCTTGGTGTTTAAGGGAGAGGGTGGAGAGTAATTTTGCAGAGCTTAGGCCTAGAATATGTGATGATTTGCTTTGAGGCCGAGCTCTTGTATTTATAGGTGAAGAATTCCAACTTTCCTCTCCAAACTAGGTTTTCCTAGTGTACTCGGGTAGAACTGCCAGCCTGTCTTGAAACGTCTTTTCCGGGAGTTCTAGAGCTCAGAAAATTCCTATTTTTGTTTCATTGGAAAGCTTATTCAAAGGGCTATAAAATCCATATAATGAACACCATATTTGGAGTTGAATTGAATTTACTACGGATTTTAGAAGTTGAGTGACCTGACTGCCCAGTTTTCTTCTTCTTCAAGGAAAAGGAAATCTTTATATCTTCAAATCTTGCATTCCTTATTCCCCAATACTTCTTGGCCGAATATACCATATTCTTGCACATATTTTGGCCCTCAAATAAAGTATTTTTCTTCATGGAATATCCTTCAAAAATTCGTCCATTATATGCTCCATATATTCCGCCATATTTGCTCTTTCCTGGGTCGCGCAGGAGAAATGTCTTCATCTTTTTGTCCACCATTTTGGTATCCATTTTATTTGGCATTTGGTTTCCAATTCTTGACACCCTATGGGAATGTATTTTAGTAACCATTTGAAGACCATTCCTCGGACTATTTCTTCTCCGGATTTATTGCGTTTTGCGTGCTTGTAGACTCCTTTACTCCGTCTCTTTTGGTCAACACCTGAATTTAACAAAATAAGTTAAAACTAATAAAACTAAGCAATTATCAAAGTAAAAATGTAGAGAAAACACATTAATTAATACGCCTAAAATGCGTAGATCAAATTCCCCCACACTTAGACTTTGCTAGTCCCTTAGCAAATACTAAATTAAACTAAGACTCAAAATTTTCCAACAACAATACTACTAAGCCCTTGAACAAATGAATTTCGAAAATTTCATGAAAATTCACAAAATTAAAGCACAAGGAATTCAAGAGTTAATAAAGATATTCTCATGCATGAACAAGTAAGACTTAGATGAAAACAATGGTGATTTATAAGCTATGCATGCTTCGAAAAAGTTTAAATCAATCTCACATGGATGCACTCATCATGTTTTCACTCATGAAAAGAGGTTCACTCAAATGTATATGTATTGCATCGAAATACCTCATAATTACTTGCACAAATGAACCAAACCATATGCTAACTCATGTAACTTACTCAACCAATTGAAGGCTACTCATCTTAAGGATCATAAAGGACTTTAGAAAGGTTGTAATGGGGCTAAGGCTAAGGCATTCGAAATTTAGATAAGTGGTGGTGTAAAAACGTTCCAAAGACTTAGTTTAGCACTTAGAATTCTTCAAATTCGTGGCTCATCCTTTCTACACTTCTTCTTGTGTCAAACTTCAAGATCGGGGGCCAATTTTCATCTTTTTGGGCCCTAACTTCATTCTAAACTTCACTTGTCCAAACTTTTACACTTAGAACTTTTGCCGGAGAGCTTTTTCATACATTTTTTCTTTTCTTTTTCTTTTGCTCTCGATTTTTTTTTCTTTTGTATTTTGGCAATCATCTTTTGGACAAGTCTTCCCTTCTTTTGTATTCTTTCATCACTTTTTTTTTTTTCGCCACTTCTTTTATGCTAGCTTCGAAACTTCTTCACCAAGTCTTTGAACAAGGGTTGGAAATTCTACACTAGGCTAAGTGTTTAGATATGTATGTGGTAAATGAAAGAAAAGGCTTGATGTAGGCACAAAGGGGTTAATCTAGGGGTGTCGCAACTCGTGCGCACAATGGGACACATAGCAATTTGGAAAAAGTGGTGGTAAAATCCTAATTTGCCTTTAATCATATCCAAAATCAGAGCATATATCAACTTAAAAGCGTTGTAAATCTACATGAGTAAGTTCTTTTAATCTCTAGTTCATTAAAATCTATGGCAAGTAATTAGATGAAGCATGTTTTGTTTTTGAAAACCATATGCACGAAATTCACTCTCAAATGAAGTAATGTAGGCTCAAAAACTCACTTTTAGGTTTGTATGATTTAAAACTTATTCTAACATGCGAATTCTGTACCAAGTTTTACTATCTATATCCACTACATGTTAATGCAATCAAAACATCTCTATCAACAAAAGAATTCCATAGTTTAATAATATGAAAGCCATGAACTCGAAATTGTCTCAGAAAAATATCATCATCGACGAGTTAAGGGCATCCTAAGACTCTGAAAAACATTAAAATACACTCAAAAACTACCTAAAATTTTTGAAAACTAAAAACCCACGAAAATTTAAATAAAAAAAATTAAAATTTTTAGGGCATCATCCGCCGAAAAGTTTCATTGTCCGCCCAATTTTTTACAATTTATGACTCAAATAAAGTGTAAACCCCTCCCCCACACTTAAATCCTACATTGTCTTCAATGTAATAAAGTAAAAGCAAAGAATCAAGCATGGAGAATGAATTTACCAAAAATAACTAACTAATTAACACACTAACAAACTAATTAATAAAGAGGAAGGGAAAAGAAAGCAAATCTGTATGTCGATCCTCCATTGGGTTGCCTCCCAACAAGCGCTTGTTTTTTATTGTCTTACAGCCTAGACATGATGCTCTTTTAGTATTTGAAATGGGCGCTTCATGCTCAACGCCATCCAGGATGTTTATGTGACGTTGGCTTCTTCCAGTGATACTCACTGTGCTGGACGAAAATCTCCCCCAGGATTTTGAACTGTTTGAGTAGGTAATTTTCCAGAACCACCCTTAATCTGGCCCATGAATTCAATCACTTGGCCCATCTGCTTCTTCAATTCACTAATGTCATTCCCTTGTTGGGCTTGAGTGTTCAGCAAAGCCTGTGTAGACGATGAAAGTTGTGACAACATCTTGTCATAATCCGGATTGGTGAGTACATGCTGAGTCTGTTGTTGTTGTTGCAATGGTTGAGGCGCAGGATTAAGGCATCCATCATTGTTCCTCCACTGAAAACCAAGATGATTATTTCGAATCCCTTGATTGTAGTTTCCATAGTTGTTGTAGCGAGGAGCACCTTGATTGTTCTGAAATCCACCAATGGCGTTGACTTCTTCCATCCCTTGAGCAGGTGCATTCTGAGGACACTGATCATTATGATGTCCATCCAGCAGGCAGATCCCACATACCAACGTTGCAGGTGGTTGTGGTTTAGGTGACTTGGTCTCCAGAAGCTTGGTAATTAATGAAGAAAGCTTGGCAATTTCGGCACTAGTGCTTGAAGAAGACGCCTCACTCACTTTCCTAGTCTGCTGCAACGTCATTCCCTCATATTGCTGAGTGTTGAGAGCACGCTGGTTCAATAAAGTACGTCCCACAGTTGCAGGCTTCTCCAGAAATGATCCACCAGCGGCAGCATCTAGAAGTTCTCTCTCCAATGGTTTGAGTCCCTCATAAAAGTATGTCAAGAGGTTGCTCTCAGATATTCCATGTGATGGGCATGATTCACACAACTCCTTGAATCTTTCATAGTAAGTAGCGAAAGACTCATCACTTTCTTGCATAATGCCCGTTATCTTCTTTCTCAGACTTGTGATCTTGGACGCCGGAAAGTACTTGGTGAGGAAAGCTTGGATGCAAGCGTCCCATGTGGTGATGGATCCAGCAGGTAGACTGAAGAGCCAACGTTTGGCCTTCTCCTCCAGTGAAAATGGGAAGGCTCTTAGTCGAAATGCATCCCTATCAGTGTTGGTAGGACACATGGAATCACACACAAACAGAAATGTGGTCAAGTGAGTGTTGGCATCCTCTGTTGTGTGGCCATGAAAACGTGGCAAATGATGGATGACACCACTCTTAAGTTCTGGTGTAGTCTGGCCCGCTGTTGGTGTTGGATAAGTGATCGACATGGGGCCAAAGTTACCCAGATTCGAGCAAGTCTGCTGTCTGATGGACTGCTCAACGTTATCCCTGTTGTCACCCATGGATTCAGCTTCTGAAGTGTCTGAAAATGATGTAGGTGATGGTGGTCTAGGTGGACTACTTGGTGGACTGTTGAAAATAGGCCCTTGTAAAACCCCTTCTGCGTTAACTTGATTCCCTTGATTCTGTCTAACAACTGTTCGGTTTCTGAGTTCAAGTTGATGGAGAATAGGAGTGGACATTCATTAAATGGCCTGAGATTCAACAGATCAAGCGTTAGTATCAACAGAATACATATGAAATGCAAAAATATACAATGTTAAATGCAGAAACACACTTAAACGTGAATGCAAATGATATATAACAAAAATGCAATGCAAATGATGCAGAAATATAGTAACCAATGAGAAATCTAAGTATAAAACACACAAAGTTTGTTTCACACGTTGGACATGTTCTTAAGGCACCTTTCACACAATGTCACACTTCGATTTACCATGTATCACACATTTACTTAATGAGAATTAACTAAATGCATCAAACAAGATCAACCTAGATGATAAAATGGTGTGAATGCATAAGAGAAAATGGTTAGAACCTGCAGAAAACATCCAAGTTACATGAACAATCATGAATAGAATGACTCGTCCATTGGTCTCATGTCCCTAACTTCACTTAGGTTAGGGTACCCGGTGATGAAATCCGAGCATCATGAAACCGCAGGGGAGTTAATGCAACTAAGTACCTGCAACGTTGGAAAGTCCTTTACATGTTCAACAATTTTCGAGATTTTTAGCACACATGTCCCAAATTGATTTCGCCAAAAATTTACAAGGATTACAAGGCATTGATTTTTCAGTCTTTCCAAGGACGTGCGACCCGTGCGATAAAGTATGAATTCTCAATTGTCCAGCCTTGGTTCAATCGAAAAACATGGCCAGTTGGGGATAGAGATAACGCGAGAGGCAGGACTAATTTCGACGATGCATCCCGAGGCTTACCGATCATGGAAAGTAGATTTAGTCCTTGTCTTCTTTGGGCAACTTTAATAAGCTTGGCCAGTTGGCAAGAGAGACCACGAGAGGTAGGACCGATTTGAGATCTCGGATCCAGAACCCGTCATAGAAACCGTCACCTTCTAGACACCAAGTTACCAAAGATTTCTTACTCAAAGACAAGTTTTCATCCACTTACCGGATCATTGGTATATACTCCATTGATGCAAGTGTTTCTTAGATCCAGAGCCTGTCACCAGTCATAACCCGTTTCTAGACACCATGTCCGACATTCAGCCAAACTTTCAAAAATTCACACTCCCTCATAGTTCTTGTAGACTCCGCCCTCAACCTTATGTGTAAAACATAAGGGGTTAAGGAGATAAACAAGAAAAAGAGGCACCATCTATTCCAAGGAGTGAGACCTAATTAATCAAGCATGTAATCAATGTAGATCCAAGACTATCATTTAACATGCTTAACAATTATTAGATATATATATACAAACACCGATTAATATTTACAAAAATTAAAATTTACACTAACATTTATTTACACGTATTTATTTACGAAAAATTAAATCATTTAAGGCACATATACAAGGCATCGAAAATTTGTAAGTAAAATTAGCATATATACTTCAAAAATTCCTGAAAAAGAAAATGGTTAGTAATATGCACAAGTATAAATTTACATATATACACACAAAAATTACAAACAATTAACAATCCCCGGCAGCGGCGCCAAAAATTGATATTGCGATATTGAATAACTTCCAGGCGAAAGGTTAAAACACGATCATCCCGCACTACCCAACGCATTAAGAACTAGACATAGCATGCATCAAACAAAACTAAGAACATAAACACATGGAAGATATACTCAAGTAAGTATTAAAAATCCAAAAGTATTCACCGAAACCCAATGTCAAACAAAAAGAATACAAGAACAAAATATGACTACGGAGTAAAGGGTTCATGGTTACACTTTGAAGAAATCCCGCTTAACGCTGCAAACTCCCAAGGTGTAGATGACTCCAAGGATGGTGGTTCTCACTTGTATGGACTTAACGTGTGCAAGCGATCCGAGTGATGGTGGATGGCGGTGTAGTCACTTTGTGCTCGGCCTTGGTGTTTGAGGGAGAGGGTGGAGAGTAATTTTGCAGAGCTTAGGCCTAGAATATGTGATGATTTGCTTTGAGGCCGAGCTCTTGTATTTATAGGTGAAGAATTCCAACTTTCCTCTCCAAACTAGGTTTTCCTAGTGTACTCGGGTAGAACTGCCAGCCTGTCTTGAAACGTCTTTTCCGGGAGTTCTAGAGCTCAGAAAATTCCGATTTTTGTTTCATTGGAAAGCTTATTCAAAGGGCTATAAAATCCATATAATGAACACCATATTTGGAGTTGAATTGAATTTACTACGGATTTTAGAAGTTGAGTGACCTGACTGCCCAGTTTTCTTCTTCTTCAAGGAAAAAGAAATCTTTATATCTTCAAATCTTGCATTCCTTATTCCCCAATACTTCTTGGCCGAATATACCATATTCTTGCACATATTTTGGCCCTCAAATAAAGTATTTTTCTTCATGGAATATCCTTCAAAAATTCGTCCATTATATGCTCCATATATTCCGCCATATTTGCTCTTTCCTGGGTCGCGCAGGAGAAATGTCTTCATCTTTTTGTCCACCATTTTGGTATCCATTTTATTTGGCATTTGGTTTCCAATTCTTGACACCCTATGGGAATGTATTTTAGTAACCATTTGAAGACCATTCCTCGGACTATTTCTTCTCCGGATTTATTGCGTTTTGCGTGCTTGTAGACTCCTTTACTCCGTCTCTTTTGGTCAACACCTGAATTTAACAAAATAAGTTAAAACTAATAAAACTAAGCAATTATCAAAGTAAAAATGTAGAGAAAACACATTAATTAATACGCCTAAAATGCGTAGATCACTATTCAGCAAATAGGACTTCATATTCAGTTTTTTTGCGCAGCAGTGCAACAAATTGGAATTCCTATTACTATTCATAATCATAAATAAATCATTACCTCATCATGAAAATTTCCGCCGGATTCCGGATTCCTTCTTGCGTATGCGAGCACTGCTTTCCATTGCGACAAGTTTGGCTTCAACTTAGCAAAACGAGATGCAAGTGCACTTTGTGATCTAGGTTCCGCCCTCGCTTCACCTTCACCCATCACCCAATTTTGTTAGTAATCGGCGTAAATTTTTTCCCACAATTTGTCGACCTTTTGTTTGTTGCCGGAGATAGGGCACACATTATGCCGACAATATGAAATGCATAATTGTATATCTTCGGACATGAGCCAATTGGTCGACATTTTTGGCAAAAAATGAAAGAGGATTGTGAGATAGCGAGAGAAGAGAAGGAGGAGGAAGATGCTAAGTGGTGCACAAATGGGTGTGAAATTTTTAGAAAATGAAGGTTGTATTTATAGAAAAATAGTAGGGGTTTTTTAGAAATTTTTTGGAATTTTTTTGAAATTTTTGGGAATTTTTTGGGAATTATTTTGGGATAGCCGTTCTGAAAATTCAGAAAAGGGTAGTTGCCGTTGCGTTTGAATTCTGGCCGTCCGATTGAAAATTGGATTCAAAATGGACGGCCCAGATCGATCGGCCCGTTGCCAGCCAATCGGCCCGACAGGCTGACACGTGTCAGCCTGTGATTGGCTGGTAAATTCTGTAAAAAAAAAATTACTTTTAACTCAAAAAAATTTCTTTCCCGCCTGACGTCACCCACGAGTGTAGGCTCCGCCAGGGGGAAGTTCTCTCCGGCGTGCTGGAGACGGACGTCCTGGAGGACGTTCTCGAGGTTGCCATCCGGTCCACCCTCACGCCTAGCTGCGCTGCACGATGCCTTCACCGAGGACGTTCGATTTCCAGCGGGCCCGGCCTGAATTTGGGGAGGACGTCCTCCGTTTCCCCCCATGGTGCAGATGCTCTTAGACGACGAAAATGTTTTTGTCGTCTAAGCTAGAACACTTAGACGACGAAAGTGTTTTCCTTGTCTTAGTGAATTACCCTAGATGACGAATCCTCAAATTTTGTCGACTACCAGGTTCCATTCGAGACGACAAACGTTTTCCCATCGTCTGAATATTCTTGCTAGATGATGAAATATTACTATTTTGTCGTCTAACATGTCCACTTAGATGACGAAATATTACCATTTCTTCGTCTAACATATCCACTTAGACGACGAAATATTGAATATTTTGTTGTCTAAGTTGTAAATATATATTTTTATAATTAATTCAGAAATATAAATTGAATTAAAAATTAAATAGAAAATTAAGAAAATACTCATTGAATATATTATATACATAATTTGTACATAAAAATTGTACTGTTCTGATCGAAATATAAACGTAACTACATACGTACGAAACTAAACAGATATATCAACATCTGGGGGAGTCTTGAGGAACTCGAGTATATGATCCATATGAGTCTAGGCCGCTCGAGCCGCCTCTTTGGCCGCTCTGACCCGTTCATCGACAGTCACTGCACTCGAACGCCTACTCAATGAAACCGTAGGTTGGCTCAAATTTTGCTCGACTACCCGTCAAAGGCCATGAATCTCCTTCCCAGGTTGGTGCCCGAAAATTGTATCTACATTATGGATCTGAGTCCACTACCAGAAAATAACACTTAGACGACAAAGCATTATCGTCGCCTAAGTGATATTTTTCGCTGCCTAAATACTTAGGCGACGAAAATTTCATCGCTTAAAAGTTCATTTCCTAAGTGTTGTAGCCCAAGGGTTTATGCGTTAAAACAAAAAAGTTTCATCGTCTAAGTGATATCTAAGGCGTGAAAACCATATTCGTAGTCTAAAGTCCCAGACGACGAAAATTTACTGAATTAGGCGACGAACATCTTCATAGTATAATTTGATGTAAGACGACGAAATATGTCGTTGTCTTAGAGTCACACATAGATGACGAAATTTTTTCGTCGTCTAAGAGTTACACGTAGACGATGAACATTTGTTGTGGTCTAAGACAAAAAGTTTAGGCAACAAAATCATTAGATTTCGTCTCATAAGCGTCCAAACCAGGTGACGAATATTTCCTTCATCGCCTGAGTTGTGGAATTAACTTAGACAATGAATTCGTTAAATTTTGTCGTCTAAGTTGTGTATTATGTTGTTTTTGAAAAAATCATTTTCATAATTATAAATTGAATTAACATTAAATATTAAATTAAGAAAAATACTTCTCGAGAAAAATACTTCTCGAACCCAAATTTTATATATTAAATAAAAAATTGTACCGATCCAAATGTACGTACACTACGTAGAAATTACACTAAACGACAATATCGACATTGACGGGAGTTTGGACCCTGCCGAGTCATTCGGTGCATGGATCTTTGTTATCGGGTTGGGGGTACCGATGCGGGACTCGCGACCCACAAACATCTGCTGGAACATTGAGGAATTTGAGTAACTTATCCAGCTTCTCCTGTAATGCATCAGTCTGTGCGGTTGTCGCTTGAGCCTGTGCCTTGGCTGCAGCTGCCCGCTACTCGGCAACTCAGACTCGCTCCTTGGCTGCTGCATTACTCGGTTACCTCATCGCCGAAAGGTTACTCAGATCTCGATGGACATCCTGTTTGAGGCCTCGAACCTCCTTCCCAGGTTGGCGGCCGAAAATTGTATCGGCAATAGCGAGCTCAATCTCCAAGGGCAGTGGAGGCAACTCTTCCAGCGTCAACCCCTGTTTTTCCTCCTGCATGTGCGCCTCTGTCTTGGCGGCCATTTTTTGCACTCTTGCCTGAAATGGATATAGTGAACAACATATGAACATCGATTTCTATAAAAAATATTGACATAATTTCCCCTAAAAATGCAGGAAACCAAAAACTTGTACGGAAGAAAACACTTTGATTAACATCTTAATTTCCAAAATAATTTACCATGGGCACCGATTCCCATCCAGATTTCTCAACTTCATAATCACGTTTAATATAGCCAATTATACCAAATCCATAGAGTATAACCTAATTAAATGTCCTAATCATAATTCAATTACTTCACACCAACAATAATATTCAACTCATATAGTTTCGGAATAAGTGTTACCTACAGTGTTTTGAGTCCCGACATCTTCCTCTTTCCCAGGCCTATTGTAAGCATCCACAGAGGCGGAGAGATACGGGTGCTTCAAACCTTTATCTCTGTAAGCCTTTGTAAGGTAGGCAATCTTCGTGGAGCCCAAAATGTGGTGGTAATTCTTCATCACTCGATTAGCTGTGTTCGCCCTTGACCCTGTCTGTTTCACAACCAAGAAAATTAATTACTAAGATAACTTATAAAAGTATTGTATGATTAACAAATCAAAAGTAAAGAAAAACAAACCACAAACTTGTCTGATTCAAAGTGGTTGACCAACCAATCCCACTTAGGTCTCCTTTCTTCCTGGAACTCCTCTGGGGCTGCGTTATATTTTTTGTAATGCTTGTGCAACTGGTGCTTCCATCAAGCCCAACGGTCAGGCGAATCTCACAAGCCCGACGGTGATAGGCTAGAGGAATCTCTCAACCCCATCGACATAACATGGGAATCTCTCAACCCTGCCCAGAGGAATCTCTCAACTCTGGTCAGACTACCGGTGATCAGCCGAGTAGCCAAAGCATCGATGCAAGTAATGCCATCACCATAAAATATAAAATAGTGCCTCTAAAAGTAATAAATAATATCAATATCGTTTATAAATAAATACAAAAAAATCACGAAAAATCACGAACTCGCAACGACAGTGAAAATATAAAATTCCACTCACAGATGAGCGTAACGCAATACGCGTTAATCCTGTGATCCGGTGGAAAATCCCTCGCCAAACGAACGATCACGATCCCCTGGATAATCATAAAATCCACTGCTCAAAATCATAACTCGAAACCTCGAATCACATCACGAGAAACAACCGTTCCCGGAAACATATAATTCAATATCGACGAAATTGTCAAAATCCGATAATCACACCATAAAATCTTGCTATATTTTCCGATACTCAATTCGAAAAATAAAACTCACCACTGCGATCGGTGCGCGATTCCGAGTGAAACGACATACAACTCGTTGAAAAACACGTCAGACGAAAAGTCGCCGTCGTCGCCGCTGCCACCGGCCGCCGGAAAATCATACCGGCCCATAAAAATGCAACATACATATGGATTGGAAGATCTCAACATTTTCAACAACTTTCCAGTTCAAAGTTAAGGCCAATTTTGACCGAAAAAGGTCCAAAACTCACCTCAAAGTTACAAACCCTTGCCGGAATTTCAAACCCACCGATCTCCTTCCTCCGGCCACGGCAACCCTCAAGACTACTTCCAATAGCTTCCTCTCCTCATAGCTAACAAAACCCCTCAAAGAGGAGCCACCATCTTGGCCTCCACGCCGTCACCCGAAGTCGATGAAAACTCGCTGGAATTTCGTGATCTTTGCCGATTCAATTCTTCCTCCTCCGGCCACCTCACGGGTCGATCCACCTACCAATCCGAAGAGGAGCTCGAGCCCAACCTTTTTCATGAAGACACCCCGGCCAACCGTGGCTGGAAAATGGCTCAACTCCGGCGAAAACCGAACGGCTTCAAATGGTGCAAACGGGTCGCCCCTTGACCCGTGGTCAACGCGGGTCAAGGCCCAGTTTCCCTTTATGGAAAGTTTCCAAAATCGGCAAGTATTCTCCCGTATTTATACCGTATGCGTATCGAATCCCAAACGGATAAATACGACAATATCCGACGGCCGAAAATATTCACAACTTATTCCTCGTAACTCGGAATAATCCTCCGATCCGGAAGTTCCCACGAACTCGAAATTAAATTCTCTACAACTTTCGTGAAGAATCCCAAATCAAATTCTTGCCCAATAATTTAGTTGTAAACGAAGCCGCCATATTAATCAATTACATCAAAATTGCGACTAATCGCGAAACTCGCAAATCAAGTCGATAACCATTCTAATTTCGGTTTGGGTCGATCAACGGTCCAAAACGGATCACAATCACGATTCGGATAAACTCGAATACGAACGGATAAACTCGACGATATTCTGAAATTTCAAATATTCATATTATATTCCTCGTTCGTCGAAATAATAATCCGGAACTGCCCACGAACTCAAAATCATGCGTACAACAACTCTCGAGAAGAGACTCAACTCAAATTCTAGGCCAATAATTAAGTCGTGATCAAAACCGGCTATTCAATCAATTTACGGAAAACTGTGATTACGCGCAACCTCGAGGATTAAGCCGATTACACTACTGATTCTGTTCCGGGTCGTCACATAAAATAAATAAAAATAAATATCCATATTAATTACAGGGAGTTCAAGGACAATTCTGAGCATCTCAGCTTCCTCTAGCTACTCCCAAGTAAGGGCTATCATATGTATCTTGCTCCGTATGATATTCCCAATTTGAATTTACGTCAAGCTAGCGAGCTCCTACGACGGAGGGTCTTTGGTGGAAAGATCGTATGCCACATCAACATGTTTCCCAAGCCTCTTGGTTATCTCCTCGATTTTCTGCCCATCTGCAACTCCCCGAGTACGATTGGGAGCCGAGGCTGAGGGGTTCCTACTCTTTTCTCTGCGTCGTACGCTAAAGCAGCAAGAGTTGGTGGAAGACTGAGGATGTTGTGTGGATGGCCCGGAGTCAGAAGACGGATTCGCCTGCTCGTCGTTTGCACTCGAATGGTCATTAGGTCAAACCGGAATGGTTGATGACCGTTGACCCAACCCGTGAGCCGTAATGGTTTCCCCTGACCGTTGATCCCCCCCAACCCAACTGTTGGAATGCCGATTCCAATGCAACCCTCCTCTCCTGTTCGGTTTGCCTCTTCTTTCCGCCAGGCACCTTGAGTACCTATTCAACAACCAAACATCAACCATTATGTCCAAGACGGCAAAACCATTCCTAATTAACGACTCTTGATAATAACTAAAACAATAACTAACCACATTTCTCCCTAACAACTAAACACAACACCACAAATATAATGGCATTCAATCACTTTCTAATACCAATTCGATACAACATATACGAATTAATCCTAAAATGGTAATCAACATCATAATCGACAAGCATCATACAAATCATCCAATTCATCATTCCTATCATACAAATCAAAATTGATACGTACTTTATTTTGAAACATCATTCCTAAACATTAATAAATGAACATCAACTAATCCAACACAAAATTCAACATAAAATTCTTCATCAATAATTCCTAAATCCATCAATCACAACAAGGAGAAGGAAAAGGAGAGAGAGAGAGAGAGAGAGAGAGAGAGAGAGAGAGAGAGAGAGAGAGAGAGAGAGAGAGAGAGAGAGAGAGAGAGAGGGAGCAGTTTAAGTCAATGGAGTGACCGGAGGAGGTGGAGAGGAGGTGTCGGAGGAGGGTGCTGAGGTGGTGGGGTGGAAGAGGTGGTGGAGGAGTTGGACGTGGGGTGGAGCAGGGTGCTGAGACGGTGGCGTCGAGTTTAACGAGCTTGAAGGGGGTGGCCAAAGAGAGAGAGAGAGAGAGAGAGAGAGAGAGAGAGAGAGAGAGAGAGAGAGAGAGAGAGAGAGAGAGATGTTTAGGGTTTATGCGTCAGTTTGGGGATGTTGATGGGGTGGCCGAAGAGAGATGGAGCACCACGGCGTCAGTTTGGGGATGGGGGTGGCCGGAGAGAATTTGGGGAAATATTTAGGGATTTTTTGTGTTTGGGGAATGAGATCGATCGATTAAGTCGATTTGATATACCGACTTAGGTGACGAAAATAAAATTTTTGTCGTCTAAGTACACTTAGAGGATGAACCACAATTATTTCGTCGTCTAAGATGATTTATGAAATTTCCCAAAAAAATTGGCGAAAAATATGGACCGCCAAATTTTTCGGGTTAGACGATGAAGCTATTATATTCGTCGTCTAACTCTTACACTTTGGTGACAAAACCATTGGTTTTCGTCGCTTAAGTGGTACTTAGGCGACGAAACTTGGAGATTTTCGTAGTCTATATGCAATTATATATATACATATTTTTAAATATATGTAAAATTAATTTTTTGTTGTTGCTTATAAATCATCAAAAATCAACCGTTAGATGTAACCATTACATTTATACAATATTTTAGAAAAAAATTATCCCACTTCGGATTAGTTTAGGATTCGATCGATTAGATATAGTCATTAGCGAAAAATAGTTAAAAGACATAATCGATCGTAAAAAATAAATCGTGAACCCGTTTATGAAGTTATGAGTGTTTTTCTTGTCGTAAAACTTAATTTATCAACTAGATAGAGATTAATTGAAATTTGATATAAATTTTGTATTTAAGACTACAAATTGTTATATATCTACTAATGTTGTATAACTTATGTGTTCGTGTATATATATATATCAACATCAATATTAAAAAAACAAAAATTGGAAAAAAAAATGTTGGATATATTCATCATAACATAGTATGTTAACAGACGGATTTTTAGGAATTACTAAATTCGTTAAGGGTTTGATCGGCAGAGTCAACCCTACAACAGAAATACTCAACAAAACGGAAATGTTTATATACGAATTTTCGTAACTCAAATTTTGTAATAGTCGAGAATCAAAAGTAAAGAACTGTGACTTTATTCCCTAGACAAAAAAAAAATGCATTTTAAGATGCTATAAATGGTCGTGCTCTTTGTTGGAGGCAATTAATGAAATTCATCTCAGACGACGAAACATCAGTATTTTGTCGTCTAAGTGGAAACTATACATCAGTATTTCATCGTCATCTTAAACGATGAACTATACCCATTTCGTCGTCTAAGATTTTGAGGGTCAAGGTTTAAGGGCTTAGGTTTATTGCTTAGGGTGTATGATTTAGGGTTTATTTTTACGTTAGGCGACGATTGAAACTGTTTCGTCGTCTAAGTTGTACTTGAATGACAAACCATACGTGATTGTTTCGTTGTCTAAAACCCTACTTGGACTACAAAACTTCTTTGTTTTGTTGTCTAAGATTATTTTTATAATAGAAAAGCAACTTCCTTTTGTTTGACACAAAATCATACATGTAAGACAGAGTAAGTATTAAAATATTCTAAATTAAACCAAACCAAATTCAATCAATCGATCGATTGATCCATCCATCGATCAACAAATCGTAGGTACACATACAAATTAATTAAATAATTAAATAATTCTGTTCGAATTCCATCTGATTAATTTACACATGCATCAAACACTTCGATCATCATAATCTTCATCAACGTCTTCCTCCTCACTCTGATCAGGTTCTTCACCCTCAGAATCATATTCTCCATCATCATTATAATTATATATGACGAAATCTTCTTCCTCCGGCTCCTCTTCATAGGCATTAATATTGTCCAGGTCCATTATCTCCTTTTCAGTAAAATTTGTGTTACCATCAAGTAATGGTAAGGTTTCGTTAAATCGAATCAGTTGCCTTGTGTCGAGAATGACAGAAGTATTCAGCTCTTGATATGCATGGACATTATTCCCTTGAGCATTAGTTCCTTCAAGTATTGTGACACTCCATATTCCTCGGTGAGACATTTGGTTAACTAGTTTCCAACCTGCACCCGCTTTCGGATCACCGAGATAGAATACCTATCTGCCTAAGGTGGCAAGAGCAAATGGCTCATCTTCATACCAACTTGAGTTTGTATCGACTGATAACAGCCCGAGATGTTATTTTGTACGCTTGAACCATTTACACTTGAATAGAAAAACTTTTATCTCATTCCCATATAGTAGATGAACGAAATTAACAAGAACACCATAATATACATCATCACCTTCTCCTACCACGATCCCACTGTTTTTTGTTCTTCTTCCTTCATCAAGGTAGACCGAATGAAGATTTATGCCGTTGATAAAATATTTGGGGTAAATGTAGTGTTGGACCGGCTTATGGGTCGACATATGATTTTCCTATGATCACTACCCCCATAGTCAGAGGATTTATGTAAATCGCCCATCTGCAAAATAGTGAACAAGATATATTATTGTATATTTAATAAATACCTACAAAATATTTGACGTAGATTCTCCTAAAACTAAAGGAAACCATAAACCTGCATGTGTAAATTAAGGAAAAATACTACAAATACACAAACACCAAAAATCAACATCCGGATTTCTTCAACATCAAATAAAGTAAGAACAAAAAGATTATAAACTGAGGTTTTAACACACCCATTTGGGGAAATAACCAGGAAACCTCTTCTTAAATTGTCTTTCAACCTAGAGTTCATTCTTGTCCGGTTTGTACCAAATTTTTGTCCTGTACATTTTCATGAACTCCTCGACCTCGTCCCAGTCACGCAACACTATCCAATGTGCTTCATTAAGTTCTGCTTGAGTTAATTTTTCTCTTAATACTCCTCTAAACTGTTGTACAACATTTGTGATGACAGAGAGATTGTGGCTAACATGTGTATTGGAGACAGTATGGACTTGATCTTTAAGATACATGATGTAGTATGTTATACACTTATGCGTTAGGTATATTTCGGCTATAGAGCCGTCTGGGGAAAATTTATTTTTGACGAATCCTTTGTACTGCATGAGTTGTCTACAACAATGGGGTAAAATTAATTATATTTCACATTACTGTAAGAAAAAGATATATATAAATGATGAAAACCATGTTTAATAAATTTAGTTACTTTCAAAAATTGTACATTTCCTGAGGATACATTCAAGTGTGATAGGCCGGATCAGAAAGCAGCACTTGTTCGGGAAGGTAAATCATGATGTCAAAGAAAGTAGGGAGGAAATCCTCTCTAATTTGCAAAGGATGTGGACAATTCCGTGTTGTAGTACTTGAACATCTGACTTCTTCAATTCTCTGGAGTATAATCTCTGCCACCATCTGCATAATGCAACTATTGATTCGACGACGTCTTTAGGCAAATAAGGTGGAATTACCACTGGGATCAGACGTTGCAACATAATGTAACAGTCATGAGTCTTTAGACTATAGAACTTGTGTTCCTGAATATTGACACTCGATATATAATGGCTGCATAATTAGATGGATACTTTACACTTTTGAGCCAGTCAAATACAATATCACTCAGTGTAGGCTTCACTGTGTAAGCTGCATCGGACATCTTGTTGTACACATCATTTCTATCCCTTTTCAACCATAAGGAACGACACAAATTTATAATTTCAAGATCCTTTCGTGCTTTGGGAGTATCCTTAATCTTGAACATAATACCAAGATTTGTTCGTACCACGCTGTCGCACATATTCTTTTCTATGTGGAGAGTGTGGATTGTGTTTCTTCACATCATCGTCATTGCTCAACACAACAAAATAGAAGTTGTTTAACCTCTCAAAAATCTCTTCGCAGACCACTGTGTAGGTTGTAGATTATCCTTTACTGTCCCGACAAAATTATATATCCTTATCTTGTCACCAAAGGGTGATCGTGAGGAAGCCATCTACATTGACTCATGTAACACACATTCCCCGCATGCCAACTAGAGTTGACGTCGTCCAAGAATACAGAACAACCACTAATAAGAATCGCCCCAGATTACCTTAGCATAAGCAACACTACGAGAAAAAGCAACTTAGACAACGAAACCGTTAAAGTTTCGTCGTCTAAGTATACTTTAGTTGACGTAAAGTAACTACTTAGACGACGTATTTTTTTCATATTTTTCCATCATCTAAGTAACTACTTAGACGACGAAAATATCGCTACGTCGTCCAACTGAAGACGTAGACGATGCACCGACACTTCGTTGTCTAAGTAGTTACGTAGACGACGGAAAAATATTTAAGACGACGCAATTTATTTACGTCGTCTAAGTAGTTACTTAGACGACGACACGTCGGTGCGTTGTCTATGTCCTTACTTGGACGACGTAAATTACAAATCGTTCGTTGTCTAAGTGACTACCTAGACGACGCACCAACGGTTTGTCATCTAAGTAGTTACTTAGATGACGAAAATCCTTCGTTCCGTCGTCTAAGTAAACAAAATTATATATCTTTCCAGATTCTTTTCCTCTTCGCTCGGGCTATCTAATTCTCACTCTCATTCTCTCTCGATCAGTCTCTCCTCATATATTAAAAAAGTAACTAGTTCTCTCTCGATCATCTCACTGTCTCTCTTCACACATACAACCTGCACTATCTCCGGCTCCGACCATCGATTCGCCATATCGGTGAAGGCTAGGTATGTACGTAGTTAATTTTTGACAACCTTAACATTTATATATATAATTAATTGTACGTTTAATTGATTGCATTTTTAGTACATCTAATATTTATAATTAAGTTAGGTAATTGATCGATATATATATATATATGTTAATTAATTAGTATGCATGGATGTTTAAAAATTTGATTAATATTTAGTTAAAGCGTACATGCATGCATATTAGATTAAAGTATTGATGTATAGTATATTTACTGTTAATTAATAAAGATAATTAATAAATATTTTAATTAATTATACGTTAAAATAAGATAGTTCAAAATATGTATATACAAGAGTTTAATAATTACTTGAAAATATGTATATATAATATTTGACTAATTAATATGATACTTATTAAATTTTGTACAAGTATGGACAAGAGTTGGATATAGTTGCGGAATAGAAGTGATGTTTGGTATATGGACGGAATTAGAGAATTTGTGAATTTTACGATGGAACATGGTCAGGGAAAAAAGCGTTTCAAATGTCCATACGAAAAATGTCTTAACTATCAGTAGGTAGAGGTTAATGTTATGATGCAACACCTGTATAAAAATAGTATGATGTGGAGTTACACTATGTGGAGCGAGCATGGTGAAGCAGTAGACTTCAGCTCATGGTATAGTTATTACGGTGCCTCATCCATCGGTAGTAGTGCCGTCCCCTCTGCTTGGAACCCAACTGTGGATTTGATCCATGATTCATTTCCGGGATTTAGTCATGGTGGACACCAACACCAAGAGAGAGTTTACGATACCACTCATGGGCATGATGACACATTCCCCGCTATTTGCTTGGCCACTGACACTATTAAGATGGATAAGTACAGTAGGATGCTACTTGAAGCCCAGACCCCGGTGTATCCTGGACGTCGAGAGAATGTGTTGCAATATGTGATGAAGCAAATGTAGATAAAAGTGAAGAATAAAATGTCAGTCAGTGCTTTTGACGAAATTCAGAACCAAATATGTAAGTTGCTTCCTGATGATGATAGTCTTCTGAAATCTCATTATAAGGTTAGAAAGATCCTGAGTAGCCTTGGCCTAAAGTACAGGATAATTGACGCCTGCCCAAATGATTGTATGCTATTTTACAAAGAGTATGCACATTGAACTATTGTCCCATATGTGGCTAGTGCAAATATGTGGATGATGGGAATATGAGGAGTTCGAAAAAGAAAATTAATGTGAAATTTCTTTGATATTTTCTATTGATTCCCAGATTGCAGCATCTGTACATATCTTAATACACAGCAGAGGCGATGCGATGGTACGCAGAAAAGTAAATAGATGACGATGTGCAGAGACACGCCGCGAATGGTGAGGCTTTCTAATATTTCGTCAAGGAATTTGGGGACTTCGCAGCAGAGGTTCGAAATGTTAAACTCAGACTTTCTATAGACAGATTCAATCCTCGGGGTAGTAATAGCTCTACCGTCAGCACTTGGCTAGTTATTCTGATGCCGTACAACCTGCCTTCGGGGATGTGCATAAACAAGGAATTTAATTTCTTTACTCTGCTAATTCCAGGTCCTAAATCTCCGGGGAAGTGCTTAGATGTCTACCTCAGACCTTTGATTGACGAGCTAAAAATGTTGTGGGAAATTGGAGTCCCAACTTATGATAAATTCACTAACACGATGTTCACGATAAAGGCAGCCATAATGTGGAAGATCAACGATTTTCCAGCATATGAGATGTTGGTAGCCTACACGACAAAAGGATACAATGGATGTCTTATATGTTTGGATGACGTGAACTTTAGTTGACACGCGGGAAAGCTGTGTTACCTGGGTCACCGTAGATGACTTCCTCATGATCACCCGTGGTGATAGGATGAAACTCATTTCGACGGAATGGTAGAGAATAATCCAAAACCCCATCGTTGGTCTGACGAAAAGATTTTAGAGAGGTTGAGCAGCTTCGATTTTGGTGTATTGACCAATGACAAGGATATAAAGAAACTCAATCCAATACCTCCATAGGATCTCAGCTATTGGCATCACAAGAGTATATTCATTGAACTCCCTTACTGGTCAAAGTTGAAGATGAGGACCAACTTGGATGTGATGCATATAGAAAAGAATGTGTGCGGTAGCGTGGTAGGAATAATTCTCGGTATTAAGTTTAAGACTAAATATACTCCCAAAGCATGAAAAGATTTGTAATCTATGAATCTACGCCGTCGTTTGTGGTTGAGGAAGGATGGAAGAGGAGTGTACATCAAGATGCCAGATGCACCTTATAGAATGAATCTGACACTTAGAGGTTCTGTATTCCACTGGTTTAAGAGTATTCATTATTCGGCTACGTATGCAACTACTATAATTAGAGTAGTGGGCGAGATGCAACAAAAGTTTTTTAGTCTAAAGACATATGATTATCACGTTATACTGCAACGTTTGATTCCAGTGGTAATTCGGTCATATTTTCCTCGTGATGTCGTAGAACCAATAGTGACATTATGCAGATGGTGGTAGAGGTTATATGCTAGAGAGTTAAAGAAGTCAGATGTGGTGGAACTGCAACAATAAATTATGCACGTCATTTGTAAACTAGAGAGGATTTTTTCCCTGCTTTCTTTGACATTATGATTCACCTAATGATCCACCTACCCGAGTAGGTGCTCATTTCTGGTCTGGTCCAGTATACTTGGATGTATCCTCAAGAAAGATACATACAACTAATTAATTATATAGGTTTTCCGATCCATTATTTGTTCCACTCGAGATTACTATATGTATCTATTCTGTAATTAATTAATTGAACGTTTAATTTTGTAGAACTTGGACAATATAAAGGATTCGTGAAAAATAGGTCGGTAACGGATGACTCCATAGAAGAGACATACCTAATGCAGGAGTGTGTTACTTATTGCAACAGTTACTTCAAGGATCCACCACCTCCCACCGTTTTGGATCCCAGTGACCACATCAATCTTTTTGTTGTCACAAATGTCGTACGACCGTTTAGAGGAGTATTAAAGAATCGTTAACACGAGAAGAACTTATTGAGGTGCATTGGGTAGTGTTGCGTGACTGTGATGAAGTCGAGCCTTACATAAAGGCGTACAGGGAGAACCTTCAGGCGTTAAATCCGAACAAGAGTTTGGCTAGGTTTGAAAAAGTGGTCATGAAGCAGTTCCCTGATTATTTCCTCCAATGGGTACGTATGTTTACTTATATTATTACATACATGTTTGTAGAAATTAAACCCTTTAACTATATATTCTTCCCATTTTTATAGTTGATTGATCTACAAAAATTCGATAACCTGTTAGACACTATATATACCCGGATGTTTTGTTAACGGCATAAAATTTCATTCATTGGCCCGAGATGAAGGAAGAAGAACACAAAACAGTGGGGTCACGGTTGGGGAAGACAATGATATATACTACAGGGCTCTTGTAAATGTTGTTTAGCTATGTTATGGAAATGATGTCAATGTTTTCCCATTCAAGTGCAAATGGTTCAAGCGTGCAAAGGAAGACCTGAGCCTTTTATCAGTAAGTACAAACTCAAGCTGGTATGAGGATGAGCCTTTTGCTCTTGCTACCTTAGTTAGGGAGATGTTCTATCTTGATGATTTGAAAGCTGGTGAAGGGTGGAAAATAGTGAACCATATCTCTCATCGAGGAATATAGAATACCACGACAGCTGAAGGAACGGCAGCGACTGAAGATGCTGAACCGCAAAGAGATATTACAGCATATAAAGAGCCTAAATTTTTTGTCATTCGCTCTGACATAATGGAAATGGTTCAAGATGGTGAACGCTTACCCATGCCTGATGGCTCTACGGATTTAACTTGAGATGAATTATAGATCTAGAGAATGATGGCAGTGAAGATGAGGCGTAGGATCACGACGAGGTCTTAGGATATTAGTCGGACGACATTGAGTATGATGATGAGGAGGAGCAATCGGATAATAGTGGTGAGGAGGATGATGATGACAAGGAGTACAATTAAACGACGAAGGATATTAATTCGTAATTAAATATTGTAATTAAACTTTTTCGAGGTAATGATGATTAATTATATTATGACGACGATTACAATTATTGTGAACTTTTTTGAACGAGGAGTACAATAATTAATTAATTAAATATAATTCTGAACTTTTTGGCATAATTAACTTCAAATTAATTAAAGAGGTCGCTTCGATCCATAAAACGTGAAGATCTTAGACGACGGAATCAGAACAACCAAGTGTCACATTTTCTCTAAACCCTAAAACCTAGACGACGGAACAAGATTTCGTCGTCTAAGTAAACAAAATTATATAAACCTAAATCCTAAACCCTAAACCATTTACCTTAGACGACGAAATGACACGTTTTCGTCATCCAAGTAATGACTTATACGACGAAAATGTGAACATTTCGTCGTCTAAGTCATGTTATCCTAATTTCACCTCTAAGAGAATGACCAAGTAGACTATTTTCCAATGCATATTCTTTTCATCGAGAGCATAGAGTACACAATTGTTGGAGTGTGAGCATCGATGGTTCTAAAATAGAAGTTATGAATTTTCATGTATCCACATTTCCGTTTTGTTAAAATTTCAGTTTTGCGGTTGACTGTGCCAATGAAGCCCTTAACAAACTTACTGTTTACTGAAAATTATTCTACTTATATATTGTCTTATGGCGAATATGTCCAACAGTTGTTTTGTCCAAATTGAATTTCGTTAATATTGATATGCAGTGAGTCTATACTTAATAACACTTAAGTTATATACATTAGCAAATACTTAACAAGTTTGAAGACGTAAATTAATTCGTCATCTTAAATCCCACCTTTTATATATACGATTATTTAGTCGATATTTTACGACCAAGAAAATCGAAAGACAAATCAAAAACTTCCTGACAAATTATTTTTAAATAATATATTAGAGAAATTTTACTTAGACGACAAAGGAGGATACCATTTTCGTTGTCCAAGTAAGCACCTGAACGACGAAAACGGCCTCGTCTGTCGTCTAAATCCTAAATTTGATAGGTCCAAATTCCACCGCTATTTATTTTGGGAACCGCCAAAACTTACTTAGACGACGGAGGAGGCCGTTTCCGTCGTCCAGGTGAGCACTTGGACGACGGAAACGGCCTTCTCCATCGTCTAAGTCCAAAATTTTGAGCGGTCCAAATTTCAGCGCCATTTATTTTAGGAACCGCCGAAACTGACTTAAACGATGGAGAATGCCAAATTCTTCGTCTAAGTCATTATGTGGATGTCAGAAACGGCACTCTGCTTCGTCTAAGTTCAAATTTTGGGCGGTCAACTTCCACCCGCAAATTAATTCGGAGAGAACGAAGTGTTCGCCGTCTAAGTGTCCACCTGGATGACGAACACTATTTTTAGTCGTCTAACTTAAATCCCTCGCCTAGACAAGGATCTCTCTCTCTCTCTCACACACACACACACACAAAAATCCCTCTCTCTATCTAAAACTCTTCCTCCCTTCGGCAAGGATCCATCGTCTCCCTCCGGCGTCTCCCACCGGTCTCCACCTCCTCCACCGCCTCCCACCTCCCTCCACCTCCTCCACCGCCTCCTCCCTCTCATGCACGCACGTACGGGCCTCCTCCCTCCGCCGCCTCCCACCTCCCTCCAACTCCTCCTACCGCTTCCGGCGCTTCCCACCTCCCTCCCATCGCCAGCACCACCACAGTAAAATTAAAAATTTTAAAATTTTACGTACGTATGTATAATTTTGTTTTAATATGTATTTAGGTATAATAATATGCATTTACGTATAATAAGGTGTATAATAATGTGTATAAATATTATAATCATGTGTATTTAGGTAAATATTATAAATTGGTAAAAAATGGTAAAGAATGTGTTTAGCTAAAATTTGTTGAATAATGTGTATTTAGGTAAATATTATAAATTGGTAAAAAATAATAAATTGGTAAAAAAAATGGTAAATAATGTGTTTAGCTAAAATTTGTTGAATAATGTGTATTTAGGTAAATATTATAAATTGGTACAAATATAAAAAGGTAAATATTAAAAATGGTAAAAATTAAAAATGGTAAATATAAAAAAATGGTAAATATCAAAACATGATAAAACCAAGTGGTAAATTGTTAAAAAAAGGTAAAAAATTACAAATATTAAATTTTAAAAAGTGGTAAATATAAAAAATGGTAAATTTTGTGGTAAATATGAAAAATAGTAAATATTGTAAAATAGTTATAATGGTAAAATAGGTTTTATTATTGAATTTTACAACTCCTATGTTAAAATGACTCCATGAGGTAAGAAAAAGGCACAAAGAGAGGCCAAAGATTCCCGGCTCCGACACTTGACAGACCAAGTAGGTTAGCGACGCTTGAAGGACACCATTGTAGCTCCTCCGGACCCTTCAGTTGGTCCATCGGCTGCGGCGATTGGAGAAATTCCTAATGCCCCTTTTATAGCAAGCGATGACGGTGACATCCCTTTGACCCGATCGTTGGTGTCAGAAGGTGCCCAAGAGTCGGTCTCCGAGTCTATTCTCTACAGGGTGCGGCGCAAGGTCAGGAGGGCCCCGTCAGACCCTCAACCGAAAAGGACCCAAGGAGAAAGTGTGAAAAATCTGAGAAGTTGTTCAAGGCGACATGGCAACAGATCTAGTTGCCTTAAGAAGATTTCACCGATGGTCCTCACACCTCGCAGCTAGCTAGTCTCTTATCTCACAACATCGGGGCAATTATTCGCAACAACATCTGTATGGTTGCGCCTAGCTTGAAGGAGTTGCCGAATTTGGAGAAGGGGAAAGTGTTTAGAGAACTCTCGGTAATACAATTTTTTTTAATAACCAATAAAAATCGTAATTTCATAATATATACGATTTGAATTTTTTATTCTTTTTTGTAGGTACAGTATGATGTGGATGACACACCGGGGATGCTTAGACACATCAACACCACCGCAAGCGCCATATACCGTGATTGGAAGTACAAACTTCACAAGTACTACCTCCAATTCCACCGCTCGCCTACCCCCGTAGAACCGCGTGGGGATACGGAAGATCAGTGAGACTGGTTGGTCAACCACTTCGAAGAAGAATCGTATCGGGTTCGTCTTTTTCTTAATTATTTAAATTGACAAAATGGAATAATTTATTTTTAGTCATTTATTAGTTTTTTAATCATTTCTGTTGTCGAATAGACGAAATTGGACGCAAACAAGGCCAATCGGGAGAAGAAGGACAAACATCATACCTCCGGCTCTAAGCAGATGATACAAATCGCCAAGGAACACAGAGATAAAGGCTCTAAACATCCTTATCTGAATGCCAGCGTCACTGCTTACATGACGGCTTGGGCTCGACATTGAAGCGAGTTAAAGCGGCGTAAGTGTCGTATATATTTCATCTCAATTAACGTAATTAATATTTATTATTTATTAAATCCCCATACAAATTTATAATTATTTAATATTATAATTATTTTCAGGGGATGGTGCTAGAACTAGGGTAGGAGGAATTGGCCAACACGCAGCTTGCACACCCGGATATGCCGTCAGAAGACCTGCCTCCTCTATCAAGGAAGAGCCAAATTGCAATCGTTGATGTGGTATATGGTCGTCGAGCTGGAAAGGAGGTTAGGGGGTTGGGACGCAAGATGCAGCAAAATTTATCTGACCCATCAATGGCACGCTCGACGAGGAAGAGTGGTCAGGATGCGGCCGTCCAAGCAGCCCTTAAGGAGGCTGAACTCGCACGGAAGGAAACGCTATCCATGAGGCAAATGTTTGATGAGCAACAAGTGCAGATAGCCAACGTCCTCGCCCTTATGCAAGCCAGGGTTCCAGAAGATTGTCGTACTACTCCGACCCCACACCCCGATGACGACGACATGGCCGGAGGCGGGCGACTCTGCGGCGCGTCTACTCCTGCCGTATTTACTTAGTTTGTACGTAGTTTTTAATATTTTTTTTTCTAACAATATCGATGTACGTATAATTTTAAATTATTTTCATGTTTAATTAAATTTATTATTTTATTTAATTTAATAATTTTTTAATTTAAATTCAAATTTTAAGGAAATTTTTTTAAAAAAATAATTAAATTCACTTAGACTACAAAATATATTATTTCGTAATTTAAGTGATGACTTAGACTACAAAATCATATATGATTTCGTAGTCTAAATAATGACTTAGACTACGAAACAGTATATTTCGTAGTCTAAGTCAATTCTTAGATTAAGAAACAATTTTGTAGTATAAGTCATCAGTTAGACTACGAAACAATTTTGTGGTATAAGGAATGACTTGGACTAAGAAACAATTTCATAGTCTAAGATGTACTTGGAGGACCGAAATATTATTTGAGTCGTCTAAGCTTTCACTTGGACGACGGATCAATTGCGTCGTCTAAGCCTGTACTTAGACGGCGGAATGGTATATTTCCATTGTTTAAGTACTTAGATTGCGACACTTGAACGAAGGACTTTAGACAACGGAGATTTCATCGTCTAACTACTTAGACGACAAAAACTCGAACCTAGACAACGAAATAGCTTCGTTGTCTAAGTATTTTTTTTCGGATAGTGCAACCCAAATCCTTGCTGTGATCCTACACTGAAAAAGCAGAAGCTGTGAACTATCATGCCTCGAACACTGGACAGTCACGACTTCAACCTGTTATCCTGCAAACTAGGAATTGAAAACAAAGGGCAGAGGGAAAGACATAAAAACATAAAACGTTAGAATGAGTGAAAAAAAAATCAGTATCATACGATAATCGTAAAAATTAAAGTAAAACTGAATCTGATGCCTTTCCATTGATATGTGTAAAATAAAGCGAGTTCATCTACTCTGTGGAGGTGGCCTCTCAGGGTTTTTTCTCAAGCTATATGTAAAAATATAGGTGATGGGCAGACGAGGTAACCTAACCTCAACTAACGGCCAAGCGAGGTAACCTAACCTTCCATGACTGGACTATCTTGTGATCAGCTGAACAATGAGTGCATTGATGCAACTAACTAATGTCATCACAAGAAAAACCTCCAAATTTAATCTGTTCTAAAATATACTGTAAATTAAATTGGAATACTTAAATACTGAAATTGAACTCGCTACGACTGTGAAAATAAAAAAGATTCACTCGCAGTACTGTGCCTCTCGTGATCTCCAATCAGCCAAGCAAATATATTAGCGTCTCCATACACCTGCCATGGGTTGCTACCACGTCATTTTGAGACAACAATTATTATTAATTTCCGAAAATTAAATCGAATAACTAAGCTCGTCACCAACGAGCAATACCGTCAAGAACATCGCATTCTCAAAAATCATGCATCCCGAATCAATACGAAGCTTTAATCAAATTCTCAAATATCAATTTTCAATTCCTGAATTCTCTTTTTAAGTCGTAACAAAAATCCTTAAACATTACGTGACTCATGGTGAAATATACAATTGCTTCAATCGATTATTAATACCATAAAAATGTTTAATTATTATCTGATTAGTCAAACGCCTTAACCATTAATGTCCCAGCTCATTTGGAGGACTATGTCTTAAACTGAAAGTAAAGATATTGTGCAATTCATGGAGGATTTCCTTCCTAGTTAATATAGATATCCTACATAATATAGGTATACCTTGAGTACTTAGTGTATTGGTAGGCTTCTATATAAGTAACTATGGTAAACCTTTTTTGACATTGATATTTGATTATTAACTACAAAGCTTGTTGGCTTGAAATATCATGTTCTATTTCTGAGAATTGGTGTTGGTATTGTGTGTTAACTTGACCGTGGTAGCTTGGACTCATTACTAAGGGTGTTGCATATGATGCAACCAAGGAAAAAGTATAGCAACAATTAAGTCGTGCTCCCTGCTCCCTAGATGAAGTTTATCATATTAAAAATAGAAACTCACAGCCAACAATAATGAAAAATAAATCGATTAAAAGGATTACCCTTTTATCATAAATCCAAATACCTCCGAGTGCTCTTAATTTTGATCTTCTTTCTTTTGGTACAAATGCAAAATTTAGATTAAGATTGATTAAAATTCCTCAGACATCAATCAATAACTCGGAGGCTAAACGGAGATATCCATCAAGGGTGGGCTTTTTATAGTAGGAAACTGAGATAACTCACCAAATCATCCAAATGAAATCTGGAAGCAAAAATAAAGACCTACCTTTATGAAAAAAATTATCTCTTCTAACTTCGACTATTGAGTAACTGCTAACAACCCTGTCATCGTAACTGCTTTGAACGTGCTTCCCTCTGCGTTCGGCAGTTTAGTTTCCCTACACGTATTTTGTTCTCTGTTTTTCTTTTTTCCTTACCTTTTTATCCTCTCTTAATTTTATTCTAAGCTATTAAACTTAACCTGCGATGAGGGCATTTTGAGAAATTATGAAAGTTCTACCTCTCATCTACCTTAAGCTTTGTTCCCTTAATTAATAGCTAGAGATCTGATTAGTCAAACGCCTTAACCATTAATGTCTAATTAAAATCAATAACTTCATCATTAGATTCGGTACGCAATTACGAACAATACGATATAATTTTTTTGCTGAAAATTCCCTCGCCGGAGCTTTGTCGTGAACCACCGTTGAGGATAGCGGCGCCGGAGAATTTTCTTGGCTCAACCTGTGCAAATTCACCCCAATAACAGTATTCATCAAAGGATCGACCTCTAATTCTGGCCCAGTCAACCTAAGTTGCCCTTGAAACTCTCTGGCCAGAAATCCTTTCTAGTGGCCGTTCTCTGCCGTCAAGCCACCTCGTGGCTCGAGGCATACCCCAATCAGCTCAGGGTGACGTGGTGATAAATAACCCTATCACCCAGTTGTCCAATTCACCGTCGACTACCGCCCACGACGTCAACCTAAAAATCCTCGCTGGAATCCAATTTGATTCCACTAATTCTCATCGATTTACACCACCTCACATTAAAAAAGTATATACCAATACAATTTTGGATCAAAACCCAATCCAATTATACCTGAAAAGTGGCCAAAAACCTCGTTGGAGCCGACGCCAGTTACCTCTTGAAATCGAGACCTTCATGGTGTCAATTCTCCTTTGTCCGCCATCCATCGCCACAAAGACATCCATAAACATGTAGAGGAGGTTAAGGCAGTTCTTTTGACACCGGCCCTGCCGGTATTCGTGGTCGTCCGGTCATTCACCGGCTGTGAGGCCGACAAAGGGAGAGAGAGAACGGGAGGGAAGAGAGAGAATGGGGAGAGAAAAGAAGAAAAATAAAATTACCAAAAATGAAAAAAGTTGACAAACTGTATGTAGGGGAGGTCAGGAGTTTTTCCCTAACCTAAGTCGACAAACTTTATGTAAAAATATAGGTGATGGGCCAGACAAGGCAACCTAACCTCCCTTGACGGCCAGACAAAGCAATCTGACCTCCTCTGACTGGACTATCAGGTGATCAACTGAACAGTGAGTGCATCGATGTAACTAACTAATACCATCACAAGAAAAACCTCCAAATTTAATCTGTTCTCAAATATATTGTAAATTAAATTGGAATACTTAAATACTGAAAATTGAACTCGCTACGACTGTGAAAATAAAAAGGGTTCACTCGTAGTACTTTGCCTTAATCTCTAATCAGCCAAGCACATCTATTCGCGTCTCCATACATCTTCCATGGGTTTCTACCACGTCATTCTGAGACAAAAATTATTATTTAAAAAAACTAATCGCCAAAAATCAAATCGAATTACTAAGCTCGTCACCAACGACCAATACTGTCGAGAACATTGCATTCTCAAAAATCATGCTTCCCGAATCAATGCCGAGATTTAATCAAATTCCCTAATCCCAATTTCTAATTCTTGAATCCTCTTTTTAAATCGTAACCAAAATCCTTAAACGTTATGTGACTCACGGTTTAATCGACAAATGATTCAATCGATTATTAATATCGTAAAAATGTTTAATTATTATCTGATTAACCAAATATCTTAACCAATAATATCCAATTCAATTCAATAACTTCATCGTTAGATTTGGTACGTAATTACGAACAAAATGATATAACTTTTTTGCCGAAAATGCCCTCACCAGAGCTCTGCTGTGAACCACCGCCATCACCAGTGTTGCGGCGGCGCCGGTGAATTTTCCCGGCTCAACTTGTGCAAAATCAACCTAACAAAAATATTTATCAAAGGATCGACCTCCAATTCCGGCCCAATCGATTCGAATTTCCCCCAAAACTCTCCTGCCAGAAAGTCCTTTCTGGCGACCATTATCCGTCGTCAAGCCACCTCATGGCTCGAGGCATACCTCAATCAGCTCAGGGTGACGAGGGGAGAAATAACCCTATCAACTCATCGTCCAATTCACTATCGACCATTGCCCATGGCGTCGACCCAAAAACCCTCGCCGGACTCCAATTTGATTCCACCAATTCTCATCGATTTTCACAACCTCGCATAAAAACAAATATACAAATACAATTTATGATAATAAAAATGAATCCAATTATACCTAAAAGTGGCCGGAAATCGCGCTGGAGTAGATGCTGGTTACCCTTGAAACTATGACCTTCACAGCGTCGATTCTTCTTCCACCACCACCCATCGCCGCAAATACACCCACCAACATGTAGAGGAGGTTGAGGCGGTTCTTTTGACACCAGCCCTGCCGGTTTTGGTGGTCGTCCGGTCGTTCACCGGCGGTAAGGCCGACGGAGGGAGAGCGAGAGAACAGGAGGGAAGAGAGAGAAAAAGGAGAGAAAAGAAGAAAAATAAAATTACCAAATGGAAAAATTTGACTTCTCATTTACAGAAACTTTCTATTTATAGTCAAAATTTGCGACTAAATTAATGTATCGTAACCTCGTACAAAACTTTCGTTGACTATAACTTCTTTCTCGTAACTCCGATTTAAACTCTTGACGTGACCATGTACTTGCCTTGATAAACTCTAAGACTTTTCGCAAATAACTTCCTCGAAAAATATAATCGATAAAATTCTGATAATTACCATCAATAATTATCGACAGTAAAAATTAATTACCATCGACGATTACAATTAAATAAATCGTAAATATAGAATGCTCAGAACGGGATGTCACAATCTACCCTCCTTAAGAAAATTTTGTCCTCGAAATTTACACATATACTAGTAAAGCACCAACGGGTACCATTCACGCATAAGCTCTTTCGGCTCTCAAGCATTATCCTTAACAACGAGAATTGTCCACAAAACCATTAGCATGCTAACGTCTTGCTACCAACTCTTGCTCTTCTGATGCTGTGTCTAAATCAAATACTCCTTATAACTGAATACTAGAACGTGTCATAATCCAACCATGTCTAGCTTCCCCGGAAATCAGGCATAGTTTCCTCTAAAACTTAGGAACCCAAAAATCTGCATTAAGATAATACTTCAAATAACCAATTCCCAAAAAAAATACCATAGACACTGTATCTCATCCGGATTTCTCATAATTCAAATACACAATACTAAATATCTCCACATCTCATAATTCTCATTCAACATATTGATAGTATCGCCTGATTCACTACATCAAATAATTTCAACCAATGGTAACTACAACGTATTGAAACATTAATGTGTTGACTTGACCTTCATCAGTGTAACTCTCAATAATATGGGTGGACTCCCACAAATCATACCGCTATCTCCAAACACACACTATACTGAAGATAACCAAACATTCCAACAACTAATGTTTAATTAATCACATATAACTATATAACTGACATCGATAGAAGGCGATGCTGGTGTGAAACTCGAGTCCTACAACTCATCAAAAGCACTCCCATGATTCAAGTATTAAATCTATATCCAAATATCACACCAAAAGTATAGGCATCACAAGCCCACCTATAGAGCTCACAAATCATGTCAGTACAACTGTCCCATGCTCCAACAACCTGAGTATAAACTAAATATATCTCCACACGAGGTGATAAATGCTAGGACACCACTTGCGTGTCATACACCAAACTCAAATTGAATAATGAAACTACTGTAACTTCGTCACTGTACTACTATAGGCATGTTCATGATAACTAGTCATAGAACTACACTTCTGCAAAGTCTAAGGAACAAAGCAATTACTCATAGAAATGGATGATAAGATTTTGTATCTTCAAAGAAGAAACAACACTTTACTATACACACACAAAACTAGTTAGAAGTTTTATTTTCGTGTATTATTCTCAAAAATATTCCCGTAAGTAAAGAACGTTTCCTCCTGCATGATACTCCTCCATCCAGGCTAATAAAATTTTGAAGTTATGCAACATATATCTTGCTCTGATCTTTGCACGTGCTTGTGGTAAATACAAATGTTTACTGTTAACCGAGCTGAGTGGTTCATTAATCGTATTTGTACAAACGTAGAACACATGACACTGCACCAGAATCGTAATATCAACATCCTCACCCTCGTACTTTATAACTGGGAGAACTGTATCCTGGAGCTGACTACACATCTCAAGGAAACACCTTTATAGGAAAAATCATGGTCATGACAAAGAATGAACATGACCGATTCATAAAAGAATAAAGTCGAACAACTCAGGGTTTGTTTTAAAAAAATAACTGAATCATTAGAATCACCAAAATCATGAATGAGTATCCTCTACTAACCTCGATATTGAAATCTGCTACGTGTCGAGGTTCCCATGGTGGTGGTTTAATGAAATTTTATGTAGTAACCCGAGGAAAACTATCTAACTTAACCATTCACCATACACCATGCTCAGTGGTGGAGTATCTGCCTTTTGATTTCCCTTAACATTGCTTGATATACAATAAGTATTATCCAATTCATAAGATGAAAATAAGTCATTTAATAAAACGATACTGGTTAGCTAGCTCACACGTGGATGGATGAATATCAATCACTGACTAAGAATGGAATATGCCAAAAGGCAAGGTGGCTACAATACCGATCTTGTCAGGTTCTATGACATGAGTAGAGGAGGTATAATACATATCAACCACTGCCTTCTCGTCCAACGTAAAAAGTCAATTCATGAAATCAAGTAAATGTCGCGCTCCACACCGGATGCGGTATAAAATCTAGCTAAATATTTGTGAAACACGATAACATAAGAGGTTCTGAAGTATTGACACATTCTGCAAGAAAGAACGAATTTTCAATGTTGAGATGAATAAAGCTGCATGTCTAAAGGAAATCGTTATAATAGACACGTGTCAAATACTCTATTTGCCTCATCCACAACAAAGGGATCGTAACTCTTCTGATGGAAACACACAAAACAAGTCGTACAACACGTCAGAGCCACTGAAATTGCTACAATCACTTACTCGAGAGTCAATGACTCAAAAGTATACCCATCGTGGATAACCAAAACATTGTGTCAACTCCCAACAAAAATTTTACTTCCCATAGTGGTCATCATAAACACCTCGTCGATACCAGTATTTATACCATAAATCATAATGACAAAAAACTCTCATACATAGGAAGAAACAAAATAGGTACTGGACATAGGTTGATTGTTATGAGTTATTATGTTGTGGAATGCTATATCCCTACGCCATAGTCATTTCATAAGTACAGAGAAGCAAGGTTATATCAATGATTAGATGAAATAAATAAAATGTGGTGAAATGACTCTTAAAGATAATGAATGGAGCTGGAATCGAATGCAAGTACATAATCTACCACACTCGAAGAAAAATAGAGACCTCAGATAGCACGTAATAAGAATCTTTAAGAAAGAATCATGAAACATCGGGTGAAACACTAAAGGTTAACATAAACAATTTTCTTAACCCACACTATTGCACCACAAATCATAAATCTCCTCAGGAAGCAACCGAATCTCACGACTAACCCTGACACGATGCTACGGGTCCATAATAGGTAAATTACTGGTCCAAACTTCCATAATGCCTTGGTTGTAGATCCTCTGGGAATTATCCCACCAAAATCATCAGAGTCATCCCTTAGAGATATAAACAATAACAAGAATCTCCCACTTCTCGTTGCATGTAGTCAAATGATAATAGTTCGAATATAGCTTAAGCAATGAGGAATTATATATCAAAAACAAGGAGGAATCATTGAATTACACTGAATGGAAGTTGAGTACTCTCACATACTCGCGAAAAATTGCGAAACTACGCATAACACGCTAAAAGTTCCTGTGGAACTAAATCAATACATTAGACCTTCATGACTTAATCAACGATAATAACATTGAGAGTCATTCCTAGAAGTATCATCGTATACTTGACATTAATTGAGTAAGCATCTAGATTGATAACTGACAACCCACCAACACTGAAAACTCATTGTGCCCTCGCCACAAATTCATACTGAAGTACATAGCTATGCTTGCCTGATACTACTCCCAGTGATATGTATGACGACGACAACCTCATCCTATTTCCCAAAGCATGGAAAGATCAATATTAAGTACCAAGGATGCCAGGATACTGACACATCATAACATAACAGTTCCTTAGCTGAGAATCGAGATCATCTAATCTCATAAACTGGCATCATCTACTCTACTGGTAGCCTCCCCAAATACACACTGCCCTGATGAACCTGGCAACCCACCAAGTCGTGAAAATTTCAAAGGTAAAACCAACGAAAACAGTACATATTTGTTCCGTAAACTGTCGCTGAAGTCGTCGATAACGTCAATGAGGCATGACACAAGAAACAGGAGATACTCACCTAGAAGATTATCTTATACTATTAGTGATCCATATGTCCGGAAGCATATGATGAGAGCCACTGGAGTCAGACCATTGTGCTCTAAAATCACCAAGGATACAAGATGATCAACAAGATCATGAAACCTAATGCTCTAATACCAATTCACAAAACTTGCCCCAGATTACCCTAATAATCTAGAGATAAGTCTTGCAAAACCCGTGTTAAGGTCTCTAGCATCGACTAGTCGGTATTAGCTACCTTAGCACGAGCAACCCAAATCTTTGCTGAGATCCTACACTGAGAAAGCAGAAACTATTAACTGTCATACCTCAAACTTTAGACGGGCACGACTTCAACCAGCTATCAGGCAAACTGGGCAATTGAAAACAAATGGCTCAGAGAAAGACATAAAAATATAAAATGTTAGAGTGAGTGGGCAAAAATCAGTATGTAAAAATACACGTGATAGGCCAGACGAGGCAACCTGACCTCCCCTAACAGCCAGATGCGGCAACATGACCACCCCTGACTGGATTATCCGGTGATCAGCTGAACAATGAGTGCATCGATGCATCTAACTAATGCCATCACAAGAAAAATCTCCAAGTTTAATCTGTTCTAAAATATACTGTAAATTAAATTGGGATACTTAAATACTGAAAATTGAACTCGCTATGACTGTGAAAATAAAAAGGGTTCACTTGCAGTACTTTGCCGTGATCTCCAAGCAACCAAGCACATCTATCCGCGTCTTCATACATCTGCCACGGGTTTCTACCACGTCATTCTGAGACAAAAATTATTATTTAAAAAAACTAATCGCCGAAAATCAAATTGAATAACTAAACTCGTCACCAACGACCAATACCGTCGGGAACATGGCATTCTCAAAAATTGTGCTTCCCGAATCAATACCGAGCTTTAATCGAATTTCCAAATCCCAATTTCCAATTATTGAATCCACCTTTTAAGTCGTAAGCAAAATTCTTAAACGTTATGTGACTCGCAGTTTAATCGATAAATGATTCAACCGATTATTAATATCGTAAAATATTTAATTATTATCTGATTAACTAAACACCTCAACCAATAATGTCCAATTCAATTCAATAACTTCATCATTATATTCGGTACATAATTACGAACAAAATGATATAACTTTTTTGTCGAAAATGCCCTCGTTGCAGCTCCGCCATGAACCACTGCCATCGCAGGTGGCGCGGCGGCGCCGATGACTTTTTCCGGCTCAATCTGTGCAAAATCAACCTAAGAAAAATATTCAACAAAGGATCGACCACCAATTCCGGCCTAATCAACCCGAATTTTCCTCAAAACTCTCTCGTCGGAAAATCCTTTCCGACGGCCATTCTCCACCGTCAAGCCACCTCGTGGCTCAAGGCATACCCCAATCGGCTCAAGGTGACGAGGAGAGAAATAACCCTATCAACCCGTCGTCTAATTTACCGTCGATTACCGCCGACGTGTCAACCCTAAAACCCTCGCCGGAATCTAATTCGATTCCACCACTTCTCATTGATTTACACAATCCCGCAACAAAAAAAAATACCAATACAATCTAGGATCAAAACCCGAACCAATTATACCTGAAAAGTGGCCGGAAACCTCGCTGGAGCCGACACCAGTTACCTCTTTAAATCGAGACCTTTATGGCATCAATTTTCCTTCGTCTGCCACTTATCACCACAAAGACACCCACATACATGTAGAGGAGGTTAAGGTGGTTCTTTTGACACCGGCCCCTCTGGTGTTGGTGGTCGTCCGGTCGTTCACCGACTCTGAGGCCAACAAAGGGGGAGAGAGAACGGGAAGGAAGAGAGAGAAAGGGGAGAGAGAAGAAGAAAAATAAAATTATCAAAAATGAAAAAAGTTGACTTCTCATTTATAGAAACTTTCTATTTATAGTCAAAATGTGCAACTAAATGTATCATAACCTCATACAAAATTTTTGATAACTATAACTTCTTTCTCGTAACTCCGATTTAAACTCTTGACATGGCCACAAACTCGTCTCGATAAACTCTACAACTTTTTGCAAAGAACTTCTTTGATAAATGTAATCGGTAAAATTCTAAAAAATACCATCAATAATTACCAACGGTAAAAATTAATTACCATTGACGATTACCATTAAATAAATTTTAAATAAAGAATGCTTGGAATGGGATGTCTAAACGACTGTATCCTTTGATTTTGTCAGATGCCAATATCTCATACGTAGGAAAATTATTGATGGTCCACATTACAACTGCTCTCATCATGAACATTGCGTCAGTGAACTTGTCATAAGTTAGGACTCCAATTTCCAACAATAGTTTGAGCTCATCGATCAATGGTTTGAGGTAAACATCTAAAAAAATTTCAAGAGATTTGGACCTAGAATTAGAAGAGTAAAAATTAAATTCCTTGTTTATTCACATCCACAAAGACAGGTTATACGGCACGAGAATAACTGGTCAAGTGCTTATGGAAGCGCTATAATTGCCCCAATGATTGAATCCATCTATACAAAGTCCGAGTCTAACAATCGAACCTCTCCTGCAAAGTCTTGAAATTCCCTGTCGAAATATTTAAAAGTCTCTCCATCCACCGGATGTCTGAGCACATCGTCATTTATTCTCTGTTCTGCATACCATCGCATCGCCTGTGCTATATTTAGAGACATGTACAAATGTTATAGTTTGGGAATCAAGGAAAAATAGCGAAGCACCTTCACAACAATCTTCTTCTTACAACTCCTTGTATTGGACTTAAACCACCTGCACTTGTTTTATACAGGGCAGTAGTCTAAATGTGCATTCTCCTTGTAAAACAATACACAATTATTTTAGCACACATCGATTTTCTTGTACTTTAGACCGAGATTGCTCAACGTCTTTTTTACCTTGTAATGAGAATTGAGAAGCTTGTGACCCTTACAAAGAAAATCACATATATGTTGTTGTATATCGTTAAAACCAGCATCCGAGATTTTACGCTTCACTTTGTACTCCATTTGATTCATTATGGATTGCAAAATATTCAACACACATCCATCGTACAACGGGGTCTAGGTTTGAAGTAGCATGTTGTTATACTTATCCATCTCAGTAGTATCAATGTCTGGAAAGGTAGGAGAGACTGTATCATAATGAGGATTATCATAACCTCTGTCTTCGTGTTGGTGTGTAACATGACTGAATGCCGGAAAAGCATCATGCACCAAATTCTTAGCGGGGTTCCAAGTGAAGGCTCCGGTACTGCTGGATGAGGTACCCTGGTAACTGTACCGTGAGGTTTAAAATGGTTCTGAGCTGTAGTATACTATTTCACTATGCTCACTCCATGTAGTGTAATTCCACATCATACCATGATTATACAGATGTAGAGTCATAAAAGTAACCGTCACAAACTGATTGTTAAGACATCTTCTACACGAGCACCTGTAACGCTTCTTTCCTTGGCCATGTTGTACTGCAAATGAAATAAACTGTCTGATTTCATCGATATACTTGTCATCACTTCTATTCGCCAACTGTATCCAACTCTTTTTCATATTTCTGCTTAAGTTAAGCGACACATAAATTGAACTATCAAATAAGCAATAAATATACAGTTTGCAAAAAAATGTCAATCTAATGAGCTTCTTATAATTCTTAACTTACAATAAATAATATTCATCATATATAATTAAATAACATAGCACAGTAATATATGTATTTTACACGTATAAATCTATCGATGAATATATTTATGCGTAATTATCAACTAATTAATCTAGCTAACATTTAATCAACTAATTATCACATAATCAACCAATTCATTATCAATTAATTATCAACTAATCTAACATTTGATCAACATATGAATGTATAATTAAGGAATTAATCATCAAACATGCATGATATTCATACAATTTCTTTATAGCTAGCAAACTAACAATTAATGCATGTTATATTGTGGTCGTCAGAATTATTCACTAGATAACTCCATCACCATACGTAATTACATACATAAGTTAAATTCAAAAAAATTAATCGAGATAAACGAGTTAATACCTTCACCAATAAGGAGATATGTGGGTAATCTTGAGCTCCGGAGGTGGGAAAATCATATATAAATTGAAGTTTGTCCAGAGGTGGTTTGGAGAGGTTTTTTTCTGGGTGAAAGCTGGTGAAGGATGAGAGAGAGAGGAAGAGGAGGCGATCTGGATAGAGAATCTGATCTAAATAATTGATTCCACTTAGACGACGAAATGTTTCGTCGCCTAAGTAAAATCTTAAACGACGAAACAGTTTTTGTCTCCTAAGTACTAACTGAAGTGACGAAATAGTTGTTTATCGTCTTAGATGGTTCACTTAGATGACGAACTTTGTCTATCATTGCTTAAGTTAGTACTTTGGCAACAATGATTATTTTTGTTGTTTTAGATATATTTTTAGATGACGACATATTTTTTTCGTCGTTTAAGTCACCACTTAAACGACGAACTTAGCGACTAATATATATTTCAATGTCTAAATCATATCTTAGGAAAAGAAATTTTATTTCGTCGTCTAAATCCTAGCTAAATGACAAATAAAAATTAGGCGACGAAAAAAATGTTCTTCGTCTAAATTTTACTTAGGCGACGAAACCATAATGGTTTTGTCACCTAAGTGAACTTTTCTGGTAGTGGTCTCCTTCGATAGAGGAGACAGCTCTTCGGGCGTCATCTTCGGGTTCTGTGAATATGCGCACGCCAATTCCTCCCCGGACAATTGTATCAACCTCTCCTAAAATTAATTTTGCATATGAAAAATATGTGAATGTCGATTTCTAAAGAAAATTTGACATAGTTTCCCCTAAAAATGGAGAAAACCAAAAACCTGCTTGAAAGAAAACACTTCAAATAACCAATTCAAAAATAACAAACCATGGGCACCGATTCCCGTCCGAATTTCTCAAGTTCAGAATAATGTTTAATTTAGACAACTAAACCAAATTCAAATAACACAACCTAATAAATTTCCTAACCATGATTCAATTTTCCTCAAACCAAAAATAAGATTAAACTCAATCAATTTTAGAAAATAAGGGGTTACTTACGCCACGTTCACTTGCGATATCAGCTTGTCCTGACCTAACATAACAAGACACGCTGACATCCATTAAACAATGTTTCGAACCTGCATCTCTGTGAGCCTTTGCGATGTTGATCATCCTTTTAGAGCCCGACTTATAGTCCATCGCCTTCCTTCTGCTCACGATTAACAATGTTGGCCGTCGACCTTCTTTGTTTCACAATAAGGAAAATTAAATAATAAATAAATATTTAAAAGTAAGAAATGATTCATTTTCATTACATTAAAGAAAATGAAGATGAACCTTAAATTTATCGGACTCAAAGTGCCTGACCAACCATTTCCACTCATCTTCCCTTACCGTCAGCAGCTCTGTTGGGACACTTAAGGTGTCGTGTTCCTTGTAGTGCTTGTGTAGATCGTACTTCCAATCCTTATAAATGTTGGTAGCAATCTTCTCTACGAATTTCCACATTTTCGATTTGGCTTCATACTCAAAATGTACCTAGGAAAAAATAAAATAAATTTTTTAATTCCTAGACCCTATGCCCCTACGCTTTGTAATTAATTAATTATAAAATTAAATTAAATTAAATAGACCATATTACCGAGAGTTCGCGGTACACCTTGAACTTTTCGGCTTGGGACTGCTCGTCCCAAGAAGGGGCCTTCATACATATGATCCTCAGTATGATAGATTTGATGTTGTGTGTGCACAAACTTCTCAGCTCCAGCGTCGGAGGACCTTTGGTGAACTTGTCGAAACCTCGATCTTCTTCCCTATTGACTTTACTATCTTCTCGACTTTAGCTCCCGTCAAAAGTCCCCGAGTACATTTGGAGGCCGGGTGTGAGGGGTCCCTCGTGTTCACTTTGCATTGAGCATCATAGCAAATAAAATCCTCGACAGATTCTTGGGGACCTTGTGACACCTCCAAAGCATAAATCCCTAGCTCAACTGTAAAGGATGTAGCCGCTTCATTGGGAGCGTTCGGTATTGCATGTGACCTTTCAGGAGCCGGAGGAGCTGCAAGAGGGATAACGGTCTCCTTTTAGGTTTCACCCCAACCCAAATGTCATCCTATGGATTGAAATTTGGCATTCTTCTCTTGTGCAGTGTGTCTCTTCCTCCTGCCAGGCATCTTAAGCTCTACGACATCGAAAATTAACAACATTACTCAACAAAATCATATTCATCAAAACACATCCATACCAGAAACAAAAAATTCATCTAATTCAGTACATATTGAGCATAAGCCTCATTACATGCTCCTCATTATTCATTTATGTCTTATCCATTTTCATTCAGCAAAGTACATAATTAAAGAATCCATCAACAACAATTCTACATAAAATCTATAATCGGAACATAATCACCATAATCAATAACAATTATACATAATCTCTCCATCAACAACAAGTCCACATTGTTATGACCCAAACCGAAATTATGCACTTATCGAATTGTATTCAGTTTTATCGCGGATTAGTCGCGTCGTGTGTGTTTTTAACGACTTTTTCATCGAACAAGAAATTGGTTTGACTTTCTTCATGGATGTTGTAGAGTATTTAATTTTGAGCTTGTAGAAATTTTGAGGGAATATTTCGGTTAAGCGGACTATTTTTAATGATTATCGGAATTCGGTGGGAGAAAATATTTAAAAGAATTGATTTGTAGGTCGATTTAATCACAGCCGTTGGATCTTGATCAAATCAATTGTGGACTGTTGATCTTGCCAACTATTTAGGGGTATAAATAGATTTTTTATTGAATTTTTATTTCAGAAGATAAGAAAACTACCACAGGCTCGTCCTAGGAAAACTACCACCGGCCTAATTGCCACCGTTGGTGGTGGTTGCCGAAACTTGGATCTGTGCCATTCATGGCAATTTTGGACCCTCAACATCGTCGAATTACGCCTCAATCTAGCTATGAAAGTTGTTGGCCTCATTAAAAGCTTTCCAATGAGGTATTCAACTCCCCTATCGGATAAGGTTCACCGAAGGCGTGTGTGACTACCATGCGCCGTCGTCCACGACGGAGCTCTGGTGAGACAGGTTATAGAATTCATCAACGAGATTTTCAAGGTTGTTTTTAGAGCCGATTTCCATAACTTTACTTGTTCTGATATCATATGATCTGTATTTACAGGAAATCGAGATCACCACCCCAGGGAGAGAGATTCCACTAGACCTTAGCAGTAGACACAGATTTGTGAGTAGACCTTTTATTTTCATAGTCGATAGTGAGTTCAGTTTTCAGTACTTCAACATTACCGTTTATTTTATGATATGTTTCAGAGCATTTTTATTTTGGAGGTTTTTCCTTTGTGATGGCATAAGTTAGTTGTATTTATGCACCGACTATTCGGCTGATCACCAGATAGTCCAGTCAGGGAGGTCAGGGTACCTCGTTTGACCGTCAGGGGAGGTTAGGATACCTATCTTGGCCCATCACCTACATTTTTTTTATACAGATAGTCAACTCAGGTTAGGAAAAAACTCCTAAGAGACCACCTCTATTAGGTATCAGACTTATACTTGAACTCTCTTTATTTTACATAAATCAGTAGAAAATTAATAAATTATATTTTATGATTTACACAGATTATATGATGTCCACTCACGCTAACATTATATAATTTTAAGTGTCTTTCCCTGAGCCTTTCAATTTGGTTAGCCCATGTTGCAGTGTAAATCTTGTATTTGCGTGGTATCGTCGAAGGCTTTGAGTCTACCTACCAGCTCTTCATTTAGTAGGTTCCAGTCCACTGTCAGACTATTTCATATGTAGTATATGTTTATAGAACTCGCTCTGGATACTAGATGTATTATGTTGTTTTCAGTTAGTCGAGTAGTAGTCGTGTTTACTTTCCTTTGTATTCAGAACCAGCACATTGTAAATATGTCATTAAATTCTTGAGTTGAGTTTATGGTTGTTGTTTATGACATTTGTTGAGAAATCCGGATGGATAATCAGTGGTCCACAATTGTTTTTGGGAATTTGGTTTTAGAAGTGTTATCTTCTTGCAGGTTTTTGGGTTGTCCAATTTTCAAGGGGAATTATGTCAAAATTGTCATAGATTTTCTTAGAGTATGGTTAGTCATTAGGACTTAAATTCTAGTTTCTTAGCTAAACTAGGGTTGGGTCCTTTCACACATAATCTCCATCAACAACAATACATACCCCTAAATTTATCAATCCACAATCCATAATCTCCATCAACAATCCAACAAATTCATTCAAGAATTCATTTAACAACAAATTCATTCAACAAATTAATACAACTAATTTTATAATATATATATACAACAGAGAGAGAGATTGACCGAGAGAGAAATTAAGTTGTTTTAAAATACCCTAAAAAAAATACCCACCATAAAATTTGGTCTTAGACGACAAAAAAAAATTAATTCGCCGTCTAAGATTTAATATTTTGGACTTGGGCGACGAAAATATAGGATTTCGTCGCCCATGAGTAACCTTTACATTCATATAATGTTGTAGAAAAAATATCACCCAATTCGGGTTTGTTTAGGATTCGATTGATTTGTTGTGTGATTATCGACAAATATTTAAAAGACGAAAATGAAACGATCCGACCCCGAATTTGGTACATGATGCTTTTCCGGAATTCAGTCGATATGGTAGACAACAACACGAATGGGGAGGATCTGATACTCCTAATGTAGACCCAACCCCTGCCGTATTCCCGAAAATTTACACTACTAAATTTGATAGGTACAATAGCATGCTACTTGAAGCCCAAACTCTGGTGTACGATGGATGTCCACAGACTGTGTTGAACGCCATAATGGCTGAAATGGAGTACAAAGTAAAGCACAAAATATTTGATGCAGGTTTTGACGAAATCTAGAAACACATCTGTGATTTTCTTCCTAACAATCACAAGCTTCTAGGTTCCCATTACAAGGTAAAAAGTATCATAAGCAAACTTCGTCTGAAGTACGAGCAAATCCACGCCTGTAGAAACGATTGCGTGCTGTTTTATAAGGAGTGTGTAGAGTTGGACTATTGTCCTGTTTGCAACCACTCTAGATGGAAGTACCCTGATAGGAGGAGTTTGAAGAAGAAGATTCCTGTGAAGGTGCTTTGATATTTTTTGTTGATTCCCAGATTGTAGAGTTTGTTCATGTCTCTATACATAGCAGAGCCGATGAGATGGTACACGAAAAAGAGAATAGATGACGATGTGCTCAGACACGTGGAAAATGGGGAGGCTTTTAAACATTTTGACAGAGAATTTCAAGACTTTGCAATGGAGATTCGAAATGTCAGACTAGGTCTTTCTACAGACGGGTTCAATCTTTTTAATGATGGCACGTACAACGCTTGGCTAGTTATCCTCATGTCGTACAACCTGCCTCCCTGGATGTGTATGAACAATAAATTTAATTTTCTTACTCTCCTAATTCCAGGGTCTAAGTCTCCTCGAACGTGTTTAGATGTGTACATCAGACCATTGATTGAGGAGCTGAAACTGTTGTGGGAAACTGGAGTTCCAATGTATGACAAGTTCAGTAACACAATGTTCTTGATGAGAGCCGCGGTAATGTGAACCATCAACAATTTTCCTGCATATGGGATGTTGGCATCTTGCACAACCAAAAGATACAATGCTTGTCCTGTCTGCTTGGACGACGTCAACTCTAGTTGGCACGCGGGGAAGGTGTGTTACTTGGGTCACCGTAGATGGCTTTCTCATGATCACCAGTGGCAACAGGATAAGGGCTGTTTCGATGGGATAGTAGAAAATGGTCCTAAACCCCGACAGTGGTCCGGCGAAGAGATTTTTGAGAGGTTAAATAGCTTTAATTTTGAATTGTTAACCAATGATGATGATGTGAAGAAACTCAATCCACACCCTCCACAATATCTGGTATATTGGCACTACGTGAGTATTTTCTTTGAACTGCCATACTGGTCAAAATTGACGCTGAGGAACAACCTAGATGTCATGCATATAGAGAAGAATGTGTGCGATAACATGGTGAGAACCATTCTCTGTATTAAGTTCAAGACTAAGGATACTCCTAAAGTGCGAAAAAATCTGGAATATATGAATATACGCCATCCCTTGTGGTTAAAGAGCGATAGAAGAGGTGTTTACAACAAGATACCCGTTGCACCTTACACAATGAAGCCGACAATAAGGGATGCCGTAATCAACTAGTTTCAGTGTGTTCGGTATCCGTCTAATTATGGATCCAACATATATAACTGTGTCAAAGTAGGGGAACACAAGTTCATTACTTTAAAGACTCATGACTATCACGTTATGCTGCAACGTCTGATTCTAGTGGTGATTGGACCTTATTTGCCTAAAGACATTGTCGAACCAATAGTTGCATTGTGCAGATATTGGCAGAGGATATGCACCAGGGAGTTGAAGAAGTCGGATGTAGTCGAACTTCAATATGAAATTGTCCACATCCTCTGTAAATTAGAGAGGATTTTCCCCCCTGCTTTCTTCGACATCATGATTCACCTCATGGTCCACCTTCCCGAATTAGTCATACTTTCTAGTCCAGTCCAGTACACGTGGATGTATCCTCAGGAAAGGTAAAATATGGAGTAGTACTGAATTTTTTTAAACACGTTTTTCATCATTTATATATCTTTTTTCTTACAAAGATCGCTCCAAATTAATAATATAAAGCTTATTTTGTAAACAACTCGAACAGTATAAAGGATTCATTAAAAATAGGTTTACCCCAGATGGCTCCATTGCGGAAACATACTGCATGAGTCTGTTACTTACTACAATAAGTACTTCAAAGATCCGGTCCAAACCGCCTCCAATACACATGTTACCTACAATCTTTTAGTCGTCACAGATCTTGTACGATCGTTTAAAGGAGTATTAACCGAAATATTAAGTCATGAGAAACTTGGTGAAGCACATTGGGTAGTGTTACGAGACTATGACAAGATTACTGGTTACATGCAAACTTATAGAACTAAAATTCAGACAGCTAAACCGGACAAAAGTCCTAACTGGGTTGAAGGAATGCTTAAGAAGAAGTTCTCTAATCATTTCCTCCAATGGGTATGTATGTTTAAATTATTAAACCATGCATATAGGCTTTGTGCTTCCTTTTTTAAATTTGATGTTGATATATATATATATATATATATCTGGAACCGGACTAGGGATTAATTAGTTAAGTAATTTGTTATTTGATTTTGTGTTTAATTTATGGATTTGTAGTATTTTTGGTAAAATTTTGGGTGCAGGTTTATTTGTGGTTTCCTTTAGTTTTAGTGGAAACTATGGAAAACTTTTGGTAGATATATATATATATAATCTTTATTACATCTTGTACATTCACATTTTTTGCAGATGGAAGATCTACAGAAATTCTCTAACCATAATGGGTGGTGGTCATGGATAAAGCACATGTTGGCCCGTAAGCCGGTTCAACACTATATTTACCCCGGATGTTTTGTTAACTGTGTAAAGTTTCATTTGGTGGACCGAGATGAAGGAAGAAGAACACAAAATAGTGGGATCACGGTCAGAAAAGGCGACGATGTATATTACGGAGTTCTTGTCAATGTCGTTTAGCTACTATATGGGAATTGTTTCAATGTTTTTCTATTCAAGTGTAAATGGTTCAAGCGTACGAAGGAAGATCTAGGTCTTTTATCAATCGATACAAACTCAAGATAGTATGAGAATGAGCCTTTCACTATTGCTACATTAGTTAAGTAGGTGTTCTATCTGGATGATCCGAAAACTGGTGCAGGTTGGAAAATAGTAAACCATATGTCTCACCGAGGAATATGGAGTGCCACAACACTCGAAGGGTCGTCACTGATTCACACTCGATGGGATAATATCAGTGCATATCAAGAATCTGATATTTCTGTTATCTCAGACACAAGGGAACCCATTCGCCTTAACGAACGTTCACCCATGCATGATCGGGAAACAGATCTTACTGAAAAGGAGATCACGGACCTTACGATTGATAATCCATCTAAAGATGAGGATCTGGAGGATGAAGACGACCTCGGATATGATGATAATAATGTAGACAATGATGATGAGGACCAGCCGTCAGTTGAGAGTAGTGAAGAGGAAGATGTTAATGAAGACTATGATGACAAAAGTGATTGATTGATCGACCGAGTTTGGTGCATTTGTAATTTTGATGCATGCATGTATATATGCATGGTTGAATATATAAAACCGATGTATATTATTAATTAATTAAAGAAAATTTTTGACGCGCGCGTATATATAAGTTGACAATTGATTAAATAATTAATTTAATTTTAGACAAATTAGAGACCAATCAAATTTGGCGATATCCTAGACGTCGATAAATTTGGCGAGTAATTTAAAAACATTATCCCAAACGACGAAAACATAGGGTTCCGTCATCTAAGTAACCACTTAGACGACGGAATCATATTATTCCTTCGTCTAAGCCAAAAATAATGGCGGGTAATAAGTAACCACCCATTTTTTTGGGTGGCTTTCAAAAATCACTTAAACGACCCAAAATAAAGTTGCGTCGTCTAAGTGGAAAATTGGGTATAAGAAAATGGATCGGTTTCTCTCTCTCCCTCCCTCTCTCTCACTTTGATTCCTTCTCTCTCTCCCTCACCACCGTCGGCCAAAATCTCCCTCTCCCTCACCAGTGCCGCCCCCCTCACCTCGGGTCCTCCCTCTCCCTCACCGATGCCGCCTCCCTCACCGATCCCGCGTCCCTCACCGTCCGTAAATTTCAATCGGGTCCTCCTCTCCCTCTCCGGCAACCCACCTCTCCGGTTTCCCTCTCCCTCTCGATTGATATATATGCATGCATGTATATATTCTGGCCGGTCGGCCATATATATTAGGTATAATACTATGTATATACGTATTATATATATTGTGTATAATACTATGTATATACATATTGTGTGTATTTGTATATATGTATATATTTGGATATGTACGTATAATATTGGATAATTGATATATTTAGATATGTATAATTGGATAATTTCATAATTCAATAATTTATATGGATGTGTATAATATATTGAATAATTGATATATATGGATATGTACGTATATTGAATTCCAGTGTTAATTAATATATAGATATATTAATTTATATGTGTTAATTTATATATGTGTTATTTTATTTATGTTTATAATTATAATTATATGTGAAATAAATATAATTGTGTTAATATATAGAAATATAAGATGCCGAAAAGGCGCACGGCAAAAGACAAAGAATCATTGCATCAATCTGTCTTACGACAGATGGGTTGGGGGAATCAAGCCTCCAATGAGTCGAGTATGAGTTTGGTGCCTGAAGGGGAGATTCTGCATGCTCTTCCTATTGATGACGTTGCAGCTGATCAGAGCGGTTCATGGTCGACGTCACAGGCGCCACAATCTTCCGATGATGATTCAGCTGTTGTTAGTGCGAGACAGTGAAACAAGAGGGACCCCTCACTTCCACCCCCTAAACGCATTCGGGGAATTTGCAATGGAAGCAAAGCTAAGAGCGTAGCAAAGACATCGACAGGAGGGAGGATCGATGTGCTTGTAAATGCATTCACCCGATGTTCTGAAAGAATGAGGCTGACTAGTTTGACAGCTCACCAGATCGGAAACTACGTACGTTCTCACGTACGTATGATAGCCCCAACTTGGGAAGAGCTCCTCGATGAGGAAAATATGAACGTGTTCCGCGGACTCACGGTAAAAAAATATTTAATATTATAGTTTTTTTTCATAATTGATTACAAATTCTAGTGTTTACTGTTTATAATTGTTTAATTTTTTTTTAGAACAATTTTAATTATGAACAGACTGCGGAGATGGTGGACAATATCAACAAAACCGCTCACCAAATCTTCAAGGATTGGAAGTGCGCATTGCATAAGACGTACAAGGCAAACCCTCAAAAAACTCCGAAGGAGTTCAAAAAGGGAAGGGAAGATGAGTAGGAGTGATTGAAAGTGCACTTTGAGTCTGAGCCGTATAAGGTTTGTAATTCATATTCCTCCACATTCGTGTCGTTTTTGGGAAAAAAATTTATTGAATAATGATTAATTGCCTAGTAATTTAAATTGTTCTGTAACAGGCGCAATCACAGAGGAACAGAGCTAATTGGGAGAAAAAGTTGTTGCACCACGGATTGGGCTCCTACAAAATGCTCAACCTGGCGCATGAGCACTTGCAAAAGGGTTCAAAATACTCGCTCATAGCAGGCAGTATTTCTGCTTACAATAAGCTCGGGTAGACCGAACATCTCGGCATTCAACACGCCATAAGTAACATTTTTTCCCAAAGTGACAATATTTAATTTTATTGTTGTGTCTTCACTTGTGCCTAAAGAGATAAACTTGATAAATGAGGATATTATTTGTGTGATACATAGGTAATTGATTATATGCATATGTGGTACATAGGTGCATGTGGGATACATATGGTGAACTTGAAAAATGTGAATGAGATTTAGTTTTGATGTTATTAGAAGTGTTTTGGTTTTGGTGCAGGATTTTGGTTTCCTCAATTTTTAGGGAAAATTATGTCAATTTTTTTTGGGGACATTCATATAGATATTGTTCATGTTTATTTCAGGAGAGGTTGCAACTATTGGCCGACGAGAGAATTGCAGATATGTAGTCCCAGGGTCCAGGGATCACACTTGAGGAGTTGCCTACTCTTTCGACAGAGTCTCAGATAGAAATGGCAGATGCAGTCTTTGGTCGTCGACCTGGTAAAGAGGTTCGTGGTCTCGGATGGGGAGTCGAGCGAGATACGAGCTAGTCCACATCATCGAGGAGTCGGTGCTTCAATGCGGCGGGACGAGAGCAAATACAAGTTTTCCAGGAGCAAGCTCGAGTGGCCAACAAAAATGCTTTAGCTACCCAGGAGAACGCTCGTAGGGCTCAGGAGGACGTTCGTAAGGCTCAGGAGGAGAGTCAAGCAGCTGAAGCTCGGATGGATCATATGGGTCAATTAATGAGCATCATGTCGATTAAGCTAGGTCTAGATCCTGATGCTATTTGTCACCCGCTTGGCTCTCAGTATCGTCCTCTAGGACCCGATGACAACGATCCGAGCGGGGGTGGGATCTGCTGGGCTCATACGCCTTCTATTGTCACTAGCTAGATTTTTTATGTACTTTTGTGATCTTGATCGGAATCGAACAATATTTAATTAATTTTTTACAAATTTTATATTTAATATATTTTTTATTATTACTAGTTAAATAATTTTTAAATTAATTTAATATACTAGATTTATTATATTTAAAAAAATATTTCCTACTTAGACGACGGAGTTAAAGTTGCCGTCGTCTAAGTAAGATCACCTAGATGACTGAAACTTGCGTCGTTTAAGGATATACTTAGACCACGAAAAAATGCGTCGTCTAAGTGTGACTTAGACGACGGAAACTTGCGTCGTTTAGGGCTATACTTAGACCACAAAAAAATACGTCGTCTAAATGAGACTTAGGTGACGGTTCTCAATCCGTTGTTTTAGTATGCCTTAGACGACACAATAATATGTGTCATCTAAGTAAAACTTAGACGACGCAAATTAGAGATATCGTCGTCTAATAACCTAAACTACGGTACTTACACGATGACACTTAGACGACAGAAAGGCCTACTTAGGCGACGGAACTGTTCCGTCGCCTAAGTGGCTTTTTCTGGTAGTGTAAACTCTTAAATTTACCAGTTTCATCGCCAAAATCCTCAATTCGTGTGACCAGTTTGGGTGACCATCAAATTGTATATAGTTCATCTAAAAAAATAATCGCAACCATTAACTTTAAATATGAACATTGATATTTATATATATAATATATATATAGCAGTAAATATATATATAGACGTACCCAGCCGCCAAAATAGTTTGCAAACTCCCTATTATGGTACTCAAGATCACCGACAACCTCAAGACAGTAAAGATGGACATTCTTCCAGTATTAAACTTTTGGACAGTTAATCAATACCCACCAATGGGCAATGACTAACTCATATGGTTCCAACTTGTATGACTTTGGCAACTGTCCATAACTTCAACATCATAGGAGAGAATAGAAAGATTGAACTGTGGTTTATCTACCGGGATATATTATGGAGGGTCCTTTAATGCTCTCAAATACAACTTGGTGTACGTTACACACTCGTGCACAAAATATGATTCAGTTATGCATCCTTCAGGTGCGGATTTATTAGTCACATAGTCTTTGTAGTCCCCCAGTTGTCTACCAAGTTACAAAGTGCATGTTATGATTATTGAAAAATAATTTTATATAAAAGCAAACACAAATTCAAATGTTGAACCGTACCTTTCCATGGGATACATTCAAGTGTAGTGCACTGGACCAGTAAGCAACAACTGTTCGGGAAGATGGATCATCAGATGAGGCATGATGTCAAAAAAATTTGAGAGAAACTTTCTCTCAAATTTTCACATGATAAAGATGATGTCCGCTTGCATTTTCCTCAGGTCTGATTTTTTCACTTCTCTGGTGCATAACTTCTGAAAGAATCTTGACAACGCTACTAATGACTCTACCACCTGATGTGGCATGTATATGACAATCATGACTCTTTAATCCGTACATCTAATTGTCCCGGAAGTTAACACACCGACTTATATTTCCTACATAGCTTGAAGGATACCTAACATGACCAATCCACCTAAAAATTTCGTTCTTCTGGTCAGGCTTGACGGTGTAAGGAGTTTGAGGCATTTTTTTCTTCCCCTCTTTCAACCACAAATATTTTTGTATACCCATTCTTTTCATATCAATGTGTGCCTTATGACCTTCTTTAGTTTTCTCCTCTCAATTCAGCACTATATTCACCACACTTTTGCACACATTCTTCTCTATGTGCATGATATCTAAGTAGTGCCTGATCGGCAACTTACTCCAGTACGGGAATTCTTAGAATATGCTTTTGTGTGTCCAGAATTTAGACATGTCGGGTCTGTCAGGTATTGTCGCCACTATATCTGGATGATTGTTGAGCTATTCAAAATCCTATTCATTCAACACTGCTAAAATTTCATCCCACGTCTATCTCTTCAATTACACATCCTTTTCTATAGTCCCATGAAATGCCTGGTCATCCTTCTGCCATAGGTGATCAAGTTCAAGCCAACAATGGTGACGCATCTGGACAATCTTCCTGTAATGAAGGTTGTTGTAGTCATCAGTCATGCACTCTGTATAAGCCTGATATCCCCTAACAATGTTGCCCGACAACATCCCGCGGACAAGAAAATCACTGATGGTGCCAACAACCATGACATGCATCTAGAACATCTCGTGTTTGTACTTGTCATAAGTGGGATGGCTAACTTTACTCAGGTACTTAAACTCCTCAATCAAGGGTCTCAAATACACATCGAGACACTTTCCTGGATAATTCAGCCCTGGAATCAATAGAGTCAATATATTGTATTCCTTCTTCATGCAAATCAATAGAGGAAGGTTGTACAGTACCAAAATAACTGGTCATATACTATATTGAAGACTCATTTTTCCAAAAGGGTTAAATCCGTTAGATGAGAGCCCAAACCAAACATTTCGGACCTCTCATGTAAAATCAGAAAACTCCTTAACCATGTGCTTCTAAGCCTCTCCGTCAGCAGGTTGTATAAGGGTATCATCGTCAGGAAAATCCCTCTCAGTGTGCCATCTTATATCTTTGGCCATGTGTGAAGACATGAACAAGGTTTTCAAGATCATTCCCTTCAGCATCTTCACCCCAGAAGAGAATGCAATCATATCTGCATACATGGATTTGGATGTAGGCAAGGCCAAAATGCTTCAAGATATGTCGAACCTTACGATGAGTGGTAGGAAGGCGATGACCGGGGGCAGCATCGAAGCAGTCAACGCCAGATAATCATCAACAACCTTGACACTCAATTTTTTCTCCACTTTGATCTTCATTACTCCCATGATACTTTCAAGAATAGTCTTATTACACCCGCTGAACAATGGGGTCTGTTAGAAGGCAATCAGTTTGTTGTACTTGTCAATACCAACAATGTTGACGACTCTAGGGATTTGCTGGACTGGCTCAATAGAAGGGAAGCCCTTAACGGCGGGAGGGATATCTTGTACATCAACAAATGCACTGCTCTCATAAGGAAACACATCGTTGATTAACATCGTTGTTGAATCATTAGATGTACTGGCCCTCTCAGAAAATTGCCTATGATCATGTTGACCCGCTGATGATGTTTCACTGTGATAAACCAAACATGTATACTTTTTCCAAAACTCGTTTTTCTTCAGGTGCTCCTATACTATATCAATGGTAAAACGATACATATCGCTGCAACACTGACATTTTGTACACGGACAATAATGAATTGTATTCTCGTTAGCATTAGTCTTCACATATTCCACAAAACTCTACATTCCAACGGGATATTTTGGATCCCATTTTAGGAGGCAAATCCAACTCTTGTCCATCCTGAAAATTTTAACTTTATATATATATATATATACACATCTTTAAACTACAAATTACATTAATTTGATCCTCTACTACTTAATTATAAATTAACACACACATACACACACATATATGCATACTATCAAAAATTAACATATATTTATATATATATATATTTTCATCGAAATCAACTCAAAATCAATAATTAATATATATAACACATATATATATATGTACTATTTAAAAATTCACTAATATATATGCATGCACTATTTGAAAATTCATCATTATATCTATATATATCTTTAAACTACAAATTACATTAATTCTTCTACTCCTTAATTAATTAAAATTAACACACACACACACATATATGCATATACTGTCAACATTTAACATATAAATAATTATATATATATATTCATCAAATTCAACACAAAATCAACTCAACTCAACATCAACTCAAAATCAACAATCAACACACACACATATATACGTACCTATATATATGTAGCGAGATATAGATTCACTAACTCATTTTGGACAGCTTCCGACAACACCCAACGATTTGAAAGCATTTTGTGTTTTTCTCATCGATTTCTTTTGAATGGTTGAGCTGCTGCCCAAATCTGTAAAGATAAAGAACTATAACCGATGACTTAATAATATCGTCGGGTATAATTAAAAATGTCGTCGGCTTTAGTTGAAACTATAGCCGACAAGTTTTTTCCACTATAACCAACCACTTTATTTTACCGTCAGCTAAACTACTATAGCCAACAAGGTCATTTTATCGTCGGCTATAGTATAGTATAGCCGATGGTAAAATATGTCGTCGGCCTGTTGTTCTTAGTTTCGTCGGCTATAGTACTTATTTTGGTAGTATATGGTAATCCAACATTTATTTGAATTGGATAGCATGTTTGAGAGTTAGGACGGATTTGTTACTAATGTACATTTAACAAAATATCGGATTGATCACTCATGTTTTACCTTGTCATTCTGATTAATTGGGTACTTTGTCCATTTTGGACATTAAAAAAAAGTATAATCTTTTATTTTTAAAATGCATATAAGTCAATTTATTAACTTGACAATGACAAAAATCTATACAATATATTAAAGATACTCACGTTTTCAATCATAACACAAATTTTTTACAAAATTAACCATTTAACTATAAAAAAAATATTGGTAAGAAAAAATATGCAAGGATATAATTATAATTACAAAAAAAAGTAATAAAAAAGAAAGAAAAATGGAAGATGCACGTTGGAAAAACTTCCCTGATTATCAGGGAAAAAACAATCAGAATCAGAAATTCAGAATGAAAGAAAACTAACCCGTAAAAGAATTTTCATATATTTCTCTAAAAAAAATTACTTCACCAAAAGATAAAGTAACTACATCAACAAAATTACTCTAAAAGAAAATGCAAAGCATGCCTGTATATTTCTCGTATTCATTTAAGTAAAGCATGTGTGGGTCATTTGTGTGGTTTTTAACTTCCAAACGAACAAATTAAAGTGATTAATGTGAATAATAAGGTAAAATATGAGTCACAAATTCAACATTTGTCAAACATGAGTGACCTCTTCGCAATTTTTCCTTCTTACTGTGGTGACTTGTGATGATTTGACACTTCTTTGGAAAGATTTTAGGGTTGAGTTAATAGAAGGTATTAGTACAAGCTCTCTGTACAACAAGTCGACATTCATCCGTGTCCTATATATACTGCATGTATATGGTGTCACTATTCCAGCAATCGATTGAAGCTACGACTTTTTGTCGTCGCTTCAGCACGGAACGCGTCGCTTCACTACCCAAGCGACGATAAGTCGTCGCTCGGACGTCGTCGCTTCATTCTTATTGCTTAGATTTCAAGCAACGAACATTGAACATATCTTCATTGCATGGATATTTCAAGCAATGGAGGAAAAGTTCTGAAAGGACCTGACTCCGATTTAGTTGCCTAAACCGAAATCAAACCCCTTCGAAAACATGACCTTAAAATTTTTTTTGCCAGAGTTTACTTTGAAACACATGAACCAATATTAGAATCTGCAAAGAAACACACTTCGAATATTCCACAAAAGCCAAACCGTGGGGCTCCGTTCCCCATCCGGATTTCTCGACATCATATATATAATAAACCACAAGGTTTACAAGAAATCCATAAAACATTCAAGAGTAAACTCAACTGAAAACATAACATAAGTATTCAGAGCGACGCCTATATACATCATATACAACCAGTAGGTCGAATAAAGAACATACTCAAACTGAAGTGTGACATAAACTCTACGCCTCCACCGTCGACGTGCAACACTGGAACCCAAACTGCAAACTGGGCAAAGGAAACCGAAAAGCCCAGGGGAAGACAAATGAAATCGTTAAAGTGAGTGGACAAAAATAATAATATGTCTTCCACCAATATAAACATGAAATCATGATGCGAGTCTAAAATCATCAATCACAAGTAAGGGGGTTGTCATAACCTTCCTGGATACCGTATAAAATGTGGAGGCCGTAACTCGAGTTAGGGGTCGGCAAAAGCCCGGCCCGGCCCGGCCCGGCCCATGTATAGCCGGCACGGGCCGGGCCGGGCCGGGCCTCAACAACATTTTAATATATGCGGGCCGGGCCGGGCCGGGCTTTATCTTTTATATAAGGATCCGAGCCCGGCCCATTCAAGCGGGCTTTGCGGGCTTTTGCGGGCTTTTGCGGGCCGGGCCTTTGCGGGCTTTTGCGGGCCGGGCCTATCGGGCTTTAATTATTAAAAAATTAAGACATTTCAAAATAAACGTAACCTTTATCCATGCACTGGGGTTTAAACGTACTCCGACGAGTCTAAATTTTACGTACGATGTTTATCACTATAAGATGGAGTTTTCTACATGTCCTCGTTTATTATTAAAACATATTTAATTCTTATATTGCTTGAATTATTCATATGTATATTAATATTCTTACGTTTGTTCATTTGTTATATGGAATGAAATACTTTTGTGAAACTTAATCGGACATGTTTAATTATTTTATAAAATTGACCATTAGATTGATTGGTTAGAATATTATAACCATGCCTTTAAAATTTTATAAATTTTGGACTTGATTTAGACATCGATCCATGTATTTCGCCAAATGTGACCATAGTACTCTTACAACTAAAACGGAAATTACCCCTCCCGAAAATAATTTTTTAACATCAAATTTTGGACACATACTCTTATGGAATACATATCTATCTCATAGTATCAAAAAAATTGACATAAAAAATTGATTTATCTACTCCCCCCATAGGAAAATAAGGAAAATAAGATGAGAGTATTTTAGTGTTTTCACAAATTTTGTTTAATTGTATTGACTGGGATCCAAACGTACTTCGATTAGGCTAATTTTTACGTACGGTGTCTTTTATTACAAGGTGAACTATTATATATGGCCTTCTTTATTATTAAAACATTTTTAATTCCTATATTGCTTGAATTCTCTACATGCACACTAATGTTCTTACCTTTATTCCTTGGTTATATGGGTTGAAAGTCCTTTGTGAAACGTAATCGATCATGTATCATCATTTTACAAAACTGACTGTCAGATTGGTTGTTCATAATATTCTAAGCATGCCGTTAAAAATTTATAAATTTTGGACTTGATTTAGACCTACATCTATGAGTTTCGCTAAATGTGACCGTAGTACCCTTACAACTAAAACATAAATTACCCATCCTTAAAGGAATTTTTTAAGATAAAAATTTTAACACACATTCTTGTAAATTACATATCTATCTCATAGTGTCAAAAAAATTGATATAAAAATTTAATTTATCAAGTTTCTCCATGGAAAAATAAGCAATATATAAGAGAAGGGTATTGATGTCATTTCACACACTCTCAATTAAACTCTCACCATTGAAAAATTACAAAATCTAATCTGAACCATCTATTATATTTACTGTTTTACAGTGTAAATCGATAAAAATAATTACAATGAAACCCTAAACCTAAACCCTAACCCCTAAACCCTAACCCCTAAACCCTAAACCCTAACCCCTAACCCCTAAACCCTAACTTACTCTAAACCTCAAAATTCCTAAAACCTAAAATCTAACTTACTCTAAACCTCAAAATTCTTAAACCTTAACTTACCCTAAATCTCAATCCCCTAAACCCTAAGTTACCTTAAACCTAAACCCTAACTTAATTATCCTAAACTTTAAACAATGATTTAATAGTAAAATAGATACATAAATATAACTATATATGGAATTCCAATATTTGATCAATATATGTATATGTAATATATTAATATAAACATACACAAATATAAAAAATATATATATAGTACTAGTCACTATATTATATATATAAGTGTAGGTATAATGATATACGTACTACTATCTTATATATATAAAAAATTGAATGTCGGATTGGTTGTTCATAATATTCTAAGTAGGCCGTCCCTAATTTTTATAAATTTTGGACCTAAACCCTAAACCTTAAAACCTAAACCCCAAACCCTAAACCCTAAAAAAATTACAATAAAATCCTAGAACCGGAACCCTAACTTACCCTAAACCTCAAATTCCTAAACCTTAACTTACCATAAATCTTAATCTCCTAAACCCTAATTTACCCTAAACCTAAACCCCAACTTATGCTAAACTTTAAATAATGACTTAATAGTAAAATAGATACACAAATTTAATTATATATGGAATTCAAATATTCAATCTATCCATCTATATGTAATATATTAATATATATACACAAATGTAAAATATATATCTATATAGTATTAGTCTATTAGACTACTAGTCACTATATTATATATATATATGTCAATATGTGTGTAGGTAAACATTAACTAGGTATAAATTGTATAATGATTAAAATTCATTAAATAATTTAATGATATATGTCAATATGTGTGCGGGCTTTGACGGGCCGGGCCTAACGGGCCTTGACGGGCTTTTGGCGGGCCGGGCCCGCGGGCCGGGCCGGGCTTTAGATCTCTAAACCATGGTCGGCCCACCAACCACCTTGGCGGGCTTTTGCGGGCTTTTTTGCGGGCCGGGCCGGGCTTTTAGCCCACGGGCTTGCGGGCCTCCACCGGCCCACGAGGCCCACGGGCCAAATGATGACCCCTAACTCGAGTACATTTTCCTCAAAGTTACAATCATGCTCAACCAAGGTAAGGGGTTTGTCATAACCTTCCTGAGAGCCATATAATCACGGGTCAGGCGTTTGTCATAACCCCCCCCCCCCCCCCCCCCCGGAGCATCTTAGGGATCAGCCAAGAAGCCATGCATCGATGCATCCATATATCCAAAATCCATGTAAAACAAATCATACATATGCCTCCAAATAAAAATACATAACCGTAAATGTATAATCGTAAATGCATAATCATAATTGCATACTCGTAAAATGCATAACATAAAATGCATAATCAAGACTCGCAAATCGACAGTGAAAATCAAAGTGTCCACTCAAAGTACGAGGCTAATTCTGAGGTCCGGCGGAAGATCCCTCGCCAAACACTCGATCACGATCACCTGAATAATAGGGATACGATCAATACATATAGAATCACAACATACAAAGCTAATACGTCAAGAACCCTGCGTTCTCGGAAGACGTATCGCTCGAAATATTGACGAGGATAACAAAATTCTCAAAATATACCCAACAACCCTCGTCCTAAAATATAATACTCAAATCAACTCAAAAACCTCACGACTACGATCGGGACGCAATCACGAGCAAAACGGTATAAAAATCTCCAAAATCCCAAAAAGTCAATCTCGCCGAAGCTTCGTCATTGACTGCCGCCGCCGCCGCCGCCGCCGCGACGCCAACGGTGACCAACTCCGGTGACGCTTACCTCAAATTCTTCCTCTCCTCAAGCCCAACATCTTTCCTCAAAGTCACCACCTCATCCAACCACCACCATGGCTGGAATTGATCTCGAAAGCTCACGACCAAAACCTCCTCCGGTAACCACCACGGCTCCTCCCAAAACTCCTCCTTGTTCAAATCCATCCACCCAGAAAGCATCAAGGGGTTGAGGGGAAGCAAACCTCCCACCAACCCGACACCAAAACTCGCCGGAATCCGCCACCCGATTCCGGCGAAATTCCCAAGTTTCATCGACTTCGTTCTCCCTCAATTCTCAACCAATTTCAACAAATGAATACACAAATCAATAGTACAAGTCAAGAGCTTTCCAACCATACCAAGAACGTGGTTGGAGGTGGCCGAAAACGCCGGGTCCGACGACGGGAACAAAACGGGTCAACTCAGTTCAAATGTGATTTTTCGACAATTTTACGACTATTCGATATTTATATGTCGTGAACCGACCAAATTCACAATTCGGATAACTCAAACCCAAACGGATAAGTACGACTAACTCGACGATAGTTTCAAATATCCATTTTATATTCTTCGATTATCCGAAAAATACTCCGAAACCTCATACGGACTCAAAATCAAATCCTCTACAATTCCCGCGGAGGAACTCAAACCAAATTCGTGCCCAATAATTAAGTCGTGAACAAACCAGCCAAATCGACCAATTACGACAAAACCGCGACTAATCGTGAAATGCGCAAATCGAGTCAATTAACATACAATTTCCAATTCGGGTCGTTACAAGTTCGTTGCTCTTTAGCTAGCGACAAAGATTCGGTCGTCGCTTCACTATTTTGGCAACAAACTTTGGTTCAAAATTCGTCCCTTAAAGTTAGTTTTTGGAGAAGAAAACATGGGATGATAACATTAAAGCGACGAAGTTTGGTCGTTGCTTAGTTGTTCAAGCGACAAATATTGAGCAATTTTCGTCGCTTCATTCTGTGTTACAGAGCAGAAAAACAGGTTTATGGGTCTGGTTTGAACCAATTTCCTTCGCATCCTAATAACACAATCTGCAAGACATTCAAATAACATAACACACACATCCAACATAACACAAACACACTACATTTCACACACACGTAGTTTTCATCTAAAGTTACAATATGTTTCATAACAACATTGTCCATTAATCTAAATACAAGGAAAATGAAGGGTCCTAGTCTTGGTCTTCCTCGGGAATACCTGCTGAAGCACATGAGGATTTATCGGCGACAAAAGGAGTCGCTGTGGTTGCGGCGGCATTGTCACCCAGATTGCCTTGGGCCGAGATGACATCATTGAGGGAGGCCTTTAACCTCGTCATACTTTGCTTCATCTCTTCTTTCTCCATTTTCGAGGCTTTGCACCGCTCCAAAATTTTTGCTAGTTGCCTCCTCAATTCCTCAACCTCCGCATCGTTGCGGGGCACGCGTGCACCGCCTCTTGGTTTTGGCGGGCGTCTTAATGCTCCCCCTAGACCCTGAAAATTGGTAAAAACAAAAAAATAGTCAAATTAAAAACCATGTGGTATCTAAAAACAAAAACACAATACAAAAAGCCAAGTGGTTTGTTAAAAGATAGACCATAAAAAAAATATACCTCGGACCCTCGTTCCCGGCTTCCCACCCAGCTCCTGCTCGATTACAACAATGTGCTCGTCGACGGTAACGGAGTTAGTCACGTGACTCCCACCCGCTCCATCACTCACTCGACTATCACATAGCTCAACCATCTTCCTCTTCACCGTTGCCTGCAAAAAAATAATTGTCCAATAGATTTGTGTTATTATACTTTTAACTACAAGTCAAAAATATATTCACATAAAACAATGTCACTCACCACTTTCTCCTGCACAGTCTGGGATGATTGATAAACATCTCAGACTGTCTGGAGTAAAGGCGCTAGATGCCTTTTCTCCTTATTTGCAGCAACCCGGTAGCTGTATGGAGTGGTGCCAGAATGATATTGCATACCCCTTTTCCTTTCCCTTGTTCTGGTTAGCGGCGTTCTGAGCACACATCGCCTGCAAAAACCATTTCGAATATATATTAACATATTTGATATGAGAATTAAGAAATTATATGAAATGCAGAAACCGATAATTAATTTTCATTACCTTATAACCGTCTTCCTCAAAATGAGCTTTGAAGTACTCCCACTACTCAGGTCGGTGGATGAACTCTTCGGGCGTCACCTTTGATACTTCAACGTAATGAGTATGGCAGTCATTTTTCCAATCCTTGTAAGTCTTTGCGGCGGTCTCGTTGATATATTTTCACATGCCTATCTCGGTGGGAGGGAGGTCATAGAACATCTAGTAAAAAATAATTACAAAAAAAAGCAACGTTACTAGATGTTCTATGACCTCCCTGAAAAAGCAATGTTACTAGCAGACCTTATACAACTCACATAACACTAAAAAAGCTTACCCAGCTCCATAGGACCCCTCTTGGTCCTAATACTTATCAAAGGACCATCATTGCCTTCCCCAGCGCCACTGTCAGCGCCACCTCCAGCATCCCCCAGTTGCGAAGGGTTGGTATCTTTCAACGACAGGATGGGTACCAGCGTGTCTCTCGCCACCTCTGGTGTCATCGCTATCATCGTCATCACCGTCGTCGTCGTCGCCCTTAATGCTTCGGCCGTGTTCCTCTCCCTTCTCGTCTCGAGGTCCTTCTTCTTCTTCTAGACATTAGAACCTGGTGCCATTCCTCTAGAACCTGTAAATACATATCATATGCAACTTTTAATAACTTAAGGTGTACCATATTTGCTGCTCACTTGGCTAAACCTAAAACATAATCACTTTCCGTTCTGATGAAAATTAATGCATCTTCTTATCACATATATATAACAGACATGTCAAACGGAATTTGATATTACTATGCAAAGCATATATACTTTGACAATTTGATATTTCCGCAATTTTAACAAGTCCACTATTAATAATAACCAGTGCATTATCAAATATTATTTTATCGTGATTCAAGTGTTTCAAATGTTGGCTTGTATTGTATATTTGAGGAGCACTTTGAGTTTTACTAATTGTCAACAAATTTTTGGTCATGAGCACTTTATGTAGTGCTCCAACTCAGGGTAGCATGCCCAAAGTCAAATGCAGTACTCCAAATACCTCATCACCCTATGCAGCTAAAAAAAAATCTAAACTGCTTCAGAAAAAGAAAAAAAAACAATTTAACTTCCATTATTAATTACTTCAAAACTCAGCGTGACTTATTTATCAACTTGTTGATGTAGAAGAAGCCCTTAGCAACTCAACTCCTGCACATGATTTTCTATAACAGCCCAACATGAATAGTAGTGAGATGATTGTCTCAACATAAATGTAGGAAACCCAACACGAATATCTCAGTGGTTCACTAAAACTGGTTCTGGATTGGATCAGGGACAAAGGGCTAATGTGTTATCACAGTTTACGTTCGTAAATCGAGATAATTTTTGGCAGGAGCATTATCACAGTTTATCATAATAAAATTTCGTATATGCAACTCACAATCTCAATCCATAGAGTCTCAAAAATAACACAGAGTCTCACAATCACAGTGAAAAACACTACATCCACTACAAAAATTGAACTTGACAGAAAATACAGCTCATGGTTTCATAATCTACACTACAAAAATACGACTATTGCATATACCCAAAACCTATGTCAACAATTCAGGGATGTACTTGGAGCAATTGTAAGCTTACCTTGGATTGGCAATAAGCTTGAAAACCAGAAAGAGAGGGAGACCGATGAGATTGAATTCAAATTGGGTTTGCGGGTTTGCGAGTTAGGGGGTGAATTTGGGGATTTGGGGGTGTATTTAGGGAGAGACAGGGAGAACCGGAGCGGGAAATTGATGGGGTTGGGGTTTTGACAAAGGAAGAACACCGGTTGTGATGGTTTGTAGAAGATGAACGCGTAAATGAGGAAGAAGAAGTAAAGTGCTGATATATTATTCAATATGAAGCGACGAACATTGACAAACGTCGTCGCTTCAAGTATGATTAATTTAGCGACGACAATAACTCAATATTTGTCGCTTCACATGATGTTAAGTGAAACTCACTTGGTTACCTAGTGAGTCCAACATCGTCGCTTCAGATCATGTGAAGCGACGAAGTTTGTGCAAACATCATCGCTTTGCATTTAAAGCAACAAATATGGACCAATTGAAAGGACCCAACCCCGATTTAGCTCTCTAAATCGGAATCAAACCCCTTCAAAAACACGAACCAACAAAAACTTTTCAAAATTTGGGCAGAGTTTCGTTACTAGCGTGGAATTACCATTACCTGCACGCGGAAAATACACTTCATCCTATGCCACAAAAAGCAAACCGTGGGCACCAATCCCATCCGGATTTCTCAATATATCAACAGTAAAGTAAAATAGTAAATGTATATGCACTTTACTGAAATCCAGTGTAAAATCGTATAACGTATTCAATAGGAAGCTCAGAGCGACATCTAATACATAATCATATACGCATACCACAGTAGGTAGAACAATAAACCTACTGGATGAAACAAGATTGCTCGAGCACTATGCCTCCGACCACGACGTGCGACACCAGAGCCTGAACTGAAAACTGGGCACGGAAACCGAAAAGCCCAGGGGAAAGACAATAAACACGTTAGAATGAGTGGACGAAAATAAATGTCTTTCACCAGGTAATATATATGTTTAAAATAACATACGCGAGTCCAGGTAATTAAAATAACAAGTACACGAGGTAAAACTCACACTCCTCCAGTGTACTGAGCATGCAAGTAAAAATCCCACGGGGTCATTCATGGACACACACCGTGCTAGTACAGTCCGAATCACGGGATCTCGGACCCACACGTGATTCTAAGCCAGAAAGACCTCGGTTCCGGGGATACGCCCCTCGCCGGTCAGGTCGGGGTAACGCCCCGCCTGGGATGCCTACCATCGGGGATCAGCCGAGAGGCTAAGTGTATCGATACAACAACGTAACCAAGACTGTACTCTGTGTAAACCAAATCATAAACATTTCGATGCAAATGCATGAAACAGCATATAAGTGTATGTATACTCGTATGCGTATATCCGTATATGTATAATCGTATATTCGTAAAAACACATGCTCATATAATCTGTAAACTCAATACGCATGCTCAAGTTCATAAATCAAATAAAAGACTCGCAATCAATCCGTGAAAATAAATTGTCCACTCACAGACTAGCGTAACGCGATACGCGTTAACCCGTGATCCGGCGGAAAGTCCATCACCAAACGAACGATCACGAACACCTGAATATTCACAACGTCCAATATTCAAAGTCATAATCCGACAATACAATACAAATCTTGAGAAACAGCCGTTCTCGAAAACACGTGATTCAAAGTCGACGAATCGTCGAAAATCCATATATACCATCTCAATACCTCGCTTTACGTTCGGACGCTCAACTCGAAAAACGAACCTCCCCACTGCGATCGGGGCGCGATTTCGAGTCAAATGACATGCGACTTGCCGAAAGTCAAAAAGTCAACCCGTTGACCGCCGTCCACGGCGGCGCCACTGTTGACCGGAAGAATTCACGGCGGAGCAACCCCTATTCCATACAAAACCACCCACTGAGCAACTTTGTCAACTACACCGAAGTCCAATTCGCACTCTAACATGGTCAATTTCATGAAAACCCGAATGTTCACACAAATTTCAAATCCAAAATTCTCCTTCCACAATCAAAATTAGGATTCCAAACTTACATGGTAGCTTGCTAGTGATGAGAGCTACAAAGCCCACCCCAAAATTCAGCTCGAATCGGCTCGAAACATCAAACCCGAATTCACCATATTCCTCTCAAGTTTGGCCGGAAAATTCCCTCCCTTCCGGCGAGCCTTGCCGTGAAAGGAGGCCGGGGGTGAACTCGGGATGCCAAGGCGCATCGATTGGGACAAGTCCCGAGCTCGGAGGTGGCCGAACGGGTTCGCCACCGTGGAACATCGCCGTTCGCCGTCGGCCTTCACTCTCACCACCGAGTTGACTCAGTCAACTCGGTCAACTCCTCATTTAGAAATGTTGACTTTCCCATTTCGGTAACCTGCTATTTATAGCCTTTCCCAATTTGGAAACTCATAATTATCCATTTCGACGAACTTCAAACCCACGTAACTTCCTCGTCGTGATTCCGATCCCGATAATTCTTGCGGCTACAAACTCGTCTCGACGTACTCTTCAATAATCACCCGAAGTCAAAAACATCGGCCAAACGAATAAAAAGTCAACGGTTCACATCAACACACATTAAATCGACAAAATAGCCAACAATCGGAAATATTCGCAACTAAATCTTCGTAACTCCAAATCATGCTCCGGAAGTTCCCACGAACTCGAAATTAAATTCTGAACAACTTCCGTGAAGAAGCCGAGACCAAATTCTCGTCCCATAATTTAGTCGCGAACAAACCTGCCATTTAAATCCATTTCCGTCGAAACTTCAAATATTCATAACTAATTCCTCGGTCGTCCAAATAATGATCCGGAACCGCCCACGAACTCGTAATCACACGTAAAACGACTCTCGAGAAGAGACCCAGCTCCAATTTTCAGCCAATAATTAAGTCGTTAAGAAACTTTGGCGAGTAAATCCGTTATCGAAAATCCACGTCGATACGCTAACTCGCGAATTGAGCTGATTATACTTCTGATTTTGGTCAGGGTCGTCACAAATCCACCCCCCTTAGAAAAATTTCGACCTCAAAATTTCAAGCCTGCCAACTCAAAGTAGGAGCACTGCCTCTGCATACTGCTCAACTGCCTAGTGACCACATCAACTAAACAACTCTGACAACTGACTCCACAATAGGAGATAACTCCGTGCTGGGATCTCTGTACCCTCAAATTACAAATCTGAACTGGCTCCACACAAGCGCCAAGTGTTTCTGCATAAGGAACAAACAGGGTATACAACACGAAACCAACCTGAAACACAGTTCCGCCACACGGAACACAACTCGCACAAAAATCAATGTTATAGGCGACGCCGAACTATACGGCATAACATATCCTCGCCTATGACCACATAGGGGTCAAAACATCCTGGCAAATCATAACTCAATTCACACATCAATATAACTCAAACATCGGACTCGGGCAATTATCAACCCATTTCCGCTAATCTGACAGTTTGTGGTAGCACATCCACAAAATCAGAATCAAACATCAACTCAAACTCAAACCTGCTCCAACACAATGGAGTACATCATCCTCAATTCAACATCACACAGCATCAAAATCACAGTGGTCAACAAACCGGTACTGCATGCAATCTCAAACAATTGGAAACTGCTGGTCCCCAAATCCTCTGGAACTGTAATACCGAGGTCCACAACATGCCTTCCAAGGTCTGAATAGTCCTCAAAGATCACCCTCCAATCTGAGGATAAGAACCGGTACTAACTCGTAATCTGGTCCCCAATGCTCGCTGCAAATCTCGCCAACACTTTGTCGTAGATGATTATCTCGATCAGCGAACCGGAACACAGGTACACCACGTAGATGGCTAATCTCCGTCAAACACAGCTATACCAGCCTGCCACTAAAATCGTCACCGAAAGTACAAGGAACTGTACTGAGTTCGTCAAATGGTCCACAATGGTCAAACAACTGGCACCACAAACCAAACTGCACACACACACACACACACAACAGTAATCGCCATGTCTAACCGGAAATCTCAAATGGCTGACACATCTCGGCACGTCTCTGCCTCCTAGCCATCACCAGTCGACAAATGTGGCATCTGCACCCTCAAGCTGCTACATTACTCTTCATGTTGCGTTACGAGTAATAAACTCGAAGTATCTGATACATCTCCGTATCACTAGCGCCAAACGCGCGCAAAACCATGAGCCTCAACATCATCACACTCGAACACAGCTATCGTCAAGCTCATAACTCGGCTAATACGGAAACTCGAGCCACACATACACACATGAAACACTGAAATCCTGACTCTCGACTGAATGCATCAGCAACAACATCCCAGACGGATGGTCAAGTACAGTTTCTAGCCTTCCTCGAACAAACTCAAAGGTGCAGCCATAGTCGTTAATCAACTCCATCCATCAACACTGCCTCAAGCTCAAATCTGGCCGAAAATGCAAGTGGATGCAACTCAAGTGATCAGTGTACATCCTACACCACGCTGCACGCCATAACAGTAGTATCTCCAACTCTCTAGTGCTAACACAAGGACAGCTACACCCAAATCATACATAGGATACGTAGCTACATAAGGTTTCCACTGTCCGTAACCATGAGCCACCGCTCTGCTATACAGCATCAAAACACAATCGAATCCAAATCTCGATGCATCGCCGTAACCCACGTACTCGTCGTAATCGTCAGGTAAGGTCAAAACCGAAGCAACGGTCAACCATCCTCCAGGAGTAAGTAACTCTCCTCGCGTGCATCGAATCACTTGAACTCTACGCCTTCTCCGTCAATACGGAAAGTGAAGTGGCAATTCGGGAATATCCTGCACAAAGCCGTCGGTACAAGCCTGCAAAAACACAAGAGAAACTCTGGATCTCTGGTATACAGGTAGTACAACCCCAAATCAATACGGCTTCCATCTGGTCAGGACCTATGCCAACTCCCTCGAATAACATCACATGACCCAAAATCTTCACGCTAATCAACCAAAACTCACACTGGCTGAATCTCGCAAACAGCTGATCATGTCGCGAAGTCCGCAACACCGCTTGCAACTACTTCAGGTATTGGTCCTCACTCCTTGAGTACATCAGGATGTCGCCAACGAACATGACCGCAACTCGTCCAGAAACTGTCTGAACCCATGGTCCATCAAGTCCACACGATCTACGGGGGCATTGGTCAACCAATGAAGTGACCAAGAACTCCAGATGCATACACCGAGATCTGAAAGCTAACATAGTCACATCTGACTCATCAAACCTCCACTGATGGTATCCGGATCCGAAATCGATCTATGAAAAGACTGAAGCTCTCACAAGCTGACCAAACCACTCGTCGATCCGAAGCGGAGGATACTCACTCTCCTCTGAAGCAATTCAAACTTCCGGTAGTCAATACACCACTTCGTCAACCCATACAACATCAGTGCAAACAATGCAAGAGCACACCACGCAAATAGGTGGGGTCACATGGAATCTCCTGAAACCTCCTCCAGCAACTCCTGGAGTCGAAACAATAGCTTCATCAGCTCCGCTGGCTCCGAACGACAAGACGTCGGTAAAATGAGTCCAGCGTCCGGTACAAGCTCAATAGTGTAGTCGATCTCCCGAACTAGAGGAACACCTGGTAACTCCTCCAAAACACACCTGGAAACTCGGGAACCACCTCAATGTCACTAATGTCAGGTACAACAACCATAGTATCCACAACATGTGCTAAGCAAACAACATAACTCGTCTCCACCATCCGCTCGACCATCACCGCGAAACAGCATCTCGGGGAAAATCTGGTCGTCGAAACACAACCTCCTTCTCGAGGTACTCAAACACAGCCAAATGCATCGTCAGTAAGTCTATACTCATAAGCACACTAAAACCACAATGTCCAGCTATAACAGATCCACGGCTAAGCCATATCCTCCAACAAGGATCTCGCGACCTCCGGATGGATGCAACACTCTCCAAGACCTCGGAAGTGGAGATGCAGGTACAATCGCCATGGACATCAAGCAATAGTAACCTCGGAGAAAAGTCTGTCCTCAAACAAGGTCATGGCACGAACTCCAACATGCCCAACTAGCCGCCCACGTCAAATGCGACTTGCTGAATAACTCGTCAAAAGAGTACGTTGGTCAAACTCCAGGAACAGCATGAGGATCTCCTCGTAAACTCTGAGTTACCGAACCACTACAACAACTGGCTGGGGCACTCCCTCGTAACGTGACCCTCCTGGCCACCGAAACAGCAACTGAGAGTGTACCACAAACACAAGTCACCGCAACACCTACTGCGTGAAAGGATCACCAACGATCGCCTAAACTCATGCCACAGGAGCAAGTCCGCTACTCTGCGATCTCCGCCATCGTCAAACGGATCAGCAGAGGATCCTCAACATAATCAAAAAGACCACAGCCTGATGAAGTCACTGATCCCGAAGTGTCGGAACTCAACCTCATCAAAACATCTCGACTGAATCCCTTTGCCTCAAATCATCACATCAAAAATCGTGTACACCTTACCTTCCTCAATAGCCTCGCCACTGAGTGCAACACACTAAGCTCCTCACGGATATCTCGAGGCACAACAATCAGACTCTCTCTGATGCTCAGGCTCAAACTCATCTCGAACCTCGTACACAGCTTCCTCTGAAGCCACATAACACTTACACACGGAAACAAACATGTGAACAATGCATCTCCGCCTCAGGTGGGTAACACTCCACATTCAATTGCTGGGTAGCCTGATAAACCATTACCGTATAAACAACACTCTGAATGTAGGCCATGGAGTCGCAACCAGAACTCACACAATATCAGCCCACCAAATACAACAAACTGACTCAGGCACACATCACTGCCACAAATCTCAGCTCTGAGGCAACATGTAGACGCTCATATACACATCCACAGGCAAACCGTGCCACACAATTCTCTGAACTCTGAATACTCATCCAAATCCACAATCTCTGGCAAATCGCGCGTCGATTGATCCTCAACAGGATCCACAACCGAAACGACACAAAAAGCCGTCAGGAGGCATCCTAACGAATAAAATATCGTTCACAACACGTGGAACGTAATCATGGAACTTCAAATATTTGAAAGCATACAACACCCGGAATTTGATGATTATCCGCCGGCCGGTCGGGTCACCATTCCAGACATGCTGTACATTCTCAAATATCATTAGTAAACACGACTACAGAAGTCTACAGAACCTATAACCTAATGCTCTGATACCAAGCTGAAAGGACCCAACCCCGATTTAGCCCTCTAAATCAGAATCAAACCCCTTCGAAAACACGAACCAACAAAAACTTTTCAAAATTTGGGCAGAGTTTCGTTACTAGCGTGGAATTACCATTACCTGCACGCGGAAAATACACTTCATCCTATGCCACAAAAAGCAAACCGTGGGCACCAATCCCATCCGGATTTCTCAATATATCAACAGTAAAGTAAAATAGTAAATGTATATGCACTTTACTGAAATCCAGTGTAAAATCGTATAACGTATTCAATAGGAAGCTCAGAGCGACATCTAATACATAATCATATACGCATACCACAGTAGGTAGAACAATAAACCTACTGGATGAAACAAGATTGCTCGAGCACTATGCCTCCGACCACGACGTGCGACACCAGAGCCTGAACTGCAAACTGGGCATGGAAACCGAAAAGCCCAGGGGAAAGACAATAAACACGTTAGAGTGAGTGGACGAAAATAAATGTCTTTCACCAATTAATATATATGTTTAAAATAACATACGCGAGTCCAGGTAATTAAAATAACAAGTACACGAGGTAAAACTCACACTCCTTCAGTGTACTGAACATGCAAGTAAAAATCCTACGGGGTCACAAGGACACACACCGTGCTAGTACAGTCCGAATCACGGGATCCCGGACCCACACGTGATTCTAAGCCAGAAAGGCCTCGGTTCCGGGGATACGCCTCTCGCCGGTCAGGTCGGGGTAACGCCCCGCCTGGGATGCCTACCATCGGGGATCAGCTGAGAGGCTAAGTGTATCGATACAACAACGTAACCAAGACTGTACTCTGTGTAAACCAAATCATAAACATTTCGATGCAAATGCATGAAACAGCATATAAGTGTATGTATACTCGTATACGTATATCCGTATATGTATAATCGTATATTTGTAAAAACACATGCTCATATAATCCGTAAACTCAATACGCATGCTCAAGTTCATAAATCAAATAAAAGACTCGCAATCAATCCGTGAAAATAAATTGTCCACTCACAGACTAGCGTAACGCGATACGCGTTAACCCGTGATCCGGCGGAAAGTCCATCACCAAACGAACGATCACGAACACCTGAATATTCACAACGTCCAATATTCAAAGTCATAATCCGACAATACAATACAAATCTTGAGAAACAGCCGTTCTTGGAAACACGTGATTCAAAGTCGACGAATCGTTGAAAATCCATATATACCATCTCAATACCTCGCTTTACGTTCGGACGCTCAACTCGAAAAACGAACCTCCCCACTGCGATCGGGGCGCGATTTCGAGTCAAATGACATGCGACTTGCCGAAAGTCAAAAAGTCAATCCGTTGACCTTTGACCGCCGTTGACCGCCGTCCACGGCGGCGCCACTGTTGACCGGAAGAATTCATGGCGGAGCAACCCCTATTCCATGAAAAACCACCCACTGAGCAACTTTGTCAACTACACCGAAGTCCAATTCGCACTCTAACATGGTCAATTTCATGAAAACCTGAATGTTCACACAAATTTCAAATCCAAAATTCTCCTTCCACAATCAAAATTAGGATTCCAAACTTTCATGGTAGCTTGCTAGTGATGAGAGCTACAAAGCCCACCCCAAAATTCAGCTCGAATCGGCTCGAAACATCAAACCCGAATTCACCATATTCCTCTCAAGTTTGGCCGGAAAATTCTCTCCCTTCCGGCGAGCCTTGCCGTGAAAGGAGGCCGGGGGTGAACTCGGGATGCCAAGGCGCATCGATTGGGACAAGTCCCGAGCTCGGAGGTGGCCGAACGGGTTCGCCACCGTGGAACATCGTCGTTCGCCGTCGGCCTTCACTCTCACCACCGAGTTGACTCAGTCAACTCGGTCAACTCCTCATTTAGAAATGTTGACTTTCCCATTTCGGTAACCTGCTATTTATAGCCTTTCCCAATTTGGAAACTCATAATTATCCATTTCGACGAACTTCAAACCCACGTAACTTCCTCGTCGTGATTCCGATCCCGATAATTCTTGCGGCTACAAACTCGTCTCGATGTACTCTTCAATAATCACCCGAAGTCAAACACATCGGCCAAACGAATAAAAAGTCAACGGTTCACATCAACACACATTAAATCGACAAAATAGCCAACAATCGGAAATATTCGCAACTAAATCTTCGTAACTCCAAATCATGCTTCGGAAGTTCCCACGAACTCGAAATTAAATTCTGAACAACTTCTGTGAAGAAGCCGAGACCAAATTCTCGTCCGATAATTTAGTCGCGAACAAACCTGCCATTTAAATCCATTTCCGTCGAAACTTCAAATATTCATAACTAATTCCTCGGTCATCCAAATAATGATCCGGAACCGCCCACAAACTCGTAATCACACGTACAACGACTCTCGAGAAGAGACCCAGCTCCAATTCTTGGCCAATAATTAAGTCGTTAAGAAACTCTGGCGAGTAAATCCGTTATCGAAAATCCACATCGATACGCTAACTCGCGAATTGAGCTGATTATACTTCTGATTCTGGTCCGGGTCGTCATACCAATATTTGTCGCTTGGATTAAACTTAGCAGATTAGTTACGCCTGTTTGCATATGTTTTTATTTAATAAGAGTATTGTAAATAATTTTCAAAATAACAACATAAAATATTTATCATTATCATATTACAACATATAACATAATAACTAGTAGTCTTCCTCTTCGTCATCTATGCCATCATCAGCTTCATCTTCCTCTTCCTCATCGAATTCGTCGTCGTCGATATCATCTCAGCCATCACCAGTTGATTCTTCATTCTCTTCGTGTACTTCTAAATCGAATTGGACATTAGATGCATCAATATGGTAAAATTGTATTGAACTTAGTGTGTCCTCTTGGTAAGGCTCTATGATTTGATTCCCTGAAGGAGGCCTTTTATCTTCTGTTGCCAATACTTCGGCATTGTATACATTTCGGTGCGACATTTCTTGCACCACCTTCCAAGTACCACCCGCCGCAGGATCGTCCAAGTAGAACACTTGTTTTGTCTTCATCGCAAGACAAAATGGTGAATTCTCATAGTCACTAGTGTTTGTATCCATTGATATCAGACCATGATCTACCTTGACGGTGCCAATTTCTTCGACATCTAGGTCGTTAGTGGTGTTGTGCCATATACCTTTGAATAACACGACTGACATATTGTCTGGATAACATACCTCAACTACATAGTCAAGATTTCCATAGAAGTTTCCAACTTTCGTGCTTAACATCACCTCGCTATTTTGAGTCACGAAACTTTGATCTCTATCGAATGAGACATACTTGATAGTGGTTACATAGCACACCTTACAAATCCGAGTGAATTGCGGACTCGAGCCAAAGACCATATACCCCTGTTCAAGTTAAGGTCTTGAGCATCATGTAGGTTCTTTGCCTGAAAAATAGATGATGCATGTTAGCATTATACTATCTAGGGTTTAGGATCTTTTTTGTTGAGAAAAAATTGTGCTATTTTCGTACATATCTTAAGAACCATCGATGGAAACTCCTCCTCATGGGGAGCTCGTCGTAATCGCTACTATATTTCGCTATATACGCCTGTAAATGAGTGTCCATCTAATATTGAGCTTCTTCTATATTCGTCAAAATTTGCCAATGAGCCTCAGCTCTTTGCTCCTCTGATAACCTGATATTTTCGGTGGTACCCATAATGTAAGGCTGAACTAACTGCGAAACACAGCTAATATTCCATATTGGGGGATTGGGATCTTCATGTACCTCCAATTGCAGATAAGACTTACAATACCTCACCGACTCCGATGACACATACCTTTCTACAATACTCCCCTCGGGGTAACATGTATTACCCATTGACTTTTATATATTCACATAATTGCCTATAAAATGTGGTATACGATTAGTGCATATATACAGTTAGTGTAATTTAAGTTTTAACAAAAAGGAGAATATTTGGTTGGTGCACGTACCTTTCCATCGGAAAATGTACTGGGCCAGTAAGCATAACTTGTTTAAGAAGGTGAACCATGAGATGAACCATAGAGGTGAAAAAATGTGGAGGAAAAATTAACTCCATATTGCAGAGAATCATCACTATCTCAACTTCCATCTCTTGAACATCTGCCTTCTTTAACTCCCTAGCACGTAATTTCCGAAACCAATTTGACAATGCTATCAATAGCTTCACGACGTTATTTGGAAAAAATCCTCAGATAACCACTGAAAGAAGACGTTGAAGCAGGACATGGCAATCATGCGTCTTCAATCCATAAAACTTTTTATCGGTTAGTTTGACCTTATTTCTCAAACTCCCCGCATAGCCAAGTGGATACCTAGCATAGCGAAACCATTCAAATACTTCTTCACAGTTTTCCTCTTTAACTAAAAAGGGTGTATGAGGAACATTTCCCGTCTTCTTCTCAGCTTCTGATTGATGCTGACTTTTGCAGATTTTCCTTTTCTCCAACGCTTCGCGAACCCTTGGACCATCCTTGGTCTTCCCTTCAATTGCAAGAATGGTGCTAAGGATAGCATCACACACTTTCTTTTCAATGTGCATGATACCTAAGAAGTGCCTGATTAACAACGAAGACCAATAGGGAAGCAACCAAAATACGCTCTCGTGGGTCCAACATTGTTTGTTATGTGCTGAGTAAGGGACCAGAAAATCTGGATGATGGCTAAGAGTGTTGTAATTATGTGACCTAATTTCCTCTAAAATTTTATCTCCGTCTTTATGAGCTGGTATTTTTTCCCACTCTGGCTTCCCATTAAATGCCAAACTTGATCGCATCGAGTTTGTCTCGTCGAGCCATTTACGATGCCTTTCATAAACAATTCTTCCACAAATATGCTCTGCTGTCAGCTCACCTAGACAAATTGGACAAGCCTTGTACCCTTTCACCGTTGAGCCCGCAAGCATCTCTAAACCAGGAAAGTCACTTTTAGTACACATTAACGCTGCCTTCATCGTGAATACATCATTGTCCACTTTGTCAAAAGTAGAGACTCCATTTTCTCACAAGTCTTTGAGCTCGTCGATCAATGGACGAATGAGTACACTAAGGCACTTTCCTGGAAATTTAGGGCCAGGAATCAACACGGCTAGCATATTATATTCCTTCCTCATACACATATTAGGGGGTAGATTAAATGGCATCACAACCACGGGCCATGTACTATGCTGGGTTGACATTATTCCAAATGGACTAAAATCATCTGTTGCCAATCTAAGCCGCATATTTCTTCCCTTAATGTTGTCGAAACTTGGAAATGTCTTGCTAAAATGTTGCCATGCTTCTCCATCAGATGGGTGTCGGAGGGTACTTTCATCTAGTCGCCTCTTCTTATGCCATCGCATATGCTTTGCAGTGTGTGAGGACATAAATAGGCGTTTCTACCTAGGAGTGAGAGGGAAATACCATATTATCTTTTTTAGAATGTCAGCCCTATATGGCTTATATCTTTCAGTACCATATACTGGACAAGTCCTACGGGTTTTATTTTCAGCTCCCCTGAATAGGTAATAGTTGAACTCACAAACATGAATTTTTTTCATATCCAAGAGAAAGATCCTTGATGATTTTTTTAATTCTCGAATAACTCACAGGGAAATTATGCCCTTTAAAAAACTTATGCAACCATTCACATAATTTATCAACACTCGTATCCGACCATCCATTTTCAACTTTAATTTTCATTGCATGTAATATGGCACTTAATACAGTTTTTTCACTCCCTTCATACAATGGGGTTTCCGACTCCCTTAGAAGCCTTTCATACTTAGCATAATCATCATCTACCATGTCATTGAAGTGAACTTCAGCATTTTCTTCAACAACATGATGTGGTGCATCTCCATGGTATCCAAGATAGTATGGAAATACATCTTGTATAATCTCCACAGTTGGGATCACTAAAGAACCCGCAACACTGGAAGCCTCGACTCTGTCTTTAAGCCACTGTCTTCGTCGACTGATCCTTGTCGATTGACCAAAAACTTCTCCATATAGGTGCCGAACTGTGTAAGTCGGATTCAAACCATGATGATAAATCTCTACGATATCCTTATAATAAGCGCCATTTTTACAAATTGCGCATGGGCAAGGGAGATACTGGGTTCCAATAGTGTGAGTCTTCACAAAATTGATGAAGTTAAGTACGCCTGTTATGTTGTTAGGGTGTGTATAATGATGATTCATAAAAAATTTGTCGGGGACATCATCCATGTTTCCTGTCATAACATAAATAGACAATATGCATAAGGTTAGCACACAACATTTATGATACAATCAAAACCTGTCCCAACACTTCTTCTCCTTATTCCTCCAAGTTGGGTCCTATCCCTTTCAGGAGAACACGACTTTTGCTAACCCTCTTGCACCCATGTGGTTTCAGCTACAAGTTTTAGAAATTTCGGCAGCATCTCCCTATAGTTCCTCAAGTGCACAAAAATATAAACAATCTAATTTGCACTCGAGGAACATTGTACTGAGACACTGTCGAAAATATATCCGAAAATTGAAACTGAAACCACATGAATAGCAAAAGGATCAACAAAGTAGTGTTCAACTAAAGTGTCCAAAAATGGGACAATTCGAGAATCAAGAACTCATCTCGATCAACTAGATGAGTTGTTGATTCTCAAACGGGAGTTCTAAGCTAATAAACACCACAATTTCAATATTCTAACACTAAAACAACAACAAAACACAAAATTCAACACAACATCATCCAATTTCCATTAACCAACATAAACAACCATTTAAATTGAATTAATACATAATATGCTCTCAAAGAGGGATAAATAGAAGGAAATTGAGCTAATCTTACTTAAGAATCAAAGAATTGGCAACAAAAGCCTTCCAATCTCACTTTCTTCTAACTTCTCCCTCTTCTCCTCCAAAAACAGATGCAGAACCCGACTGCATCTGTAAACCTAAATTTTACCTATATATACAGGTTGCATTAAGACGAAATACAAAGGTAGATGAAAAAAAAATTAAGCGACGAAGTTTGACTAATGTTCGTCGCTTCGTTTATATTTGAGCGACGACTTCACTTACCTTTGTCGCTTCAACATTTCTTTAGCGACGAAGATTGAATGTCGTCCCAAAACATGATGCTGGGATAAACGGAGGCGACAAACTTTGTATATTGGTCGCTTCAATTTTTTTGTAAGCGACGAATATTGACCAATATTTGTCGCTCCATGTTTTGTAAGCGACGACATCAATAGTTGTCGCTTAGATTAGTTGAAGCGACGAAAATATTTTTTTCTTTTCATTTTTGGTCGCTTGAATCAAGATATCCAGTAGTGTGTTTGGATCCAGGGTTCAAATCCAAGGTTGGTAGATTAGCTGTTCATCATGCTATCAACCACGTCTCTCAACCTTGATGATGGCCGGTAAACCATATTAAACAGTACAGTTAGTTAATAATATGTGGACGTGTTTATGTTAACGTGCATATGATCTAATGCGTTTGCTCCGTTTTCTCATTCAGTTCTACAAATTAAGTTGCATGTCAATGTCCTTAAATAACACAACAAGAATGAATGCCTGTATTATCTTTAATGAGTCATTGGCTAAAGAAGGAGAACATATGAGCTGAATGGAAGTATGGAAGAACTCCGGCCATATGAGAAACTACCCTCCCATACGAAATGCCCTAAAGTCCACCATGTAGATAGAATTTGGCAACAATTTTTCTCGATGATGAAATATAGCAAAAAGTTGCATAGAAACTTCCTGGGTCAGTTCATGCCACAGCTAGCATGCAAATTACCTTTTCCCGCTCCACTTATTGGAAAGAGGCTTTTTTTAACAAGCCTTTTCTTAATCTACCCATCATAAATTTTTATTCCCGGCCATTTATATATGTTACCTATAGCTGGCAAGCTCATACAGTCTAATCTACTAGGAGAAGCAGACAAATTGGTGAAGAGGTCAATGCAATTCGTGCATCTTCTTCGACCTTGCTTTCTGTTCATCTTGTAGAACACAAAACAGCAAAATAAACACACATCATTATCCAAGTATAGAATATATATAACACTTGCACAATGATAATGGCTTCAGTTTTTTCCCTTAATAAAATCCTTTGTTCCCAAGTTGGATTTGTTTATCTCTTATAACTTAAGTTTTTCTTCAAGAATATTTCCCCCCTCACTCCCACTACCGCACAAGTCTTAATCCAAAGTGTTATCCATTATTGAAACCCACCTCCCATGTTTAAAACAAAGAGTATATATATTATTTGCTTTGATAGATAAAATTGTGGGATGCACATATTAATCGTTCTTTAAAAAGAAGGGAGCAATACTTTATCAACCATGACAAATTATCTTGTTACGTGTGCCATTTTGCGGTGCATGCCCTATAAATGGTAGTGATGCAACTGATGACGCCAATGACATATATATTCTGGCTTCAATTTGTATAATAAAGTGCTGGTTCTATAAATAACGTATGATGAGGATGGGATTAACATCAAGTATTTTTTAATCTTTAAACTCTTAAGTAAGATGATAAAATCCACAAAGATCTAACTAAGGTCGATCTTCAGCTAGATCAAAGCCTCATATGGCTTGCCCAGTATCAAGATGAACTGATATGGAAGATCAAAGAACTGAAGAACAATGCCGGCCTATTAACTAACTAACAGAACAACTTAGAAATTCTAATTGCAAGGGCTAGCTTTCAGTACCCTGAAACTAAAATGGTTTTTGTGTTTAATTAATTATGAAATAAATGCAGTGCAGTTAAAACTTAAAATGATAGTTGCTAGCTAGCTACTTACTGACTTGCACATACATCATCATTTCCCTAAAAGCAATGAACAAAAAGGAAACTTCTTTTTACCATGTACTGTCAGAAACATACCAACTCTTCCATGCTCTCTATCTTTCACAGGAACCAGTAGTCCAAAATCATGAAGATCTTTCGCCCATCCCTAGCCTTGCTGCTCTCATCGTTTACTTTCTTCTTCCATCCAAATCATGTTTGATTCATCTCACAGTCAGCATCAGTAGTACATCATGACCTTTTCCTCTGTCTTGTTTTCATCAAACAAAAAGTAGTTGCAACCACCACTAGTGGTAGTGCCACTGCTGAGTAACTGTTTAATCTCTTCAAGACCATAATTCAATGGAGCCTGATCAAGACCAAGGCCATTCTCTGACACCATGATCTTCTGGTTGTTTGCTTCAACACCATTATAGTAATAGTTTTGCAGACCCAATTGTACTCCACCATAACCAGTACCATAGCTCCCATCAGAAGAACTGCAGCTTGCTTCAGTAGTGGTACTCCCAAACATCAAGGTATTGTCTTTGGCTTCATAGTGTTGCATTATGCGTTGACTCCCGAAACCTTCTTGATTCTCTTGAAATTGAAGATGTGTATTAGTAGCAGTACAAGTACTACTCAGAAGACTTGGTGAAAATGGGATATGGGGTTCCAAATCAGATCTACTGAAAGACCTGGTTGGATAGTATGGGGTACTAGTGTTGCTGTTTTTGTGGCTACTTTTGTATGATGATGGTGAAGCTGAAGTTGTTGGACTTTGGTGATGAAGAAGAGAAGAGAAGGTGGCTGTGTAAGGATTAATTACGCCCATCATGGAATATTGGCCGAGTTTCTTCTTGAGCTTTGTGTTCCAGTAGTTTTTGATATCATTGTCAGTCCTTCCTGGCAATTGAGCTGCTATAATGGACCACCTGCACTTGGAAAAATGCAACCAAGTAAAGATCCATGAGAAGAATATTGTCACCGAGCACTGGCTGTAGAGATCCAATCTTGGCATGCATGCAATGAACCCAAGAATTAATTTAGCAAATCTTCCCATGGCATATATTCTTGTACATGTAAAACTTTTTCTCCAGCCTACCCTCTTTCCCAGAAAAATAAAATAAGAATAGATTTCTGTAGTCTTAGAAAACATGAAGAAAATGGATATAAACACTGGAAATCCAGTAAACATGAAGAAAATGGGATATAAGCCAAGAGAAAAGTGAGTTAAAAGCTTCAAGCTTGTTAACTACCTGCTTCCAATGCTAGCAAAGAGGTTGCAGATGATCTTATCTTCTTCATCAGAAAACTCTCCATGTTTAATGTTGGGCCTGAGATAGTTGAGCCATCTTAGTCTGCAACTTTTCCCACATCTCCTAAGACCTTCGAGCATGTCAATCATTCACTAATTATCACACGAACTAGCTAGCTATAAAGAAAAGAAATGATTTCATGTGAGAAATAGAAAGCAAAAAAGCTACCAGCTTTCTGTGGAAGAGCAATCCAGTTCCCTCCGGTCCCATACTTTTGTATATACTCTTTAAGCTGTGCATCTTCTTCAGGTGACCATGGCCCTTTCTTCACATTATCCTTATCACAGCAAGGAGCTCTCCCCATCTCTTCAAGCCAAGTTTTCTCTGAGAAACCAAGAGGCTAGGCTCTTTCAAACCAGGCTAGCTACCTTGTGGTAATGCACTTATGACTTATGTGGAAGATGAGTCCTTCACCTTTATGTTTCATATATGAAGGACTTGGATTTGGGTGACTTGCGGATATTATTAATTGATGGGCAGGAGAAGTCAAAGGACATGCCTCTCCAATTTCAATCATATAGCAAATAGCACACTACCTTACTTTTCTCCTTTCTAACCCGTATTCTTGTTTGATTAGCTATACCCTATACCCTAAAGTGTGTGTCTATAGCCCTATCAGAACTTTCTATCATAAACAAATAAAACACCTCTCACAGGTCTACTGGTATAGGCCTTACTTTGTCTCTTCCTTCTGCTACAACACAAAGAATCCAAAGCCTCCTCAGTTAGTCTCGGACCTGACAATAATACGGTTCGATCCTGGAGAATAATTACGGGTAAAAACGGATAATGGATATGGGTGTATCTAAAAATTAATTTTTAAAAACGGGTATGAGGCAGGTATGATATTTCAATATTCGTACTCATACCCAACCAATAAAAATATTAAATATAAAAATATTACATATTTATTATAGAATTAATGTTTTTTATAATAATTTATTTTTTAAATAAAATTTGGAGATAAACAATCATACATTTTCCTATTAAAGCCACTTAGCAAGTATATGAGCTACAATAATAGTCTCTCGCTGAATGTGTTTGAAGGAGGTGTTCGGAGACTGGGAGAGTAGACTTAGTAGAGTAACTATAACTTCACATGAGTCCTACAATTCGGGAGGTCCTGTGTCCAAATCCTGGATGGCTTTGACATGGATGAGGGAGTCAGAGCTATACCGTATCGGATTGAGGCCGTGTTCCAAGTTCAGTTGACACGCCTCAAATGCACCTACAATTTCCACTGATAAAGGGGAATAAAGCCCCTCAATGCGTCGAGCAAAACCCATAAAAAATTTGTCTAGCCAATCACGGACCACCACACTAATACTTCCTCTTACTTAATTGTGGTCAAAACCTCCATCCATGCAGATACAGTAACGCCCTATCGGGGGAGTTCACCATTTCTGAGGGAGACGGACAGGTTTAGGAAGTGTCTTGTTCATGTAAACATAATGCTCGTGCCAAGCCAAGGTATGGATTCTAGTAGCTTCACCCACGAATTCCATTTTGTTCCATACTTTTTCATCCCGACCTTTCCAGATAGACCAGAAGAAAGCGACTAGTTGGCTAATTTTATATAAGCGAGACTTGTATTACTAGTATTTAAAAATTATAGCACGAAATCAATTCATATTCTTTGGATTGATGAATTTGCTTATAATAGTTTTTTTATTTTTTTTACAGGTAACGAGTGGGTACGAATACTCTAGTATCCAACGGAAATGGGGGCAGGTAATACCCAATATAATATTACGGGTATCGGGGCGGGTATGGGTACAAAATATGGACTTGGGTATGGGTACAGTATTTTGATATTGGTACCCTACCCTACCCATTGGCATGCCTACTCGAACCATATCATATAAAAAATAAAAAAGTGTATTTTTGCTCACACCCTCTAGTTAACCTGTAAGCATCACATCCCCGTATAATTGTGACACCTCATAAGAGGTTTAATCTATGGTTAATTCTATATATATGATAATTATATATTATAGTTATGTCTAATTATGATATTATCTGTTAAGGAAATAGAATCATGATAATATTATCTCCTACATAAATACAATCACTTCACATTGAGAGATTCTTACTATCAACGTGAAAAATATTTTTGACTCATGATACAAGCTCGAGGTTTTATACCATCACTGATATTGAACCTCCCGGATACCATATATTAACATCTTTTAAACTAAAGCTTGTGGTATATTGTTCTGATCAAAGAACCAATTCATGCAATCATTCCTAAATATAACATTAATTACTCACTACTACATATATCAAAAATAAAAATAAAAATATAGAACTTCCAACGATATTCTTGGAACAAATCCACTTAATTATATGAAATGCTCGATCAATTCATTTATTCTTCAACTGTGCAGCATAACTGATAAAGTTTTTGAAAAGTGCAATTGTTCTCGAAACTTATGTTAAAGGAGTGTGTACTTAATTCGTACGTCCAAAATGACCAACACATCTAATAATTTCTTCTAAATTCTAAATTTCTAATGGTTGTTTAGTTTTGAAGAGTGGTTCTTCTATTTTAACATGTTCTGATCTTCTATTTATCTTCATTCGAATTCTAAAATCTGTAGAATAACTAAAGAATCTCGCTACCGCCGCAAATACTATAGCCGACGAGATTATGTAAAACTATAGCCGACGAGCAAAAAATCTCGTCGGCTATAGTGCAAAAAAATAATTTTTTATTTTTATTTTTTAAAAATTCGTCGGCTATAGTACTATAGCCGACAAAAATGGATAAAAAACTTGTCGGCTATACTATTACCGACGGGTTTTAGCCGACAGATTTTAGCCGACGACCCCTAAAAATCATCGGCTAAAGTCCGTTGGTTAAAACCCGTCGGTAATAGTATAGCCGACGAGTTTTTTATCCATTTTCGTCGGCTATAGTACTATAGCGGACGAGTTTTTTTAAAATAAAAATAAAAAATTATTTTTTCCACTATAGCCGACGAGATTTTTTGCTCGTCGGCCATAGTTTTACATAATCTCGTCAACTATAGTATTTATGACGGTAGTGTCTTTTAAAACTTCCTCTTATTTTTCACGTTGAATTGACAGCAAAAATATTTGAATGTGAAGTGATTGCATTCATTTAGGAGATATAATTATCATAATTCTGTTTTCTTAACAAATAATATCATAATTAGTCATAAGTTTAAAATATTATTATCATATAAAGTTAACCATGGGTTAAAACTCTCATAGGTTTCACAATTTAATGGGGATGTGATGTTCACTCCTTAACTAGGGAGTAGGAGCAAAAATACACTCCATATAAAAATGATAAAACATTAGGCTCGATCACCGGGCAATATATATAATGCATTAGAGACCAATGCATTAATAACATATGTATGTATTAATCAAATGTGGTAGTGATAATTAAATCTTATGGAAGTGCAAAATTATATGTGAATGTAAACATTTTTGTTTTGATTTTTGAAATGTCTACATTCACATCCAACAAGAACGTACATAGATAATTTTGCACTTAAAAAACTAAATGAAGAGTACAGTAAAACCTTGTTAAATAAAAATTTGATTAATTAATAACTTCGCTTAAATAATATTTTTTCCCGGTCGCCCGACTCCCAGCCAAATCATATTACTAGCAACCTCACTAAATATATAAGATAATATTTTTTTTTTCTTTCTAATTCCTTTAGGTTCCTTCTTTTTTGTCTAATGCATAAAATCTCGATAAGTTAATAAATTATTATTTTATGAAAGTGCAAAATTATCTGTGAATATATATATGTAAATATTTTTGTTTTGATTTTTGAAATGTCTACATTCACATCCAACACAAACATAGATAAATTTGCACTTAAAAAACCAAATGATCGAAGAGTACAGTAAAACCTTGATGAATAAAAATTTGATAAATTAATAATTTCGCTTAAATAATATTTTTTCCCGGTCGCCCGACTCTCGGCCAAATCATATTACTAGCAACTTCGCTAAATTCATAAGATAATAACTTCTTTTTTTCTTTTTAATTCCTTTAGGTCGACCTTTAGGTTTTTTTTTCTAATGCATAAAATCTCAATAAGTTAACACTACCAGAATAAATACTTTAGCCGACGAAATTAATAAAATAGGTCGACGACTTTTTTTTTCGTCGGCTATATTGTACTTTACTTGATGAAGAAAAGAAGCCATTTGTTAAAGTATATACTCATCAGCTAAAGTTTTTAAGACGATAGAAAAAAAACTGTTGTCAGTTTTAGTTGAAAAAAATTGTTGGCTAAAGTGCGACTTTAGCTAACGAAAATTTTGACTTTAGCCAACGATATTAAAGTTGTCGGGTATAGTCATCGAGTTTTAATCCCAGATCTGCCCAGACCTCCCCCTCATCTCCAAAAATTAGCCATAATTTCCAGACCGCCCCCACCTCTCTGTCTCTTTGCCCAGATCCCCACCATTGCCGCCCACAGCCAGAACACCGCCAACAAGCCCAGACCACCGCCTCTCTCTCTCTCTCTCTTAGATTAGGTTTTAATCAGATTAGGTTGTGATTTTTACGATTGTTAGGAATGATTATTGTTGATTAATGGTTATTGGTAATGAATTTTTGGTTAAGAATGATTAGGAATGTTATTATTGAATTTTGAGATTTGTTTTGGAATTAGGGTTTAGGTAAAATTGTGTTTGTTAATGAAAATGTGTTTTGTTTTCATTTTAGGTGTTGTTGTCTATTGTGGAATTGTGGAAAAATTGCAGATTCTGGATTTCTATTCCCAAAATCTAGGTCGTGGGAATAGAAATCCAGAATTTGCATTTTTTTTTCTTTCAGAAATCTGCAGACTTTAGTCGACGAGTTTCAAACTTTCATCGATGACAAAGTCGTCGGCTTAAAGTCCATACTTTAGCCGACGACTTGTTTTGTCATCGGTTAAAGTCCATAATTTAGCCGACGACTGTCGTTTCTATCATCAGCTAAAGTATGGCCGACGACACTATAGTAGACAAATGTTCGTCGGCTATAACTTTAGCCAACGAAAATATCTAACAGGCTGACGATTTTTTTCGTCGGCTATAGTTCTTTTTCTGGTAGTGTAATAAATTATTAATTTATTGATAAATTTATACATGTATTATTCATTTATCGATAAAATAATAATCACATTAAAGGAATAATTTATTCGATCTCAAAGTTATTCATTTATAAAGATTTTACTGTAGAAATAAAGAATATTGGCTTTAATTAAGTTCATGTTTAGAGTTGTTTAAAATATTTTTCACTTCAATATGGAATATCTATATAAGCGTCAATGTGGATATTTAACGGCAAAACTTAACGGACCGTCCAAAATAATCAACTTTTTAAAGTACATGAAATGAAATGAAATAATGAAACTGAAAATGATAGATATTGAAATGATCATCGAACAAACCATTCGTTATCACATTTTGAACGGCTACAAATTTTAGCACCAACAGAAGTGTGATAAAAGAAGCAACTTCAATCATATATCAAGAGAAAATACATGCATGGAATAAAAATGATTTGCATGCTAGCTTTAGTCTTTCCAAGCAAACTAAGTTCTACGTACTTAAAAGTAGTGTCACGGTGTCACCCCCATGCTAGGTTGGTAGCTTGAGGCATATATAACAGGCGAAATTTTCAAATAAAGATTTTATAATGAGGATTTTTGATGAATACTTTTTATAAAATTGTTATTAGAGTCATTGATAACATTTTTACAAAGTTAACCGTTAGATGTTTAGATATTGATGAGTAGATCATTTCTATAAATATTCATCCAAATTGAAAATCGTTAAGGTATTGAACAAGATCAAATCAATGGACGAACCAAAATTGTCAAACATACAGTACCGTTTATGTTCATAAGTGATAAATCTTGATTATGAATAACTTAATGGTTTTCAATTTTTGTGAAATTTTGCATGAGTGATCCACTCATCATTATCTATCTGACCAAGGGTGGATTTTTCAAAATATAAAGAAAAAGTGGGTTTAATGAGAAGGTACACTACCAGAATACCTTTGTTAGAAGACGGAAAAACTTTAAGTTCGTCGCCTAACATATATTTGGGCAACACATGTTAAAAATGTCGGCTTAGCTTACAAATTCGTCTTCTAATATTCCATTAACCGACGGAAACATTTTCCATTAACAATCCCTCAGCCAATAAAGATGTAAGACGATAGTTTTTTGGCGTCGCCATTATTTGTCGTCCAAGAAATACCAAAACGAAGGCTTTTAGATTCCGTCGCCATTTTCGTCGTCTCAGTTAATGTTAACCAACGAAAATTATTCTGTCTCCTGAGAGTCTGTTAATATACAAAACTTACTAACTATGCAAGGGATAATTTCTGTCAGCTAAGAGAATCTTCATTAAGGGCCAGTTCCATTTCCTGATCGAAGCCTTATCTCCTCACAACCCTCCAAACACTATCTCAACACCCCCTCCGGCGATTTTTTGATCTCTAGCGAAAAAACTTATTCGAAGCCTCCTAAAGCATTCTTGAAGCTTCATATATTGGTTAGTGTTTGTATATACTATTTTTTTTTTCAAATATTTCAGTGTATTGTGAGGTTAAGCGGTGATTGAATTCCGGCAAAAGTTTTCTGGTAAAATTTGTCTTGGGTACCTAGCTAGAATCTCGCTCTTGATTTATAATGCTAGCTTTTGCATGAAATGTTAGATCGATTAGTAGCTATGTTGACAAATTATCGATTTATGGATGAAATATATATATATATATTATTTAGTTTAATTTGGGTTATGTAACTTAGTAACTTTTGGGTGTACATATATGTAAAAATGATTATTGATCGATATCAATATAGGTAGCTAGATTATGTACATGATATGGAAGAAAAATAATTAAGCTGGTATATATATCTAGGGTCTTGAAACGTGTGAAGATTATTGGTTCTAGCTAGCTTGATATAAAGATTAAGGTTCTAAATTTTATTGGCCAGACAATTTATTATTTCGCTCATTACAAGGTATGTATTTATGCAGAATATGGACAAAAGCTAGTTATGGTTGGAGAGAGGTGATCAAAGGTATTTACAAGAAATTTACGACTTTATCAATTTTGCAATTGAACACGGTAGAGGAAAGGACAGTTACAAGCGTCCGTGCAGGAGATGTCGTAACTCAGCATATCTGTCTGTTCCAGATATGTTCCAACACTTGTCTCAAATGGTATGATATGGGAGTACACTTCATGGACTGAATACGGTGAAGAATCAGATGTTAATGCTCATACTACGATGGTAGGGTTCAGATCAGGGTATCATGGTGGCTCATCCAGCAATATTGATGGATCTCCTTCAAACCCCTTTATGGAACTTGTGCACGATGCATTTTCATCATATAGTTCAAGTGGATACAGGTTTGCCGAGGGACATTACAATACCCCCAACCATGATGGAGGAAATGGGGTATAAAGTGAAGCACAAAATGTTGAATGCAGGGTTTGACGATGTTTAGTGACACATATGTAAGTCTCTTCCTGATCATCACAAACTTTCTGACAGTTATTATAAGGTAAAAAGAAAATTGAAAAACCTTGGCCTTTCTTCCACGAAAATCGACGTGAGAAAAAACAATTTTGTTGTTTTATAAGGAACACGCAGAACTCCACCACTGCTTAGTTTGCGGCGAGTTGAGATGGAAGCTCAAGCAAAAGAATAAGAAGAAAAATGTTCCTTCGAAGGTGCTTCGGCATTTGCCGTTGATTCCTAGACTTGAGCGATTGTACATGTCTCCGTACACGACAGAGGCAATGAGATGACACACTGAAAAGAGGTTAGGTGACGGTGAGCTTAGACACCCCGCAGATGGGGAGGCTTTTAAGTCTTTCGACATGACGTTTACAGACTTCGCATCAGAGGTTCAAAATGTCAAACTAGAACTTTCCACAGACGGCTTCAATCCTTTTAATGATGGGCAGTACAACACTTGGCCTGTTATTGTGATGTTGTATAACCGGCTTCCCTGGATGTGTATGAGAAAAGAATTTAATTTTCTTACTCTGTTAATTTCGAGTCGATATTCCCCTGGAAATTATTTTGATGTATTTATGAGACCTTTGATTGACGAGTTGAAGGAGGTGTGCGAATTTGGGATAGCTACACTAAAACGTCATTCATTATGGGAGCAGCCATTATGTGGACCATTAGTGATTTTCTTGCTTATGGGATGTTGGCATCTTGCAGGATTAAAGGGTACAAGGGTTGTCCTATCTGCTTAGACGACGTCAACTCGAGCTATCACGCGAAAAATGTGTGTTACTTGGGACACAGTAGATGGCTTCCCGAAAATCACCAATGGAGATTCGAAGTGGCGAGTTTTGACGGGACCATAGAGGATGGTCTAAAAACCTGAGAGTGGTCCAGTGAAGAGATTTTCCAAAGGCTCCAACACGTTAATTTAGGAGTATAGAGCAAGTGTCCACATGTGACAGCCATAAATCCTGTGGTTGACAACGAGGTTGCGTATTATAGTCACATGAGTATTTTTTTTGAACTGCCTTACTGGTCAAAGTTAAAACTCAGGAACAACCTTTATGTCATGCACATTGAGAAGAATGTATTCGACAATATTCTTGGAACAATTTTGGGTATTGATGGGAAGAATAAGGACACTCTTAAAGCGCATGAAGATTTGCGGGGTATAAAAATACGCCGTCACTTATGGTTAAAGAAGTCAAGGTCAGGCAAAACCGAGATCCCTATGACACCTTACACAGTGAAGCCAAATAAGAAGAAGGAAGTGTTCGCATGGTTCCGAGGTGTTTGGTATTCATCCAACTATGCAGCAAATATATCTCATTGTGTAAATGAGGGGGGTAGCAAATTGATTGGTCTCAAGACTCATGACTGTCATTTTATGATGCAACGTCTTCTTCCAGTGGTAATTCTACCTTATTTGCATCGTGACATGGTAGAGCCGTTAGTAGCGTTGTCCAGGTGGTGGCAGAAGTTATGTACCAGAGAGTTGAAGAAGTCAGATGTAGTTGAATTGAAAGAAGATATTGTGTACATCCTTTGAAAATTAGAGAGTATTTTCCCCCTACTTTCTTTGACATCATGATTCACCTAATGATCCACCTCCCGGAACAAGTGTCGATATCTAGTCTGGTACACTACACTTGGATGTATCCCCAAGAAAAGTACATTGTCACATTTATGAATGCTGCATCACTTCTTATCGCCAACTTATATATACAAATGGCTTACATAATATTTTTTTGAAGACAACTCAGACAATATAAGTAGGTGTTCTATCTAGATGATCCAAATGAGGGGGATGCTTGGAAACTAGTTAACTATATGTGTCATCATAATATTTGGAGAGCAATAACACTTGAGGGGTTTTCTGACACAGAACTACATGACAGGAATGATGTCAGTGATCCATATCAAGAGCTAGATATTGCTACGATACTAGAAATGACTCTTTTACAACTGAACAAAGATCCAGGAACTACATATCTCCGGTCAAAGCCGCTTAACTCGATTGAACTAAAATACATTGATGACACGGATGAAGAGGACGCTGAGGAAGATGAGGCTAGGACTTATATGAGGAGGTTGCAGACTCGGAGGACAGTGATGAGGATGATGAGAATGACACAGATTATGAAAGTGAATAATGTCTCACATGCATATTTGTAATAATTTGTTCGATATAATTGTATATTTTCTTGGAATTTGTAATAAGTCTACTTAGATTTTCTTTTAGATATTTGTTGTTGGCCGCGGTAAGGCCGGATATTCAATAATTGATCGATTTGAATATATAAGAATGATTATGAGTGTTTTGCGTAGGAACAGTTACAAGCAGGAAAGATGCAGCCAAATACCCAAGCTCCATCTCAAATCTGACTCATAACTTAGCCGGCGGAAATTTCAAATTTCACCGTTTAACAATGCCCTTAGTAGACGGATATACAGATGATCCGTTGTCTAACCAAAAAACCTAAACCACATACCCCATCCCTAAACCTTGTCCTCTTCCGCAATGGATTAAGCAATTTTCCGTCAGCTAACGGCAAACACAAACCCTAACCTTAACCCTAAACCCTATCTTATTAGACAATGCAAAATATAAAAAGCGTTGCCTAAATCCGTGTTAGCCAACATAAATGTTAGTTTCCGTTGGCTAATGAGATGTTGATTGCCAATCATCAAAAGACACGACTATACGTATCATAATAAAATGCATAATTTTTTTCTTAAGGACATAGGGTAACCATTCCTGAGTGTATAAGTGTCTCCGGTCAGGAAATCTGATCTACGAAATATTTGTTTATAAACGTTTCCTTATCATTCAAAACTTTATCGTATGCTTGACCACTTGGATCATAGCCTTACTAAATTTGGAATCTCTCCAAATTCTAACTACGTACTTATTACGTTGTGAAGAATATATCTACCGGTCAATTTGGCCAAATTTATCCTCGTTAATATTGACCTATGACTGAATATGAAAATGTGAACATTTTACTTATACAAAATTAGTAGATATATATATATAGCATATAGGTTTTAGGTAGAAAAAAAAACAAATTTTGTTTTCGATCGATGTATTCAAATTGTACATATAGAGTAAGTATGTATGAGACCAAATGGTGTATATATACGTACCTAAAATATATTTTATTCCCAATACCCTTCCTAAAATTATAATGAAAATGCGTTCGCCGACGGAAATTGTATATTTTCGTTGCTTTAAGTAAGGTTAGACGACGGCGAATATTATTTCCGTCATTCACCACAAAATATTTGGCGGCATTTTTTTGTGCCATTTTTTTGGTGAATATTTAAAACATATTAAGTGAGGGAAAATACTTATTTCCATCAGCCAGGTCTAAAAATTTGGCAGTTAATTTTTTAGCCTTATTTTTTGGGGATATTTTGATAATTGTTAAGCAACGGAATTTATTGTTTAGGAGACGCCATCTTTCCATCGTCGTAGGGAAGATCCATAAAATCCCCAATTTGGAATAATCCTATCATTCGATCTCAGTTCAATCGACGTCGTCACTCTCTCTCTGATTCCCGGCCCTCCTCGTCGACTCCGCCACTAATTTGGATGACTGCTGAAGTCGTATGGTCGCCACCTCGCCCTCCTCCATCTCAGCCCTAGCTGATGTTGTTCCTCTCTCGAGCTAAACCCACCACTGCCAAGCTAACTAGCCGACACATTTACTGCTCACCTCATCCGCCACTTAGTCTTTCCACCGCCAACTTTACTGTCGCCGAGCCGCCGCCGTCCGATCTGCCTCCGAGCAAAAACCTTGAAATCAGGTTTTTTTCTTGGATGATAAATTGATATGAATTGATCGAATAACATGAATTTTATTATTGCAATTGATTATTTGATTATTGTTAATGATTATTTAATTGTTATATATTGATTATTTGTTTTTGGTTAATGATGAATTTGATTATTGATATAATTTTGGTTAATGTTTGGTTGAATATGATTATTTGGTAATTTTTATTTGGTGACTTTTTTTTGGGTGAATTTGGTTATGGTTAACTGGTTATAAACAGTAATTTTGGTGAATTTGGGGAATTTTCGTGATTTTCGTGATTTTTATTCGAATTGGTTATGGTACGATTATGGTAGGTGATAGAGATGCCACCAGGAGGGACATGTCGCACGAAACAGCAGGAGCTTGAAAGGTTGGAAGCATTTCGAATGGCGCGTCGGAGGGGGAGAGGTGATGACGAGACAGATCAACCACCATGTGAAGGCGATCAACCGCCTGCGGGTCCTCCTATCAGTATTCCCCCCTCATCGACTACTTCACCATCTGCTCACCCGGTGGATGAGGTCGTTGCATGCTTAAGTGCCCGACGCAAGGGAAAGAGCACTATGAGTACGTTAAATTATACACTTACAGTAATATATTTAGTTTCTTGATTATTATGAGTGTTCAATGAATTACTAAATAATTATATATTTTTGTTGTAGGACCTGCCCACAAACGCATACGAGGGTTGTGCATTGGGACAAAAGCAGAGCTGACTTAGTCAAGATGAAAAAAAAACAGTTGATCAAAGTTCCTTACGATGTCTTCCATAGAGGCCCGCTCACAAAGCAGCTGAATAGCTTGATTGTCCATCATATTTGGAGCACTATACGACAAGATGTAGCGATGATCGCATCGTCTTGGAAGGAACTCCCTCAGATCGAGCGTGATAAGGTTTACGACGCTCTCTCGGTAAGCGTCTTTCAACCTAAATATGTTTGACATTGAAATTTAATAATTAACATATATTATATAGATTTAATGGCTTGTCATATTTTTTGTGGTTACACTTTGATTATCTGGATACCGTTGAGATGTTTGAGTACATTGACCGCAAAGCTACGAAACGTTTTAGAGGGTGGAAGACTAGATGCTACAGCCTCTATAAGGTGCATGGGGCCGACCCAGCCCATGAGGAGTTTGCGCATCGAGAACACGAATGAAAATGGTTGGTGCAGCACTTTTAGACTGACAACTTTCAGTTAATGTCTAGTACGAATTTCGAATATAAATTCTATTTTTTGACTATTTATTATTATTTAACTATGTATTTCCGATTTTTTATAATAGCTAATGTTGACCGTGAACAAGATCAACTGAGATCTCAAGGATGCGAACCACCACTCGGGTTTAACTCCATTCAGTTACATAATGGCGGACCATATGGAGAAGGGTTCGCTTGTGCCACTCATAGACAGGTACAAAGACATGTATGTCAAACTCAGGAATGAGAAGGCACTTGAGAATGTGGTAAGTGACCATTAAATTCAAAACTAACGGAAGTTAACTATTTTGTGTGTATCTTAACTTGTAGTTCATATTTACGTAGTCCGTATGATTGCCACATATAATAGTGTTAGATGAGCATTAAAAAATGGTTATGTGGTGATTTGTTGTTATATTGAGAATGTAGCATGTTTCTTGTGCTATATTGGTTTAATTTTACGTGTTTTTAGGTTTTTGGTTTCCTTCTATTTTAGGGAAAATTATGTCAGTTTTTTGGTAGAATTTTCGATCATGTTCGTCGAGTTTTTGGATAAACTTTTAATTGTTGATCTTATTGTAGGAGAAGATGATGCAGTTTTCCAAGGAAAAGATGGTTGAGAAAGCTGCAAAATTTTCGGACACTTCGTGTGAGCAGCTTTCGCCTTTGGATGTGCCCACACAGATTAAGATGTTTTAGAACGCGCTCGAAGTTCGACGAGGTAAGGAGATTCAAGGTCTTGGACATGCAGGCGTTCGATATTTCACCTAGCTTCGCACGCTCGTTCAAGTGAGGTCGATGCGCACATACACAAGGTTAAGGAGTATGCCGATGCGCATATTCGCGAGGTTCAGGAGCAGGCTAAAGACTCCGAGGCGTGTCTATGAGCAGAGACGCAAGCACATTTTAAGCAAATGATGGCACAGATTCAGACCTTGTCCTCGCCTATTCGCTCCACACATTCACGGAACGGCCTGAATGATGATAGGGGTACCGGGGTCGGAGAGGCCCCCACACCATTGTAGCTATCAATTGTACATAATGTAGTTTTCGATCGGACATCTCTTGTAGATTTAGAATATATAGAAATCGATTAGCTATTTTGTGAATAATATTTATATTATATTCCTTATCGGAATTGTGAATATTTAAATAAATATTATATTATTGATAGGCTATTTTTAAAATATTTTAATCAATTTTGATTTTTTTTCTTTTATTAATTCTATGTTGAACAACGTGAAAGGACCTGATCCCGATTTAGTTGCCTAAACCGAGACTAGGCCCTAATGACACCACAACTTACAAAAATTTTGCCAGAGTTTACTTTATAAATCGTATAAAACAAAAACCTATAAAAAGATTACACTTCAAAGATAAATTCCCAGACACACCGTGGACCTCCAATGTCCTTCCGGATTTCTCAAAATTCATATATAAAACTAAACTCAAGGTTTACAAGAAATCCAGAAAATATTCAGGAGTATAACTCAAACTGAATAACACAACACAAGTATTTATAGCGACTTCTGATTACAAAATATACAAGACTAGTAGGTTACATCAGGAACCTACTAGAAGAAAATTTTGATTTGAACTCTAGGCCTCCTACGATGACGTGCAAGCACGAGAAAGAAACTGCAATCTGGGCGACGAAAATCGAAAAACCCAAAGAAAAGCATATAAATAATAAAACCGTTAGAGTGAGTGGACGTAAATCATAATATGCCACATAAATAAATCCAACATGCTTTTTCACAATAAATGCATATAAAATCATGTGAGTCAAAACAAACAAACCTACGTCAAATGCTCATAAAGACGTAACTCTCCTGGGTACTGTGTGTGTGGAGGCAGTAACTTGAGTACATTTTCTTTAAAATTACAACACGCCTGGGTCAAGTGATCATAAAGACGCAACTCTCCCGAAAACTGTGAATCACGGGTCAGGTGCTTATATAGACGTAACCCCTCCCGGAGTATCTCGGGGATCAGCCGAGAGGCCATAGCATCGATGCATCCATATATCCATACTCAGTGTAAAAAAAAATCACATGTGCCTCCAAACTAATGTATGCTCATAAAATGCATAATCATAAAGGCATAATCGTAAAACATACTCATAGACTCGCAAATCCACTGTGAAAATCAAAGTGTCCACTCACTATTAACAGCTAGTCTTGAGGCCCGACGGAAGATCCCTCGCCAAAAACTCTCTCATGATCACTTGAATAATAGGGATATAATCAATACATAATGAATTTCGACATACGGAGCAAATACGTCAAGAACCGCACATTCTCAAAAATCGTATCGCTCGAAATATCAACGAGGATAACAAAATTTCCAAAATATACCCAAACATCCCTCGTTCCAAATTAAAACACTCAATTCAATTCAAAAATCTCACGACTACGATCGGCGAGTGATTACGAGCAAAACGACATAAAAATCTCTGAAAACCCCCAAAATTGGATCCTCGCCGGAGCTCCGCCGTGGACCACTGCCGCCGCCGGTGGCACGGCGCCAACGGTGATCAACTTCGGCGAACCATACACCAAAATGTTCCTCTCACCAAGCCCAACCAAATCCCCCAAAACCACAAGTCCAAACAACCTCTCCACGAGCCGGAATTTCAATCCAATGTCCTTCCGAAACCTCTCCTCCGATGACCACCACGGGCCACCACAATACTCTTCCTTGTCCCAAATTAACAGCCCAGAAAGTATCTAGAGGTTGAAGGGAACCAAACCCCCAACCTACCCGACGCCAAACCTCGCCGGAAACTGCCCCCCGTCACCGGAGAAATCTAAGAACTTCACCGAGTTCGAATTCACTCCAAACTCAACCAAATCATCCCAAATCAAGCATAAACCAATAGAGAATCACAAGAGGATTCTAACTATACCAAGGATGTGGCCGGAGATGGCCGAAAAATGCGGGTCAGACAGCGGCAACGAAACAGGCACTGTGGAGCTCCGGTCAACGTACCCAAGTCAACGTAGGTCAAAGCAGATCAAACGGCCCAAATATGTGATTTTCTGACTTTTACAACTATTCGATATTTATATGGCTCGAATAACTCCAACACAATCGGATAAGTACGACTAATTCAACGACAATTTTAAATACTCATTTTATATTCCCCGATTATCTGAAAAATCCTCCGAAACCTCCTACGAGCTCGAAATCAAATCCTCTACAATTTTCGCGATGGAACATAAATCAAACTCTTGTCCGATAGATTAGTCGTTAACAAATCCAAATGTACAACCAACTCACGATAAACACGATTCGTGCCGATAATCATATGACTCAAAGTTCGGGCCGTTACACGACGGAATTAAAATTCCGTAGTTTAAAAATGTATATTAGGCAACAAAATTTTGTAACAAATCTGTCTTTGTGGATAACTTCTTAACCAATGGAAATCTATTAAACGACGGACTTTTACCGTAATTTGTCTTTTTGGATAATATTTTAACCGACAGAATATTTGGCTTCCGTCCTCTAGAAAAATGTATAAGCTGACGGATTATGGAATTAAATCCGTCGGCTAACAAATCATCCAAACGACGTTTATTGTTGTCGTCCAATCAAGAATATTTTCGTCGCAAATAAATATAACAACACTATTTTTTTTGTCTTGTAAGAAGAAATTATGACGACATTTTTCTAAAATTCCGTCGGCTAAGATCCTTTGCGACAGTCCTTAGCAAACGGACATTAGCCGACGGAATTATTGTTGTCTAAGCCTTTAGCCGTCGGAATATGTATTTTATGAGATGCATGGAATTTTTTTCGTCTCCTAACAATGATATTCTGGTAATGGTACTCACCAAATTCTCATTATAAGAGTCCTCAATGGAGAGTTTCCCTATAGTTAATTTTAATTTACCCCATATGTGGTACGTACGTACATATTGACGATTGTGATGTGCATTACCTACGAAGACCAATGTGAATGCGGGTAATGTGGATGTGAATGTTTGGCCTTACTACAATTAGTATCATATATATAGGTTTAGACCATTGACGAGTCGGAGGCTCGACACATTTGAATTCGAGTTATTCGAAACAAGCTGCCATTATCCCAAAAACTTGCACTGACTTTCTCTATATATTTGTACGAACATTAATTAAGTCCAGTTTCCTCAGAAGTCGATAGACTATAGGAGTATATATAGGGAGTAGTCACCAAAGTTTCAAACTTTCTAGCACTGTAGATTGTGTTACTGATAATTAAATTGTGATCGTTCTTAGTCGTCCATCGATCACGTTCGAATTCTTTGTATTTGATCTGGTTCTCACATTTGGGCGGTCACAAAGTCATACTATATAGTTCAGCTACTATATATAGGGAAAGACAATTCAAAATATCATGTTAGATTGGTCCACTTAATATTTAAAGTAGAGCTCCATCTAATTGAAGTCCCAACATTTCCCTCTACTAAAGGAAGAAGAAGAACGCAGAAAAATGTTTTGGGTTACAGTACATAATTAATTAAGGTGCGTGGCTAACGGCTAACCAAAAACTTGACATGGCGTGCATGTAACCTCAATAATACAACGGTTCAAACGGACCGGGGATGAACGGAAGTAATTAAATGATAAAATTGGAGAATTTGAGTACGTTTTTTTCTCAAGACCAAGAAAAATGCAAGTACCTAGCGTAAAGTTGGACTACTTTCATGGACATACATATTTACTACTCCGATCAAATGAGAGAACTAACTTTAAAAGACAGAAATAAACAAATATTTGAAATACTAAAAGGATCATTGTACATTATTGAATGTCTACAAAGTCAAAGTAGTGAGGGAAAGATTGTACATTAACTTTGATTTGTACGAGTCCAATTGTTTTAGGTACAGTTTTCCAGTTTCTAGACAAAAATACATATGTATCGGTGAAGCTATCGCATATATACAGTATAAGTTTGGCTTGGTCATGACTCATACATGCACGTCATTCTGTATATATGTAGATGATTATGACACTGATAAAATCATATGGTTATGTACTCTTATATTAATGTGTGTGTATATATATTTTGGAGTCATCGCATTATTATTGTACGTGATTGTCGTCTAGGATTTAAATTATAATATTTTTTTTGTCAAGTTAGACTGCATGCAAAGGTACAACTAGTATAGTAGTATCCCTAGCTGGCTGACATTGATCATATGCTTTTGATTCTCACAATTTGCCTGTGTGGAGTTTGTAGTAAAATTGATTGAGGTCCGAAGACAATTTCAGAAACATATTAATAATCTTAACAAAATGAGGGTCTCTGTCGATTTTGATTTCTTAATGTTCACGCAAGTAATTGAAAATGTGCTTGGTACTTTGCTGTCGTTAAACCTCCGCCCACCTAACAAGCTTAAGCAAATGGTATTTGACCTTTGTTCCAAAACTCCAAAATAATGAGCTTGGCACTGAATTATTAGAAATGAAAGGTTAATTGCTTACTGTGATGAAACTCTTTCCAGTAAAAACTATATCATTGCAATGCAATACTACGTATTGCAATTCTGAATTTCAGATCTTCATGCATGCTATACGATCGAATAATATTTTTCAGATCTTAAAAACATTCATGTCTTTAACTAAGCTAGCATATATATATATATAATTTTGATATTCAAGTTTGTTATGTCATGCATAGTTTGTTTTACAGACAATATATGGAATACATAGTTTTTTTTTTGGTAAAGGAATACATAGCTTGATAATCAGCTAGCTAGCTACGTGTTGATGAGTATGGAAGATAGAGAATAATTGTTGCTGAAGATCAAACCAGCCCAATCGCGAAGACGTACAGTTCCTCTTAGTTTATAGATCGATCTGCTTTAGTTGTTATCGATCTTACCTAACAAACACATGCTTGATGCAGTACCGTTCTCTAAAAGTCAAATATTTTCTATGATATATGATTCCTGGACAACGCCTAACGTACACACAAGAAACTACGCAAATCTTAAGAAATTAATTGGTTTCAAACTTAATGCTTAGTGATCCCGAGCAGTTTGTATTGGCCATGTTTACATGCATGTTAAGCTGGTTAGTATAACACCATTAGTTCATGGATTAAACATATTTATTCATTTAAGTAGGTGATCGACACCTACCCGACCACCTGAAAGACCACCAAGCAGACTACAACTTCACTCGCAAGACCGAGCCCATCTGATCGGGCACGCGCCCGACAAGCGCACATCCGAATACTCGACTCACATGACAGCAAGTACAACCCTATCCCACATCGAAGAGCACAAGCAAGTAACAAACTCACCCACCTATATAGGTAAGGCATTTACTACAGGTAAGAGGACAATCAACTCCATCACATTCAATTCGAAACAGAATCAATTCCAATCTTAAATACCCCAACCTACTTTCTTACACGTTCGCTTGAATGTTATATTCAATACATCTTCTAACTTAGGCATCGGAGCGTTGAAGGCAGCCGACTCTGTCTCGACCATCTGACCACCCGTTTGTTGCTGTACTCTTCTAACAGTTGAGACCGAACACCCGAACCCGCACACCTGAATGAGAGAGAAGGTACCCGATCATCCGAACAGCCCGAACATTCGGACGAGAAGAGAAGATTACTCGTACTTGCTTCTGCTTGATTACGTCTCGCGTAATTCGGTAGAAACAGTTGGCGCCATTTGTGGGAATTCCTACAAATTGCAAACCTCGTATAAACACCACTAACCAAAAGCCCACATGCATACCCAGGAGACGAACATCAGCGATACGCCTGTCGAGGAAACACTCCCGAGCGCACGGGCGCTATAGGTGATGGAGCTGGGGACGAGCAGCAGCCCCGGACTAAGCGGCGAGGAACGTGTCGATTGCCTGCTCCAGGAGCTGCGAGAGGTAGCGTTCGAAAGGGACCATGAGCGTTAGATTCCGAAGAGGCTGGAAGAGCGGTTGGACGCGCTCGTAAACCAGCAACAAACACAACACGAGCGGGGTCCCATTCAGGAAAATACCAACGAAGCGGATCTCTAGCACCCGTTCAGTAGGGCCGACCCTCGGGCGGCCCGAACGCCCACGTCGGCGGAGGAACCCGCACTTTCGACAGGCAACACCCTGATCCTTCGGAGGAAGTGTCGCAACTACGAAAGGATAAACTTGCCGGGCAAGGTGGGATGTTCACCACCCGAGTCAGTCCGTTCTCCGCGCACATACTGGAGAGAGGCAAGGACCTGAATGCAAAGACGACGAAGGTTACCCGGTTCGACGGAAATGGGGACCCCCGTATACACATCAACGAATTTCGGTCCGCCACGGATGGAACCAGGTACTCGGATTCAACTTTATGCTTTCTATTCCAGGAAACGCAGTCCGAAGAGGCAAGGAGCTGGTTCTACAAGATTCCGCCAGGCTCCATCCACTCGTTCCTCGAGCTGGCGGAAAGCTTCCAAAGACGCTACAGGCTCCAGGGCAAGTACAACACCACATGCATCCTCCTCAAGGTCCACCAGGGGGTAGACGAGAGCCTGTCCAGTTACCTCAACCGATGGAGGGTGCTGGCGAGCACATGCAGGAACCTCGACAATCAGGTGGCTAAGGTCGCCCTGATGGACAACATGCTCGCAACACCATTCGTAGAAAAGCTCGTTCGGAAGGAGCATCTCGACTACGACGAGATCATGGATTTGATCGTACAGAAGGTGCTAGTAGAGACGCGAGTATACGGGACCACCTCTAAATCCAACACCGACCAACCAGAGAGCGCGGACGCCCAACCGCGACAGAACATCGAGGACAAGAGAGAATCAGGCCGAGGCTACAAGTGGAGCCGAGATGCACACAGGTAGGACAACCAGAGGCCGTCTTATCGCGGCCACCAAGGCATCCGATACGACCGGGCAAGGGCACCAGCACCATAGGGAATCCGCTCCCGAGAGGCCCCTCGGTGAGAGGCCAGAACCGTCGTCGCACGGGCGACAAACTTCAGCATGCGGGATGGCATGCTCTATCGATGAGGAAAGACTTGGGCGAGCCTTAAGTGCGTCACCCCGACGAGGGGCAACGCAATTCTATAAGAGATCCACTCGGGCACGTGCAGCTACCACGCGGGAGCAAGATCAATCGTGCACAAGGCCCTCCGGTGCGGATTCTGATGGCCCACCATCCATGCGGACGCCGCAACACTGACAAGCAAGTGCCACTTGTGCCAGTTGCAAGCACACCACTACCACGCACCTGTTGTTCCGCTCTCCATCCACCTATCGCCCGTACCGTTCGCACAGTGGGGATTGCACTTAATTGGGGAACTCCCAAAGTCCAAATGGCAGTACAAGTACCTGATCGTCATTATTGACTACCACACCAAGTTCATCGAAGCCCAGCCAATGATAAAGCTCACGACAGAAAAGGTCGAACGCTTCTTCTGGCGATTCCTCTTCTGTCGCTGCGGGACCCCGATCATCATCATCACGGACAACGGGCCACAGTTCAACAACCCTCGGCTCACGGCCTTTTGCAAACGACAAGGAACAGAGCTCACATTCGCATCGCCAGCGCACCCCAGACAAATGGACAGACAGGTAGAAGCGGCAAACAAAATCATCAAGGCAGGCATCAAGAAGAAAATCAAAGACATCGAACCCGGGGAAACAGGATACGGGCGCTGGCTCGAGATCATCCCAGAGATCCTATGGTCTATCCGAACGACCGCCAACACGGCCAATGGCGAAACCCCGTTCAGCCTGACATTCAGAACCGAGGTGGTGCTACCCCTAGAAATTACCTACCAGAGCCCGCGGATCGAGGGATACGATCCGAACACAAACAAGGAAGGGATACGACTCAACATCGATCTACTAGAAGAAAGAAGGGACACAACACACCTCCACAACGCCGCGAACAAACAGAGAATTACTCGACTATACAACTAGCGCATTCGGGCTCGACTGATCCAACAGGGGGACTGGGTCATGAAGGTGGTACAACAGAAGGTTAAGGCACTCCGTCCATCATGGGAAGGCCCGCATGTCGTGGAGGAGGTGGTAAGCCCTAGCACCTTCTACCTAAGGGATATGCAAGGTCAACGACTACGACACCCGTGGAACATCCAGCACTTGCGGAAGTACTTTCATTAAGTTATTTTGTTACGTTATGTATTTGCTTTACGTTATGTACTTTCTTAATCCGTCCACCCGATACTCGAGGACTGGGGATAGACTATTCGCGTTGATGTAACAAAGAAAAGAAAGCAAGCACACGTATCCGGAAGAAAAGAAACTTCATTAATCAAAAGGGCACGAATGACCATCTACAAAATCCTACCTACAAGTTACAAAAAAAGGGGAAAACTATACTACTTCTACTTCTACGTCCGCTTCCGCCCCCGCTGCATCTGCCTGCTCCACATCACCCGCCACCTCCACCGCTACCTCGGGCGCCTCGACCTGCTCCACCGGCTCCACCTGCTCGGGCTGGTGTTGCTGCTCTGCGCTCTCAGTGGAAGGGCCAGCCGTCCTAGCCGCGGGCTTCTGCATGTGGGCCCGGTAGCGCGCCAGATCAACGAACAGGGCCACGGCCACCCGGAAGGCAGTCACCTGCTCCTCAGCCTCAGCCGTCACTAACTCCAAGAAATCATCAGACTCCTTAAAGGCAGCAACGGCCTCCGCCTGGGTAAGCTTGACCCGATCTGGGGTCCAGGCGCAGCGCTTGGCTTCCATGAGGTGGGACTCCATCTCCGCAAGCTTCTCCGAGTCAGCTCGTTCACCCAGGTGGCCTTCCGCTTGGCCAGCTCGTTTGCCTTAAAGAGACCGGCTTGCAGCTTCTCGTGGGCCGCGGCAGCCAGGCGAGACTCGGCCCTCAACCTTGTCGGCTCCTTCGAACTCTTGCACGCGCGCAAGCAGAAAAGCTTATGTTGCAGCTTAGCGCACGCGTTGAAGGCCCGGTCCAGGTTGTCGACGATAGAAGAAGGACCCGATGGCAGCAACGGCTGGAACGATGCCACGCCCTCGCCCAGGGACTGGCGGAGATTGTCGAAGAGGACGCGAGCCACATCCCCACCTTCCACTGCCGCACCAGCAGCATCCGACCGAGCATGCTTGAATGGACGAGCGGCCCCACTTTCAGGAGCAGGCAACCCGGCGGAGAGATCTACACCACTGGACGACCGGGAGACCAGAACTCGCGAGCCCGAGTTCAGGGAGGCCTCCCGCCGATCCCTCTGCTACATGCGACTCTGGTCGCGCTCCGTTTGTCTATGCTCCTTCTCATAGGAGAGATGTTCCCGTTCGGCCCGGTCTTGACTCCGAGCAGCAGACGACGAAGTTGGCGGACGAACAACCCCTTCAGAAGCACCAGCAGAAGCACCAACGACCCGCACCCGGGGGACGATAATAGCGGCCGCGTGCACGGGAGGAGCGTGGTCTAAAATGTTCGGCACAGGGACCCTTGCCTGGATGGTGTCCCTCACGACCAGTCCACCGTGGCCGTCATCCACGACCCGGTGCACGGTCTCCGCACTCGACAGCAACAGCTCCATGCGGCGCTGAAGGGCCTCATCCTTCTCGGTGGCCTTTAACTTGGTCATTTTGGCTGCAAAACAAACACGAACGAAAGGTTAGTAACAATTCTCAAATATGCGTACGTAAAGCATGCAAAAATGAAACAGGTATTAGATGCCCGAACAGACCGGGTTCTCGGGCCAGACGCGTGCGCTCGATCAGATCCCAATGGCACGCCACCCAGAAGTGTCTCACCTCAGGGGCTGGGTCGAAGACATACTTCAGGCGAGTAACCCTGACCTCCTCCACAGGCGTCATCGGGTACTCGTTGGTGTTAAGGGGATAGAAGCGCTGAGGGACTCGATCGATGTGGTGAGCGTTGGCCGCATACTCTGGGGAAAAGGAGCCGAACTCCCAGTCGCCTCCGACCAGGCAGCTGATCGTGCGCCGCGAAGTCGACGAGCTGGGTGGGTCAACCAACCACCACTTCACCCGCGGCTCTACGGTGAAGGTACCTGAGTCCCGTCGGCGAGAAGAATTCTTCAACCGGAAGAAGTGCAGGAACTTCTCCCGCGTTGAATGGTCCAAGCCGATCAGGCGGAAGATGTTGAAGAAGGCGACCAGCATTTGCGTCAACGTGGGCCTGCACTGACCGAGCGAGATCCTCAGCAGCGCCAGCATATATTGAAAGAAGGGGTGCAGAGGAAGCTTGATGCCCGCCTTCAAATGAAATTTGGTCACGCAGACGTGGCCGGGCGGAGGCCGCGTGAATGTCTCGGCCTTCCCAGGGATCCTTAGCTTCACGGATGAAGGGATGTGGTAGTCACGCGCCCATCGCACCATCTCCTTCACCGAGGGTGCACGCTCGGGCTCCTGTACCGGCACTCCATCGGGTAGCACCCAGTGTACGCGCCCGCCCTCCGCAAATTGAGGCACGGCATTCTCCCCTTACGCGCGCTCCTCGCTCTATGGCCCAGATAAAGACGACCCACCCGAAGACCCAGAAGACTCGGACGCATCCCCCAACCCGACGACCTCAGCAGCGGTTCGTGCTCGTTCCTCTTCCATCGGCTGCACGACAGGACAATCATCGTTAGGGATATACCGCAAGGGCATTACACTCATCGCAGAGTCGGACGCGGAGTCTGATCCGCTCGTGCATGGACTACAGCTAAACCACCCCGCCCCCGGAATATACACCCGTTCACGCGACATGTCGCTCGAAACTTCTATCGGTTCCATCCCCTAGACAAGATGCACGCACGCACGCAACACCCAAACACTTAGCAAAAATTCCTACCACAAACAAGAAAAAACCCAAAAATCTAACCCAAAACAGATCAAAGCAGGCACGCCTCAAGAACACGCCTTGTTCTTGAGACGAAAACCCAGAAACGTGAAGAACAGAAACGGCAGGGAAACCGGAAAACCAAAACCAAGAATGGAAAAGCAACACATCAGTTTAAGAGCCTCACCAGAAGTTGAAGATTGAAGCTTGAAAATGAACGTCGACGATGAACTCCGGCAAGAACACAAACGGAAATTGAAAGGTAACCTCTTAACAGTGAGCAGGGTAACATTTTTTGCAGAGTTTCAGTGAATGTAAAAAGCAATGGGAGAAGACGACAATACGAAGGCCTATTTATACTGATCTGAAAACACACGCGAGTGAATGCCGGCTGTCCATTTTTCGCGTATCCACCGTCAGATGTCGACACGTGTCCACGAGGCGGTTTACCTACCCGCCTAAGTACCCGCGCTCACCCTTCGGCTTCCCGCCTCGGTTTCAAACCCTAGCACGATCCTCCACGACTCGCCATGTCTCAGCCATGCAGCCTCCCACGCTCCCACGCGCGTGACGACTGACCTTCGAGCAGTTACTACATCACCAACATTGATAACGCAGGGCACGCCAGCATTTATTACGCCGACTAGCATTTATTGCACCCCCAACGGTTCCCAAGGAAACGTTGAAAAGATGTCACTCCAAACGTCCCGTCAGTCAGATAACCCCACTCGAGGCACGCACCCCATTCGGACCATCGGACTATCGCACCACCAGCACGATTAAGCGCCTTACAATCTCACAGGCAAGTAAACGCCACCCCACCAGGTTAGTGCAAGACTATTGAGGCGCCCCGAAAGAGGCTAACATCACGCGTTTCCTTTCAGCGTGTGCGCGCTCAAGGCGAGACCATTTAGGCATCCCAAGAGAGGCTAACGGTCCACGTTCCCTCTTCGGTGTGCGCGCGCTAAATGGACTGTAGGCGGCGCGTGGTATCGTCTCCCTGGCTCTGTTGGCGAAGCCGGAGCACAAGCGGCTGCTTGTGAGTCTGTGCCTAGACACCCAGTAAGAGGTGACCCACCGTTCGGTCTACACGGCACGGAAGTGGCTAACGTCACTCGTTACCTTCTGTGGCGCGCAAATAGCAGGACCATCCGGGCGGCTCGAAAGCGGCACGCACCTTTTGGAGCGCACGCCGAATGATGGGCGACTCGGGAGTGGCCCCATTTCTTCTGAGGGCGTAACGCTACCATTCGCCGAATTAGGCGGCACGATAGCAGCAAGCACCTATCGTGCGCGCGCTAAACCGATGAGCGGCACGGGCATGCTGTCCGTCCCTCCGTGCGCGCTGCAACACATGTACGTAACGGTCGGGGCCCCACCATTGACGCTACGATAGGTCTGCGCCGAGAGTGAGGATCTCTTCTTGGGCACCTAAGCAAGACCGTTCTGAGGCTTAACGGCTCCAAACAGCAAGATTCGTTTGGGAGTCGGGGTCAGCGGCTCGGAACCATCCATGCATCATTCGCAAGACCATTCCGAGGCTTAACGGCTCCAACCAGCAAGATTCGTTTGGGAGTCGGGGTCAGTGACTCGGAACCATCCATGCATTTCAAGAAAGGCCGTTCCGAGGACCATTCTTGACGGGCTCCGAAAAGAAAGATTCGTTCGAGAGTGCCGGGCAAGCGGCTCGGAACCATCCACGCATCCACATACATACATACATCACTCATTCAAACCGCATCATTACTCAATCGCATCGCACGATCATACGCACATCCGCATACATTCACATACACCCACTCATCCCTACTTGTATATCTGTACCGCATACATACATATTCACTCCTACATACTGACATACATCCACATGCACAAACATACATACTCACTCACATAGATCCACAGGTACGCAACCGGGTACACGGCTCCAAAACAGCAAGATTCGTTTGGGAGTCGGGTGCCCAGATACAGGACCACCCGAACAGGTACACGATCAGACGCACAGATACCCACTCCGTCAAGCGAGCTCTTTCTTCACTGGAGAGTTGGGGGACTTGGGGGTTACAGGACCACGCATCATTGCTCAATCGGATAAGTATTTGTTTAAACGCACGAACCCTTTTTCAACTCCCCAATCAAGAAATGTCTCTTAGACTTGGGGACTTGGGGGACTTGTTAGTATAGCACCATTAGTTCATGGATTAAACATACTTACCCACTTAAGTAGGTGATCGACACCTACCCGACCACCCGAAAGACCACCAAGTAGACTACAACTTCACTCGCAAGACCGAGCCCATCCGATCGGGCACGCGCCCGACAAGCGCACATCCGAATACTCGACCCACATGACAGCAAGTATAGCCATATCCCACATCGAAGAGCACAAGAAAGTAACAAACTCACCCACCTATATAGGTAAGGCATTTACTACAGGTAAGAGGACAATCAACTCCATCACATTCAATTCGACACAGAATCGATTCCAATTTTAAATACCCCAACCTACTTTCTTACACGTTCGCTTGACTGTTATATTCAATACATCTTCTAACTTAGGCATCGGAGCGTTGAAGGCAGGCCGACTCTATCTCGACCATCTGACCGCCCGTTTGTTGTTGTACTCTTCTAACAGTTGAGACCGAACACCCGAACCCGCACACCCGAACACCCGAATGAGAGAGAAGGTACCCGATTATCCGAACAGCCCGAACGTTCGGACGAGAAGAGAAGATTACTCATACTTGCTTCTGCTTGATTACGTCCCACGTAATTCGGTAGAAACAAAGATAGCATCAATCAACGACTTCCCAAACAAAAACAAAAACGAGAAGTTCCTTCACTAGTATTGCATGCATTGTTGAGTAATTAACTTTCTTTAACTTTTTGATCGATATGGATAGTTGATCGAGTAAGTTGACAACGATGTCTTACCCATAAATATTTATGAAAAGAAAAAAGTGAATCAAAACTCAAATATATGGTTTTGTTAAATCATTGTGGGTGCAATGAATATTTCGGTTTTGGAAGTTCTCCAGTAGAATTATACTAGCTACTATATAAATGTTCCATTTTATACTAGCTACTGAACTTTTTAACCAGTGGAGAGTTTTAGTTTTTCTCAAAGTTCCTACATAGTAAATTAGAAATTGCATATGTTGAAGCTTTACGTCCAAGAGGCATGTATATATGGTGAACGATCCATGAACATGCATGGAAACTAATATATAGGAGCTGCTGAAACAACTAAACGCTTGCCTAAAAAAGATATTGATATTATATATACAACGGGGGTAAGGGGAGAAAACATTGTCATTACCGCCAAGTATCAGATTTCAATTAAGTATATAGTGATTATATATAGTCATGTTCAAAGAGCATACTTAGGTCTTCATACCCCGTAACACTGGTTAAATTCAGGATGTGGGTGCAGGAAAATACACACAGGAAAAGGTATAAAGTGTAGGAGCCGAAAATACTATTGATACTTAATCAAGTTACAAGATAGCTGTACAAGATACAGAATAGGGGCGGATCCAGCATCAAGCTGCATGGGCTGGTAGCCCGCCAGGGTAAAATTTTTATGTCTGTTTAAAATAACTAATGTCATTATTTACTGTAGATGCGAATGTAGTCTAATTGGCAAACCTGTCCACCACTTTCATTGACTGCAAGGGTTCGACTCCCCTTGAAACCCACTCCTTTTTTTTTTCTCTTTTCATCTTCTTTCACATCTATATCATCAAGCACATGCTTGGTCCTTACCTCTGCTCTTTCTCTCTTCATTTCTCCTTTCCGATGCTCTTTCTCTTTCTTTGTGCCTTTATACTTTATACTATAGGTTGAGTTCAATTCTTGCATTATATTATACTTCAAGATTAAAGAATTAGTAACATTCTATTAATATTTCTAGTGACTTAGGCACTCGCACTGACCAGAATAAATTCTTTTATGTAACCTTATATAGCCACTGGTTATATATGCGTAAGAACCAAGCCAATAATATACATAGCAGAAAGTCGATGAACAAATGCGAGTAATAAGCTTTCAATGGTTTAAAACCTCGACCAAAAAATAAAAAAAAAGTAATCGTGCACTGCACAGTTTATCAGCCCACTCTCTTTTAAATTCTTGGATCCGCCCTTCTAAGATAGGGTATTTTTTTTCTCTTTTTAATTTGTCAATACTATTGATACTTAATCAAGAAACTGAATGAGAAGTTTCAAAGAAATTTGTTCGAAATGTAATATTGTAATAGAAAGACATGCAATCTTTGTAACTGCAAAACAACCGTACGTAGAAAATTATGTGACTTTTGACCACATCAAAACTAAGCATCAAATTAATACTTAGTTTAAATGCTTCACAATTAAAAACCATTCTTTGTATATGTAGCATTGATAAGTAGAGATCGTTCTTAAATCGAGAAATAAGAGTCATCTTTATGCAATTTGTTACTTAATTAAACAGAACATAAAATCATGAGGGGTTTGTAAAGTTGTTTCTAAACTAATTAACTGAAATTAAAACCTAACCTAATATGTACTAGTGATTGATCATCTCATTAATTCGTCAAGACTCTTTATAAATCATACAACCTAAGCCATCAACGAAATCTATAAATCATAATCTCGAAGCCATCATGTTTATTAAGTCTAACTGCTACTAAATACCACACACCTACAACAGTTTCATCTTTTAGATCAGAACATCGAAATACTTAAGTTAATCCGCTAAGCACTACTACTAACATACAGATCCGAATAACTTTAAGTGTTAACATGAACATGCCTCAAAATTCCAGATTCATAAACACATGGAAGATGAACTTAAACCATATAAAATATAAAATCAAACCATATTTGAATTCATAGATAAATTCTTTCAAAACAAAACCAAAACAAAGATTCATAAACAAAAACCAAAGTATGGAGCTAAGAGGTCATTGTTACACTTTTTCTGTTCGCATCATGATCCCGTCGAAACTACTCCAGCTTGGCAACTACTCTTTGGTGATATGCAGCCTTGACTCTAGGAAAAGAGCGTAGGAAGACCATGATCAAACTGTTATGCACCCCAATACTAAACACCCAAGTCTAATTTTCCCAGCTAACACGTGTAACAATTTAACTGGTTGATTTTTCAATTTTTTTCACTTTTGACTGAGCTTATTATAAGCTCAGTCTATTTGAAAATCCACCACCCAAACTTGTCTCTAGCAGCCTAGCTTCTCTACGACGACTCTGCAGTCAATGGTAACCCTAACTACCGACACCGATGCACCCTCTCTTTCCTCCTCTTGAAATTAGATTTTTATAGCAAGATCGGAGTCGGAGTCTTTGTGTTGGTCGGCGATGGCGGTTTCCTGCTTGGTGAGATTACCTTGACGGAGATGCTAGGCTGGCGAGGCTTGTGAAAGTGTGAGACATATGAGATGGGTCGGGTCTTGTGGAGGAGATGCAAAGATGAGATTTGTATTGGTTCAACATGAGTGTACGCTTAGGCTAACTAAGCTCATCTTCTCGGTGCTTTGCTTATAACATAATTAACAATTCAAAAACTCTTTGTAGGCACAGAGGGATCTGACGACAATTTAAGTGATGATCAATGATGTTGACTTTTACGGTGGGATATATATTTGGCAACAATGAAGTAACGATGAGCTCATGGAAGAGGGTAGGTGTGAGGTCAGCTCCGGTTCAGCTACAATTACATTCCGGAATGAAAATTTCTCTGTGAGGAAGGACAAAGATGGATTTCTCTTCTGAGTGTGTGGCGAAAAAAATCTCCGTGATGGAGGTGGATTTTGGCAACTAGTTCTGTGGAAAAATCATGTACACTTTGTTTATCCTAAGCTCAGTCACACTTAAAAATAGTTGAAAAATAAAAGGCTGAGATTTTGGCATGTGTCACATCAGAGAATAGACTTTTGGGGTGAAGTTTAATGGGATGCATTCTAGAATTATCCTAAAGATCAAGGAGATGATTTGCAACTTATAAGAGGCTAAGCGTGTTATAAGAGCTCTGAAAGGTATGAACTTGGTGTATATTGGTCTTGGAGATGAAGAGTTTTGGTTGAAATGTTTAGGAACAGGTATTCAGCCACCTTTGATTGCACAATGAAAGATATTTGATTGCTGACCGAGCTCTTCCTCATATAGGCACAAAGTTATCCCAATTCAACTCCACTTAGGAGATAATTACTTCTACCCAGGTAGATTGACTATTCTGCACGAAACGGACATCCCGGGAGTTGTAGACCTCCAAAATTATGATATTTGGCTCGTTGAAGGAGGACCCAGAGATGTTTCCAACGAGGTATTATATCCTTCTAATTCGTCCTAAGTTGTTACCAGTTGTCTGTCAAAATTGGCTGTTTTGTATAGGCAGATTCTGCTTTTCATTTCTGGGTAAATTTTCTTCTCTTTAAGAGTTAAGGATCCTCTTCTTGCCATATTTCCTCTCCACACTAGATTTGGTTCATGCCACATGGCAACCTCTAATTAATCACATTTTGGACATTCAAAATGGGCTTTTGATGAGTCTTCAATTGATGAGTTCAAGCCCAATCCAATCAAAATCCTTTTTGCATGCATTTTGGCTTCTTTACTCCGTCTCTTTTGGTTAATACCTAAAATAATAAAAACAAGTTAGAATTAATAATACTAAGCTCATAGTATAATTAAATGTAGGGAAGAATACATTAATTATCGAACATAAAATGCGTTGATCACACTTGCTTGTCAAACAAATTACACAACGAAAAAAGGACAACAACTTTGCTAATTGAATTGAACCACTCCTAAGTTTCATGAAGACCAAACATGTGCTCTATATATATCAAGTTTGATCTCCTAAAAGACACATTCTAAGGGATAGATGTTAGAAGTCTTATTGAATAAGACATTGTTCTTAGCTACAGTGTATAACAAAAGTGTTGCCTTTTGTACAAGCACATTAATAACACATGTATAACACAGTTTTAATTAAGTTTGAATATGAATTTAAACTTAAATCAGATTATATAGTTATTGAATTTGATTTATAGGCAGTTAACTATAAGACAGTTACTTTATGTAAGTTCTGATTCTCATTCAGTTAACACAACCTATATATATATAAGGATCTTGTCCCTGCTTGTATATCATCGCATCTTACTGTATTGGTGACCATAAACCAATTGATGCACTCTGGTGGAACAAGGAGAATACTGGATTTTGACAGAATGAAGAATCAAAGGAAGTTCATTAAAACCTATCATCTTGTATTTTGATATAGGATATTCAGCACACATATATATTGAGTTCTAACAATTGGTATCAGAGCGACTATATTCAGATTCAAGTTGCTATATATGATGTATCCAAAGTAAATAAAAGATCCTGGAACTTCAATAGATCAATAAATTTCGCATGAAGTTTAAATTTTAGTTATCCATTCTTTCTTGTATTAAAATTAGTTGATAATCTGTTTGTGAGACATAAATTGAAGTTATGATACATCTACTATTCCTGTACTGTTTGCACGACTTGCATCATAAATCTTACACACTTTGGTATTTTGATGAATAGAATAAATTCAGATCATATATCATTTAGAACATGAAGATATGAATAGATCATTGTATATACTTCATGCTGTCAAAATGGCTTAGTTGAACAATCAGTTGAGAATTCATATACTACAAATTAAACAGATTACTTCCATCAATATAATATAAGTTTCCAAAGAAATCTATCTTATATATGAATGTTAGATTATTTTTCCTGATATTTCGATCTGTTGAGTAAACATATGATATAGTTATATGAGATTCGTACTCCACAAAGGAAGTCTAAATCTTGAATATGATGAAGTTTACAGTATATAGAAATATATTACAGTTAAGTTTGAAATGAAAAGTTTCATTAATGGACATTAAGAATATTCTGATAAAGTCTCAGAAAAGTATCTTACTGATCATATACTACAAGTATGCACTTTCCTAGGAGCATTTTACAGATTGAATTACTGCATGGACCAAATTTTCAGAAATAGAAAAGTGACATTGAATTGAACTTGGGAATTTTAGACTACGACCATGTTCTAACTGAAGATCCACCTGAACCATTATCATCTAATCCTTGCAAGGAAAGAAAATATAACTATGACAGGTGGTACAACCGTACAAGCACAACATGATGACTCTTATCTACATCAAGAAAAGCTTGACACAGTCTATAAGAGGTAATGTTTCTGATTCTGAATTGGCAAAGACCTTCTTCAATTAAGTTGCTGAGAAATATAAAAGATCTGACAAGGCTGAGACAGACACTTTAATGAACAGGTTGATAAGGATGCAGTATGATGGCAAAGGAAGTGTGGGGGAGTATATCATGAAAGGCTCTAATGTTTCCTTTTGCACATGTTACCGAATTCACTACCATAAGTCTATGACCAACTGAAGACACTATACGAAACTCAAAAGAAAAAGTGGGATATGGATGAACTGATCTCATTCTGTGTTGAGGTAGAGGAAGAATGCAAGATAAAATAAAAAGGCAAGGAAGTGGCAAAATATGTGAACATGATTGACAAACCTCAATTCAAGAAGAAGTCCACGAACAACAAATTTCAAAAGGGCAGCACCTCTGGAACTAAGCCTGCAAAAAAATCTGACAAAACTAAAGGGAAGAAACCTGGACACAGGAAGTGCTTCTTTTGTAAGAAGAGTGGTCATTTCAAAAGGGACTATGAGAGATTTAAAGCTTGGTTAGACAAGAAAGGTAATTTTTTGACAAAATCAATTTTTGCTTTTAATTCACATGAACTGATTTCAGAAAATCCATGGTGGTTTGATACTGACTCACATATTCATATTGTTAATTCTCTGAAGGGTTTGTCAAGGATAACAATCCCAAATGAAGAAGAAACAAAAGTGTGTACTGCCAATAGACAACAAGTGGCTGTGAGGACTGTAGGAGTTGTCAAACTTGTGTTCAAGAATAATTTTGCACTTATGTTAGACAATGTTTATGTATTCCTGAAATTAAGAAGACCCTTATTATGATATCCCGATCATTTTATATTATTTATATTATTAACAAATAATTTGAGTTCAATTAAGTGATCGCGGTAAAAAAAATTTACCGTCGGCAAGTACCGAGGTGTCTCGGTTTGATTTTTTTTATTGAGTTGTCGAAATTGGTTGACTTTGGATGGAAATCGTAGTATTTTTCGAGGCAAGTTCAAGGATGTGAGAATCGTCAAAATTGGAGTTACGACGAGGAAGTTAAGACTATTGGAAGTTTGTCGTAAAGTAATTACCGATTTACCATATTTGGAAAGGTTTTAAGAAGGGGGTTTCCCTTTTAGGTATGTAACACTATTCAGGTGAGGGTTGACCTCGGTCAACCTGCTCTCCCCGTGGAGAGAGAGAGAGAGAGAGAGAGATCGAGTCTAAGAGGCAAAGCAGTGTGCCGGCAATGGGTCGCCTTCCGGCCACCTCCGACCTTGAGCCTAGGTGCGTTCGACGCAGCTTGGCATCTGTTACCCATTTCTGGGTTCAATCGATGACGAGGAGGCCGTAGAGGAAAGAATTGACGGACTGAAATTTCTAGGGTTCGGGCTCGCCCGTCTCCATTTCAGGTTGTTTTCAAGTATTAAGAGGTCATGAGAACCTCCTTATTATTTGATATTTTTTGAATTCATTGAATTTGCAAGTTTTATGTAGATTGGTATCGGAATCGATTGATTTTGATTTGTATTCGTCTCGGCCTCCGTCAGCGGCAGCGAAACTGGTGTTATTCGGCCGCGGGGTGAGAGGGGTTCTGTTCCCCACCTCTTCATGAGTCGTTTGGCACCACCCTCGAGCTCCAAAATGGCTCGACGGTGGAGTTCGCTGCCGAAAACTATTTACCGGCCATGAGCTTTCGGGGCCAATTTTGGCTATTCATTTATCAATATATTTTATCGATATTTATTTATCGATATTCAGTTATCGATTATTTTATTTGAGATTTGTTTTCGATATATTTTTGAATATTATATTATTATATTGTGTTACAACATACAATATTTGACAACACAAAAATCAAAATAGTTACAAAGTTGTAATGAAACGACAACATGAGTTGTCAAACGAAATAAAAACGTGATATTACAACGATCAAGGAAAATAAAAAAATATATTATTTTATTGTACTTGTGATTATTTGTACAATATGTACAATATATGAATTGACTTTTTGCATATTGATGCAAAACGATTGATGGTCATGATTTATGATCAGTTTGACTTGATTAGAATCCAACGGGATTCATCGAAAATTATTGAACTGAAATTTTTACCATTTCAATTATTGCATCAATGCACTAGCCTCTCGGCTGATCCCCGATATGCTCCGAGAGGGATAAGACAAACTCCAACCCGAGGATTTATTGTTTGGCCTCTCGGTTGATCCCCGAGATGCTCCGGGAGGGATAAGACAAATTTTTGACCCGTGATTACATAGTACCCAAGAGGGTTAGGATAAACACCTAACCTGAGAATTCTTGTAACTTTGAGGAAAATGTACATAAGTTACTGCATCCATACATTACACAGTACCCAGGAGGGTTAAGACAAACACCTGACCTTGGCAGTGAGTGGACACTTCATTTTCGCTGTTGATTTGTGAGTCTATGATTATGCATGTTATGATTATGCCTTTTACGGTTATGCATTTACTTGGATGCACATATGATTTCTTTTACACTGAGCATAGTCACAGTTGATGCATCGATGCATTGGCGTGCAGTAATTAGGACTTGGGGGTGACCCGAGTCGTAGCATCCACATATATTTTATAGTACCCATGAGTACCTGGATGATCATATTTTTAGACTCGCATTATTTCTAGATACATTTATAGTGATATCACTATTTTTTGTGTAATTTGATTGTACCTGAGCTTTGTATATATGGTTGTGACATTGTTAAGAAATCTAGATGAGCATTGGTGGCTCGCAGTTTAGGTTGTGAATTGTGATTACAGAAGTGTGTATCGATATTTGCAGGTTTTTGGGTTTCCTAATTATAGAGGAGACTCTGCCCGATTTTCCTCAGATATATTTTGCGATTTTATTTTTATAATTTCAAGGATGAAATTATTTTAACGGGGGTAGTTTGTGATATCCCAATCTTTTTATATTATTTATATTATTAACGAATAGTTAGAGTTTGATTAAGTGATCGCAGTAATTTTTTTTTACTGTTGGTAAGTACCTAGGTGTCTCAGTTTGATTTTTTTATTGAGTTGTCAAAGTGGTTGACTTTAGGTGAAAATCGTAGTAGTTGTCGAGACGAGTTTGTGGATGCAAGAATCATCGAAATTGGAGTTACGACTATTAGAAGTTTGTCGTAAAGTAATTACCGATTTACCATATTTAGAAAAGTTTTAAAAGGGGGTTTCCCTTTTAGGTAGGTAACATTATTCGAGTGAGGGTTGACCTCGGTTAACCTGCTCTCCCCGTGGAGAGAGAGAGAGATCGAGTCTAAGCGGTGTGCCAGCAGTGGGCTGCCGTTCGGCCACCTCCGACTTCGAGCCTAGGTGCGTTCGACGCGGCTTGGCTTCTGCTACCCATTTCTAGGTTCAATCGTAGACGAGGAGGCCATAGAGGAGAGGATTGACAGACTGAAATTTCTAGGGTTCGAGTGATTCAGGTTCGCCGCCTCCGGTGTGATTTTTGGCTGTTTTCAGGTATCAAGAGATCATGAGAACCTCCTTATGAGTTGTTATTGTTTGAATTGATAGAATTTGTAGGTTTTACATCGATTGGTGTCAGAATCGATTGATTCTGATTTGTATTCATCTTGGCCTCCGCCTACGGCGGCAGAGCTAGTGTTATTCGGTGGCATGGTGAGAGGGATTTTTCTCCACACCTTGTCATGAGTTGTTTGGCACCATCCTCGAGCTCTGAAATTGCTCGATGGTGGAGAACGCCACTGTAAACTATTTCTTGGCCGTGAGCTTTCAGGGTTGATTCCTGCCAAACGCGCCAGAATCTAGCATATGTCCTTTGGACAAAATTATTGGGCTTTTTTAGAGCTTCTTTTGGGGTATTACTCGACGCTGTCGGTGGTGGTTGCCGGTGGCACGCGCCACGCGCTGCCGTATGTGGCGGCGTGTGGCCGAAGTTTCTGACCGAAAAACTTATTTCTGAAACGTGTCGATTTTAATGTCTTTGGGTTCGTATCGGCTATACAAACACAATTGTGAGGTCTAAAATATCATTTAGGCTTCGTCATCCCAATGGGTGGACGGTGGTACGGGGTTGCCACTAGTGCCGGTGCGAGCGACGGAGAAATTAGTTCTATTATTTATTGTTACGACAGTTTGGTCGTAACAAGTTATCGTATCTATTATTCGACTAATTTAGTTGAATTGAGTTATCTGATCGAGTACTTACTCGATTTATCCGATTATTTTATTCATTTTGATGATTTTTGACAAGGGTCGGGGCGTCACACTTATATCAGGTTCTAAGTTTGTATCAAAATCTAGATATCAGTCTTCTAGTGATAATAAAATCGTGACATATTATTATAATTCAAAGTATTTTGGTGATTCTTCAATAGTAGATGGTTATTGGCTAGTACATTGTGATTTTATTTCTTTGAAAAATTATTTAGTACATTTAAATAACAACACAAATATCTTTTCAATAATAAAAAGGTCTTCAAAGAAAAGAAAATTTTCACATGAACCTTCATCTTTTCTGTGACATAAAAGGTTATGACACATTTCGAAGGAAAGATTGAAGACTTTAGTGAAACAAGAAATTCTGCCCCGTTTGAATTTTGATGATTTTGAAACCTATGTTGATTGTTTGAAAGGAAAAATGGCAAATTTGAGAAGATTTCATGCAAAGAGAAGTAATGATTTACTGGAATTGATTCACACAGATATTTGTGGTCCCTTTCCTGTCAAAACTATATGTGAGAATTATTATTTCATTAATTACTTTCATTGATAATTTTTCAAGGTTTTATTTTGTTTACCTTATTTATGAAAAATCCCAAGCTTTGGACATGTTTAACGTCTTTCAAACTGAAGTAGAAATACAAACAAGTAAGCTCATTAAGACTATTAGATCAGATCGATGAGGTGAGTTTTATGGATGATACACAAAAAGGGGGCAGCAGATGGGACCTTTTGCATTACACTTGAATAACCCCATACAATCCACAGTATAATGGTATATATGAGAGAAGAAATATAACATTAATGAGTATGGCAGAAGCATGTTGCTGAGGTCTGGTCTACCAAAATTTCTATGGGGAGAAGCACTCAAAACAGCCTACTACATATCCAACAGAATACCAACTAAATCAGTGATCAAAACACCTTTTGAGTTGTGGTGTGGTTACAAACCTAGTTTAAATCATTTACATGTCTGGGGATGTAAAACAGAAGCAAGGATTTATGATGCTTACAGTGGAAAACTTGATTTCAGAACCGTAAGTTCCTATTTCATTGGATATTGTGAAAAATCCAAAAGATATAGATTCTTGTCCAGGAAAAGAAACTAGAATTATGGAATCTCATAGAGCTACATTCTTTGATGAGTTGGTTGAAAATTCAGTTATTGTGCATGATGATCTGGAAATTAAAGAAACAAAATCATTAGAAGAATGGTTTGTTTATCCAAATTCATCTTCAGATGTTATTACAAATTCTGGAAATTTGTAATTGAATCCAGAAAATTTGGTAATAAATCAAAATGTTGATGTTGATATTGATAATGTTGATCAAAATGAAAATATAGATGAAGATGCAGTTGTGAATCAAAATGTTGTCCAGAATCGATGTTTAAAAGCAAGAAAATCAAGTTGAAGTTGAACCAGTAGTTTTGAGAAGGTCCGGCTGAGAAAGAAAGCACGTAATTCCAAATGATTATGTTGTTTATAATATCTGTGAAAATTGAGATTTTTAAGAGGAAGATGATCCAGTTATAGTCTCAATATGGTACACAACAACAATTAGCTATGGAAGATGAACTCAACAATATGTACAAAAATGGAGTCTAGACCTTAGTGGATAAACCAGAAAATCAGAAGCCTTAGGGTGCAAATGGGTTTTTAAAACCAACATGGACTCAAATGGAAGGATTGAAAGACATAAGGCTAGACTGGTAGTAAAGTGCTATAATCAGAAATAGGGTGTTGATTACAATGAAACATTCTCATCTGTGTCATCAAAAAATGCACTGAGAGTGATTGTGGCCTTAGAAGCTCATCTGAATTTAGAATTGCATCAAATGGATGTCAAAATAGTACTTCTAAATGGTGAGTTACATGAAGAAATATACATGCTACAACCTGAAGGATTTACTGAAGGTGAAAATAAAGTATGCAAGCTTCAAAAATACATATATGGACTTAAACAAGTCTTTAGGCAGTGGTATATAAAGTTTGACAAAGTTATCACTAGCTATGGTTTTCTGAAAAATATACTTAATGAATGTATATATCTTAAAACCGGTGGTAGTAATTTAATTATACTGATTTTATATGTGGATGATATTTTGCTTGCAAGTAGCAATGTTAACTTGTTGAAAGATACAAAAGGATTTCTAAATGAGCCGTTTGACATGAAAGATATGTGGGAGGCTCACTATGTGCTAAGAGTTGAGATCAGCAGAAATAGAATAGACCGAGTTTTGGGATTATCTCAAAGAAATTACATAGAGAAGATTTTGCACATATTTAATATGCAGACCTGCAAAGGTGGAGATTGTCCTATGTCCAAAGTCGACAGATTACATAAAGGTATGTGCCCCAAAAATGAGCTAGAAAAGAATCAAAGAATATGCAGAACATGCCATATGCAAGATTAGTAGGGAGTTTGATGTATGCACAAGTCTGTACAAGACCAGACATTACTTTTGCAGTCAATATGTTGTCAAGGTATCAATCAAATGCAGGTCATGGACATTGGGTGGCTAGAAAGAAGGTTATGAGATATCTTAAAAAGACCAAAGATTACATGCTGATGTTTAAGAAAATTGAAGATGAAGATTTAGAAGTTGAAGCTTATTCTGATGCATCATACAAATTTGATATATATGGATGATTTAAAATCCACTTCAGGTTACATTTGCACTTTAGCAGGGGGAACAATTTCATGGAAAGCAGGAAAATAATCCATTACTGCAACCTCAACGATTCAAGCAGAATACATAGTTTTTTTCCATGCTACTTGAAATGCATTATGGTCGAGAAATTTCATTTCCAGATTGAAGATTATGAAGTCAATAGAAAGACCAATGAAGATATATTGTGATAATTCATCGGCAATGTTCTTTTCAAAGAATAACAAGAGATCTTCAGGTTATCAGAATATTGATGTGAAGTATTACTCAGTCAGAGAAGCAGTAGAGAATTTGGAGATTACAATTGTGAAGATAGGCATAAAGGAGCAGCTTGCAGACCCTTTAACTAAACCTTTACCAGTTTCAATATTTCAAAAACATGTCAAAAATATGAGAATGTCAGATACCTTAAGCATTGAAATGATGTAGTTGCATTTCTTGTATCAATATAAGACCATTACTTATTTATCTCATGACTTACGGTGATCATTACTTTTATTATAAATTTTATTTACTCAGTTCATCTGTGATATAAAGTTTGCAAATATAGGTCTTTTACTAAGATAAATCTGCAGATGATGGTTTTGAGTGATATAGTTAGAAATTTTGAAGTTTTTATAAGCTTATATATCATATTAATTATAAAAGTATAGAAGCATATTTACTGTATAAGATTCATGTGATTATTGTTTGAAATATAGTGATTTTAGTATGCTGTCAAATTCCAATTTGACATAGCATATTGATCTTCTTATTCTTAAACCATAGTTGACAGCAAGGTTCTAAAAGGCGCTAGGCGGAATTAGGCGGTGAAGCTACTGCCTAGCGCCTAGGCGTTTAGGCGGAGTTTAATTGGTAATTAAGTAGTAATTAGGCAGATCATTTTTATATATATTTAATTAATTATATATTTATATGGTATATTGTAATTTGAAACATAAAGTAAAAATTATAAAGAAATATCATAAAAATCTTAAACTAAGTTTATAAAGAAATCCAATTAACCATCCATCTCAATTTTTTGAAATAGATGTAAATAAACAAGAATCTCAAGAATATGAAATCATCTATTTCGAAGCTGATAATTCACAAATCACAGTACATTATGAGTTTATGACAATGAAGCTTACATTATAAACTTGCAACTATGGAAACCATTCAAACATAAAGCTTCACAGAATCAACCAGACTCTTTCACGGAATCAAGTTTTGTTGCAACTATGGAAACCATTCAAACATAAAGCTTCACAGAATCAACCAGACTCTTTCACGGAATCAAGTTTTGTTTGTGTGATGGCCATAGACACTATGGTCCTGCCCACATTTAACCATATCAAATTATCAACATATAACAAATAAGGATGACGGCGGTGGACGGTAAGTGGCGGCGACGGCGGTGATCGGTGAACGGCGTCCAAGTTGCGGCATTTGCAGAGAGAGAGAGACGACGTTTCGCGAAAGAAATTGGATTAAATTTTCTGTTTAGAATTCATTCATTTGCGTTGTACCTCTTAATTTAAATATAAAACAAACAAAAAACTGCCTAGGCGGCACTTTTCTGTCGATTAGTCGTTAGTCGTCCGCCTAATTGCCGATTAGTCGGTTCCCGCCTAACTACCTCGCCTAGGACCAAAATTAGGCCATAAGATGGTTTTTTCTGATTAGTCGGTGCTTAGGCGGCCGTTTTTTAGAACAGTGGTTGACAGAATATGTAGTGTTATTGTACACACTTGTGTTTGTAAAGTCATTATACATTTTAGAACTGTGACTTCTTCTGGGGGAGATTGTTAGAACCAACTTACACTACTGGAGGAGGAAATCGGGGCGACGTAGAAAGGTCGTCGCCTCGTATGCATTTTACGTCGCCTCGATTTCTTGTGACCAAAACGACGTCGCCTCGTCTTGTCGCTTCAGATTCATCACGCCACCATTGGGGCGACGTAGATACAATATACGTCGCTTAGTTTCAGATCACGTGACGTAAATAATACTACGTCGCTTCAATTGAAGCGACGTAGATTGATCACGTCGCTTCAACTTAGGCGACGTATATTGATCAATCTACGTCGCTTAATTTTATTTATTTTTAATTTATTTTTCTTTTTTTAAACCATTAAGGCGACGTACATTGATCAATATACGTCGCCTCAAGTTATTTAATATTTATTTTATTTTATTTTTTAATAACTGAGGCGACGTACATTGATCAATGTACGTCGCCTAAATTTATTTAATATTTATTTTATTTTATTTTTTAATAAATTAGGCGACGTATATTGATCAATGTACGTCGCCTAAATTTATTTTATTTTATTTTTTTAATAAATTAGGCGACGTACATTGATCAATGTACGTCGCTTCATTTATTTAATAATTTATTTTATTTTATTTTTTAATAAATTGAGGCGACGTACATTGATCAATCTACGTCGCCTAATTTATTTAATAATTTATTTTATTTTATTTTTTAATAAATTTCGGCGACGTATATTTATCAATGTACGTCGCCTTATTTATTTAATTTTTATTTTTTTTAATTTTTTAATAAATGAGGCGACGTAGATTGATCAATTTACGTCGCCTTATTTATTAAAAATTTTCATTTTTTTTATTTTTTTAATAAATGAGGCGACGTAGATAGAACAATATACGTCGCCTCATTTATTAAAAAATTAAAAAAAATAAAAATTAAATATTATTGTACCAAGTCACGACCTATCGCAATTTACAAACACAAAAACGTATTCAAATTGCAGATACGCATTCAACCAAAAAAATGCATTCAATCACAAATCAAAACGTTAAAAGTTTATACAAATCAAGTTTACACAAATCAAGTTTATACAAATCCTATATACAGTTTACGAGCCGGGAGGTGGTGGAGGAGCTTGCGGTTGTTGATTCGCAGCCTGGAATGATCGCATCATGGCCTCCATTTCTTGCATCCTTTGGGCGATCGCACTCGCTTCCGCTATAGCCTTCTGCGCCACCTCGCTTGATCTGCGCGCCGCCTCTTTGGCTTCATCGATCTCCTTTTGCATTTGAATTTGGCGTTCCTGGTTTACCCGGGCCCCTCCTCTCGGTTTGGGGTCGCGTGTGAGAGCGCGCCCCACCCCTGTAACGTCGAACAAGAACAAATATTAGTAAACTATATCGTAAACCAAAATGAAGCAAAACGTAAATCGAGATATGCATCGACGGAATCGTTTTGGAGATTTATTACCTCTTATAGAGGTCCCGTGCCTTGAACCTACCTCTTCCTCTATGATATTTATTTGTGTATCAAGAGGAAGAGGCTGGGGTTGGGAAACCTCTTCGCCGTCAACTGGGCCCGCAGCACTATCTTGTTGCGACAAGACTTCATCGAGTCGACGCTTCACTGCCGCCTGCTCAATTAAAATAGATAAAATAAATAATATTACAATTTAGTATACAACAATAATTGAAATAACGTAACGTGAACCTATTTGAGCTTACCACTTTCTCAGCCGCATTCCTCTCCGGCTGGTATACGTTAATCCACGTCTGGACGGCGGGCGCTGGATGACCCTCCTTCTCCAACACCTCGCTTCGGTACGAGAGGGCGAGGGATCCCGAATGGTGGTTGATCTGCTGCTCCTTGTTCTTGTTTCGGTTCCCTCGGTTCCGTTCGCACAATCGCTGCCACACACACACAAAAATCATTTTAAAATAAGAACAGATAAACATGCATATTGTTCGAACGTTTGACCAAAACTGTAGGTTCGTTTATGAAACTCACCAAATAAGCAGGGTCTTCGAAGTGGGCTTTTAACCACGCCCATTGGTCTTCCCTCCCGAGAAACTCGGCCGGAGTCTCCTGGCTGACGTGGAGATAATGTTGATGGCAATCGTACTTCCAATCCTTATAGATTGTTTGCGCCGTCCTATCAATGAAGTTCCACATCTCCACATCAGTCGCCGGGATGTCGTAGTTCGTCTAGCACAACACATTTAAATTCCGTTATGTAAAAATTATATTTACATTTACTACAGGTATGTAAGTAAGCTCGGAGTCCAGCAAGTATACCTCAAGACTCCGGCCGACGATATCGCGATGCAAATCGCTAAGTCCCAAGAAGCTAGATGCAAGCATTGGAACTTTTCCGCGGATGATGCTACCGATGTCTCGGCACATCAGACTCCGCATTTCCCTCGTCGCCGGCCCCGCATGCCTCGTAGAGTAAGCGACTTGTAGTCGCCTATTGTTGTTCATCCGAACGAGGTACTCCGTCTTCGTCCCGACAACGACTCCGCGCTGTTCCGTCGTCGGGTCTCCGGTTGCCATGTCGACCATGTCGGGGAGTTTGGTCTTCTTGCACCGGATGCTGAGGGCGGGAGGGTGCTGTGACGCCGTAGTGGCGTCGCTGCTGTCATCCGCTCCTTGCGGAATCGCATCCTCAAGTGGAGGGGCGGGCGTTAAAATGGGAGCTCCTGCAATCGACGGGGTCGCCGATTGTCCCGTGGGGCAACCAGACCCGGAAGCCCCATCTCGGCTGAATGCTCGCCACCCCGCCTCCGCCGCCTCCGCAGCTGCCGCCTCCGCAGCTGCCGCCGCGGCCGCCGCTTCCGCTTCACGACGCTGCATCAACGCTTTCCTCCTCTTGTATGCAGTATCTCCGGGAGCCATTCTTTTATTACTAAACTGTTATTTTTAATTAGATGTTAAACTCGTTTGTACTTCTATAATGCTTATCATCACATATAAACATTCATGCTTATCATCACATATACGCATATGTTTTCATTATCACAAAACACATTCGAAATCATCATCATCACAAAACACAATACTTACAGGAAGCTAGATTGAAAACACATTCGGAATCATTATCACAATACACATTCGGCACAGTATAAAACACAAAGCAATATAGCTTATCAACACACAAACTACGGATTGCATTCACTCACATGTTTGAATTCAAACTAATGCCTTAAAATAAGCAAAACAATTGATGAATTCACAATCAAAAACTGAGGCTTGAAATCAACAATTGCGAAAATACCAGGGAAGGGATTCTTACCCAACAAGTGGCACTGCTTGTGAAGTAGACGAAGTATTGTGTTCAAGAAACTCGCAGGCTGTGATTACAATCGGCTCAGCAGACAAAACCTAACACCGAAAATCAACTTCGCGATGAGTAGTGAGGAACAATAAACTGACAAAGTATAAAACACATTCGGAATCATCATTATCACAATACACATTCGGCACAGTATACAAACACTACTCTACAAGATAGAAGTAAATGGTATCACAATTCAATCCCAAACTTTTTCAGTCTTGAACAGAATCCCTTTTCGATACATAACCTCACTCTAACTATTCTCTACTTCAACTGAATCAAACCCAAACTTTAAAGGCACAATGTCAATTATCTTCCTATCCTTGTAAACTAGCTACAGCCATATAAAATAAAAAGCCGTCTTGATCACAACCAAATCAAACCAGATCAAACAACTCATTAACTCAACTACCAATCATTTCCAGCAACAACAGTAGTACAGTACATTGAAACCAAATACAGTACATTGAAATCTAACTCACTATCCTCCATTAATTAATACACAGAACCAGCTTCCCTATCTAGCTCTGCAGCAACACTACTGCCCCTTGAAACTCATGATCGATCTAACCACCAGACAATGACATCTCGGTTCCCCCCCCCCCAATTGAGAAACACCCAATTCGTCAAAACAACATAACTTCATTTCATACCAAACATGCTCACGGTATTACTCAAAAATGCTCACGGTATTCAATTCAAAATAATGCTCACATATAGGCAGTAAAGTACACACAAACTTTATGCATCTATATGCTTCATTGGATGACCTATTCTATTCATAAACACCAAACACAATTCAATGACATAGATAAGACGAAGTGAGACCAGTCCCTAGCTCAATTACTCATTCATACACACAATTTGGTCGGCAGCACTAAAGCATTCGGCAAAGATGATTTGTTCAAAATGACCACCTGATTGAAAATTATTTTGACTGGAGGAAACTCACATAGCAACAGAGATACACTAGTGATTATATGTAAAAGCCAGACTCTCATTACCGAGAAAGAAACCTATCAAGAATATAACATTGCAGTAACGCATCATCTTAACTCAATCAAAATGAAATCTTGAAATAGGAAATATGAGTGATCCCCTAAAAACAGTAAAAAGTCTGATACCATGATCTCAAAATTAACTTACAGATAAAAAAAGATATATTTGAAGAGAGACAAGTGCTGATACAAAACTGGGATCGATGCCAAATTACCTATCTAGTACTACGATTTCTCTTCTCGAATAATTTGATCAGATTGAGTAGTGTTCACCAGCACAATCACCGAACCTGTGAACAATGAAAGCACAATCAAGAAGATGGTTTCGAAATGAAGTTACTGAAATAGAATGAGAATGGAGAGACAGTGAGAAAAGAGAGAGAGAGAGAGAGAGAGAGAGAGAGAGAGAGAGAGAGACGAACTTGTGATTGCAGAGATTAGGGAGGGGGAGGAAGAAGATGGTTTCGGGATTAGGGATTAATTAGGGATTTGGGTTGAGATGGAGGAGTTTAGATGAGGATAGGTCGATTAGGGGTTAGGGATTTCTGGGTTATCGATTTGGGGGCGCGGCGCGAGGAAGAAGAAGAAGATTGGACGAAATGAAAAGAAGAAGAGAGAAACTGTGATTCTGGGATTATAAAGCCAACGAGGCGACGTATATTGGAATCTATGTCGCTTCGATTAATAAATGGCAATGAGGCGACGTAGATTGATCAATCTACGTCGCCTCAAGGGATTTAATTTATAATTAAATTAAATAAACTGAGGCGACATAGATTGATCAATCTACGTCGCCTGAAGGGATTTAATTTTTATTTTATTTTTAAATAACCTGAGGCGACATAGATTGATCAATCTACGTCGCCTCAAGGGATTTAATTTTTTTATTTATTTTTGAATAACTGAGGCGACATATATTTCTCAATATACGTCGCCTCAGTTTATTTAATTTAATTATAAATTAAATAAACTGAGGCGACATAGATTGATCAATCTACGTCGCCTCAAGGGATTTAATTTTTTTTTTATTTTTGAATAACTGAGGCGACATAGATTGATCAATCTACGTCGCCTCAAGGGATTTAATTTTTTTTTTAATTTTTGAATAATATGAATTTAGTAACTATGCTTTAAAGAAAATACGAATTTGATCGTATACATACATTATGCTTTAAAGAAAATACGAATTTAGTAACTATGCTTTAAAGAAAATACGAATAACTATGCTTTAAATAAAATACGAATTTAGGTTTCAAGAATGTAATAATATTAGTTTAGTCCTCCTCTTCTTCCTCCTCCTCCTCGTCCTCGTCTTCGTCCTCGTCTTCGTCCTCGTCCTCGTCCTCCTCCTCCTCCTCTTCGTCCTCGTCCTCGTCCTCGTCCTCCTCCTCGTCCTCCTCCTCCTCCTCGTCCTCGTCTCCTTCTTCGTCCAAAAGTAGTTGAAAATCTGGGTAAAATTGTATCACCGTGGGAGTGTCCTCTTGGTAAGGCTCGAAGATATGATCTTCTGTACGCGATATGTTTTCATCTATGGCCAGAACTTCGGCGCTGTAGACATTGCGGTGCGACATCTCTTGTACTACCTTCCAAGTACCACCAGCCTTTGGATCGTCTATGTAGAATACCTGTTTTGCTTTGGTTGCAATTATGAAGGGTGAATCCTCATAGTAACTGTTGTTTGTATTCACTGATATCAGTCCATGATCTTTTATAAGGGTGTCAAGATCTTCAGGGTCCTCGGAGTTGTGCCATGTGCACTTAAACAACACCACTGGCATACGGCCTGCATATAATACTTCGACCACGTAGTTAACATGGCCGTAGAACTTGGATGAACCCATGTCTATCATGACACCGCTGTTTTGAGTCACGGTTCTTTGATCTCTATCAAACGATGTGAACTTGACACCGTTCACATAACACGACTTATAAACCCGACATTGCTGAGGTCCTTGAGCTAATGATTTTATTCCTGCAACCAAGCTCGGATCCGAGTTTTTTTCTTTAAGGGACACCTGAGAGATAAGTGTTAAGAGGAGTTAAAGATAAGTGTTATAAAACCTGCAAAGAACCTTACAAGAATTAATAGGCATATGTACCCATGTTAAGAACCATCGAAGAAAACTCCTCCTCCGCTGCCGGTCGTCGAAATCTTCACCATTTTTAGCCTCGAACCTTCTGAGATGTTCTTCTAGGTAAGGTTTGACTTCGTCTGTTTCCACCAAGACTTGCCAGTGAGCCTCAGCAGTCTCTGACTCAGTCAACCTGAACTGGCGACGAGTCTCGATAATATCTGGTCTTACTAAGAGTGAAACACAGCTGACATTCCACCCAGATATGGAAGTGTCGATATCTTCGTTGTCCATCCGTCTGAGATAAGCCTTACAATACGTCACCGACTCATGTACGAGGTACTGTTCAGCAATACTACCTTCCGGGTAACGTGTATTCCTCATTGACTTTTTATATTTTCCTAATTGCCTGCAAAAACACCACTCAAGATTAGTACAATATTTTCATAATTTCCGACATATTACACAAGATTAGTAGGAATCAATATTAGTACAAACATATTTTCCTAATATTAGCAATAACAAAAAACTTTACCTTTCAATTGGATACATCCATGTATAGTGTACTGGACCTGTAAGGAATACTTGTTCGGGCAGATGAACCATAAGATGAACCATAGATGTAAAAAAATGTGGAGGAAATATGAGCTCCAAATTGCAGAGAATCATCACTATCTCAGTTTCCATGTCACGCACAACCTCCTTCTTAAGCTCCCTACTGCATAGTTGACGAAACCAATTTGACAGTGCTATCAATGGCTTGACAACGTTTTCTGGCAGGAACCCTCTTATAACCACAGGCAGAAGACGTTGAAGCAAGACATGGCAATCATGCGTCTTCAATCCATAAAACTGTGACTGGGAACTTATTTTCACCTTACTTCTCAAACTACCTGCATAACCAAGAGGATACTTAACATCCCTGAACCACTGGAACACATCTTCTAGATCATCCTTTTTAACTAAAAAAGGTGCATGAGGAACTTTCCCCGTAGCCAAGTCACCTGCTCTTTGCCACTGGTTTTTTCGCACATTCCTCTTCTTCAAAGCAGCGCGAGCTTTTGGACCATCCTTAGACTTCGATTCAATCGAAAAAATGGTTCCAAGGATGTTGTCACACACATTTTTTTCAATGTGCATGACATCTAGGCAATGTCTGATCTTCAATGATGACCAATACGGCAGCTTCCAAAATATGCTTTCGTGAGTCCAACACTGTCTGTTATTCGGATTGTACGGCACCTTCAAGTCTTCATGTTGGCTAAGAATAGGGTAAACGTTTGACCTAACGTCCTCCAAAATTTCATCTCCACTCTTACGATAGGGTCTTCCGCCAAACTCCTCCTTCCCGTTAAATGCCTTGCTCAATCTCCAAGGGTGATCCTGGTGGAGCCATTTTCGATGACCTTCATAAACTATCCTCCCACATATATGCTCTGAAGTTAGCTCATCTAGACAGATTGGACATGCCTTGTACCCTTTCACAGTTGACCCCGCAAGCATCCCTAAACCTGGAAAGTCGCTAATAGTCCACATTACCGCTGCCTTCATCAAGAATACCTCATTGTCTACTCGATCAAAAGTATGGACTCCAACGACCCATAAATGTATTAGCTCCTCGATCATCGGCTCAATGAGTACACTAAGGCACTTTCCGGGAGATTTAGGGCCTGGAATCAACACTGATAACATGTTATATTCCTTCTTCATGCACATTGATGGTGGTAGATTGTACGGCATCACAACAACGGGCCATGTACTATGCAAAGTTCCCATTGTTCCGAATGGATTGAAACCGTCTGTTGCTACTCCAAGGCGCACATTCCTGCAGTCCCGTGCAAAACCTGGAAAAAATCTGTCAAAATGTTGAAACGCTTCTCCGTCAGCTGGGTGGCTGAGGCTACCAGCCACGCATATCCGCTCCCCCAGCCATCGCATATGCTTGGCAGTGTGTGGGGACATAAACAAGCGCTTCAACCTTGGTGTTAGAGGGAAGTTACGAATTATTTTTTTGGGAATATCATTCGTATTTGGCTTATATCTTTCAGAATAACACACTGGACAAATCCTCTCGTTTACGAGCGCCCCCCTGAACAACACACAGTTAAACTCACACGCATCAATTCTTTCGTAACCCAGTGAAAGATCACTCAAGATTTTTTTTATTCTCGAGTATGAACAGGGGAATGTGTGCCCTTTAGGAAGAAGTTTATTAATGTAAATACATAAAGAGTCAACACTTGTGTCCGACCATCCATTTTCATTTTTCATTTCCATTGCATCTAATATAGCACTCAAAACAGTTTCCTCACTGCCTTCATATAATGGGGTCTGTGACTCCTTCAATAATCTATCGTACTTTTCATAATCATCGTCTACCATGTCATTGAAGTTCATGCCCGAATTATCTTCCACAAATTGTTGGGGTGCATCTGCATGGTATCCAGGATAATAGGGATATGCATCATGTAGAATCTCCAACTGCGGGTTCACTGAAGGACCGGCACCACTAGAAGGACCGACTCTGTCTTGAAGCCACTGTCTTCGTTGACTGAGCATTGCCGGTTCACCAGAAACTTCCCCGTGAAGGTGCCAGATTGTATAAGTAGGACTCATACCACTGTGTGATAAGTGATGATACATGACATCCATAGTAACCTTGAACAGACCGTTCTTACAACGTTTGCACGGGCAGAAGTAATAATCGGCTCCGTTACTATGTAGCCGGGCAAAATTCATGAACTCGAATATGCCGTTGATGTACCTTGGATCAGCACGATGATATGTCATCCAAGTTTTGTCTGGGAGTCCGTCCATGTTTCCTGTCAACATAAACAATCAATATGAACAAAGTTACCACGCCACAGTTGCGATTCAACCAAAACCCCACACTTCTTCGCCTTATGCCTCCGGGTTGGGTCCTATCCCCTTCAGGGGAACACGACATTTGTCAACACTTTTGCACCCATGCGTTTCAGCTCCAGTTTAAGGAAATTTCGGCAGCATCTCCCTACAGTTCCCCGAGTGCACACATATCTAAACAACCTAATTTGCACTCGGGGAACATTTAAAGGAGACACTGTCGAAACCATATCCCAAAACTGAAACTGAAATCACACGAATAACAAAAGGATCAACAAAGTCATGATCACCTAAAGTGTCCAAAAATGGGACAATTCGAGAATCAACAACTCAACTCGATCAACTAGATGAGTTGTTGATTCTCAAACGGGAGTTCTAAGTTGATAAACACCACAATTATATATAGCCATAATACTAATAACACTACTAATTAAGGCTCGAATACACATAATCTACATTAATCATGAACCCATAACATGATTTATCACAATTCAATGCTTAACACACTAAAACTACAACATAACACCAAATTCAATTCAACTTCAAACATTTCACCAAAACTTCAATTTCACTTCTAATCATCAATAAATTTCACTAAACTTAACCAAATTTCAAACATTATTCATGAACCCATAACACAATTCAATGCTTAACACACTAAAACTACAACATAACACCAAATTCAATTCAACTTCAAACATTTCACCAAAACTTCAATTTCACTTCTAATTTAACATATTATGGTCATAAAGAGGGTTAAAGAGATACAAATCAAACTAACCTTACTCAAGAATCAAATCAATGGCAAGAACAACCTTCTTTCTCAATTTCCTCTAATTTCTCCCCAAAATCGCCCAAAACAGCTGCAGAACGAAATGAAACTGTTTTTCTAAACTTTTCACTTTATGAACGGGTTGACTTTAAGAAGAAGAGTAGATCCAGATTTTAAAAAAACTAGGCGACGTAGATTGATCAATCTACGTCGCCTCGTTTTCTTTCCAAGTGACCAAACTAATCTACGTCGCTTCGATTCAAAACGAGGCGACGTAGATGGATCAATCTACGTCGCCTCGTTTTGAATCGAAGCGACGTAGATTAGTTTGGTCACTTGGAAAGAAAAACTAGTCGCCTCAGTTTTTTGAAGCGACGTACTTCAATATACGTCGCATAAATTTTTTAAGCGACGTACTTTTTATCAAAGGAATTTTACGTCGCTTCGTTGAAAATCGGAGCGACGTAGAAATGTAACTACGTCGCCCCGATTCCTTCCTCCAGTAGTGTTAAATTTCAAAAGTAATGAAAGGTAGAAACAGTGTGTTTTGTTGATCGTGCTGCTGCCCTATTGAGTTCTTGTCAGCCATTTCACTCTGTTAGGCAAGTTGAAGCCTCGCGAAGCCTATTCCATCAGACTGATAAAAGTTGAAGACTATAGAGAGATGGAGATAACGCAACCTGAGGTCATCTTTGTATATATCTGCAAGTCGCCAGAGCTTCATTTGCCTATCAAGTCCAGTATCCCAAGTAATCGTGCCCCGGTAATATTCTGTTGAACGTCCCGAGGCAGCTGTGTATATGTGTTATCGAATGTTGAATGTTGAAACGAGAACATCAAGGACTAGGAACATTCCTTTGTATTTCTTTTACTTATTATTATTTTTATTATATATTGTGTCTGGGCTGGGAGATTGTTGGTGTCTCATTGCTTTGTGTCACCAAAAAAGTCCAGAAAGAGATTGGTGCGTGTTGAAACCACGTGGAAAAGTCACTACCGGTGTTAGTGTCCATGGACTCCATACTCCTATGTATCGTATTCTTCTCTTTCTATTTTATTCCTCACAGGCGTGTCTCCCTTCCTCGCCTATCCCACTTGTTTATACGACCTCTTTATCTTCACGTACCTTTGTTAATTCTCTTGCTATCGATCACTCTATCAAACACGCTCCACTTCACTTCAACCACCCTCTCCAAAATGGCCATGGTCACTGCCTCTGCTCAATTTTCTTTAAAGCTTTCTTCTTCTTGGCCTCGCACATCTGCATTTCATACAGCTTCCTCCGGATGCTTCTTCCCATTGGAACTGGAACCCGCAGTATCAGCCGCTGCCACTCGAAGTTCTCTGGTCTGTCCTTCTGTGATAAGAAGGAAAACTAGTGAAGATGTTGAGTGTGTTGAGGAAGCTCAACAGCTACAAATACAAGTGGGGAAGCAGAGTGAGACCCTTTTGTATTCCAACATCTTGCCACTGCTGGTCTTGGCTGCTCTTCCTGGAGGTACCAGTATTTTACTCTACTATTTTCCATTGCTAATGGGATCATTGTTCTGCTTTCTAGCTCTATTTGGTTACAAGGTTACATGAATGTATTAAAACCAGGATTTAAGTATACTATATGAACTTTTGTGCGTTCTTGAGAAGTTCATAGTTCAATTTACTTCATTCAGAGTTCAACTTCATCCACCAGTAAAGGTGTTGTATTTCAGAATTATCTCACTTGTATTTGTTGTTGAGAGTTGGATAGCACATTGTTGAGACGTGACTGTTATTGTTTAGGGATATTTCCTACATTAGCTTAGGCTTGCTCAGTTCCCAACTGAATTTTTGACCCTTGTAACAATGCAGTGTTTCTGATTTGTTACGTTGTTCTCTGCCTCCGAAGCTCAAGTATAAGTAGCCTTTAGTATTCAACTATTCATCATATCAGTATACTGATTTGGAATGTCATATATTTGGATAACAGCTGGTGCAGTGATATCTCTCTTTGAGCCCTTCGTTGAGCTTGTCAAATCATTTGATCTTCCTGGATGGCTTGTGCATTGGGGTCATCCAGGCAACATGGTATAGTTCCTCATCAATGTTATACTAATCCATAAGAACATTTGCCTAGGGCGGTCTCACCGGTCTGCCTTATTTGTTTACCATTTTTTCCTGTGTTAGGCTGTTGTGCTCTTTGCTATGGGTGGCTATAGATCATATCTTGGATACCGGATTAGATATTCTGATGATATGGTATGTAATCAAAACCAACTAGATCGTATATCTGAAGTTGTAACAAGACTGCTAGACCTTTTCATTGTCACCCTGATAATGATATGCTGTGATGATTCCAGGAGAAGGCCAAGGCCAAAGACTTGCACCCCAAGCTTCTAGCAGGGATGTTTTTCTTCTTTGCTGCCGGAGCGACTGGTGGAGTGACAGCTCTTTTAACTTCTGACTAACCCATTTTCGAAAGGTTCATTCATGTTTCTTTAGATTTCGGTTCCTATTTTTTTGGGTTCTCCTAGACAACTTCATTTACTTTTGTTACTGTGGTTGGAGTTGATCTGTATCCATTTTTTCAGCTCTCATGCTGTTACTGGGTTTATTGGCCTTGGCCTCTTGACCATTCAGACGATTGTACCTTCTTTGTTTGAGGTAAAGAGCCATTCTTGAAACTTTAGTTCTCCATCTATTTTCTTTAACTTATTTCTCAGTAAATTCGATCTCTCTTTTTTCTCTACAGGGTAATCCAAACTTCAGAAGTGTTCATGGGGTCTGGGGTACTGGGATAATGACATTCTTTATTGTTCATGCCGCCCTTGGACTTCAGCTTGGTCTTAGCTTCTAAGTTCTTCTCCATTCCTAGATTTCTCAAACTCTAATTTCATCTGTTCTTTAGATTATTAGCTTATTTTGTATACTCTTCATGTTTGGCCTGCCCCAGTTGTGTAAAAATGCAGCAGAACAAGTAGGATATTGTTATTCTGCAGAGAAAGATAGAGAAGAAAGTCAATAAACAATGATCGAAAATTGGGCCATCAAGTTGATATTGTTGAAAGAAAAAAGTAAATGCAATAATTATAAATTGAAACTGCATCTTTATTTATTGATAGAAGATATTAAATATATGAATTACAATCGATTACAATTCATATTCCTATAAATCAGGGATTGCTAAAATATTTACTTCTACTCTAATTAGGACAAGACATATATCGGGATATCAGAAATATATTTTTTTTTGAACACTCCCCCTTGTGTCGAGCTCTTAATGTATGGTGCATAATATGTTGCTTCATTAAAAGTCTTGCCAAGAAAACAAAATTTTCATGGGAAATAAAAAGCTTGGTCGAAGAAAAAAAGAGTACAATACATCAATCACAAAAGATACTACATATGATGTAGACTCCCTTGATGTCTACCAAAAAGTAACTCCCTCTGATTGGTAACTCAATCTCGGAGTTCAGCTAAACGTCACATACTAATACGTCTCACATGTAGATTTTGGAAGTGACTTGGTGAACAAGTCTGCAGCGTCATCCGCCGAACCTATCTGTTAACATGGATATTCAGTAATTGTTGTTGTTGCTAAATGAAGAAGTACTTCGGTGAAATGTGTTTAGTGTGATCACCTTTAATGTAAGCTAACTGCATCTATTCAATGCAAGCCGCATTATCTTCAAAGATATAAGTTAGTGTTGTCATAGTAGATGGTAATCTACTTGACCCTTGAATATGGTGTATTACTGACCTACATCAGACACAATCCTTAACTGCTTTATGCAAAGCTATAATCTGAGACTGATTCGAGGAAGTAGAAACAAGAGTTGGCTTTGTAGATCTCCAAGAAATTTCCAAGTTCCTCATGGTGAAAACACAACCAGTTTAGGAACGTCCTCTATGTGGGTCAGATAGATACCCAGCATCAGCAAATGTTACCAACATATCACACGTTACACTGAAAGATGGTTCAATGCTTGTAGTTGGAGCATCCTTCGACTGGTCGAAGGTCTCACTCGAAGGGTCGAATGAGGTATGCTGATCCGTCTAGGGTGTCATGTTCGACAGTTCGAGTGACATATTCAACGGGTTGAACTAGGAAAAATTAGAAAGGTGCATTTCAACAATTCCTTTTCTGGAATTTCAAGTCTCTCTCTTATTTTTTTGTAGGAAAATAACAAGCCCAAGTCAATAGATTCCTTCAAGTACTTGAAGATATGCTTTACTCCATTCCAATAACGTTGTGTTGGCCTAGGATAAACCTAGCTAACAAGTTTATAGAGAAGAAAATGTCTGGACATGTGCACTAAGCTAAATACAACAAAACTTCAATCTCACTGAGATTCGGTACCTCAGCTCCCAAAAGTTCCTCATCATCATCTTTCGGATGAAACAAATCATTTTTAGGTTCATGTTAAATCTTCTGAACATCTTTTAGGCATAAGCATACTAGTGAATAAGTATTCCACCAACTCGATGTTCCAGCTCTAAAGCAACACAAAATCGAGTCCTACCAAGATCTTTCATCTCAAACTCGGATTTCAAGTAGCCAACCGTCTCATTAATTTCATCAAGAAACTCGATGATGTTCATATCATCTACATAGACTGCTACAATGACAAATCTTGAACTTGTTCGTTTAATGAACGTGCATGGGCATAAATCACCATTCTTGTATCCCTTCCTAATCAAGTAGTCACTTAGACTTGTGTACCACATCCTACTAAATTTCTTCAATCCATATAGCGAACGTCTAAATCTAATCACATGAGCACTCTGGGGTTTCGATCGAGTTACTGGAATTGGGTATAACTATGTCATCCAGCACTCTCATAAATATCTCTAAATCAAGATCACCATAGAGATATGCTGTAATCACATCCATCAACTGCATATTTAGTTTTTTGGACACTACCAAACTGATAAGGTAGCGGAAAGTAATGATGTCTATGAACGGAGAATACGTCTCTTCATAACCAATGTCATGGCATTGAGAAAATCCTTGGACCACAAGTCTAGCTTTATACTGTAAGAATTCATTATTCTCATTACTCTTCTGAACAAAGACTCATTTATGTCCAATTGGCTTAACATTTGGTGGGCATAGCACTACTAAACCAAAATCTTGCATTTTCTTCAAAGAGTCTAGTTCAGCCTGGATTGCATCTTTCCATTTCGGCCAATTTGCTCTATGCCAACATTCATCAATAGAGCGGGGTTCTATTTCATTGTCATCAATAATCTCTTGAGAGAAGGAATAAGCAAATGTATCCTCAACTAGCATGGAAGATCTATCCATAATAATGCGGGCATCATTGTTACTTAGTGAGATTTCGTGGTTCTCTGACATCACAAATGGCTCTGAGGCGTCCCCCAATGATGTTAATTGTGATTCTAGGACATAACTGTAGTCAGAAACAATCTAATGTGGAGGATTTACAATGTTGATGATGAAATTATCATTTTGTGCCTGGATGGCCTATCTTTTAACCAGCGGCTCATTTTTGAATTTTCTTGGTCTCCCCTTCTTCTTGGTGGGAGCCGAGGCCGACACCATACCCTCCACATGGACGGGAGGAACGTTTTCGTGCCTGGGAGTGGAGATAACTTGCTCACTTATAGGGACTTCCAAACTTGTAGTAAGTTTGCAGCAGGTATATCTAATCTTGTCACTTTCGCGATATAAGTAAAGGAGCCGGGCATCGAATATGCTACTTTTTGAAGATCAAGAATACGCCGCACCTCAATTTCAATTTCTGATGTTTAACCAGAATAAAACCATTCACATCTCCCTTTAACGGTGAGAAGTATATCTCATCAAAGTGACAATCTGCAAATCTAGCAATAAAGAGATCTCCTGTCAAAGGTTCTAAATAATGAACAATCGTTGGAGATTCATAACGAAAATAGATGCTTCATTGTCATTGAGAACCCATTTTTTTACACAGTGGAGGCATAATAGGTACATACACAACACAACCAAATATGCGTAAATGTGAAATGTCAGGCTCATACCCAGGTACCAACTGGTACACACTGAATGGTTGGCTTGCTATAGGTATGTAACGAATAAACATAGCTGCATGTAACACTACATATCTCCATGCAGATACTAATAAATTTGTATGCATTACCAAAGCTCTGGCTGTAACCGCTTGATTTTTGCCTCTACAAGATTGTTTTGTGAATGAACAAAGGGAACATGATGTTCAACTTCAATCTCAACTGTCATGCAAAAATCGTCAAATAATTTTGATGTAAACTCTCCTGCTTTATCCAATCTAATAGACCTGATTGGATTGTCCGGGTGGTGAGCCTGAATCTTAGCGAATATGCTAGGAGTTTTGCAAATGCAGCATTCTTTGTAAATAACAAATCATCGTGTGACCAACACATTGATGCATCTACCAAAACTATAAAGTATTTAAATGGTTCGCAATCAGGTTTGATAAGTCCACAAATATCACCATGGGTTCTCTGTAAGAGTGGTACATTTTCAATGTTGTCAAACACAAAAGAAGGACGTGCCTGTAACTTTGCTAATGAACAAACTTTTCAAAACAAGTGGTCTGCATCAGAGATTGCCACGAAGAAATCTGGTGGGATAACACTCGTCTTGGAGACTGAGCCCAGACTGAGAGGAGTAATCTCAACCTCCCATCTAAACCGATGGTTTTGAGTATTCCCACATGCTTCTTTTCTCTAAAGAACATATGACCATGAGAATTTTTCAATATTTTGATCATCATATCCAGACCTGGATATTCGTGTCAAAAGTGCCAAAGTTTATATGAGGCTGAGTCATACACATTAGTATGAGTGACTACATTGGATTCAATAATCCAAACTGAATTAGATATAAATCACGACGAATGCTCAAAAACTTCTCCAGAATGTGTTTTCTAACACACAAGTATTATTTTCCATTCTCACAATAAGTTTCCAAGTGAAAATCGTTAATGTTCTTAAAACTCAGTAAGCTTCGATTGTCCTTTGGCGTGTATAAGGCATCAATGACAAAAGTTCTTGTACCATGTGGTAGCAAAAATTGTGCTGAACCATGCCCTTGTATAACCAGCGTTGCACCAATCATGGTTTTCATTGAAGAACCATATGGTATAAGATCCATAAATAATTGCTTATTCCACAGTATAGCGTGGGTAATACCACTATTTTCTAAACATTCAATCTCGCCTTCAGACATCTACATAAGAATATAAATTAATCGGTCTCGGTACTCAAGACTTGGCAAACACTTTAAGTGAATTCTTAAAGATTTACAAAGGGTTGTGACCCTTTTAGAGTGCTTTACATGACAAAACCAATGTGTAAAACAACATCAAAATAACACTTACGCTAGACATGAACCTTGACGGGTTGAAGAACCCTTCGACGGGTCGAAACTAGTTCACTAAAACTCTAGAGTATCCCTCTCGACAGGTCGAGAAATAACCTTCGACGGGTCACAATCTTCCGAAAATTGATATCGGATTTTGAGTTTTATTTTGATGGGTCGTGAAAACATCTCGATAGGTCGAAAATGGATGAAAAACGATCCAGGGTATTAGTCTCGACGGGTTGAGACCATCCCTTCAACGGGTCAAAAATCCCATAAAACCTGACAAAGGACAAGATTTGATGGGTCTAAAACATGCTAAAAGTGATCCAAGGGCTATGTCTCAATGGGTCGAGACGCTTGGGATTAGAATGTCTGCTCTTTTGTTTCTCGTTTTTCTGAAATTTTTGGTATTATATTACCATACAACTTTATATATTTCAAACCATTCATGCATTATGAAGTAAAATATCATTCTCAATACTTTCATATATCGAAAAAAAATATTTCATTACTTTCCAACAAAATTACATCAAAGATGTCTTATTCCAAACAAAGGCTAAAAACAAAGTTTGAAAACATGACCAAAACAAGCCAAAAAAAAAACCAAACTTGATTACATAGCAGAAATAACAGCCTAATACATAGACTACTCAAACTCTGGAGTCTTAATGTTCTCTATCTTGTGGTATGCTATAGTAAGATTAGCTTCATTGCCATCTTCCATCTCAGTCTCCAATAAAATTAATTTGATTCTTGTGTTAAGTATTACTTGCACTACTTGTAGGCATCCTGGATATCCTTGTTTGCACTACATTGCTTGTGCATATGTTTTGTAGATCCACACCTATAGTATGGGTACATGCCAGATAGAGCAGAGTGTGAAGAATTTCCATTATTCCTAGAACCAAAATTGGATTGATTCTTGTTTGAGTGACTAGGGTCAGTGTCTTGGCGATTCTAAGTCAAGTTCTGACTATGATCTCTACCACGTCCTCCTCTCCCACTACGGTTGTTGTAAGGCTCAGAACGATTTTTCTTCACCTCTTTATGTGCATTCTCACCAGTGTTGTAATTCTCATATGTTTTCTTGGTCCCAGCGGACCTTGCATTATTGTTGAGAATTATCTCATGATGTCTCTCCTTTTTAGCCAGGAATTTCATGAGATCACTGAATTATTTAACTCTTCCTTGTTCGTACACAGTCTGATAATGATAAGTAAGAAGACTCATGGAAGAAGGGAATGTGTTCAAAGACTTTTCGATCATAGCCAGATCGGTCCTTTTAACTCCACACAATTTAAACTCCGATTGAATGAATCAACCTTCGGATAATCCAATAATCGGATGATGTCTCATTGCTCTGTCAATTATGGAAGCTATACATGTGACGACCCGGAACAGAATCAGTAGTGTAATTGGCTTAATTCACGAGTTAGCGTGTAATCACAGTTTTTCGATAATTGATTAATTTATAGGTTTTGATTACGACTTAATTATCGGCCGAGAATTTGAGTTGTGTCTCTTCTCGAGAGTTGTTGTACACGTGATTTCGAGTTCGTGGGAGGTTTTGGATGATTATTTCGACGACCGAGGAATATAATATGAATATTTGAAATTACGGAATCTCGTTGAGTTTATCCGTTTGTTTCGAGTTTATCCGAATCGTGATGGTTATCCATTTGGACCGTCTATCATCCCGAGTCGCGAGTATAAATATCGAAAATAGTCGAAAAATTGTCGAAAACACTGTTTGAGGCTTTGACCAAAATTTGAACCCGTTGACCCGAGGAGACTATTTACCTGGTTACTGTTCATCATCGGAGCTTCTGTTCCCGGCCGATTTAGGCCACGACCTTGGAAGGTAAAATCTTCCTCTCGTGATTTTAAACTAGTTAGAACTTGGAATTTCTTGATTTGGTTGAGAATTGAGGGAGAACGAGTTCGATGAAGTTGGGTGATTTTTCCGAATTCGGGTGGCCTTCTCCGGCGACTTTGGGGTCGGGGCTTTGGGGGGAAAGGTTCCCCTCAACCTATTGATTCTTTTGGTATAAGGAATTTGGGTTTGGTTTCCGTTTGAAGCTCGCCGGAATCTCATTGGAATCCATAGATTGGAGTTGGAGTTGGCCGCTATTGTGTTAGCGTTGAAGAGTTGGAGACATTACTTGTAAGGAGCTCAGTGCAAGATCTACACCGATCACAAGAGTTTCACTTACTTGTGGACACAGCCAGATTTGAACATGAGGCAGGGCAGATGGATGGAGCTGATCAACGACTATGATTGCACTTTCGAGTACCATCCAGGAAAGGCTAATGTTGTTGCCGATGCACTCAGTCGGAAATTTGGAGCTTCGTTGTTTCATCTGTATGTGGCCAGAGTATCTATGTTAGCTGAGCTTCGGGCTACGGGAGCCGAGTTTGAGTGGGACGATGAGGGAGCTTGTTGGCCAGTTTTCAGGTTCGACCCGTGTTGGTTGATCAGGTTCAGGAAGCTCAGAATTCAGATTCCTACCTGTTAGACAAGAAGACCATAATTCGGAATGGCGTGCCAACAGAGTTTCGGTTGAGTGATAATGGTACGTTGCTGTTCAGAGGTAAATTGTGCGTACCCAGAGACGAGAGTCTGAACAAGGAGATTTTAGACGAGGCTCATTGTTCGGCGTATGCGATGCATCCCGGTGGTATGAAGATGTTTCGTACACTTCGAGCGTATTACTGGTGGCGCAATATGAAGCGGGAGATTGCCGCATATGTGAGCCGATGTTTGATTTTTCAGCAGGTTAAAGCGGAGAGGCAGAAGCCTGTGGGAAAGTTGCAGCCACTGGAGATTCCGGTTTGGAAGTGAGAGTACATTACCATGGATTTCGTGTATCAGTTGTCGCATACTTCGGCTGGCAATACTGGTATTTGGGTTATCGTGGATTGACTGACGAAATCCGCTCATTTTCTCGCACTTCTGGGGAAGATTTCAGTGAGCAGGTTGGCCAAGCTGTATTTATCGGAGATCGTTCGACTGCATGGGGTGCCTGTATCTATTGTTTCTGACCGAGAAAGTCAGTTTACTTCCAAGTTCTGGCAGGCATTGCAGCGAGCCATGGGCACTAGATTGCATTTCAGTACAGCTTTTCATCCTCAGACTGACAGGCAGTCTGAGCAGACTATACAGACTCTCGAGGATATGTTGCGGTCTTGTGTGTTGCAGTTTCGAGGGAATTGGGACCAGCAACTGCATTTGATTGAGTTCGCCTACAACAACAGCTATCAGGCCAGTATCGAGATGGCACCGTATGAGGCCCTGTACGGGAGGCAGTGCCGCACTCCGTTGTGTTGGAGTGAGGTGGGCGAGTGATGGCTAATTGGCCCTGATCTGGTGAAGAGCACCATGGAGGACGTCCAGATTATCCGAGATAGATTAAAGATTGCCAGAAGAGTTATGCGGATGTGAGAAGAAAGAGTCTCGAGTTCGATATGGGCGAGTGGGTCTTCCTGAAACTATCTCCGTTGAGGGGACTTGTGAGTTTCGGGAAATGTGGCAAGCTTCGACCACGGTACATTGGTCCGTATGAGATTACTGAGAGGGTTGGAGCCGTGGCATACAGACTTGAGTTGCCGTCCGAGATGGCTCGTGTACACGATGTTTTTCATGTTTCGATGCTGCGAAAGTATATCTCAGATCCATCGCATGTGTTAACGCCACATCAGCTACCTATCCAGGAGGATTTGACATATGTGGAGGAGCCGGTACAGATTCTCGATCGGCGTGAGCAGGAATTGAGGCACCGTATTATACCGTTGGTGAAGGTCTTGTGGCAGAATCACTCGGTTGAGGAGGCCACCTGGGAGACTGAGCAGCGTATGCGGGAGCAGTATCCTCATCTTTTCACTTGACAGGTACGTAAATTTCGAGGTCAAATTTTTTTTAAGGGGGGTAGATTTGTGACGACCCGGAACAGAATCAGTAGTGTAATTGGCTTAATTCACGAGTTAGCGCGTAATCAAAGTTTTTGGGGCAGTTCGCCGATAATGAGGGACTCAAATTAAGAGTCTTTGGATCATCTCTGTCAGGATCAGCCCTCGTTTGGTACACGGGTTTGGAAAAGGGCTCGATCAACAAGTGGAATAACATGGAGGTCTTGTTTATAGATCACTTCAGAACGGCAAGACCCGAAACCAGTGTTGGGAAGCTGGCTTCCTTGAGCCAATCGGCAATAGAAATTCCGGTTACCTTCCTGCACCGTTTCCGGTCAGAATATAATCTATGCAAAACTCCATTAGGTAAATAGGAGGTAGTATAGATGACCAAGAATGGTTTGGAGGATACGTACCACCAGCTATTCTTAAATAGAAAATACTTTTCCTTGAACGAGCTTATTACAACTGTAACTAAAGCTTACAGTACAATGCAAGAACGAGACAACAAAAGAAATGCGTCCAAGGGAACGCATACTGCTAAGTCTTACGACAGACCAAAGCCAAAAAACGTGGCTTATATAGAAGAAATAGATAATAACTAGGATTCAGACTCAAAAGGAGACCAGGTGGGGGCAGTAGATTTATCAACGAACAAGGTTTTGAAACCCCACAAGCTTTAGAAGAGTAAGGGCCCCATTAAGCTTTCAACAGTGGCTGTTACTAAGCCAGAGTTCGAAACGTACACATATGATGCCAATATAGCTCATGAGATCCTGGATGAGCTTTACAATATGCGAGCTATCAAAGCAGACTTTGGATCTCTCCCCACAGCCGAGCAGTTGAAAGGTAAAAAGTATTGCAAATTCCATAGAATATGGAATCATATCACGAAGGACTGCATCAAGTTGAAAGATCAAATCCATAAATGGATCAATGAAGGTAGGCTAGAGTTGGAGGGAACATCCAAGGCAGCAACATTAGTAGACTCTCAACCTTTTCCAGTACCTCAAGTTAATATGATCGACATCGGTTGGTCGCCAGCCGTTAACCAATGAGGAGCTGAGGAAGAAGACATATCGGTCCTTCCACGTTATACCTTTCCACAAGATAAGGTGGAAGAGATCTTAGATGAACTGCAGGAAATGAAACTTATCGTCTATTATCCAGTATTTAAAGTAAAACATCTAAATTATAAATGGGCAGGCGAGCATTTATGTAGGTTTCACAATGTGTTCAGACACCGAACAACAACGTGTTCAATCCTGAAAGACAAAATTCAGGGTTTGATCAACTGGGAAGTGATCGTAATTAGCCAAGAAGGGGTGGTAGAATGGCATCCGCTGACACCATAGCCTTCCAGGACGATCCAACAACTTCTTTTTCTCACAATGCATCTGAGCCTACATAAAGAAGGAAAAGATCAAGGCGAAGGCCTAAACGTAATATTGCGTTTGTTCAACCAAGGCGAGCTGAGATCACATATGATGCATCCAGGCGAGAAGAAATTTTCGAAGAGCTACTCCATGCAGGGATAGCAGTGGTTCCCGATAACTGGGGAACTCCATACCCGAATCCTAAAGATGTAAGGGGTCTACCTTATTGCCGATATCACAATAAATGGGGTTACCATTCCACGAACTACTACATTAATTTAATATATATAATTTAGCAGTGAATTGACGAGGGAGAAATACTGATAGAAGAACCCTCGCCAAGTTTGGCGACCGAGGAAACATTGACAATTGGGATGTTAGAGTTGCCTCGCGAGAAGAATTATGCAGCAAATGAGTAGGCACAACTGGCAACGAGGGTGAGCTTGCAAGATGGAGTACACGAACGTATATTGAAGGTTGAACGAAGGACCCTACCATCTTTCATTACTTGCCAAGAAGAAAATAAAGAATGGTACATTGCCACACTCGATCACATCGATGTGGATTGGAGACAACCTATTATCTCATATCTCCAGAATCCTAATAATCAGGCAGACAAGTGGATTCGTTTCTTAGCTCCTAATTATATACTCAAGGATGATGAGTTATATAGATGGGGAGAAGAAGGCTTGTTCTTGAGATGTGTGTTCGGACGTGACGCTAAGCGATTAATGAGGGAAGTTCATCTAGAAGCAACATGTGTACATTAGGCCGGTCCAAAGATGAGATGGTTGATATGACAACATGATTATTATTGGCCAAGTATGCTCAAAGATTGCATCACGTTCGCTAAAAGTTGCAAAGATTGTCAGAAACATGACCTAATTAGCCACATGCCCAGAATACCGTTACAGCCTATAATCAAGCCTTGGCCGGCTCGAGGATGGGCTTTGGACTTAATCGGGATGATTCATCGGCATTCATCAGACGGGCACAAGTACATCATCGTGGCTACTAAATTCTTCACAAAATGGGTCGAAGCTGGACCTCTCAAAGTATCATCAGCGAAGACCATTCGCCAGCTCTTATTTGAAAATATCATTTGCAGGTTTGGAATTCCTTAGAGTTTTGTTTCGGACAGAGGGGCAGCATTCATGTCTAGAGATGTTGATGAGCTTATGAAGGATTTTGGAATACATTTTCTACATTCTTCTTCATACTATTCCCAATCCAACGGTCAAGCTGAAGCGAGAAACAAGATCATCATACATATCCTTAAATGATTGCTTGCGAGCAATGCCAGATTGTGGCATAAAGAGTTATTCAACACATTATGGCCTAATCAAACAAGCAAACAGACCCCAACAGGGACCAATCCTTATGCATTAATGCTTGACCACGATCCAGTCCTGCCTTTGGAGATAAACGTACAATCTTTAAGAGTAATGGAGCAAAACAATCTGATTGGTGAAGATTATATGCAAGCAATGTGGCAGGAGCACGAAGACTTGGATGATAAGAGATTACAAACTTATGACAGTCAATGTGCTGAAAAACGAAAGGTGGCTCGTGCTTATGAAAAATATACTAGGGCATGAGTTTCGCAGAAGGAGAATTAATTTGGTGAGTGATATTGCCCGTTGGCGAGAAGACTGAAAGCCGAGGAAAGTGGTCAGAAAAGTGGGAAGGGCCATACATCATTGATCGACTCTTTGGAAAGGGAGTTGTTCGGTTACGAGATCGAGAAGGAACTATTCATGCCAATCCTATCAACAGACGTTACCTTAAGAAGTATATACAACCAGTTTGGAGTATGCATGAAGATCCGCCAACAATAGCTTAACTCAGTTCATTCACGCTCCTTAGCGACGCTCGCTTGATTGAACTGAAGGGGTAACACATAGGGATTTATACGTAGTTAGCCTATACTGATGGCTAAATTTTTAAATTTTTATTTGAAGCTGTGATAAGACATAGCCTTTTAGCCTACACTTGTGGCTAAATTTTTGGTTTTCTGATTAAAGAGTTCATGCTCGTCAACTGTTGTGGCCTAGTTATGTACAAATAATGTTGAAGTTATCGATATGAAAGACGTTTTGTATAAGGGAACTCTTTACTTTGAATATAAACAGATTACATCAAAACAAAAAATTACAAAGGCTTTGCGGCCTTAAGCACTGATACCATATGAAGACAGAATATAATCAGCAACAGAACAGAAAGATATATACAGTTTGTCTTTCCAAATCCTCAAACAGTTGATAGTCGGTCCTTGGGTACACATATCAAATATGTATACATTGAAAACAAGGACCTCAAGAGACAAAAGCAAGAGGATTTGAAACGCCAAGGAAACTAGTTCAGCAGCCCAAAAGACCACTTGGAGCAAGATTGACGTATGTTGCCTTACCCTAGGTTGAACTCCCTGTCGTTCCTCTCCAAAACGTCCGCGTTCTTGGAACCTGAAACCTCAATGCACATGGAAACTGAGTGGCTATTGGCAAGGAAGATGAGGTGAGGTTTCCTTTGGAGTTGTGGCTTCATCACTGTAACGACCCAAACCTTGAGTATGTGATTATCGACATGACACATGATTATCGCGAGTGGATTGTACATATGTGGTTTGTTAACAACTAAATTATCGGGCAAGGTTTGATTTAAGTTCCTTCGCAGAAATTGTAGATGAGATGATTTCGAGCTCGTAGGAGGTTTCAGAGGATTTTTCGGATAATTGGAGAATATAAAATGAATATTTAAAATTGTCGTTGAGTTAGTCGTACTTATCCGATTGTGTTGGAGCTATCCGAGTCGTGGGTTTGGTTGGTACGCGACGTATAAATATCGAATAGTCATAAAAATTGGAAAATCACACATCTGGGCCGTTTGACCAGGTTTCACCAGCTCTGACCGAGTTGACTCGGGTTGACCGGAGCTCCACCGAGCCTATTTTGTTGTCGCTGTCCGACCCAGTTTTTCCGGCCACCTCCGGCCATGTTTTTGGTATGGTTGGAAAGCTCTCTTGATTTCCTATTGCTTCATGTATTTATTTGTGAGAATTGGTTGTGTTTTGAAGGTGTTTGAACTCGGTGAAGTTTGGGATTTTCGCCGGAATTGGGTGGCAGTTTCCAGCGAGATTTGGTGTCGGGTTGGTTGGGGGTTAGGTTCCCCTCAACCCATTAAAGATTTCTGGGTATTTAATTTGGGATTTGGTTAAGGTTTGAGGGTAGTCGTGGTGGTGACCGGAGAGGAGGATACCGATGAGTTTTTCGAGGGGAATTCTGGCCGGTGTGGTATGTTTTGGCCTTGGTGGTAGAAGGGAAAAGTATTGAGATTGAGGAGATGAACATTTTGAGGTAAGGTTCGCCGGAGTTGGTCACCGTTGACGCCGCAGCGGTGGCGGCGGCGGTTAACGGCGAGGGGTTGACTTTTGTGGTTTTCGGAGATTTTTATGTTGTTTTACTCGTAATCGCACCCCGATTGTAGTCGTGAGGTTTTTGAGTTGATTTGAGTGAGTTAATTTGGGACGAGGGTTGTTTGGGTGTATTTTGAGAATTTTGTTATCCTCGTCGATATTTCGAGCGATACGCTTTCCGAGAAAGCGAGGTTCTTGACGTATTTTCTCCGTATGTTGAAATCGAATATGTATTGATCGTATCCCTGTTATTCAGGTGATCGTGATCAAGTTTTTTGCGAGGGATCTTTCGCCGGGCCTCAGGGCTAGCTGTTATCTGTGAGTGGACATTTTATCACACGTTGATTTTCATACTTTGATTTTCACAATGGATTTGCGAGTCTTTGAGTATGCTTTACGATTATGCATTTATAAGTATGCATTTATGATTATGCATTTTATGAGCATACATTGATTTGGAGGAACATGTGATTTGTTTTTACTCTGAGTATGGATATATGATGCATCGATGCTATGGCCTCTTGGCTGATCCCCGAGATGCTCTGGAAAGGTTATGACTTGTGAGCACCTGACCCGTGATACACAGTACCCGGGAGAGTTACAACTTGTGAGCACTTGACCTGGGCATATTGTAACTTGAGGGAAACGTACTCAAGTTACTGCCTCACAGATAGTCTTGTATAGTTTGTAATTAGAAATCGCTCTGAATACTTGTGTAGTGTTGTTCAGTTTGAGCTATACGCCTGAATACTTTCTGGATTTCTTGTAAACCTTGTTTTTTGTTATATATGTGGATTTTGAGAAATCCGGATGGATAATGGAGGTCCACGTTGTGTCTAGGAATTTATCTGTGAAGTGTAATCTTCTTGCAGGTTTTTGGTTTATACGTTTTATAAAGTAAACTCTGGCAAAAAATTTATAAGTCATGGTTCCGGAAGATTTTTCCGATAACCGAGGAATATTTTATGATTATTCGAAGTTCCGGTATTCGAAGAGTTTATCCGATTGTTTCGAGCTTATCCGAATCATTTCGTATATTCATTTTGGACCGTCGATTGACCCGAGGCGCGAGTATAAATATCGGGAATAGTAGTAAAATCTTCGAAAATCACTGTTTAGCGTTGACCAGAGTTGACTTTCCAAAATTAGTAAGTTTGACCGTCGATTACTTCAACTGCTGCGGTTGGGAAGTCTTTATGCGAGCAGAGGTAGTTGAAGCAGATTTGATAGGACCATGCTCTGGTCCCAGAAGACGCAGTCGCCAAGGTTTGGCCCAGAAGTTTGTCCTCTTCAAAGGAATGGACTGCAGAAGGGCAGAAGAATAGGAAATACATCCGCAATCAGAACTCTACCATCCAGAGTGCTCCTGGTTGATTAAGGTCGAGCTTTGAAAGAACAACTCGTCTCAAGCCGTAGTAGATGTAGGCAAGGATGGATTCAGCCAAGCCCAGTTGTTCACGATTAAAAAGGCATTCGGCAAGGTTGGTCCAGCATTTGTTGACCTTGACGGAGGTAGGACAAAAGATATACTTAGATAGCCAATATTTCAGAAAGGTTATGCCTCCTTAATCAATGTTTTTCTCCTTATTCACAAAAGGATCAACCCAAGCAGAGTAGGAGGGAGGTCTATCTTTTGAAGCTTGAATTGTCGTTCTGTGTGTATGATTGTGAAGCCAGATGTTGTTGGACACGGGAATTCCAAATAAGGCGTAGAGGTCGAGGATTGTAATAGTTACATCGCCACAGGGGAGACGGAAGCAGTTGGCAGAGCAATCCTAGAAGCACATGGCGGTGGCAAACGGAGCTCGGTTTCCACTAGCAGGAAGTGAAAAGCATAAATCAATGAGTTGGGAGATACTGGCTGCTTCCCAGCGATCGATATGTTTTCCGCGACAGAGCCGGTACCAAGCGAGGTATTCTTTGTTTGGGTGCGGCCATTTACCAATTAGACAAAGAATGTCTTTGTTGGTCCATTCTTTGGGTTTCGCCTTTGGATTTTTCTGAAAGATGAGGGATGAATTGCTAAGGGGACGGCAGAGAAGAGGAAACAGTTTTGGGTTTATTGGAGATTCCAGAAAATAACCAAGCAGGCCAGTGCCATTGCTTGGGTCGATCCTCAGTTGAATAATGACCTCTGGATTTTGTCGTCTGGCAACGGCTTTGATATTTCTGGTGAAGTTCTCGACGTCTTGTTCTAAGTAAGAGATGGATATATCTTTGCGTGGAGGCGTGATTTTTGGTTGGAAAAGATGGAAGGCGGCGAGGATGGAAAGTTTAGTCTTTGGAGACAGCGACGAGGATTGAAGCAAGGCAAGCAAAAGAGTTCTGTTGAGAAGTGAAATTTGATTGATGTGGACATGTGCTTTTATATTACATCATCCGAAGTGACGCAACTTTTTAGAGGAGTTGTGTAACGTGGCGCTTGCGTGTGATGTTACCGTTTGGAATAACAGCGCGTCATTCGGTAATATTCAAGCCTTTTCGCTTGCATAAGTAATTTAAGCTCAAGGCTTGAGGGGCAATCTTTGGGCCTGAAATAAATATTTCATATTGGGCTTGGAAGGCTGAAGTCTTGGCGAGCGGCCAAGTAGTATAATAGAGTCGGTTTTCATATCGGTTTAGAACTGTATGTTAAGATAGCTGATCCATGCAGCTTAATGATTATCGAACATTTCCTACATTGGTTGGGTTTCCTTCGTGAAAGGAATTGGGATAACATTGAAACTATATAAAGATAAGACCCGTGTGCTGGTAAAGACTCAGAGTTATATTGAGAATCAAAGAGCAGAAGATGTACAAGTGAATTGACTTACGACTACTGTGCAGTATATAAGGAGAGCGAGAGCAATATAGTAAAGGTCCCCAATCAAATACAAAGCTTTGCTATACGCAACCAGACGATCAAAGTGCTTGTCACCAATCGAGTGAGAGTATCGCGATCAAAGGAAGCAACGCAACTGGAAGATTGAAAGGCTTGTCACATATCAAGTGGGAGTTTGGATATCCAAGGAAGCAAAACCCCAGTGTTCTCAACACATTGTCAAAGAAGTTGCTCTGCTTTGCACTCATAAAGGGTAGTGTGAGATATCGATTTCTGTGGTTCTGCTAGAGATGTGAAACCCCATAGTCCTAGTTTATTAGGTGAGAATGACCCATTCAGACAAGGTTGGTGCTCTCCTCGTCTTAATCGCTTAAATCAAGAAGTCAGGCAGCTTACACATTCATATTTCATTGAGAGATGGTGACACGCCAGCACAAACAGGATAAGCCGACACCTGCGATTATACTATCCGAAATCAGTAAAAGAGACAGTTTGCAAGAGACACTCTACACGCTCCTCGCCAGAGATATTTTCGTGTCAAACAGTGGCATCTAGTCTTGCCCGTCGTTGCATTATTCAGGTTTCTTATGCAATTGGCGTCCCTGATCCACTATCAATGTTTGTAGATACATACAAAATAGGCAAGATCCCAGATAAGGACATTCTGGCTCTTATTAAAGAGCATTTTGATTTCAGACCTGGAATGATTGCACTTAACCTTGACATGAAAAGAGGAGGCAACTTCCGATACCAGAAGACTGCAGCCTATGGACACTTTGGCCGCGACGACCCAGACTTCACTTGGGAGACCGTAAAGCACCTCAAACCAAAGGCTTGAAGATGGAGGAAATATTTAGACAACGGGTATTTTGTCGTTAGAAAATAAATAAAAACGCTTCACAGCATACATCTGATCTACATATCTTAGCTCAAGTTGGAGTTGAAATTAGATGTGTGCTCCAAAGTTGAGTTGGTAACAAATTAGAAACCTTTGTATTACTTGTCTCAGTGTGTTGTTTTTTACATTTTTGTCAAATATTCGTGTCGGATTACCCAGCTACTCAGATTGTTGAGGATTCTGGCATGCTATTCAGTATTGATTGATATATTTTAAAGTTCATCAGATTCTGAGGAATCTTGTATGAAAAATCAGTTGTTGATCATTGTATATGCTATTTCATTAATAGACCATTTATACGTTAATACTATTCTTCTAAGACCATATACAATGTAAATGGATATCACGGATTCAATGACCGCTCTTCTGCAAATTGTACAATCTTAGCAAATACAGAAGACAATACCTAAACCACAAGAATGCTTCTGGCAGCCATCACTAGAATTATAACTCGAGAATGCAACCACACGCAATCGTGAAGCCGCTCTTCTCTGGCACCAATCATCTCATCCACCCTCTCACCATCTCTGTAAAAATGGAAGGTCGGCGTGTAGCGAATGTGTTGAGTTGTTTCAGGGCATTCATCAATGTCTGCATAGACGAAAGAGAGCTTCAGGAAACTATTGCTCAGCTTGCAGAATGCAGGAAGAATCTGGCTACAAACTCGACACCTGAAAAATGAGACCAAAAACCAAACTTCATCATAACCAAAAGTCTACTCAATATTTTTGTTTGAGGCAATACGTCGAACATGTGGTGTGCAAGTGTGCACATAGAAACTTCTTAAAGAGACGAAGAAACTGTTGAGTTCGAGATGTATATATACCAGGTTGCGCCGTAATTGATGACTGTGTGCAAAAGAGAGAGATAACCGAAAATGATTAGTGACAATTAGTAGAGAGATTTAGCAAAGGAAATAACAGGTGGGTGGGTGTGGGTTACTACTTACAGGAATACAGGGGTTTTGTAGGACTTAATTTGAAGAAGAATGTCAGAGAGGGTTTCATCGCTAGAAGCAGTCCGGAGGTTACCATGGCGATTCCCATCTGATCGCTTTTTCGTGTTGCTTTCAATTCCTCCCTCCATTTTTCTTCTACTCTCTTTTTAGTCAGCAAGCTAACTCAACCTTTATAAAAAAGAGGACACTTCAGTTCTTTCTGGTGTTTGTTTGGAAATCATCAATTATTATTGATCAGTGTCAAAAAATGCGCCGTTGCCGGGGATCGAACCCGGGTCACCCGCGTGACAGGCGGGAATACTTACCACTATACTACAACGACTTGTGCTCTTAATCTTCCGCATTAATTTAATTGTTCGATAAATCATTGGCAAAAGATATCATTGATGAGTACTAAGCACGAGTTTTCATTACCAATGGTTCATGTGTCTTGCACATGGAGGTGAAAATGTGCAAGATTTCATCCTACATATGTGTATAGCAGGATTGGGTAGTAGCAACTAGCAACTACATCAAAGGTTCACTTACAAATGGCGGTTCCCAACTAACACAAGAATGCTGAGCTAGGTTCAAGGTGAACCGTTTCTAGCTTGAACAAAAACTCAAAATAGTATTCATAGATATATAGAAAGATAATTTTATTGATTATGTGCCACACAATAGGATATATGCCTAAACTCAAGTTTAGGTTTAAAACCTTGTGATTCGTTTCAAAGCCTAATTCATTGAATATGTGCCACAAAATTGCCGAGAAATGAGTAGGAAAAAAAAGAGGGAAATTACCAATTTAGCAAGATAAAAGAGTAGGAGAAACCAGTAAAGTTGTTTTCCTCCAGATTTTTTTTATTGGAACCTCTCAATTTGCTTTTTATATCTCATTTTAATTTTTTATCCTTAAATTTCCTCTGTTCCCTTCGAAATAAAACTGAGCTTGGAGAAATGAATGTGTTTGATTGGAGCAATTAAACAGGTACAGTCTATGATATGGTTTCCCTTTCTATTCATCATCGATTTTCATAATTATATATAAAGTTTAGTAGCTCTGTTACTTAGATCGATCAATATGGTGATGTGCTTAGTGAGTTTCTCGTTGTTGGCGGCAATGGAGAGAGAGAGAGAGAGAGAGAGAAAGAGAGAGAGAGAGAGAGAGCTCTTGTTTTTGTACTTTGAAATGAAGAAAGATTAAAGATTGGCCTATGTGTTCATCTCGTCCCTCACTTTCCAGAATCATTGCTTGTATTTCTTCACCATCACCACAATTTGGGTTCAAACGAGATCATATTGATTCATTGCAAGCTGCATATAGCTCACTTCAATGGCTATATGCCATGAAATTTTAATTTGATCAAATGATATAATCAAGTAACTGATACTCAACCCTTTATCTTTTGTGAATTCCTATTTGTGTGGATAATGCAACCATTGAATTTTTATTTTTTTATATTCTAAAGAGCAGAAGTATAATGAGATATATTTTGTTTTAAAATTATAAAGAGGTCAACTGAGTAAAAAGAGAAGTCCCAATATAAATCCTCTTTCCTCCGATACCATTCAGTGAACTGTCTCGGCTAATGTAAAGTACAATTCTACAAGACTATTTTGTTCATAACCATAAGTCTTGACATTTACCTCCATTTAGGAGCTCTGCCCAGTGATCAGCTTCTAATTCTGGTCCTGTGTTCGTCTCGATATATTTCGTCCTCTTGCAGTGAACTCGCTGTTCCACCCAAAATCCATGGAGATTATGTCTCTTGAACCGTCACTGGCATACAAGACATGCAAGAACTCAGAAGCATCAGTAGACAACACTCGAAGCATTACTGCCATCAACTCAAACTGATTTCAGAGAAAGCGTTTGGATGGAATTTCTTGTACAATGCTTCTTTGGCTGATTCAATCCACTCTTGGTCCTGCGCACAAATTTCTGGAGTTACTTGACTGAAACAACTTGAAAAAGTTCACAGCATACTTGAAAGCTTGGGAAATATTCTCGTACCTTGCCCTCAAAGTATATTCTAAGAGGCTCGCGTCTAGATGTGCGATAGCATCCTTAATGTTTTGCATGTAAGATCACAATTGGAATCAGAAACTCAATATTATATTCTCATAAACAGCTACAGTTCTGAAAAGGCTCTTACCAATGTACAGGTCTGGAAATTCGAGGCAAAGTTTTGACACAGGTTGAGCAATCTCTAACTGTAGTTTTTCAAATAAGAAGATTAAAGGAGGGAGAAACAATCAATACATAGACAGAATCAGTATTCGGCTCACAACTAAACGAATCCGCACTTTATATGGAAAAGATGGTTCTCTCACTTCGTAACTCAGGACTTCTATATTGTATACAACCACTCAGAAAGTGGTATAAAAAGTCCATAAAAAAAGACATACACCCCTTGTCCCTCCCTTAAGTAATAAAAATACTACTGTATCTCATCTAGGCGATCTAGCTATATTTTCTACTTCAGATACCACATTCGTTCCAACTCTTTTTTGCACAATTAACCCACACAGAAGTTGTTCACCTTAAGCTCATATAGTGGCAGTATCAGGAAATCAAATTTTCATGTGAAAATTGTGGAACAGATTCTAAACTAACTGTGGAAGGTAAGAAATAATACACCGGGAAAATATTTCCGGTAGGAGAACAGATTGGCACTGAGAAAAAAAATGGGAATGATGCTCACGAAGTAATATAATTGCAGAGAATTATGAGCAAGCAAGCTGAATAGTGAATTCCTAATTTTTGCAACAATTGCTATATAGAATGTATATGAATGCATGTATGTAAAACTACAGACACCGAAAACCCAAGACATTAATCTATTGAAGGATCGTAGAAAATTAAATACATACATCTGCAATCTTTGTTGTCAAGCACTTGGATATAAATGGTTCTGCCGTTTCTAACTCGCCAGTGGACTTCATTAGTTCAATTAGACAGCTCCACTCGTCATCTAGCTCCAAGACATCTGTTGCCGTAAAGATTATTACATTTTTACACTTGATCTACAAGAGGCAATGAGTGGATGATATAATAGAATTAGTAATCAATTAACCAAAACAGATGCACACACTCTACCGAGCAGCCAAGAGGGATGTTTTTTTTTTATTCTCTACTGGAATCTTCAATTCAAGTTTTTAGGTTCAGAAGTAAAAAAAACAACACTACAAATCGAGATCTTCCAAGCACATACCAATGGGACAATCAACTTTTCATGATGCAATAATTCAGTAATACCCTCAGGCAACAGAGCCATCTGAGAAGAAAAACATAGATAAGATTAATTCATGCTGTGAGGACTGCACCACTGGGTAACTTAAAAATAATTATTGATTAGAACATAGTGAAGAGAACTTCCAGCAGCAGAAGATTAGAAAAGAAGGGAAAAAAAGAAGATTAAATATGCATTGAAACTATTTTATATAAATTGAATCTTTTAAGAGCAAGGCATGGTTGACAGGAATGACAGCTAAATACCTCATTTCGGTCACCAGTGCATTGATCACCTATAAGATGCCTCAGATATTCTTCAAATTCCTCATCAGGAGCCTAAATGAATGAAAATTAATCGAGTCAGTAATGGCTAGTTGGCCATAACAAAACTTGCACAATTAAAAGAGAACAATGATATTCCTGCAAGCACCATTGTACTACTCCACAAAGTTTGCAGGGTTTACGAGGTATAGTTTTGCCAAGAATGAAAGCAAAATAGTGGAAAATTTGTGAATACTTTCTGTAAGTTCATTTGAAACACAAAACGTACCAGGCGAACCCCAAAAGCCTTTGCAACACCTGCCAAAGTGACATCTGAATGGAGTGGGCCTACCCCTCCATATATAAATACCTACATATAGTTATAGTTATATGAAGAACCAAAACCAATTAGACATTCATTCATCATAAAGACGCCGCTAAAGAATCTCAGATAGCTTGTAATGCTTTACCATATCATCAGTTGATTGGCGTCGCTCGACTTCTTCAGCCACAGAATCTATCTGTTAACAAAACAAAATGAAAAATTATGAATGTGTAAGTTAATGCAACAATGCATATTTCAACGTTCATACGTAACCGTGAATCAATAATTATGGTGGAATACGTAGCCACAGATGGCAATTGAAGATTAGATAAGTGGGCCAAACTACAGATTATTAGAATAGACCCTTATTAGAATTTACTTTGCAACAGTAACTCACATCATTCCGCACAACAGTAGTTTGTGATACCGACCAACCAATGGCATGGAGTTTTCTACATAGTGAATGCCCTAATTGATCCTCAGCAGTGCCAAACCTGAGCTATCAGACAGATAAAAAAAAAAGTAAAAAAGAAACTTCAGTAATAAGACTAATAATATTATGCTGAGATTAAACTTGCACCAAATTTGTTCCTTTAGCATTTTCCATTACATCATTTTTCTGTAGCGTTCATAAACTTACCTGATGCTATGCCAGTTGCAACACTAATTGTGTGAAGTAATAATTCATGAAAACAAAGAACTGATCATAAACATTACCAACAAATGACTTACAGAATCTCATCCCCCACAGCTATGGCTGATGCCGTGAGTAAGCTACTTTTGTGTGATTCCAAACTGTTGAAGCCATTGGCAACAGCAGGCTTTTTCCCAGCAACTGAAGGATGAAGCTTTTTAACTCTTCCTGCTCTCTCCAACCTTCCATCAGATAGCAAATACGCAGGTCTAAATGCTTCTCCACTGGTGGAGGATTTGTTAATGCTCAATAACAAATTTGGAACTGTGTCATGTATGCTACCAATTGAAGTATAACTACAAAATGAACAAAATTTAAAAACGAGATCAGGTAAATTTATTAAACATTTGGTAGTAGCAGAGCAGCATCAAATCATATGTTAACATGTTATAATATCTGCATAAAACACCTGGCAAAACTTAAAAGGTATACTCAGCACTGAGAAAGCAAAGCATCAAAAGAAAAACTTATAGCAGCATAAAGAAAGTATTACCCTTGATCATAAAGACTGCAGTACTGAGCCTTGCAAGTTAAGAGAAAGGCCCACACATCTCTGTGATGAAACGGAGGAAAATCAGACCATTAAATTTACATGAGATTGAGTGCAAGTGGAAAACCAACGTGTCCCATTCGTTACCATCACCATTGCCATTCAGAGAGATACATTATGCATTTGTCTAAAGCAAAAGTTATATATTCATATCCATCTTAGCACATCATTAAGGGCGTGAGGGTGAAAGGTTTATAGTTCTCAGTTGACTAAGGAAATTACATCAGTCAAAAAAGTTGTTAGCCAACACCAAGTTCCAAAACCGTCACCGAACCCTTTTGCCAGGCTTATCCTGGCCTTTGGTTGTTGATCAGAAACAGGAATTGCTTTTGAATATAACCTAATTTTCTCTATAACAGCTCTTTCCTAGCCAATAACATAATTTTGCTCTCTAACAGCTCTTTCAAGTTCCCAAAAAGAGGTTAATTTAAAACAGAGCCTAATGTACATCAAAGCACCTGTATGACCAATCCAAGATAGGATTCACCCTCATAAAAGGTGGCCATCCAATTGAACTAGGAGAAAACTGTTCTTGCCCTACCTGCAAGACAGAAAGTTCACACAGTAAAGGCATGCTTGTCAAAAAACACAAAACAAAAAATTGGAAGATAAGCTGACAGCAGGAACTTGTCCACAATATGGTTTATGTTTCCAGAATAGAGAAGTACCGCTGTAGGATCCCCAATTCGGACACCCAAAAAAATTGCTCTAACTGGTTTATCCTTTAGTAAAGCCTCCAAACCAGACTTGAAATCTGAGCGAATGATGTCCAGTTGCACACCATAGCTGCTTACATAAGAATATGTTAATTGAAGAAAATGTAAGCCTAAGAAATTTTACAATCCTGCTAAAACTAGAATGTAGGAAAGAAAGAAAGAAAGAAAGAAAGAAAAAATGGAAAAGAAAAAACAAAGATGATCTCTCACGTAGTGGCTGTATCGTAAGTGAACGAGTTGATTTCAGGGAAAGCAGATGGGCACTCAAAATATATTGTTCGTATTGGAAAATCCTCTACACTCCCATTGGTACAACTCTGATCCTCTTTATGCAAAAAGTAGCCAGCCCTAAGTAGGTGCAGCAAAACCTATACAAGCAAGTTATTGCTACTTTACTACTATTAGTGAACATACAACACCACAAATAGAGGAGAAAAATATTTCAAAATCTTACAGTTGAATCCTTTCCTCCATTGAAACTAAAGGCGACTTCTTCAATTCTGTTGAGAAAAACACTTAGTAATTGCACAAGGATTATATAGCTATAAAAATGAAGCTAAAATGATCAACTCTAAACTTAGTGGTTTCAGGAGCACCTTAGTAGCATTATATATATTTGTAACCCATACTATGAGTGTTAAATTGAATGGTTGCCATTTTGTGCGGACAGTTTTGGTCACAAACAATTTCAAGGTTGTGCAAGTTAAGACACTTTGGTTCATTTCCGCAACACCGCCCATTAATGAAAGATAATGCAATCCAGAAATTATGACAATCAAATGACTGACTACACATTAATTTTTGATATCACGGCATTATATTCCGCACTGACATGATGATATCAGATATAAGTAGTGACTTCTAGTCATCCATCTTAATAACTTTGAAGGCATAGCTGTAACAATAAATGTATCAGATGAGCATGATTGAAATGTAATGTAATGGTACATTACTTTTCCGACCCGATCAACCTCCAAATAACTCCTCGAATGATTGTAATCTATTTAAAATAATCAGTTACTCTATTCCTAAAGAGTTGTCAGAAGCCTGTTCTGAATCCTATTGGCCAAGTTGCCAGTAACGTATGGTGCATACATCTAAAGAATCTTACAGCGACACCAACAATCTAAACAATACCGACAAGTAAAACAATATTCAAATCTCTTCTTAGATTCGATCTCAAAAAATCTATCTGGCAGGATACTTCCAAAAGTAATATATGAAAAGGTTTAACACACTAAACAGCAAGAACAGTATATGATACAGGATCAAACAATCAAGGATACGAAACACAATACTGTGGCAACTGCTAACAGAAGATATATAGGACCAAGTAAACTGATCATAGAATTCTTCATTCACGGGAAAAAGAAAGAAAATAAAGCATTTTTTTTAGTCACAGGACCTCAAGTGGCTTCATCTCCGAGAAAATGTAGCACAAAAAATGATCCTTTACAAGTTTTACACTTGAGAGAACACAAAACCTACCCTTATCTGGATAAACCGAGCCAAGTGGTTTAGACTCAAAAAAAGTACAGATTTCAAAACTCGACACCCTTCTCTAATTCTCATATCCCCACAGTATCATGCAACCAAACCTAGCATTAAAGCAGTATCCAGTCTACAACACTTTCACATAAACTGAACATAAAAAGAAACTACCAAATGCAAACAATGAACCACAACAAAGCAAGAACAACTTACGAGTAGAGCGCAAGAGCTCTCTGAATTACATAGATAGCGTTCTTGTACTTGGTCTTAAGCCTTCGATCATCACACTCCCTGATTGCTTTGTCAATCTCCATCTTCCCTGAAACCAATTATCAAACATTTGACAATTACCAAACAAAACAAAAAATGGGCCTTCACAGATTCATCAAATTCCGCAAAGCTAATGGGTACTCTTGAATATCAAAAATTCAATATCTTGAACTAAATTTAGCAAAAGGGTATTAGGAAATCCATAAAGTTTGCTCCTTTTTTCGCTTAAGCAATCAAGAACTCGTACCTGAAAACAGTGAACCCACCCTGAACAGAAATGAGAAATCTCGGAAGAGAGAATGAGATAGAGATTGAACTAGTAGTAGTTGTAACGCTCAAACTCCATGACAGAGTATTTGAAATCGTTGAGGAAATATATTTTGGGAGTATTACGTGTGTGATGGATGCCACAGACTGTTTATCTCACAATTCACAAAACACAAATTGGCTTTGGCCGTTCTCCTATAAATTGAAATATCGCAAATCTTTATATATATAAACTCTCTGTCTACGCGCAATGCCTAACAAGGCTGTTGAAAAGTTGCAAAAACCCAAAATGTTGAACCGGATCGGGACGCTTCTGTAAGGTAATGAATGTAAATAATAATAATTAGGGGAATTGATGAGTTTAATGCTCTACTTGGTGATTTTTTTTTCTTTTTGAATTTCAATTCTCAACATACGAATTGATGAGTTTAACTGTACATGCATCCCAGATGCATTAATTGTATATGAAAAGAAGTTATAGTATGAGTATAATGAACGGTTTCAAAAATTGGAACCTTCAATGGAAAGAAAAAAAATTGCTTGTAAGAGAGCCGGAGATATATATTTTGACACTTCTCTTTGATGCAATAGCATGGTTTCACTAAGCAACCTGAATAGAATAATCGATTCATTATGAGCATTTGGGCACTTGTCTTGATGGGTCTCTCACCATTACCGCCACAGTGGCGTTACTCAAGAGGTGGAAACTAGTTTGTCATTCAAGACATCCTGCTTCAACCTTGAAAAGCAAAGCAACCTTGGTGGAGCACCAAACGAGAAGCACAAAATACTATCCCCTTATCATTCACAAGTTGCTAAATCACGACAATTTATTCTATGAGATGAGATAAATTGAGGGGTTTAGAGGTGGCAAATGGCAATAGCCAGAGGTTCCTCACAAGCTTCACATTTTCCAATCTCACCAGACTCAATCAACACAATGGTTTGCTGACAAGTCATGGACTCATGGTCTTAAAATTTTGGACCGTGCTCCGCGGCACGATTCAGATATTTTTTATTTTCTTTTCAACCTGCAGATACAACAAGTCAAACAGAACATTGGATGCTCCGAAACACTGCAGAGTTTGTGAGCATCTGGCCACTATACGCTAGACCCGACTATTCCACCCTGTTGTATTTTCTCTGTAATGCTTCAAGCCTTGTCTTGACCTCTACCAAATTCAAATTCAAGTTCAAAACTTCTACCTCTAAGAAGGGTTTCATGTCTCAAACATTAGCTGCAAATCTTGGTACCTACCTAGTTGGCTTGACCACATAAACACCAAAGCAACCAAACCTTCCTAACAATATTAGACATTATCACATGAACATGAAAGAAATATGCATCGACATGTTGACAGCAAATCAAGAACAATCTCGTCAGTTATCATTGAAACATGTAATTAGTCGCAAAAAGTTAAATCACCCAATATTTTATGCGAATTACATAATCCAATTAGTTGATTACACAAATGCTTAGCTTTTGGAATATATAAGCTAAAATGAATAGGACTTGGCATGACAAGTAACCAATTTTCCAATGCAAACACTCTGGTTTAAGTAAAACAATAAAACCAAATCTAACATTACTGAATATCTGGTATAGGTTTGCTTCGGCATCAGTATCCACACATAAAATTAGGTGAGATACTTAGAATGCTCCAATCGTCTAGTCATATAGGCCTTCTTCAAGCCATATATCAACAAGAAAATCCACCATTTCCTGCAGAACACCATACTGATATCCATATCAACATTTTCCCACAGTACAAAGCAAGGTAAGCAAAGACGAGACTTACAGCTAAAGGTATAGGCTCCTGGAAAGGATCAGTAGTTAAAAGAAGATCTTCATACGTTGTGGTCCAGCTGAAATAAAAATTTATTCTTGAGTGCTTTCGTCATAACAACCCACAAGAAAATATTTGTCGTGTTGAACATGTAACTATTTTGGCCATGTTTCCAGTAAACAAGTATTTGACACTATGCATAACCAATTGCAACTATTTGAGCATTACAGTTTTCTACTTATAGTCCAACTCACATGTTTTACACTATGAATATAAGTGAGATGCATTTTCTTCTTCTTTTGAAAATCTTCTTTCAGATGGACATCCGGAATCACCATTTAAATTAGTCTTTCAGCAAGCTCTAACATGATGCAAATTACATGTCAGATTTGGTATGTTATGTTGATACTTAAAAAATCATAAATGATGGAAACTATTACTGCCAAACCATTCCTGATCTAAAGAATTCTCACGCATAAACAGAAATAGTAATGATGGATTAAGTTTAACAAATGACACAAATTTAGAAGAATCCTTCAATTTTTAGTGTAGTCCATTGGCTATTCAAGCCAATTAGTTCACCCTAAGAAAAACTGTATATAAGGTGTACTTTTTGGTGGGATATAGGCGCGACCAAATGAACTGATGCCGCCTAGTAATATTTGAAGTGATATGAAATAAATTCGGAATAGACTTCAATAGATGCATTTACCTCATTATTGGTTCTCTTGGCTCCCTTCGTGATCTCTGAGACTGATGACCTACCCATTCTTTTCGTCTCTCCTGCCAAGTTATCTCAGCTGCATAGTGTGGTCATTCATGTTAACAAAAGACTAAGATATTTCATACAATGTTTTTTATGAAGAGCTAAAATTCACATGGTTAAATAGTCGTTGGATAAATTGCAAACAGCAGACAGTGTGATATAATGATCTAATAAAGAATGCTGTCATTCATCAAGATATTTGACTTCTTCAGGTGTTGGAGGAAAGTCCCTCGTCCACGTATAAAACATGCACCACACTACCGACACCAATTTTCCAACAGCCACTTCTTTTAAAACAAAACCAACATTTGTGAATTGGATTGGAATAAATTATTTCATAACAACTAGTAAAATCACTCATTTTTGTGACAGGAGAGAAAAACCCTGTGTGTAACAAAAATACAGCTCCTCATTTTCTTAGATAGGAGTGAAGCTGGGGATAGATTTACCAGGGGTATTGAAGACTACTTTCTCATTTGGCTTATCCATATTAGCAATATCTGAAGCATCTGAAGGTTGACTTTCATGTTGAATACCACCATTAATTTCCATTCTGTCCAGACCGAACAATCATCGCCTTTTAAACTACTGCTTAGAAAAAAAAGTAAAGATGGAGAGCTAGTCATCAGCTTTACAAGAGCTAAAAAATATGTATCAGTGATATGAGAAACATAAAAACAAAGGGAAGAGCAAAGGGGAAAAAATAAAAATAAAAAACCCAGAAATCACTTGAGTTTCCAAGACATGTAAAACCTCAAGCTTATGCCAAACACAACAAACATCCAGAAATTTAGAGCAGCTACAACACAAGGCATCAAAGCCGCAAATATCTCGTAAAGTCATAAGGGTTCACTAACTACAATTCATTTGGGATGAAAAAGAGAAGCCCTTTCCCCTGCTTCCAAATCACACAAATTATTGGACCAAGAAGGTGACTTTCCTAATTGTTCTTGCATCTATAACTCTAGCTAATACATTCAAATGAGTAGTTGATTACCCAAAAGATTCCAAATTACATCTTACACTCTTGCTATCTCATTCTCTAACAACCCCAATTCCTTTCAAGATTTCTAACATTGACATAGGAACCACATTTCATACGCATCTAACATTTCCAAAAGCTGTATTCTTTACTGTAAGTCAATCATAGTATACATTACCAGTTATCTAATTATTAAAACATGTAATATAACAAAATATGACCTTTATAGTTCACCAAACCAAGTTAATGAAAAGGAACCCATTATTACTCATCCATTAATTCAAAAACAAGATTTCACACTTGAACACAATAAGGAAAGAGTACCTGGGTTTCTTACAGCACCAAGTGTAGAGGAAACCGTTTAGGCGATAAAAGAAGAACAAGGCAGAGGAGGGTTTAGAAAATTCAAGAACTAAAGGTAGGGTTTTTGAAGATTTGAAGATTCAAGAATTTTTGGTTGGTAAGATAAAAAGAAGATCTTTTTTTGTTTCGTTCCGTCTTTCTTTCCTTCTTTTTACCTATGACAATGTAGAGACTTGGGACTTGGGACTTGGGACTTGGACTTGGACGTGGACTTGGACTTGGAGAATCAAATTCTTTCTTTCTTTACTTCTATACTTTTTTTTCATTGGATAAGAAAGCTGGTGGGTTTGGGTTTAAACTTTGGACTGGGATTAGAGGTGGACCGTTAATTTCATGATCCATAAATCCAAATAAGCTAGTCTCTACCGATTTGCACACGTGGGTCAAACTGATTGATTCACAGCCATAGTGATTGGATCTCCAATCTCATCCATAGAAGAATGTCAGTTTCAGATTTTCTTTTGCCTTTTGCCTTTTGTGCGTCACTTTTTGATCGGAATCTTATACGGTTATAGTGTTATACACTTGTACATCACTTTGAATGTGTTCTTCATCATCTTCTTGCATCTTGTGAGATTCGGGCATCGCCACAATGTGTACATGATGAAAGTACACTCTTTTATGAAAAAATAGAAAGTTAAATTTATTCGGGAAAAAAATTGTATTGACCGGAGCTGCTAGTTACCTCTAGTTAGCCCGTAAATGTGCTTGACATTTTGTGTTGAGTTGGTCCAATTAATATTATTGTTGTAAACAATGACAAGTGATTCAGTGTAAGCATTGGGTCCCGCCACGAAAAATTTTGATATGAAACCTCCACGTCATGCGTTCGAACTTTTACGGCGTCAAAATGTGTTTGCTGAATTATAAACGTGGTCAAGCATTGTGTTGCAATGCACAGTTGGATTACTTCACATGGGCCGAGAGATTTTTCCTAGGCCTAAGAAGTCTTTGGGTTACCCTTAACAACGCAAAAAAAAAAAAAACATGACTGTTGTATGACTCATTCCCTCATATCTTGTCGTCTATTATCTAAAATTGAACACTACACTTACCTAAAATCAAGATATAGAAGAAGAAAAAATTGGAAAAATGAAAAAAAAAAAAAAACTCTATTTTACAACTTATTCCTCAAAAATCTATTAGAAGTTTTCAATTCCAAAAAAAAAAACTCATTTTGTTTCTAACTATGTAACATACCAGCATTTTCATCATATTTACGTTATTTATCACTCTTTTTTCTCTCACACACTACGTTACGCATTGGTTTCAGATCTCTTAATCGTTTTCTCTCTAGGTTTTTCAAAATCTCCACCGTCGTGTTCGTTCTCTTCGTTGTCTTTTCGATGTTCATCGTCATCTCCTTTTGTTGTTATCGTTCTGCATAAGTAATCTCTGTTCGAAAACCTTCGGTTCTTCATTTTTGTTGTTTCTAAGCAGTTTGGATGTTCGTTTTCATGATTTGTACTTATCCGTTTTGAATTATGAAATGTTGTTGTTGACATTTTTTTAGGGTTTTCAGTTTGAGTTTTTTTTGTTTTTGCAACTTTTTTCATGATTTTTTGAAGATGTTATGTGATGTAATATGTTCGAAAGGATTTTTCATTGTTGTTGTTGTTGTGTTTTGATAGAAGACTTTTTTTCTGGATATCTGTTTAAGTATCTGTCTGAATATCTGTTTAAGTATCTGTATAGATATCTGTTTAAGTATCTGTCTGGATATCCTTTCTTTTTGCTTACATGATATTTAGTGTGTAATACCTTTAACTATTAACTATCTGTTTTAAATTTATGTCAAATTATCTTTGTGTTGATCATTTATAATTAATCTATATTAATAGCTAAACACAAGAGAGCAATCTCAGATTCAGATAGTGAAGTTGAGACAAGGCATAGAAGATTAACTAGAAAGAGAGTGAAGTATGTTGAACCTTCTTCTTCTTCTTCTTCTTCGAAGGACCAGTTTGTTATGAAAAAAAGGAACAATGGAAGAATAATGGCTTCCTCTTTATCTAGTCCTTCTGTTTCCAAAAATTGTATTGTGCAAATTATTAAGGAAACTCTAAAGAAGAAGAAGAAGAAGAAGAAGAAAGACTAAGGGTGTTAAGAAGCAGGAGATCAAGGGCAAAGTCAAGAAGAAAGTGGAGTCTTCTGAATCAACGTCTGATAGTGATCCAGAGACTGAGACTAATGAGGAAGTAGCTGTAAACAACAGTAAAGAGCAGATAAGTTAGCTGAACAGCAAATTGTTCTGGTGGAACGGACGTGGAATTGTCAGTTCCATTGCTCTTTATACTACTTCCAGAAGTTCATTGTGAGTATCTGGAAGAAAATCAGTGAGGATGTCAAGAATAGGCTGAAGGATACAACGTTTAATGACCTAATTCAAGCATTCATCGATGGTGATATTGATCAACGAGACTTCCTGAAGTTGGATGACGTAATTACTATGATGGTTGACGCATACAGGAAGGACAATAGGGATTTTAAGTTCCATCTGATCGACGCGTATTCACCATATCTCTCCTGGTTTTGTTGGATCTGTGTTAGGTCTCAACTACTCTGGAAGACCAATTCCATTGACCGATAAGAGTGTTAAGTTGTCTGACTGTCTGACTAAGTTTTTTGGTAGTGAGACAATCAACAAGACCAATATCAGCAAGTTGTTGGAGAAAATAATTAGTAACAAAGAGAAGGTTGACAACTGTGTTCGTCTTTTTGTTTTGCTTCTTCTGGCCTCTGTTCTGCTGCCAAATTCAAAAGGTTCTTTGGCAACTAATTTTGCGAACTGCGTGTCCAGCATTAAACAAATGAAGGATTATGCTTGAGCAACTGTTGTCTATGATAATCTGTTCAATGCATTGGACATTTAAGCAAAGAACTTTGATCCTGAAGTAGTCAAGAAGATGGTGGAGGCAAAGAAGCATAAGATAGAGAAGGCAGAGGATACAGAGGATAATGACAATGAGGAGGAGGAGAAAAATTCTATTAGAGTCAATGCGAATGTCGGAGGTTGCACGATTATTATTCTGGTAAATTTCCTTGAGTTTTTTTCACTTTGATCCCTTGATTTTATTTATGTTTTCTGTATGTATCACTTATTGTTGTTTATATCAGTTTTATCTTGCTTCAATCGTTAACATTTTCAAACCAAGAGCTGACAAGGAGGATTCAAAGCTGAGCATGGTCATGTACAACCTCGGTGATATTATGGACTACTTCCAAAACATCAAAGGCTTGGATATGTTAAGGGTGAGTATCTAACTGTGTGTTGTTGTTAATAGTTGTCTGGATATCTATGTAAATATCTATTTGTTAATATAATTGATCTCTTTTTCACAGAGCGAGTATTTTTGTCATCGGGGACTAAGAAAAGTCAAGTTGATGCTGGTGGAAGTCGTATCTTGGGATTTGTTAACGATATGGCCCAAGATAATGACTATGAAAGTCTTCAAGCCGAGTTCGATGCCAAGGTAGGTGAGTTGGATGACAATGAAGACTAGGTTGTGAAGTTGCAAGACATTACTATGTAGAAGGATGATCAGATCTCTGGTATGAATGATGAAATGCAGGAAATGACAATAACAATACAATCCTTGGGCATGTAATTAGTGTTTTGAGAAAAGATGTCATGTCTTTGGAGCAAGAAAATGCGGAGTTGAAGAAAACTCATCTACTCCTAACCATCAACTAGTTGAACTGCGAAAGGAGGTTGATGGTCTCCAGTGGTAGAAGCAATACACTCAGATGATAATAGAGAATCTGGGCCAGGAGAATGAGGTTTTAAAGAACCAATTATTAGCTTCTGTAGATGCTACATATGAGATTGCAACATTGAGAGCAGAGAATCTTAATGCTGAGAATAAAATGCTGGAAGCGAAGAGAGAACTTACTGCGACTGCCCAAGAGAAGTCTATGCTTGAGGCAAGGTTAAGGGATGTAAAGTACGCTGCTGAAGTTACTGCCAAAGTTGCTGCTTGAGAGAATACAATTTTGAAGAAGCTCGTCAAAGAAGCACAAGTTGCTGCTCAATTGAAGACACAAGTTGCTGCTGAAGAGAAGAGTAAGTTGAAGATGGTGCTGCTGAAGCAGTTAAATAATCTCAAGAAGCAAATAAGGAGCTTCAGAGGAGATTAGATATTTTGCAACTTGAAAAGGAAGAGCTTGAGAAGCAAAAGAAAGATGTTGAAGATGCAAAGCATAAACTAGAGTTTACCAATCAGAAGCTTGTGGAAGAGAATCAGAAGATGAAGAATGTTGTTGTAGTTAGAAAGGGACTTGCTGGTACTGATTCTGACATTTCAAAAGAATAGATCTCAGTCATTTCATTTTGTATAATTCCCCTAATTTTAAGGAACAGAACACAAGTACTTTTCATTATCTTTTGTTTTTTTATCTCACATTTCTATCTATCTGTCTGTCTATCTATCTGCCTAAGTATCTTTTGAGTATCTGTCTGTGTATTTATGTCAACATCGTCTATTTGTCTGGATATATCTTTGGATATATGTTTGAATATTTGTTTGTGTACCTTTTTTTTTCATTGAATGCTTTTTTGTATCTCTATTAGGGGTTTTTTTTGGAGACCAAGAAGAGTTCACAACGAGGAGAGTTTGCACCGTCTTTCCATCTATTTAGCCCCACTCCTAGTCCTGTGCAGACTCCAGTGGCATTGCCTACTTGTACGGTTATCTCTCTAGAAGTAGTACGTGGAAAACCTGGTGAGTCATCCTCCTCCTCCTACTTGTGCATCTTCTCCGAGAGTTCGAACATATTTTATTGCCAGGATCTTCCTGGGCCTGGTGATAGACTCAATAGAGAAAATATTTATCTATACCTTTATGTTAAGAGGTTAAAGGATAAGGCCAGGAAACTGTTGAAGAGGGATGAGATCTACTGGTATCCATGCGATACTGAGGTTGTGGATGATGTCAAGGCAAAGCGCCGGAGTATAAGAGGGAAAAAAATGTTGATGTGGCAGAGCTAGTACCCACCGAAGAGTTTTCAATTGTTGAAGTACCTTCACCTTTGAAAGTGAAATCGTTCAACAAGAATAGGGGCGAGCCGAGTAGAATCCGTGTGAATTTTACTGATGAGGAGAACCTGTCTATACCGTTTCTTAATTGTGACATTTTTCAGTACATGGGAGCACTACCACATAACTTCTCATAGCCGACGACTTAGAGAAACAAAGGTCGACGATTTTTGAAGTCGTCAGCAATAGTGTACTATTGCCGACGACAACACCAAAAATCGTTGGCAATAGTACTATTCCTGACGATTTTTGCAACAAAATCGTCGGCTATACTCATTGCCAACAGTTTATAGCCTGCAGAACTGTAGCTGATGATTATTACGAAGTCGTCGACTATAGTATAAAACCCATGTAGGCTATAAAGCGTTGGCTATAGAGCATAGCCGACGATTTTGTTGTAAAAATCTTCGGCAATAGTACTATTGCCGACGACTTCAAAAATTGTCGGCCTTTATTTCTCTAAGTCGTCGGCTATGAGAAGTTATGTGGTAGTGGAGAGCGCTACCAGAGGGAGTTGGTGAGGTACTAGATGGGTACTGCCAAAATTTTGTAGGTCTCTCAAATTTTCAAAGTTTTTTTGTTTAAAGGGGTTTTTAATTATGTTTCAGTTTTTTAAAAACTTTTTTTTATGTTCTGATGTTATTTTGGACAAAGATTTCTTTTGGACTGGCATTGCTTCCTTTGAATTCTTCGACTGGGAAGATCTGCATAATATTATTAGTGGGGATAAGATCTCGAACTCTGTTTTGGATTGCTATTCCACTATCCTTAGTGAAGATATGAATGACATGGGATCCGAAAGTTGTTATGTTGTCCACACGTTGGTTCATGTAATCTTTCTTTTTTATGTCTGTTCTTGGTCCCCTTTTTTTAGCCGATGTGTGTCTTTAATTTTTGTGTGTTGCTTTTGATATGTTTCTGGGTCAGAGCTGAAAGTAAAGATGATGCATGTACGTCTTTTTGAGAGGTTGTTCAAGGTTTTGGGCAACAGTGGCAACCTATTGTTCCCGGTCCTTTCTCATGATTATTTTCACCTTCTAGTGTTTGATAAAATTGTGTCATGCTGGACTCATTTTGACTCACTTAGAAGGAATTCAAAGTCCATAAACAACCAACACTTTCGGGAGGCACTAAAAACTGTAATGTTTATTCTCTCTTCCTACTTTTCTTTTCTTTTTCTTTTCTGAATTTTTAGTATTTATAGTTTACAGATAGGTTGACAGATGATATACTATATTGATGCATGTTTGTTTGGTATCCATGTGGATGGATTCTGTCAGAGATCTAAGTGATGATATGCTATCAGTTAATGTTCAGATGTTGGTAGATGACTCTCAGAGCACCAGCAAGCAACTGATGATGAGGAAAATCCACATATGCAAAAATGAACGTAAAAGCATTCAGTGGGTGAAAGATTAGAAGCTAGCTTTTGACAACATTTTTGTCCAATCCATCAAAAACAGTCCTCAACAACCTCCTGGCCTTGATTACGGAACTTTTGTTTGCTACATCATGTATCACCTAGCTATCAGCAAGAAAATAAAGCAAAATCTGAATCGTGAGGATGTGGCTCGGTTCAAGGCCAAATTATTGGAATCATTTATGGATCATGATCTATCATGGGTATCATAAAACAAGTAGAAGGAATGAATCAACTCATGAACTAGTGTAGAACAGTAATCAATGTGTATATTTTGTTGTAGTGATCCATTTTGTGAACATTGTTGTAAGTTGTAGGTGACTGTCTTGTCAATAGTATGTTAGGTGATCATTATGAATGAAATCATATGATTATCTCACTACCAAAAATACACATTTAGGCGACAAAGCAGTTTCGTTGCTTAAGTGTCATCGTCTAACAATCGTAGTCTTAGTACTTAGATGACGAATTTTTTTTTATTTTTTTGTCTAAGACGCTACTTAGGCAACGAAACATATTTCATCGCCTAAGTACTTAGATGTCGAAAAATTGTACATCTGAACGACGAATGTGTTCGTTGTCTTGGTTTACACCTTAGACGACGAACATTGATCTATATCGTCTAAGCATGTTCACTTATACGACGAACCACATTCATCATCTAAGTAGAGCCACCTAGACGACGAACTGTTGTTTGTCATCTAAGTGATTCATTTAAACGATGAGCTTTGTTTGTCATCTAGGTTCAACCACTTAGATGACAAAGATCAATGTTCGTCGTCTAAGGTGTAAACCAAGACGACAAATCATTCATCGTCTTAGTGATTGACTTAGACGACGAAACATCATTATTTCGTCGTCTAAGTTCAATTTTTAATTTATTTTTTTGTTTTTTGTTTTAGACTTATAAATACTAAATATTAATTAAATTTAAAATATATAATTAAATATTAATTAAATTAATATTATATTTATTAAATATAAAAAGTGTACGTACATCGATCGAAATAATACATAATTAAACGAAACTACGAAACTAAACCAAAATTGGGAGTGGACATCCTGCTGATTCCCCCGCCACTGCTCGGAGTATCATCGTCGGGCCCGGGGGGGGGGGGGGAGGACACTCCTCAGGAACGTGCATCCCGATCATCGCGAGGAAGTCGAACACTTTGCTCATCCTACTATTTTAAGTGTCAAGCTAACCCTGCATCAACCTCGTTTACTCCCAGGCCTGATCGGCCGACTCATTTACCAATCGAGTCTGCTCTTAGGCGGCTCATAGCGCCTTGGCATCTGCCCCCCCCTATGCCTAGTCGACGATACAGATGACTGAGACAAATCTCTCTGGGCCGCCCGTCCAAGCCCACGAACCTCCTTTCCAGCTTGGCGGTCGTAAACAACATCGATAATATCGATCTGACTCTCCTTTGATATAGGAGGCAGCTCTTCAGGCGTCATCTCTAGGTTTTCCAGCTAGGTGTTCGCCAATTGCTCCCGGGACATTTATAGCAACTTTGCCTGAAATTAATCATGTGAACAATACATAAATATTTGTCAAAAAAAATTGCCATAGTTTCCTCTAAAATTAGAGGAAGCTAAAAATCTACAGGAAAAATGACACTTCGAATAACCAATTCCAACATAACAAATTCACCGTAGGCATCGATTCCCATCCGAATTTGTCAAGTTCAAAATCATAATTTGACCAACTAAAGCATAACCTAACTCAAGTTTAAAATCATATTTCAAGAGCACAACCTAACTAATATATCCTAATCATAATTCAATTTCTTTAAATTCAATTACCGTTATACTAAATTTCGATACATTTTGGAAGTACGATTAAATTCAATTGATTTAGGAAAGATGAGTTACTTACGCCGCGTTCACTCACATCATTGACGACCCTGGGCTTGACATAAGCGGAGTCGCTAACATCCAGGAAACAATGCTTCAAACTCACATCTCTATGCTCCTTTGTCATGTAGATGAACCCTTTTGAGCCCGAAGAATGGTGGTCGGTCTTCTTCTCATAATTTGCCGTGTTGGCATCCGACCTTCTCTGTTTCAAAAAAAAAGTCATTAAGTAATAAATAAATGGTTAAAGATGAGAAATTATTCAATTTTCATTTCATTAAAGAAAATGAAGACGAACTTTATACTTGTCAGACTCAAAGTGTGCGACCAATCATTGCCACTCCTCTTCCCTTTCGTTTTGCAGCTTCTGTGAGGTACGCGAGGCACTGTGTTTAAAGTAGTACTTGTGGAGGTCATACTTTCAGTCCTTGAAAATGTGGGTAGCCATGTCATTAATGTGCGCCAACATCTCCGGTCTGGCTTTGACATCAAATGGTACCTAGGAAAATAAATAAAAAATTAAAATCCTAGATATTATGCATTTATGCCTTGTAATTAATTATAAAATTATGTAGTATTACCGAAAGTTCCCGGCAGACCCTAAACTTTTCAGATTCGAGCAGCTTGTTCCACGAAGGAGCAACCATACATTTGTTGCGTATGACTGAGCTAAAGTTATGCGAGCACAGATTACCGAGCTGTGAGGATGGAAGGTCTCGGGTGAACTTGTCGAACGACACCTCGATCTTCTTCGCCGTCGACTTGACTATGCGATTGCTTTTGTCATCATTCCCAAGTCCCCGAGTCCTTTTAGGGAACGGGTGTTACAACCCGAATCGTAATCACGCAGTTATCGATTTGGGTTAGTCGCGTAATTGGGGTTTATAATGACTATTTCACTAGGCAAGAATTTGTGTTGACTTTTCTCATGAGAATTGTACAGTATTTAATTCAGAGCTCATGTGAATTTTCAGGAAATTTTTCGGATAAGCGAGCTATGTTTTATCGAATTTTGAAGTCGGTAGGTGAAAATATTTAAAAGTATTCATTTAATTGCTGACTTAATCGTGACCGTTCGATCTTGATCAGATTGAACTAAAGCCATTGATTTGAGCTGGTATGTGTACGAGTATGTATACGGTATTTATATAGATCATTAATGGAAAGTTTCTATTTTGGGAAAATAGTCTGACCCGCGTTGACCACGGGTTTGACCCGTTTGCACCGTGAACTTCTCGCCGGTGGCGAGGATTGGTCTGGCCGCCTCCGGCCGAGATGTTGGTATCAAAATATTGGGCTCGACTTCCTCTTTCATTTGGATGGTGCATCACTGGCATTGGTGACCGGAGGACGGCGGTGGAGGGCGAGCAAAACCGGCCGAAATCGATGTTGTTTTCGCCGGAGATAGAGGTGGAGTAAATGGCACCGATGGGGATCGAAATGATGGTGGTTTTGAAGCCCTTAGTATGGTGAGTCTAACTCAAGTGGTCTTGGCCCTTGCCGTGGCCAAATTCCAGCGAACGGAGGAAATGAAATTCTGGTAGGTAATTCGCTTTTTCGGCAAATGGGTGGTTTTCCGGTTTAATTTTGGTTTTGTGTTATACTACAATGTTGTTGGGCTTGTTAAGATGAACATTTTCATATATAGGTTGCTCAAATTGGTGCCGGTGGGATTCCGACGGCCTGCAACAACGGTCCGTGGCACCACGCGCCACTGTGAGGAGCTCCGGCAATGTGGAATTTTCGACAAAGTTTTATGACGTTTCACTCATTTTTGCGTGTTGAATGCAATGGATATTCAGTTAGCGGACGTGTCAGATTAATAATTGTGCTGATCGATAGGTTTTCAACTTTGTAATTATCCCGATAAAAATTTGTGAGTGGCCACCTTTATTTTCACAGTCAATAGCGAGTTCTTTTATTTTCAGCATTTCAACTTAAATTACAGTATATTTTATAACAGACTAAATATGGAGGTTTTCCTTGTGATGGTTTTAGTTAGCTGCATCGATGCACTGACTATTCGGCTGATCACCAGATAGCCTAGTCTGGGGAGATCAGGTTGCCTTGTCTGGCCATCAAGGGGGGTCAGGTTGCCTCGTCTTACCCATCAATTATATTTTTACATATTTTCTATCGACTCAGATTAGAGAAAAACTCCTGAGCAACCACCTCCATCAGAGTTCAGATTTATGCTTAAACTCGCTTTATTTTACAAAAATCTGAGGAAAGGCTTGAAATTACAGTTTAGCGATTTATACAGATTAATATTTTATTTTTGTTCACTCACGCTAACATTTTTATGTTTTATTTGTCTTTCCGTGAGCCCTTTGGTTTATCGATGCCCAAGTTGCAGTGTGTATCATGAGGATGCTGGATGTCGTCGAGGGCGTTAAGTTTACCAGTCAATTCCTTCAGCAGTAGGTCCCAGCTCACTATCAGTATGTCTCTTGTGTTATTGAAGTCACTTTGGATACTGGTTCAGTAGTATTGTCTTAGTGAGACTCTTGTGAATAGGTTGTCACTCGTATAATAGTCAAGTTGAGTATCTTTGTATGTGAATCAGTATGTATTGGAAGTATGTTTTTAAATTTTGAATAATGTATCAGGTTGGATTCCAGTCTTATGTTGAGAAATTCGGATGGACATCGGTGGTCCACGGTACTGTTTGTGGGTTTATCTGCGAAGTGCCAGTTTTCCTTGCAGGTTTTTAGATGTCTCTTTCATAAGGGAAGTTATGTCAAAATTATCACAGAAACTTGTAGATTATGGTCAGTCGTTATGGCTTAATCCTAGAAAACTAGTTAATCTAGGATCAGATCCTTTCAACGGGTCTAATGGCTTCCTTCTGGTCTTGCGTCGAGTGCTGTAGTGAATGGAATCGTTTATCGACTCTTCCGAACCTTGTGACGCAACTGCTGATCAGGTGACATCTGGCTCGTCCATGTAGGCTGTGGCTGCCTCATGTGGAGCATGAGGGATTGGGCCAGTCGCCGGAGCCGAAGGATTCGGAGGAGCCAAAACAATCTCCTCCGAGGTTTGCCCCCAACCCATTTGTCGTGTAATGGATTGGAACTTGGCATCCTTCTCTGCTGGCGTGCACCTCTACCTACTGCCATGCATGTTAATTAAGCTAAAAAATAGAATTTTAAGAATATAATATTCAGCGGCATCATAATTTATAAATTCATCCAAATTTTATCAAATATAAATATATCCAATTTATCAAAATTTCACCAATATATCCACTTTATCCAAATTTATGTACATATATAATATACAATTTCACCAATATACAATTTATCCAAATCACATCAATATATCTAAATTAATCCATATATATAATTAATCCATATATCAATTGATCCATATATCAATATATATATATTCATCAAATTAATCCATATATATATAGTGAGAGAGAGAGAGAGAGAGATACCACTGAGAGGATTTGGATCAGAGGAGGGTGGTGGTGACGCGGTGGAAAGGAGAAAGGGAGGAAGATGGCAAGAGAGGTAGGTGGCGATGGCGGTGGCCTTTGCTGGTGGCAGTGGCGAGAGCAACAACGTGAAGGAGAGGCCGGCGAGAGAGGGAGAGCCCGCGGGAGCAGTGGCGAGTAAGAGAGGAGGGAGAGTCTGACGAGGATTTCTCCTGGTGGTGGGAGGCGATGAGGAGTAGCAGTGATGGTTTAGAGGGGGGGCGAGAGAGAGAGAGAGAGAGAGAGAGAGAGAGAGAGAGAGAGAGAGAGAGAGAGAGAGAGAGAGAGAGAGAGAGAGAGAGAGAAATAATTAAGGTCGATTGATCTGTTTCCAATTTGGGAATATATCGACCGACTTAGGTGACAAAAGGAATGGTTTCATCGCCTCAGTTAACTTAGACGACGAATTAAGCAGGCTTCGTCATCTAAGTTGTGTTTAAAAATGCCCCAAAAATTTGGCGCAAAAAACTGAACCGCCAAAATTTTGGGGTTAGATGACAAAACATGTTTTGTCACCTAAGTAGTCACCTAGACGACGAAACTACATGGTTTTGTCATCTAAGTGATATTTTTATTTAATTATTTTTTGAGATAAAGTAAAATTAAATTTTGGCTACCTGCTTAAAAATAGGAACAAATTAACTGTCAGATGTAATCATTACGTTTATATAATAGTTTATAATTTTAAAAAATGACGTCAATTCGGTATAGTTTGGTATTCAATCGATATAGTTTTGTGAATATCGACAAAAATTTAAAACACGGAAACGATCGTAAATATTAATAATCGTAAAATTGTATTGATCCGATGTGACGAACATTTTGTAATAAGTAGAAACTTTATATCGATCGTAAATACTGACGAGTTAATACTTGTTATCCATGCCATGCATCTACTAATGTTGAATAACGTATGTGTTCGTATGTCTGTCTATACTCTACATGCATCCATATTAACGAAATCAAATTTGGACAAAACAAATGTTAGATATATTCATCACCATTTAATATGTAAGTTGATGAATTTTCATTGAATACGAAATTCGTTAAAGTTTTGATCGGGGTAGTCAACCATGCATATAACATACTTAGACGACAAACATGGTCATTTTCGTCGTCTAAGTCACATTTAGACGACGAAACATTACGATCTTCATTGTTCAAGTGTGGCTAAGACTACAAAACGCGTTTGTCGTCTAAGAGTTTTAGGGTTTAGGGTAAAGGGTAGGGTAAAGGGATAGGCTTTAGTGTTTAGGGTTGACCTAGACGACGAAATTATATTCGTCGGCTAAGTAGTTCCACTTAGCCGATGAACATATGTTATATCATCGTTTAAGTGAACCTTAAGATGATGAAATGATATATGTCCGTCGTCTAAGATTTCATTTCGTATATATATTTTTTTAAATCCATAATTTGTACTTCAAGAAACACATGTATCGAAATAGATTAATTAATTAGTAACGCAGTTCCATTGCCGCAAATACAAACATCAAAAATTTAATTTATTATTAGATGACAAACTAAAGAGAAGTCCATCTAATCCGGATAGCAAACAACGTCATGCAAATGTAAACCTAGCACCCTCCCTTGTGGATCGATGGTACCATTGACCTTCAGGTATGTCGATAGTGAGATGTAACCCTTCTTCTTGAAAGCACTAAAGAAAAAGTCTGGTTCGAGATTGAAGACCATGCCATGTCTAGCATACATTCTCTCTGGTGTGCCTGCTTAAGCCATTTAGATGTGTGAGAATTCAAGAAAGAAGATCTTACATTTAATTTAATAATATAAATTACTTTATAATAATATAATTTTAAATATAGTGGGATTAATTAATTAATTATGTATAATTAATTATGTATAATTAATCCTCATCCTCATAATCCTCATCATTTGAAACATCCTCCTCACTATCATCTGATTACTCATCATCATCATACTCTCCGTCGTCTGAATCATATCCGACGTCGTCGTCGTCATCCTCTAGCTACTCTTCAGGGGCATTCTTCTCTAACTCTCTAATATTCTCTTGTGTAAGATCCGTGACATCATCAGGCATGGTAAGCGTTCGTTATACCTAATTAGTTCTCTTACATTAGGGATGATAGAAGTATTAGGCTCTTGATATATATTGTCACTATATACTTCAATGTCAGTCACTGACGTCCCTTAAAGTGTTGTGGCACTCTATATTCTTCGGTGAGCCATATGGTTTACTATTTTTCAACCTTCACCAGCTTTCAGATCATCTAGAAAGAACACCTACCTAACTAACGTGGCAAGAGCGAATGGCTCATCCTTATACCAACTTGAGTTTGTATCCACTGATAGAAGACCTAGAACTTCCTTGGTATGCTTGAACCATATACACTTGAATAGAAAATCGTTGATATCATTCCCGAACAGTTGCTGAACGACATTAACAAGAACCCTGTAATAGATAGCAGCGCTTTCCCCCACTACGATCTCACTGTTTTGTGTTCTTCTTTCATCTCGGGTCAATGAATGAAACTTTACACCGTTCACAAAATAACTAGGGTAAATATAGTGTTAAACCGACTTATAGGCCAACAAGTGCTTTTCCCATAACCACCACCCATCGTGGTTATCAAATTTTTGTAGATCAATCATTTGAAAAAATGTGAATAATATATATGAATGTGTATTTAATTTCTACCAAAAATTTGATATAGTTTCCTCTAAAAATAAAAGAAACCAAAAACTTACATGCACAAACTAAGGCAAAACACTTCGCATAAAGCAAACACCAAATGTGATTCGAATTTAACATGGGTACATATTCCCATCTGGATTGCTCAATTTAAAAATAAAAAAACTAATCACATACCTATATACGTGCATGGTTTAAATTAATTAAACATACGTACCTATTAGAGGAAATAATTGGGGAACTTCTTAAGAACTTTTTTAACCCAGGCAGGATTCTTGTCCAGTTTGGCTGCTTGAATTTTCTCCCTATAGAGCTTCATGTATGGTTCAACCTCGTTATAGTCTCGCAACACTACCCAATGCACTTTAACAAGTTCTTCTTTAGTTAATCTTTCCTTTAATACTCCTCTAAATGGTCGTACAACATCTGTGACGACTGAAATATTGTTGCGGGCATTTAAACTGTCTGGACTGGATCCTTGAGGTACCTATTGCAATAGGTAACACACTCATGCATTAAATATGTCTCTACTATGGAGCCATCCGGGGTAAATTTATTTTTGATGAATACTTTATACTGTCTGAGTTGTCTGCAAAATCATACACTTAATTATTTGACGAATAGTAGAAACAAAAAAAAGATATGTAAATGATGAAAAACCGTTATAAATAATTGTACGTACCTTTCTTGAGGATACATCTAAGAGTAGTGGACCGGACCAGAAAGCAGCACATATTCGGGTAGGTAGATCATGAGGTGAATTATGATGTCAAAGAAAACAGGGGAAAAAATCCTCTCCAATTTGCAAAGGATGTGTATAATTTCGTATTGTAGTTCGATCACATCTGACTTCTTCAACTTTCTAGCCCATAACCTCTGTCACCATCTACATAATGCTACTATTGGTTTAACGATGTCTTTAGGCAAATAATGTTGAATTATCACTGGAATCAGACGTTGTAGTATAATGTGATAGTCATTTATCTTTAGACCAATGAACTTGTGTTGCTCAACGTCGACTGCTCCAAACATATTCGCTGCATAAGTCGACGGATAATGAACACTTTTAAACCAGTTGAATACAGAACCCCTTAGTGTCGGCTTCACTGTGTAAGGTGCATCTGACATCTTGTTGTACACTCATCTTCTATCCCTCCTTAATTACAAGGGACGGCGTAAATTCATAGATTCCAGATCTTTTCACGTTTTGGGAGTATCTTTAGTCTTGAACTTAATACCCATAATTAGGGCTGGGACTTCCGAACCGAAAACCGAAAAAAAAACCGGGCTGAACTGTAACCGTAGCCGAAAAAAACCGAATCCGAAAAAATCCGAACCGAAAAACCGAAAAAATTTGGTTCGGTTTCGGTTTCAGTTTTTAAAAACCCGAACCGAACCGAAAAACCGAAAAAACCGAACATATCAAAACGACGTCGTTTTGATAGTCACTTAGTTGGCTTATATAAACTTTGTGATAAGGGAAGAAAAATAGGGTTTTGGAATTATAGCAGCCGAGCTGCACCACCTGCGGCCCTGCACACCATTTCATTTTCTCTTCAAAATAGCTCTGTGTGGACTGTGCCTCTGTGCCTCTGTCACCCTCTGTGCCTCTATCTACCTACTCTCAGTACTCAGTACTCACATAACAACAAGTCAACAACCTCGGTGAGCTCGCGACCTCGCGTTGCCTCTCTCCACTAAAATCTCGATCTGTCGCCTCTCCCTACTCGATCAACCATACACGTCGGCCTCCTGGATTTGGGTGCTTGCCTCTCCCTCTCCACCAAAATATCGATTTGATTTGGTAAGCTCTTTTGTGATTAGGTGATTGACTCCTTGATTTGGGTTTTTAGTATCACTTTATCAGCATAGCACTTGAAGTCTAGAACTTCAAGTTTGAATTTGACCTTCATTGTGCATGTATAATTGACTAATTGTCTCCATCCAAAGAATCCAATTGTGCCCTAGTTCGATCACATTCATATTGTGTTAGTTTATTTGACGAGATATGTACAAATGGCTAGTAGAAATCCAAGTTTAAGTAGTCTGCTGATAAGAATTTAGCTGTTATGGCATTGTCGTGAGATCAGTGAGGATTTGTGGGGTGTTTGAGGAAGGGTGTGGTTGGTTTGTAAAATAGAGGGGAGATCCTGCCGGGAAATAAGTCTGTCATCATTGTTTTGATTTCTGGGTATATAACAATTTACTGAATTTAGGCATAATTTTTGCTTGTGATTTTCATTTTTCTGTAAGTCTTGATAGATGATATGTTTGACTGTGGAAAACTGAGAATGCTATTTGGCTAATTGTGATTCTTGTATTGTAATTAGTTTGCTCGGAACTTTGTACAGCATACTAGTGAATAGTGATACTACTACAGTTTGTTCGACATCTGCAAGAAGACCCTCAATGTCAGTTCGTGCAGGACCAGTAGTGCCACCAATCAAGAACTCGCTTAAGACTCCAGCCCATAGCTCTTATTAATCCTCCGTTGAGTAGAAACAGAGATAAAGGTTTGGATTCAATTGATTTATTTCCATGTATTGTTGAAGATGAGTATATTCTAGACTATGATTGAGTTTTGATGTTTGAGATTTTGTAATTTTCTGTGCAGATGAAGAGACGTCAAGGAGGGAGCTCAAATATGGCATCTAATAAAGTTCCGGAACTTTGCTATTTTCTTAATTGTTGGACTGTTTGCTTTGTTGAAATTTCCGGAACTTTGCTGAATTTTTTTTGGAACTTTGCTGAAATTTATGGAATTTTATTGAAATTTTTGTGGACTGTTGAAACTTGAAACTAACCCACAAATGTTATTTGTGGAATGTCTTTGCTGTTATTTGTGGAATATCTTTGTTGCTAGAATGCTATTGTTAATACCTTATCAAGTTTAGAAAGTTATTGGATTTCTTATACTTATCAGGTTTTTTTGGGTGAAGTTTACTCTACATATTTTGAAAAAAAAACCGAAAAAACCGATGAAAACCGAAATTTTTAACCGAACCAAACCAAACCGAATGGCTTGGTTTTTGTTGTTGAAAATGACAAAACCGAACCGAACCGAATCGAAGAAAATATTTTGGTTTGGTTATGGTTTATATCAAAAACCAAACCAAACCGCCCGAATCCCACCCCTACCCATAATTGTTCCCACCACGTTGTTGCACACATATTTTTCTATGTGCATGACATCTAGGTTGTTTATGAGTCTCAACTTGGACCAGTAAGACAGTTCAAAGAAAATATTCATGTGATGCCAATAATTGAGATCGTGTAGAGGGTGTGGATTGAGTTTCTTCACATCTTTGTCATTGGTCAACACCCTCAAATAAAAGTTGTTTAACCTCTCAAAAATCTCTCCACCAAATTATTATCAGGGTTTAGGATTATTCTCTATCATCCCATCGAAATGATCCTTATCCTATCGCCACAGGTGATCGTGAGGAAGCCATATACGGTGACCAAAGTAGAACACATTCCCCGCGTGCCAATTGGATTTGATGTCGTCCAAACAGACAGAACAACCATTGTATCCTCTGGTTTTGCAAGATGCCAACATCCTATAAGCAGGAAAATCGTTGATTGTCCACATTACGGCTGCTCTCATCATGAATATGATGTCAGGGAATTTGTCATAAGTTGGGACTCCATTTTTCCCCGACAGTTTCAGCTCGTCAATCAATTACCTGAGGTACACATCTAAACACTTTCTAGGAGATTTAGAACCTGAAATTAGCTAAGTAACGAAATTAAATTCCTTGTTCATGCATCCACGTAGTGTAACTCTACATTATACCATGGTCATATTGGTTTTGAGACATAACATTAGCCTTCACAAACTGATGGTTAAGACATTTTCTGCACGGACATCTGAAATGCTTCTTTCCCTGACCATGTTCCAACGCAAAATACACAAACTCTCTGATTCCGTCCATATACCGCACATCGCTTCTATTCGCCAACTGTATCCAACTCTTGTCCATATTTATGTGTAAGTTAATAATTATCATATTGTATATTTTTAACCAATAATTAATTAATCTAATATACTATATATATTATCAAATTATGTAACACAATTAATTAAGTTATATATATGTTATAATCAGTCCTATAGTATAATTAATCTAGCTAATATTATATTATATTAGTAACTTTATATAAATACATTTACATACTATATATATAAATTTTCAACTAATTATTATAACATATATTAAACAACTAGCTTAACAGTTAATTAAATGCCCAATTACCTTAATTAAATAATTATCTTTATAATTAGCTTAATTAACAATATTATATTAAACATACATGCAATTAATTAAGCTTAACTACCTAGCTTAAACCTTTAGCTTAACAATTAAATAACCAATTAGCTTAATCTAACATGTTTTAACTAATTAATAAAATTAAACATACTAATTAACTAACCAATTAGCTTAAAATTAGATTAACAATGCAATATAACAAGTAATTAAGCTAAGGTCACCGAAAACTATATATTCAATAGAATATTTCACCAGAAAAATTAATCACCGTACGTAATTACGTACGGTATTAAATTCAAAAAAATTATTCGAGAGAAACGAGTTAATACCTTAACTGATAAGGAGATAAGTGGTTAAACTAGAACTCCAGGGGTTGAAAAACCGATATTTGATGGATTTTGGCCGGCCAGGATCAGAGGTGGGTGTTGAGAGAGAGAGAGAGAGAGAGAGAGAGAGAGAGAGAGAGAGAGAGAGAGAGAGAGAGAGAGAGAGAGAGAGAGAGGATGAGATAGGCTGAAGAGGAAAAAGAATCTGATCTAAATAATTGAGCTCACTTAGGCGATGAAATAATTCGTCGCCTTAATGAGCATTTTCGCCATCTAGGTGCACATTTATATGACGACAGTAGTTTCATTTCCTAAGTGGTCACTTAGACGATGAAACCTATATTTCGTCGTCTAAGTGTATACCTAGGCGACAGATAGTGTTTTCGTCACCTATGTTATTAAATTTAAGATGATGATTTACATAATTCATCGTCTTAGTGATCACTTAGACGACAAAAATATTTTCCTCGTCTAATTGTGTCATACTTGGCCAACGAAAACTATTTTATATCGTCTTAGTGTACATCTTAGGCAATGAAACATAATAGTCGTCGTCTAAGTACACATTTAGACGATGACTTATGTGATCCGTCATCTAAATTATTTCTTAGGCGATGAATATCATGTTTCGTCCCCTAATGTGGACTTAGCCGCCGAAAAATATTTTTGGAAGACGAAAAAAAATTTCGTCGTCTAAGTGTGTATTTCTGGTTGTGTATGTTTGAGTATCTGCTTGAGTATGTATATGTGTAATACTATTTGTGTTGCTCTGAAATTTTAAATGAATCAATCAATGTATTAAGCCTATGAAATAAAATATTTTTTTCACTCTGATGTATTTTACAATACAAAAATAACTAAAAGTTGGGTGCACAGTTGGTACTTAAATGTAGTTCATAAACCAAAGATTGCTACTTAGACAGCTCTCTAGACAACTATGCATGATTGTTGCGAAACGACATGTCATTTTTTGTCGTGTCTATTCATTTTAAGGTTACCGAGCTGTTCTTCCCCTTATAAATACCTAGACGAACTGAGTCTTGATTTTAGGGTTCTCTTCATCTTTGTTCATTTTAGGGTTACTGAGCCATCATTTCCCTTATAAATACCTTGACAAACTAAGCCTTCATTTTAGGGTTCTCTTCGTCTTTTTGGTTATCTCTTTCCAGATCTGTGAAGATGGTGGGTAAGAAGAAGGAGATTGCAATAACCACACCTCTAAGGCGATCTGCTCGATTGAACCACCCATCCCCCCCCCCCATTTGGCTCAAGAGTAGGCTTCTGTCTCTGGTTTCCCAAACCCTTTACAACATTTTGTTCCTTATCATCTTGGCCAGTTGGAGAATCGCGTCATGGACCGAATCCTTTTCCTGCAGACAAACTTGAATAATCGTCTTTATTCGATGGAGGAAAATATTCAATCCTTTCGACAATGATTGGATGAGCTTTATGTCTACCTCCAAAATGCTGGGGTAGGCCAGGGTGGTGGTGCAGGGTAGGATGTGCCAGAGGTTGTAGATTGGGGTTTCTGATTAGGGTTTATGTTTAGTGATTGGAATCCATTTTGCTTTCTCCAAACTATCCATTTTGTGTGGTTGCTCATGGATGATTTAGAGAAAGACTTTTTGTAATGACCTTGTTCAAGAATTGGATATTATGTTGTTTTATGTTGTTTTTGTGTCCTTTGATTGTTTTTCTCATTTGTTCTTCTTTCTCTATATTTCGTTGTCACATTTTTGAATGAATATATGAAGCCATTAAATCATCGCTTATCAGCAGCCTGGTTGAGACAGCTATTCACATAGCTATGTAGACAACTATTCACACGGATAACCAGATACCTTAACCAATAGATAGACATTAATTAAGACGAAGTATCTAAACAGATAGTTGACAATCACCAGGAAGAAAGTGAGACACAGACATCGATGTTTGTCTCCAAATTTTCGTCCTCTCTTTTGTTTGATGAGCATTATGAATGAAATCATATGGCTATTTTTTTGAGTATCTGTCTGTGTAATTTGGTGAAACACAGTTAAATTTCAGTGAAACATAGTTAATTAAAATGAATGATAGTTAAGCCTCAGTGAAACACAGTCAATCATCAGTGAAACACAATTAATTACAGTGAATGACAGTTATCCCTAATCCCTTGGAAGCAACATCACAACCCCGCCAAAAATTCGTGCCATTTCGTTTAACAACAGTGGAGCACATTGAAACCCTAAAAACTAGTAGAAAAGCTCCTCAATCCTCACATTTCTATCAGTTGCATCCTCATATCTTTATGAAAACCCTAAAACAACTCATCTCCCAAAAATCCGTGGCTCCCACTACTCGTAGATCATCTAGTTTCAACAGAGGAGCTTCATCCTCGACTGCTCCTCCGTCTCAATTTTCCAACGCCGGATCATCGTGTGACGACCCGAACCAGAATCACTTATGTATTCGGCACGATTTCACTGTTGACGGCGGCGGTCAACGGTGGAGCTCCGGCGAGGAGTTAACTTTTTGGATTTCGACGTTTTTAATGTCATTTTTCTCGTAATCGCCCCCTGATTATCGTCTAGAGGTTTTCGGATCGATTTGGGTAGTGGATTTTCAGTCGAGGTTTCGAGTGGAGATTTCGGGAATTTCGTTAATCGTTTTGCATTGCATTGTTTATTTCCGGGAACGGTTGGTTTCCGTGATTCAGTACAGGGTTGTGGACTATGATTTTGATCAGTTATGTTTTTGTGAATATCCAGGAGATCGAGATCGAGATCGTGATCATGCTTCAGGCGAGGGATCTTCCTCCGGACCACGAGATTAGCGCGAGTGCGCGTTTTGCTCACCTGTGAGTGGACAATTTCTTTTCATGGATTGTTTGCGAGTCTTGATATAAGTTTTATGAACTTGAGCATGCGTATTGAGATTACGGATTACATGAGCATGTGTTTTTATGAATATACGATTATATATATACGGATATACGTAAATGATCGAATATACATACACTTATATGCTGTTTCATGCATTTGCATCGAACTATTTATGATTTGATTTACACAGAGTACAGTCTCAGTTACGTTGTTGTATCGATACACTTGCCTCTCGGCTGATCCCCGATGGTAGGCTCCCAGGAGGGGCGTTACCTCTACCTGACCGGTAAGGGGCGTTTCCCCGGAACCGAGGCCTTTCTGGCTTAGAATCACGTGTGGGTCTGGGATCCCGTGATTCGGACTGTACTAGCACGGACGTGTCCATGAGTGACCCCGTGGGATTTTTACTTGCATGCTCAGTACGCTGGAGGATTATGGTTTTACCTCGTGTACTTTATTATCTTTATTTACCTGGACTCGCATATGTTATTTTAAACATATATATCAACTGGTGAAAGACATTTATTTTCGTCCACTCACTCTAACTGTTTTCATGTCTTTCCCCTGGGCTTTTCGGTTTCCGTGCCCAGTTGCAGTTTAGGGTTGGTGTTTTACGTCGCGGTTTGGAGGCTAGTGATCTGAGCTACCTGTGTTTTCCAGTAGGTTCTTGTTTCGCCTACTGATGTGTATATTGTTTATATTTTACACTAGAGGTCGCTCTGATACATCCTGATACATGTTTATACGGATTTTCTCGGATATATATATACATAGTACAATATGTTTACTGTTATTGCTTATATTATGATGTTAAGAAATCCGGATGGGATTGGTGCCCACGGTTTGGCTTTTGTGGCATAGGATGAAGTGTTATTTTCAGGGTGCAGGTTTATGCAATTCCACGCTAGTAACGAAACTCTGCCGAAATTTTGAAAAAGTTTTTGTTGGTTCGTGTTTTCAGAAGGGGTTCGATTCCGGTTTAGGTAACTGAATCGGGGTTGGGTCATTTCAGCTTGGTATCAGAGCATTAGGTTTTCAGATTCTGTAGACTCTTGTAGTTGTGACGCTTAGGGTATTTGAGTTTGTACAGCATGACTGGAGTGATGACCCGACTGGCCAGCGGTACTCATCAATACTTCGGGTGTTGTGTGTTCTCAAATATATGCGGTTTCATGATTACGTTCTTTCTGCTTGTACCTAATGCTTGTCTTGTATCAGTAGGATGCCTCCTCGACGTGGTCCCCGTGTTGATCGGGATGAGGATCCTGATGAGGATCGCCGAAAGCGCGACTTGCTGATGCGAGTGCTGCGTTTGGAAGAGCGTTTTGATCCTGTGGTCAAGGCTCGCACTGCTTGTGACGACCCGAACCAGAATCAGATGTGTGCTTGGCACGATTCTCGAGGTTTGGTTTTAGTCGCAGTTTTGCGATATTATGTGGTTTGCCGATTCGATTTGCGACTTTGTTTTCGGTCGAGAATTTGAGTTGAGTGTCTTCACGGAAAGTGTAGAGTACGTGATTTCGAGTTCGTGGGTGGTTCCGGAAGATTTTTCCGATAACCGAGGAGTATTTTATGATTATTTGAAGTTTCGGGTTCCGACGAGTTTATCCGATTGTTTCGAGTTTATCCGAATCATTTCGTATTTTCATTTTGGACCGTCGATCGACCCGAGGCTCGAGTATAAATATCGAAAATAGCTGAGAATTAGTCAAAAACTTCATTTTGGGCGTTGACCAAACTGGGAATTTTGTTGACTTTCCTATTTTGGAAAGTAAGCCATCGGACGAAAGGGGAAAGTTTCCCAAACGGGAAGTCAGTTTCCGGCGACCGGATTCCGGCCACTATTCACCTCGGGACAGGTACGGTTTGATTCCCTGAGTGATTTCGAGTTGGATGGTTGTGGGTTTGAGTGGAATTGTTTCGGTTTTGGTTGAACCCGAATTGTGATTTCTTGCCAGAATTCGGCCTTAATGGGGGGAGCTTTTTCGGTGACATTTGGTGGCTGTGGGGTGGGGGCTTCACCTCGCCTTGCCCCAAGGTTGTTACCCATGTGTTTTATTTCAGTTTTGGAGGTGGTTTGGCTTGAACCCGATTGGTTTTTCCGGCAAGGAATTTGGCTCGGTTTTGCTCGATTTTGGAAGGGTTAGAGTTGGAATTGGGTTTAGTGGTAGAAGAGGAAGTGCTTCGTGAGATCAAGATCTTGAAAACTGGAGTTTTCCACCGTGGAATTCCACCGTTGACGGCGCGCCACCGCCGGCGGTCAACGGCGGAGGAAAAGTCAACTTTTCAGATTTCGATGTAATTAGTGTCATTTTTCTCGTAATCATGCTCTGGTTATCGTACGGAGGTTTTCGGGTTGATTTGGTTAGCCGATTTTCAGTCGAGATTTCGAGTGGGGATTTCGGGATTTCCGTAATTCATTTTGCACCGCATTTCGTATTTCCGGGAACGGTTGGTTTCCGTGCATCAGTACAGTGTTGTGGATTACGAAATTGATCAGTTATGTTTTGTGAATATTCAGGAGATCGTGATCGAGATCTGGATCGTGAACGTGCTTCAGGCGAGGGATCTTCCGCCGGACCACGAGTTTAGCGCGTGTGCGCGTTTCGAGAGTCTGTGAGTGGACAATTTCTTTTCACGGAAATCTTGCGAGTCTTTTATGTGATTTATGAACTTGAGCATGCAGCATGATTATGGTTTTACGAGCATGAGATTTCATACGAGATTATGATTATATAAGCATGTGTTTACGATTATACGAATATGTTTATACGGATATACGTATACGAATATGCATACACTTTTATATTGTTTCATGCATTTGCATCGAATTGTTTATGATTTGGTTTTCACAGAGTACAGTCTTGGTTACGTTGTTGTATCGATACACTTTGCCTCTCGGCTAATCCCCGATGGTAGGCCACCAGGAGGGACGTCGTCATCCCGACCTGACCGGTGAGGGGCGTTTCCCCGGAACCGAGGCCATTTCTGGCTTAGAATCACGGGGACCAAGGACCTCGTGATTCGGATTGTACTAGCACGGTGTGTGTCCATGAGTGACCCCGTGAGATTTTACTTGCATGCTCAGTACACTGGAGGAGTATGAGTTGTACCTCGTGTACTATGTTATGTTTTTATTTACCTGGACTCGCATATGTTTTTATAACATATATATTAATTGGTGGAAGACATTTATTTTCGTCCACTCACTCTAACGTGTTTATCGTCTTTCCCCTGGGCTTTTCGGTTTCCGTGCCCAGTTTGCAGTTCAGGTTTGGTGTTTCACGTCGCGGTTTGGAGGCTAGTGATCAAAGTCACCTGTGTTTTTTTTCCAGTAGGTTCTTGTTTCGCCTACTGATGTACATATTGTATATGTTTTACTTTAGAGGTCGCTCTGATACATTCTGATACATGTTGTGCGGATTTTCACGGATATACATATATACATAGTACAGTTTATTTACTGTTGTTGATTATATTGATGTTGAGAAATCCGGATGGGATTGGTGCCCACGGTTTGCTTTTTGTGGCATAGGACAAAGTGTTAATTTTCACGTGCAGGTTATGGTAATTCCACGCTAGTAACGAAACTCTGCTGAAATTTTGAAATTTTTTTGTTGGTTCGTATTTTCGAAAGGGTTTGATTCCGGTTTAGGTATCTGAATCGGGATTGGGTCCTTTCAGCTTGGTATCAGAGCATTAGGTTGTCAGATTCTGTAGACTCTTGTAGTTGTGACGCTTAGGGTATTTGAGTTGATACAGCATGACTGGAGTGATGACCCGACTGGCCAGCGGTACTCATCAATACTTCGGGTGTTGTATGTCCTCAAATATCTGCGGTTTCATGATTACGTTCTTTCTGCTTGTGCCTAATGCTTGTCTTGTATCAGTAGGATGCCTCCTCGACGTGGTCCCCGTGTTGATCGGGATGATGATCCTGATGAGGATCGCCGAACGCGCGACTTGCTGATGCGAGTGCTGCGTTTGGAAGAGCGTTTTGACCCTGTGGTCAAGGCTCGTACTGCGGGTGCTACTGTGTTTTCGGGTTCAGTTGATCCAGAGATATGCGAGGCATGGTTGGTTCAGATTGAGCGTGTTTGTGAGCGTCTGCAGTTTACTCCTGAGCAGATGTCAGTAGCCGCAGTTGGTTTACTTGAGGGTGATGCATACTTTTGGTGGGTCAGCACTGACAGAGTTCCTGTGGATACTCCGTGGACATTGTTTCGTGATCTGTTTATGCGGAGGTATTTTAATCAGGCTACCCAGCAGCGCAAATATGAGGAGTTCACGAACTTGAGGCAGGGCAGTTTGTCTGTACTTGAGTATCGGGATTGGTTTACTCGTTTGTCTCGTTTTGCGCGGGATATGGTGGCTACAGAGGAAGCCAAGTGTCGCAGGTTTGAGCTGGGATTGAATCTGAACATCAAGGCGACGTTGACTATGATGCCGAGGAACAACTTTGATGAGTTTGTCAGTGCAGCTCTCCGAGGTGAGGATATTGAGCAGGAGAGACAGCGGCAGAGGTACCAGCCGAGACGATTTGAGAAAGGTGAACTGAGTCAGGGGCCTTCAAAGAGGTTGAGTTCTGATACTTCCGGTTCAGCTTCATCTTCAGGCGGTGGATCTTATCGACCACCAGCTAGTGTACCTAAGTGGAGACAGAGAGGGAGGAGAGATCGACTGCAACGACCACAGGCTAGTGAGAGTTCCAGCGGTTCTAGTTATCCTCGGCGTACTGGTGGTACATTTCCTGTTCCGAGAGATCATCCATTGTGTAGCTTCTGCAACAAGTATCACTCTGGTGTATGTCAGCGGAGTACAGTCATTTGCTATAGCTGTGGCCAGGTGGGTCATTATTCGAAGGAGTGTCCTCAGTCGTATGGTGCCGGTGGACAGGCGGCCCAGAGTTCCGGAGTTGAGCGAGGTGCCACTACGGGAGCTCGACCAGCACAGTTTGCAGGTCAGGGCCGACAGCAGGGACAGCCCCAGCGAGGACGACCAGCCGGACAGGCGAGGAGTTCATGCTATGACTATGCGTGAGGGCAGAGCATCACCGGAGGTCGTTATCGGTACGTTACATGTTTTCGGTATTCCAGTAGTTGCATTGTTAGATCCAGGTGCCACACATTCATTCATATCATTTAGACTGTCATCATTGGCTACGGTTCCTGCATCTCCACTTTCGGGGTTGTGGAGAGTGTTGTATCCGTCAGGTGAGGTTGTGAGCATCAGATAGGTTTACCGAGATTGTGAGGTGTTTGTTGATGGCCATGGTTTAGCCGCAGATCTGTTGTTGCTTGATATTGTAGATTTTGATCTGATATTAGGTATGGACTTTTTGGAGTCGCACTGGGCCATGTTTTATTGCCACAGGAAGGAGGTCGCATTTCGACGACCTGGGTTACCTGAGATACTGTTTCGTGGCGAGAAGAACACTTCCCTACCATGTTTGATTTCCGCGATGAGGGCGGATCGGTTGATGAATAAGGGTTGTGTTGCTTACTTAGCCCATGTTGTGGACACTACAGCTGCAGTGCCGGATCTTGGTAGTATTGAGGTTGTGTCTGAGTTTCCGGATGTGTTTCCAGCAGAGTTACCTGGTATACCCCCTGTGCGGGAGATTGATTTTACCATTGAGTTGTTGCCGGGTACTGGACCGATTTCCCAGACACCGTACCGGATGGCGCCTGCAGAGTTGAGGGAGTTGCAGATTCAGCTTCAGGAGTTGTTTGAGAAGGGATTCATTCGACCGAGTGTTTCTCCGTGGGGTTCTCCAGTGTTATTTGTGCGGAAGAAGGACGGGTCCATGCGTTTGTGCATCGACTATCGGAAGCTGAATCAGATTGCAGTGAGGAACAAGTATCCGTTGCCACGGATTGACGACTTGTTCGATCAGCTCAAGGGAGCAGCAGTCTTTTCGAAGATTGACCTTCGATCCGGATATCATCAGTTGAGGATACGGGATTCAGATGTTGCCAGGACAGCATTCAGGACGCGGTATGGGCACTATGAGTTTTTGGTTATGCCGTTTGGGTTGACCAACGCCCCTGCAGCTTTCATGGACTTGATGAATCGGGTGTTTCGATGATTCCTGGACAAGTTTGTGATAGTATTCATTGATGATATTTTGATATACTCGAGGAGTGTGGGCCAGCACAAGAAGCACTTGCGAGCGGTGTTGCGGACTTTGCGGGATCATCAGTTATTTGCGAAGTTTAGCAAGTGTGAGTTCTGGTTGGATAGTGTGAAGTTTCTGGGCCACGTGATTTCGGCCGAGGGAGTTAGTGTTGATCCTGACAAAATCGAGGCCGTGCTGAATTGGAGTCGACCCACTACTGTGCCAGAGATCCGGAGTTTTTTGGGGTTAGCAGGCTATTACCGACGGTTTGTACAGGATTTCTCCCGGATAGCTACACCACTGACCAGATTGACGAAGAAGGGCGTCAAGTTTGAGTGGTCTGAAGCGTGCGAGGAGAGTTATTTGCTCCTGAAGGAGAGATTGACTACCGCACCAGTTTTGACGTTGCCAGACGATAGTGGTGAGTTTGTTGTATACAGCGACGCGCCGAAGTTGGGCCTTGGCTGTGTATTGATGCAGCATGGTAGAGTCGTGGCATATGGTTCCAGACAGCTGAAACCGCATGAGGTCAACTATCCGACGCATGATTTGGAGTTAGCCGCTATTGTATTAGCGTTGAAGAGTTGGAGACATTACCTGTACGGTGCTCAGTGTAAGATTTTCACTGACCACAAGAGTCTCACTTACTTGCGGACTCAGCCGGACCTGAACATAAGACAGCGCCGATGGATGGAGTTGATCAATGATTATGATTGCACTTTCGAGTACCATCCAGGGAAGGCCAACGTTGTGGCAGATGCACTTAGCCGGAAATCCGGAGCCTCATTATTTCACATGTGTGTGACCAGAGTGTCGATGTTAGCTGAGCTTCGAGCTACGGGTGCTGTGTTTGGGTATGATGATGATGGAGCTTTGTTGGCCAGTTTTCAGGTTCGACCAGTGTTGGTTGATCAGGTACGGGAGGCACAGGATTCAGATCCTTACTTGCTGGGCAAGAAGACCATGATTCGGAATGGTGTGCCTACAGAGTTCCGTATGAGCGACGACGGTACGTTGTTGTTCAGGGGTAAATTATGTGTACCCAGGGACGAAGACTTGAAGAAGGAGATTCTGGACGAGGCCCACAGTTCAACGTATGCGATGCATCCCGGAGGTACGAAGATGTTTCGTACACTTCGAGCGTACTATTGGTGGCGCAACATGAAGCGGGAGATTGCCGCGTACGTGAGTCGGTGTTTGATTTGTCAGCAGGTGAAGGCGGAGAGGCAGAAACCTGCAGGGAAACTACAGCCACTTGAGATTCCAGTTTGGAAGTGGGAGCATATCACGATGGATTTCGTCTATCAGTTGCCGCGGACTTCGGCGGGCAACACTGGCATTTGGGTTATCGTTGATCGATTGACGAAATCCGCACACTTTCTTGCACTTCCAGGGAAGATTTCAGTGGGCAGACTGGCTAAGTTGTACTTATCAGAGATTGTTCGCTTGCATGGTGTGCCTGTATCGATTGTTTCTGACCGAGATAGTCAGTTCACTTCTGAGTTTTGGCAGGCTTTACAGCGAGCTTTGGGCACGAGGTTGCGGTTTAGTACAGCTTTTCATCCTCAGACTGACGGGCAGTCCGAGCGGACCATTCAGACTCTTGAGGATATGCTAAGATCGTGTGTGTTGCAGTTTCGTGGAAACTGGGATCAGCAGTTGCACTTGATTGAGTTCGCCTACAACAACAGCTATCAGGCCAGTATTGAGATGGCACCGTACGAGGCTCTGTACGGGAAGCAGTGTCGCACTCCATTGTGTTGGAGTGAGGTGGGCGAGCGTTGGCTCATTGGTCCGGATTTGGTGAAAACCACGATGGAGGACATTCAGGTTATTCGGGATCGACTGAAGGTCGCCCAGGATCGACTGAAGAGTTACGCGGATGTGAGGAGGAAGAGTTTAGAGTTCGAGGTTGGTGATTGGGTCTTCCTGAAACTATCTCCGTGGAGGGGAGTTGTACGTTTCGGGAAGCGTGGCAAGCTTCGACCGCGGTACATTGGTCCGTATGAGATTACAGAGAGGGTTGGAGCTGTTGCTTACAGACTTGAGTTACCGACAGAGATGGCTCGCGTACATGATGTCTTCCATGTTTCAATGTTGCGGAAGTACATCTCAGATCCTTCACATGTGATAGCCCCACAGCAGTTGCCGATCAGAGAGGATTTATCGTATGTTGAGGAGCCAGTGCAGATTCTCGATCAACGTGAGCAGGAGTTGAGACACCGTGTGATTCCGCTGGTGAAGGTCTTGTGGCAGAACCATTCAATTGAGGAGGCCACTTGGGAGACCGAGCAGCGTATGCGGGAGCAGTATCCTCATCTGTTCACATGACAGGTACGTAAATTTCGAGGTCGAAATTTCTTTAAGGGGGGTAGATTTGTGACGACCCGAACCAGAATCAGATGTGTGCTTGGCACGATTCTCGAGGTTTGGTTTTAGTCGCAGTTTTGCGATATTATGTGGTTTGCCGATTCGATTCGCGACTTTGTTTTCGGTCGAGAATTTGAGTTGAGTGTCTTCACGGAAAGTGTAGAGTACGTGATTTCGAGTTCATGGGTGGTCCCGGAAGATTTTTCCGATAACCGAGGAGTATTTTATGATTATTTGAAGTTTCGGGTTCCGACGAGTTTATCCGATTGTTTCGAGTTTATCCGAATCATTTCGTATTTTCATTTTGGACCATCGATCGACCCGAGGCTCGAGTATAAATATCGAAAATAGCTGAGAATTAGTCGAAAACTTCATTTTGGGCGTTGACCAAACTGGGAATTTTGTTGACTTTCCTATTTTGGAAAGTAAGCCATCAGACGAAAGGGGAAAGTTTCCCAAACGGGAAGTCAGTTTCCGGCGACCGGATTCCGGCCACTATTCACCTCGGGACAGGTACGGTTTGATTCCCTGAGTGATTTCGAGTTGGATGGTTGTGGGTTTGAGTGGAATTGTTTCGGTTTTGGTTGAACCCGAATTGTGATTTCTTGCCGGAATTCGGCCTTAATGGGGGGAGCTTTTCCGGTGACATTTGGTGGCTGTGGGGTGGGGACTTCACCTCGCCTTGCCCCAAGGTTGTTACTCATGTGTTTTATTTCCGTTTTGGAGGTGGTTTGGCTTGAACCCGATTGGTTTTTCCGGCAAGGAATTTGGCTCGGTTTTGCTCGATTTTGGAAGGGTTAGAGTTGGAATTGGGTTTAGTGGTAGAAGAGGAAGTGGTTCGTGAGATCAAGATCTTGAAAATTGGAGTTTTCCACCGTGGAATTCCACCGTTGACGGCGCGCCGCCGCCGGCGGCGGCGGTCAACGGGGGAGGAAAAGTCAACTTTTCAGATTTCGATGTAATTAGTGTCAATTTTCTCGTAATCACGCTCTGGTTATCGTACGGAGGTTTTCGGGTTGATTTGGTTAGCCGATTTTCAGTCGAGATTTCGAGTGGGGATTTCAGGATTTCCGTAATTCATTTTGCACCGCATTTCGTATTTCCGGGAACGGTTGGTTTCCGTGCATCAGTACAGTGTTGTGGATTACGAAATTGATCAGTTATGTTTTGTGAATATTCAGGAGATCATGATCGAGATCTGGATCGTGATCGTGCTTCAGGCGAGGGATCTTCCGCCGGACCACGAGTTTAGCGCGTGTGCGCGTTTCGAGAGTCTGTGAGTGGACAATTTCTTTTCACGGAAATCTTGCGAGTCTTTTATGTGATTTATGAACTTGAGCATGCAGCATGATTATGGTTTTACGAGCATGAGATTTCATACGAGATTATGATTATATAAGCATGTGTTTACGATTATACGAATATGTTTATACGGATATACGTATACGAATATGCATACACTTTTATATTGTTTCATGCATTTGCATCGAATTGTTTATGATTTGGTTTTCACAGAGTACAGTCTTGGTTACGTTGTTGTATCGATACACTTTGCCTCTCGTCTCGGCTGATCCCCGATGGTAGGCCACCAAGAGGGACGTCGTCATCCCGACCTGACCGGTGAGGGGCGTTTCCCCAGAACTGAGGCCATTTCTGGCTTAGAATCACGGGGACCAAGGACCTCGTGATTCGGACTGTACTAGCATGGTGTGTGTCCATGAGTGACCCCGTGGGATTTTACTTGCATGCTCAGTACACTGGAGGAGTATGAGTTGTACCTCGTGTACTATGTTATGTTTTTATTTACCTGGACTCGCATATGTTTTTATAACATATATATTAATTGGTGGAAGACATTTATTTTCGTCCACTCACTCTAACGTGTTTATCGTCTTTCCCCTGGGCTTTTCGGTTTCCGTGCCCAGTTTGCAGTTCAGGTTTAGTGTTTCACGTCGCGGTTTGGAGGCTAGTGATCAGAGTCACCTGTGTTTTTTTCCAGTAGGTTCTTGTTTCGCCTACTGATGTACATATTGTATATGTTTTACTTTAGAGGTCGCTCTGATACATTCTGATACATGTTGTGCGGATTTTCACGGATATACATATATACATAGTACAGTTTATTTACTGTTGTTGATTATATTGATGTTGAGAAATCCGGATGGGATTGGTGCCCACGGTTTGCTTTTTGTGGCATAGGACGAAGTGTTAATTTTCGCGTGCAGGTTATGGTAATTCCACGCTAGTAACGAAACTCTGCCGAAATTTTGAAAATTTTTTGTTGGTTCGTATTTTCGAAAGGGTTTGATTCCGGTTTAGGTATCTGAATCGGGATTGGGTCCTTTCAGTGCTGGTGCTACTGTGTTTTCGGGTTCAGTTGATCCAGAGATATGCGAGGCATGGTTGGTTCAGATTGAACGTGTTTGTGAGCGTCTGCAGTTTACTCCTGAGCAGATGTCAGTAGCTACAGTTGGTTTACTTGAGGGTGATGCATACTTTTGGTGGGTTAGCACCGACAAAGTTCCAGCTGACACTCCGTGGACCTTGTTCCGTGATTTGTTTATGCGGAGGTACTTTAATCAGGCTACTCAGCAGCGCAAGTACGAGGATTTTACGAACTTGAGGCAGGGCAGTTTGTCTGTACTTGAGTATCGGGATCGGTTTACCCGTTTGTCTCGTTTTGCACGGGATATGGTGGCTACAGAGGAAGCCAAGTGTCGCAGGTTTGAGCTGGGATTGCATCTGAACATCAAGGCTACACTGACTACGATGCCTCGGAACAACTTTGATGAGTTTGTCAGTGCTGCACTCCGAGGCGAGGATATTGAGCAGGAGAGACAGCAGAGGTACCAGCCGAGACGATTTGAGGAAGGTGGACCGAGTCAGGGGCCTTCAAAGAGGCAGAGTTCTGATACTTCCGGTTCAGCTTCATCTTCAGGCGGTGGATCTTATCACCCATCAGTTGGTATACCGAGGTAGAGACCGAGAAGGTGGAGAGATCGACCACAGCGATCACAGGCTAGTGGGAGTTCCAGCGGTTCTAGTTATCCGCGGCGTACTGGTGGTTCATTTGCTGTACCGAGGGAGTACCCGTTGTGTAGTCTCTGCAGCCGACATCATGTGGGTCAATGTCAGCGAGGTCCTATCACTTGTTTTCGTTGTGGCCAGGTGGGTCACTACGCGAGGGAGTGTCCTCAGTTGTATGGTGGTAATGGACAGGCGGCCCAGAGTTCCGGAGTTGAGCGAGGTGCCACTACGGGAGCTCGACAAGCACAGTTTGCAGGCCAGGGCAGACAGCAGGGACAGCCCCAGCGAGGATGACCGGCCGGACAGACAAGAGTTCATGCTATTACTCTACGTGTAGGCATAGCTTCACCGGAGGTCGTTATCGGTACGTTACATGTCTTTGGTGTTCCAGTAGTTGCATTGTTAGATCCAGGTGCCACACATTCATTTATATCATTTAGACTGTCATCATTAGCTACGGTACCTGCATCTCCACTTCCGGGGTTGTGGAGAGTGTTGTATCCGTCAGGTGAGGTTGTGAGCATCGGTTGGGTTTACAGAGACTGTGAGGTGTTTATTGATGGCCATGGATTAACTGCAGATCTGTTACTACTTGATATTGTGGATTTTGATATGATCTTGGGTATGGACTTTTCGGAGTCGCACTGGGCCATGTTTGATTGCCACAGGAAGGAGATCGCGTTTCGACAACCAGGGTTACCTGAGATACTGTTTCGTGGCGAGAAGAACACTTCACTACCGTGTTTGATTTCCGCGATGATGGCGGATCGGTTGATGAAGAAGGGTTGTGTCGCTTACTTAGCCCATGTTGTGGACACTACAGCTGCAGTGCCGGATCTCGGTAGTATTGAGGTGGTTTCCGAGTTTCCGGATGTGTTTCCAGCGGAGTTACCTGGTATACCCCCTGTACGGGAGATTGATTTTACCATTGAGTTGTTGCCGGGTATAGGACCGATTTCCCAGACACCGTATCGTATGGCGCCTGCGGAGTTGAGGGAGTTGCAGATTCAGCTCCAGGAGTTGTTAGAGAAGGGATTCATTCGACCGAGTGTTTCTCTGTGGGGTGCTCCGGTGTTGTTTGTGCGGAAGAAGGACGGGTCCATGCGGTTGTGCATCGACTCTCGAAAGCTGAATCAGATTACAGTGAGGAACAAGTATATGTTGCCGCGGATTGATGACTTGTTCGATCAGCTGAAGGGAGCAGCAGTCTTTTCGAAGATTGATCTTCGGTCCGAATATCACCAGTTGAGGATCCGAGACTCTGATGTAGCCAGGACGGCATTCAGGACGCGGTATGGGCACTACGAGTTTTTGGTTATGTCGTTTGGGTTGACCAACGCCCCCGTAGCTTTTATGGACTTGATGAATCGGGTGTTCAGACGGTTCCTGGACAAGTTCGTGATTGTATTCATTGACGATATTTTGATCTATTCCAGGAGCGTGGGTCAGCACAAGAAGCACTTGCGAGCAGTGTTGCGGACTTTGCGGGACCATCAGTTGTTCGCGAAGTTTAGCAAGTGCGAGTTCTGGTTGGATAGCGTGAAGTTTCTGGGCCACGTGATTTCGGCCGAGGGAGTTAGTTTTGATCCTGACAAGATCGAGGCCGTGCTGAATTGGAGTAGACCCACTACTGTGCCGGAGATCCGGAGTTTCTTGGGGTTAGCAGGCTATTATCGACGATTTGTACAGGATTTCTCTCGAATTGCTACACCACTGACCAGATTGACGAATAAGGGCGTCAAGTTTGAGTGGTCTGATGCGTGCGAGGAGAGTTATTTGCTCATGAAGGAGAGATTGACTACCGCACCGATTCTGACATTGCCAGACGACAGTGGTGAGTTTGTTATGTACAGCGATGCGTCGAAGTTGGGACTTGGCTGTGTGTTGATGCAGCATGGTAGAGTTGTGGCATATGGTTCCAGGCAGCTGAAACCACATGAGGTAAACTATCCAACGCATGATTTCGAGTTAGCCGCTATCGTGTTAGCGTTGAAGAGTTGGAGACATTACCTGTATGGTGCTCAGTGTAAGATTTACACTGATCACAAGAGTCTCACCTACTTGTGGACGCAGCTGGATCTGAACATGAGGCAGTGCTGATGGATGGAATTGATCAACGATTACAATTGTACTTTCGAGTACCATCCGGGGAAGGCCAATGTTGTAGCAGATGCACTTAGCCGGAAATCTGGAGCCTCGTTGTTTCACATGTGTGTGGCCAGAGTATCGATGTTAGCCGAGCTTCGAGCTACATGTGCTGTGTTTGGGTATGATGGTGATGGAGCTTTGTTGGCTAGTTTTCAGGTTCGACCCGTACTGGTTGATCAGGTACGAGAGGCTCAGGATTTAGATTCTTATCTTTTGGGCAAGAAGACCATGATACGGAATGGTGTGCCTACAAAGTTCCGATTGAGCGACGACGGCACGTTGTTGTTCAGAGGCAGGTTATGTGTACCCAGAGACGAGGATTTGAAGAAAGAGATTCTGGATGAGGCTCACAGTTCAGCGTATGCGATGCATCCCGATGGTACGAAAATGTTTCGTACACTTCGAGCGTACTATTGGTGGCGCAACATGAAGCGGGAGATTGCCGCGTACGTGAGTCGATGTTTGATCTGTCAGCAGGTGAAGGCGGAGAGGCAGAAACCTGCAGGGAAACTACATCCACTTGAGATTCCAGTTTGGAAGTGGGAGCACATTACGATGGATTTCGTCTATCAGTTGCCACGTACTTCGGCGGACAACACTGGCATTTGGGTTATTGTTGACCGATTGACGAAATCCGCACACTTTCTTGCACTTCCAGGGAAGGTATCAGTGGGTAGATTGGCCAAGTTGTACTTATCGGAGATTGTTCGCTTGCATGGTGTGCCTGTGTCGATTGTTTCTGACCGAGATGGTCAGTTCACTTCTGAGTTTTGGCAGGCATTGCAGCAAGCATTGGGCACGAGGTTGCGATTTAGTACAGCTTTCCATCCTCAGACTGACAGGCAGTCCGAGCGGACCATTCAGACTCTCGAGGATATGCTGAGATCTTGTGTGTTGCAGTTTCACGGAAACTGGGATCAGCAGTTACACTTGATTGAGTTCGCCTACAACAACAGCTATCAGGCCAGTATTGAGATGGCACCGTACGAGGCCCTGTACGGGAAGCAGTGTCGCACTCCATTGTGTTGGAGTGAGGTGGGCGAGCGTTGGCTCATTGGTCCTGATTTGGTGAAAACCACGATGGAGGACATACAGGTTATCCGGGATCGGTTGAAGATCGCCCAGGATCGGCAGAAGAGTTACGCAGATGTGAGGAGGAAGAGTTTAGAGTTCGAGGTTGGTGATTGGGTCTTCCTGAAACTATCTCCGTGGAGGGGAGTTGTGCGTTTCGGGAAGCGTGGCAAGCTTCGACCGCTGTACATTGGTCCGTATGAGATTACGGAGAGGGTTGGAGCTGTTGCATACAGACTTGAGGTACCAACTGAGATGGCTCTTGTGCATGATGTCTTCCATGTTTCGATGTTGCGGAAGTACATCTCAGATCTTTCACATGTGTTAGCCCCCCAGCAGTTGCCGATCAGGGAGGATTTGACGTACGTAGAGGAGCCAGTGCAGATTCTCGATCGTCGTGAGCAGGAGTTGAGGCACCGTGTGATTCCGCTAGTGAAGGTCTTCTGGCAGAACCACTCAGTTGAGGAGGCCACCTGGGAGACCGAGCAGCGTATGCGGGATCAGTATCCTCATCTGTTCACTTGACAGGTACGTAAATTTTGAGGTCAAAATTTCTTTAAGGGGGGTAGATTTGTGACGACCCGAACCAGAATCAGTTATGTATTCGGCACGATTTACGATATTCTGTTTAGTCGCAGTTTACGTCGTATATGTGGTTTGCCGATTCTATTCGCGACTATGTTTTCAGACGAGAATTTGAGTTGAGTGTCTTCACGGAAGTTGTAGAGTACGTGATTTCGAGCTCGTGGGCGGTTCCGGAAGATTTTTCCGATGACCGAGGAATATTTTATGATTATTTGAAGTTTCGGTTTCCGACGAGTTTATCCGATTGTTTCGAGCTTATCCGAATCTTTTCGAATATTCATTTCGGACCGTCGATTGACCCGAGGCGGGAGTATAAATATCGAGAATAGTCGTAAAATCGTCGAAAAACACTGTTTACCGTTGACCAGCTTTGACTTTCTCGTTTTGGAAAGTTGACCGTTGACCACGAAGGGGGAAGGTTTCCCGTTTCGGCTTGTCGTCCGACGACCCATTTTTTGGCCACCTCCGGTCGAGTGAAAGGTATAATTAGCTTCCCCTTGTGTTTTCGAGTTGATTGGTATAAGAATTTGTGAAAATTGATGAGGATTTTATGGTGCCCGAATCGGGCCGAGCTGGGTTACATCGCCGATAATGGTTGGCCGTTTTCCGGCGAGGTTTGGAGGTGGTGGTTGGGGGGGGGGGGGGGTAGACTCCCCTTGCTTTGGTGAGTCTCCCCATGTACTTGGTTTGGGTGGAGGATGAGGTTTTGGTGTGGACCGATTAGGTCACCAGAAAACTAATTTCCGATCTGTTTCAGGTTAATTGCCTGGGTTTCGTTTGGATTTGGCCTGAGTTGTAGTTATGGAAGTGTTTCGGCTCATGGAGAACTTCCGATATGGAGAATCTCGCTGTGAGATTTCACGGTTGACGGCGCGCCGCCGGCGGCGGCGGCGGTCAACGGTGGAGCTCCGGCGAGGAGTTGACTTTTTGGATTTCGACGTTTTTAATGTCGTTTTTCTCGTAATCGCGCCCTGATTATCGTCCAGAGGTTTTTAGATCGATTTGGGTAGTGGATTTTCAGTCGAGATTTCGGGAATTCCGTTAATCGTTTTGCATTGCATTGTTTATTTCCGGGAACGGTTGGTTTCCGTGATTCAGTACAGGGTTGTGGACTATGATTTTGATCAGTTATACTTTTGTGAATATCTAGGAGATCGAGATTGAGATTGTGATCATGCTTCAGGCGAGGGATCTTCCGCCGGACCACGAGATTAGCGCGAGTGCGCGTTTTGCTCACCTGTGAGTGGACAATTTCTTTTCACGGATTGTTTGCGAGTCTTGATATACGTTTTATGAACTTGAGCATGCGTATTGAGATTACGGATTACATGAGCATGTGTTTTTACGAATATACGATTATATATATACGGATATACGTAAATGAATATACATACACTTATATGCTGTTTCATGCATTTGCATCGAACTATTTATGATTTGATTTACACAGAGTACAGTCTCAGTTACGTTGTTGTATCGATACACTTGCCTCTCGGCTGATCCCCGATGGTAGGCTCCCAGGAGGGGCGTTACCCCTACTTGACCAGCGAGGGGCGCTTCCCCGGAACCGAGGTCTTTCTGGCTTAGAATCACGTGTGGGTCTGGGATCCCGTGATTCGGACTGTACTAGCACGGACGTGTCCATGAGTGACCCCGTGGGATTTTTACTTGCATGCTCAGTACGCTGAAGGATTATGGTTTTACCTCGTGTACTTTATTATCTTTATTTACCCGGACTCGCATATGTTATTTTAAACATATATATCAACTGGTGAAAGACATTTATTTTCGTCCACTCACTCTAACAGTTTTCATGTCTTTCCCCTGGGCTTTTCGGTTTCCGTGCCCAGTTGCAGTTTAGGTTTGGTGTTTCACGTCGCGGTTTGGAGGCTAGTGATCTGAGCTACCTGTGTTTTCCAGTAGGTTCTTATTTCGCCTACTGATGTGTATATTGTTTATATTTTACACTAGAGGTCGCTCTGATACATCCTGATACATGTTTATATGGATTTTCTCGGATATATATATACATAGTACAGTATGTTTACTGTTATTGCTTATATTATGATGTTGAGAAATCCGGATGGGATTGGTGCCCACGGTTTGGCTTTTGTGGCATAGGATGAAGTGTTATTTTCAGGGTGCAGGTTTATGCAATTCCACGCTAGTAACGAAACTCTGCCGAAATTTTGAAAAAGTTTTTGTTGGTTCGTGTTTTCAGAAGGGGTTCGATTCCGGTTTAGGTAACTGAATCGGGGTTGGGTCCTTTCACATCGAGGGATCCAATTGGCGCCGAGTTCACATAGACGAGGAATGCAATTTAGGCAAATCGCCTTTCAAACCTTAAATTGCTGGGGATGATGGAATTTTCTCTTCAGAAGATTGACGAGGCCACTATGAAGATTGAGAAATTGGAAGAGACAGTGGAAGATTTCAAAGACAGTGTTAAGGAGTACCCTATGTAATCAGAGTTTTGTGATGATTAGTAATTCTTGTTTCTATTGTTGTTCTGGTTTGGAGTACATACTAGAACTTCCTTTTGTAATCATATATGTTGAACTGTAAAAGAAAGAATTACTATTTTTGCTGGCCATGTTCATTTGTTATAGAGCCCTTGGAGTAACTTTTGTGATATGGTTAATCAAGGAAATATTTTTTTGCGTGACAATGAAGTACCAATTACCACATATTGATCAAATAGATACACATAAACTCAAAAAAATCTGATTCATGAACAGAAATACCTACACTAAAATATGTAGGAACCAGTGAAACACAGTTAATAACAGTGAATTATAGTGATGATTAGTTCTGGTTTCTTGTGTTGTTTTGGTTTTGAGTACATACTGGAACATCCTTTTGTGATCGTCAATTGGTGTTAGTCTATGGTGGCAATTCATTGAAAGACAGTGAAGATACAGTTAACTATCAGTGAAGTACAAGTAGGGTTCAATTAGATGACAGTGAACTCTGTATTGCCTACAACAACACTCTAAAAACTGCAATGAAGCATAGTGAAAGATATTTTCCTTCATTGGGTTTGATTTCCTATATTGGTGTAGTTTTTCTCATTGTTTTCATAAATCATGACGAATGAAAATCTATTCAAACTGAAACAACTTCAAAACACGGATAAGTAAATACCTTAATAGATAGATAGACAATAATTGAGATAGAGTATCTAAACAGATAGTTGACAAATATGTGATATTTTTTGTACTTCTAGTATGCAAGTGAGACACAGACAACGATGTGTATCTCCAAATTTTCGTTCTCTCTTTTGTTCTATGAGCATTATGAATGAAATCATATGGCTATCTGTTTGAGTATCTATCTAAGTGTCTGTCTATCTATCTAAGTGTCTGTCTATCTATCTATCTATCTATGTAATACTATTTGTGTTGCTCTGGAATTTTGAATGAATGAATCAAGGTATTAATCCTATGGAATTTGTGTCACTCTTTGATGCATTTTACAACACAAAAACAACTAAAATTTGGGTGTACAATTGGTACTTAAACTAAGTTCATACGCTAAAGACAGCATTTCAGACAACTCTGTAGACAGTTATCCATTATGGTGGAGAAACGACATGTCATTGTATGTCGCGTCTGTTAATTTTCACCTATTAGAGATCATTTCCTTTGGCAATTGATACACAAGACTTAGCTAAAAACAATCCATAGCATGCAACAACATATAATTCCTAATGCATTTTACATAAGATAAGTCGAGTTATGTCTTACAATCCCCAATCATCAACCTAAAATTTCTATAAAAACCAGTAGCAGCAACAAACATTTTCTCCTCCTATCTGCATTCATCCGGAACAACCCCAAAAAGATTGTGTTGGTCTCCCCCTTTGGCTACAAATGCCAAAGACTAGCCTCCTTGACGCCTCTTTCTCTCGAACGACTCAACAACATACTTCTCCAAGCCCTTCTCACTGAGGAGGATTGTGTTCATGGAGAAGAGATCTGCAACCATTCCCATAAGGTATGAGAGATCAAGCTTAACATGTGTAAAGATCTCAGAAATGTCCTCCGTGAGTAGCTCTATGTTGTGCTCAATGTTGATCAGCCTCTGCCGCTTGGCGAAGCGAGAAGGGACCACCAGAGCTTCATCGACAGGTGGACGAGTAGGAAAGGACTGGTTGAAGGTAGAATCAGAGTGTTAAGCCATTTGATTCTGAATGCGTCGACGAAGAATATCTTGATGGCGACGAAGGTCAGAGTCAGTAAGACATTGAATGGTGCAGATGCAGTGAACCATCTCGATATACACACTGAGAAGAAGATGAAAAGTAGTGGTGGTAATGATGATCAAAACACGTCTCAGAAAACACGCAGGAAAACATAAGGAGTTATCGAAAGAGGGAAAGACTTTGAGCTTAGTGAATACGCAACCGATTTGGGCCTTTAATTTCTAAAACCCATCGAGGAGTTCAGTAGAGCTTCTGATAAAGTCGCTTAAACAGAAGAAGCATTTGAGTACCAAAAAATGAACAAATACTTGAATAGATAGATACTTGAACATATACATACTTGAACAGATAGATAGACAAATACTTGAACAGATAGCTAGGCAGATAGACTTTGAAAATCATAGAATTGATGGACAAAAATGAATTAACACTATTCATTTTTGAAAGTAAGATAGATTCATTGATAATAGGAAACAAAATACAATAATAGAAAGGTGATAGAAATTGAAATGTACATAATAAACTACAAAATCAAATTTAGAATTCTAATTTTGTAGTTGTTCAATGCTTCCTCTTCTTGTCGATGCTTCCTCTCTTGAATCCTGGCGATAGAGGAGGCAACATCTCAAAGATTTGGCGAAGTATTTGAAGGATTGTCTCATCATTCTTCTGGATGAGTTTTTGCTTTTTCTTGAGGTTCTTCAGGAGATTCTCAAGGCTAGTTATCCTTATGGATAACTGTTGGAGCATAGGTGGAGGAGGAGTAGTGTTTTAATGACGGCAATGACCACGGTGACGGCATTTTTTTTCCTTGTATTCTCGGACCATTTCTTCAATAGAGTCCTCTGGTTCAGGCTTGGATTTTTTTAGGGAGGAGATGCTTGAGATGAGTTGTTAAAGGAGTTGGCTATTTGATCTTTTGAGCAGAAGCAGAGGAGGGTTAAGAAGAAGGTTTTTATTTTACTAAGAAGTTATGTTCTCTGCATTTTATTTATAGAGAGTGAAAGGTTGTGTCATTTTTTTTGTTGAAGAGTTGCATATTAACGTTGTTCAATGTGGTTATACATGCTTGTTAGGAGAAGCAAAAAGAGTGGAAGAGTTTTGTCGTAAAAAGAGAAGATCGGAAGAGAGTCAGAGAGAGAGAGAGAGGAAGCGTCTTGATAAGACCCCCCCCAGATTACTGTAGTAGTCCAGGGTAACTCTTGTGGGACCCATATTAGAGCATCTAGTACTAACTAATCGGTACCAGGTACTTTACCATGAGTAACCCTGAACTTTAACTAAGAACCTACACTGAGAAGATGGAAGCTGTGGACTATCATGCCTTGAACTCTGGACGATCACGACTTCAGCCGACAAACCTACCATCTGAGCATTTCAAAACAAAGGGCCCAAGGAAAGACATAAAAATATAAAACGTTAGAGTGAGTGGACAAAATCTGATAATCTGTGTAAAAATTATGTCTTTCCACAACTCTATCTAAAATCATGCGAGTTCAACTATCATAAACTGTAATAAACATGGAGGTGTCCAGACGAAGTATCCTGGCCTCCCCTGACTGGTAACTACTAAAAATATAGGTGATGGGCCAGATGAGGCAACCTAACCTCCTCTGACTGGACTATCCGATCATCAGCCGAACAGTGAGTGCATCGATGTAACTAACTAATGCCATCACAAGAAAAATCTCCAAATTTAATCTGTTCCAAAATATACTATAAATTAAATTGGAATACTTAAATACTGAAAAACAAACTCGCTACGATTCTGAAAATAAAAAGTCAACTCACAGTACTGTGCCATGATCTTCAATCAGCTAAGCACATATGTTGGCGTCTCTATACATCTTCCACTAACTTCTAATACGACGTCCAAAAATAACGATTAATATGTAAAAACTAATTGTTGAAAATCATATCGAATAACCAAGCTCGTTACCAATGAGCAATACCTTCGAGAATATCACATTCTCAAAAATTGCGCTTCCCGAAATAAGACTGAGCTCTAATCTAATTTCAAAATCCAATTTGCAATTCTTGAATCCTTTAAAATCTCAACATAAACCTTAAACGTTAAGGAACTCGAAGTCGAATTGAAAATCAATGCAACAGTTTATCAATACGTAAAACCGTTTAATTATTATCTGATTAACCATACGTTTTAACCAATAATGTCCAATTCAGTTCAAAAACTTCATCATTAGATTTGGTATGTAATTACGAATAAAATGATACCAAATTTACATCAAAATACCCTACGCCGGAGCGCCGCCGTGGACCACCACCGGTGAAATTTTCCGGTGACCCGAAGCCGAACCTGCTCAAAATCAACCCAACAACAACTTTCTCTTCTACAACAAAGTCCAATTCTAACTATAACTCACCCAATTTCATTTTGAAACCAAGAACATCAAAATCTTCAATTCATCGATACCAAATTTACATCAAAATACCCTACGCCGGAGCGCCGCCGTGGACCACCACCGGTGAAATTTTCTGGTGACCCGAAGCTGAACCTGCTCAAAATCAACCCAACAACAACTTTCTCTTCTACAACAAAGTCCAATTCTAACTATATAGCTCACCCAATTTCATTTTGAAACCAAGAACATCAAAATCTTCAATTCATCGATTCTTTCTCTACACCTGGAATTAGGACTTCATCTTGGTATCATTAGGTTCGTGGTGAGGAGAACTTCAAAGCCTAATAGGTAATAACCATCAACTCAAGCTCAAAATTATCACCCGAAGAGCTTAGGGTTAGACAGTCCTTGTAGTGGATAGAACAACCAAGGCATCTTGAATTGGAGGTTGAGATTATGGGGGTTTGAAAGAGGGAGGAAAGACGAAACTTTTGATACCAAAACCGCTGGGTTTGGTGGCCGGCCGGTGGTTCATCGCCAATGAACCGTGGAGGAGAAAGAGAGCCACGCGGGAGAGAGAGGGAGAGAGGAGAGAGAAAAAGTCTTCCCAAAATAAAAAATTTTATTTTCTATTTTTGGAAAGTCTTATTTATACGCGCGAGTTGCAACTAACCAAATTCTGTAAAATCACATAAAACTTTCGTTGACCACAATTTCTTCATCCTAACTCCAATTTTAACACTTAACATGGCCACAAACTCGTCTCGATAATTTCTAAGACTTTTCATAAAGAACTTTCTCGAAAAACATAATCGGTAAAATTCTGATTAATACCATCGATAATTATTAACGGTAAAAAAAATTAATTATCATTGACGATTGCCATTAAATAAATTGTAAATAAAGAATGCTCGGAACAGGGTGTCACACGTCTTATAGTAAAAGAGAAGGAAAGATGAAAAAAAGCGGGAGAAAACCTTTTCAGCCAGAAACGACTTAGTGTTTCGTTCTATATATATAGAACTGGCTTTTCATATTTTCCATAACATGTTAGTGCTTTATTTTCAACTCTTACTCCTCCTGCTTGAGTTCATTTTCTTCTCCAAGTTTTTTTATCAACCAACAAAACAATGGCCCCAAGGAAGAAGAATCCAAATTTTTTAAACACTAGTGGTCATTCCATAGATGAGGACTTTGATCCATCCAAGTCCAAGTCCTCCTCCTCCTCCTCCAAGTCATCTTCCTCTGAAGACTCTGTTTTTGGCCCTTCTCCTCCTGCTGCTGCTCGACCTCCTGTAGGTCTTGTTCCTGATAGCTTACTTCAAGGTCCAGAAGATGGGTCGTATGAAGTGTCTGATGGAAACGATGAAGGAGGATATGGACCTGGTCCTTGCCAAACAAGACCGAATGTTTGATTTGCTTATGGACATCATATCTTGTCTACCTCGTCTACCATCAAGTTTTGAAGAGTGAAGCAGCAGTGGCACCAAGAACAATGGCAGCAAGAAGAGGAAGATGTGAAGCAAAAGATTAATTAATTTTTCAGTTTTTTTATGTTTTTAGTTTGAACTTTATGTTTGTTTTTATGTTTTTGGTTGTTGTTTGTAATTGAATTAGTAATGTTAATAAAGTTTATGTTTATGTTTCTTTATCTTTGATTTATTTTTTTCTGCATTTTATGTTTTGGAATGGGCTTGATGAATGAATGTATGTATGAAGCCATTGTATGATACAACATCATCAGCCAAGTCCAGTCAGATATCCAAACAGCTTTACAGACAACTATCCATAAATTTTAGTAAAACAATGTATTAACCTATGCAACGAAATGTATTACTTATCTGTCTTTGATTTATTTTTATTCTTCATTTATGTTTTGGAATGGACTTGATGAATGACTGTATATATGAAGCCGTTGAATGATACAACATCATCAGCCAAGTCCAGTCCAATATTCAAACAGCTTTACAGACAGTTATCCATGAATTTTAGTAAATCAATGTATTAACCTATAAAACAAATTGTTTGTTTTTGATCTTCTTTATAATGCAATATAAAACACAAAAATAAGGACCCAAAAGCAATCTTAAATTTATTTTTGTATTTCACGTAACAAGTCGCAGATCTAAAATTCGTATACAGATATCCAAACAGCTATCCAGACGTGTAGCTTAACAAATATTCAAAGTCTTAGAAAATTATTCGACAATAGATTTTTGATAATCCAAACGGACATGTATTTTTCAATTGATAGGGTTGTTGCAGGTTCTCCTATTGTGGTCAGTTTGGTTGCATCTTGATCACTTTGTCGGCATTGTTTGGTTTTCGCCCTTCTTCTTCATTCTCTTTTTCTTTGGTATTCCAGGTTGCTTCTTTATTAATGGAGTGTGACGACCCGGACCAGAATCAGTCGTATGATCAGCTATATTCGTGTGCTACGGCGTAGTCGCAGAGTTGCGACAGTTGTTTTAATCGCCGAGCTTCTTAACGACTAAATTATTGGCCGAGAATTGGATCTAGGTCTCTTCTCGAGAGTCGTTCTATATGTAATTACGAGTTCGTGGGCGGTTCCGGATCGTTATTTGGACGACCGAAGAATTAGTTATGAATATTTGAAGTTCAGATTTAAATGGTGGGCTACTTAACGACTAAATTATCGGACGAGAATTTGGTCTCGGCTTCTTCACGGAAGTTGTTCAGAATTTAATTTCAAGTTCGTGAGAACCTACGGAGCATGATTTGGAGTTACGAGGAATTAGTTACGAATTTTGCCGATTGTTGTTTGTTTGGTTGATTTAATTGTGTGTTGGTTCGAAGGGTTGACTTTTTATCCGTTTGGCCGATAAGTTTGACTTTGGGTGATTATTGAACAGTACGTCGAGACGAGTTTGTGGCCGCGAGAATTATCGGGATCGGAATTACGACGAGAAAGTTACGTGCGTTTCAAGTTCGTCGAAGTGGATAAGTATGAATTTCCATTTTGGGAAAGCTTTAAATAGTGGACTTTCCCCTTTGGGAAAGTCAAATCTGAAATTAAATGGTTGACCTGGTCAACACGGGTTGACCGAGGTGGAGGAGAGAGAGAGCACGACGGCTCTCGGTGCTCGCCGGCGGCGTGGGGATTCCGGCCACCCCGTGGCTTGCTCCTTACCTCGTTCCCTTCGCCTTGTTGCCCCGAGTCTATCCCCGGCCACCGTTCACGGCGAGGTGGACGGTGGAGAGAGAAAGCTTGAACCAAGTTTTGAAGTTTTGGGGTTTAATGGTGGTTTGTGATTTCGGCCGAGTTGAACTCAATCATGGACTGGGTTTTGTAGCTCTCTTCAAGGTGATTCTAACCATATAAACATGGTGTTCTAATTTGATTTGAGCATGGAGAATTTTGGGTTTGAATTTTGTGTTTCATTTCGGTTTATCATGAAATTGGATGAGTTAGAGTGAGAATTGGCCTTTGTTGTAGTTGACAAAATTGCTCAGTGGGTGATTTGGAGTGGAACAAGGGTAGCTCCGCCGTGAAATTCTCCGGTCAACAGTGGCGCCGCCGTGGACGGCGGTGAACGGCGGTCAACGGTCAACGAGTTGACTTTTTGACTTTCGACAAGTCGCATGTCATTTGACTCGAAATCGCGCCCCGATCGCAGTGGGGAGGTTCGTTTTTCGAGTTGAGCGTCCGAACGTAAAGCGAGGTATTGAAGTGGTATATACGGATTTTTCGACGATTCGTCGACGTTGATTTATCTGTTTCCGAGAACGGTAGTTTCTCGTGGTTTGATTTGTATTGTCGGATTATGACTTTGAATAATGAACTTTGTGAATATTCAGGGGTTTCGTGATCGTTCGTTTGGCGAGGGACTTTCCGCCGGATCACGGGTTAACGCGATACGCGTTACGCCAGACTGTGAGTGGACAAGTTTATATTTTCACAGTTGATTTGCGAGTTCGTGGATTTTATGATTTTCCGTATTTAAATTATACGATGATTGAGTTATATGATGTTTTCGGAGGTATTGTTTATATTTATATGTGATGGCATTACTGCATCGATGCTTGACTACTCGGCTGATCACCGGTAGTCCACCAGAGTTGAGAGGTCCTCTGGGCAGGGTTGAGAGGTCCCCTGTATGCCGCCAGGGTTGAGAGGTCCCATGGCCTATCACTGTCAGGTTTGAGCGATTCACCTGACGTCGGGTTTGAGAGGTCGCCCGACAACCTCCGTATATATTTATATGTGTTGTTTTCCGAACTCGCATTGTTTTACATTGATTATGTGTATAACTGGTGAAAGGCATATATTGTTTTCGTCCACTCACTCTAACGTTTTTATTTGCCTTTCCCCTGGGCTTTTCGGTTTCCGTGCCCAGTTTGCAGTTCAGGCTCTGATGTCGCACGTCGTGGTCGGAGGCATAGTGCTCGAGCTACTTTGTTTCTTCCAGTAGGTTTATTGTTCTACCTACTGTGGTATACGTATATGATTATGTATTAGAAGTCGCTCTGGGCTTCCTGTTGAGTATGTATACGATTTTAAACCCGGATTTCAGAAAAGTATTATTATATGTATTGTTTACTTTACTGTTGATATATTGAGAAATCCGGATGGGATTGGTGCCCACGGTTTGCTTTTTGTGGCATAGGATGAAGTGTATTTTTCGCGTGCAGGTAATGGTAATTCAACGTTAGTAACGAAACTCTGCCCAAATTTCGAAAAGTTTTTGTTGGTTCGTGTTTTCGAAAGGGTTTGATTCCGATTTAGGGAGCTAAATCGGGGTTGGGTCCTTTCATGGAGGCCTGACGTCCTGTCCATATTGTGACATGTTCTGAAGTGATTTTTCAATGTTTGCCACTAGATTGATTGTGAAGGAGTATGCTTGGTTGTAATATAAAACTTTGTAAAACTTTTCCATGTAATCGTAAGGATCTTTTCCCATCTCTTGAATGAAAACAAGGGCATGGCGCACAAAAACCTGAGCAACTGCCACTATCTACATGAGCAGATCCATGTCTCCATATTGACTGCACTACTGTATTTGTCAGCCTGAACTTCGTAGACAAGAGCTTTGGAGTTCATCACTCTCCAATGCCTTTCTATATTAAGTGTTTCAATGAGCTTTCCTTTGATCCTCTGTTCCATTCTAGTGTGCCATTTGTCAGATTCTTTTTTTTTCTTGCAATCTTTTCCATCATTTTTCTTCTGAAAAAGTAGTAACAGAAAAAAGTAATGAAATAGTGCAGTTTATAGATATCCTGTAATTAATAGAATGAAACAGTGCATGGTGTAATTGATGACCTTATTTCATCAGTAAGATAGAAGACATGTAGTGCGCGGAGATGTAGTATCCAATTGTTGAATCACTCTAAGATGTTACTTGCCATTTCGCCATACCTATCTCTTCCAAAGAATGTAGCTCACCATTTTTCCTTTGGTGGATCCTTCAAGAATTCATGGATGGGTCCATATCCACCTTCTAGCTTCATCTGGTTAAGAAGGAACTCATATTGGCTTTCACTTCTAGCATATGCACATTGTATGATGAGGTACCGAAATTTTATCCTTCAAGGGTCCTCTGAAGTTGTATTTGAGGTTAGCAACCAAGTGCTGAAAATAGTAACCATGCTCATCATTGAGGAACACTTCTGGAAGAGAACTCATAATTCCATTATGACGATTTGAGAGGAATGTTATTTTTCTTCAAGTATAGTTTTCTGGTTGATGATGTGTCTATCTATCTCATCTCTTAAGTTCATCAATAACCATCTCTAGTTGTTGTCATTTTTGACATCAATTATCATAAATGCAATTGGATACAGTCCTAAAGTAGTGATCCTAATTGGTATCAAATATTGCAAATACATTTTCGTCAAGAACAAAAAAGGGTAAAGATCCTAATTGTATAGTAAGTAGTGAAATACAGTTTATAAAACAAAACTAGATATCCAGACAGCTACCCAGACAGCTACTCAAACAGCTATCCAGACAGCTATCCATGAACTCTTATCTTTACATGTCTACAATACCTTGATTTGCATCTTTTGCAGAGGCCCCCAAAGTTTGTCTTTTGTATTTGTTCTTTAAGAAACTTGAATAAACAAATATCATAGGTTTTCAATATTGGAATCCTTGCATACAAGCATCGAATGACACAAAAAGGCGCTCAAACCTTTATGTTTCCGAATGAACATCGACAACAACTTTCGAGTCAAGATTTGTTTTCATTAATTCATCTTGGAACCAGAGGAGGTTTGTGTATGATTCGGCTAGCTTCATTTCCATGTAGTGAATTCATTGCTAATTCTTTGCTATACCCCACCATCTTGTAAGTGACTTTCAGGCCAAAACTCTCTCTGATTTCTGTCTGCAAAGCTTTGGCTCCCTTATTATGATCAACGTGCAGTTTGTCCTTAATAATTGAGCTGAGTATTGAAGAAGTGATAAGTTTCAAGTATATAAACAATTGCCACAAAAGAAGAACTCTTTAGACAAATATTTCAATAGCTAGTTATGTTAGACAAATGTCTCATACCTGAAAATAGAAGATCTCATCATCTCATTGGTTTGTTTCCGGACCTTCTCTTTGCATGTATGCTTATTGTTGATTTCAGTGATGTAAAATGATCAATTCACTTGATATAGTTTTTCCTTCACAGACCATTCACATTTATTGCGCCCTTTGTATTTTCAATGTACACTTACACATGTTGGCTCATTCTTCATATATGTAAACTTGAATCCACTTTCAATTGAGTACTTTATGAGATTCAGCCTGAATTTAGTCATACCGGCCACCTAAGAAATTCTGCCCCTTTTCTTGTATTAGTTTTTTCCATGGTTTTGTCATGTAATCCTTTGTCTCCTATTCTCAAAAGCATCCAAAACCAATGTCAGCAATATTACTAATTTCCATGTAGCCATCTATATGCACATCCTGCCCTGAGTTTTCATTCTACGTGCTACAAATTGAATGGTTGGAACTCACATTTGTAGTGTGCTGGAAAGAAGAAAATATGCAAACAAATATTCAATCTGATATGCAAACAGATATTCAAATGAGTTTTGGATGTTCTACCTCATTCAGGTCAGTGATTCTGATATCAATATATTTTGAATTGAGCCTTTGGAGAGAAAGCATCATCAAAAACACATCACGATTAGTTTCCAGAAAAAAATTGTTCATCCTCTGGCTGGATACAATACTTGTACGTTAAGTTTGAGTTGTTGAGTGGTTTGAATCATTGACGAATAGTATACACATTGCCATTACATGTGATATCAACATTTAAAATATCCATCACATCTTCTCGAGCGTGAATATATTTCACAAAGATTGGAGATGGTGTTGTTGCCATTAAATACACTGCAAAAAAACATTAAAAAGTTGTTAAGGAGTTAAATAAACACATTGTTGCTGCTTTGGTTAACTAACAGATTCCAAACAAATATATAGAACCAAAATCAGATCCAGAACTAATTCAGGAGCAAATTGATTAAGCTAATCCATACTTTGATGAAATCAAGTAATAAAACTACAAACAGAAACAGTTTCATGCAATATCAATTCAAATCATCTATCATATACAAAAACATAATAAAATTGGAAGTACAACAGAATTCAACATGTGAAATCATCAATTTATTTTGAAAAAAATTGTAGTTTCTTTGATTAACTAACTGTTAGGTTTGATACTTCCAACTAATAGGTTAACAGAATCAATAGACAAACAGATAGTCAGACATATACTTAAACAGATATCCAAACAGATCTTCAGAACCAAAATCAGATCCAGACCTAATTAAGGAGCAAATTGATTAAGCTAATCAATATTTTCATGAAATCGAGTAATATAACAACAAACGGAAATATTTTCATGCAACATCAATTCAAATCATCTATCATATTCAAAAAACATAGTGAATTTAACATATGAAATCATCAATTGTGTCGAATATTTTATTATTCAGTGAGAACGTTCAAACTTTCAGCGCTTGAAATTTTCAATGTCGAACGATGGCGAGATCTATCAAAGTATTTGTCGAAGAGAGAGAGAGAGAGAGAGAGAGAGAGAGAGAGAGAGAGAGAGAGAGATTGTCTTTTTTCTAGCAAAATTGAGGAGGGAAGACGACGTCACCGTGAATTCAAATTAGGAAGGGAAGGGAAAAATCATTAGATGAAAAATAGGTTTTATAACTTTTTGGGTTTTTATGGGAGAAAATGATGTCAACTTGATTTTGTTTTTTTTTTGAAAAATAGGGGTCATAAGTTGTGTCTTTTTTACTATGGTGTAATAAGTTGGGTTTTTTTGGAAACCAAATGTGTTTTTGGGTTTTTAAATAATTTTCTCAAAAAAAAAAATATATGAATACATAATCACAGTAACTTGTCCTTAGGGCCGAGCACTTAGGCTTGGAAATTCTTATCCGACCAAGTTTCAAACCCTCCCGAATAAGGAAGGTACGGGTTTATATTTTTAAAAGGGAAAATTGCTCTGATGATTACTCAAGTATGACACATTCTAAACTTTGATCACTCATTGATGACAAATATCACTAAGGTCATTTTCGAATTACACCGTTAATCACTTTGATCACTCCGTCTCCAACGGACTTTAAAAATTAAATGACATCGTTAAAACAAAATCATGTGTCATTCACATGCCATTTTACAAGGACTTTTTTGTGTTGAAGGACAAAATAGATACGCAATAGATATGATCTGAAAATGTATTTTATTCATTTGATAGATGACCTTAAATAGGCATTACAATTTGATACAATCAATATCCCTATAAATCAAGGATTGGGAGAATATCTATTTCTATTCTGATAAGAATAAGATACACACTGAGATACCAACAATATTTCTCCCGGAACACTCACCCTTGTGCCGCAATCCTAATGATGATGCATAACCTGTTGACTCACTAAAAATCTCTTGAGTAAAAAAAAAAAACTTGGTCTAAGAGAAAAAGAGTACAACGCATCAACTACAAATGCGACCACATGTGATGTAAACTCCCCCTGATGTCTACGAAATGAACTCTCCTTGGAGTTCAGACAATTTTCGCAATCCAACGCGTCTCACATGCTTTACAAATGCAGATTTGGGAAATGACTTGGTAAACAAGTCTGCAAAATTATCTGCCGAATAAACCTAATTCACATGAATGTTCAATAATTGCTGCTACTGTTGTTGAGTAAAGAATAACTTAAACGATATATGCTTTATATCACCCTTGATGTATCCCAACTTCATTTGTTCAATGCGAGCCGCATTGTCGTCAAAGATATAAGTTGGTGCTGTAGTAATCCACTAGATCCACGAATGTGGTACATGATTGACCTAAGCCAGATACACTCCTTAACCGCTTCTTGTAAAATAATAATCTTAGAATGATTCGAGGAAGTAGCAACGAGGGTTTGTTTAGTTTATCTGATAATGCTTAAACTAAACATCAAATTAACACTTACCATTAAGCAAAAACACACACAATTTAAAACCTTTTTCTATGATGTAGTATTGATAAGTAGGGATCGTTCTTAACCGGGGATTGAGGGTGCATGCATGACTACGTTAGGTCTTTATGGTGGTTTAGAAATGTTGTTTAATATCCACAAAATTTAAGGATAAAACATGGCTACACACATATCAAGCTAGACTTCTAACATGCTTAACTCAAAGACAAGCAAACAATCAAGAATCCTAGACTCTAATTAAACATGCATGAGCCGAAAATAAAACTAAACTACTACTTACATGTGATCAACTCAATCTAAATACCCTTACTCATTCATAACCTACAAATCAAACAATACCAATCAAAATCCTAACTTCTCAATTTTGTAAAACACATGCTTATATTTATATTTAGAGCTTGGGATTGCCCTATACACATACCATTGATTCAAACTCGGGATTTTCCTATATCTAAACCAAAGCATTAAGCATAGATAAACATGCATCATAAAAACTAAGAAACTAGAACACATGGAAAGTAGTTGAAATCAAAGCAAGTACAGAAAAACTGAAATACTACAAACCACTTCATAAAACCAATAGTTCATACAAGGAGAAACTACAAAGTAAAGAGGAATCATGTTACACTTTCTAGTCTCCAGGATTGCCCTATGGAGATGTGTAAATGGCTCTTCTTTGGTTGAGACTCGAGATTGTCCTATTATGTCTATGGAGGATGTTTGATGGTGGTGTAGGCTACTTCTTAGAGAGTTTCTTGGTTTTGTGGAGAGGAAAAAGTGTTTAGGCAGAGCTTAGGCATCTAGAATGGGTGATAAACATGAATGAGGCCGAGCTCTCCCTTTTATAGATGAAGAATAAGATCTTTCCTCTCCAAATTAGGTTTTCTTAGTGTACCCGGGTAAATCTGGCAGTTTGCAAAGAATCACACTTTCTCAGAGTTGTAAACCTCCAAAAATTATGATCTTGGGCTCGATGGAAAGAAGATTTCAAGAGATTTTTAGAGAGGCATCACATGACTATATTTGAACTTCGGAATCATTCTCAGTGCTCCTTTGAAGTTACAAGTCTGTAGCTTGGATATTCTTTCCTTATTCCATGAGATATCTTCACCTTCTTGATTTTGTTCTTCTTGCTCTCCAAGGAATATCTTAGTCGATCTTGCCTTATTCTTGCAATATATTTCATGCTTCATATCAGACATATTAGGGATATTTTTGATACATATAATTTGGCTTATCTTCACTTGCTTGTTCTGCCACCATTTTGCTCTTTCCTGGCCCGGACAGGATAAATGTCTTCACTTTTCATTTGCACCATTTGACATCATTTTCATTTGTCATTTTGGTTTCTAATTCTCGACTCCATTTGAGAAACCATTTTGCGCACCATTTTTAGTAAATTTTTGAAGACCATTTCTTGGACGTACCATTTCTTCTCCGAAATTAGAAACTTCCTCCTTGCTGCGTTTTAAACTCATTTCCACCTTCTTTATTGATCTCCTTTAGTCAAAACCTAAAATTAACAAAGTAAGTAAGAATAGCTAATACTAAGGTCAAAACAAAGCTAAAAGTAAAGAGAAATGTGTTAAGAATCGAGCATAAAATGAGTAGATCAAATTTTCCCACACTTAGACTTTGCTAGTCCATAGCAAAAGATAAAATAAAGAAAGACTAGAAATAAACCAATAATGGAGATAGTCTCCACGTTGAGAAAAATCTAAGGAATTTAAAAGACTCAAATTTTTAAAACACTACTAAACCCTTAGCTAAAATTGTCTCAGGAATTTTCTTAGGTATATATGGCGATGGAATCACAAGAATTTAGAGTGAATACTCAATAATTTTGAGAGATAATAGAGATATGATCATGTCTTGAACAAGTAAGACTTGGAAGATACAATGGTGATGTTAAAGCTATGCATGTTTCGAACAAGTTTAAATCAATCTTATATGGATGCTCTCATCATATTTTCACTCATGAAAAGGGGTTCATTCAAGATATATATGAATTAAATCAAAAACTTCATGAATATGATGAATTTCTTGCACAAATGAACCCAAACCATATGCTTATTCATGCGACTTACTCAACCAATCGAGGCCTACTCTGAAAGGACCCAACCCCGATTTAGTTTCCTAAACCGGAATCAAACCCCTTCTGAAAACACGAACCAACAAAAACCATAAAAATTTCGGCAGAGTAACGCTACTAACGCGGAATTGCCATTACCTGCACCCGGAAAATAACACTTCGTCCTATACCAAAAAAATCAAACCGTGGGCACCAATCTCATTCGGATTTCTCAATATCATAACAGTAATGTAAAGTAATCAATAAAACTATACAGAATTCCGGGGAAAAAATTCGTATACGAGTATACATAAGAATGCTCAGAGCGACCTCTAGTGTATAGTTATATAAATATACCACAGCAGGTAGAACAAGAAACCTACTGGAAGAAACAAGGTAGCTCGAACACTATGCCTCCGACCACGATGTGCGACACCAGAATCTGAACTTCAAACTGGGCACGAAAACCGAAAAGCCCAGGGGAAAGACATGAAAACCGTTAGAGTGAGTGGACGAAAATAAATGTCTTTCGCCAGATGATATATGTTAAAATAACATATGCGAGTCCAGATAAATAAATATAATAAAGTACACGAGGTAAACTCATACTCCTCCAGCGTACTGAGCATGCATGTAAAAATCCCACGGGGTCGCTCATGGACACATCCGTGCTAGTACAGTCTGAATCACGGGATCCCAAACCCACACGTGATTCTAGCCAGAAAGGCCTCAGGTCAGAGGTCTGCCTCCCCCACCTCGGTAAAAGCCTCGAGTCAGGGGTCACAGCCTCCCCCGGTAAATATCCTCGGGAATCAGCCGGGATGCAAGTGTATCGATACAACAACATATACTGAGACTGTACTGTGTGTAAACCAAATCAAAAATAGTTCGATGTAAATGCGTAAAGCAATATATAAATACATATACGTAATGTATAATGGTATAAGCATAATCGTGTAACACATGCTCATATAAATCATAATCTCGTATGCATGCTCATGCTCGTAAAACGTGTATAAAGACTCGCGATTATCAGTGAAAAGAAATTTTCCACTCACAGATGAGCGTAACGCAGTTCGCGTTAATCCCGTGATCCGGCGGAAAATCCCTCGTTAAACGAACAATCACGAACCCCTAAATAATCATAAAATCCATTTCTCAAAATCATAACTCAGTACCTCGAATCATATCACGAGAAATAACCGTTCCCGGAAACATATAATTCAATAACGACGAATTGTCGAAAATTCGATAATCATACCACACAACCTCGCTATAATTTCCGATCCTCAAATGGAAAAACAAACCTCTCACCACTGCGATCAGGGCGCGATTCCGAGTGAAACGACATATAACTCGTTGAAAACCCCAAAAAGTCAATTTTGACCGGAAACCACCGTTGACCACCGCCGGCGGCGGCGGCGCCACCCAACTGTAAAATTTCCCGGCGGACCAACACCTATTCCACTCAAAATCATCCAACAAGCAACTTCCATAACTACACCAAAGATCAATTTTGACTCTAACTAGTCCAATTTCAAGCAAAACCGAAATCCCACACAAATTTCAATCGAACAATTCTCCATGTACAAAACGAATTGGAGCACCATACCTATATGAGTAGATTCGTGGTGATGAGGGCTTCAAAGCCTAGTACTTCAAGTAGCTCAATTCGGCCAGAAAAAGATCGACCAAAAACCCCAAAATTCCTAAACTTTCCAACCGGAAATTTCCCTTCCTCCGGCATCCCCGCCGTGAATGGTGGCCGGAAAGAGGATGAGGGCATCAAGGCGAGTCGATTGGGTCCTAGGCCGAGGCTTGGGGTGGCCGGACGGCATGCCACCGCCAGCGAGCCGTGGCTCCCGTCGCGCCTCCTCCTCCCAGCCGAGTTGACTCGGTCAACACCATCACTGCATGTTTGACTTTCCCAAAACAACAACCCATTTAAATACTTTCTATTTTAGGAAACTTCCATAATTAACTTTTCGACAAACTTCAAACACACGTAACTTTCGTATCGTAAATCCGTTTCCAACAATTCTCGCGTCAACAAACTCATCTCGACATGTTCTTCAATTTCCACCCGAAGTCAAACACTTCGACAAATCCGATAAAAAGTCAACGGTTCAAACCATCACAAGCTTATCCGATTAAATGATCAACGGTCGAAAATATTCATAACATAATCCTCGTAACTCGGAATAATCCTCCGGAAGTTCCCACAAGCTCGAAATTAATTTCTCAACAACTTTCATGAAGGATCCGAAATTAGATTCTCGCCTGATAATTTAGTCACTAATGAGGCCGCCATATTAGCAGATTACGTCGAAATCATGACAAATCGCGAAACTCGCAAATCAAGTCGATAATCATTTCATCTACGGTTCGGGTCGATCAACGGTCCAAAACGGATCACAATCACGATTCGGATAGACTCGAACATGAACGGATAAACTCGACAATATACCGAAATTTCAAATATTCATATTATATTCTTCGATCGTCCAAATAATAATCCGGAACCGCCCACGAACTCGAAGTCATGCGTATAACAACTCTCGAGAAGAGACTCAGCTCAAATTCTCGGCCAATAATTTAGTCGTGATCAAAGCTGACGATTCAATCAATTATCGAAAATCTGCGATTATACGCTAACTCACGAATTAAGCTGATTACGCTTCTGATTCTGTTCCGGGTCGTCACATACTCGTCTTAAGGATCATAAAGGTCTTTAGAAATGTTGTAATACGGCTGAGCCTAAGGCATTCAAAATTTAGATATGTGGTGGTAAAAATGTTCTAAAGACTTAGTCAACACTTCATCAAATCGAGCTACATCCTTTCTCATGTGTCAATCTTCAAAAACGGGGGCCAAATTTCATCTTTTTGGACCCTTGCTTCATTCTAGACTTTACTTGGTCCAAACTTTCACACTTAGAACATATTGCGGGAGACCTTATTATATATTTTTTTTCTTTCTTCATGCTCTCGAATTTTCTTTTCTTTTTCTCTTTCTTTTTTTTCTTTTTATTTTCGGCAATCGCACTTTTTTTCTTTGAAGCTTTTGGACAAGTCTTCCCTTGATTTTCTTTCTTTCATCATCTTCACGCCAACTCATTGTGCTAGCTTGAAATTCTTCACTAAGTCTTTAGAACAAGGGTAGAAAACTCTACACTAGGGTAAGTGTTTCGATATATATGTGGCAATGAAAGAAAAGGTTTAACGTTGGCACAAAGGGTTTATCTGAGGGTGTCGCAACTCATGCGCATAAATGGGACACATGGCTATTTGGTTTGAATGGCAGAAACCTATATGTCTTTAATCATATCCAAAATCAGAGTGTATATCAACTTAAAATCTTTGCAAATCTACATGAGCAAGTTATACCAATCTCTAGTTTATTGAAATCTATGGCAAGCAATTTGATGAGGCATATAAATATATTTGAGAATTATGCACGATTTCACTCAACAGAGAAGTAATGTAAGCTCAAAAACTCACTTTAAGGTTCGTATGATCTAAAAGATTATTCTAACATGCGAAATCTGTACCATATTTATGCAAACCATATCCACTACATGTCATGACAAACAAAATATCTCAATTAGCACAAGATATTCATGCAACACCATATTTTGTTATTTTACATCCAATTTCATCATCGACTAACTAAGGGCATCCTAAAGATTCTTTAAAAATACTAAAAAGACTCAAGACACTCAAACAAGCACAAATTTAGTCATTTTCTTCTTTGGGCAACCTTATTGAAATGGCCAGTTGGCGAGAGAGACCAACAGAGATATGAGTGATTTTCGAGCTTGTATTTTCTCACATCCAACCCATCTTAGTAACCGTCCCCTTCTAGACTCCAATTCACATAAATATTCTTATTAAAAGACAAATGTTCATCCACATACACTAATTAGACTCTGAAAATACACTAACTAAAACACTAAAAGAAAAAAAAAATTAGGGCATTATCCGCCCAATTTTTTTTATAATTTCTGACTCAAAGAAATTGTAAACCCCTCCCCTACACTTAAACTCTACATTGTTCTCAATGTAATCAAGTAAAACATAGAATCAATCATGGAGTATAGATTTTATGAAAATCTAACTACAAAAGATAAAAGCTACGAAATTAAAAGAGTAAAAGAAGAGAAAGCAAATCTGGCTTGTAGACTCCTGCATTGGGTTGCCTCACAAAAATTGCTTGTTTTTTACGTCTTACAGCCTAGACGTTATACTTCTTCATGTGCTTGAAGTGGTCGGCTCCTCTAGCCTATCTTCTTCAACGATCTCCTCTTGTATGGCCCAATGATATGGCTTTAAACGGTGGCCATTTACTTTGAACTCATCGCTGGTTGTTGGACTCTTGATTTGCACAGCTCTATGGGAGAATGTTTCGGTGACAATGAAAAGTCCAATCCATCTAGAGCTTAGCTTGCCTGGAAATAACTTAAGTCGATAGTTGAAAAGTAAAACTTGTTGGCCGATGACAAACTTCTTCCTATGGATCATCTTGTCATGAAACTCCTTCGTTTTCTCCTTGTAAATCCATGCATTGTCAAAAGCACCATTCTTAATCTCCTCGAGCTCACAAAGTTATAGCTTTCGATGCACACCAGCCTCATCTCTAGGTCCACCGGAAGATGACATGCTTTTCCATACACGAAACGATAACGTGACATACCAATGAGAGTTTTGTAGGCAGTCCGATACGCTCAGAATGTATGATCTAGACATTGACTCTAATCTTTCCAATTGGGACAAACAGTTTTCTTCGAGATCTTCTTTATCTCACAGTTGGACATCTCATCCATTCCGTTCGTTTGAGGAAGATAAGGTGTAGATACCTAGTACTTGACACCGTATTTTCTCAACAATGCTTCCACCATCTTGTTGCAAAAGTAACTTCCCCCATCACTGATTAGAACACACAACATTCTAAACCTTGTGAAAATATTACCCTTGAGAAAATCTACTACAACTCGCGAATCATTAGCTCGGGTGGCTCTTGCTTCCACCCATTTCGAAACATAATCCGCAGCGAGTAAAATATAAGTAAAATCATTAGATGGAGGAAAAGGTACCATAAATTCAATGCTCCACACAACAAAATTTTTGACATTAAGAATATACTTTTGTGGCATTTGATCTCTAGGTCCTAAATTACCGAATCTTTGACACCTATTTAATTTAGCACAGAAATCATGAGAATAACGAAATAAATTAGACCAAAAGAATCCACAATCTAACACTTTAAATGTTGTTTTCTTCAAACCAAAATGACATCCACCTGTACCATATGACAAAACTCAAGAATGAACTTAAATTCACTATCCGGAATGCGCCTCCTAATAACCAAATCAGAATATTGTTTGCACAAGTAAGGTTCATCCCAAATAAAAGTCCTGGCAATGTTCCAAAGTATTTTATGTTGAGCACTAGGCATGGAAGATGAAAACTAATTGGTAACTTAGTAATTAACAATATCCACAGACCATTGAGTTTCAGAAGTACTTACCTAAATTACAAGATTTGTTCATCCGAAAGATTTTCTTCAATTGCAACGGCTTCTTTTTCATGCACAATCTGTGACAAGTGATCAGCCACCACGTTTTCTACTCCATTCTTATCCTTGATTTCGATGTCAAATTCTTGGAGTAGAAGTATCCATCTAATGAGTCGTGGCTTGGCATCCTTCTTTTCCATTAAAAATACTTCAAGGTTGCGTGGTATGTGTAAACAATCACCATACTTTGCAGAAAGTATGATCGAAATTTGTCAAGTGCAAACAAGACAGCAAGCAACTCCTTCTCGGTTGTTGTATAGTTCATTTGAGCTTCAACAAGTGTTTGAGAGCTATAGTATATGGCGTAGGGCTTCTTGTCCTTTCCTTGAGCCAAAATAGCTCCAACTGCATAGTCTGAGGCGTCACACATCAATTCGAAGGGAACAGACCAATCTGGAGCACAAAGGATAGGAGCACTAGTGAGAAGCTCCTTCAATTTCTCAAAGACAGCTCAGCAATCTTCATCAAACACAAAGGGAGTGTCCTTTTGGAGTAGATTACATAAAGGGTGGGAGATATGAAAAAATTCCTTGATGAATCTTATGGTAAAAACCTGCATGACCAATAAATGAACGAATCTCTCTAACCGTAGTCAGAGTATGTAAGTAACGAACAAGATCTACCTTAGATTTATCAACTTCTATCTCCCTAGCCGAAATAATATGAACTAAAACGATCCCTTGAGTAACCATGAAGTGACATTTGTCCCAATTAAGCACTAACTTCATGTCAACGCATCTTTGCAAAATTAATTTTAAATTCCCTAAGCATGCATCAAAATCCTGCCCAAATACACTAAAATTATTCATGAAAACTTCAATAATTTTCTCAATGTAATTGGAAAAGATAGAAAGCATGCAACGTTGAAACGTACCCAGTGCGTTGCATAATCCAAAAGGCATGCGCCTATAAGAAAACATTCTGAAAGGGCATGTGAACATTGCCTTATCTTGATCTTCCTCCGCGATGCTAATTTGGTTGTAACCAGAATATCTATCAAGAAAGTAATAGTATGTGTGACCAGCCAATCTCTCAAGCATTTGATCAATGAATGGCAGTGAGAAATGGTCCTTACGACTGGTGGCATTGAGCTTTCTATAATCAATGCAAACTCGATGTCCAGTGAAAGTTCTTTGAGGGACAAGCTTGTTCTCAACATTCTTCACAATAATGATTCCAGACTTCTTAGGCACAACTTGTTCGGGTGAGACCCATCGGCTAAATAACTCCACAATCAAGGAGTTTAATCACCTCCTTCTTGACAAATTCCATCATTGGTGGATAGAGTCGTCATTAAGCTTAGGTTTGGCTCCATCTTCCAGAAAAATTCGGTGTTGTTGGATTAATTCCTTTGATGTTATCAAGCGTCCAACCTATGGCTGACTTCTATTTCGAGAGCACTTGCACCAACTTTTCCTCTTGTTCAACCTCCAACGTTGATGATATGATAACCGAAATTTTTTTATTCTCTCCCAAGTATGCATACTTCAAATGATCTGGTAACACCTTGAGCTCTAATTTCAGTGCTTTAACAATGGAAGAAACAAGTGGATTAGTACCATACATGATAGGAATAGGAGGAGTATGACTTACAACCCGTGGTGCTTCATTAAGTTCCATGGCCATTTCTTGGATTCTATATTCCAAGATTTTGATCAATGCATCAAGCAGGGCTTCATCCCCGGGTCGAGTTAGCCCCGCTCCCTCTTCAATGACCATATCGAGTTCATCTTCTCCAATGGTGTCTAAGTGTTGCACCGCCATGGAATCCACTATGTCAATCAAACAACACTCACCAACACTTGACATTGAAATCTTCATAGCATCAAGAAGGTTGAACTCGATCGTATCTCCAACAATTTCCATAAAGAATTTTTCTTCAAAAACATCTATCTTTATTTGTGCAGTTCTCATGAAAGGTCATCCAAGTAAAAGTGGCATGGTATTCAATGGACTCTCCTCTATGTCAAAAATATAAAAATCAGCTGGAAAAATGAGGTTGTTGACTTGCACAAGAACATCTTCAACATATCCCCTTGGATACTTATGAGAACGATCAGCTAGTTGTATGATGACATTGTCATGCTTGAGCTCGCCTAAGTCCATGGATGCATATAGGTGGTATGGCATGACATTGATCGATGCAACCAAGTCTAGCATGACATCTTCGAACCTATTGTCACCAATAAAACAGCGAACTGAAAAACTCCCTGAATCCTTCAATTTTGAGGGTAGTCGACGTTGTAACACCGCTGAAATTTGTCATAGATAGGTAAATGCATTCACCTTCACCATCTCTTTCTCTATTTTTTGCCTCCTCTAGATGCATAATTCTTTCAAAAATTTGGCATAGATAGGCACTTTCTTGATGCACTCCATCAAGTGTAGATTTACTTGCACCTTCCGAAAGATATCCAAGATTTCTTCGTATTGATCATCTTTCTTTGATTTTGATAGGCTGTTTGGAAATGGTGCACGAGAACACAGAGAATTAGTAATAACCATACTTGAAGGGATAGGATTTTTACCTTTGATTGGGGTAGATGGCGTGGTGATTGGTGCCTTAGTGGCATGAGATGCCACATTCTTCTTCCTCTGGGCCTCTTTGCCTGTCGGATCTTCTTCTAGGTCCTCATTCTCCAAAAAATCATGTGGAGGTGCTATGGTTGTCTTTGGGACTGGACCTTCTAGTACCTTCTCACTCCTTGTTCTCATTGCGCTCACATTCTTCGGATTTAGAAGTGTTTGAGAAGGGAGCTGCCCGGTTTCCCTAATCTGGCCCATGAAGTCAACGATTTGGCCCATTTGTTTCTTCATCTCTAAAATATCTCGGCAAGACTATCCAATGTCTCCTTTATTTTGGCTTAACCATCCAAAAGAACTTGTGTCGAAGTAAACAATTGGGCCAACATCTTGTTGTAGTCCAGATTAGTGAATTGTTGAACCAGGGGAGCTTGTTGCATATGTTGCAGCATTGGAGCTTGAGGCATTGGCGGCTAAGGTTGAAAGGGAGCACGTTGGTAGCTTTGTTCAGGTGCTGGAGGATCGAGACATCTCTCATTGCTACGCCACTTGAAACTCGGATGATCTCAATTGCAAAAATTGTTATTGTTATAGTTGTTGTAACGTTGGCCTCCTTGATACTCGCGAGTGCTTGTAGGTCAGTACTAGAAGATGCGAGATTCAGATTGGAAATTCATAAGCCTGAGCATCTACCAAAGATCAAGTCTTAGTATCAAAAGAATACACAATGAATACATGATACTAAGCCAAAAATGTTTGAAAAGCAAACGAAAAAACAAAGCAAAACACAAAAATACACCAAAAATAGACAAACAACACTCAAAAAAGAGAAAAGCCTTCGATGGATCGAAGCAAGCTTCGATGGATCGAAGGAAGCTCTCGGGTTCAACACACTTTCTTCCCGAGTAGCTCCCTCGATGGATCGATGGAATCTTTGATCCATCAAAGGAACCTCACGGGTTCAAACACATAAAATCAACAATTCAACATACGTTAAGGACACTTAAAATACTTGACATCTAAGACACTACCTTGACACTTTAGACACTAAATGCAAAGTAAACAATTATGCAAATGATCTAAACAACCTATAAATGTATGCAATGAATCTAAAATGGTTAAGACAAGCACATATATAAAAAAAATTGCAAAATTAGACATATAAACAATGCAAGACTTAGAAAAATATTGAGAACACATATAAACACGTTGAGAATAAGCACCAAATATATCACTCGAATTCATGCATAACACACTTAAATCGTCATTCAAATACATCAAACAAGAACTTAAGTGAAGTATAGAGTGAATGCATAAGAGAAAACGTTGGAAATCTGCAGAAAACACACAAGTTACATGCTAAATCATGATGCAATAGGACCTATCTATTCGCTTCATGTCCCTAACTTCACTTAGGTTAGGATACCTAGAAGGTTATGCAAGCTAAATGCAACATGGTTAATCCTTTATAAGTTTTTTTTTAAAAAAAAGTACAAACACACTATTTTCCAAATTTATTATGCACAAGTATTGACCAAATTGAGTGCGCCTTCGATTTTAAAAAAGTACACTAGCTTGATCTTTAGGTCTTTTAATGAACGTACAACCCGCACGATAATCTATGCCAAACTTGATCATTCAGCCTAGTAACATTTAGAAATGGCCATTTGGGATAGAGATAGCGCAAGAAGTAGGACTAATTTTCATAAACACTCTGGGGCTCACTGGGTCATTGGTATATACTCTATTGATGTTCTCTTTCTTAGATCCCAAACCTATCACCAGTCATAACCCTTCTAGACACCATAACCAACAATCAGCCAAATTTTTGAGCAAGACTCACACCCTCAAGTCCTTTGTAAACTCCACCCTCAATCTCATGTCTATAACTTCACTTAGATTATGGGGTGCGGTGATGAAATCCACACATTACGAGGGGTTAAGGAGATGAACAAGAAAAAGAGGCGTCAACTATTCCAAGAGAGCGAGACTTAATCAACCAATCTTATGTACTCAATTTAAATCAAAGACTTCCTTTAACATTTATATGGCTGCAAAACATATTGTAATATGAACAAATATTAGTATACCGTAAAAATTATAAACAAGTATGAAATTTTTTGAAATTATTAACATGCTTTTGTATTTAATCACACAATTTCACATATTCACAAACGAAATCACACAATTCTTTACAATCCCTGTCAACGGTGCCAAAAATTGATAATGCTTAAACTAAACATCAAATTAACACTAAACATTCAGTAAAAACGCACACAATAAACCTTTTCTATTGATGTAGAATTGATAAACACAGATCGTTCTTAACTGGGGATTGAGGATGCATGCATGACTACACTAGGTTTTTAGGTTGGTTCGGAAATGTTGTTTAATATCCACAAAATTTAAGGATAAAACATGGCTACACACATATCAAGCTAGACTTCTAACATGCTTAACTCATAGACAAGCAAACAATCAAGAATCCTAAACTCTAAACATGTATGAGCCGAAAATAAAACTAAACTATTATTTACATGTGATCAACTCAATCTAAATACCATTACTCATTCATAACCTGCAAATCAAACAATACCAATCGAAATCCTAACTTCTCAATTTTGTAAAACACATGCTTATATTTATATTTAGTGCTCAGGATTGCCCTATACACATACCATTGATTCAAACTCAGGATTGCCCTATATCTAAACCAAGCATTAAGCATAGATAAACATGCATCATAAAAACTAAGAAACTATAGCACATGGAAAGTAGTTGAAATCGAAGCAAGTAAAGAAAAACTTAAATACTACAAACCACTTCATAAAACCAATAGTTCATACAAGGAGAAGCTACAAAGTAAAGAGGAATCATGTTACACTTTTTAGTCTTCGGGATTTCTCCATGGAGCTAAGTGTAAATGGATCTTCTTTGGTGGAGACACTCGGGATTGCCCTATATGTCTATGGATGATATTTGATGTGGTGGGCAGTGGTGTAGGCTACTTCTTAGACAGTTTCTTGGCTTCCTGGAGAGGAAAGAGTGTTTACACAGAGCTTAGGCATCTAGAATGATTGATAGACATGAATGAGGCCGAGCTCTCCCTTTTTTAGACAAAGAATAAGATCTTTTCTCTCCAAATTAGGTTTTCCTAGTGTACCTAGATAAATTTGGCAGTCTGCAATGAATCACACTTTTTTGGAGGAGTTGTAAACCTCCAAAAATTATGATCTTGGACTCATTAAAAAGAAGACTTCAAGAGCTTCGAATTCCAAAATTTCTAGAGACGTATCACATGACTATATTGGGACTCCTGGATCATTCTCGGTGATCCTTTGAAATTACATCTCTGTAGCTTGGATATTCTTTCCTTATTCCCTGAGAGATCTTCACCTTCTTGATTTTGTTCTTCTTGCTCTCCAAGGAATATCTTGGCCGATCTTGCCTTATTCTCACAATATATTTTGTGCTTCATATCTGGCATATTTGAGATATTTTTAATACATATAATTCGGCATATCTTCACTTGCTTGATCCGCCACCATTTTGCTCTTTCCTGGTCCGGGCAGAATAAATATCTTAATTTTTTGTTTGCACCATTTGACATCATTCTCATTTGTCATTTTGGTTTCTAATTCTTGACACCATTTGGGAAACAATTTTGCGCACCAATTTTAGTAACTTTGCGAAGACCATTTCTTGGACCATTTCTTCTCTGAAATTAGAAACTTCCTCCTTGCTGCATTTTAAGCTCATTTCCACATCATTTATTGATCTCCTTTATTCAAAACCTAATAATAACAAAATAAGTAAGAATAGCTAACACTAAGGTCAAAACAAAGCTAAATGTAAAGAGAAATGTGTTAAAAATCGAGCATAAAATGCGTAGATCATAAACTCCAAGAAATCATCGTGTTTCCCATTGTGAATACATAACATGTCTGGGAACCTCCTTTGTATGGGTCAGAGAGATACCTAGCAACAGCAAAACAAACCAAGGGATCACAAGGTCTCTCTGAGTTGGGGACCACATTGAATTTGGGTATGATGCTTGCAGCTGGATCACTGTTCCACGGGTCAAACATTTCACTCGATGGGTCGAATGAATGGTTCTGATCCGTCCAGAGTGCAACCTTCGACGAGTCGACAATTTCCTTCTACGAGTCTAAATTCTTGGAACTTGTATGCTATGATTCAACCATCCCTTTTCCGAGAATTTCAAGCTTTTCTCTATATTCATTGCAAGGAAAGAACAAGCCCAAGTCTATAGAACCCTTCAAGTACATGAAGATGTGTTTTACACCATTCTAATGACGTTGCATAGGTGCAGAACTAAACCGAGCTAACAAGTTCCCAAAGAATGCAATTTCTAGTCTTGTGCATTAAGCTAATTAAATACAACAAATCTCCAATAGCACTAAAGTATGGTACCTTAGCTCCCAATAGTTCATCATCATCATCTTTTGGACGGTATAGATCCTTATTGGGTTCCAGACTGCGAATGACCATTGGTGTGCTAAGAGGGTATCTTTTGGACATAAGCAGACTGGTGACTAAGTATTCCACCAACTCGATGTTCTAATTCCAAACCAAGACAAAATTGAGTCCTACCAAGGTCTTTCATCTCGAACTCGGATTTCAAGTAGCTAACCGTCTCATTGATTTCATCAAGAGACCCAATGATATTCATATCATCAAAATAGACTGTACCGCTACTATGGCAAATCTTGAACTTGTTCTCTTAATGAACACAAATGGGAATAAATCATCGTTCTTATATCCCTTCTCAATCAAATAGTCACTTAGGCGTGTGTACGATATCCTACCAGATTGTTTCAATCCATATAGTGAACGCTTCAATCTAATCACATGACCACTCCGTGGTGTAGAGTTACTTGAGTTGGGTATGATCATGCCTTCCAGGATTTTTATGTATCTCTCCGAATCAAGGTTTCAATCACTACCAGAAAAACTCTCTGATTTTGTCCCCTAAGATCATGCCTTCCAGGGTTTTTATGTATCTCTCCGAATCAAGGTTTCAATCACTACCAGAAAAACTCTCTGATTTTGTCACCTAAGATAGAAATTTCGTCGTCTAAGTGTACTTAGATGACGAATTATAAAGTGTCGTCTAATAGAGAGAAAATTTGTCGTCTAAGTGAAACTTAAAACGACGAAAGATTTCGTCGTTGTAGTAATTGTACTAAGAAGACGAAATGGTAAACCATTTCGTGGTCTAAGTTCATACCCTAACACTAATCGCTAAACCCTTACCCTAAACACTTAGATGACGAAATGAGTAAGATTCGTCGTCTAAAAGGTACTTAAACGACGAATGTTACCCATTTCGACGTCTAAGATGAATTTTGTTGCCTCTGATCAAAGAGCACGACCACGTATACCATTTGAAAATGCATATTTTTTTTTTGTCGAGGGTATAGAGTAAAAAAAATCTTGGACTGTGAGTGTCGACGGTTCGAATATCGGAGTTATGAAGATTTGTATATCAACTTTTCCAATTCATTGAAATTTCGGTTTTATGTTTGACTAAGCCGATCAAACCCTTGACAAACATTGTATTTACTGAAAATTCGTCCACTTACATATTATGTTATGATGAATATATTCAACCGTTGTTTTGTCCAAATTTAGTTTCGTTAATATTGATGTGGAGTGAATATAGACATATGAACACTTAAGTTATACAACATTAGTAGATATATAACAAGTTTTTAGCCTTACATCAAACTTTTATGTCAAATTTTAATTAATTTTTATTTAATTGATAAATTAAGTTTTTACGACAAGACATACACTGGAAACGGGTTTACGAATTTTTATTTTATAATAGTTTTCATTTTTTAACAATTTTTCGATAATCACTAAATTCATTCGATCAAATCCTAAACTAATCTGAAGTATATTGAATTTTTTTTCTATCATATTGTGTAAACATAATTGTTACACATGACGGTTGATTTTTGATGATTTTTAAGCAACTACCCAAAATTAATTTTCATAATTAAAATAAAATAAAATGAATTTCACTTAAGCGATGAAATTTATTTTATTTTATTTTAAAAAATTAACTTAGGCAACGAAACTATATATTGTTTTGTAGCCTAAGTTAAATTTATTTTATTTTATTAAAAATTAACTTCGGCGACAATATTGTTTTGTTTAGTCCCCTAAGTCCAAAATTCTCTCTCTCTCTCTCTCTCTCAAACCTTACACACCACCATCACTACCACAACCACCACCACATGCCGCCACCACCACCTCGGCACCACGACCAACACCACCACCACCACAAAAATGTCGTCGCCCCATACCACCACCATCAAATTATTTATTGATTACAAATGTTTCATTAATTAATAATTAATTATTTAATTAGGATTTAATTAATTAATTTATTTATTTATTTATTTATTTTATAAATAAAAAAAACCTATACGTCAAAACCTTTTATAAAAAAATAAACCACTTAGGCATCTAAGTGGACTATTTATTTTTTATTTTCTTAAATAAAATTGACACTTAGGCGAAAAATAACCTAAAATTTCGTCGTCTAAGTGGTTTAACTTAGGTGACCAATTGTTAGTTTCGTTGTCTAAGTGTTCACTAAAACGATGAAAGTTTTTGTCGTTTTTTCAGTAATTTTTCGTCGTCCGAAAATCTAGATGACAAAAAAAAATCCGTCGCCTATGTTGTTACTTAGACTACAATTGTTAGACAACAAAACTTAGGCCACGAAAGTTTCGTCGCCTAAGTACTTGGGTGACGAAAAGAGCCACTTAGGCGACGAAACTGCTTCGTCACCTAAATGTGTTTTTCTGGTAGTGCATAGAGATATGCTTTCACCACATTCATTAGCTGCATGTTCATATTTTTGGACACTACAAAACTCACAAGATAGCGAAAAGTAATGATGTCCATAATCGGAGAGTATGTCTCCTCATAATCAATGCCAGGACGTTGAGAAAATCTTTGCGCCACAAGTCTAGATTTATACCACATAACTTCATTCTTCTCATTACGCTTTCGATCAAAGACCCATTTATGTCTTACTGGCTTTACATTCGGTGAGCATAACACTACCGGACCGAAAACCTGTCTTTTCTTGAAAGAGTCTACTTTGGCATTTATTGCATCTTTTCATTTTGGCAAATCTGCTCCCCGTTGACATTTAACAACTAAGCAAGGTTCCACTTCATTGTCATTAATAACCTCCGGAACGGCGGAATAAACAAAAGCACCATTAACTACCTGAGATGATCTATCCATAACAATGAGCACATCATGTTAGTTAGTGAGATTTCTGTGACGACCCGGAACAGAATCAGTAGAGTCATCGGCTTAATTCACTAGTTAGCGCGTAATCGCAGTTTTACGTAAATTGATTGATTTGCCAGTTTTGATCACGACTTAATTATCGGCCGAGAACATGAGTTGAGTCTCTTTTCGAGAGTTGTTGTACGTGTGATTTCGAGTTCGTGGGAGGTTTCGGATTATTATTTCGAAGACCGAGGAATATAATATGAATATTTGAAATTTTGGAATTTCGTTGAGTTTATCCGTTCGTATCGAGTTTATCCGAATCGTGATTGTTATCCATTTTGGATCGTCGATCGTCCCGAGTCGCGAGTATAAATAGCGGAAATAGTCAAAAAATTGTCTAAAACACTGTTCGGGAAATTTGACCAGCGTTGACCAGCCTTCGACCGTTGACTTTTGCGTTGACCGGAGAACCACCGCGGGTTTTGAACTGTCGCCATCGGATTTCATGATTCCGGCCACCTCCGGCTTGGACCTTGGTATGGATCGATTCCTCTTTCAATTTGCTACTATTTAGAACTTGGAATTTCATGATTTGATGCCGGATTGAGGGAGAACGGAGGATTTGAAATTCTTGGATTTTCACTGAAATCGGCCTTGATTGGAGGCGGAGCTCCAGCGACTTTCCGGTGTGGATTTTTGGTGAGTTTAGTTGGGTTTTGGTTGGAGATCATTTCCCCTTTGGTTTGGAGGGTTGAGAAGGCGTGACGGCGAAGGAATCGGGCTGGGAAGTTTTCCGGCCGGTTGTGCTCTATGATTTTTTGAGCTGTTTTCCGGCAAATCTCACCGGAATTGGACTTGGCCTCAGTTGGGAAAGTTGTTGAGCTCGTTGAGGAGAATCTTGTGGGAGCTTGGCCGCCAGAAAATCTCTCCGGTTGACGGCGCGCCGCCTCCGCCGGCGGCGGTCAACGACGGAGCTCCGGCGACCGTTGACTTTTTAGAAATGTATCGAGTTATATATCGTTTTGCTCGTATTCGTGCCCCGATCGTAGCCTTGAGGTTTTCAAGTTGATTTGGGTACCGGATTTTCAGTCGAGGGTTTGAGTGGAGATTTTGGGAATTTCGTCGATTATTTTGTACTGTGTTATATGTTTCCGGGAACGGTTGGTTTCCGAGGTTTGGTACAATGTTGTGAATTGTGATTTTGATCAGATATATTTTATAATTATTCAGGGGATCGTGATCGTGCTTCGGGCGAGGGATGTTCTGCCGGACCACGTGATTAGCGCGAGTGCGCGCTTTACTCACCTGTGAGTGGACTTTTATATTTTCACTATCGTTGCGAGTTCGTGATTTTCGTATTTATTTTTATATGATTTTGAGATTATTTATTACTTTTGGAGGTATTATTTTATATTTTGATGGTGATGGCATTACTTGCATCGATGCTTCAGCTACTCGGCTGATCACCGGTAGTCTGACCAGAGTTGAGAGATTCCCCTAGCCTATCACCGTCGGGCTTGAGAGATTCGCTTGACCGTCGGGTTTGAGAGATTCTCCTGGTGCCTCCATATATATTTTTCGAACTTGCATTGTTTTACATTTTTTATGTATATGAAATTGATGAAAGGCATATGTTTATTTTCGTCCACTCACTCTAACGTTTATTTGCCTTTCCCATGGGCTTTTCGGTTTCTGTGCCTAGTTTGCAGTTCGGATTCTGGTGTCTCACGTCGCGGTCGGAGGCTAGTCGTTCGAGCTACCTTTCTTTTCCAGTAGGTTTCTTGTTTTGCCTACTGTTGTATATTTTGTATATATATACACTAGAGGTTGCTCTGATACAATATTGATATATGTTTTTATGTGGTTTTCCCCAGATTTTCTATACAGTAAAGTTATGTTTACTACTTTATGTTATTGATATGATATTGAGAAATCCGGATGGGATTGGCGCCTACGGTTTGGCTTTTGTGACATAGGATGAAGTATATTTTCCGGGTGCAGGTTAATGGCAATTCCGCGTTAGTAACGTTACTCTGCCGAAATTTTTATGGTTTTTGTTGGTTCGTGTTTTCAGAAGGGATTTGATTCCGGTTTAGGAAACTAAAACGGGGTTGGGTCCTTTCAATTTCACCGTTCTCTGACATCACATATGGATATAAAGCGTCCTCTAGAGAATTCATTTATGATTCTAAGACATAGTTATAGTCAGGAACGATCTATGTGTGGGGGGTTCACAACGTTCATGATGAAAGGATCAGTTTGTGCCTGGATGGCATGCCTTTTCACTAGGAGCTCATCTGTTGATTTTCTTGGTCTCCCTCTCTTCCTAGTGGGAGCTGAGGTCGATGCTACTTCATCCACATGAGCAAGAAACGTTGCTCTGCCCTAGAGTTTCTTTATATCGTCCCTTGGGGACTTCCAACCTTAAAGGAATATTTGAAGCAGAAATATGTGATCTCATCACTTTGGCAATATCAGTGAAGGAGTCAGGCATCAAGTTTCTACCTTCTGAAGATCAAGTATACGTCGCACTTCAATCTCACTTTGAGATGTGGGTGGATCTTCTTGAAACATAGTGGGAGGAGCTTTCCATGTCAATTCCTGACAATCAACCGGAATTGAGGCATTCATATCTCCCTCTAATGTCAAGAAATATGTTTCTTCAAAGTGACAATGTGCAAACCTTGCAGTAAAAAAATCTCCTCTCGAAGGTTCTAAGTAAGGGACAATTATTAGAGATTCATAACCAATATATATGTCTAATCGATGTTGATGACCCATTTTAGTGTGATGTGGGGCGCAATTGGCACATACAATACACAACTAAAGATGCGTAGATATGAAATATCATGCTCATACCCAGTTATCAATTGGTATGCATTAAATGGTTGGCATGCTACAGGTCTCAAGTGAAGAAACATTGTTGCATGTAATACTGCATATCCCCAAGCAGATACCGGCAAGTTGGTATGCATAACCATTGCTCTGGCCACAGACTATAATTGCTTGATTTGTGTCTCTGCTAAACCGTCATATGAATGAATATGAGGAACGCAACTTCAATCCTAATTGACAAATAGTAGTCATCAAAAGTCTTTAATGTGAATTCTCATGCATTGTCCAATCTAGTTGACCTATTTGGGTTGTCTGGGTAGTGAGCCCAAAGATTAATAATTTATGCTAGGAGTTTTGTAAATGCAGCATTCCTTATGGATAACAAAGCAACGTGTGACCATCTCATTGATGCATCTATCAAACCCATAAAATATTTAAATAGTCTGCATTCCGATTTGATAGGTCCACAAATATCACCATGAATTCTTTGTAAGAATGGTATGTTGTCAACGACAAATGAGGGTCTAGCATGCAACTTTGCTAATGAGCAAGCTTTGCAAAAAGAGATTGCCATAAAGAAATATTGTGGAATAACACTAGGTGTTGAGACCAGACTAAGATTATTAATATCATCCACTCCATCAAATCCGATGATTTTGAGAATTTCCACATGCTTGTTGCCTTTGAAAAAATGGATGACCATGAGAGTTTTTCAATATTTTGATCATCATATCATGACCTGGATGTCTCAGTCGATAATACCAAAGCTTGTATGAGGTTGTGTCATACACAGTAGTAAGTGTGACAACATTGGATTCAATAATCTGAATCATAGTAAGATATAACCCACTATGAATTTCCCCTAACATCTCCAAGTAGGGCTTTCTAGCTACCACACTCCTCAGAAGTTATACATAAGAAATATTTTTCATTCTTACAATGAGTTTCCTAGTATAAATCGTTGACTCTAATGTCCTTAAAACTTAGCAATGTTTGATTGGTCTTTGGCATGTACAATGCATTAGTGATATGAATTCTTGTTCCATGTGGTAGCAAAAATTGTGTTGAACCACGCCCTTGCATAACCGGCACTGAACCAATCATGGTTTTCACTGATGATGTGTATGGCACAAGATCTATGAACAATTGCTTATTCCGCAGTATAGTATGAGTAGTACCACAATTTACTAGACACTCGATTTCACCTTCAAAAATCTACAAAAGAATTTGAATTAATTAGTCTTTAAAATTTGTTGAACACTTTAAGTAAAGACTTAAAGATTTACCAAATGGTTCTGACCCTTAAGAAGTGATGACATGGCTTAGTAAAACCGATATAAACTACATAAAAAAATACCAAGTCCAGGTAGGATTTTTCGACGAGTCGAGTAATCCACTCAAAGAGTCGAAATAACCCAAAATAAACTTTGATTTTTCGATAATCATTTTTGACCGGTTAGACATGTTTCTCAATGGGTAAAAAATTGAAATTTTTTGTCACAAAGGTTGACATTCGACGGGTCAAGGTAAACCTTCGACGATTCGAATAAAACCTAAAACCAATATAGATTGTTCGATATCTTTTTCGACGAATCAAAATTGTGACATTTCGGAGAGAGTAGCGTGCAGTCGACGGGTCAAAGTAGCTAGGGTGTCCTCGTTGGCTTCAGTACCAGGTGATAATGGTTGGATGGTATCAGTGAGACGTTTACCAAGAAGTGTATTCTTAACTTCTGTTATCCATCTATGATATTCTGTTTCTTGAATGTCAAGGATATCAAATTCTGGCATTGTCAGCTCAGTCATCTACAAATGACAAAAAATGTAATTAGTTTACCGATCGAAAAACTACGATCACTAATATCAAGTGTAGGGAATAAGAAATATGATCAATGATGTATAGTCACAAAAATCGATGTAAAACCGGTGACTTCGTACCACTCCCTAAAAAACCGTGACTGTCAAATAGTCACAAAGATCAACATCCTTTTTCTTCTTCTGTGAAATCATAATTAACCGTAAAATTCACTAATAACCAGTATTCCCCCAGGACCGTCACTAATCTTAAACCTTGAGGAATGGATGATTAAATCTTCTTTCACTCATACCTGCATTAATTCATTAGAACTAGTAGCATATAATAATTCACAATATTTAAACTTAAATCTAGATCTAGGGTGTTGCGGTAATTAAATTTTACAACGTAATTCTAAATCAAAGCAGGTTAATCGATTTACATCGAGAGGGTTATCATCGGTATGAAAACTTCGCTAAAAAGAAGTTTGAAGCAAAAAAGTAAAATTCGGCGACGAACAGTGGTGGTGCTTTGGCGATGGCGGTGCTCCGGCTGTGGAAGTGATTCCGACGATGGAGGTTTAGGTTTTTTTTTCTGGTTAGGGTTTGAGTTGACTATCAACTCAAGAGTTGTTGATAACGTGTTGAAGGAGAAAATAGATACGCAAGAGATATAATCTGAAACTGTATTTTATTTATTAATAGATGACTTTAAATATGCATTATAATCTAACATAATCAATACCCATATAAAATATAATATCTATTTCTATTCTACACTAAGATAAATAGTTTTCGTGAAACATTTTGGACTTTTTCATTTTTTTTTTCCCTATTTTCTTCTCTTTTTCAATTTTCCATTTTCTTTCCGTCTTCCGTAGACTGCAAATGGAGAAGAACAAAGCTAGCTAGCTATAAGTTACAAGAATTTTTCAGCTAAAATTGTTCTCTACGAACTCAAACGTCTCTAATTCTCCAACTAAATGACACTTCCCAGGTCCCAGTTACATGGAAAATTTCCTTCAGCTGGGAGTTTCTGCCTACATGCTCAGACAGCTCAGTAAAGGAAAGTCATGAACTTCATATTTGAAAATCGATGAGACATCCACCAATTTTCTCTGCAGTCTCAATTTCTTGTCCAATCAAACCATGATTTGACATTGGAGAATCTAAGAGGATATCTTTGAGATCCTTGAGAATTTCTTGAGGTCGATTAATGCATTTCTGGTTCACTATTTTCAACGGCTATGACTCCTTGCCAGTTTCAGTAGCTGATATGGGGCCTCTCGCCGTCCTTGCCCACCGCCCACAACACGACCTCCTCGCCACCACCCTCACGGGACCAGAAAAGATCTCGCCAACAGATTCACTTAATTAAACAGACCTCCTTCCCTGACACAAACCCCAACCCAACCCAAAACCTCCTCCGCTGACCTATCCATCGATCTTATTCATGGTCACCGAAAGAACCATAAATCTGAGTGGCTAATCAAAAAGTTCGGCAAACCCATAATAACTCCGTTCAAAAGAACCAAACTTGGCAGCGTGACCAGCGTCGGCGGAGGTCGGAGAGGAGGAAACTAGAACATTGCACCGAAAGAATGGAGAGAGAAGAAAAAGTAAAATAAAAAAGAATAAAAAATTAGTTTCTAAGGAATTTCCTAAACAACTTTTATAAAATGACATGTGAATGATACATGATTTTATTTTAATGACGTCATTTGATTTTTAACGAATGATCAAAGTGATTAACAGTGTAATTGGATAATAAGTTTAGTGATATCTGTTATACTTAAGTGGTTAAAGTTTAAAACGTGTCATACTTAAATGATCATTCAAGTCATTTTTTTATTTTTAAAATAGAAAATCCGTCTCATCCGATCCCGATCCGTTTGAATAAAATTGGATGAATTTTGAGTTTATTTTTTAGTGTAAGTAATATCTCAACCCGGCCTGAACATCGCACCCAACACAGTAAAACCATATCAACTTTGCGTGACAATTATATTCTTACCCTTTTCCACTAATTCTTTGCAAAACTCTACTGTAATTGCTTGTAGCACAACATGTCCATCTCCAGTTATTGATCCAAAAGCAAAGAGCAAGGCTATTATTGATGTGTGAGGTGGGAATAAGTTAATTGACTCTCAGTTGATTTTGGATTGCTCGGAGATGTGAGAGAACAATATGAATTTATTGAAACACTTCTATTGGGTTGTTTTGGGACTTTTAGATATACTATTATTATTTTTTTCTTATCGAAAAAAGAACATAGAGATCCCAAAATGAACCCGTACCAAACCGATTCTGTTTGGGTTCCAGCCTTCTTGGGATTCATTTTTGGAAAATCAAATTTCATCCTCATCCGTTCCGCATAAAAAAACTATTAGATTATCGTGATTTTTGTCCCGAACCGATCCATCTCATCCCGTGTCCAGTCCTACTTGTTTTGTCTCGTTCAAAGTAAACAATTGCTTCTCTTTTAGTTTTATGCATATACATTCTAGTTTAATAAAGAATTTTATCAAGGGTCCAGATCAAGGAACACATATTTTGACACAAAATATTACACTTCACATGAGGTATCCATTTAAAGATTGTGTAGTTAATGGTCTAGATTGACTCCGATTAGTGACATGGCATTGAAAAAAATTGAAACTAGGTTAAACCTTTTATTTTCATGTTAAAAATAAATAATCAAAAATTCAACCAACAAAAATTAGAAACTTTAATGAATAAGATAGGATGAGCATGATTAGAATCCAGAGGATGCCTGAACTTTGCCCTGAGAACTCATCTACACAAAGAATAAAACTTGGGCAATTCAGCAGTGATAACCCGTACAAACTTCACTCTAATTTGAAACTTTTCTCCATCAAGATTTTGTTAATTCTGTAAATCAAGAATCAAGAATCAAGACTTGCTCCATCGTAAGAGCCGACCAGCCCAACCTTGCAAGATTCTACTTCCTCTTTCGAACCACCGCACCGCCCTTGTCGCCCCACCGTTGGCTGCTACTTTTTCTTTTCCTTTTCCTCCTCACATATTGTCCTTATCGATTTGAACATCTCCAAACCCAATTGAAGCGTCAACATACTTTGACATGAGAAATTCTGAGACTACCATATTTTGTTTCCCATATCTTAATTGGTTCTTAAGTTTTAGACTATCCATATCTCTCTTGTATCGTTGGTTTTTGTATTATGTTCCTAATTTATAAGACTCAAATTTTCAAGATAGGTTGAAGAGTCGAGAAAGATTTGAAGATGAATTTACAAGACTCAAATTTTCAAACCCTAGTTTAATCAATTTCGATGATCATACAAATGGCTAGGTGTTTTTATTTGCTTCATATTGAATTTTTTATTTTGAAAAGTTTTAATTTAAATTTGTTGAAGGAGAATGTATGTGATAACTGAAACTGTAACTCTTTCATTAATAGAATGCCTTATATATGTTGATACAATTTGTTACAATAAATGTCCCGATATAACAGGGATTCTCTGTATCTTAATCTATATTAAATTATATCTAATTAGGACAAAACACACACTGGAAGTTACAAAAAATAAATCTCCTTAAACACATCCCCTTGTGTCGATGGCCTAATGAATGATACATGACATGTTGCCTCACTAAAAACCTTATTAAGCAAACACAAATCACTTGGGTAAAACAAAAGCTTGGTCTAAGGGAAAAAGAGTACAACACATCAACTACAAACGCTACTACATGTGACGTAGACTCCCCCCTGATGTCTACAGAAATGTAACTCCCCTGACTGTACACTTAGTCATGGAGTTTAGATAATCCGCGCATACCAATGTGTCTCACATGTTTCACAAATGTAGATAGGAACTGAAGAAGATAATATATCCCAAGAAATCTAGCATGATAGGGTTCTAAGGGTCTCAGATCTGGAAATGGTTAGATAGAGAGCTTGAAACCAAAGAAAAGAGAGAAAATTCAAAGAAAGCAAAATGACAAAGGGATATTTTGATTGATGTCTGCAAAATGAGGCCAAGCTACTCCATAAGAACTGGACGATGCTACAGTCCAAGCATAACAACTAATATTGAACACAACATGTGTCACTCACATAAAAGACTAAAAACTAGAATTAAAAAGAGATAGTTTAAACATAGACCTCCCTAATTAACTAGTATTAGGTCTCCCAACATCTCATCTCCCTTTAAAAATAGACTACACCTCCTTTGCTACAAACTCCGGATATGTCTCTCTAATGTGTTCAACTTCTTCCCAAGTAGCTTCTTCCACTGTAGAACCCTCCCATTGAATGATCCATTTAGTCACTGGATAATTGTCTTTCTTGAACACACGCCTAGCCACAATTAAAGCATGATACTATTGAGCTATTGTGTTATCTCCAATCTTCTTTTTCAATAATGAGACATGGAAGACAGGGTGAACCTTAGATTTAGGAGGAAGATCTAACCTGTAAGTCACTTTGTCAATCCTTTCTAGCAATTGAAATGGACCAAAATACCTTGGTGCAATTTTGTTGTTGTCCCTAGCTTCCACAGATTTCTGTTTATATTGCTGAAATTTTAGGTAAACACAGTCTGCACCTCAAAAAATTTCTCAGTCCTGTGTTTGTGAGCATACTCTTTCATTATGTTTCTTGCTTGCTCCAAATTGTACTTGGCTCGAGTTATGACATCATCTCTACTTCTCAAAGCCTTGTCTACTTCATGCACAACACAAGCATAAGGCTCAATTCTTTGTGGAAGGTAACGATATAATGCCTCAAATGGACTCATCTTCAATGCTAAGTGGTCAGTGGAATTGTACCAACACTTAGTCCATGGGAGGAGTGACACCCAACTCCTTGCCTTCTTAGTAATAAAACATTTAAGGAATTGTTTCAAAGTTCTATTTTGATTTCAGAATGGTAGGCTGAACTTTTGTTTATAGTAGTTCCTTGTAACTTAAAGAAAGCTTCACAAAACTTGCTAAGGAATACATGGTCTCGATCTAAAACAATACTCTCTGGCATCGCATATAGCTTGGATATTTATTTAACAAACAACTCAGCAATGGTTTTTACAATATAAGGGTGAGAGACAGGCACAAAGTGTACAAATTTTGTAAATCTATCTATAAAAACCCATATTACTGATTTCTCATGGTCATTGGGTGGGTCTTCCACAAAGTCCATGGAGATCATTTTCCATGCTCCATCTAGAATTTGAAGTGGCAGAAGTAATCCTGGAGGTGTTACAACCTCATAATGAGATAGCACAGCTCCAATTCCTTCTTATGATGCATCACACTCAATGGTAAGTTCCTTTCACAAGTCTGGCAAAGCTAATACTGGGGTAGTAGTTAGAGCCTGTTTCAATTCCTCAAAGGCCCTCTCAGATGCTTGAGACCATTTCACGTTCTTCTTCAACATTTCAGTCAGAGAATTTGCTATAATCCCAAAATTCTTCACAAATTTTCTATAATACCCAGCTAAGCAAAGGACCCAGCTCTCTAATTGAATAAGGTAGTTGCCACTCCTTGATGCTTTTTATTTTTGCTGGATCCACTGTCACTCCATCTTGGCAAATTATATGGCCCAAGTATTCCACATTTTCAGCTCCAAACGTGCACTTTGACAGTTTTAACTTGAGCTTGTTGTCTCTCAATCTTTGTAACACCACTTGCAAATGCTTGACATGCTCATCCAAGGTTTTACTATAGACTAGTATATCATATAAGAACACAAATACACAGTGTCTTAGCATATCCCTAAATGTCTCATTCATGATAGATTGGAAGGTGGTAGAGGTATTGGTTAACCCAAAGAGCATAACGAAGAACTCAAAATGACCATCATGGGATCATGAAGGCAGTATTTGGCATATCATCCTCTAATTTGGCAATATCTTGGCCTCAAATCCAACTTTGCAAAATAATTGGCTCCTCTACTTCATCCATGAGCTCATCCACCACAGGGATAGGATATTTATCCTTTACTGTGATGGAATTCAGACTCCTATAATCCACACACACCCTTGTTGTCCCATCCTTTTTCTTCACTAATATCACAGGAGAGGAAAACTCACTCTCACTCAATTATATAGTACCCTCCTTCAACATCTCCTTCACCTGTCTCTCTATCTCATCCTTTTGGTAATTATCATATCTATATGCTCTAACACTTACTCGAGCACTGCTAGGAATTAGAGGAATTTTTTGATCATGTGCTCTCTTAGGGAGCAATGATGTTGGAGCTTCAAACAAATCAGAAAATTGTTCCACTAGCTCCTGCAACTTTGGATAAATTAGCACTTTAGCCTCTACATTTGGTGTGTACTTAATATGTAAAAGAGCTTCTTCATACTCCTTCTGAAATGTGTGAGCCATATGCTCACATGTGAGTACTTCAAAGTCATTAGCATCTATGCCTTGGAAGAAATAAGTCTTGTCTTCCAATTCAAATCATATATATAACTTTTTAAAATTCCATGTAATGTCTCCTAGCTTCTTAAGCCAAGCAGCTCCAAGAATAATGCCACACCCAGAGATGAGTAAAATATAGAAATCTAATATTATCTCTTGGTTCTGTACAATGATTTTAATATTGGCCATCCTTCCATGAGTGTGCATCATCTATCCATTAGCCACTCTGACCCTAAGAGGACTGTCTCTTAAAATCTCACAAGTACAATGTTTCGACAGACTATGATGTCGGAAGTTCTGAGTTGCTCCTCCGTCAACAAGAATATGGACTATTTTTGCATTCAAATCTCCTTTGATTTGAATAGTCTCCACCTTATCTACTTCTAACATGGAGTCTAAATTGATTATAGGAGCTTCTTCTTCAAGTGGAACCATTGCTACTTCTCTATCTCCAATAAGGAGATCAAAGAGGTCAATAGGCACATGGACTTCACCTTCATTGTCCTCCACCTCTCTATTAATTTGATACTCAATATTTTCCCTTCCTTCTTTTTACACTTATGGCCCCTGAAATAAATTTCAGAATAATACCAACACTTTTTCCCTTAAATTGAATCTCTAAATTCATTCTAAGTCATCACCTTCTCAGGAACATGCTTAGGTTTAAGGTGTTGTTCTCTGAAACTAGAGCTGGCCTTGAACTGTGCTTGTTTTCGTTGTGAGGCATAACTCTTGTGTTGTTATTGCCTTGTAGACTTTTGAATATTGATCTTCCTTTCACAAGCTTATGATTGTTCATGAGCCTTTATCAAACTTTTTGGTTTCATTAAGTCCACTTAGGCCTTCACTTCTGGTTTTAAGCCTCCTGAAAAGCATGTCAAATGAAGTTTAGGGGAGAAACTCAGAGCCATTACACATTTAGTGAATTTGTCTATGTATTCAGCCATAATGTCTCCCTGCTTCAGCTTGGCCAAAGCTGCTTGATACTAGACCTCATCTTAGCCCCCAAATTGTTGCAACATCAAGGTAGACATATTTTTCCAAGTTGGTAAGTGATCTTAACTAAATAATAGCCATAAGCTACTAGCTCTTCCAGTCAAATGAACACCAACAACAATATTTTTTGTTCCTCGTGAACCTTATAGAGTATAAAAAATTGCTCTGCCTTGCTAAGCCACTCTAAAGGTCTATCTTCTTCAAACTCTAGAAAATCAAGCTTCATTTGTTTGAGAGAAGATAAAAACAGATTCTGGGGTTGATGGGGCCATTTTTGTGTATGGTTAGATTGGAAAGTGGTTTGGGTTTGTGTGGTTAGGAAATTTTGGGGATTCAAGGTAAAGATGTTACCTTGAGGCTGGGAAGATGTGTTTAGGTTGAGGTAAAAGTTATTGCCTTGAGGTTGGAAAGATGTGGGAAAAGGGTTTATGTGATGAGTGGAGGTGGTGGTAGCAGTAGAGGGTGCTACAAAACTCATGGTACTACTAAATGCAGGTGGTGTGGGCATAATGGGGGTATATGAAACAAACTTGTATGCCTTTTGGGTCAAAATCGGTTCTTTCAAAGTCACAAACCTGTTAAAGCTTAGTTCTTGCACACTAGATACATCTCTATGAGCCTCATCTAAGTCAATGCTATTTAGTCCTTTTAATAAACTAGCATGAGTAGGCAATTTAGCTACATAACTTGAAAAGAGAAGTAAAACTGGCAGATCGTTATTACCAAGCTGATTCAAGGCATGATGAAACAGAGATGGTAGAGAGACACGAGTCATGGTACCCTTCTTTGAGGAAGCACTTCCATCACCAGAACGTGGAGAGCTTTGTAGTGAAGGACTCAGAGCCAAAAAGGATGAACCAGCGCGCCAGGCACGCATCTCAATCATAATCTCATTCAAGGTTGTTTGAATATAAGAGAGCTGACCATTTGTTGCTTATTGGAGAGAGCTGATTTGGGCAGCGGTATCATCTTTGCAAGATTGAATATGTGCTTCCCAGCTCACAGCCGCTTCTTCAGAAAGAGAAGTGGAGGACTTGGATTTTGGTCCAACCATGAAATCGACGAAGCTCTAGATACCAAATCATAGGGTTCTAGGGATCTCAGATATGAAAATTGTTAATTGGAGACCTCAAACCCAAAGAAAAGAGAGAATTCAAAGAAAGTGAAATGACAAAGGGATATTTTTATTGATGTCTGCAAAATGAGGTCAAGCCACAACATAAGGACTGGATGATGCTACAATCCAAGCAAAACAGTTAATAGTAAACAGAATACGTGTTACTCACAAAAGAGACTAATACTAGAATTAAAAAGAGATAGATTAAACATAGGTCTTCCCTAGTTGACTTAGGAATAAGTATTGGGTCTCCCAACATTGCACAATCCTTGACCTCTTACACCAAGTCGTGCGATAATTGAAGAAATTCAATACACATGTGTAATGTTGCTACATAAAGTTGGCAACACTTCTAGGCTAAAGAATTAGATCTTCTTCTAATAATACTTAGAACACAAAGCTGGAATTAGAGGCCAATATTTTAGACTTAGGGTGTCAAAAGAAATTAGCTTGGTAATTTTATCATTTTTTTGTCAACTTTGGGCTTCGACTAGTTTATCTAAATTGTAGATAGAATCCTAGACCGACTCGCAATTGGAAACCGGAATAACAATAAATTAAATGTCTAAAACTCTAAACTCTAAAGACTAAGGTAAGGCCCAAAATCAATACCCTAATGTTCATGCTAATTCAAATAATAGTGGAATATATAGGATATTAGGATTTCATTGCTTTAATTTGCAAGGAATTTCATTCCAATGTGTTAATTGAATATGGATGTGTGTGGTTCCTATATAACTTCAGAGGATTATAGTTGGTGTAGGGGTGTTCTAAATTTCTTATAAAAAAAATATCATATAGGAGGATTGGGAGGAGAATTTCTTAACAACCTTACGTATGCGCGTTCATGTTCAAGCTTCTAGGCTCTAGCCATAGGTAAGGATTATATTTTGGACAATACTTGGTTGTCTAGCTATAGGCAACAACTCCTATCCTTACCCAATAAGTGAGTGACATGTGTCTCCCCTATCTTTCCTGGAAAGTGGCGATGGTGTAGGGATCGGGGAAAGTCAAGTTCTAAAACACAGATGATGGAGAGAGAACCACTGATTTTTATTATACACCATCTATGATCTCTTCCTTTTGTTCTTTTTCATGGTTTTGTCTACTCCTGTCATTGCATGCTTCTCGTTCTCATATATTAGCCTCAAAGATCTTGGCTTTTGATATGACTTGAAACATGCATCAAATATTAACACAAAATAAACACTTAACACATAAACCAATTATATGCAATTTAAAATCCATTTTGTGTAGATGTAGCATTGATAAGTAGGATATCATTCTAAACCTGGGATTGAATAGTGCATGCAATTATTGTGTAGAAAAGGAAGATAAAAAGAATTTATTTTAATTACCTTAATTATTTACCTAAAATTTCATAAAAATAGCAAGAAATTCTAGGACCCTAACATGCATTGACTCATACACAAGCAAACACATAAAAAACACCCCTAAAATCCTAACCACGTTTTAGACAAATATAAACCTAATTAATTATATACAAGTGATTCTCCCATCCTAGCAATCATACAAATTATACCGATTTTATCCTCCCATTATATATGAAATTTACAAATTCTGATTCCAAATTACATATTATGATAATTGAATTAAAGTGCACTGATCGCATATAAACACCCCTAATTTAATAATCATCGAAATAAATAAAGATAGGAACTAACATGCAATTAATGATCGCATATAAACATCCTAGTGCCCTATTCTCTACCCTAAACAAAGCATTAAGTGTGACACATAATATGCAATCAAGAATAAAGACTCATAAACACATGGAAGATATATAGATTTCAAAAAATGTATAAAACCAAAATAAACAAGAAATATCCAATTTTGCACATAAAGAAATACAAAAGCAAAAAAGACTACGGAATAAAGATTCCATATTTACACTTTTTTTTCTGTGATCACACTTGCAAACTCAAAGGCAAAGAGGAAGCTTTGTGGATGGCGGTAGAAATTTTGAGGTGGTAGAGATGGTGCAGTCAAACCGGCCTTTGAGAATTTTGGTGGAGGAGAGTTTGTGAGTGTTTTAGCAGCAAGAAGGCTAGAATGAGAGATGATCCAGATTTGGGACGAGCCTCTTGTATATATAGGCATTACAAAATAGTTTTCCTCACAAAACAAGGTTTTCCTCCTCCACCCGGGTAAGTCTGGCAGTCTATAAAGAATCGTCGTTTCCTGGAGTCATAGCCCTCCAAAAATTATGATTTTTGACTCATTGGAAATATGACTCAAAGAACTTTCCAACCATGGGTCGATTGCTGTCTAACTCCTCTTTATATTTTTCCAGTCATCGTTTGAAGTTGGCAGACCTGTACATGCAGATTCTTCTTTCCTTATTTTCTATACTTTCCTTCTCCTACTCAACTTGGAAATCCTTTTCTTGCTGAAACTTGTTCTCTATGAAATTTCTGATTTGGTCTTCATTTTTGAGCCATCCAAATGGTCTTCTAATTAATTTGACTCATTTTTCATTTGTTCTTCTTCCAAGTTCTTCCGGAAGCTTCTTTTCCTAGTCAACATAGGAAATATTTTCCTAGTCAACAAAGGACTTCTTTTTTTCTTCAATTTTTCTTCTTTATTTCTTTGGAATTTCAGCCGAATTATTCCCTCTCCATTTTTGTTGCGTTTTGCATGCTTGTAGACTTTTTTACTCCGTCACTTTTGTCCTACACTTAAAAATAACAAAATAAGTCAAAACTAATAAAATTAATAATACTAAGTAATTAACAAAGTAAAAATATAGAGAAAATATATTAATTAATATGTCTAAAATGCGTAAATCAACTTTCAATTTCTATGGGTTCACACGCAGTTGGGTCAGAAGACTCGGACCCGAAAGCAATCTTGGTTCTTTATTTTTCCTTTAGTTTCAAGCCTGGGGAAGAAGATTCAGCCTTCTATAGGCTTTTTTGGATCTCGGTTTCTCTGCTTTAAGGGAATTTCGTGATTAATTATTTATCAAAGTTCATCGAGTCGTCATCTCGAGTAGGAAAATTCGTGAAATGGGTTCAAAGAAATGAGGAAGAAGAAGATACCAGAAAAATAAAATAAGAGGAAGATATGTGCCCACTAAATATTGGGTGAGAGTATGAACTGCTACCCAGCCATGAGCAGCCAATGAAACATGTGTCCTTATATTTTTGTTGCTCATCCATAGTGATTGCAAGTTATCTTTTTATGAGACAAAGGATTGATCATATGAGTAATGAAGGTAATGCATAGTAGATATCAAAGTCTCTTGATCAATTACTAGATCCTGCTCCTCAAAATCAAACTTCAACGTACATAGTCCCAACAGATCGAGTATACACGTAAATATAAATCTAGTTGTTGTTTTTTTTTCAAATTATAAATATTAATCATTGTCTCAAACGATCAATATATTTTTATCTCTTTTTTCTCCTCTAATTTTTATAAGTAAAATATATTTTGATCTTCTTCTCATAATATGTTTGTTTGAGAAAATGGGCGACAATTTTCTAATTAACGAAAGTGTTTTTTTATGAGAAAGAAAAATTACAAAAAAGCTCATCTGGAGCAACCACTACCTAACTGATCAAAGCACAAAGCGTTCTTAGCTCTATGTGAAATACTACTCTCCCATATGTGGAGGCTACTACTGATGACCAATCAACGCCAAACTATCTGCAACAAACTTTGTTTTCCTAGAGATATGCTTGAACTCTATATTGAGGAAGGATCTTGAAATCTCCTTGATGTATTAGATCACTGTATGGAGTCTCCAAGTAAAAGAACAATTCCCAACAATATAGCTCATGACAAGTTGAGAATCTCATTCCACTAAAATCTTGTCGATGCCTTTTGTACGAGCTTGAAGAATACCATCTCTGAGGGCTAGTGCTTCAGTAAGAGGGTTAGAAGTCTTTCCAAAAGCCCTAGCACCAGAATCATAAGGTAGCCATCATAAATTCTGATAATGAAGCCTCTAGCTGCATTCCCAAGACCATCTCCTACAACTGAGCCATCAAAGTTGATTTTAAATAGGTCAGAAGGAGGAGGAAGCCATTGGATACTTGGGAATGAGCTTTCTTCTTCTCTAGCTTCTGGTTATGCTCATGATATTGGTTGAGTAGTCTGAGAGGCTACAACAATGGAAGAGGCTACATCCGGCTCATTCCTAAAAATCAAACAGTTTCTAGCTTTCCAAATTTGCCAACAAATAGTCACAATTTTCTCAAGTAAAATATTTGCATTGTGATTTTGTTGACTAATTTCCATTAGTCATTCCAAAAAAAATCTCTTCCCTGAGTTAGGACAAAATTTCTTGCTTGATTCCATACATCCACAGCCAAGCTGCAATCTTAGAAAATGTGGGATAATGATTCTTCATAAACATTACAAAAAGGAAATACATTAGCATTTAACAACTTCATTTTCTTGAGTTTATCCCCAATTTTTAATCTTCCTTGAAGCATAATCCAACCAAAAAATTTAATCTATGGAGGGATAACAAGCTTCCAAAGCTTATCTAACAAAACGTGATTTCTGGAATCAGGACTATTTTCAGCTTGCAACTAAGTCGCAGACTTTACACTGAATTTACCATTTGAGGCAGACCGGCAAACAAAACAATCATCTTGACTAGTAAGGGGATACAAATGCCTAAAATATGATCAACATCATCATTATAAAAAAAATTCAAAAGCTTATCCTTATTCCAAGAATAATCACTAATAAAATCATGCACAGTGTCATTAATGTCAAAATTAATATCACTATTAGTGTCAATCTGGTTTATCAACGGGTAAGAGAAAGCCACACTACAAGAAAACAGCACTTAGACCACGGAAACGTAATTGTTCCGTGGTCCAAGTGACACCTGGACGACGGAAAAGTCTCCGTGGTCCAAGTACCACCTGGACGACGGAGAATACCATCTCCGTCGTCCAGGTGGTCACCTGGACCACGGATTCTTTTCAGTCGTCCAGGTGATCACCTGGACGATGGATACGACATTATCCGTCGTCCAGGTGATCACCTGGACCTCGGAGTCTTCTCCGTCCTCCAGGTGATCACCTGGAGGACGGACCGACACGCCGTCGGCCGAGTACGTAACGTACTTCCACTTAGACGACGTACCGACACCTCCGTCGTCTAAGTGAAGCATTATATAAGCCCGATGCCAAACTGAATTCAATCCTCGATCTCTTCATTCCATTTGAAGAAGAATTGAAGGAGAAGGGAGAAGGAGAAGGGAGCTAGCTAGCTAGAAGGCCGAGAAGAATCAGGATCGATAAGGGATCTCCGCTGACTAACTAGTTAGCTTAATTAACGTACAGATATCGAGAACGCCAGCAGGTACGTACGTACGCAGTTAAAATTTGCTTAATTAATATATATTTAGTGAAAACGTACGTACATACATGCAAGGATGGTAGCTATATATATATGTACAGATCGATTAAATTACGTACGTACGTACGTAATTGATGGATCGATATGTAGATCGAGTACGTATAATTAAGCGTAAATTAATGGACAAATATATATATATGTAATAATTAATTAATTATAATATTTTGTAGCAGTATGGACAAGAGTTGGATGAAGTTGAAGAATAGATGTGATGTCCGGTATATGGATGGAATTAGCGAATTTGTGAATTTTGCGATAGAACATGGTCAGGGAAAGAAACGTTTCAGGTGTCCGTGTCAGAAATGTCTTAATTGTCAGTATGCGGAGGTTAATGTTATGGTGCAACACCTGTACGAAAATGGTATGATGTGGAGTTACACTACATGGAGGTAGCATGGTGAAGTAGTAGAGTTCAGCGCAGCAGACTTCAGCTCAGGGTACAGTTACCATGGTGCCTCATCCAGCGGCAGTGGTGCCGGACCCCCAGCTTGCAACCCAACGGCAGATTTGGTCCATGATGCGTTTCCGGGATGTAGTCATAGTGGACACCAACACCAAGACGGAGGTTACAGTACCACTAATGAGCATGATGACACATTCCCCGCAGCTAGCTTGGCCACTGACACCAGTGAGATGGAAAAGTACAACCGGATACTACTTGAAGCGCAGACCCCGGTGTTCCCTGGATGTCGAGAGAATGTGTTGCAATATGTGATGGAGCAAATGAAGATAAAAGTGAAGCACAAAATGTCAGTGAGTGCTTTTGACGAAATTCAGGAGCAAATATGTAAGTTGCTCCCTGATGATCACAATCTTCCTAAATCTCATTATAAGGTTAGAAATATCCTGAGCAGCCTCGGCCTAAAGTACAGGATAATTGACGCATGTCCGAATGATTGTGTGCTATTTTACAAAGAGTACAAAGAGTTGGACTATTGTCCCGTATGTGGCCAGTGCAGATTCCAGTTGAATAGGAAGAGTTCGAAAAAGAGAATTCCTGTGAAAGTTGTTCGATATTTTCCCTTGATTCCCAGATTGCAGCGCCTGTACATGTCTCTACACACAGCAGAGGCGATGCGATGGTACGCAAAAAAGCGAATAAATGACGATGTCCTGCGACACGCCGCGGATGGGGAGGGTTTCAAACATTTCGACAGAGAATTTGGAGACTTTGCTTCAGAGGTTAGAAATGTTAGACTCGGCCTATCTACAGACGGATTCAATCCTTGGGGAAGTAATAGCTCCGCCGTCAGCACTTGGCCAGTTATTCTGATGCCGTACAACTTGCCTCCGTGGATGTGCATGAACAAGGAATTTAATTTCCTTACCGTACAAATTCAAGGTCCTAAATCTCCATCGAAGTGCTTAGATGTCTACCTCAGACCTTTGATTGACGAGCTGAAACTGTTGTGGGAAAATGGAGTCCCAACTTATGACAAATTCACTGACACGATGTTCACAATGAGGGCTGCCGTAATGTGGACGATCAGCGATTTTCCAGCTTATGGGATGTTGGCAGCCTGCAGGACAAAAGGATATAATGGATGTCCTATATGTTTGGACGACGTGAACTCTAGTTGGCACGCGGGGAAGGTGTGTTACTTGGGTCACCGTAGATGGCTTCCTCACGACCACCCGTGGCGACAGGATGAAGCTCATTTCGACGGTACAGTAGAGAACAATCCTAAACACCGTAGTTGGTCGGGCGAAGAGATTTTAGAGAGGTTGAGCTATTTCAACTTTGGTGTGTTGAGCAATGACGCGGATGTAAAGAAATGCAATCCAATTCCCCCACATGATCTGAGCTATTGGGATCACAAGAGTATATTCTTTGAACTCCCTTACTGGTCGAAGTTGAAGCTGAGGAACAAATTGGACGCGATGCACATAGAAAAGCTGAGGACAAAAGGATATAATGGATGTCCTATATGTCCAGTACACTTGGATGTATCCTCAAGAAAGGTACGTACAACTAATTAATTAATTTGTTCCATTGGAGATTATATATATACTAGCTAGCTAGCTATATGTACTTATGTAATGTGTACGTTTGATTTTGTAGACAGCTTGGACAGTATAAGTCATTCGTCAAAAACAGGTCGGCCCCGGATGGCCCCATAGCAGAGACATACCTAATGCATGAGTGTGTTACTTACTGCAACAGGTACCTCAAAGATCCACCCCCTCCCACTGCCTCCGATCGTAGTGCCCGCATCAATCTTTCTGTCGTCACCAATGTTGTCCGACCGTTTAGAGGAGTATTAAAGGAATCGTTAACACGGGAAGAACTTATTGAGGCACATTAGGTAGTGTTGCGAGACTGTGACGAAGTTGAGCCGTACATGTTGTCATACAGGGAGAGGCTTCAGGCGTTAAATCAAAACAAGAGTTCGGCGTGGATTGAGAAAATGGTTAAGAAGAAGTTTCCTGATTATTTCTTCCAATGGGTACGTACATACGACTCGGTATTAATTATTTAAATACATATCGCTCTTGTTTGTAGAAAGTAAACCCTTATATTAATTTTCCCTTTTTCGCAGATGATTGATCTGCAAAAATCTGATAACCACGGAGGGTGGTGGTCATGGCCAAAGCACTTGCTAGCAGGGAAGTCGGTTAAACACTATATTTATCCCGGGTATTTTGTGAACGGTGTAAAGTTCCATTCATTGGCTCGAGACGAAGGAAGAAGAACACAAAACAGTGGGGTAGTGGTTGGGAAAGACAATGATCTATATTACGGGGCTATTGTATACGTGGTTCAGCTATGTTACGGGAATGATGTCAACGTTTTCCTATTCAAGTGCAGATGGTTCAAGCGTACAAAGGAAGACCTGGGACTATTATCAGTCGATACAAACTCGCACTGGTATGAGGATGAGCCTTTCGCTCTCGCCACCTTAGTTCGGCAGGTGTTCTATCTCGACGATCCGAAAGCCGGTGAAGGGTGGAAAATAGTGAACCATATCTCTCACCGAGGAATATGGAATACAGAGACAATTGAAGGGACACCGGCGTCGACTGAAGATGCCGCTGAACCAGAAAGAGACATTCCTGCCTATCAAGAGCCTAATATTTCTATGGTCCGCTCCGATATAATGGACCTGGTTCAAGATGGTGAACGGTTACCCATGCCTGATGGTCGTACAGATCTAACTGAAGATGAGATTATCGATGAGATAGATGAAGAAGACGAGCAGGAAAAGGACGCGGACGAGGACTCAGGTTATTCGTCGGACGATGTTGAGTACGATGACGAGGATGAGCCGTCGTCTAACGGGGATGAGGACGATGATGATTATGACGAAGAATACGGTCATACGACGAGGGAGATTAATTGGTAATTAATTACTGTAATTATTGTAATATATATATGATCAATGACGGTTTACGGTAAGAAATTAATCCGAATTATATATCCTGGACAACGGAGAAATTAATTGCAGGTTGTCGCCAAATCTCAATCTCATATAAAACCCTAAATCCTAGACCCTAAATCTAGCAGTTCGGATCGATCGATCAATTTTTTAATTATATTTTTGAATCAGAATAATTGAACGGACACACAAATGACCGGGGACGACCTAAACCGTAAACCCAAAGGCCCTAACCCCTGAAATCGGGGTTAAGAACTTGGATGACGGAGAATGGTCATTGTCCGTCGTCCAAGTTCACAAACCCTAAACCCTAAACAGTAAGGCCCTAACCCCTGAATTCAGGGTCTATACACCTGGACGACAGAGAACGTCATTATCCGTCGTCCAGGTACATACTAGGACGACGGAGAATGGTCATTGTCCGTCGTCCGAGTGCACAAACCCTAAACCCTAAACAATAAGGCCATAACCCCTGAATTCAGGGTCTATGCACCTGGACGACGGAGAACGTCATTCTCCGTCGTTCAGGTAATCACCTGGACGACGGATCACTTCATATCCGTCGTCCAGGTGATTACCTGAACGACGGAAACGCTCAGTTCCGTCGTCCAGGTGCAGATATCGTAATTTTTTCTAAGACAACGACCATCTAGACCTTCTTCCAATGCAAAGTCTTTTCATCAAGACTTTAGAGTAAACAATTCTTGGTGTGTGAGCTTCGACGGTTCGAAAATCGGAGTTGCGAAATGCCTTGTATCCACGTTTCCGGTTTGTGAAATTATCCGTTTTGCGGTTGACTGTGCCGATCAAACCCTTCCCGAACTTATTATTTTATGGTCCTTTGAAGACAATTATATATTATGTTACGACGAACATATCCAATGGTTGTTTTGTCCAAATTCAATTTCGTTAATACTCTGCTGCAAATGAGCGTCTACTCATAAACACTTAAGTCGTAAAGATTAGTCGATACATAACATGTTTCAATACGTAAAATTAATCATCGGTTCAAATTTAACTGTTCATATATACGATGCGTTCATCGATATTGTACGACTATTTCACTCGAATGACAGATCGCTAAATTCCTAGCGAATTATTTTTTAAATTTTTTTTTACGTAATTTGAATCTGGACGACGGAGATGGTCATTTTCCGTCGTCCAGGTGTTCACCTGAACGACGGAGACTGACCATCTCCGTCGTCCAGGTTCAAAAATCATGGCGGTTCAATTTTTTTTTTGTTTAATTTTTTCATGTAATTTTCACTTGGACGACGGAGATGGTCATTCTCCGTCGTCCAAGTCCAAAATTATGGCGATTCAATTTACCGCTTCCGTTTTTGGGACCGCTTGAATTTTCACTTAGACGACGGAGAATTCATTCTCCGTCGTCTAAGTCTAAAAGCATGGCGGTTCAAAACGTCCCGCCGATTAATTGGCGCCGCTTGAATTTTTTTGAAACCGCCACCTAGACGACGGAAAACACTGTTTCCGTCGTCCAGGTGGACTTAGACGACGGAGAATAGTGCTCCGTCGTCTAAGTGAAACTCTATAAATAGGCCGAACCTCATCTTCTTTTCCTCATCCCTTACAACTTTCTCTCCTCCATCTCCTCTCTCTCTCTCATTCCGGCGATTCTCCTCCGGCGACGCTCCGACGACATTATTTCCGGCGTGGTTCCTTCTCTCCGACGACACAACTCCGGCGATTTTCCCGAAAACTCCCGAAAAACTCCGATTCGGTAAATTTTTATTTTTCCCTTATTAAAATAATTTTTATTTCATTAATTAGTTTTAAATATTTCTTAAATGATTATTGTAATGTTATTTATTAATTATTGTTATTAATACTAATTAAATGAATAATTGTAAATTTATTGTTATTAATTATATTTAGATTAATTATTGTTATTAATTAAATAAATGATTACATATATATTGTTATTAATTAATTAAATGGTAAATTATTGTTATTAATAATAATTAAATGAATAATTGTAATTACTTGATAATTTATGAAATGAATAAATATTATTGTAATTATATATTAATTAGTTGCATAATTAAATAAATATGAGATTAAATTAATTAGTAGTACGTGTTCGATTTAAATTTAGTACATAGGCTTGGTTTATTAAGTCGCACTCTTTGGAATAGATGGCGCCTCTTTTCCTTGCTTATCTCCTTAACCCCTCGTGATGTGTGGATTTCATCACCGCACACCATAACCTAAGTGAAGTTATGGACACGAGGTTGAGGTCGGAGTTTGCAAAGGACTTGAGGGAGTATAAATTTTTGAAAAATTGGCCGAATGTCGGACATGGTGTCTAGAAACGGGTTATGACTGGTGACAGGATTTGGACTAAGAAAGACTTTTGTCGAAATTAGTCCTGCCTCTCGCGTTATCTCTATCCCTAACTGGCCATGTTTTTCGATTTAACCAAGGCTGATTAATTGAAAATTTACACTTTATCGCGCGGGTCGCACGTCCATTGAACGACCGAAAATGCCAAGCTAGTGTACTCTATTTAAATCTTAAACGTACTTAATTAATTAGCGTAAATTTTTAAGTTGTAAATATTATGGTAAGTAGGTATTTTAACACCGTACTCTTAGGTTTAAATGGCTCCGCCAAAGACGACATCCGGCAAGAAGAAAGCCCAACAGGAGGCAGAAGATGAGATGCTCCGAATGTTGGCGGCCCAAGTCGGTTGGGTTCAACAGGAGGGCAACGACGCTCTCAATCCGGACGGATCATCTGGTCCGTCCGTAGCGCCCTTTGGGGAAATTCCCGCTCCCCCATTCATCTCGAGCGGTGATGACGTCGACCCCTTCCAATCTCCGACGCCCGGTACCGGTTCAACGGGAAGTACTCAAGCGTCCTCGACCGCCGAATCAATCATGTACAGGGCCCGCCGTAGGCAAAGGAGGGCCCCCACTGACCCGGAACCGAAAAGGACTCGGGGTCTCGTTAAAGGGGGCAAAGCGGAGCGTATTTGCAAGGCGACCGGTAAAAGATCGACTTGCCGTACGACGAATTCACCGGTGGCCCTCCCACAGCTCAGCTAGCAAGTCTCTCGGTGCATGGGATAGGGTCAATCATCCGTAACCTGGTTCGTATCACTGCCCCTACTTGGAAGGAGGCGCCGGATCATGAGAAGGCAAAAGTCTTCAAAGATCTTTCGGTACGTAATACGTCCAATTTAGTTATTATATAATATTGTTAATCTCGGCCTAAAATTTCATAATATATACGATTATAATTTTCTATTTATTTTTGATAGGAACAATTTGACGTGGATCCGACACCGGCTATGTTGAGGCATATCAACCAAACCGCCAACTCCATCTACAAAGATTGGAAGTACAAGCTCCATAAGTACTTCCAAGATGTCGGTCCTGTGCCTCCCCCGGTAGAGCTGCAATGGGAGAGAGAAGATGAGTGGGAGTGGTTGTGTAACCACTTTGCCGATGAACAATTTAAGGTATTAATTTATTTTTTTTATTTCAATTAAAATAATTGAATTATTTAAATTGTAGTTATTCATTTTTTAATGATTTAATTATGTTGTGTAACAGAAATTCTCCGGTGTCAACAAAGCCAACCGGGGGAAGAAGGAGAAACACCATACTACCGGCGCCAAGCAGTTCATTCAAATAGCCAAGGAGCACAAGGATAAGGGCTCCAAACACCCTTATCTTGATGCAAGCGTAAGCGCGTACGTGACGCCAGGGCTCGATAATGAAGCGAGTCAATGCGGCATAAGTGATATATATATATGTGTGCTTTTAATTATAGTAATTATTATTTAAATATGATTTCATTATAATAAATTAATTATTCTTTTGTAGGCAAGGGCGATAGAGCGTGCGCATGAAGAGTTGGCTAACACTCAGCTTGCGTTCCCAGATGTGCCGCCGGAAGACCTGCCTCCTCTATCCTTAGAGAGCCAAATTGCAATCGCAGATGAGGTCTACCGTCGTAGAGCTGGCAAGGAGGTTAGGCACTTTGGGCCTAGGATGGTACGAGATTTTTCGACGACCTCCGGCTCATCATCTACGGGAGGTTCGGGGCAGCGGAGAAGGAGTCAGGCTGCGGCCGTCGAAGCAACCATTCAAGAGGCTCGACTGGCATGAGAGGAGAATGAGTCAATGCGGCAAAGACTTGACGAACAACAAGCACAAATAGCCCAACTCATCGCCCTCATGCAACAAAATCGAGAAGTATGTCAACCTCCTCCGAACCCACACCCCGACGACAACGACCCGGCTGGAGGCGGAGGACTCGGCGGCGCATCTGCTCCTCCAGTGTATTAGCTAGCTAGTAATTTATTATCTCGTTTCTTTCTGCATTCCGAACAATATTTAAATTTTTAATTTATGAGTTTTTTCGATTATTCATGTATGTACAAATTAATTTTAATTATTTAATAATTAAGTAATATTCAAAATTTAGTTTATTTAATTAATTTTAGCATTTTCCATTATTTAAATTAAATTAATAATAAATTAAATTAATAATATTTAATTTCAATTTTTTTAAAATTAAATATTCACTTGGACGACGGATATTATGTTCTCCGTCGTCCAGGTGAAAAACCCTAAACCTAACCCTAAACCCCTAACCCCTAACCCCTAAACCCTAAACCCTGCCGTTCTCCGTGGCCCAGGTGTTCACCTGGACGACGGATAACTAATTCTCCGTCGTCCAGGTGAACACCTGGGCCACGGAGAAACGAGCAATGTCCGTGGCCCATGTAGACACCTGGACGACGGATACTTAGAGTTTCCGTCGTCCAGGTGTCTACATGGGCCACGGATAATGTCCGCGGTCCAAGTGAACTTGGACGACGGAGCACTAATTCTCCGTCGTCCAGGTTCTTGGATGACAGCACTTGGAGCACGGACCTTGGACGACGGAGATTCCGTCGTCCAAGTACTTAGACGACGGAAAACTGCACCTAGACGACGGAAATGGTCCGTGGTCTAGGTGCAATTTTCTTGTAGTGCCATGTTATAAGTCTAAAACTTTATGTTCTCACCAGTTCTAACAATCCATCTCAACCCTTTTAACAGGATATCACTACTGTCCAAAATGCCTTTCCAAGTAGCTGAAGCAGTGTTTTTCTTTTTTACTTCAAAAAAAGAATTTTTCCTCAAAATAAAGGTGATAAGATTCACTCACCAATTTTTCTTATCTGTCAGAATTTTTCAACCCAACTTTGTTAAAGCTGCATAATTAAAAGAAGCAGTAGGTCTTATACCAAGACCACCCTTAGACTTAGGAATACTGGCTTTATTTCAGCTAATAGGATTAGTTTTTTATTCAGAACCCTAAAAGAAGTTCCCTGCCTCTTTATTAATTTCCTTGCATAATTTCTCATGGCATCTAAAACAAGACATTAAGTGATTTGGGATACCTGTAACACTTGATTTAATCAAAGTTAATCTACCAGATCTAAAGAGAGTCCTTTTTTTAGACAGCTAGCTTGTTAGAAATCCTCAATTGCAGTTCCTTAAAATTAATGGGATCTCTCCAAAACACAATGTTGTTGATAAAGTACTTACCTATTGTAGTCTTGTGTTGGATTCTGAGGATCACTGTAATTTCATTCTTTATTCCTGCAACAATCTTAGAGGAAATGTAAAGAGTGGATTTTTTAAAGTTTATCCTTTGACCAGAAGAATCAGAAAAGTCATTTAGAACTTTAAGAACTCTCCTACCAGCTTTAGATTAAGCCTTACAAAAGATTAAACAATCATCTGCAAACATGAGATTTGAGATTCTAAGACCTTTAGGAGAAGTCAAGATTCTCACATGTTCTTTTGGTTTACTAGCTAGAGCATTTGGATGTAATTAGTACGCCAAGGCTTAATCTCTGAATTAGGCCACACTTAGCATTTTAATAGCGTATTAGAGGAAACAAGGAGAATGAATCAAAAAAAATATTCAACTAGCCACTTGTCATGTGATGAGTCATCAATTATTAGTAAATGATCAATCTACCCATAACTATGTTAAGTGAGCAAACACTCCCACATTTTTCTAAAGAAGAAAATATGTCACGTTCCCTTGCCTATATAAGAAGGAATCTCACCACACTCAAGGTAACCACTTCTAGTCTAATAATTTTACTTGCTACTCTACATACTTACTAACTTAGTCATCGAAAGTTGAAGGCGGATCAACCCTATCTTAACCTCTATCGTCGTTTGTATGTCTATGTAATAGATATCCATGTCTCTAGCGAAGTCTACTAAGGAATTTGGTAGAAACAGATGTATAATAAGCGGTTCCTTACACATGATAAAAATATAGGGAGATATCGGGTCACCTTGTCGTATGCCCTTAAAGGGTTCAGAAATAACCTTTAGGTTTTCCATTTATAATCACTGAAAAACTGACTGAAAAAAAGACTCCAATACCAAATTGATCCAAACATTACAAAAACCAAATTTTTGCAGGCTTTCTAATATAGTTCCAGCTTAAAAAATCATAAGCCTTTTCAAGATCAATCTTTAGGGCCATGGCTCCAAATTAATTTACTTTTCTTTTTTCTAAAGTTATCAAACAACTCACGAGCAACTAGGATATTATCATAGATAGATCTACCAGGGGCAAAAGCACCCTGGTTCTTTGAGATACATTTTTCAATAAGAGGTTTTAATCTCCTTACTATCACTTTAGTAATAATCTTGTAAGACACATTGCAAAGACTGATAGGTCTGAAATGGTTCACAATTTCTGGTTCAGTAACTTTTGGAATAAAAGCAATACTCAAATGATTCAACAGTTTAAGGGAGGCATCTTGAACTACCTGCAAAATACTAGAACTAACCTCATTCAAGTTGTTTTGGTAAAATGTGGCAAGAATCACATCTAGTCCAGGAGCTTTGAAAGCACCAATAGATTTAAGTCATTTAACATCTAAGATCTTGTCTTCATCAACATGCTGCATAAGCATATTGTTATCATTCTCAATAATATAAGGAACAACAACACTAAGGAATTCCTCTATTTTACCTCTATTAGGCATTCTATCCATAGAGAACCTTTGCTTGAAATTTGCAACAAAGAGAGAAACAACCTCATTAGGCTTCGTGATCTAATCGTTGTGACTAATTTTGACAAGACCCACCCCAAATTACCATAATAATCCAACATAAGTCTTGCGCGACCCGTACTACAGTCTCTAGCACCATCTATTTGGTACTAGCTACCTTAGCACGAGCAACCCTAAACTTGAACTGAGAACCTACACTAAGAAAGAAGACGTTGTAGACTACCATGCCTCATACCCTAGACGTTCACGACTTCAACCGGCTAATTTGTAATCTAGGCAACTAAAAATAAAGGGCCCAGAGAAATGCGTTAAAAAACATAAAACGTTAGCGTGAGTGGACAAAAATATCATATAATCAACGTAAAACGATAAAATATAATTTCATGCCTTTCTGCCGCTTTCCATAAAATGATGCGAGTTCAAATATCATATATATGAAATAAAATAGAGGTGGTCGCTCAAGATTTTTTTCCTAACCTGAGTCAACTAACTGTATAAAAACTGTAGGTGACGGGCTAGACGAGGCACCCTGACCTCCCCTGACTGGATTATCTGGGGATCAGCCGAATAGTCAGTGCATCGATGCAACTAACTAATGTCATAACAAAGAAAAACCTCCAAATTAAAATGCTCTAAAACATACCATAAAATACTGAAATGAAAAAGGTTCAACTGCAAGTACCTATCCCTGAGGTTCAGTGAGACCATAAGAAACCCAAGAGCAGCAAGCACACAAGGACCACCGAGAATTCCAGGTCTGTCGTTCTCAAAAGTCTTCATCAGGCAAGCGAGTCAAGTGAAGCATATATCACCTCAAGTGAGACACAAGGGCTGAGGTGGAAGCACAAGCCAATTATGGAGGAAGAGAGAAAGAAAGCCCTGATCCAAAGCCAGGCAACTTCTTCTTCAGCGAACCAGAGCAGTGGGTTTTTCTCCCCTGCGAGCGCTGAACTTGCACCTGAGGTTCCTTTGGAAGATCGCCTAGTAGAAGCCCTTGGAACCAGTGAGCATATCGATCAGCACATGGTGGGAGTAACAAGCCCAGAAGGAGCTGAAGTGTTGTATGAAGAGAAGACCGAGGACGAGGAACTCATAGATTATGACGAGGATGAGCCAGACACCCAAGCTTATGGGGAGGATTTTGATGTTAGCATGGTCTTCGTTCTGCCATCCAAATGTGCAGTTTCTCCAGTGGCTCCTGATCTACGCATTTTATGCTTGATTCTTAACGTCTTTCTCTTTATATTTAGCTTTGTTTTGACCTTAGTGAATATGTTTCTAATTTATTTTATGTTTTTAGGTTGAAAATAAAGGAGGAACAATAAATAATGCAAAATAGAGCAAAAGCGCAGAAAAATGAAGAATTGAAATCCTAGTCCACCTAGAAGAAGGATTTGTCACGGGTTTGCTTATATATTGAAAATGTCGACCCTATTCCTAAATGGAAGCCCAAATTACTCAAGAATGGACCAAGATTAATGAAGATGGGTCAAAGACCAAAAGCATGTCCAAAGAAGCCCAAAGAAAGAAGATGGATTAAAATGAATTATCAAAAATCAACCTTTGTACATCAGCCCACTTTGAAAGACCACTGTGAACAGGTCCGGATGAATCTAGACGCGGTTAGCATATGGTTGGAAAGATCTAGAAGTCTAGTTGCCAACGCAACTGGAATCAAACGATTTGGAGTCCTAGAACGAAAGACATTCCTGTTTTAGTGGAAAAGGGTCAGGTTACCCGGGTGGAGTAGTTAGAGTTCTAAAAGGAGTCGAACTAGGCTATGCTTGGCCTATATAAAAGAGGGTTCGACTAGGGTTTCAAAAACACTCACCATATAGCCGAAGCTCTGCCCTAAAACACCTCCTCACGTCCAAAAATCTCTCCAAGGAATACTGAGAAGCCGTCCACTCCAAAGCTCATCAACTACCTTCCTCCACCGAAGTATTCAAGGCAATCCTTAGTGCTTCTCTCCATCCTTTGAAGGCACGATTACATCAAGTAGACTAGGGCAATCCCGACATCAAAAAGTGTAACCATGACTTCTACTCTTTACTTCTTGTGTTATTTCTTGGTTTGTATGGACAAATTTGTTGAAGTATTTTTGGTTTGTAATTCTATCAAGTTCATGTGATCTCCCACGTTTTGATCTTTAGCTTTCATGTGATATTTTGTGCCTAACGCTTTGATTTATTGCAGGGCAATCCCACCTTAAATCGATGGAAGTGTTAGGGCAATCCCTACACTTTACTTTCGAAAGATATGCATGACATTAGTAGCTAAAGACTTAGAACTAATAGATTGCATGTAATTTGGTAGGATCTAAAGAGTTAGGTGAAAGATGAGTCGATCCTTGTAAATATATTAGTTTAGGATGTTTTACCTTAAAATTTGTAGGAATTTAGCAACCAAAAACTCGCACCCCCATTTAAACCTAGCATAGTTAGGCATGCACCATCAATCCCCGGTTAAGAACGATCCTTATTTACCAATGCTACATCTACCAAAAAGGGTTTTAATTGATTCATTGTTGTTGAGTGTTAAGTGTTAATTTAGTACTTAGTAATGGTGAGTATCAATTTTGGCGCCGTTGCCGGGGATTGTAAAGAATTGTGTGATTATGCTTGTACAATATGTTTATATTTTTCTGTTTTCGGAACTGTGCACTGCCATGTATTGTGTAAATTATTTGACATAGATACAGGTTTCATAAAAATATGAAAATTTTCAGAATTGTTTGGTTACGTGTCTAGTTTGTGCCTGTAAAATTGCATTGAATTCCGCCCAGCCAATAATTCTGGAAAAAATCGAGAAGCAGCTGTGCTCAAGTTTACACGAATCTGGAATTACATGTGTTCTTTGTAAATATGTGAAATTGTGTAAATATTAAGCATGTATATAAAACCCACGAAATTTTTGTTTATATTTGTGTACTAACAATTATTCATATCGTATTTTATTTTATTTTATTTTATTATTATTTTTATTTATTTATTTATTTTCTTGCAGCCATGTATACACCTTAAAGGAAAGTTTTGGATTTACATTAAGTACATGAGCTTGGTTGATAAAGTCGCACTCATTGTGAATAGATGGCGCCTCTTTTCCAAAGTTTATCTCCTAAATCCCTTGTGATGTGTGGATTTCATCACCACACACCATAACCTAAGTGAAGTTATGGACATGAGGTTGAGGGCGGAGTCTACTATGGACTTGAGGGAGTGTAAATTTTCGAAAGATTGGTTGAATGTTGGACATGGTGTCTAGAAACGGGTTATGACTGGTGACAGGTTCTGGATCTAAGAAAGACTTGCATCAATGGAATATATACCAATGATCCGGTGAATGGATGAATACTTATCTTTGAGTAAGATATCTTTGGTGACTTGGTGTCTAGAAGGTGACGGTGTCTATGACGGGTTCTGGATCAGAGATCTCAAATCGGTCCTACCTCTCGTGGTCTCTCTTGCTAACTGGCCAAGTTCATTAAAGTTGCCCAAAGAAGATAAGGACTAAATCTACTTTCCATGATCGGTAAGCCTCGGGATGCATTGTCAAAATTAGTCCTGCCTCTCGCGTTATCTCTATCCCCAACTGGCCATATTTTTCGATTGAACCAAGACCATTCGATTGGAAGTTTATACTTTATCGCGCGGGTCACACGTCCTTTGAACGACCTAAAGATCAAGCAAGTGTACTCTCTTTAAATCCGAAGCGCACTCAAAATGACTTATACTTGTGCATAAAAACGTGGACATGTGTGTTGCACCGAATTTTGTAATTAAACACTAATTAAAACGTTGCATTTAGTCTGCATAACCTTCTGGCGGCTTTGTGATGCTTGGATTTCATCACCGGGTACCCTAACCTAAGTGAAGTTAGGGACATGAGGCCAAAAGATAGGTCACCTTGCATCATAAATTAGCACGTAACTTGTGTTTTCTGCAGGTTTCTAACACTTTTCTCTTATGCATTCACTCCATACTTCATCTAAGTTCTTGCTTGATATGTTTGGATGACGATTTGAATATATGATGCATGAATTTGTTGAAGTATTGTTTGATTGAATTTGTGTGATTTATAGACATATGTGTGTTCCTTTAAACCTTCCATCTGTTTATACATTAACCTCGTCTACTCTTGCAGGAAACCATGTAAATATGTGTGTTAACTTGTTCTAGATTGTTCATACTACGTTTCATATCATCTAGGATATTTAAAGCCCTTGCATTCATAACTTAGAACTTTTGAATTATCGAGAAACTCTAGTTTTCGACCGGTCGATTATTCCATGCCTATTAATTTTGACCGGTCGATTCCCCTGTCTCAGTGTGCTCGTGTATTTTTCATGAGTTTTTGTGTTTTGTGTGATTTTCGTGTACCTTTGTTTGTGCTTTGTTTGTGTTACATTTTTGGCCTAGTATCTTGTTTTTATTGTGTATTCTTTTGGTACTAACACTTGGTCTTTGGTGGATGCTCAGATTTATGAATGATCAGACCTACTCCACGTGAAGTTCAACTTCGTACTCGCACTGTGATCATTTCTACCAACGCGGTGGAAGACCTTGACCAACCTATTGTTGAGGACGACGTTGACTCACCAAGATCATCCCAGCACCCCGAACATTTGATAATAAAAGAAGAAAAGGAGCACGTACCAATGGCCAACGCAAACAATGCTCAACAATCACTTCGCCAACGCACTTGTTCTACTGATTGGAGTGCCAGCCCCTCATGCATCAGATTTCCGGAACCTCAAGAGGAGAAGAAGGACATTGAGCTGAAGAGCAGATTTCTCCATCGCCTACCTATCTTTCAAGGGATGGCGCATGAAGATCCAAACATGCATTTGAGGCAATTCCAGTTTGTGTGCTCAAGTATGAAGCCTGCGGATGCTGATGAAGAACTCTTGAAACTCAAGGCGTTTCCTTTCACCTTGAAAGAGAGATCACAAACTTGGCTTATGGAGCTCCCACCGAATCACATCACCACATGGAAACAACTAGCAGATGCTTTCTTAAGCAAATACTTTCCAGCCTCAAAGATCACTGTTTTGAGGAAGAAGATCACTGGAATTGCACAGGCTGCGGATGAGTCTTTTGGCCAATACTATGACAGATTCAAGGTTCTCTGCGCCACCTGCCCATCACATGGATTCTCTGAGACCAACCTCATGAACTACTTCTATGATGGTCTTAAACCAATTGATCGAGAGCTTCTTGATGCCGCTGCAAATGGAGCATTCATGGATTTCACTGAGGTACAAGCTCGTGCACTATTGGAAAATCGAGCCAACAATGATGCTCAATATGGGATGGCACCACGCAAGACTGTAGTTGTAGTAAGTTCTAAGCCAGCACCGGATGACAAGTATGATAAACTCTCCGACTTGATGGAGCAAGTGCTTGAACTAGAAGTAAAGAGAGCCAAGGCAGCTTTGGGACCAACATGTGGCGTTTGCCACCTTCAAGGGCATTTTAGTGAGCAATGTCCTACAACAATGGAGCTGCCTACTGAAGAACAGGTCAACGCCATTGGTGGATATCAAGGAAGCCAGCGTTACAACAACTACAACAATTTTGGCAACCGTGATCATCCTGGTTTCAAGTGGAGTAGCAATGAGGGGTGTCTTAACCCTCCAACGTGCTCCCTATCAACAAAGGCCACCAATGCCTCAAGCGCCCATGCAACTACCACAAGCTCCTCCGGTCCAACAATTTACAAATCCGGACTATGACAAGATGCATGCTCAACTGTCCAACTCCACACAAGCTCTAATCGATGGACAAAACCAAACAAAGGCCACGTTGGAGTCTCATAGACAGGATATCTCTGAAATGAATAAGCAAATGGGTCAACTTGTGGATTTCATGGGACAATTTAGGGGTTCCAGACAACTTCCATCTCAACCTCAACCACCACCAAGGAATGTGAGTGCTATTACAACAAGAAGTGGAAGGATTTTGGAGAGTCCAATGTTGGAAGGATCTAAGCTGAAGGCAACACCGGTACCATTAACTTATGATGTTGTGGAGGATGAAGATCTAGAAGCAGATCCGGCAACCAAAGATGCCAAGAACAAGAAGAAAGTGGCGCCACTTGTAAGGCCACAATCACCAACGCCACCTACCCCAACCAAAGGTATTAACTCTATCCCTTCAAGTTTAGTTAATACTAATGCTTGCACCACTCCCACACAGATTATCAAAATCGAAGAAGGATGATCAATATAAGGAGATCCTGGACATCTTTCGGAAAGTGCAAGTAAACTTGCCCTTGATTGAGTGCATTAAGCAAGTGCCGATATATGCCAAGTTTTTGAAAGAGCTATGCACCCAGAGGAGGCAAACGAGAGCGAAGGAGGTCGTGAAGGTGAATGCAACAGTTTCGGCTGTGTTGCAGCGTCGGTTACCCCCAAAATTGAAGGACCCTGGGAGCTTTTCAGTTCCTTGTATTATTGGTGACACCAGATTTGAAGATGTCATGCTCGACTTGGGTGCATCAATCAATGTGATGCCTTACTATCTTTATGCATCCATGGAGCTTGGCGAGCTTAAGCAAGATAATGTCATCATACAGTTAGTCGACCGCCCTCATAAATATCCAAGGGGATATGTTGAAGATGTTCTTGTCCAAGTCAACAACCTGATCTTTCCTGCTGACTTTTACATTGTTGACATAGAGGAGAGTCCGTTGAACACCACACCATTATTGCTCGGACGACCTTTCATGAGGACTGCAAGAACAAAGATTGATGTGTTCGAGGGAACGTTTTCCATGGAGATTGATGGCGAAAGGATTGAGTTCAACATTCTTGATGCCATGAAGGTTCCCACTGCTTGTGTCAATGCATGTTTTTCATATGATATAGTTGAAGTTTTGGCGCAGCAGCATCTCGACACACTTAGAGAAGATGAGCTTGACACTGTGATTCAAGAAGGAGTTGGGTTGAACCGACTAGATAAAGAATCTTTCTTAGATGCTTTGATCGAGATTTTTGAGCCTAGGGTGACGGAGACGGCGTCACTCCTCAATGAGCAAGCCAACGTGATTTCTAAGGCAGCCCCGATTCCCTTGGTTTATGGTGAAAACAAGCTAGTTCCCTCCATTGTTCGAGCACCAGAATTAGAACTCAAGGTGTTACCGGATCATTTGAAGTATGCTTACTTGGGAGACAATGAGACTTTACCGGTTATCATCTCTTCATCTTTGGAGGAAGAACAAGAAGTGAAGTTAGTTCATATGCTTCAACAATACAAAACCACCATCGGTTGGACACTTGCGGACATCAAAGGTATCAATCCTGCAACTTGTGTTCATCGCATTTTACTTGCAGATGGAGCTAAACCCTCTCGTGAAGCTCAAAGAAGGCTTCATCCGCCTATGATGGAGGTTGTGAAAAAGGAAGTCATCAAACTCTTAGATTGTGGAGTTATCTATCCAATTTCGGATAGTCGTTGGGTCTCACCTGTGCAAATAGTTCCTAAAAAGTCTGGAATTACTGTTGTAAAGAATGCAGAGAATGAGTTAGTGCCTCAACGGACTATCACTGGACACAGAGTTTGCATTGACTATAGGAAGCTCAACGCCAGCACTCGAAATGATCACTTTCCCTTGCCATTCATTGATCAGATGCTTGAGAGATTGGCTGGGCATTCATACTATTGCTTCCTTGATGGATATTCGGGTTACAACCAGATTAGCATTGCTGAGGAAGATCAAGAGAAAACAACGTTCACATGCCCTTTTGGAACGTTTGCTTATCGTCGCATGCCATTTGGACTTTGTAACGCCCCAGGTACATTTCAACGATGCATGCTCTCTATCTTTTCTGATTACATTGAGAAAATAATCGAGGTTTTTATGGATGATTTTAGTGTGTTTGGGAAGGATTTTGATGCCTGTTTAGATCACTTAGAGTTAATCTTGCAAAGATGCGTTGAAACGAACTTGGTAATTAATTGGGAGAAGTGTCATTTTATGGTCACTCAAGGGATTGTCTTAGGTCACATTATTTCGAAAAAAGGTATAGAAGTTGATAAATCTAAGGTAGATCTTGTGCGGTACTTACCCTCTCCGACTTCGGTTAGAGAGATTCGTTCTTTTATTGGACACGCAGGTTTCTACAGGAGGTTCATCAAAGACTTTTCCCACGTCTCACATCCCTTATGCAAGCTGCTTCAGAAGGACATTCCCTTTGTTTTTGATGATGAATGTGGCGTTGCATTTGAGAAGCTTAAGGAGTTGTTGACAAGTGCCCATATTCTCTGTGCTCCGGATTGGTCTAAACCATTTGAACTTATGTGTGATGCATCGGATTATGCTGTTGGAGCTGTATTGGGACAACAGAGAGATAAGAAGCCATACGCCATTTATTATGCTTCTAAGATACTTGATGATGCTCAAGCCAACTACACAACAACCGAGAAGGAGATGTTGGCGGTGGTGTTTGCATTGGACAAGTTTCGATCCTATTTACTTCAAAGTAAGGTTGTAATTTACACTGATCATGCAGCTTTGAAGTATTTGATGCAGAAGAAGGATGCAAAACCGAGGCTCATACGGTGGATACTACTTCTACAAGAGTTTGATGTGGAAATTAAGGACAAAAAGGGAGTAGAGAACATGGTAGCCGACCACCTCTCTAGGATTGTTAAAGAGAAGTCCAACATTGCAATTGAAGAAAATTTTCCTGATGAACAACTCTTTTGACTTCAGGTAAGTGCCTCTGAAATTCCTTGGTATGCGGATATTGTAAACTATTTAGGTACCGGTGAGTTTCCATCATTTATGCACAAGGCTCAACGTGACAAACTTCGAAGTAATGCTAGGACCTTTATTTGGGATGAACCTTACTTGTGGAAACAATGTGCTGATTTAGTGATTAGAAGGTGTGTTCCGGATAATGAGTTTGCATCTATTCTTGAGTTTTGTCACAATGGTGCATGTGGAGGTCACTTTGGTTCGAAAAAGACAGCCCTTAAGGTGTTAGATTGTGGTTTCTTTTTGCCTAACCTGTTTCGTGATTCTAACGACTTTTGTGCTAAGTGTGATAGGTGTCAAAGATCCGGTAATCTTGGACCTCGAGATCAGTTGCCACAAACTTAGATACTAAATGTCGAAATTTTTGATGTTTGGGGTATTGATTTTATGGGACCTTTTCCTTCATCTAATGGTTTCACTTACATTTTACTCGTTGTTGATTATGTTTCGAAATGGGTGGAAGCAAAAGCCACCCTTACTAATGATTCACGAGTTGTTACAAATTTCCTCAAAATGAACATATTTGCAAGGTTTGGAATGCCGCGCGTTCTAATCAGCGATGGAGGGAGTCACTTTTGCAACAAGACAGTTGAGGCATTGATGAGGAAATATGGGGTCCACCACAAAGTTTCTACACCTTATCATCCACAAACAAATGGCATGGCAGAGGTATCAAATCGAGAAATCAAGAAGATCTTGGAGCGAACTATCAAGCCCAACCACAGAGATTGGAGCCAGTGTTTGGATGATGCTTTGTGGGCATATAGAACGGCATACAAAACCCCTATAGGCATGTCACCCTATCGACTTGTTTATGGGAAGTCTTGTCATCTTCCGGTGGAGTTAGAGCATAAAGCTTGGTGGGCAGTGAAGAAATTTAACATGGACAAGGATGAAGCTGGATTACATCGAAAATTGCAGTTGTGTGAGTTAGAGGAAATCCGGAATGATGCGTTTGACAATGCTTGGATCTACAAGGAGAAGACAAAGATGTTTCATGACAAGATGATCCGACGGAAGGAGTTTGAGATTGGTCAACATGTTCTCTTATTTAACTCGCGTCTCAAGCTTTTTCCGGGCAAGTTACGCTCAAGATGGATCGGCCCTTTCATTGTGATTGAAGTTTTCTCACATAGAGCTGTTTTGATCAAAAGTCCGATATCTGGTAATGAGTTCAAAGTCAATGGCCATCGGTTGAAGCCATACTATACAAATTTCAAGGAAGTCATCGTTGAGGATGAGAAGCTTTATGAGCCACCAACTTCAAACACATGAAGGATGCATCACGTCTAGGCTGGAAGACGTTAAAAAACAAGCTCTTGTTGGGAGGCAACCCAATGGAGGAGTCTACAACAGATTTGCATTCTCTTACCCTATCTCTTTTACATTTTCATTGCTTTTAATCTCTTAGATAGATTTTCATGAGTCCTTCCTCTTATGCTTGAATTCTATGCTTTACTTTAGTACATTGAGGACAATGTAGAGTTTAAGTGTGGGGGAGGGGTTTACAGCTTATTTGAGTAATAAATTGTAAAAACGGGCGGACAAGGGAACCTTCCAGTGGATGATGCCCTAAAAAAATTGTTGTGAGTCTTTTTGTTTAACTTAGTGTTTTAAAGAGTCTTTAGGATGCCCTTAGTTAGTCTACGATGAAATTGGACCGAAAAGAATACAAAAATGGCGTTGCATATCATTAAGGATGAATTCATGTGCTAATTGAGATATCTTTTGAGTTTTATGACATGTAGTAGATATGGTTTGATAAAACTTGGTATAGAAATTGCATATGAGAATAAGTTTTGAATCATATGAGCCTTAAGTGAGATTTTGAGCCTTAAACACTTCTTTCGAGTGAAATTTCGTGCATATTAGATATAGGTCTCAAAATCATGCATATACTCACTTGTCATAGATCTTAATGCACTAGAGAATACTAGAACTTACTCATGTCAATTTGCAAAGCTTATAGTTGATACATACTCTGATTTTGGATGTGATTAAAGGCACTTAGGATATCCACCACTTTGCCAAATTGCCATGTGTCCCATTTGTGCACGCGAGTTGCGACACCCCTAGATAACCCATTTGAGCCCACATTATGCCTTTATTTCATTACCATACATATCTAAACACTTTAACCTAGTGTAGAATATCCGTACCCTTGTTCAAAAGACTTAGTGGGGATTTTTGAAGCTAGAATCATGGAGATGGTGTGAACATCATGAGGAGATGTGTGTATGGGGATAGACTTGTCCAAATACCTTGAAAAATGTTTGCAATTGCCGAAAATAGAAAGAAGAAAAGAAAAAAATTCGAGAGCTAAAAAAAAAAAGTAGCTCTCCAGCAATGTGATTTAGATGTTAAATTTTGGATTAATGTCCCCCATACTTGTGGATTTGGAGTTTGTATTGAATTGAAGGCCCAAAAGTGAAGAAATGTGGCCTTTGTCCTGTTTACAAAAGCTCAAGAGAAGTTTAGAATGAAGTTAGGGTCCAACAAGATGAAATCTGGCCCGTGTACTTAAACTTTATACATGGTGACGTTTTGAGAGGAGGACGAATGAATTTGATGATGCTTTGGTGCTTTGACTAAGTCTTTTGAATGACTTTAACCACCACATATCCATATTTTTGAATGCCTTAGCCTAAGCCTCATTACAACCCTTAAAAGTCATTTTTGATCCTTAAGATGAGTATCTTTCAATCTGTGGAGTAAGCTGCATGAGTAAGCATATGGTTTTTGTTCATTTATGCAAGTAATTCATTATATTCATGAGGTTTTCGATTCAATTCATATACACTTTGAGTGAACCCTTTTCATGAGTGAAAATATGATAAGTGCAACCATGTGAGTTGATTTGAACTTTATTCAAAACATGCACAGCTTTAACATCACCATTGTTTTCTCCACGTCTTACTTGTTCATGACATGATCATATCTCTATTATCTATTGAATTCATTGAACATTTATGTGAAAACATTATGATTCCATTGCCATAGACTTGAAGAATTTTCTGAGACAAATTTGACTAAGGGCTTAGTAGTGTTTGTATTATTTAAAAATCCTTAGAATCTTCCCAATAAGGAGATTATCTCCAACATTGGATTTTTGTGTGTTGTCTTATTTTTAGTCTTTCTTTTATTTAGTTTTTGCTAGGGACTAGCAAAGTCTAAGTGTGGGGGAATTTGATCTACGCATTTTATGCTTGATTCTTAACGTCTTTCTCTTTATATTTAGCTTTGTTTTGACCTTAGTGAATATTTTTCTAATTTACTTTATGTTTTTAGGTTGAAAATAAAGGAGGAACAATAAAGAATGCAAAATAGAGCAAAAGCGCAGAAAAATGAAGAATTGAAATCCTAGTCCACCTAGAAGAAGGATTTGTCACGGGTTTGCTTATATATTGAAAATGTCGACCCTATTCCTAAATGGAAGCCCAAATTACTCAAGAATGGACCAAGATTAATGAAGATGGGTCAAAGACCAAAAGCATGTCCAAAGAAGCCCAAAGAAAGAATGGATTAAAATGAATTATCAAAAATCGACCTTTGTACATCAGCCCACTTCGAAAGACCACTGTGAACAGGTCCGGATGAATCTAGATGCGGTTAGCATATGGTTGGAAAAATCTAGAAGTCTAGTTTCCAACGCAACTGAAATCAAACGATTTGGAGTCCTAGAACGAGAGAAATTTCTGTTTTAGTGGAGAAGGGTCAAGTTACCCGGGTGGAGTAGTTAGAGTTCTAAAAGGAGTCAAACTAGGCTATGCTTGGCCTATATAAAAGAGGGCTCGACTAGAGTTTCAAAAACACTCACCATATAGCCGAAGCTCTGCCCTAAAACACCTCCTCACGTCCAAAAATCTCTCCAAGGAATACTGAGAAGCCGTCCACTCCAAAGCTCATCAACTACCTTCCTCCACCGAAGTATTCAAGGCAATCCTTAGTGCTTCTCTCCATCCTTTGAAGGCATGATTACATCAAGTAGACTAGGGCAATCCCGACATCAAAAAGTGTAACCATGACTTCTACTCTTTACTTCTTGTGTTATTTCTTGGTTTGTATGGACAAATTTGTTGAAGTATTTTTGGTTTGTAATTCTATCAAGTTCATGTGATCTCCCACGTTTTGATCTTTAGCTTTCATGTGATATTTTGTGCTTAACGCTTTGATTTATTGCAGGGCAATCCCACCTTAAATCGATGGAAGTGTTAGGGCAATCCCTATACTTTACTTTCGAAAGATATGCATGAAATTAGTAGCTAAAGACTTAGAACTAATAGATTGCATGTAATTTGGTAGGATCTAAAGAGTTAGGTGAAAGATGAGTCGATCCTTGTAAATATATTAGTTTAGGATGTTTTACCTCAAAATTTGTAGGAATTTAGCAACCAAAAACTCGCACCCCCATTTAAACCTAGCATAGTTATGCATACACCATCAATCCCCGGTTAAGAACGATCCATATTTACCAATGCTACATCTACCAAAAAGGGTTTTAATTGATTCATTGTTGTTGAGTGTTAAGTGTTAATTTAGTACTTAGTAATGGTGAGTATCAGCTCCAGCGAGCCCAACATCCCCTTTCACCAGAGAAGTGGTGTTGGACCATCCTAGCAGTGTAAACAACTTGGCGACGACCAACCAATAGGAGGAGAAAGGAGATAAACCGTTGATCTCGATGCAGCCAAAGATCGACTTTTCACTAAGGAAGGCATACATTCTTTTCAAAAAAATCAACATGGAATATGGTTATGCACATGCGACCCCTCTATGTTACCGACAAGGTCCAGGGGATATCCTTCAACAAAATGTTGGTTGACCCAGAAGCTGCCGTTAACATAGTTACAGTTAAAGCAATGGGACTTTTGGGCATCCCTAAGTCTTCCATTCAAGAAACGGCTCTCAATGTCCTGAATTTCCAAGGTAACATATCTAAGACCCTGGGCATTGTCTTTCTTCAGGTGAAGGTTGGACCAGCAGCTGGGACACATACCTTCTTCGTGACAGAGTGCATGACACCGTACAACGTTATACTCAGACAAGACTAGATTCTCAGGAGTTATTGTGTGCCATCATCCCTCCACCAGCAAATGGTTTTGTGTAACATGGAATTAAGCAAAGCAGAAGTCATTGATGTAGACCTTCATCCATAGTCGATGTCAGCCAACAACATAGACGCCATCTACTACAATGGAGACAGGAGGCCATTGGAAGTGTGTGGCATTGACCAGAAGAGTCACCCCATGGGGGTAACAGCCTCTTAATTAGCTCAATGGGGCATCATATAGGCAAGCGAAGACGAACGCCGCCCATACACCGTTGAGCTACCATAAAAGGTATCCCAATATTAGAGCTTTTATCAGACATAGAGGCAGAGGCTTGTTATTCTCTCTATGATCGTCTATATGAATACATGATGGAGAGACAAGCCTACGAGCATGTTCCAATGATCCTAGCCTTGAAATATGCAGATGACGATGTTCTGCATGAATCGGAAGAGGAGGGGACCATCCAACTAACTCCAGCAGACTTGGATGATACTTCACCTAAAGTTAAGGATCCCATAGCGAAAATCAATTTGGGAACTACAGAAGCGCCAATGACTGTAGGTATTAGTACCTTCTTGGAGCCTGAAGAACAGAAAAAGGCTCATTGAATTTCTACAAGAATATGATGACTGTTTTGCAGAAAAATACGAGGATATGTCAGGATTGTCGCCAGACTTGGTGTGTCATAACCTTCCAATCATTGAAGAAAAAAAACAAGTGAATCAAGAGATGCGTAAAATAAATACTGTGACAGCAATTCTAGTTCAAGAAGAGATTCAAAAGATGCTTATGTCAGGCATCATCAGGGTAGCCAAGTACAACGAGCGACTATCTAACGCCGTTCAAGTAAGGAAGAAGAATGAGAAGATGTGAGTCTGTCTCGATTACCACAATCTCAACAATGCCACTCCAAATGATGCATATCTCATGCCAGTAGCAGACTTGTTGGTAGACTCCGTACCTTGCCATGAGATGTTATCCTTCATGGATGGCACAGAGGGGTATCACCAGATTCCGGTGGCTGAGCCTAACAAGCACAAGACGGCATTTAGATACCGTAGTTTTGCTGGTGTTTTTGAGTATGTGGGCTTGCCATTTGGGCTCAAGAACGCCAGAGCCACTTACCAATGAGCCATGAATTTAATCTTCCATGACCTCATAGGTAAAATCATAGAGGTTTATATTGATGATGTAGTGGTCAAAACCAAGCATCGGACAGATCACATAGACGACTTGAGAAAAGTGTTCGACCGTATGAGGCTTCACCAGTAGAGGATGAACCCCGTCAAGTGCATCTTTGGGGTCCAAGCAAGAGACTTTTTGGGTTTCTTGTTTCATCAGTGAGGGAGTGAAGTGCCTAATGACAAAAAGAGGCGGTGCTCAATGCCAGCCCACAAAGAACAAGAAGGAGCTTCAACGATTGCTGGGGAAAATTAATTTTCTGAGGAGGTTCATTGTAAATGCAGCAGGAAAGGTTCAACTGTTTTGGCCGCTACTCAAACTCCAGAACCATAAAGACTTTTTATGGGAGTTTGTTCATCAATAGGTTTTTGACCCTATAAAGGTGTATCTCGCTAACTCGCCAGTTCTGGTACCACTTAAACTCTATATATCAGCTACCAAGCATTCAATTAGGAGTTTGCTGGTACAAGATGATACAGCCAATACAGAACGGGCCATCTTTTACCTTAGTCGCACACTCACTAATTGAGACATAAAGTACTCGCCCATAGAAAAATTGTGCCTGGCCTTATATTTTTCAGGGTGTAAATTAAGACATTACATGCTGCCTTTACCACATATGTCATTGCTCAAATAGATTTGGTAAAGTATAAGCTCTCAAGACCTATACTCAGAGGCCATATTGGGAAGTGGATCTTGGCTCTTTCTGAATTCTCGCTACACTACGTTCCACAAAAGGAAGTCAAAGGCCAGGTAGTGGCCGACTTTCTGGCTCATCACCCAATGTTGGACGCTTGCGAAGGCAAGGAATTGGAGCTTTTATGTATTACACTAGCTCCTTGGCTCTTATACTTTGATGGTTCCAACATCAATACCATGGCTGAGCAGGAATAGCCTTGGTTTATCCAGACAGGGGCACGTTTTCCTATTCTTTCATGATGAACTTTCATTTTACCAACAATCAGGCTGAGTACAAGGAACTCATCATTTGTCTAGAGATGCTGATAGACCAGGGCGTCACTAACGTTCATATCCAAGATGACTCTTTGCTCATCATACGACAGTTGGAGACAAAATAAAGAGCAGATGTCATACTTAAGCCGTCGGCGAAAAGGGCAGCTGAATTACTGGGGTTATTCACGGAAGTACCATTAGAACATATCCCTCGCAACCAGAACCAGGTGGCTAATGAATTAGCTCAACTTGTTGCAAGTGTCAGTCTCCAACACGGAGTTGACGAATGAATTCTGAAGATAGAACGGCGTACGTTACCATCCTTCGGAGCCAGGCAAGAGAATAACAATGAATGATATATGGTTACACTTAATCACATTGATACAGATTGGAAACAACCTATCATCTCATATCTCAAAGACCCAAATGTCTCCATTGACAAACGCATCCATTTTTTGGGTCTTAAATATGTGCAAAGGATCGATGAGTTATACAGGCGAAGGGAAGAATAGATCCTCCTCTAATGTGTATACGGTCGAGATGCTAAACGGCTGATAAGACAAGTACACGCATGGTTCTAAAAAACGCCGCCCATGGCCGCCTAGGCGCTGGGCGGCAAGGGACCGTTCCGATTTTGCCCTGGGCGTTGAAGCTGGGCGCTGGCGCAAAAAACGGCCGCCTAGGCGGGCTGGGCGGCGCCTGGGCGCCTAGGCGGGCTGGCTGGGCGGCCCAATTTTTTTTTTTTTTCCAACAAGGTTGAACAATCTAGTGTATGTCCAATTCAATGCAAGGATTATGAACAAGAAAAGAAGAGAGAAAGAGAAGAATGTGGATGTACTACTTGCTAGTGAAGCAACTATGGCACAAGGATGGATTGTTGATGGTGGTGATGAAGATGTTGAGTCGGATCTTAATAGTGAAATGGTTGGAGATGATTTGGGAGTGGGTAGTGGTTTAGAGCCTCGGAGAAGTTCTAGACTTCAAGAAATTAGAGAACTTCATGAGGATGATTTTGTATCGGATGAAGAGGAAGAAGATGAAATAGACTTTGAGTTTGAGACCGACACAGAAGAAGTGCAAGAGGGATATGGAGAAGAAGAATTTGAGGCATAGCCGCATAGGCTAGCAAGAATCTAATTTGTTTCTTTCAAATTGTTTTTTTTTATAATTTCTAAGAACATTGTTGTTGAACATTTTGTCTATTTTTGAAGTATTTTTGCTATTTTAGAACATAATAATGCTTTTTATAAATTGTATTTATATAATTATTTTAATTAAATAAATAAAATATATAGAAAATAAAAAACCGCCTAGGCGCCGCCTAGGCGCCCGATTAATCCTCTGGGCGCTAGGCGCTGGCTGTCCGCCCGACTAGCGCCTAGCGTTTTTTAGAACCTTGAGTACACGTAGAGCAGCAGGAGCACATCAAGCAGGCCCCAAGATGCGCTACCTACTGCGGCTTATGGACCAGTCAGTCGCATACCTAATATTCCCATGCATCACATCATAAAGCCTTGGCCTGCTCAAGGTTGGGTATTGAACTTGATCGGATTAATTCACCCTCACTCTTCTGAAGGGCACAAGTTCATCATGGTGGCTATGGATTTCTTCACCAAATGGGTAGAGGCCAAGCCCTTAAAAGTAACTTCGGTGGGTACCATTCGAAGGTTTTTATTTGAAGATATTATTTGTAGGTTTGGTATCCCAGAATGCTTCGTTTCAGATAGGGGGCAGCTTTCATGTCTAGTGAAGTCAACACTTTGATGTAGGACCTAGGCATTCATTTCCTCCATTCTACTCCTTACTATACCCAATCTAATGGTTAAGTCGAGACAAGCAATAAGATCATTCTACACATCCTCAGACGAATGTTGGCCAACAACCCTCGCTTGTGGCATACATACATGTACAACACACTGTGGGCATATCGTACGAGCAAGCGCAACCCCATGGGGACCACTCCCTATGCCTTAATGTTCGAACACGATGTCGTTTTACCCTTGGAACTCAACATCCAGTCACTAAGAGTAATGGAGCAGCACGACTTGATTGGTGAGGACTATGTTCAAGCTATGTAACAGGAGTTAGAAGACTTAGATGAGCAGCGTCTAGAAGCTTATGAACATCTCTGCGCCAAGAAAAGAAGGGTTACTCTTTCTTATGACAACTGTACAAAGGGCATGAGTTTCGTGGAAGAAGATTTAGACTAGAAAGTCGTCCTACCCCTTGGCGAGAAACTTGACAGACACGGCAAGTGGTCTTACAAGTGGCACCTTATGCCACGACCATCTTCTAGGAAGAGGGGTCGTTCGTCTTCACAATTGTGATGGTACAATCCATGAAAACCTCATCAACGATCACTTCCTAAAGAAGTACATCACGCCAGCATAGGAACATGATGACCCGCCTACAACAACTTAATTGAGTTTATACAATCTCGCTTACTTTTGCTCGCATGATGAAACTCAAGGAGCAACACATATAGTACATTTCCAAAGCCAACCTCTATGGCTGAATTATTGAAATTTTTGACATTTGTAATTTCCAACTTTTTGCTTAAAAGTTCAAGATAAACTCGTCGTCAATTCTTGTGGCCAAATATCATTATCATAAAATTTCAGATATGTTTGGATTTCATTTTATAAAGCCAATATTTGTGGCTGAATTGTTAAGTAATACAATGATATTCTAATTCATTTGTCAAGGGGATCAATGCTCCACAATACTAAAGAAGAACTAGTAAGAGCGTTACAAAAATATACACAACAACTACATGGAATCAAGTTTTTATTGATGTACAAACTATTACAAAGCTTTGCAGCCTCAGGTTCTAATACGATGGAAAAACAAAAACAAGTGGAATGCAAGCCCCAACAAGAAGGTCTGCTAAAAGAGGAAAGATGCAGACGATGAAAAGAAAAAGAGGGACTGGAACATCAGGCCAAAGACCGCAAAAAGGGATGCATCCTTCCGGTCAATTATCATTGGCACTGATGAGGCAGTCCCGACCTTGGCATCTCCCGGGAACGAGCCAGTTGTCGTCAACTTCTCGATTCTCGCGTACCACCCCCCAGACCCATGTAAATGGGGAATGGTACCACAACACTCCTCGTTCTTCTCCCAAGATCAACACTGATACATAATGTATCCAGGTCCCTTGAGACACGAAATGTAGAGTTTCTGCTAGCGAGTTTCGTTGGCGAGGACCGGCCCTGACATTGAAACTCTACTCTCCTACAAATTCTAAGGGCAGTTTTACCAAGATCAAACCTGGGCATAGATATCACTATCTAGCCTAGGTTTGGACTTTGATATAACTATCTAAGGCTTGAAGCATGAGGCATTTGATCTGCTGGAAATCTTTTAAAGAGGAGCCCGATGGATTGCTTTGAGAGGAACATCTTTGCTCTAGATGAAGAATGGATGCTTTGTGTTTTTGGGTGAGAATGTGTATTTATAAGAGACTAACCCTAGAGGATCTGCATGAAAATGACACAATGAAAGGCATCGGTTCAATGCACCAATCAATGGTGGAGATACATTGGCTCCGAGATTCTAATCGCTTTAATGATGGTTCATACTTTCCAAGAAGGGATGATTACTGCCATTTATTCTCAAACGGTTGAAGGGAGAAGGCATGTTCCTTGGAAGTCGGAGTGCGACGTGATTGATTTGATAGCGTATTTCCGTTGAAATTCAAGATATCGAATGAATTAACCGATTAAGTGGGCTAAGCCTGCCAGTTGGTTTAGCCCAAAATAAAATTGGAAACTCCTAAATGAGGCTGGTCATTACGGCCCATTATGGGTATGGTAAAGTGATTCATGGGCTTGATAACAGTTTAAATAAGAAAATAGTATGTAAAGTGCAAATCCGGGCTTGATACTAGTTAAAGCCCATAAACTTTGATAAATACATATTTACAAAAAGGCCCATGACCTACATACGGATAATATTCAGTTTGACTTCCACTTTGGCGTGCTTATACTTGACCCATGTGTCAGAGAGTGTGTCAAAGGATGACAAAAAGTCTCTCTCAGTTTCTGCAAAGGAGTTGACCTGAGTAGCATTGGCCTGACGTTGTTGCTCACCGGTAGCACGAGCCAGGCCAGAGGAGGAAATTTTGGAGTTGTCGGCGTTCGGAGTGTATGAATATAGCTTGCTCTCACCTGAGCTCAGAGAGTCACCTTGTGGGATTGCTCATTCCTCTCAGTTTGTAGCCCCTGTAGGGATTAGAGATTTTGTTGATACCAACTCATCAGGGGAGCGAGCGCGCGAGGAATAGGAGGTAGCAACTCTGTGACCTCACCAAGGATTGCCTTGAGGGTCAGTGAAAGGCTAAATCAGTGACCATTGCTACCATTTGCTCAGGATAGGGATATCTTTTCCTTCCTTGAGAGATGGCGAGTGGATAGAGGGTGTTTCTGGATTGCCAAAGATAATAGACTTTCCTTCCAACTGGTCAGCTCAATATGGCTGATCATGTTGGTCATATTGGAGATCAACCTCATCAGAAGCTCTAAAGCCTCGTCCAAGCTGGGCTAAGGGTGTGGAGGAGGAGAAAATTTGAATACGGCTGCATTGTTTCCCCCACCGAAGGGTTTGGTCATCACCCGCAAGGGGGGTGCGTCAAGCTTTCTTGCGCCAGCCTGGATTCAAACTAATATATGCTAACATTGAAGCTTTCATATAATGAGATTTAATCCTTGGTATGATATAAAGGACTTACCGGTTGGACAGGTCTAGTTTTCTCGTTTTCAGCCTCGGGTACTTCATGGGGAGAATGTCGTTTCTTCATGGACGGGCCTGCATCAGGATTTCTCATAGGGTCACGTCTCTTTTTGGCCTGCAAGGACTGTAGATCGTTTAAGTTACTAGCAACAGTGGCAAGACTGAAATGTCAAAGGTTTGGAAAACTTACAGTGGGCCACGGCGTTGGTGCAGCCGGATCATCTGGTGTATCGTATCGAAGGGCTTCTTGATCATAAGGAGAAGTGAAGAAGGAGTCAAACCATCTAAAGATTACGGCAAAGAGAGTCATACGTTGTACAATGCAAATCTTGTCCTAGAATTGAGCCTGCCAGACTCGATAATGTTGAGTTACACCAAAAAATGGTGTAAGAGGAATGACAAAAGCATCTTCCAGTAGCACTAAAATAGGAAAACCAAAGTAGGGATCTTCCATATCAGCCGCAATAGGATTTGAGTGTGCCCGTCAAGTGTTGTAGTGGTTGACAGAGTTGACCAAGAGCAGTGGTGCATCCTGGGTCAGCCCGAGATGGCGAGAGAAATGATTGGGAGCGTATAGCTCATGGTAGATCTTGTTGGGGTCGGGGAAATTCAAGTCCCCACAGGTGTGACTCTGGATAAAAATTCATCCTTTTCGCGTTACTTTGTTCAGGCGAGGGGAGGAAACTAGTCGCTGAGTCTGAAGCGGTATCAGGGAATTACCTCAATAGTATCTGATGGGAAGCCACTAAGCAAACAGGAAACCATGAAGCTTTTCTGGTAAGTAAGTGGATTGTCATGTTGAAACTTCACGAGTGTCCTTCCTAGGAGTACCCCATTTTAGAACGGTCGCATGTTCGGATGACGAAACACGGGGAAATAGACCTGTAACCAAACGTCTACTATCCATAGTGGACCAGGGAAGTTGAACTTCATTGGGTCCAAAGATATCCCTCGCAGGCTACAGTAGAGGCAGGCGAGGATAGATTGGGCGAGGCCAAACTTGGTACCCTATAACAGAGCTTCGGCGAGTGTGGTCCAGATTTTGTTGACTTTGCAAGAGGCTATACAAAAAATGTACTTGGATAGCCAATACTAAAGAAAGGGAATACCCCTTTGGGCTATTGGGTTTTCCTTGAAGCCTTTGAACTAGGCTAGGTAGAAGCCGGGTCGAAACTGGTTGGCTGTGTCGTTCGCAAGGTAGGGATCACCTTGTTTCCATACTGGGTTCGTGACAAGAATACCGAAAATGGTAGCCAGGTCGAGCAGGGTTATACTCATGTCTCCACAGGGGAAGTTAAAATAGTTGCATCTTGCATCCCAAAAACACATTACAACGGCAAACAGTGCTCGATTACCCCCTTTGGGTAAAGCAAAGCAGAGATTGATGAAGTGGGAAATGCCAGCCATTTCCTAGCGACGGTGGTCGAGTTGTTGGCTAGCAAGGTACCAAGTCCTTTCATTGGCAAAAGTCGATGGCCATTTACCCAATTGATAAAGGATGTCTTTGTGGTTCCATCATGTTGATGCTACTGGTGTTCTCTGGAAGATCAGGGCGGAGTGACAGAGGTCAGTGTGAAGGGTTTGGAAAAGGGATAGGTTGAAAGGCATCTGGATGAATGGACCCAATTGGCCCGTTGCATTATCGGACAGCTTTAGAGCGACGGTGGAGCCAGGATTCGTCCTTTTCGTGAAGGAGCACACCGTGTTTGCAAAAGTGTCAGCAACCTCTGAAGATATGTGAGGTTGGGGGTTGGCTTGATGAACATGTGGCATGATGTTGATCAAAATAGTTGGCTGGAGAAGAAAGTAGAAGAAAGAAAATTTGGTCAATCCAAGAGATTGAAGGCAGAAAAGCGTTTTGGGAAAAGAAATTCTGACAAATCGTGTGCGCTTAAACAGCGTTGCTTCATTAAGGGTGCGCCTTTTCAGAAACAAAACAAGCTGAAGTGGCGTCGCGAACGGGAATTACCATTTCACCCCAGACGACATGTCATAATTACAAACCTCTTTGATTGCATCTTGGGTTTATCTCGAGGCTTGAGGGACAATGTTTAGACCCAAAATAAACAGTCTTTATTTTTAAGGGTTTTATATTGTAAAAGGGTCAATATCGGCTGCCCACATGTGAAATAGCTGTAATATAAATCGGCCAACACCAGCGGGTACGCGAGAAACAAATAATTTTTTCTAAGGAGGGAAGGATTCCTAAGAGATCTTATCATCAAGTCTTAGATTTTGATTGAAAGACTTAAAAAGTAAGAATCCAGGCAATTAGAGTCATTAAGTGAGTCTAAATGCAAGAAATCTTAGGGTTACTACGACAAGGCACCATATTTTCTTATATATTGAGGAAATCTCTACGTAATCGAGATCCACGATCATACAAACTTTGCTCTCGACAAAATAACCTTCTCATCTCGAGTAACCCTAGCAATTGTTGATCAAAGAAGCCTCACCCAAATGATTGTGAGTATCTGGAGATTCAAGGACGCACCCCTGTGCTCTCAAAACTCGTCAAGGAAGTTGCTATGCTACACACTGAAAGAGTTTTAGAGTATCGATTTTCGTGGTTTGTCTAGAGACACAAAAGTTACGAAGTCCTAGGCCTACTAGGAAAAGGAGGTCCACCGGACGGGATCGGTGCTCTCCCCATCCATAACATCGCTTCTTAGAAGTTAGGTAGCGACCCATGCTACGATCAGCATTCTTCTGTCTCAAGGCAGTGGCACGCCAACGCACACATACATCACAGTCGAGGTAAAGAAACAGTTTGTGGACTTCTCAGAACCCTGGGAATTTTCGAGCCAAACACTCGTCTCGATAAACATTACGACTTTTTTGAAAGAAATTTCTCAAAAAACTTAATCGATAAAATTTCGATAAAAACCATCGATAAATACCGATGGTAAAAATTAATTATCATAGTTGATTAACATTTAATCAAAATAGCAAGGTAAATTTTAGGTCGGGATTTTACAAATTTTTATTTTCTCTATCTTGTTCCTTTTTCTTCTAATAGTTGCTTTTAAATGGAAGAACTTTGTATTCTTTTCCCCTAATTGTAGCCAATCTGCTTTCGCCGGGCCTTTTGAGCCCAGAACACTTTCTCCTCTTTGAACAAATTAGATAGATCGAGAGTGTTCTAGCTCATTGTTCTTCTCCTACAAAGAAATAGAGAGAAAAATTCATATTTTGGTTCTTAACAACATCAATTTCTTCCTGGAGATTCTTGATTCTCATAGAAATAAAAGCAAAGACATTTTTGTTCCATATCTTGGTTAGACTCATAAATTTATTTGTCAGAATAGAAAAATTCTTAACTGGATCCGGATCATGACAAGTACCCCAAGCAACATTGACCAGGTTCTTAAATTGAGGATGGCTTTGCCACATAGCCTCAAATTTGAGAGAACCTGATCTATTTGGCTTCATATGATTTATAGATAAGTAAACTAAGCTATATGTACCATTTATAAGCAAATTTATAGGCAAACTTCCATGTCAGGAAACATTGTAAAGCCACTGTTATTTGAATAGAATCTGTCAAGTTTTTTAAAAACAAGAATGTTATCTTTATGTTTGTTGGACCAAGTGAAAAGGACTCTTTTACTAGGAATGGAAATCATTCCATTTCTGTTCAAAAATATGTTGAAGTCAAGCATGTACCTAGTAAAAACAACATTTTCACCACTTTTTTCAGAGAGACAAGTAATTATGTTCATGTCACTAGCAATAAACTAAAGTTCATCATTTTTAGGATTAAGTCTTGAGATTAAATATTATAAATCTTTTTTTTTTTGGAGGTACGCACAGATAAAAGTCATGTAAAAGCCATTAACAATGCTCAAGTTTGAAATAAAACAGCGCATGAATCTATCGTGATGTAAAATTACATTAACTGTAGTGATTCTAGATTTCCAGCAAAAAAAATTCCAACATTTTGTCGCAGAGCGAGAACAACAAGGTGTTGATCGAAAGGTAGTATTCGATCAATATTATCTCCGAAACTAGTTGATGCTCTCGTGTCAAATACACACAGCACATCCAAAACATAAGTAGATACATTAACGAAAGTGGTTGAGGTCTGAATATGGATTCATTTGGACATGCGCGCTGATGGCACTAGTCTGGTAGACCTTGTTAATTAAATCTATGAACTAAATAATCTTCTTTGGAAAGGTATGTAGATCTTGGATCTTTGAGAACCCATCAAAGTGTCGGTAGGGTAAGCATTTCATTTGTAGTCTTCAATCAATTCCAAAGCCTTATTAGGCTTTTGACGAAGATTCTGACTCTTCACACGCTTGATCCTTTGTCAGTTTGTCCTACATACATTATGCATGAATCCTGATGTACTGAGCATCTCGTGCCTAGCTATTATCAAACTTTAGCATCGATCAAATGTGTGTCCTAATCAATATCTATCAATTAGATGTTAGTATGTGCCATTTCAAGGAAAAAAGTGACGACAAGGGAAGAGTCTGAATTTTCGTCGATATATCAATATGATGTCCGAACTTTAAAATCTATCAAAGTGATGTCTAAATTCTCAAAACTACATTTACGTGATGCCTAGAATCATTTTCCGTCACAGCATCGTCTATAACGATGACGTACCTTTTTTTTCAGAAACAGAGAGGAAAAGACTTTAATACACTTACAATTTATATATTTTTTTTAAAAAATCTTGATTTTTTTTTCCTTTGATAGTTTGAGAATTTGGGCATTACTTTGATAGTTCTTAAAGTTCGGTTATCATATTGACGACTCTGCCAAAGTTCAGACCCTGGGAGAGACTTTTTTTTTCTGGGAGTTCCTCTCTATCTCTCACTCGTCGTCGAGCTTGCCGAAGATGAACAACCCAAAACGGCGGTATGGGGTATCAATCTCTTCGTTTCAGTCCCCTCTATATTTTTCCCATAACCCCAACGTACACTCATCTCTCATATTTTTTTACTCGAATTTGGAGAGAAATGTTCGAAATTTTCAAGAATCCTAAAAATTTGGGGTCGATTGATTCGGCATCAATTTGGCCAAGGAGACATACTGAACTCGATAACCCTCTTCCTTGTGAGTGTTTACATACCAAGGACAAGCTTTAATTCAAATTGAGGAGGGAGAATCGACAAATTGAAGATTTGGGGATTTTTTGATGTTTTGGATTTAAAAGGTAATTCAATGAGTTCTATTTAGAATTAGACTTAGGTGTAGTTAAGAAAGTTGTTATTAGTTTAATTTTGAATAGGTTTAATTTTTGGTCGCCGAAATTTAGAGCGTCGCCGCAGACGGCGATTTCCGGCGGTGCATCCAACTGATATGTTTTGGCAAACGTTTAATGTCGTTTTGTTCATAAGTACGTACTGATTTCATTGAAGAGATTATCGAATTAATGGGACTTAGTTTGATTGAGACTTAGACTTTATCAGAATAATAATAATACGATTAGTTTCTAAATTTGTTGGAATTTCAAAAATCATGTAGTTCGAGAGTGCGATATTTTCGACGGGGTAATGAGCTTAGTTATTCAATTTTTTGGGTGGTTCGTTTTTGGTGAGTTCGACGACGAGTAAGAGATTGAGAGGAATTCTCAGGGAAAAAGTCACTCCTAGCGTCTGAACTTTTACCGAGTAGTCAATATGATGCCCAAACTTTAAAAACTAATAAAGTGATGCTCAAATTCTCAAACTATCAAATAAAAAAACAGAAAATTAAATTAAATTAAAAATAGGAATTAATTTTATTTTTTTTTAAATAATAAGGATATTAAAAAAATTTCCTCTCTATTTTTTTTTAAAAAAAAAATTGGCACGTTATCGTTATAGACGGTATTGTGACAGAAAATAACTTTAGGTATCATGTAAATGTAATTTTAAGAGTTTGAACATTATTTTAATAATTTTTTAAGTTGGATGACTATTTTCATTTTCTACTTAGGTACGTAATGAACCAGCTATATATATATTAATCTCGATTCAGTGCCATACAATTGGTTGAGTTGGTTCGACCTTAATTTGTCATATTTGAATCCAACGTCACCGTAGAACTTATATGAAAGCAGACAACTTGTATTGTATAGCGATCGATGACGTACTGTTAATTGGTAACGCATTTGGTCTAATCAATATGTATGTAACAACAAGCTTTGCTCGAAAACCATTTTATACCAACAACAATTAATGGGCATGCATGCTTCTCGATCACTACTAATTATGAAGTGTAAGTGCATGACGAATTCAATTAGACTGGTCTTAACGTTTAACTTCATTACTTTTTGTACAGCATTTGAACGAAAAATATCTCAAGTACAAAACTACAAATATACAATAATCCGAGAAATTAATCGACTGCCTTTTATTTAGAGGCTCAAAAGTTAACCGAAATCAGGAACTCATATATAACTATAAATTTTGAATAGATGTAATTAATTACACTTAATTAATAGTGATTTAACACAATAAAGATTATTTCGACTGTGTTAAAAATTTGGGAAAAAAAAAAGCATATCATCGTTTGATTTGTAGTGTTAATTATCAAATTAATTTTTAAACTCATTAAGAGAAACAAAATATTGTTATATATTGAAGAAATTTGGTTGATAAATGTAATTTAATGTTTAGCTTTACTACCTTAATTTGTTTATTAAATTAGTGAAAATAAAACAGCTCTTTTAGGTGTATTATTCTAAGCCACATGTTGTTTTCTTTTATAACAATTTCAATGTCCATCATCAAGTTTAATTATAATTTTTTTATTTGACACGGTTAAATGAGATTTTTGGTTACGCCACTGATGAGGACTAAATGAATTTTTAAGTTTGAATTATCAATCCAAGATTAGATGGTTAGATTCATGAATCATGAATATTTTCTGCAAGTTTCATTCAAAATGAGAGGTATTAAAACATTCATAATTTTGACTTGTTATTTATATATATATTAAATATGAAAAATAAATTTGACAAAGAAGTTGGTTCTACGAAATTGATCTATTAATTTAATTTTGTTTCATACTTAATACTTATCAAGGACATGGAAGAAATTTTTTAAATGTGAATCACAGTAGCAATCATATGCTACTCTTATTAAAAAAATATTTAAAAAAGCCACATGCTACAATCTCAACGGTTTGAGTTCTGTCAACTTTGACTAAGCTCACAATAAGCTCAACGTATCCAATCTGAGCTTCTCACCCCCCCCCCCCCCTAAACATTCGTCGTTGTCGGCCTCTTCTCTTAACACCTAGTGAGATCGCTATTTTCAATGCTACAAGCTCTCTTACCTCGTCACCGACGTCGTCTGTCAACACCAAGGACGATGACTACCTCGCACGTCAACATCGACATCCTCGCCTTCACCCAACAATCTCGGTGTTCTGGTCACTTCGAAGGGCATCCCCAACGGCCAACGCCCTCGCCCTCGTCTCCCCCTCAAGCGTGAGCTCTTCCCTTCGATTTGGCCCCGGTCACCTCGACTGCGATCCAAAATCGACGGCCCAAAAATTTCGAGGAAAAAAAAAAGAAAAACAAACTAAATGATTCAGATCCACCCAGAAAAAAAAATTGTTATAATAAATTTTATTTAATTTGATTCCTTTTTACAAAATAAAAATAGGAATATTCTAAAAAAATTATACGAAATTTTTCACGAAATTTTTTTGGCATCTGTGTTATGCTAAAATTATCAAATTAAAACACGGAAAACAATTCAAGACCAAATGCTTCTTTCGATTATCACTCATTCAATATAATGAAATATAATTATTTGAAACATCTACTAATAGTTAAATAATAAAAATCGAAAAACTAACTATACAATTAGATCTTTGGATTATTTCTAACCTCCCAAAAAACTGTTGAGCCAATTCGGTGATTATTTTGAGCTCGACCAAAATACTCGATTATTATTTTTGAATAAAATTATCGATTTGATACACTCAAAAATAAAAAATAAATATCTCGATCATAGAAAAAATTATTTAAAAATATGCACGGTCATATTATGGTGCCTATTATCACTTAAAATGTCTTATATTAGGAAATCACACTAGTGTTGTATAACTTGTTGAATTCATTGAACTAATAAGACCCTTCGAAAATAAAAATATTTTAATTTAAAACAAATGGAATATTAAAAAATAGATTGTAGGATGGGGACATAGAACTATTGTATACGTAGTGTACAAATTTTAGACGGTTTTGTCATCGTTTGGACCTCGATCCCTGGTTTTGTCATATAACTAGAACTTAAGTCTTAACGGCTAACTATACTCTAAGAAATTCTATGATAATTTTGACATAATTTTCTTTGAAAACTAAACAACCCACCGACGAAAGTACTTTGATGGTGGCATTTAATACATCTTTGAAAATCTCTCAACGAGGCCTACAACTTGTATAACTGACCCAAGGTCTAATTCGACGGCGTGTGGCCGGAATTCACATAAACAGGCCGAAAAATGTATCTCCTGCAACCAATACCAATGGCGGCGATTGACCCCTCAACAACTTGCTCTCCTCGAGCCCTACCATAACACTAAACCTATGCACTCTAACTCGGCACCAATTCGCTGGAATTGGCGTCGAAATCCACGGCCCCAAAATTGGCCGAAAAATGCACATTATCGAAACTCCATTGTCAAATCGTGACGAAACTCGATACTACCACCAATAGACTCAAGAGAGGGAGAGCTCCACAGCCCTCCAACCCCGTGACCCTACCTTGTCGGAGAACCGCCGAGCCCAACGGCGATTCCTCATAGGTTAACCCGAATCGAGTAGCCCCATAAACCCTGTCAATGCCAAAAATAATCACCGCACAACATAAAGGAAGCTCCAAACCCTACCTGTTCTGACAGCAAAGATGACCAGAAAATGGCAAATTACGACGGGTCGAGTCAACGGGAACGCGGGTCAAATTTTGGGCAAAACAGATCGAGCCCGATCTAATTTCTGGTTAAGATTTTTTTTTAAATTGCTATTTATACCCCTAAGCTCCTCAAAAGATCAACGGCCCAAAATCAATATGATCAAGATCCAATGGTTGTGATTAAACCGACCTAAAGAATTAATTTTTTTCATATTTTTTTCTACCGACTTCCGATAATCACTAAAAATAACTTTCTTAACCAAAAAATTTCCCAAATTTTTTAATGAGCTCAAAATTATATACTCTACAACTTCCATGAAGAAAGTAAAATCAAATTCTCTTCTGATAAAAAAGTTGTTAACAACATAATCAACGTGACTAATCCGCGCTAAAACTTAAGACGATTCGATAAGTGCGTAATTTCAGTTCGGGTCGCAAAAATTCACCCCCCTTATAAAAAATTTGTCCTCAAAATTTATTTATCTGCTAGAAAAGATGAGGGTACTACTCTCTCATATGCTGGTCTGGTTCTTAAGTGGCTTCTTTTACTGCATGATTCCTCCATAATACATTCACTAAAGGAATGGTCTTATTCCGGAGAACTTGCTCTGTAAGGTCAAGAATCTCCACTGGTTCTTCAATATAGACCAATTCCTCATGTAACGGGATATGTTGGGGCACAATGACATGAGAGGGGTCGGAGATGTACTTCCGTAACAAAGACACATGGAACACATCATGAACTCGTGCTAGTTCTGATGGCAATTCCAAACAATAAGAAACATCACCAACACATTCAAATATCTCATATGATCCGATGTATCGTGGCTGAAGCTTGCCACACTTTCTAAATCGTATTACTCCCTTCCATGGCGATAATTTTAAAAATACTGAGTCACCAACTTCGAACTCTAGATCCTTCCTCCTAACATCTGCATAAACTTTTTGTCTATCTTGGACAGCCTTTAACTTGTCTCGAATGATCTGCACATTCTCTTTCATTTCTTGCACAACATCTGGACCAATAAGGCTTCTCTTTCCTACCTTGCTTCAGCACAGTGGGGTCCTGCACTGTTTCCAGTATAAGGCTTCATATGGTGACATTCCAATGCTAGAGTTAAAACTGTTATTATAAGCAAATTCCATAAAATGGAGGTACTTATTCCATTTTCTGAAAATTACAATACACAGAATCTCGGTATATCTTCCAGCGTTTGAATTGTTCTTTTGGACTGGCCATCCTTTTGGGAGTGAAAAGTTATACTGAATCGTAACTTGGTTCCCAAAACTTCCTACAAAGCTCTCTAGAACTGTGAAGTGAAGAGGGAGTCTCGATCCAAGATAATAGAAATGGGCACACCATGTAGCTTCACAATCTTCTGCATATACAACTGAGCTAGTTTGCTCAAAGAAAGCTTCTCTGTGACTGGTATGAAATGTGCAGACTTCGTGAAGCGATCCACAACTACCCAAATACATGTATGACCTTTCGATGTACAAGGTAACTTGTATACAAAATCCATAGTAACATGCTCTAGGCCATTTCAAAATCGGGATCTCTAGACATTGCATTAAGCCTGAAGGTTTCTGCTGCTCCGCCTTCACTTGTCAACAAATGGAAAAAAAAAAGATTCCGTTAGATTTGAAAGTCCATAATATTCATAAGCTGATATGTGATCTAATCCTAATCCCCGAGATATTATTCAGTGACTATACCCATTGACCTAGATTCATAATTAAAGATATATATATATATATATATTCTTTTCACTTAGGCATTCCTTTTTCTGTCATTTCTAGGGATAGGGAATTACACTAACTTTTCAGTCATATTTTGATATCTCCATCGTTCACTTTTTAGGTTCTAACGTGTAGATCACTTCTGCAAATTTTCAACTAAAATGATTATCGTTAAGGCATTCAAAACTGCAATTGAAATTTATAAGTATGAACAGTTCAGCTTTGATAGATTTGGTTCATCGCTTGATTTAATCCAGTTTAATACCTTAACGATCACCATTTAAGCTCAAAATTTACAGAAATGATCTACACATTTGGACATAAAAAGCGAATGATGGAGATGTCAAAATGTGACTGGAAAGTTGGTGTAATGCCTTATCCCTAAAAATGACCCCAAAAAGGTATCTCTGAGTGGAAGGGGTCTATATAATATAGGAAAAATCTATGGTGGGAGTGACTATATTGTAGATTTTATTCACTAATTTTGTTGTTATTATTGTAAAATGAGATGATTTTTTAGTAATTGCATTCAAGTTTTTTGTAAATATTCCAACGAACACATTTTTACAAATTTGAGAACAAATCCTTGTCAATGTTGTATTTTAATTTTATTTTTGTAAATGATATTAAAATTATCATAATTTTGTTCTAAATATAATAATTTCTAGTTTAAAAAATTATAATTTTGTTCAACTAATTGTAAATAAATGTTTAAGGTAGATCTCCCCTACCATAGTCTTATATATATAAATACATATATATATATAACAATCAAGCTCAAAGCTATGGTGAGTGATAAGCTCAAATTCACCACCATGAAGATGAGTAAGCCAAACTCAGCTATGTGTCAACTTCTCATACTTCTAAAATATTAAATTAGTTAATAGTAAAAACAGCTATAATCCATTCTTTTTCTCCTATTCCTTCCTGCAATTACCCCTATATTTTCAGTTGCTCGTCGCCGATATCCATCTACCTCAGAGAGAGAGAGAGTACCTTCTACTCTTCTCAATACTGAGGTAAGATCACTGCAAGTGAGCAACTATGAGGGAAAAAGAAAGAATCGGTGCCCAAATTCTATATATAAAGAATATGGGCGGTTGGTCTTTCTTTCAAATAGTTACGAACTTACGATTCATGTCTTTCATGGGATTGAGTTTGAACAAAGTTCTATAGACATTGAGATATGTGGTTTTACTCTCATCAGTTGAATGAAAATTTTGCTTCTTGTCTTTGTTAGTCACAATTGTTATTTCAGCAAACACTCCACCCACTTCGTCGTCGCCACCTGATAATTAGAAAAAATTGGATGATATTTATGTTCAATTGTTTCTTTTTCATTTGGATTACATCTCACATATTTAAAACCTGGGAAACTGGTTCTAATCTTATTACTCATCTCTAGTCATCGAGTTCAATTCGAGTCGTCATCATTTTAGACTCAAAAAGCTCAACGATTCTCTGATCTTTCAATCTCTTCCCTTCCAATTACCTCCGTGCTCTAATGCTCCATCAGTTAATCATATTGCAACTGTTCAAATACGGATTTTTTTTAAGCAGCAACGGATCTAAATGGTAGGCTACTCGGGCAGCAACCCAGGTAGATTTGAAGAGGCAGGTAAAAATTTATATGGCAAGAGATAGAAAGACATATCCAAGTGCTCAAGCTTGCATGTAGGCTCTACATGTAATTATGCAGTTTGGTCTGGGTTTGATTCTCCTCATCTTGAATTCAATCACAAGCTCTTGTCTTCCTTTGTTTTGGTTGAGTTCTTTTATTTAATTCATTTTTTTCTTCCATATCTTTCTGACTTTCTTCTTTAATTTTCTTCTGCCTTTGTTTTGGTTTTTTTGGTTTATTATCTTCTCTTTTTAATGATTTTATATTTTTCTTTACAATTTATTGTTTTCAAATTGATTTGCTTATAGAGTTCAAACCTTTTAATACCTCTTAATGTTGAAAGACATATAAAGCTAGAAATGTTTATATCATAATAAAATATAATATTATATTGCGAATTTTGTGACTTGTTTCGTTATAAACCTTCAAAAAAAATTATCCGTTACATAATACGTATAACCCTCCCAATTTTGAGATTTTTTGATCCACCCCTATTTTTAGGTTGATGATTGTGAGTTATATTGGCTTTTCGACCCAGTAAAGAATTTTTTTTTACCTTGACCCATGTTCTCTTTCTGTCGATGCTTCTAGACTGCAATGAAAATGAAGAGAGAAATTCAATCGCAAATGATAAACTGACAAGAGGAAGAAGATGGGCAAAATAGGCAAAGCAATATAAAAAATAATTAAGTTTATAAAAGAAATAAAAATTGACACAGCCATGTGTAACTAAGAGAAGTGGAGTTTATTTGAACACATAACTGAGTTTAGTTCACTCACTCTCGTAATGAGCGAGCTTATCACACCTTAAAAAAATTTAAGGTCTCATAATTTGGTGCTTCGGTCTCGAGTCTCATTTTAATTCGCTCAGTCTTTAAGGTCGAAACTCAACTTAACTTTAACCGAGGTCGGGTCGGCCCAACCTTTTTTAAAATATGGTAGGGTTTGGGCTATACATTTAAAGTCTAGTCCAGCCTCTCGGTTCAGCCCATTTGAGCATCTTCGGCCTAACACAGCCTCGGCCTTATAAGCCTCATCAAACCCAGCCTCTTTTCAAATAAAGAAATTAATTAATATATAAAAATATTTATATCACTTTAAGGCGGATTAGCTTTAATGGGCGGGGTAAGGCTTATAAATTGTGACATCGGTCCAGTCCAGTTCAGCTCAACCTTGTTATGTTTAATTGTTGACCAAGCTCAACCTAGCTCAACTGTAAGCTCTAATATAGGCCGAAATCAGTTCAACCCAATCCATGAACCTAAAATTTTAGGTAGTAATTTAATGTACGCCATGCAAGGAGGGATATAAACATGTACGTACGATTTTCAAGAGCTACTCAGAAAGTTAGCAGCAACCTCAACTAGCTAGCTAGGGTTTAATTTTTATTATCTGTCGGCAAATAACTGGGGCCCCACTTTTTCTCTGGCCGACAAAATAGTAAGAATCTAAGATACGGGAGGTTTCTTCATTTCTGGGGATATATTCGGCATATAAATAAAAGAGACGCCAAGGCCGGCCATCCATTTTCTAGTTTAATTCTATTCATACAAACTAGCTAGCAAGCAAGCAAGCTCGATCAAGCTTAATGAGCATACTGCTCACCAGCAAACATATGTAATCAAGACTAATGTACGGACAAATCTTCTGTTCTTTTTCATACAGACAAATCTTTTCTTTGTTGAGGTGGGTATGTATGGTACTCGGATTTATTATTATAATATTAAACTAGAGGCTCGATCTTAAGGCTTCCAGTTTACACACTAGTTTCGTGCACCTTTGATCTAAATAGGATTTATTTATTTCTTCGAAGGGTTTGCAGCGTACCTTTAAGTTTTGAATTTTTTATCAATAAAATTGTACAATATAAGGGAACATAAAATTTATATCTCATAAGAAGATAAATACTTAAAATATTATCAGATAACTCGATTAATAGTATTCTTGTTGTAGATAAAAACGCGTTATTCATGCTTAACTAAACACAACATAATTAATTCATATAAATATTTTGTATTACTGTATTAGTTGTAGTTATAGAATACTGAGGTTCACTAAACAAGTTTCAGATTCCATATATTAATTCATATAAATATTTTGTCTTTGATCAATACTTCTAGTTTGTGTATAAATGAGTCAGTATTTTTGTGGTATTATTTTTGAATCATGTTGTGTTTACGTACTAATACATATGGTCATTAATACATATAGCCAGTTATGCTCAGTGAATTTCGGAAGCCAGAGGATTTAGCCCGCAGACAATTGTCACTTATTACAAGCTAGAAAACTGTTGAGATTAATACGTAATTAGTTTTTTTTAAGTAAGAACTTGTGGTTATCTCTAAGTCTCAATTAATGAAATGATAGAATATAAAGGGGGAGACATAAAACCTCAATCCCATAAGAAGATAAACACCTGAAATATTATCAGGCGACTCAACTAATACATTGTATCATAAACACCATTTAGCGAATAGTGCATCATTGGCTACTCCATTTGCTTTACAAATAAGGCGACACAACACCGGAAAGACAACGTGACAACAGCGACGCATAAATTCAATATGAACAGCTTTTCAATTATGTTGCCAACAAAAATTATTGTCGGCATTATATCTCATTCTGCCACTAGGAGGGTGCGTCCATGTAATGAACCAGGGAACGTCCAAACCTAGAGCAGACAAGGCACCAAGGGTGCACAACCCAGGACAAATCTCACTCATGCTTACCTCACAAGAGTATAGGCTTATATTTCAAATAACTACTAATAACATAAAAGAAAAGATAATTAAATTTAAACATTTAAGATAAACATAAACCTAGACTAGGGTTTTAACCCAGGCCCATTCTTGAAGCCCACCAAGCAGTAGGAAAGCAGCCTAGCCCTTCTTCACTTCAGGAACAGCCGCCAGCCTCCATTCTCCTTCCCTCACTCCTCCGCTATTCTCGCCTTTGATTTCTGGCCATGCAAATGATTCAAATAACGCTGCCTGGCTGTATACATAATTAGTTATATGTGGTAAGATTACATGGCTAACGTACTATAAATCAACATATTCACCACCAAATGATAACTTGTGTTTGTTTTATATCAACATTGCATATTTGAAATGGTCCACTGAATCAAATACATGATCTTAGCTAGGGAAACTTAATTGCTGAAGGCCGGTCTTGAATTCTAGCTAAATAAGACAAGAAAAATGTTCCGATCGCGAGGAGGTCAGCATCTTCAAAAAAATGGTACATGCATACAGATCAACTGTCGATTACCGAGCTAGCTAACCCTCTTGGGGGCCGGGGGTCTTGGAGACTTTAATGGTGATCGACCGTGTGGATCACTGATCAATTAGCAGCTACACACTATTATAAAAAAAAATCCATCGGATGACGGTCAGGCAGCGTTATTTAAATCATTTACAGTTGTCATCTGAAATAAAATCAGATAACATATAGTATCCGTCATTACAGAAAAGAAAAGCTTTATTATCTAACTTATACAATAGAAGGAAATCTATTGTCTTCTGAAATAATCTCTATCGACATCACCTAACTAAATTCTGTTGACAAATTATAACTCAGATGATAAATAATAACATATATCATCTAACTTGATAAAAAAAAAATGGCCATCTTTCGAACTTAAAATTCATTTAGATGACACCTTGAAAAATTAGTCATCTAAATTACATTTCAGATGACAAAATTGATCAAAAAATGTAACTCAAGATGCATTTAGATGATAGAAGTAAAAAAATTAGTACTGTGAGGCTTACTCATTGTTGTCAAATTTTCCTTTATGTTTCAGTTTTTTTGTTTTTGTTGTTGTTGAAATTATCAGAAAACACATAAATATGGTAATCTCATTCATTTGCAAACAAAAGAACATTTTCATTCATACGTAGTCATTCCAAAATCTTATAGTTCTATAACATAATTCTAAAAAAAATCTAACAAACTAGTGAATTATGCACAACTTTTTGTCGTTTACTTTCAAATTTGGTCCGTAGCTTGGTCCATTTTCTTCAAACAAGGCTTGCATACCTAGTTGCATCTTTCTCAGTTCTAAAATGCACAGGATCAAGGCCCTTGTAATCCTCCCAACACCAGTACACTATCCTTGTAATCTTTCAGCAGTAATGGATCAAACAACGCCTACACAGCCCAAAAATGCAAATCACTTATAAAAAAAACGCAATGCACCATCTCCCTTTGTGCAACAAAATTAGGTTTCAGTGTCAATTAGTCTTGTCCAATTCTTCATGCAATACACGGGTTTAACTTTCTTCATTACTGTAACGTGCAACACTATGATTCCTTGCTGCATTGAGTAATGAAGAAAGTTAAAAGACTTGCAAATATATTTGTTGCACCTCAACTGTTACATATATAACAGACGAACATTTATCTTCTATAGGCCAAAGTGAACTATTTTTGAGTTTGTTATGCTTACAGTATTCTTAAAGCAATGATCGTAAGTGCATAGTTTCTTTGTACCTGAGAAGCTTGGTTAACATAACATTGTTTCCCATTAGACGATGCCAAAGAAGAGCACTGTAAAGGCAAACACACATTAGACTGCAAACATATGGCACAAAAGACTTAACCACCTTTTAAAAGAAAGACTAAAGTCTCTTATTCAAGCAAAAATGCTACCAGAATTAGATTTCTCTGATTTAAACGAATAGGTGGAAAACTGTAAAGGGAAAATGGCTAACTTAACAAGGAAATGTGCATATAGGACCAGTAGTCTATTAGAGTTAATTCATACTGATATTTATGGACCCTTCAGAATGCAAACTATATGTAAAAACATATATTTCATTACATTTATAGATGATTTTTCTAGGTTTTGTCACATTGAGCTATTATCAGAAAAAACACAAGCTTTAGAAGCTTTTAAAATCTTCAAAACTGAAGTTGAGCTTTAGCTTGAAAGGACGATTAAAACTGTAAGATCTGATAGAGGAGGAGAATTATATGGAAGTTATACTGAAAATTGTCAACATAAGGGACCATTTGCCTTATTTCTCCAAGAATAAGGCATTAAAGCCCAACATACAACTTCATACACAACCCAACAAAATGGAGTGGCAAAGAGAAAGAATAGAACTATTTTAGGCATGGTTAGGAGCATGATGTGTACCTCTGACTTACCTAGATTTCTTTGGGGTAATATTTTAAGAACGAAAAATTATATTTGTAATATAGCCCCAAATAAATCGTTACATAAAGACAATTGAAATAAGCAACTTATTGAAACTTAAGCTAAATTTATCATAAAGCAACTACATAAAGCTCAATTAAACTTAAATACAATTGAAATAAGCAACTAATTGCATTTTGACACGTAGTACATGGAAAATCCGACTATGAATTGTTTAGTCTTAGATGCATACCAGCTGATCGCTTTTCTTTTGTTAATCTCATGACTAAAACAAGTATTATAGGAGAGGTCTGTTTAGGAACATGATCAAAACCCCTCAATCATGCAAGGCTGGTAAAAAATATTGATAAACCGTACAAGACTGACCTCACGAGTCCAAATCAATCATCTATGCTTTCATAATGAAATCAGAGAGAGGTGAGAGGGCCCCCCTCACCCTGCTACATATCCATGACCCACTCTCCACATTGATGAACTTCACAGGTTTAATACAACCCCATTTTGGATTCATATGTATGTATGTAACATCTCACTATTTTCTCTATATATCTAGCTGGCTAATTAATACTTATTAGAATATTAATGCTGCCTACTAGTTCTACGGTTCTACCTAATTTCGTTTCTTTGGTGTTGATCTTTGAGCAGTTTTTGGGTAGGGCGGTCTTGCCACGTGTCCATGAGGCCGTCGAATAACAGGGAGTGTAAAGGGTATTTGCTGGTTTTCGCCCCCCACTAGCAGGGGTGGTTTGGGTATGATTTTTGGGTTTTGAGTTTTCTTATTTGCTGGCCCTATTTTCCCTACCAATTCTTGTCCCTACCCAAGAACTGGCCTCGATCTTGTTCTCCTTAATTTTTGCAAGTGTTTTGTCACCAACACTCACAAATTAAAGTCACAATGTACTCTTGCTTAATCAAACTGCATAAACGTAGTTCTTGATGTTAATTGACCAAAATTAATTACAATTATGAGAATTAAACTTAGCTATAATATGTCATACGTTAAGTGAGCGATCACATAGAGTTAATGGTACAAAAGTTACAATTACGTTTGATAGAACAAACATTTGACAGTTATTTCATCGATGAAGATTTGAGAGCTGCCGCATTCCCTTATTTCAAGAACAAACATTTGAAATGCAGCATTGCAGCTGATCGACACAGTGGGTAGAGGACTGCGGCAAAGGTAAAAGAGAAGACACAATGCGGGTAATCCAACAAGGATTGCTTTTAAGGCAAGAGACAAAATTGCATGTAGCAGCTGGCCATCATTGAAAGGCTGAACAAGAATTTAATTTTCCCTCTTTAACTCATCCATCGATTACAAAGCAGCAGAGATGGATCGAGTTCCTGCGGATCAAAGAAAACTAAGCATCTGAAAGCTAGCTAGCACACCCAGGCCATCTGCGCCATTCTGCGTCACAATCTCTCTTTTCCTATTAGCTTTCCAATCATGCAAGACTAGCAAAGACCAAATTATCAAAACTTGTTTCTTCATTAAGCTAGGTTAACCTATTAACTAATTACCCAAATCTTACTAGCTAGCTAGCTAGCTTATCTGACGGGGACCCATTTCTGTGCTAATGTGCTTAATTATATCAAACAATAGTACGTGCCATCATATTCTTCCTCCCATCCCATATAATACACCTTGGTCTTCAGCTACCTTTCCCTCACTCTCCTGCATTTAAACATAAGTCCCCATTTATATATATTCCTTTTTTTTCCTCTCTACTAATTTCTATCGATCTTCTCCTTCCAATATTCATGGCTTCCTTACTTCTCTTCCTCCTGATTCTTCTTGTACCTTCAAGCAATGCTGACTGGCCACCATCACCTGGATACTGGCCAAGTACTAAATTCCGGTCTATGAGCTTCTACAGAGGGTTTAGAACCCTTTGGGGTCCTCAGCATCAAAGCTTAGACCAAAAGGCATTAACAATCTGGCTTGACAGAACCACAGGTCTCCGCTCGATCTCACCACCCATTCACTTAATTATTTCACTTCATCGATCAGTTAAGTAATTTCTCGCTAAAGCTAGTGTCTCACTTTACTGCAACAGGAAGTGGGTTCAAGTCGGTTCGACCATTTAGATCCGGCTACTTCGGTTCCTCCATTAAGCTTCAACCTGGTTATACTGCAGGAGTTATAACAGCTTTCTATGTAAGATCACTGGACTTCATTACGGTTTCAACGTACTGTATAAACTTTTGTTAACTGTGTTAATTGGTTAATCAAATCTGTTGCAGCTTTCAAACAGTGAAGCACATCCAGGGTATCATGATGAAGTAGACATTGAGTTTTTGGGGACTACATTTGGGAAGCCCTATACATTACAGACCAATGTTTACATCAGAGGAAGTGGAGACGGAAAAATTATAGGAAGAGAGATGAAATTTCATTTGTGGTTTGATCCCACCAAAGATTTTCATCACTATGCTATATTGTGGAGTCCTAAGGAGATCATGTAAGTAATTTTGTTTTTGTGATCGAAGTTTAAGCTAACCACGCTTTAATGATATAGTGACATTCCTGACGTACATGTTTGCCAATTTCTACCCTTAATTGCTATATAATTATCCGACCATACCAATAAAGGCTGAAAGACATCATATTCCTGTCTGAATAAGCCAAACTGTGACACATGGGGGTCGTTCGATTACATATTTAATTTCAATGTCTCATGATGAGTGTGGAACTGACCACGATAAACATATGCCGATGACGCGATGATGTTAAATCTGAAAATTAGTACTAAGATATAGCCAGATAGGAGGAGTAAAACAACTTGTCCAAATTGGGGATATATATATATATCACATTATAGCTCATGTAGCATTCCACAATGTAGTCGTATGATACTGTGCATTTCTGTTGTTTTGCATTATATAAGTTGAATATAAATGTGTTTATTGTGTATCTTGTAATTAAGGTGATTAATTGAGATGTAAATAATGATAAAAGAATCAATAAGGATATAAATAATTTAGTTGGTTATAGATATATTGACAAATTCTTCAAAAAAATAATAATGTATTGACAAAAACAAAAGAAGAGAATCAAATCTAATAGTACCAACCTATTGGGTTTCACTTGCTTTGCCACTAAAGGCAAATCATGATGCATTTTGCAGTAATTAAATTGATCATATTCAATATTGTACGATGATTACTAAATGTTGACTTTGTTGGTAGGTTATTAATTTGTCAAATAGCACCTTTATAAGATTCATATAATAATTCAGATGATTTATCTGTTACAGATTTTTGGTGGATGATGTGCCCATAAGGAGGTACCAAAGAAAGAGTGTTGCAACATTCCCCTTGAGGCCAATGTGGCTCTATGGCTCAATATGGGATGCCTCATCTTGGGCTACTGAAGATGGGAAATACAAAGCAGATTATAGATACCAACCCTTTGTTGCTAAATTTACCAATTTCAAAGCCGGCGGTTGCTCTGCCTACTCCCCCGCCTGGTGCCACCCGGTCTCGGCCTCTCCATTCCGGTCGGGTGGGTTGACCCGGCAACAGTATCGGGTCATGAAATGGGTTCAAGTCAACCATATGGTGTATGACTATTGCAAAGATTACAAGAGAGACCATTCCCTAACACCTGAATGTTGGGGCTAAATATCAATTTTCATTTTCATTTAAGTGCATTATCCTTTACTAGTGTTTTATTTCAACTTAAAAAATAAGTATTAATTGAATTGCCTTGAGATGGATCATCAATCTGAACGTCCAAGGCTTCTCCAAGAAAGAAAATGTGGAATTGGTGTGTGTTTCAGTTTTGCTTTCAAACAGAAAAAGTTAAAGGAACCATGGTTCTGGGTGATGTTCTAAGCCAAAAGAATGGAAGTCATGAGTTATGAGCAACTTGCTGTGCACTTGGTTTTAGCAATCTCAATGCTCTCGGAGCACTGGTCAATTTTCAATAGAAAAATTTGCACCAACACTGTCCGAACTCTTTTATGCCCACCAAGTTAGTATTCGGAGTGATCGATGTAGTACCTAAATCACATTTTTCGCTATATTCTTAGCAACTCCATTAATTTTTTGCTGCCGAAACATCAACTAATAAAAAAATGAGGGTAAGACCGTCATTTTGCCTTCATAATTCACCCAAATTTGATATGGGCACACAATGCTCCTCCACGAAGAGAAGAAACGAACCTTGAAATCGGTGCAGAGAAGCAAAGAGCGAGGAATGGTCGGGCTCGCCGCGGTCAGTGACGGAGGGATACGGGGGCCAATGTGGAAAAAAATATTAGTATATTATTATTATATAATATAAATATTATAATTTATTTGAAGTATATCTAAACTTTAATTACTGACAATTCAATCCGACAACTTTGTAAGAATATTATTATATTATATTTCAATAATAAAATCTAAATACTAGGTCAATTAGGATTCAATCTGTTACTAGGTTTAAGATTTTATGGTTTTTTTCTTTATAAAAGCTCTACCGTACCTGAGATTAAAATACAATCATTTTTATTAAGTTTATTAGATATGGAGAGATACTTCAAAAGAAAAGAAAAACTCTCTTCTTCTACTCCAACATCAGATGAGCAACCACCCACGATAATTCAAAAGAAGAATAGTAACAATCTGAAAAAGTCTCGTGCTGAAGATATTACAGAAAAGTATCCATCGGATCCCGTTAAACGCCCGCCAATTTCAAGTTATCATCCTAACATTCAAGAAGAAGTTCGAAGATATTATCTACAACAAGGCCCTTGTCGACCTAAAAATCATACTTTTCTTTTCACGGAATTTGAGGGACAAAAGAAGAAAAGAAGGTTTATTCGAGATTGGTTTATTGAATTTCCATATTGGTTAGAGTACAGTATTAAAGAGGATGCTGCATTTTGTTTATGTTGTTATCTTTTCAAACCAGTTGTTGAAGAACAAGGCGGTAGTGAAACTTTTATTGGTGCTGGTCAAGGATTCAGTAATTGGAAGAAGAAATAAACGCTGATATCACATTTTGGAGGATGAAATATTACTCATAATCAGGCTACGAGTAATTGTGATGCTTTATCAAACCAAAAACAACACATTGAGATTGTTGTGGCAAAATATACAGATCAAGATTGAATTGACTACCGTACTCGCCTAAGTGCATCGATTGGTGTTGTAAGAATTCTTCTAAAACAAGGGCTTCCATTTCGTGGTAATGATGAGTGAAAGTTCTTTTAATCGAGGAAACTTTTTAGAAATTTTGTAATGGTTGTGTGGTTATAATGAAGATTTCAAAGCCGTTACATTCAAGAATGCTCCAGAAAATTTGAAGTTGACATCACCTGACATTCAAAATGATATTGTAAGTGTTATTTCAACTGAAATATCCACTACTATTGCTAATTGGTGATTCTCTCTTTGTCCTTCTCGTTGATGAATCTCGAGATATGTCTTCAAATGAGCAAATGGCCATTATATTTCGTTATGTGGATGGTGGTAAAGTAATTGAGCGTTTTGTGGGAATTGAACATGTTATCAATACCAATGCAAAACTCTCAAAGAAGTTATTGATGATTTTCTTTGTAGACATGGATTAAGCATTTCTAGATTGCGGGGTCAAGGTTATGATGGAGCAAGTAATATGCGAGGCGAGTTAAATGGTTTGAAAGCACTTATTTTGAAGGAGAATGAATTTACATTTTATTTTCATTGTTTTGATCATCAGCTGCAACTACCTCTTGTTGGCGTGGCAAAGAATCACACAAATATTTCAGACTTTTTTGAATTAGTTGCTAACGTGGTGAATGTTGTTGGAGCATCGGCCAAAAGACGAGATATTCTCAGAGAAAAACATGGCGATGACATTCTAGAGGCCTTAAATAATCATGAGCTTTCAAGTGGACAAGGCTTAAACCAGGAAAGTAGTCTTAAACGAACTAGTGATACACGATGGAGCTCTTATTATGATACATTAATCAGCTTATCTAGAATGTTCAAATCTGTGATCGCAGTATTGGAAGTTATAAGGATTGATGGGGGAGCAAGTTCTGTTCAGAAACTAGAAGCAAGGGTCCTGATGGATTATATGCAATCATATGATTTCATATTTAGCCTATACCTGATGAGAAAAATACTCGGAATTACAAATGATTTGTCAAAAGCATTGCAGAGAAAAGATCAAGATATTGTGAATGCTATGAACTTAGTTAATGTATGCAACGAGCGATTAAAGACGTTGAGGGAGAACGGATGGGATGAATTACTCATACAAGTTTCTTCTTTTTGTGAGAAGTATCAAATAAGAGTTATAAGCATGGAGGATAGATTTGAACCTACAGGAAAATCAAAGCGAAATGCTCAAGTAATAACAAACTTGCATCATTATCTTGTTGATTTATTCTATGTTGTCATAGATAAACAACTTCAAGAGTTAGGTGATCGATTCAATGAGAAGAACACAGAGCTGCTTATTTGTATGTCAAGTTTGAACCCAAGTAACTCATTATCAGCTTTTGATAAAGAAAAGTGACAACATTTTGCCCAGTGTTATCCACGATATTTTTCTGAACATGAGATAGAGGTACTAGATGATCAACTTGAGAACTATATAGTAGACATGCGTTCCAACGTGAGTTTTCCGATTTGAAAGGAATTACTGAGCTTGCAGAGAAAATGGTTCATCGAAGAAAAGATAAAACATATCCGCTAGTTTACCAGCTTGTGACATTGGCATTGATTCTACTTGTTACAACAACAAGCGTGGACGGGGTATTTTCTGCAATGAATATTGTGAAAATTCGATTACGCAGCCAAATGAGTGAAGAGTTGATGCATGATTGTTTGATTTCTTATATTGAGAAATACATTTTTCTTACTATTGACGATGAAGTTATTATGAAACGTTTTCAGGATATGAAACCTCGTCAAGGACAATTACCCTTGTAATAGATAGTATTTTACAAACACTATTTTAATATTTTGAATTATTCAAATCAGTGTATTATTTTTATTTTTTAAGCTTTTCGTTTAGAGCCGCCCTAACCGAGAATCTTGACCGCGGTGATCTCTACTTCAACGTCGAGGCAAGAGCAGAGAGTCAACGGCGATGATGCGTAGCACTCTTGACCCCGAACGGATCTCCTCCACCTCCGCCTCCACCGCGACTCCCTCCCAAATTTGATATCGGCGTCGATACCCTCCAAAATATGCCTACATGGTCCTCGACACCAGAAGTTATATATCTAATCAATCGACAATCATCAATCAATAAAAACCCCAGATTAATTCAAGTCGATACATGTTTGGTAGCAAAAAAATCACTTCAAATCTGAGATATAACTGATTTCACTTCAAGAAGTTCCAGGAGCTCGTTCTCTTGCCCCGCCCCGCCATGGTCGATAGGCTCAAGTGGCGAGTACACCTCGCCGATGACTTTAAGCAGTGCCACGATGACTTCAAATCTGGGTCGCCCATCACTGCGTTGATTGACTACAAGAACGACGTCGTCTCTTCCCATGTATATCCATAGTCGTCGCCTTCGTCTCCCAGATCTCCTTCACCTTCGGCGAGTTTTCCACTGAATCCCTCACCTTTCGATAAGCTTGATAACAGACCTTGGGTAGCACTTTCAATAAGTTTCGAAATGTGAGGTTCTAGAGTGCAACGTTGCGGTAGTGAGAGGTCCTAGAGTGTGACGTAGAGGCTAAGAGGTTGCGTCCCGCGAGCCGAGGGGCGACGACAGAGGCGGCTCGATTGGAGGTAGCGGAGGCGCCGTTTCTCAGCCACATAGACCTAGATGCAGGCAACACAAGGAGGATGAAGGTGAGGGCTGGATCCGAACGCGGCGTGATTAGGTGAAGGAGATGGCGAGGCCGAGAAGGGCGGCGACGGAGGTGGGGCTGCACCTTCTTGGCTACTACTGTTTTTTCGCGCGTGCGCACACGCTCGAGAGAGAGAGAGTTGTTGGTAATAAATTTAAGGGGTATAGTTGACATTTCACACCAAAATAGATTTTTTATCGAGCCATGACGTGGCTCAAATTAACGTTTTTTCGATAAAAATTTGACAGAGATACTATGAATACAGTGAAAATATGATTTAAGTATTATATTAATCGTGAAAATATGATTTAAGTATTATATTAATCACTTTGAGAATGAGTACCGACTCGGTGTACATAGAAAAGTCCAGAAAAATTGGCAAAGAAGAGTCCAGAAATTTTAGTGCAAATTTCTCTTTTCAATAATACAAAAGCTTTTGTTGCTCTTGTTCAGCTTTGTATTTTTTTTTGTTCCATGTGTCTGAATGACTGCCATAGAAATTGGGGCACATTGTGATTGGTCATAATCCTAGCTCTGAAGCTGGTACTACCAGTAGTGTCCCAAGAGCAATTCTCCTATTGAGTCTCTGTGGATTTACTGAGTTAGTAACTTGGCTTAGTGCCACTTGTAATCTCAGATTCTCAGCATATGAATGCCACTTGAAAACTTGCATGCCACAAATTTGAAATTAAAAACAGGCCATTGCAGTCAAATATGGTGAAAAGCTAAACTAGCATTATAGCAGCACTACTGTATGTCTCTCCAATTATTCATCTCCTTACTGACACACCACAATAATTGGAGTTGTATTGCACCGCATCTACTTCAAGCATTCTTAGGCTCTTAGCAAAAAAAAAAAAAAAAAAATCTACTTCATGCTTTACAGTTACTAAAAAAAAAAGAAGAAAAAACTTAGTTGATTAGAAAAATATAATGTATATTAATGTGTGCAGATCTAGTTTAAATCTGCAGGGAGAAAACAGGAGAGCACATAGCCAAACGTTTTCAACTCCCAAAAGTTTACTTGGACAAGGAAACGAGTCAACAATGTATGTCAAAAGTCAATATTAACACATAACTGATAGAGATTGTCATGTAACATTAATAAACTAATGGAAGATTTATGAGGGTAATCTATATGGGAAGATCTAAAAGTATAAAACTACTGATTAGAAAAATTTGTCTGAAAAAAAGAGTACATGAATTTTCATGATTGAAATGACATGCTAACCAAAAGTGACATGACATATCCAACTAACCACAATTCAATGCCTTTCAGAGGAACCATAGCTAGATGTGTTACCCAGCTTGAAGCATTTATACATTTTAGCTGCATACACAAGAGGACACATAAGTCTTACGGACTCTTACCTGTTTGGTCATTTCATATTAAGCAGATCATGTTCATTCTTGCACAGACAGTTGTAAATAAGACCCACATGTTAATCTACAGGGAGCATAAAACAATTCTTACTGGGGAGATTAATGGCATCGCAATTTCTATACTGCATCTCCCAAACTGAGTAAAATTAAGAAAAGGGTAGCAGGTAGCACATGTTATGCTTGGGGAAAACATGTAACTGTTTAGTTTGCTACATAAAAACAAGTTTTTCTCAATGAACATGATTTCGGAAAACGATCGATTATTTGAGCTACAATAATGCAGTATAAAGTGGAATGAAAGAGATGGAATGTTACGGAAAGCAAATAGATATGCTCCATCTAATTAGGATCCATAGCATACGTGCATACTCTCTTTGGCCTCACAGCTCTCTTGTTCTTTTGGAATCTTATGTAAAATCTCATCATGAAATGTTTGGTTTGGAGTAGCTACAGAGATGGATGATGTCCACCCAAAACCAGAAAATATGACTCCTCTGTTCTATAATGCCCATTGTGATGGTATTCTTGATTTAACAATTTATATTCTGCAACTGATAATTGAATTTTATTGTGTAGATAGATGATTGGACAGCTGAAATCTCCATGCTTATTGTAAACCACAATGGAAAGAAACAGGGAAATACCTCTCTGGGTCTACAGATGAATGATACAAAAGAGTTGTAACACCAGAAGATGATTTGGCTCTTATTGTTTTGCTGGATAGAGTAGTTACTTCTGTTCCCTATTTGATGGTTTGGTGCTTGGAATCTGTAGGGTTTACTGAATTTATCCCTCATGTTGATTGCTATACGAGCAAGAAGAAGATTCCGATTTCCAACTATGCTTGAAACAAGACCCGTGAGACTCTGAGGTGCAAAAGATTTAAAGAATTAAATAGACTATATAATTAAGTGTTGGCCCTTGTATCACAAACCGACCTTAGCTCAGTTGGTAGAGCGGAGGACTGTAGTGGGCATAGCGTCAGATATCCTTAGGTCACTGGTTCGAATCCGGTAGGTCGGATTTTTGTGTTTTTGTTTTATTTTTTTTCAGATACTATGTGATTTACTTATTTAGGTCGAATTTTTAACGTACTTGGGAGCCCATTGATCATTTGGGTCCTGTAGATACTGATACAAACATCTCCTATTCATAAATCTGCGTATGCTTTTATACAATTAGATACAAAACTATCCATTTTGAAACAGGAGTTAAAGTCGTACATCTTTTAGCCCCTTATGATCGCGGAGGAAAAATAGGACTTTTTGGGGGCACTGGAGTGGGTAAAACAGTACTTATTATGGAATTGATCAACAACATTGCCAAGGCTCAAACGAGTGTATCCGTATTTGGCAGAGTCGGTGAACATACTCGTGAAGGAAATGACCTTTACGTGGAAATGAAACCAGTATATTTCATTATCCACTTCATTCCCAGTGAACGACATAATTTGTACATGCACTAAAACATCACAGTAAATGTAACCAGAAAGACAAATGATTCAGCGCACCCCACTAATCTACCATGATCACCTTTATCTTGACAACTTAAGAAACTGGAATCGACCAAATACATAACACTAACTCACAGTTACTCATTGTTTCAAGAAAGCTTGGTACTAAAGAGGTGCAGTGTGTCACCGCTCAAACAACTGAGGATACCTTTCCCGAAAGCAGGAGTGTACTTCACATCACGAACAGGACTTTGCGATAACTTAAGGCGCTGAAGAGGAGTGAACGAAGCCAACTCATCTAAAACTAATTGGGAAGATAGCTTGTCTTCAGAAGCAAACAATCTGCCACGATTTTGCATGTCAATTATTGCAGATTTTGGTAGTCCGATATCACATACATTAGAAAATGAAGATCCCAACTTTACGAACTGACTGCTACTGCCTGCTCGCTTGTAAAGAACATGGGAACCCACTGTTCCTTGTCCAATGGCACGTGAAGGAGTAAGCGCCGGTTGAGAAAAAAGGGTCTCTTCAGTAAATTCGACTTTGGGACGATAGGAAGCAACAATCTCATTTTTGCTAGGGCAGTATGTAACAGATATACAAACTCCTTGGTTCTCTGTTTCAGGAACCAAAATTGGCCTTGAAAGAAATAAGTTTATCGGCCAGTTAGAAAAATGACTAGAGTACACAGAAAGATGCAGTATGCTCTAAAATACAGTGTAATAAAGTAGGCGGTAAGCAGTGTTCCAGACTTCTCTAAGATCGCTATGGGTCCATGGTAAAAAAAAGAAGAATTTAAACGGAAAACAAAAGGTACTTATGGAACCATTGGAGCTCACCCTTTTTCAGCAGAACCAAAGTTCCACAGACATAAGCCAATTGATGATGCGGACATCACTGTTCGAACACCAGAGGGAAGAGCTGAATTATATGAAAGGGAATGCACGGAATGAATTGGGTTGTTTGTCAGCCCCTTCAGGGACTCAACGGGCCCCGAGGTTTGGCGCATGTCAAACACCAGAAGATGGCCATTCTGCAAGAAGTGGAAGACTGAAGTATCAAGCGAGGTGTAAAGAAGAAAGAGCTTCAAAGATACTTAAGATACGTTGAACATATATATAATACGTGTTCAGATAAAAACAATGTTGCGTCAGACCTGTAATCCAGCATATATAAAATTTGAATCATTCAGATCCCATGAGCATGTCCAGGCAGCAGCCTGCAAGCACAAATGTCAACTTGGAAAGAGAAATAGAAGAGAAGAAAGTGTTTCATAAAGTTTTAGCATATAGTTGAAGGCAGGACATTTAGTTTTACTTGGTACACTACATCATAAATGATAGATCGAAAGTTTACCGGTAGGTCATAGGAGACAATGATGTTATTGCTCTCAGTACTGCAACAATTAGCAGCACTAAATGAAAAAGTGAATTATATGAAGAAAGTACTAAATTAAAGTTGAGTATATTGGTGAAACCTGAGAACTGCCAATTTCTTTTCTCGACAAGCAAAGAGTGCAAGGTTGCTGTCAGAAGGAGAAATGCGTAGGTCCTTAATGGAATTTAAAGAGCTAGGAAGAAAAATATCATCTGTGTCATATGGAGGTACCAAGCTCATCTGCATGAATGCAGAACCAAATTCTCATCAAAAATTAAAAAAAAAACTTAAAAAGATAATCACTTTCAGAACAGTTCCTCATGAATGTAACTCAGACAAAAGAAAAGGCCAAACTATATTCAAATCTAGAAGAATTACTTTGGTAAGCACACCACCCATCTCTCCCCTTCGTGCTATTAACAAAACTTGGTTTGACACATCAACGTCAAACAGACGAGCACCAGCTACATGCAACTCCTTCTACAAAGTTCAAATGAGGTTAACACTGGTTAGACACATCAGCGTCAAACAAAGGAGCACCATCTACATGCAACTCCTACAAAGTTCAAATGAGCTTAACACTGGGCAACAAAAGATAGTAGACGTAACTTCATCATAGTTATGCAAACAATTGCTCCCAAGAGAATGAAAATAAAGATCTAAAAGTATCACATGGTCATTGTGAAACTTTAAGCATCATGGTCACACTTTGTACTGCGCTTCCAAAACTATGAAATATTGATGTAAAAGTGAAAGTGTGGAGAAAATAATCGTAAAGTTAATTTGACTTCAATTCCCAAAGTATAAGATGGTGTTCCTCAATACATTATTTAGCGTAGTCGCTTCCCATTAACTTTAGCCAAATAGTGATAAAAACTTCGCATCATCTCTACTTTTCAGTTCTTACTGATGTAGCCTTCATTGTGGTGAATAACTCTTTACGTGACCCTTTTAACCAATGACCGCGGTGAATTCTAATATCAAAAATCTGAATAGAAGTTGTCATTTAAGTATGAAAATAACCATGTGTAATGGTTTCGCTTTCCTTTTTCCTTTCCCATAACTGATAAAGATATAGAGGAAGAATAATTAAGAACACAGCAAAGAGCAGGGAAATTTGGCACACCTCTAATTTAAATTTGTCAGAAGATGCTTGTCCACAGATGTTTGAGCCAGATGTTTTCCCTACAAAGTATGTAAGGATCAATAGGCATGATATGGAAAGAAAGCATGGCCTTGTACTATGATGACAATATTTATTACTACTAAAACCTTTTTCATCGAAAACTCTATGGATAAGTAGATACAAAAATAGAAATAAACTAACCATTAGACCGTCCATCTAAGAGGTTGTTGCCAAATTCATATCTTCTTTCACCGACCTCAGTTGCATTGACTACTCCTAATCCTTTTTGCTGATTAACTCCAAAAATATTTAACACAGGAGCAAACGTGAGAAAGATTTTAAGCAACTTAAAATTGTTGAGACACTAAAAATGTAATGTGAGCTTCAAAGAAAAAAGTAATGTGAGAACAGGCAAGCCAGGAATAAGTGTCAATATGCCATCGTTGCAAAAGAGGAACAATGAGAGAGCAGGAATGTACGAATAAAAACAAAAATATGAGATGAAACCGACATAAATGAAAAATTAAAAAATATACAATCAAAAGTTGGTGAATAGTGCGTCGCAGTTCAGCCGTCTCCCTTAGCAATTCATTTTCCCTCCCAAGAGATTCAGCTTTCTCAGTTAGCACTTCTTCTACCCGCTTATACCATTTTGCTAGCTACACATGTAATACCAAAAAAAACACTTGCTTAACAAGGTAGCCAATGAAAATGGATGGAAGCTTGCAGACATTATATGTTGAGAAACGGTATCTACCTCTGCCTCATGAGAAGTGCATTTAGCCTCAAGTGAACGAATCCTCTACACAAAAAGACCAACCATTTACAATCAACTCCGGCTAAATTACTTCAGACCATTCAGCCTCACAAAAAGTACAATCACCTTTTGTGATTCTTCGTCAACAGCAGCAACTCGTGACACATATAGCTTCCTAACATCTTTCAACTTGCATTTTGCATTGCACTGTGGACACTGAAACACGGTAAATCCACATTCATCAGTCCCAAAAACAAATCACTTTCGAACTATTTGCACAACATGAGCTAGTCTCGATAGAATCATTCACCTTTCCTTGTCTTTGACGCTGGTTTAGCCATTTCCGAATACATGACATACCGAAAATGTGGCCACAGGGAAGACAACTACAACCATGAACCATCAAAACGATCCACACACAAACAATAGCAGCATAATTTAGCTTAAAATTTAAAAGAATATATTAAAAGAAAAAGAAAATGGTGAAAGGGAAGTGAATTAGAGGTTTTAAGTTGTAAAACCTAATGTAGTGTTCGCCGTCATTAGTCCAAGCTTCCAAGCAAATAGGGCAAAAAAGGCCATCGATTTCATTCGTATTCCACTGGCTAGGCTGAGAGCTCTCTCCTTCAAACGGCGCCGTCTCCTGGCTTTCAATTCTCTTGCGCTTGCCGTCGCCGCCGTCGCCGCCGCCGCTAGGGGAGGCGATAGAGGACTCAATTCTCGACAGAAATAGTTCGTGTTCGAAATACACATCCGATTCTATGGGCTCGTCAATACGGTCAAAACTGGAGAGATAGGCGGCGTAAGACGCATCCGTATAGCCTTGTGAGTCTGAGTCTTCTTCTTCTTCTTCGGAGTCGCCGATGAAGGAGGGGTCGTCTTCTTCTGGCTCGTCTTCTACGTCGTCGAGATCCACGTAGTGAGGGTGCGGGTCTGCCATGGCTGAATCGTTGAGAAAAGTAAGCCTAGGGATTCAGTCTCTGGTCACAGTTCTGAGGGGGAGCCAAAGGGGTTAGCCGTTTTCTTAAAAAATTGATTCGGTGGGAAATCCATATTACTTTAACCAATTTCATAAGAAAATTCTCGTGGGAAAAACGTGCAGAAATAGTCCATGCATAATAGTGTCTATTTGGGAAGGAATTTTAAAATGATTTTTTCAATTACGGCTATCAAGATGAATCACTTTCAAGAAGAAGTATCTCCCCGAGTGTTTCTTTCAAAAAGATTAAAAGTGATTTTTTTTTAAATTTCTCAAAGTATTTTCATATACAACCAAACACTTCAAAATTTGTAGAAGTACTTTTTTATATCTAGAAGTGCTTTCAAAAGTTATACCAAACAGTCCAATAAATATAAAAAACGGCACATGTCCGGTGTGAAAGTGGGAGACACTCGAAGGCAACGAATCAAGTCACTCATTGCTTAGGGGCACACGCCTCATGTGCGGCAATTTTTTTCTTAAATTATCCGTTGTCGAACTCTACTTCTCATTGAGATATTTCCGTACTATTTCGTTGTGATTTCAAGTGATTCTTGACTAATCTAGTGGCTTTTCCGGCTACATTTGTCTTCTATGCCCTTCCTAAGGGAAGTGACAGAAGGGAACGCTTGGTTGAGATGCAGCGTACACGTGTACGTACTTGTGCCGATCTAGTTTCAGATCTAGAAAATTTGTCTATTGATGCTAATGAATCTGGTGGTTCTGGGCTTCCTGTGGGGAACACTAGTAGCTACACTACTATTCTTCGAAGTCAGATTGCAAAATACCATAACGCAATGGTTGATGACTTTGAAGCCACTGATGATGATGTGGTTTTCTCTGTGGGTAACCATGGTAGAAATGTCACGTTTTCTGATAAGATTCACTTGAAACTGGACCTAGATTAGAGGCGTGTAGTTGTGGTAAAGTTGATGGGAAAACCTAATTCCTCTACGAGCTTTAACTTTATGATAAAAGGATTGAGAAGGAAGTAGCAAGTCAAGGGAGGTTGGCAACTCATTGACTTGCCAAATGATTTCTACATAGCCAAGTTCAATTTGGAAGGTGATATGGAACATGGCTTATGTGGAAGGCTTTCGATTATTGGTGGTCAAACTCTAGTTGTGAAGAAATGGAATGCTGATTTTGGTCCTAGAACTACAAATATTGGTTCAATGGCTCTGTGGGTGAGGATTGAAGAACTGCCAGTGAAATATTTCAAGCGCTTTCCAATGGAGAAGATTGAAATGACTTTGGGGACTGTTGTCAAAATTGACCCTATCACTTTAAGGCAGTCCAGAGCTAAATTTGCTAAAATTTGTATTGAAGTTGATCTAGGAAAACGTCTTAGACCATTTGTTGAAGTGGAGGGTATTGCTTATTGTCACACCCCCAAATCTGGAGCCAGTATTATACTGAAATATGGTGTAAGGATTTGTGATGTGAATAAGAAACCCAAATAATTTCAAAAATCAAGGTGTCTGAATAGTACATTTATTGAAAAGAGAAAGTGCTAATATTACAATACTGAAGTTTTTGAAAATAATAGTCATTACATTTATTCAATTCAAAATACAAGTAGAAAATAATTCGTTTATTTAGTAGGCGACGTATCCCATTTTCCCCAAGCATTCTACTTATCACCTGAAAAGGAGAAAGATGTAGTACCATGAGTCACATTGACCCAGTAAGTACAGCTTACAAGCATATACTAAATTATTTCTAAGAAACATCAAACTGAACAACCAATTCAAAAAGGTGAAATATTGAAACCGGTTATTCTTCCATACTTATACTTGCGTCTTTGTAATGTATACAATTAGGTACATAATATATATATATACACATACTTGTATAACTTCACATCTACACATAAACACGCCAATACTTCCGAAGTGAATTCTTTTAGATTAACTGGTAATTACTCAAAAGAAATCATGTGCTTAGTCTCACAACACCAGTACACATTTAAAGCCACAGCATTCTAAGGCCACCTGCCCAAGCATGTATACTCCCGGTTTGACACAATTCATTCCTTAGAGTATAATAGTGCACTATCTGTAAGGGATTAGGGCCCTTGGCTAACTCCCACAATAACAAAACAATTTACCAGCAATTCACTTAAGCATGAGTTAATTCGTACTATACACCCGACTTCACACTTCAATCATAACGATCATAACAAGTCTTTAATTAAGACTATGTATATAGATCATAGAGTATATATATTTACATCATAATTTTGTAATGAATATATACGTAATAGAATTTGTAAAGGAAGAAAGATCAAATTTAAACGTATTTCATTAATTAACAATTTTGGTCCAAATGTTTCATTCGGCGGTAGTCCGCTCGAAATCCTCCATTTGTTCCAAATTATATTTGAGCGTAAATAGATAGAGCGATTAAGTAGATAAATTTGAAATAAAAATTAGTTATCATTGGTTCAAAAGTTTCATTGGGCGGTAGTCCGTCCGAAATCCTCCATTAGTCCCAAATCAAACTTAAGAAGTAAATAATGCGAGTAAGTAAATAAAAATAAAGTACAAATGCAGAAAATAAAATTATTAATCCTTGGACCAAAAGTATCATTCGGCGGTAGTCCGTCCGAAATCCTCCATTTGATCCGTTTTATAATTAATCCATATTATGTCCAAATCAAAGAAGTGAGTACACCATCTCGAAGTGTTTTTCGAGAGAAATCCAATGGTAATAATCACAAAGTTCGGTAGGGAATTCTCAAGTCCAGAAACAAAAATGTTTAGCAACTGTCCAGAAATGGTTACGCTCGCTATTAAACTCATTTGCACGAATTAATTAGTTAGTAAGTAATAATTAATGCCTTTCAAACTTTTCAGATTGATAGTTGAACTCCTAAGCTAGCTTCGTTTTGATATAAAGAACACTAAATTTGGTTAAGAAATGAGTGAGATATGAATATTTCAAGTTAAGAGCACATTAAGAGGTTTCGAACATGATTAAGGAAAAGATTAACAAAACTTGTTTTAGCCATAACTTTCTCATTACTTAACCTTTTTAAGTGATTCAAAAGCCAAAGTTGAATAACTTTTTGTGTAGAATATGAATATGTAAAAATATTTGACTAATTAAAACTTAAACAGAAACGAAAATATTAAATTTACACTAAGGCTCATTATTTCTCTTTTATTCTTAGTCATGCACTTTGATATAATCTTAAAGATAAAGAAGTATAGGAATGTACTCATGTACTTACTCAAGAATTTCAGTAGGTGATGGAGGTATTTGATTAACTCAAGTGACCCTCTTGAAGCAAATGAATTAACTACTAAAGTACTTGGAAGAAATGTAGTTTGGTGTGGGATTTTAGGGGAGTTGCATTGCAACTTTTGGGAGGACTTCAAATCAGTACGTAAGGGGAAGATTGAAGTGGTGCAAAAATCAGATTGAACTCAAGGATGATTTATATAGACATGGGAGGAGACATGGGAAATAAATTCATAACTATTTTTGTAGACTTTTGTAGACAAGTTGACAATGGAATAGTTGGGCTACTAATTCTAGGGTTAAAATGCACTTGTAAAAACAATAGTAATGTGGTTGGAAATCTGATTGAAATGTTGAAATGTGATTATGTATGCATGTGAATGTAATATGTAATGTGATGTGTGAAAATGTATGGTTTTGCTAATAAAGTGTAGTGTAGTGTAATATATATATATATATATATATATATCAACCAATAATAATTAGCACCAAATTGATATATGAGCATGACCTCTAAAGGTATGAATTGCAATCTTAAAATACAAAGTTCGATTCGGAGAAGAGATTCGAATAAGGAAAATTTGGTCGTTTTGCTAAAATTCCATTTCCGAAAAATCGGCTAGTTGGAATTAGAGTTTCTTACCGTTTCTAACTAGAGTAAAAATATTTTTATTATTTTTACTAACCTATAAAATGGAATGTTTCACGATTCCAGCTCGTGGCCTCGAACCCAAGACCAGGGAGTACCTGACTTGAACTTGAGTATCCACTGGACCATTTGCCCCACTCCGTTAATATTTCTCTAAACCTCGTTTTTATACATTGTCTTCGCCGGACAATTATTTTATCGAATTTCTAAAACCTCTAAGGTCAAACTAAATTATGGTCATTTCTAAGTTTAATGAGTCATACGATAATCTAAACTATTAAACTAATTTTCGGGGTATTACACTTATTATGTGGTTTATAAGGGTTTGTCCCTAATTTATTTTGAATGTGGCTGCTATGGGCATGCCAAAGACAAATGTCCTGCACTCGTATAACAAGTTGCCTCTGTTGGCCTTGAATGCCAGCTCTGGTGCTTAAGGAAACACTACCGTTGAAAACACTATAGCCGACGAGATTTTTTATCTCGTCGGCTATAGTTTTTAAAAAAATAAATTTTTTTTTAAACTATAGCCGACGAGATAACTATAGCCGACGAGATAAAATATCTCGTCGGCTATAGTTTTAAAAAAAATTATTTTTTTTATTTTTTAAAATTTTTTTAATTTTTTTTAAAAACTATAGCCGATGAGATATTTTGTCTCGTCGGCTATAGTTATCTCGTCGGCTATAGTTTTAAAAAAAAAATTATTTTTTTTAAATTTTTTTTAAAAACTCGTCGGCTATAGTACTATCACTACCGGAATAGGAGACATTAAAGTCGCCGGCCTTGTTTTTTTTTTCGCCGGAATTGACATTACCGAGTCGCCGGCAATGTCAAGACTCATTAAACTTAGAAATGACAGTGCCGCCGTGGCCGGAATGTGAGACATTGCCGGCGACTTAAGTCCATGTCGAGACTCATTAAACTTGAGTCGCCGGCAATGGCAGCGCCGCCGTGGCCGGAATGTGAGACATTGCCGGCGACTGAGGTCCATGTCGCCGGCAATGTATGGAAAAATTTTGAAAAAAAAACGCGGTTCTGGATTGGGCCCAATTCCAGAACCTGCATTGAAAGACATAAACCGTACAAATACAAGTTCAACAGTATATACATAAATGTCAAACGTACAGTACAAATAACAACGATACGAAAATAAACTATAACTACACGTCAGGGTTGAGGAACTTGCAGGTCAGGGTCGAAGTAATCCATGTACTCATTTGAATTCCGGTGGCTACCCTGGTCTTGCTCTGGCGTTGACTGGTGCGGTGGTGGTGGTGGATAACTAGGGAACACAGGGAACTGGTGCAGTGGTGGTGGTGGTGGAGGTGTGGGGAACGGTTGTCCGGTAGTCTGAGCCTCGTACATCGTCCGCATCCATGTGAACATCTGTGCCTGACTCTGGACCAGGTTTTGGTACTCGGCATCTCTGATTGCCTGCTGCTCGGCTGCGTGCCTCTTTTGCTCCTCCAACTCCCTCCGCGTCCTCTGAAGCTCCGCTGCGAGGTTACGACTAGAAGTTGAACTTCTTGACCCGGTAGAGTATTCTGAAGTGTTTTTCAATACTCATTCGCCCGCCGAGCCCATTCCCCTACAGTAGTAGGTATTCTTTCTAGTCCCGCACGCTTTTGCCATGATCTGAGCTGCTATCGGGGGATCAAGAGGATCGATCTGAGAGGCATACTGGGTGACTTCTTCCTCGGAGCAGTTAGGATGGTTAGTCCGAGCTATACTCATGGTCCTCCACTCTCGCCTAATTGAAAAGCAAAAATGAACAACGTATTAGCTAACAAAATCTATTAATATCGAAAAATAGTTTTATTAACACATGGAGAGGCGAAAGACTTACCACTTCTTCAGGGCACTGCGGATAGAACTTCTGATGAATATACACCAACGGGTTCACATCTTGTTGTTGCTGCGCCTTAGTCGACCAACCCATGTAGTTGAGTGAACCTGCATGATGGGCCCTGGTGTTTTTCAATCTATTCACCCTGTTCGTCTTCGAAATCGCCTTGTTTGATAAACATATGAAAAAAAATTAGTAACTAACTATTTCAATCTGATACGATACATTAGGCTTGTAAGATATATTCAGGATGCATACGTGAGCTTTGGGGTGCTCGAAGTGGGCTATCAGCCACAGCCACTCGTACTCCCTAAACCGGAATTCGCTAGGGGTAGAACCTCGGCCTAGCTCCTTGTATACAGTGTAATGGGAAGAAAACTCGTTCTTCCACTCTTTATACCTATATTAAAACAAGGAAAAAAGTTATAGATATTAAAACACTTGATAAACAAAAATCTAACTCGATATATATTCAAATAAGTCGAAGCACATCACCTCATATGTAGTTGACGCTCTACCCACGTGTGAATAAGAACTTCATCCACGTCAAACCACACCTGCAATATGAATATATAAAAGGTAAAATTATATATTTATTCAGACTTAATTAATAAATGTAAAATTTACGTAATGAAAATACGATTGTACTCACATTGAGTGCATTATGCACTTGCATCTTCACGTAGATAGGCACAGATTCCCAATTTGGCCAAAGCATTGGGACCTTTTCCCGCACGATCGCACCGGCCATGCTGACATATTTGCGCGTGGTGTCGAATGCCTCGATCACCTCGCCATCCTCATTGGCCCTTATGGGCGTTCTCCTTCCGCCAGTGGCCTGCTCAAGTCTCTTCCCGGTGCAGGTGCCTTTAGCCCCTTTCCGTTTTCTAGTCCCATTAACGAAATTGCCTATTAATATAATGTCAACAAATTGATATCATTAATTGAACCTATCGTAAGTCTTAAGTAATAATTAAGTAATCAATCTGATGTTAAATAAAATTTACCTGCATCGTCCGTTTGTTGGTTGGTGCACCTCACACTCCAAAGATACACGGGGTCGAACAAGAGGAAGTTATACGCTTCCTCCACGGTCAGGAACTCCGGCCGTCCTTCAACATAAACAGGCATTCCCCTATCATCGAATTCAGGGATCACAGAAATCTCGTCGGGTAGGAAGAGACCGGACGGCGGAGATAGACGAGGCCTGGATGATGAGGCGCCAGCACCACCATGTGTCTCAGATGATTCCCGTGAAACGGGAGTAGGCACCGGGCGAATATGGGGCATTCAGATTGAGGGAGTTTCTGATGCCCCTGTTGACTGTCGCTCGTCTGAGGCTCTGCCACCGGAGGGACGTCTGTTGATTGAGCGTCTGGAGACTGAGGCTCGAGCCTCGACTTCCGGTTGCACGGCTCTTGATCGTGCAGCTTCCTCCTGAGCTCGCGCCTCTAGCAAGGCTCTCGTGCGAGCAGTCATCACTGGCCCACTGGGCGTGTTGCTAACTGCGGGCGAGGAGGAAGCTTGACTACTGTTCCCTCCACTATTTCGGGAACCTCTCCGAAACCAATTTGCCGCAAAACCTCCTGGACACCGTAATAGTCATGGATTCAGTTCTATAACAAATCGGAACCGGAACGGTTTGGAACCGGAACCGTTTGAACCTGGAACCGTTATGTTACAAATGGTTCCGGTTACAAACAGTTCCGGTTCCAAACGGTTCCGGTTACAAACAGTTCCGGTTCCAAACGGTTCCGGTTCCAAACCGTTTCGGTTCTATAACAAATCGGAACCGGAACGGTTTGGAACCGGAACCGTTAGAAATGGAAACTGTTTGTAACCAGAACCGTTTGTAACATAACGGTTCCGGTTACAAACAGTTCCGGTTCCAAACGGTTCCGGTTCCAAACCGTTTCGGTTCTATAACAAATCAGAACCGGAACGGTTTGGAACCGGAACGGTTTGGAACCGGAACCGTTTGAAACCGAATCTGTTTGTAACCAGAACCGTTATGTTACAAACGGTTCCGGTTCCAAACAGTTCCGGTTTCAAACCGTTCCGGTTTAAAACCGTTGTGGTTCCAAACTGTTCCGATTCCGATTTTTCACCTTAATTTATACGTTAAATTAACAACTATATCACCTTAATCCAAACACGTTAAATTCCGAAGCCGATTTTTCACCTATTATACGTTAAATTAACATATATATCGCCTAATTTAACATATATACATACATCATTTCCGGCTTTAAACTTTTCACATATATATACATCACATATACACTTTGTATACATCATGCATCTTAATTTCACCTAATTTTCACACATATATATATACATCACATATTAATCCAAATCACCCTAGCTAATTAATTTTCCACATTTTTCAAACATACGTATATATATACATTCCATATATATATATACATTCCACATTTTTCAAACATACCTTAATTACATTTTCCAAATATTTTCCACATGCATACATACATCCCACAATTATCAAAAATTAATTAATCAAAATGCATAAAAATAAAATGTGGAATGAGAGAGAGGGAGGGAGAGAGAGAGGGAGAGAGAGCGAGCTATTACCTGCCATGGTGTAGCTCGACCCAACTGTTGTCCGGCGACGGAGGTGAGGGGAGGAGGAGAGAGGGGAGGAGAGGGGAGGAGAGAGGGGAGGAGAGGAAGAGAGGGGAGAGGGGAGGAGAGGAAGAGAGGATTGAGGAGAGGGTTGAGATGAAGAGAGAGGGGTTTTTGGGTTTGAGAGGTTTTGAATTTTAAGAGGTTTTAGGGTTTGAGAGGGAAGAGGGAGAGGAAGAAATGGGGAGCAGCTCGAGCTGCATGTTCTGGAAATACCGCCACCATTGCCGGCGAGTTACATGGTAACTCGTTGGTAATGTCATTATTTCTCGAAGATTATCCGATCGACCTATTTCCGACCAATTTCTGACTAAATAATTTCCGACAACATTTCCGACCATATATAACTACAATTTCCGACTACGATTTCCGACTACAATTTCCAACACAATTTCCAACACGATTTCCGACTACAATTTCTTTTGACAATTTCCGACCACAATTTCCAACACAATTTCCAACACGATTTCCGACTACGTACAATTTCCGACTACATTTTCCGACTACAATTTTCGACAACGTTCCGACTACAATTTCCAACGTACTAAGGATGATAATCGTAATCATCTTCATCACTTGAGTCTGACTCGGTTTCATAGGTAACCTCTGGCAATATGTGCTGCTCCTCGTCATCTGAATCAGCGTCAACTTCATATGGATTAACATCGAGAAGTTCTGCTCCAGTAATTCGAACCACACTCCCAGATCTCACATTATTAAGGCGAATCGTAGATGATTCCGGAATGTCAAAAGCGTTCGGCTCTTGGTATGCAGTAACTTCCTCATCATCTGCGGTCTCACCAAGTGTGGCAGCATTGTATATGTTTCTATGAGCAACATGGTTAACCACCTTCCACGGGACTTTGTTAAGAAGATCTTCAAGGTAAAACACTTGTTTTACTGATGAGGAAAGAACGAAAGGGTCATCTTCATACCAGCTAGTAGCAGTATTCACCGAAAATGTTCCGTACTGATCGGTCCTTGTGTTCTCCGGGCTAGTATCAAACCATCTACACTTGAACAAGTGCACTTTCATGCGGTTCCCATAAATTAGTTCAACAACTGAATGAAGGACACCGTAATAGTCAACGCCATCCTGCCCACCATGGACCATCACCCCACAATTCTGTGTTTTCAGTCGGTCGTCTCGATTTTCACATATAAATTTCACGCCATTGACCTGACACATCGAGTAAACTTTTGAAGCTATCGGTTTCATCGCCAGGACCCTCAATTCGTTTGACCACTCTGGGCAACCATCATCTGCTACATGGTTCATCTGAAAACGTCCAGTAATACGTACACAAGAAATTATGTCATCTTGAAACCACAAAACCACGTACATACATACATGCTATATAAGGATATATATAAAAATAGACATATACACATATACCCTTACCCATTGACCAAAGTAGTTTGCAAACGTCCTATTGTGGTAATCAACATTTCCGGCAATAGCAGGGCAGTGAAGATGATAGTTTTTCCAATATTGTACTTCTTGACAGTTAATCAGTACCGACCAGTGGGCAATAGCTACCTCATTTCCATCCAACTTGTACGACTTTGGCAAGCTTCCCTGTACTACCACGTCACTGGAGATGATAGAAAGGTTGAACTGGGGTTCATCTATCGGCATCTGTTGTTGGGGGTCCTCAAGCGCTCCCAAGTACACTTTGGTGTACGTTACACACTCGTGCGCAACATATGCTTCAGCGATACACCCTTCAGGTGCATATTTATTCTTCACATAGTCCTTGTAGGCTCCCAATTGTCTACAAGTTAAGAAGTGCGCGCATGTTAACTTACTTAAAAAATAAGAATTTACATATAAAAACATAGGCAAACCAAATGTATGAATCATTTGTACCTTTCCATGGGATACATCCAAGTGTAGTGTACGGGACCGGTAAGCAACAATTGTTCGGGAAGATGGATCATCAGGTGAGGCATGATGTCGAAAAAATTTGGGGGAAATATCCTCTCAAGCTTGCACATGATAAAAATGATGTCATCTTGCATCTCCCTGAGGTCTGATTTTTTAACTTCCCTGGTGCATAACTTCTGAAAGAATCTTGACAAGGCCATCAACGGCTCCACCACCTCTTTCGGCAGGTACCCTCGAATGAAAATAGGGAAAAGGCGTTGAAGCAGTACATGGCAGTCATGACTCTTTAATCCGTACATCTTATTGTCCCGGAAGTTAACACAGCTGCGTATATTTCCTGCATAGCCATATGGATACCTGCATATATATATATATATATATATCCATAGGCAACAATTATATTTCTCGCATATAACCATAATCCGGTAAAAATTTAAGGCCAAATTCCTGCATAGCCATAAGAATATATACCTGACATTACTCAGCCACCGAAAAATTTCATGCTTATGCTTCGGCTTTACGGTGTAAGGAGCTTGCGGCATTTTTCTCTTACCATCTCTTAACCACAAATGTTTCCGCAGACCCATTGCTTTCAGATCAATGCGTGCCTTAGGGATGTCTTTTGTTTTCCCCTCCAAGTTAAGAACTGTGCCCACAACACTTTCACACACATTCTTCTCTATGTGCATGACATCTAGGTAGTGTCTGATAGGCAACCTGGGCCAGTATGAGAGTTCCCAGAATATGCTCTTGTGTGTCCAAAACTTATACCTTTCGGGCTTGTCTGGAATTGACGCGACTATGTCAGGATGATTGCTCAGTTGGCCAAAATCATATTCATTCAACACTTCCAAAATTTCTTCCCCTGTCCATCGCCTGGGTGCCACACCTGTTTCCACAGTCCCATCAAACACGTCTGGATCCTGCCTAAATGGGTGATCATATGGAAGCCAACAACGGTGACGCATCTGAACAATTTTACTGCAATGAGGACTGCAACAATCAACCGTCATGCACTCTGAACAAGCCCTGTAACCCCTAGTAACGTTGCCCGACAACATACCGCGGGCAGGAAAATCACTGATGGTGCCAACAAGCATGGCATGCATCTGGAACATCTCATTTTTGAACCTATCGTAAGTGGGGTAGCCACACTCACTTAGGTACTTAAGCTCCTCAATCAAAGGCCTCAAATACACATCGAGACACTTTCCTGGATAACCCGGGCCCGGAATTAACAGAGTCAGCATATTGTATTCCTTCTTCATGCACATCCATGGTGGAAGGTTGTAGGGTACCAAAATAACTGGCCATATACTGTATTGAAGACTCATGTTGCCAAAAGGGTTGAATCCGTCAGATGAGAGCCCTAGCCAAACATTTCGGACCTCTGCTGCAAAATGATCAAACTCCCTGACCATGTGCTTCCAAGCCTCTCCGTCGGAAGGGTGTATAAGGGTGTCATCGTCAGGCAAATTCCTCTCAGCCCACCATCTCATTGCTTCGGCCGTGAAAGCACACATGAACAACCGCTCCAGCCTATCAATAAGCGGGAAATATCGAAGTATCTTCACAGCTTTCTTGTTGCCTGCAAGAGTCAACTTATACCTTTCTGTAAAACATATCGGGCATGCTTCAAGGTCTTCGAGATCTTTTCCCCAGAAGAGAATACAATCATATCTGCATGCATGGATTTTTATGTAGGAAAGCCCAAGATCTTTGAGGATATGTCGCACCTTATGATGAGTGGTAGGAAGACGATGACCGGGTGGCAGTAGCGAAGCAGTCCACTTCAACCAAGAATCAACAGCTTTGACAGACATTTTGTTCTCCATTTTGAGCTGCATCACTCCCATCACACTTTCAAGAACAGTCTTACTACAACCGTCGTACAACGGAGTCTGTTGCAATGCAATCAGGTTGTTGTACTTGTCCATACCGCTTGTGTTGACATGAGCTCCAGGTAATGGCTCGACTGGCTCAATATGGGGGAAACCCTCAACGACGGGAGGGACATTTGGTGCTTCATCAGCAAATACACCGCTCTCATGAGGAAACATATCATTGATTAACATCGATGTTGGATCATAGGATGAACTGCCCCTCTCAGCAAAATCTCCATGATCATAGCGTGGACTGGCCCTCTCACCAAATTGTCCATGATCATGCGGACCCGCTAACGATGTTTCACCGAGATAAATCCAACAAGTGTACTTATCCCAAAACCCGTATTTACTCAGGTGCTTCTGGACTTTATCAATGGGAAAACGAAATCGATCGCTGAAACACTTACATTCTTTACACGGGCAATAATGAAGTGTAGTGTCTCCACAATTAGCCTTCACAAAATTCACAAAACTCCTAATTCCCTGGTGATATCTGACATCCCATCTTTCGAGGCTCATCCAACTCTTATCCATCCTGAAAATTCTAACAATTTTACGTATTATATATACACACATTCACTACGTACTAATAATCGACGCGATATCTCAATTCAACTCTAATTAAATCAACACATGCATGCATATATATATATATATCGATCTAATCTCTGAATTCGATTCAGTACTCGATGATGGTATTCTTGTTTTTTCAGTTCAAAATGTATTTGACTAGGTAGGAGGCTCTCTTAAGCCTGACTCCGATAGCACTACGATAATACCAGTCGTTGATTGAGACACAAGATAAGATTACTACAAGCAGTTTTCTCGTTTCGGTGACATCAACAACGTACATTTCATTTCTCACGAATTGGATTTGATCAACACACACATATATATATATACATACATATACACGTATATATACGTACCTATATATATAGCTTCCCGAGTGATCAAGTTTTCGATGCGCGCCTTAATTTTGACAATACGTACCGAAGGATCGATTTCAGAGTGTTTTCCTTCTTTCGATTTCACCGGATTTTTTTCGATCAAAATGAATGAGCTCGTGTGATCTGCATCTAATATAAGAGGCATTGCCGACGATTCATTAAATCGCCGGAAATGGAGACATTATCGGCGACTTTACGCCGGAAAATCGCTGGTAATGTTTCAAAACATTACCGGCGACTCCAACCGTCGCCGGCAATGTCAAGCCACACATTTCCGGCAAAATTCTCGTCGGAAAATCGCCGGAAATGTTCGGCTTGACATTACCGGCGACGGTTGAAGTCGCCGGTAATGTTTTGAAACATTACCGGCGATTTTCCGGAGACATTACCGGCGACGGTGTAAGTCGCCGGTAATGATGAACATTACCGGCGACTTTTCCGGTCGCCGGCCTTGTCTCCGGTAATCTCGCCGGTAATGGCTCTTATTCCGGTAGTGTATAGCCGACGATAATGGGTAAAAATCTCGTCGGCTATACTATTACCGACAAGTTTTAGCCAGCGACTTTAGCCGACGATTTTTCAAAAATGAAAAATCGTCGGCTATAGTCTCGTCGGCTATAGTGCGTCGGCTATACTATAGCCAACGATGTTTTTGCCTATTTTTCGTCGGCTATACTATAGCCGACGATTTTTTGTTGATTTGTTGTCGGCTATAGTGGAAATTGTCCATTATAGCCGACGACAAAAAATCTCGTCGGTTTTTTTTTTCGTCGGCTATAGTGAAAATGCTGGTAGTGAAATGTGGATGGAGTTATGAAGACTGTGACTAATTTTAACTTTATGAAGGACATTGGAACTGATGTTGCTTCTGTGACAATGAAAAAAGATGATATTGGTAGCTAGATGTTAATGAGTTACAAGAATAAGAAGAAAGGTGGTACACGCAATGCTATGAATATAAAGAATGTTGGAGGTTCAAGGTTCTCTGTTCTTGATAATGATGAACCTGAAGGTATTGATTGTGCTAAGGATAAGTTTGAAGTGACCAAGAAGAGCTCTGCGAGGGACACAAAATTTGTTGAGAATAAGCAAGTTGGTAATACTGATACATTAAAGACAGATTCAAAGAAGGATAAGAAGGGCATTTTTGGGTCAGTTGAGGGGCTGGCCAACTATGGTGGTAGTACTAACGACACTAAATTTGTACCTAAATATGGAAGAGGAGGTTAAAAAAGGGTGGTCTCAGACAACCTATGAAAGATATATCTAATCATTTTGCTGATAGAGTTATGCCTCCCAGTGCTAACAAATATCAAAGGATAACTACTAATACTAAAAGTGCTTCCTTGCCCCTCAAGGTTACTAATGCTTCTAAGAAACTCACCTTTGATAATATCATTGATTCTAAGAAGGCAGATGTTGTTGCTCTTTTTGGACATTGTCTAAGAGAGAAGCATGGTGATGCTGGTGTCACTGATGGAGGGGATGTGGGCAAGTTTGTAGATCAAGTGTTTGCTAAAAATAGCCAAGTGGTTATAGATGATGTTGTGTCTTCTCCTGGTGTTGGTGTCACTGTGAGAGTCAATAATGTAGGTCTTACTGCCTGGTTGCTTTCCGCAATTTATGCAAGTCTAACTAATAATCTGAGAGCTATTCTCTGGCCCATCTTAGTGAAGTTTACTCTAGATACCAACTGCCTGTGGTGATGATTGGTGACTTCAATGAGTTGATTCCCACCGTTGATAAGAGTTGTGGACCTTATACTAGGAAAATAGGCAGGTTGAGGGATTGGATTAATGACATCTCTTTCCTTGATATTGGTTTTAAAGGGTCAAGTTATACTTGGGATAATAAGAGAGTCAAAGCGAGGCTGGATATTGCCTTTTGTTGCTGTGACTGGAAAGCTAGGTTTGGGGATGCCTTTATTAGGCAACTTCCTAAGACCAAATCAGATCATTGTCCCATTCTTTTGCAGCTCCTTTTCAATAATCATGCATGTTGATAGGGAAAAACTTGCTTTTAGATTTCAAGCCATGTGGATGTCACACTCTGAGTACAATGAATTTGTTGCTAGTACCCGACAAGGTCTCCAAAGTGCTTTCACTAAAAATTCAAGGGTTTATTTTCTACATTATCCATGTGGAATGTAAATGTCTTTGGAAATCCTTTTCAGAAAAAGAGGGGGCTGCTAGCTAGAATTTGGGGAATTCAGAAAGCAAGAGATAAGAATGAGAATCCCTTTCTGCTTAAGCTGGAAGCAGAATTAATTTCGGAGTATGAGGAAATTACCTTAGCCTGCACTAGCGTGGAATTACCTTAGCCTGCACGCGGAAAACACACTTCGTCCTATGCCACAAAAATCAAACCGTGGGCACCAATCCCATCCGGATTTCTCAACATCAATATAATCAACAAACAGTAAACATACTGTACTATATATATGTATATCCGAGAAAATCCGTATAAACAAGTATCGGAATGTATCAGAGCGACCTCTAGTGTAAAATATATACAACATATACATCAGTAGGTGAAACTGAAACCTACTGGAAAGCACAGGTGACTCTGATCACTAGCCTCCAAACCGCGACGTGAAAACACCAAACCTGAACTGCAACTGGGCACGGAAACCGAAAAGCCCAGGGGAAAGACAGTAAACACGTTAGAGTGAGTGGACAAAAATAAATGTCTTTCACCAGTTTATATATATATGTTTAAAACAACATATGCGAGTCCAGGTAAAACAAACATAGTATAGTACGCGAGGTAAACTCACACTCCTCCAGCGTACTGAGCATGCAAGTAAAAAATCTTACAGTCAGAACCACGGGGTCCCTAGCCCACACGTGATCCTAGCTGCAGAAGCACAGTCGGAACCACGGGGTCCCTAGCCCACACGTGATCCAGAACCACGGGGTCCCTAGCCCACACGTGATCCTAACTGGTAACATCCTCGGGGATCAGCCGGGATGCAGTGTATCGATACAACCTCATAAACTACGACTGTACTCTGTGAAAACCAAATCATAAACATTTCGATGCAAATGCATGAAACAACATATCAGTGTATGTATACTCGTATACGTATATCCGTATATGTATAATCGTAAAACACATGCTCATAAAATCACATTCAAGCGGCATGCTCAAGTTCGTAAATCATATATAAAAGACTCGCAAACAATCAGTGAAAATAAATTGTCCACTCACAGATCAGCTAGCGCGAACTCGCGCTAAACACGTGGTCCGGCGGAAGTACCCTCGCTCGAAGCACGATCACGATCCAAATCTCGATCTCGATCTCCTGAATATTTATAAACATAACTGATCAAAATCGTAATCCACAACACTGTACTGAAGCACGGAAACCAACCGTTCCCGGAAATACGAAATGCAGTACAAAATGAATTACGGAAATCCCGAAATCCCCACTCGAAATCTCGACTGAAAATCGGCTAACCAAATCAACCCGAAAACCTCCATACGATAATCAAGGCGTGATTACGAGAAAAATGACATTAAAAACGTCGAAATCTGAAAATTTGACTTTTCCTCCGCCGTTGACCGCCGCCGCCGGCGGCGGCGCGCCGTCAACGGTGGAATTTCACGGCCAACTTCTCCAGTTTTCAAGGTCTCGTCAAGGCGAGCAAGATTCCCTTCTACCCCAAAGTCCAATTCCAAGCGTAACCCCTCCAAAAACGTGCAAAACCGAGCCAAAAATCCTTGCCGGAAAACCCAATCGGGTTTCAAGCAACCCTCCACCAAACACCAAACCAAATACATAGGAAGCTTCCTTGGGGCAAGGCGAGGTGAAGCCCTCACCCCTCGGCCTCCAACTCCCACCGGAAAGTCCTCCACCATTAAGGCCGATTTCCGGCGAGGTTAACCAATTCGGGTTCCCCGAAAAACTCATCAATTCTCTTCAACACCTATACCAAACAACTCGAAATTGAACAAGGAATCTAGCCATACCTTCCTCGAAGCCCAAAGTGGCCGGAATCCGGTCGCCGGAAAACACCTTCCCGTTTGGGAAACTTCCTTAATCGGTCAAACTGGTCAACTTTCCAAAACGGGAAAGTCAAAGCAATTCCGTGTTTTTGCGACTATTTCTCGACTTTTCGATATTTATACACATCCCTCGGGTCAATCAACGGTCCAAAATGAAAATACGGAATGATTCGGATAAGCTCGAAACATTCGGATAAACTCGTCGGAACCCGAAACTTCAAATAATCATAGAATATTCCTCGGTTATCGGAAAAATCTTCTGGAACCACCCACGAACTCGAAATCACGTACTCTACACATTCCATGAAGACACTCAACTCAAATTCTCGACCGAAAACAAAGTCGCGAATCGAATCAACAAACTACACAATATCATAAAACTGCGACTATAACCAAATCTCGAGAATCGTGCCAAACACACATCTGATTCTGGTTCGGGTCGTCACATTGAGCTTTATGGTACTCGTTACCTCCGTGCTCCAGATCAGACAGACATCACTCGGCTTCTAAGAAGGGCTAAACAACGCGGATTTCCTGGTATGATCGGCAGCATTGATTGCATGCATTGGGAGTGGAAGAACTGCCCAACTGCTTGGTCCGGGGCGTACTCAGGGAGGAAAGGTCGTCCAACAATCATCTTAGAGGCAGTGGCCTCATATGACACTTGGATCTGGCATAGTTTCTTCGGGGTACCAGGAGCTCAAAATGATATCAACGTGTTGTATCAATCAGATGTATTCGATGCAATGCTTGCTGGAAGAAGTCCATCTGTGACTTATAAAGTGAACGGTATGACATACCGTAACACCTATTACCTTGCTGACGGGATATATTCGAGGTACTCTTCATTTGTCAAAACAATTTCTAATCCTCAAGAGCTTCCACAAAAGCTTTTTGCGAGAAAGCAAGAGTCGTACCGTAAGGATGTGGAGAGGTGCTTTGGCATCTTACAAGCTCGTTGGGGGATAATTCGTCATGCAGCTCGGTGTCACCGCCTTTCGACGTTAAAAGACATCATGTTGGCTTGCATCATAATGCACAACATGATCGTTGAGGACGAGTTCGTGGAGGATGAGTTTGAGGAGAACCAAGAAGAAGATCTCCAAAACCCATCTACCGCATTCACTGCTTATGATGGGCCAGTGGATGAAGGGGGGAACCGTATTCCATTCGAGCCGGTTGGAAGATATGGAAAGGAACAACGGTTTAATGAGCGTATTGTAGATCTCCAATCAGCTTACATCCATGGAGAGCTTCAAAAGGACTTAGTTAAGCACAACTGGTTTCTTGAGACCGGTGAACAACTATAAAAATGTTTTGTGTTTGAATTATGTGTGTTAAATAATTTTTGTAATGTGTGGGAACTTGATGGAAATCAAGAAATTGCATTTTTATTTATTTTAATGGGAAACTACATAATTTAAATGCTTGAAGGGAAAATACTTGAAAAAAATACAAGTGGGTAATTTAATTTAAGAGCTTGGAAAAAGGGGGCGATAACAATTGGAATAGCCTTCTCCGCTTGCTTCATCTTCAACCTCATCCATTTGAGAAAGGATTTCGGCTTTCCTCTTGGTAAAATACTTCTTGGATTTAGGAGTCATAATCTCGGTATCCATTGACATGATCCGAGTCTCTTCCGCCAAAGCTCTCAAATCGATATCTCTTTTTTGAAGCGCGATTTGCTCTCGAAGAAGGGAAACCTCAATTGCATCATTATCTTTTTGATTGCGACCATAAGCTTCTTGATTTGTCGCAATCCTATTCAAAGCCTCGGCTCTTTCATTTGTTGAATTCATGCCTTTTTTTCCTTTCTTTTTCCCTTCCTTGGCCGCTTTCACTCCCATAGGACGCTCCGGAGAAGAGGGAGCTTGATTGCTCATTGGTGTGGGAAATGCATCATCCCCATCCAAGTTGACGGCGGAGGGCATTGAGCTTGCGGGATGTGTTGATGAGTAAGGCGGAGTAGAGGATAAGTAAGGTGGAGGTGTACTAGCTTCGACATGGATGAAGTATGGATGATTCTTCACCACATCCCAACAAGCAAAGTCCTTAAACTCTTTCTTCTTTTTGGCAACATAAAATGATTGAGCACTTCTCATCTAAAAAATTAAATAATTAAAGAACATGCCATAAAGAAAATTAAATAAAATGGACATAACTTATATTAAATATTTTTTCAAAAATAACTTGCAAAAAAATGGAGATAAAAAACAATACCTCATCGTGTAAGTTGGAGCCGGAAGATGCATTTCTTCGTGCGAAAGAAATAGCACTACCCCAAAGTTTCAAATTCGCCTTCAACTTTGCGAATCGAGAGGATAATGCGTTTTGGGTCCTAGTTTCCGGCATTGATTCACCATAACCTAGCTCCCAATTCGCCTTGAAATCGCCATGAATCTTTTCCCATAATTTGTCGACCTTTTGACGATTTCCGGTAATCGAATCAACACTAAAACGACAATAAGATATGCTTAATTGCACATCTTCCGAAAGAAGCCAATTTGTTGACATTTTTTTCCCAAAAAATAAACAAAGGATTTAGAGGATAGATGGAGAGATTGAGAGGGGGAGAGAGTGAATTTGTTGTGCACAAATTGATGTAAAAAATGAATGAAATGGAGGTAGTATTTATAGAAAAAATATAGGGGGTGATTTGCAATTTTTTGGGATTTTTTTGCAATTTTTGGGGGGTTTTTTTGCAATTAATTGATTTCTGGCCGAAGTGACCGTTTGATTTGAATTTGGGCCGTCGGATCTGTTTAGATCCGTTTGAAATGGATGGCTGAGATCAACAGAGCCGTTGATCTGTCAGCCTCCCAGAAGCTGACACGTGTCAGCTTCTGGTTGGCTGACAGTTTTTACTTTTACTGTTTTACTTTTTTTTTACCCTAAAAAAAAAAAGGGGTCATGCTGACGTTACCCACGTGGCGTGGGTCCCGCCAGCTGGGACGATCCGCCTCGCGTGCTCGGCCGAGGACGCCGCCCGGGACGATCCGTCCGTCAACGTCCGATCCACGCACGGCCACCCCCCCGCTGCACGCCTCCACCTTGCCGGACGTCCCCGAACTGCTGGGCCACCCCCCCGGACGTCCTCGCCGTTCCCTACCGGTGGGAATGCTCTCATGTCCGGAACGTGCTTGCAAGTCAAGTCCAGCAAGCCCTTGATGCTCAAGTAGTTGGCTGCAAGAATCACATCGAACAGCACTTTCTGATCGTCCTCAATCCCCTTCACGAAATCCTTGTCCCACTTTGACTTGACATTCTCCTCCGACTGATTGCTCTTGAAGGAAAAATCGCTCACTTCTACGCCTTCATCAGCGTGAAACTTGCAGTACTCGATGACCTTGGCGAGAATCTTGCTCGTCACGTTCGGCAGAGGGATGCTGTCGTCAGAGCCAATGTCTTCGATCATGTCCTTCACCGTCTGCAACTGTATCACCTCCGCTTCTTCCACCCCGAAAGTCTCACCGTCGGAACTCTTCAGGAAGAACTTCTTCTTATTGGTATTTTCGGCTGCTATCGGCGTCGACATGGTTTTCAGACTTTGATAGACAACACCAAACGCGTAAGTACATATTAACCTAATTAAGAACGCAGTAGGTGTGTGTGTGTCTCTATATATATATATATTTATATGACTGCGGAATCTAAAGAGCCCTAGCGTATTTATAGAGAACGTCAGAAAGCTGTGTGCTACGTCTTATAAATTAAAAATAAAAAAAATTAAATAAGAGGAGAATTCAATTTCTCATTGGGAACAGGATTGATCAGACGATTGGATAGTTCATCAAAAATCGTATTGAATTTTTATCAAAAAAGAAATCGTATTGAATTTTTAAATTTTGCATTTTCAATATGGTTAATTGCAATTTTATATTATTTTAAAAATAAAAATGGTAATACTCTTAAAGTAATGGTAAAACTCTTTGGACAAAGTGGGTTAGCTAGCTCAAGTGGTATGATCCCCACTATCTAAGAAGTAGGGTATTAAGTTCTCGATTCGAGTTACAAGAGAGATAATAGTGAAATTTTATAATCCTCTTTTAAAAAAAAATAATAATGATAAAACTCATTTAATCAATATAAATAATAAAATGCATCCGCAAGTACTTATCCCATCTCATGTTGACTTGTTTTTTTTTTCTTAAGTAAGAGCATGTATGTGGCTACGCTTAAGTCTCGATTGATGAAATGGTAGAATACAAAGGGGGGGGAGACGTAAAGCTTAAACCCCATAAGAAAATGACACCCTAAAATAATATGACGAGACTCAACTAAGACATTGTATCATAATCTGCACCAAGTAGCAAAGAATGCAACATTGGCTACTCCATTTTCTTTACAAATATACGACACAGTAACATGAATATAACGCAATAGCGACGACGCATCAATTCACTTTGAGCAACTTCGATCCCAACTATGGTGTCGATCAGAATTACCAACGACACTACATTTCATCCTGCCACTAGGGGGATGTGCCCACTCGATAAACCAGTCCCGACCTAGAGCAGATAAGACACCAAAAGTACATATACTAGGACAAAACCCACTTCTACCTACCCAAAAGAGGTAGCTTATTTTTTGGCCTAACGCCAACTAAAAGCAGAAAATAAAAACTAGAAATGAAAATAAGTAAACTTATAGGGCTTATGTCAAAGTGGAGTGATTGTCAATCTTATTAAAAAAACAATTAATAGTGCTAGACTCAATTACACAATGCATGAGCATCCATGAAGAGGAATGTACAATGCTCCGGAAGGAGACATCGATTTATAATATAGAGAATGTGACCTGAAAAAGAACAAATGTGAGGATAGGACAAGGAGCATGTTGGAAAGCTGTTTTCTTTTCCCTTGACGACGAAAGTGTTAATGTTAAGTCCAAAACTTTGAGTAGGACCTCTAGCAGGAAAAGCATGAGCGTCAAGTTCAGGCGGAAAAGTTGAGCCGCTGACGACATGAAGTGTTAACGTCAAGTTCGAAGATTTGAGTAGAACTTTTGACGGGGAGAAGCATAGGCGTCAAGTTGGGCTAAAAAGCTGATCCACTGACGACGTGCAGTGTTGGCATCAAGTTCGAAACTTTGAAAAGAACCTCTGACGGGGAAGAGTAGGTGTCAAGCTCGAGTTGTAAGTTGAGCCTCTGACAACGTTCGAAACTTTGAGTAGAACCTCTGATGAGAAAGTATGACATCGAGTTCGAGTGGTGAGCCAAACTGCTAACGATGTGAATGTGAGTGTCAAGTTTAAAGCTAGTAAATCCTCTGATAGCATGAGGTGTTAATGCCAAGTTCGAACTATGAGAAGGACTTCTAGTAGGACGAAGCATCAAGGTGCAGCTTCGAACGATGAACTTTGAATGATAAGCTTTGAAAGAGTGATGTGGAATTTTCTCAAGTAAGGTTTACATGTAAGAATAATTCTCGCTTCAATTTCGATGATCTGAAGAGAGAAATTATTGGGGGCATGCGTATGAGAAATTTTGTGATATATTTTTGAGATCTATGATATATATGATATCAAGATAAAATCAAATAGCAAAAATAGATTATTGTGGAATCAAAACTTGTGGTGGACCTTTTCAAGTTCGGTGCAAACAATAGAAATATTTAGAAAATGAATAAACAAAAGTGCAGAAAAGATTGAGAATAGCCTACCAGACAAAGGGTCTGAAGAGATGGTTGAATGAAATCGAACAAAGGTGTTCAAGAATAGTCAAGTGATCAGGTACGTTCAAAGATAGAAGAATGAACGACCAAGTTTGAGGTGGATGGACTTTGAACAAGTTCAAAGCCAGGTGAAGTTTGAGAGTCCATCAGCGTCACTTGAAGATTGCTTGTGGCGTACGTAGAGAGTTCGTGTGCTACAAAAGTTGAGGACGCACTTAACTCAGAAAGAGTATGAAGATGCACGGCTGGGGTGTAGTGTTTTGGAGTATACGATGGGGTAGAAGGAGGAATCGAGCATTGATATGAATTTAATCTCAAAGTAAGTTGAAAATCCTCAAAGGAACCTTAGGTTACCGTAAATATTTTTTCAATAGAAAATATTGTTATGTGAATGGAAATATTATTGTAGCAAGGTAGGATGTGACAAATTCGAAAGAGGAGCTAAAAGTTAGTCGTTGTTCGAGAGATTAGTTACAAAATATGAAGTTGCAACACAAGTTTCAACAAAGAGTGATCGAGGAGTATAAACACTCGAAGCAAAGTTGAAGTTCGAGACATAGACTTAAAGTTTCAAAGTAGAGTTAAAGTTTGAAAATGTTCTCAGAGGTAAAATGGAACGTCCAGAGAGGCTATGAGACATTGAAGGGCAATGATGGGGTCAAGATGAGCCTATGTTTTTTTTCCTATGAGATAAGGGGGCATGGAAAATGTATGTGAGAGGAGTGTGTGCTACACCCTAAAAAGTGTTGAAGGTATGGTCACTTGAAACATAGATCAAAGTACTGACTATGGTCGAAAGTATAGGCAAATCTGAGCAAAAGGTATGTGTCTTTCTTGGTTATATCACATGCAAATAGGTACGACTCTTTCAAATGTTGTGTTATAACTGTAGTGACGATTGATAGAGTTTGTTTTGATTTCGCTATGCAATATTCTATATGGCTGGAAAGCTGTGTGAAGATATGATTATGTCTTTTGCACTATCCAAGATAGATTCCTCAAAGTAGGAAAGTCGCGTTTCGTTGTTGTGATTGATTACTTGAGCAGGAAAATAAAACTGGTTTGTGAAGATCGGTTCTTTAGCGTGGAAACTTGCTATTAGTTTCTCGATTGAGAATGTGGAGTCAAGTTGTATTGCCTCACGTGGTTTGGGAGAATTGTCGTGATACTCTTCAAAGAGGATACATCTTCGGGGGCATCGTTGTGATGATTTTGTGAAGAAGATATCGTAAGCGATATATGTAATGCTTCTTATGTACATGAGACATTGTAGGGACAATCTTCGGGGATAAGATTGTATAGCCAAGGACGGATTCAAACCACCATGATATCTAGGGTTGAGAGAAGTTGGTTTGATGAAAGATCAGATTCATCAAAATCCTAACATATGCCACGTAGTGAAAGAGTTTTGTTGGAAGTGGGAAATTGATGAGTTTTTTGGTGCATAAACTCGGAGAAGGGCAAGAAGTGTGTATCGAAAACGAGGTTTGAAACGAAAAAACTCAAGGAAAATCGAAGGTCAAAGTATGATAGTTCAAATGGTGCTTTAAAGCTGAATTTTCTCTGCTAGGCTCGAGTTTTTGGCCCAAAGACAAAATTGGGGGCATTGTGGGAACAAAATATTTTGGATTCAAACTTGGAATCGACGATATGAAGCCAAGTGAGGATAGATCGAAAGTTAAGAGCAAGAGAATAAGAACTTCGAAGCTGGACATTCAAAGTGTATTTCGAGGTTCAATGTTCAACCTCAGAAGTGTTACTTGAGGTATGAAACCAGACTTTCGAAGGTCAAGATGTGTTTTGAAGTTCCATATTCGTGGCCAGGATGAGATCCATCTTGTGAAATTGATGGATTGTATGGCCTATGCCCAAATTTGAGGTCTCAGAGTAAGGGGTAAGAATTGGATTAAGTTTGGTAGGTCAATAACCCACGTAGCCTTAAAAAAGGGGCACTAAATATGGATTAGGGCGCAAACCTAGGAAAGCGGCACCAAAATCAGAGGGTGTTGGACATTGAGGCCGAAGATCAAAGTTCGGCTAAAAAGAAGGCAGATCCTATTTTGGTGGGTAAAGAACAGTATAAATAGTGGATGAGAAGCTTAGCGTGTAAGAATAGGAGTAAGACACAAGAATATGACCGACAGTTGAGGATTGAGGATCGATGATCAAAGATCAGCATCGAAAAGCTAATTTGGTCAATAGACTTAATCATTGGGATAAGTCATGCTTGTAATGGAATGAAAATAGGGGAATATGACTCTTATGAACGTGGGACTTGGTGGGCAAGTTTCACCTATATTTTGGTGGGAAACAGAGCACTATAAATATCAATGAGTAGAGTAAGATTTGAGATTATGAAATTGCTGATAAACTTACACTAAACTCTATCTGACTTGAGTATCAGAGTGTTTTTTGTAGGTACCCCCCTATTTATACATCTTGAAGATCTTCATTGGATGCGTCATCAATAAGGTTCTTCTATTGTTCATTAGAATTGTCTTGCGGAAGCAGAAAGAGTTCAGTATTTTTGTGCTTCTATAGAGTTCTTTACCAGCGCTACTCAACAATTTACCCTGCCAACCTTCTAGCTTCTTACTCAGCTTTTACTTTATAAAAGAAAATGTGACAATTTTGTTTCTTCCCATATATGTTAGTAAACCCAAGTATTTAACATGTTTTTCCACGACAGAAACTCTGAGCACCTTAGCCAGCTTCTTCTTGAGGGAGTTATCCCTTGCTGAAACAGATACTACTCTTGTCAAAGTTAACTTCTGACCTGATGCAATCTCATATTCTTCTAGTATGTTTTGAATTTGTCGAATTTCTCAATAGTCTTTGCCAAACAATAAACTATCATCAACAAAGAGGAGATGAAAGATATTGGGCGCTCCTTGCCAAATTGTGATTCCCTGCACATGGCCTTCATTAGCTCTATGCTCCAACAAAGCCGAAAATACTTCGGTCCCCAATAAGAAAAAAGGTGAGAGCGGATCTCTTTGCCGAATCCATCTTGTATGAGCCAAATACCCTTTTGGTTGTCCATTTTAAAAAAATAGCAAACCGTAGTGACACTTACATCATCATTTTAATCCACTTCTTATTGAAGCCAAGACGCCCTAGAATAGCTTCTAAAAAATTCTATTCCATCTTATCATATGTTTTACTCATGTTTAGTTTCAAGGAAAACACACCATCAATTCTTGAAGCACAATTATGTATATAGTGAGATACCTCATTAACCACCAGGATGTTGTTTGAAATCAACCTCCCTAGGACAAACACACTTGGAAAAGGTGGGATAATCTTGTCAAGGAACTTCTTCAACCGATTCACAATCATTTTCGAACAAATTTTGTATATTACGTTGCATATCGCAACCAGGCGAAGGTCCGTCATCTTTTCCGGTTTAGGAACCTTTAGAATGAGGTAGATATGAGTGAAGTTAACCAGTCCCAATAAAACTCCAAGTTAATGTATTAGTTAATGGACAAAGATTTTTTTAGTAGGTTTTTATTTTTTATTTTTGTGAAATCTTGTTTATGTTTAAGGAAATAATAAGTATCCCGGTGTGTGTCTTGTCCTAATTAGAATAGAAGTAGATATTCTCTCAATCTTTAATTTATAGGGATATTGATTGTAATAGACTGATGTATATTTAAGCCCATCTATCAATGAATAAAGTATAGTTTCAGATTATATCTTCTGCGTGTCTATTTTCTCCTTCAAAACGTTATCAGCAGCGTTTGAGTTGATAGCCAACCCAAACCCTAAACGGAAAAATACCCTAAATTCCTATACACTACAACCTCCACTGCCGGATTCTCTATCACCCTGAGCACCTCCGCCAGAGCATCATCACCGACGTCGGAAGTCTTTCATGTCGCTAGGTTTTTGCTTCAAACTTCTTTCAACAAAGTTTTCATACTAAGCATAACACCGTCAAGGTAAATCAGCTAACCTTATTTGATTGAGAATTAGGTTGACTGCAACACCCTAGATCTTGGTCTAGATTTAGGTTAACTTTTCATACCGTGATTTACCTTTTATTGCTAAGTTCCTATAGATTAATATAAGTTATAAAAAGTTGAAATTAGTGACGATCCTTTGGGGGGGGGGGGGTTACAGTTATTAGTGAATACCACGGTTAGTTATGATTTTACGTCGAAAAAAAGGGAAGTCGATCTTTATGACTATTTGACAATCATGGTTTTCTGGGGAGTGGTATGAAACCACCAATTTTGCATCGATTTTTGTGATCAAACATCATTGATCATGGTTCTTATTATATAAACTTGAAATTAGTGATCGTGGTTCATTTGATCAGATATTATTTACATTTCTTGTCTTTTGTAGATGACTAAACCGGCAATGATAGAATTTGATATCATTGAAATTCAAGGATCAGAATACCATATATGGGTATCCGACATTAAGAATAATCTTCTAGGTAAACGTCTCACTGATACCATCTAACCACTACACTACCACCTGGCACTGAAGCCAATGAGGACCCGCCTAACTCGAAAAGCTCAAGCTCTCATGTTTCTCAGAAGACATATTCATCCCGCTTTAAGGAAACAATACTTGTTAAATAATGACCCCACAGATTTGTGGGAAAACTTTGCAAGAACGGTTTAACAATGTGCATGACACACAACTTCCAGAGTTACAAGAAAAGTGGGATAGAATTCGGTTATTAGATTATCCTAAGATGTAACAACCCGAACCAAAATGGCGTACTTAATGACTCATATTAGCTTTATTATAAATTAGTCGTGAGTGTTAGATCATCAAATGACTTTTTAAACAATTTAAAATTTGACTAGAATTTCTTCTTAAGAGTTATAGATAATGTTATTTTGAGCTCGTATGAATTTTCGGGGAATTTTTCGGATAATTGAGCGAATTTTTACGAATTTTGAAGTTGAGCGAAATTTTAAATTAAATTAGAAATTAATATTGGGCGGTTTGATCTCAACCGTTGGTTTCAGCTGAGATCAAACCTTTGCTATTGATTCAATCAGGAGCCTATGGGTATATATTGGGATTTTGGGCCGAAACCCTAAGCTATAAACCATCTCGGGCTTGACCCGTTTTCACTGGCGACAACCCGGTTCACGACTGACCTAACCCGTTTGCTCGACCCGCCAGAATCTTTGCCGACTGACCATGAATTTTGACACTCAAGAAGACTGTGATCGAGTTTTTGAAGAGGGGACTTCCGCCAGACCACAGAGCTAGCAGTAATCTGTGAGTGGACACTTTTATTTTCATAGTTGATTAACGAGTCTTTATTATTTATATTCAGTTTAGTTTGAAATTTCAGTATTCAGTTTATAATTTTGGTGGCTAGATTCAATACATTTTTAGTTAGTCTTGCATCGATGCATTGGTTACTCGGTTGATCCCCAAGTGGATCCAGGGAAGGATCAACGCTTCCCCCTGACATTCACATCGTCTTTGTGTCAGGAGTCACCAGACGACTTTAGGTGGCTAGAGGTTCTAAGACTCTGGTCACCGCCTCCACTAGCACATGATACTCGTGAAGGGTCAGGTGTCCCCCTCGATGCATCTTTTATACTATTTTTACAGTATCTTTGACTTGCTATTGGTTTTCATATTTTTATTCGCGGAAAGGCATATTGTAGATTTTATTTTTTTATATATTTGATTTGACTATATTCACTCACTCTAACGATTTTTCATGTTTTCTATGTCTTTCCCTGGGTTTTTCGGTTTCCTATTGCACAATTTACAGTTTCTATCTTGTGGTTGTAAGTCATCGTCGGAGGCCTAAAGCTCAAGTAACACTTCTCTTCAAGTAGGTTCTTAGCTTAGCCTACTAGTTCTGTATATTATGTAAATTAGAAGTCACTCTGAATACTATGTTTAGTTTGTTTCCGTTTATGTTGTATTTCTAAATAATCACCGGATTCCTCGTAATCTTTTGAAATAAGTACATTTCTTGTTTGTACAGTAGTTGGTTGATTTGAAAAATTCGGATGAGAATCGGTGCCCCACAGTTTGTTTTTGTGGACTACTTTAAAAGTGTGGTTTTACTGCAGGTTTTGGATTTCTTGAATTTTAGGGGAACTATGGATTTTTTTTTGTAGGTTTCGTTGTCCTTATGGTCTAATTCCTATTTAGACAACTAAATCGGGGTCAGGTCCTTTCATAAGATAAATAATTTTTATCAAGATATGCTAGAGCTACAGTCAGAGCTTATCATTTATGGCATTTTAAAGACCAACCAAGCTATGGTCGAGAAGTCTTTGAGAATTGTCTCTACTTCTATGGATACTCTTGCACATCAGTATCACATTGATTATAGCAAAGAAGACTTAGATCATTCAATGATCTTATGAGTGTGCTGGCTAAGAAAGAGAGGCATCGCGAGATCATTCTCTAAACAATGCTAGGCCAACCGGTACAAAGAAAGTCCATGAAACTTACAACATTGGTGGGAAGGCATGAAAGAATAAGGGGAAATAACGTTCTAAACATTATTAAACCCGTGGGGGTAGAAGTTGTGGTAGAAGAGAAAATAATTAGAATTTAACTTGGACTCGCCATGACAACAACTACAATAACTTCAACAAGAATCAATCAAATCTTGGTTCTAGGAATTGTGGGAATTTTTCAAATTCTGCTTCTACTTCTCACTTGTCACCTTGCTATAGGTATGGTTCTACCACATATATGCATAAACAATGCAAAGCACCAAAGAATACCCAGAATGCCTACAAGATATGTCGCCATGACCAAGCAAAGGAAAAGGAGACATACTACGCTGACTATGAGATGGAAGATGGTGGTGAAGCCAATCTAATTGTAGAAAATATCCCCAAACCAAGCCTAGAAACTACGAATTTTGATTAGTCTATGTACTAGTCTTATGATTCTGCTATATAATTAAATTCATTTTATTTTGACTTGTTATAGTCGGTTTTGATTGAATAAGACAATTGTTTGATGTAATTTTGATGTTGGCAAAGTAATAAAAAAATTCTTCATTTCTGTATTTGAAAGTGTTCAGAATGGTTATTTTCATATTTCTTAAAATGGTTCAAATTATACATAGCTCTAGAGCACTATGATACCAAAATACCATAAAAATGAGACAAAAAGAGAGGATGGTTTTTATCCTGGGAATTTTCAACCTGTCAAAGGTTTACCTCGACCCTTCGAAGAACACCCCCTGGATTGGTTCTGGCACTATTTTGACTAGTCAAAAAAGTTTTCCCTAATTCTTTCAACCAGTCGAAAGATGATCATCGGTCCTCTGTTTTGCACCTTCGACCCGTCGAACTATATTCTTGACTCGTTGTAGACATGTTACTATCTCCAAATTTGTCCAAATTCGACCCATCAATGGAAATTTTTGACCCGTCAAAAAAGATATCGAAAAACGGATATCGGTTTTAGGTTTTCTTCGACCCGTCGAGCTATATTTCTCGATCGATCGAAGAGGTCCCCCTGGACATAATTTTCATGTTTTCGACCCGTCGAAAAACGGTATTGAAAAACCAAATTTTATTTTGGATTTATATATTCAACTCATCGAGTGGATTTCTCGACCCGTCGAAGATGGTACCCGGACTTGGTGTTTTTGATGCGTTTTACATCAGTTTTCTTATGTCATATCAACACTTTATAAGGGTCACAACCCTTTGGAATTTTTTTAAGTCTTTACTTAAAGTGTTCGACAAAGTCTTGAAGACTAATTAAATCACATTCTTTTGTAAATGTTTAAAGGAGAGCATCTAGCTGATAGTGGTACTACTCATACTATGCTAGAGAATATGAAATTGTTTATAGATCTTGTGCCATATACATCATCAGTGATAACCATGGTTGGTTCAACATTGGTTATCCAAGGGCGTAGTTCAGCACAATTTTTGCTACCATATGGAACAAGAATTTATATCACCGATGCATTGTACACGACAAAGACCAATCAAACCTTGGTAAGTTTGAAGAACATTAGAGCCAACAGTTTACACTTGAAAACTCACTGTGAGAATGGTAAAGAATTCTTATGCATAAGTTCAGAAGAGTACAATAGAAAGCATACCTTGGAGAAGTTAGGGGCAATTCATAATGGATTATATTTTACTAAGGTTCGGATCATTGAATCCAATGCAGTCACTCTCACAACTGTGTGTGACTCAGCATCATATGAATTTTGGCACTACAGACAAGGACAACCTGGTCGGGATATGATGATCAAAATCTTGAAAAACTCTCATGGTCACCCATCTTTTAGAGCAAAGAAGCATGTGGAAATGCCCATTGGTTTTGATGGGATAGATGAGATTAACACTATTGATCCAGTTTTGGCCTCTGAGCCAACTACAACATCTAGTATTGGTCTACAAGATTCCTTTGTGGTAATCTCTGATGCCCACCGCTCATTTTGCAAAGGTTGCTTATTAGTAAAGTTACAGGCTAGGCCTTCCTTTGCAAATGATACCACTGAAAATATATCATTCTTACAAAGAATTCATGGGGACATTTGTGGACCTATCAAACCAGAGTGTGGACTATTTAAATTATTTATGGGTTTGATAGATACATCAACGCGATAGTCACACGTTGCTTTGTTATCCACAAGAAATGCTACATTATTAAGCTTCTGGCTCACTACCCGAACAACACAATTAGGTTTATTAGATTGGATAATGCAAAAGAATTCACATCAAAGACCCTTGATGACTATTGTATATCAATTAGGATTGAAGTTGAATATCCCGTCTCTCATGTTCATTTACAAAATGGTTTAGCAGAGGCACAAATCAAGCGAATACAGCTTGTGGCCAGAGTAATGGTTATGCATACTAATTTGTCGGTATGTGCTTGAGGATATGCAGTATTACATTCAACAATGCTTCTTCGGTTGAGATTTGTAGCACGCCAACCATTCAGTGCATACCAGTCGGTAACTAGATATGAGCATGATATTTCACATCTACGCATCTTTGGTTGTGCAGTGTATGTGTCAATTGTGCCTCCATAGCGCACTAAAATAAGCCATTAACATCGATTAGGCATATATGTTGGTTATGAAACTCCAACTATTGTCCATTACTTAAAACCTTCGACAAGAGATCTCTTTACTGCAGGATTTGCAGATTGTCATTTTGAAGAAACATACTTCCCAACGTTATAGTGAGATAGGAATGCCTCTATTCCGGTTGAATGTCGAGAATTGACGTGGAATACTCCTCTCACTATGTTTCAAGAAGATCCACACATATCTCAAAGTAAAATTAAAGTGCAACGTATACTTTATCTTCAAAAGATAGCAGACTTGACGCTTGACTTATTTACTAATATTGCCAAAGTAACGAGATCAGACATTACTGCTCCAAATGTTCCTACAAGGTTGAAAGTCCCTAAAGGGCGGTATAACGCAAATTCATGGCAAAGTAACGTACCTCTTACCCATGTGGATGGAGTAGCATCAGCCTCGGCTCCCACCAGGAAAAAGGGATGTGACGACCTGACCTTTGTCAAAAATCATCAAAAATAATAAATAAACAGGTAAATCGAGGAATTACTCGATCCGAAAATAATTTCGACTAATTAAGTCGAAGAACATGTTTGAACAACTTGTTATGACGAGACGGTCGTAACAATATAAAATAATACTAAGTTTTCCATCGACCACACCGCCTCTAGCGGAGACATACGTCACTGCTGCCCACAAACTGGGTCGACGAAGCCTAAACGCGAAATAAACCTCACGACTATGTTAGTATTATTGATATGAACCTAATGACACATTACATTACAGTTTTTTGAAAATATTTTTTTGTTCACGCGCCATTGGCAACTGCCACTGATGGCGGCGTTTGACTCTCCGTTGGAAAGATCTCATCGAACCCAATACACTATCTCAAAGGACCCTAAGTAGATTCTGGCTCGTTTAGCTAGAATTTGCCCCAAAAGAATTATGGCTGGAAATCTTTATGGTGACCTAGCAACATTGTCGAGCCATTTCAGAGCTCGAGGCACACGCCAAATGACTCAGGGAGGAAAAAGTAACCAAATCTCTTTAGCCTCGTCGACCAAAGTGCCAGCAACCGCCGCTCCTGGCGGAGGTCGAACCTGACGGATCGAAATCGACTCGATTCCGCCGTACATCACTTGCAACCAAGAAATTCAATACACCAACACACCAATAAAATCATCACATCAAGGGAAATTGATTGATACCTTAAACATAACCAGAGGAGTCGTCGACGCCAGTGATGAAAACTACCCCGAAACCCGAGAATTTTACGTCGTTGATTTGCTCTTCTCCAGCCTCAAAGTCGTCGATCAAGCCTAGAAATGGGTAGAGGAGGACAACCCACATCGATCACAGTTAGAAACGTGACCAGAGGTGGCTAGAATCCGTTGCACCGCCGGCGGAAAGCTCCACGACAATTTTGTGTCGCCATAGGTCGGGTCAACGCGGTCAACAGTGGTTGGCCCGAAATAGAAAGTTACCCATTTTCATTTCCGGAAACTTCTATTTATATTCGAACATTTACAGGTAATTCGATTTGTGACATTTCTGTCAAATTTTGGCTGACCATAACATTTCCATCGTAACTCTAAGTTTGATAATTCTTGCATCTACGAAATCGTCTTGACAAAATCTACGATTTCTATCCGAAGTTAACCAACTTCAACAATTCGATAAAAAAAGTCAACCTGAGACCTTCTACATTTACCATCAATAAATATTATTTACCGCACCATTAAATTAAACTCGAATTATTCATAAATATTATCGATTAACTAAAAAGGTCAGAGTCTTACTAGGGGAGACCATTAAAATCCACAGATGAGCTGCCGGCGAAAAGGTAGGCCATCTAGGCACAAAATGATCATTTCATCATCAACGTTGTGAATCCCACACATGAGATTGTTCAAGACTACAATTATGTCCTAGAATCACAAATGACATCTCTGGAGGACGCTTTAGACCCATATGTGATGTCAGAGAATGGTGAAATATCACTAACTAACAATGATGCGCGCATTATTATGGATAGATCATCCAAAGTAGTTGATGATGCTTTTACTTATTTCGTCGCTCAAGAGATCATTGATGATGATGAAGTGGAACCTTGCTTGGTTGCTGAATGTCAGCGGAGAGCGGATTGACTAAAATAGAAAGAGGCAATGCAGGTTGAACTAGACTTCTTGAAGAAAAAGAATGTTTTCGGTCCGGTAGTGCTATGCCCACCCAATGTAAAGCCTGACATAAATAGGTATTTGTTTGAAAGCGTAATGAGAAGAATGAAGTCATACGGTATAAAGCTAGAATTGAGGTGCAAAGATTCTCTCAACGCTCTGGCATTGATTATGAGGAGATATACTCTCCGGTTATGGACATCATTACTTTTCACTACCTTATCAGTTTGGTAGTGTTCGAATAACTGAACATGCAGGTGATGGATGTGGTGATAACATATCTCTATGAAAACCTTGATTTAGAGATATACATAAAAGCGCCAGAAGGGGTGGTCATACCCAACTCAAGTAATTCTATGCCACGAAGTGCTCATGTAATTAAATTGAAACATTCACTATATTGATTGAAACAATCCGGTAGGATATGGTACACATGCCTAAGTGACTACTTGATTGGAAAGATATACAAGAACGATTATTTGTGCCCATGTGTGTTCATTATGAGAACAAGTTCAGGATTTGCCATAGAGATGAAATCAATGAGACGGTTGGGCTATTTGAAATCTGAATTTGAGATGAAAGACCTTAGTAGGACTCGATGAGGTACTTTTGGGGGCTGAGTTACCATACCTTAGTGTTATTGGAGCTTTGTTGTATTTAGCTCAATGTATTGGACCAGACATTGCATTCTCTGTGAACTTGTTAGCTCAATTTAGCTCTGTGCCAATACAATGTCATTAGACCGGTGTAAAGCACATCTTCAGGTACTTGAAGGGTTCCATAGACTTGGGCTTGTTCTTTCCCTACAAAGAGAATAGAGAGAAGTTTGAAATTCCATAAAAATGGATTGTTCTTTCCTAACATTCAAATTTTAGGATTTTCAACCCGTCGAGTGGATCTCTCTACCCTTCGAATGGTACACCCTGGATTGATCAGAGCATGTCACTCGATCCGTCAAGTGAATTCTTCAACCAGTCGAAAGAAGCTTCGGATGCAAGCAATGTAATGTGAAGATTGTCTGAACTCCAAGATTAAGTTACTGATAAGAGGGAGTTCATTTCGGAGACATCAAGAAGAGTCTATACCACATGTGGTCACTCATGTAGTTGATGTGTTGTACTTTTTTCCGTTAAACCAAGCTTTTGTTTTTACCCAAGAGGTTTTTTGTTTACTTGACAAAGTTTTTAGTGAGGCAACATGTTATGCATCATTCATTAGGATCGTGACACAATGGTGAATGTTTAATGAAATAATATTCATAGTATCTTGGTGTGTGTTTTGTCCTAATTAGAATAGAAGAAAATATTCTCGCATTCCCTGATTTACAAGGATATTGATTGTAATAAATTGTAATATACAGTTTCATATGGTATTTTCTGCGTCCTTATTTAATATTATTTATTAGTTTTTAGGAAGAAAAAAAATAGTATTTTGCCCGTAAGTCCCTAGGTGACTTCTACTTTTCACTTTTTACTTTTCAATGAATGTAGAACGCGGAAGTGGTACGTCGTTTAAGTCAGAGCTCCCAACATATGTGATGTTGGAGGTCGGTCCGTAGCCCAGGGAGCATCCAATTCCTCCTTCTGGTTGTGCCTCTGGAGAAACAGGAAACAAGCACAAGAGCGAATCATGGCTCGAAGCATCTCCTACATAACAGGGTCTCAGCTCCTCTCCCTCAGACGCCGCCCCAACAATATCGCCATCGTCGATGTCAGGTACCCCAAAACTTTACCACACATTTTTTTGTTGTTGCTCTCTCTGACTGTTTCGTCAAGCAAGTCTTGTGCTGAAATTCCCAATTGGGTTATGTTGGTTTTGTTGTAGGGATGACGAGAGGAGCTACGATGGGCACATAGCTGGGTCTTTGCACTATGCCAATGAAACTTTCTATGATAAGATCTCCAATCTCGCTCAAGAGGTCAAAGGCAAAGACACCCTTGTTTTCCACTGCGCTCTCAGCCAGGTTCAGTTTTTTAACTTGTGGCTTTGATTCCTATGACTTGTGACTTTGGTTACTTAGGATCAGATTTCTATGACTTGTGATGAGTTATGGTTCTCAGTGGCTTGGTTATAGGCAATTTCTATTTCAGTGTTTTTAATGATGTGCATCCAAAAGTAATCCAATGTAAAATGAGCTGATCAGCTTGGCCCTGCCCAAAAGTGCTATGCTATTGAAAGATGAATTCTTGACTGATATGTTTTCTGTCTGTACTTTATAGTATATAGCTAGATGAGAAGTAAGATACTACCAAACTAGAAAGATTTTGTCTTTTTCTATATTCAATAAATTTTCTAATGGCATTGTATAATATGGTGATAAATCAGGTTTGTTTCTTGAGTTTGACAACTTAGAAGAGCCAAGAATAGACTGATATGTCATAAATGTACCCTTGGGCTGAATTGAACTCTTATCCAATTCTACTTCCCTTTTCTGCTCTCGCGTCAAGGAACAAACAAGGGAACAACCAAAAGCTAGTCTGTTTTAACATCGTCAGATAATAGATATACTGATTCTAACTGTTTCATGCTTGAAGCATCCGAGAATAATTTTTAAACAATGCTGCAATTTTGATGGTGATATTTGTAGGTCCGAGGTCCGTCCTGTGCACGAAAGTTTGCCAATTATCTTGAGGAGATAAAGGAAGATACAGGAATCAAAGATATCTTGGTTTTGGAGCATGGCTTCAACGGCTGGGAATCGTCTGGTAGACCTGTTTGTCGCTGCAACAGTGTTCCGTGTAAGGGTGAGACCGAGAATGCGGCATAATGCCTTGCTCAAAAAGACATACTGGTTGGGAAGCAAGCCTGATGATCTTTCCCAGAGCCCCTCCACTGTATTCGATCTGCCCGTTTAATATTAAAAGTAAAATGACTGTATTGACTTCATACCTTACCAGCGTACTGCTGTTTTAGCCTATTTGCTCACTCTTCAATGTCTTCATCCTATATACTCATCATTTCCTTCCTCGTGATATTGCTGGTTTACTAATGCTGAGATTGAAGTTGAATCTATGTTATAGATGTTATCTCCTGGTCTCCTACCTTGGATATCTGTCATTTTTAAACCAAAACTACTTGTTTGAATTTCTCTCTATTTGAATGAGAGGTTTGAAACTTTGAATCAGCTAGTCCAATATAAGGGGAAGAAAACCAAGTCCGTGTCCTCCATTTTATTAAAAAAAAGTGTTGAATCATAAAAATTCGTTTCATGTTTGAACCTTCATAGGAAAGTAACAGGTGGCCACTATACCAAAATTAGTGGTTCAAGTCCATGTCCGCCTGTTCTCTCATCAAAAACAGCAGTAACACGTATGCCAATCGAATTGGCTGCATTTGATGGAATTCTAGTGGAACTCAACCAAACCATCAACTTTCAAGCTGAAATCTTTTCATTCATGTTTTCATTTGCCAGTTTAGGGTGTATATGTATTTATAAAAAATTTGGCTCGTGAAGAGCAACTGGCCTATTAGCTCAGCTGGTTAGAGCGTCGTGCTAATAACGCGAAGGTCGCAGGTTCGAGACCTGCATGGGCCATTTATCCTTTTTGGCCTATTAATTTCCATCATACGAAAAAGTATAAAATGACTACGTTACCCCTGTCGTTATTAAACAGTCTTCTACTCTGCAAATTGCAAACCCAGCAACGATTCTCAAATCCCATCGAAGACGAGAGAAAATCATCGTCCCTTAAAAATGGTAAAATCTCTCTCAGAATTCTCCTTCAAATTTATCTATCTGTGTGTTAGTTTTGTTAACTGTGTGGTCTCACTCTCACCTGATTGATACAACAGGTTTGCGTGATGTGCCTGATACCTCTTTTCCTGGTCCCAATCGTCAACTTTCTGCCTCTTCTCTTCGATTTCCTCATGGTAAAGTTCCATTCTTGTCACTTTAATCGCCCTATATATAGTCTCGGCAGAGATTTAATTTTGATTTTGATTTTAGGGAAAAATATATGGAATTTTGGGATGGGAGTATAGGAAGCCGGAAGGAGCACCTCCGGCGTGTCCATTCAAGCCTGTTACCAAAAACGACTCCAATGTGAGTTAAAATTTCATTTCTATTATTTCATTGTCTGAATTTTGATCTTCTCTTTTCAATTTTGGATGATTGTTTCAATTTCAGTTTCAGTTTCAGTTATTCAAAGTATATGTTAGATTTTCGGAATGGATTTCTCTAGTGATGCCAGTATATTCATGGAATTTTCACTAGTAATACTAGTGATATATAACATTCCAGTAGGGGGCTATAGTAGTCAGTGTTTGTAATTGATTTGGTTAGCGGATCACTTGAATAGTTGTGTTGTCTCGTTTAGCGTTTGAAATAAATGAATAATGGAATCTTCATCTGGTAACCTTAGTGGGAACTAGTGACGAATGAAAGCTGTTACTCAAGGGCAGCATTACGCTGGAGGGTATGAGGGGGGCAGGGGTGATGTTGCCTAGTTCTAGTATTCTTTCAGCACCTATCCTTAGCTCAAACCTTGATCCTTCCAGCCTTCCTTAACACTAACTAACTCATTTCTCCTATGTGCTTTTTCTGTTGTGTTTTCTTTGTGGCGTTTCTGTGTATTTGGTCTTGTTTCTTTAGTGGTGGATCCGTGTATGTAATGGTAGGATTTCCATATAGTTAACAAGTGTTAAAAAAGAATTAATGGTGAGGAAAGATAGGGATAATACATTTACTGATACTTGATAAAGAGGAAAACACATCTGAGATGATACTTTTACCTCTGAAGGAATACTGTTGCTGAAATCTTGATCATTTTGATTTTGTAAGACTCCTGTTTCATTTTCTCTCAGCCAAGTTGCTTGGGAGCTGTGTTTAAAGTGGCAAATGCTTATTTCCTACTTTTTATTTGAGAGATTAATAGGATGAAATATTTGGAAATCATTGTGGTTGCACATATTTTATACGTGTGCACACAATGCTTGTAAACTTATGAGAGCTCATAGTTAGCGAATTGATATTAGTTTGATTGCTGGCTAGTAGATATAGGTTGGTACTTGGTAGTCATATACAGTTTATGATGTCCTTCAAACCTTTCTAGCTTTATATTCACTTAAACCTTGGAACATTTGTAGTTGCTTGTGCTACTTCTCTTGCAATCCTGGTTCTTAATATTCTTGATTATGTGAATGCATCTTTTCATCCTTGGTTTCTGCGATTGTTATCATTTATCAACTCTGCTCTTGATGTTTGCTAAAATTTCAATCTCAATTATTTCAGGTGACGGAAAAACCTGAAACTGGCCCACCACACTCTATTCCAGAATCAGCAGCAGCTCCCCAAGCTGTAGAATTGAAGCAAGACTGAACTTCAACTCTTCCCTGGTTTCAGGCATGAACCTCACATAAGTAGAAACTCGAGCCCTTCATAAGGTAAAAGAACATCTTTCTTAGTCGAAACAGCTGTGATGGTGGTGTATTATATCTGCTTCATTTTTAAAGTAACTTTTGGAAGGATACTGGTGAACCGTCGCGCTTGTATGAGATGAAATTCCCAAGTTCATTACCTTTGCCAAGTACTCTGGATAACCATAATTATTATTGTCAGTCAATTTGATCATTAAACTACGGTACAAGTACAATGAGAGATATGAACTTATCTGTGTAATTGCACTGCGGTGGGGGAGAGAGGTTTGACTCAGTTTGAACTGGTTTTGGGTTAAGGCACTTAAGCGGAACATATTGTTTTGGTTCATCCCAATTGATCATTTGGCTAACAACTTCAATCAAAACTTTCCCATTACGAAGTGGACAAGTTTGATCAGTCCATTAGTTCAAAAACTTCTTGATTGGAAGTTTGGAACTTCACGACGATGTCTTTTTTTCTCTTGCACATCATAATCAGTTTAATTAGCGAGTAGAGAAGAAAAAGTTTTCAACCAAGGGCAAGGGTTTCGAGAAGGACTTTGGATATTGGGCCTTGGTTGTGCTCTAATTTATGGGCCTGTAAAGTAACACCTCCTACCATTTTTTATTTGTGGTATTTCATCACTGCACCTTTCGAAATCCTGGGACTAATTGCAGTGACGAACGAATAGCTTTTACCCTACTTGGTGATTTTTCAACCTCAAAATTGTTATACAAAGGCCAGGAAGGAACGAGGCAGTATGACTACCTCGGCGCATTCGAATTAAACAAATTATTAGTCTGCCCCCCGATGAGTTAAATAAAATCATGCGGGAAATTTGATCGAATTTCGGTATAAGCTTTCCCTTCATATATTGACTTTAAAAGATCGAGAGGAACGAATCTAAATAAGATCCCATCGGCCAGTTCATAACAGATCAGCAAAAGTCAGGACCATCCATGGGGTGAAAGCGACCCGAAAACAAACTATTAAGTCTAATTTATGAAGTCCTCAATCAGGTCCAGCAGACATGGAACACTGCTGGGGATCTTAGGTCATGCTCCATTTCTCATTTATTGGTATTTAAAATCCGGGTTATATATTTCTAAATTTAATTTTTAAGTTGCTGAGAGTGATAGGAATGGGGACGACCTTGCTGTAAAGTTAATTCAGGACGGTCAAACATGGCTAGTGGTCATGTATCGATCTTTGTTAAAACGTTGATATCCCACTAGTACAGCTGTTGAGGTTTCGTTGAGATTTTGCTTAGGTTAAAAGGTGTGCTTTGCTTAATTACTTGCCTGCCAAGGCAAACTAAAGTGTGTATATATATATAGCTCGATAGTGAAATTGTCGTGTTAGTTTATTTGGGATATTTTGAGAACTTGCCAAGTATATTTGTTAGAGTTTTTATTATGAATGATATCTTATAAATAAGTCATTCATCATTTTAGAAAATTATGACTTTAGTATCTCACATTCAAATCTTTACCTAAGATCAGTACCAACTTATTGAAAAATGTCAATTGTTTTGGAGAAGAAAAAAGAAAAAGAAAAAGAATAACAAAACAAAAACAAGAAAGAAAACAATATGAATTGAAAATTGGGTAAATTACGTATAAGGTCACTTACGTATAAGATTTCATAATATTTCTTTCCCAAATAAGATCACCTGATTTAATAAAAAAATCCTCTTGTTCAATCTATTTACATCTAATGCCATCATATATAAACTTGGTTTCTCTCTCTCTCTCTCTCTCTCTCTCTCTCTCTCTCTCTCTCTCTCCATACCAAAATCAAATCGCGACTGAATTGCCAAAATCAAATCCTAGCTAGAAGAGCTCCGCCGCTCTAATTGCTTCGTCGTCGTCTCTCCGCCATCCTCCTAACATTGCTTTAATTTCTACAGTTGCTTCCTCTTCTTCGTTTCTACAACCTCAACGAAAAAAACGAAACTAAGAGGAGAATGAGAAATTGAAACACTTTCTGTATCGTTCCGATTTGAATCGGTCTTAGCTACTTCAAAGGTTTCTGACCTTATACCGTTAGGTTTCCTTGGAAGCTTGAAGACCGTTAGGTGGCCCTTGTACCATTTCAAGATAAGAGTTCAAGCGTAGTGGAATAAGAATTTTGTTTTTTTTTTAATTCCAAGAATATTCGTAGTTGTTTTCAAAGTATGGGTTTTGATGGTGGTGGATGACAAAGTCCAAATCCAGGATCTTTCTCTATAGCAATAGTCATAGAAGCATCGGTGGTCTGAGGTCATCACATTATCCTTGTGTGTTTTCTCATCATTCTCCTTTGGGTATCTTCTAACTTTGCGGCTACTATATCTTTGTGATTTGCTTTTCTATGTTTCTGGGTTATTGTTCAATGTAGTGTTATCAAGATGTTAATGTTTATGTTGTGATGGTTCAGTTTGTTTTTGCAGATTTCATCATTCAGAGAAAGCAAGTCGGATGACCGGAAGTTTTATATATTTACAGCTACAAAGTCCCTTCATTTGAGGACGAATTCTAAGAGAGATCGGGCGGGCACCGCACCACATATAAATAAAGGATTTAGTGTGGTCTGTAGTAGTATGTAGAATTGATGTGCGTAGTATGTAGTGTGGTCTGTAGTAGTATGTAGTGTGATCTGCAGTAATACATATGGTAGAAGACAGTAGTGTATGATGTGAGTAGTATGTAGTGTGGTATGCAGTAGTACATATGTTAGAAGACAGTAGTGTATGATGTGAGTAGTATCTAGTGTGGTCTGTAGTAGTATGTAGTATGGTTTGCAGTAGTACATATGTTAGAAGACAGTAGTGTATGATGTGAGTAGTATGTAGTGTGGTCTGCAGTAGTATTTTTTTTCGAAGACAATAGTGCGTATGATGTGAGTAGTATGAAGTGTGTTAAGGCTTCCTGGAGCTGGTTTTAAGATCAAGTTTCTTGTATGTCAATTGAGATTGGTTTCCAATGTGATCACAGAATGACAGAAGAAGAAGAAGAAGCATCTCTCTCTCTCTCTCTCTCTCTCTCTCTCTCTCTCTCTCTCTCTCTCTCTCTCTCTCTCTCTCTCTCTCTCTCTCTCTCTCTCTCTCTCTCTCTCTCTCTCTCTCTCTCTCTCTCTCTCTCTCTCTCTCTGCCGTTTTGGTTTAGAACTGTTTTGAATGAAATCAGCAGCTCCCTCTTATATATAAAGGGCAATTTGGTAACAAAAATATATTTAAAAAGAAGAGGTAACCTTATGTGTGCAAAAATTGTATAATGACCTTATGTGTAATTTCCTATTGAAAATTTACCCTATAAAATTTGATTTTTTTTTCAGGGGAAAATGACCCAAATGATCACTAAACTTTGTCAGAATCGACAATTTGATCACTGAACTTTGTCATACATAAAAAAAGTCACTGAACTTGAACTTTGTTTATCAATTTGATCACTTTGTCATTTTTAAAAATTCTAATTTGTTAAATATTTTACTTATATATAGGATTATGAGAGAAATACACATAATATAAGTGGGAGAAGTATGAAAATCACCATGAAATAAGAAAAATTGAAATTCAAGATGGAAAAAATGATCAATTTGATAGACAAAATTAAAGTTCAGTGACCTTTTTAATATTTTCTAAATTTTAATGATCAAATTGTCAATTGTGACAAACTTGAGTGATCATTATATATAGTTATTTTTCTTTTTTTTTTTCAGGAAAAAAATTTAATAAGTTAACGGTATTACTAACGACAAGTACAGATCTCAGGTATGTATTTGAATGTGAGGTACCAAAGTGATAATTTTTAAAAATGAGGTACCGAAGTGATGAATGACCAATTTATAAGATATTATTGGTAATAATTCTTATATTTGTTAGATCAAACTTTACCTGCCCATGGATTACTTGTGAGAAGGGAAAAAGAATAGTGTCATTCATAAATTGAAGAGCTGCTTTATTGACTAGTAGAAAATGAGCGAGCTAGGAAAAGGAAACCAATGCTTACATAGGGGATGATGAACTTAGGGGATGACGAACTGATGATCGATCGTGTGAAAGATACAGGTTTGAGGACACGTGTGTAGAAAATAAGACTTACCTCCTTGATATCCAAGATCAATTGTCTAGAAATTAAGCTTAATTGTGGTCCATTGTAGTAGAGATCGTATTGCATTCATATAATACATATAACTTTTTTTTTGGAAGAGAATATAATACATATAATGAGGTCGGGGATAAACATGATTTATCTAATTGTTTTAAGTTAGGCAAGTGAAAGGGAAAGAAAAGAAGTGGTAACAGAATTTAGTTGCAATTGGATGAGCTTTTCAGATTTCAGAATACCAACTACTGTATCACTATGCGTTTTCTAGTTGAGAGAAAGTAAGTGCGCACTGTACGTACGTAGATTATGGATGCAGCATGCATGCTAAGTTGCTAATAACCCAGCTAGCTAGCTTGTTAATTATATATGTACGTAGTCTAGCAGTCACAAAAGCTTAGCTAACAGCCTAACAGGCTAACACCGTCATTGTTTTTTTCTTTTTCGATTTGAGTAAACAAAGAAATTACAAAAAGAATCCTCTACAACAACCAGTCCCTAAAACATCAAAACTGCGAGCATTTGCAGCCTGTGGTGGCAGTTGATTAACACCATCAGGTATCTGGTGTCTTAACAGTGTAATCTCTAACGCCGTCATCGCTGACTGTTGCATGCACTGTAAGTTCTGTAATGATCTTACTAAACTATTTCCTTCCGCGCCTATAACTTCAGGAAGCTCTCATGCAAATCAGATTCACGGTGAAGTGGTGAACCAAGACTATATTTATAACTTCACTGATAAGATCAAAGCCTCAACTTCAGTAAATATCGACCTCTCCCAATCCTGATAAAAAAGAGTATATATGGACGGTATGTGGTTTTATATATAGCAAGCAAGCCATACCCACTTGGTATATATTACACTCTCCAGCATATATATATACTTTACCTGTCCCAATCTTAATTTGATTCGATCTCTTCTCTTATCGGATCTATGAACGCATCTTGTTATGGAATCCTCGTCCACCAACTGGCTTTAAGGTTCTCCTACTCACTACCGGAAGAATTACTATGACCGACGGAAGAATTACTATGACCGACGACTTGGTGTCGTCGGTCTGTTTCCGTTCATCGTCGGTCATAGCCTATATCCGACGACACATCGTCGGATATAGTATTGTCGGTAATACACCGTCGGTAATACTATATTCGACGATGATTTAGGGTTATCGTTGGAAAATAGAGACACTAAAGCCAACGATGGTTTATCGTCGGTCATAGTTTAAACTATAACCGACGATGTCATCGTCGGATATAGTTTTCTCCATGGTCAAAATGATTGACTGTGGAGAAAACTATAACCGACGATGTTGACACATATCGTCGGTTATAGTTAAAAATATTTAATTTTTTTTTTGCAGGTTTTGGGTTTTATCCCAAAACCTGCATTCACAAAAAATCACGCTATCTATATATTGTTCAAATTGAAAATCAACAACCATTGAAACTATAGTACGTAGTAAATAAATAAATTAATAAAAACCAAAATCGTTCAAATCTGTATACATATGCGTAGTAAATAATGAAAATAAAAATTAAACCGACAATTGTTCAAATGTAGGGGGGTCCTGGTCCAACGTCTATGTGGTCAAACGGATTGGAGAAAGTTGGTTGGTCCTGGTCTGGCTGAGGCTGCGGCTGAGGCTGAGGCTGAGGCTGAGGTTGTGGCTGTGGCTGTGGCGCACCGAAAATGGGCGGGGGAGCTATCTGGATTCCAGATGCTTGCAACTGTGCATAACAATGCTGCATCCATGTCCCCATTTGCTGCTGCTGTTCGGCCAACCGATTCTGCTCTGTAGCTTGCGCTTGCTCCATCTCCTCCATCCGACGCCGTTGAGCTTCCATCTCAATTGATTGCCTATGAAGCTGGTCGTGTAGCTCATTAGTCCTCGAAGATGATGATGATCCCGATCCGCGAGAGAATTCAGGGGTCTGCTTCAGCAGCCCTTGACCCCATTTTTCGGAACCCCTGCAGTAGAATGTGTTCTTCCCTGGAGGGATCGCAGTTGACATAATCCTGGCCCTGACGATCGGATCAGATCGATCAATTTGATCAATAGGGAGTTCCGCATCGGGGGTGTTGGGATAGAGCTCTCTCGCCACTTGAGTCAACACCTCCGGAATCGCCTCCTGAATTCTCGCCTAATTGACAAAGAACAATAAAATATTAATTAAAAAAAACAATCTAAATAAATAAGAAATAAGTTTATTTTGTTATAAGGACACTTACAGCATATTCGGGGGACTGCGGATATGCGTGCTGCATCGTATAGACAAGGGGATCCTCTTCTGGGTGGTTGGCCGCCTCCTCGATCCAACCCGAGTATGATCTGGTACCGGCATGATGATTTTTGGTGTTTTTGGCCCGGTTCCTTGTGTTGACTTCAGAAAGAGCCTGCGCGATTAATTCAACATAAAAAAAACACTCATTAGCCAAATAATTTAAGGGAAGTATGATAAAACAAAAATTAAATCGATTGAAGGTTGCATACCTTCAATTTCGGGTTGTTGAAGTGAACCACAAGTCATCGCCACTCGTACTCCCTATAACGAAACTCGCTAGGGGTACCCTCACGATCGTCCCCGTACTTTTTCCAATGCTTCTTTAGCTCGGCCTTCCACTCCTTATTCCTATATATACCCATAAAATCAAGCGTTAGTAACTAACAACATTGTATGAACATAATCAAAAGAAACGAAAAAATTGAAACAAATGCCCGTCTGCAAACCTGCTCCCAAGCACTTCATCCGCCCACGTGGGTCTAATGTCTTCATCCACGCGGAACCACCTCTGCAATGCATATATTTATATATATATCAATAATATTAAAAATTTATTATTGAAAATTTTCATAATGAATATACAATTCAACTCACCGACAACGCATTATGCAACTGATATTTGACGGCTTGCGGCACTGAATTCCAATTTTTCCACAACATTGGGACTCTATCCGTATGAGGTTGCCCGCCATCCCCGCGTACTTTCGAGTGACCTTTCCCTCGATCACCTGCCCTCTATCCCAGGTCGGAATCATAACCTGGCCACCACCGCTAGCCTGAATGGCGTCGTCCAGTAACTTGCCGACGACGGGGCCTCTGGTTCTCTTCTGTTTGGCACCGGGCACGATCTCGCCTATCACATATATATGTAGACGATTTTTTAAACATCAACACCTAATTGAATTTAAATATTAGGGAGTAAAAAGATATCACTAATTAATATTTACCTGATTCGTCGGTGCGTTGTCCCGGAATCCGCACACTCCAGAGAGGTGCCGGGAATGGTACATACGCATATGCCTGCTCCGAGGTAATGAACCCTAGCTGTCCGGGAAGAGGCATCCCGTCGGAATCGACGTGAGGTATCGTCGGGATTTCCAACGGTAAGAATAATGTAGACGGCGGGCATATGCGCATCCTCGCCGAGGACTGAGTGGATCCACCAGCCTCCTCGGAAGAATGAGGAGCTGTCTGGAGGATGACGGGGGAAGGGTCCTCGCGATGAATGTTCGGCATTCGGACCGAGGATAAAGTCGCACTATCTGTTTCTAGCGTGCGACTGACCTGATGAACCCTCCTCGCGCCTGAGGATCGAGCCGGCTCGAGCTGCTGCTGCTGAGGTTGTCCCTCGCCCATCAGCCGACGGTGTCGAAAGGTCTGCGGAAGACTGTAAGTGTTGGGGACGCTGGTGGATCCTGATGCGGACCGACTTCCGGTGCCATCAGGATCCCCAGCTCCCGAGCCCTCATCCCCATGTCCTGATCTCCTTCTCCCTCTGGACCTCCCCCTCGAAGTACTCGACCCGGCCCCTCGGGAAAGTCCGCAATTAAACCAATTCATCGTTGCTCTAAAATTATTAAAATTAAAAATAATTCCTAATTCATCCAAAAAATCGAGCACATGCATATTTATCAATAATCCAATATATATTCCAATAAATAAATATTCCACAAAAATCAACAATAATTCCATAAAATTCAATACATATATAATCCAATAATTTAACTATATATATATATATCAATAATTCCAATAATCCAAATTCAACAATAATTCCAAATCCAATTAACAAAAAACTTAATCAAATTTAACCTAAAATTCCAAATCCAAATTCCAATATATATATATATAAATAATCCGACGCCAAATCCAAATTTAACCTAAAATTCCAATATATTCCAATATATATCAATACATGCAAAAATTCCAAAAAATCGAAATTTAACCTAAAATAACATACATATTATTTATTGGAATTCAACCTAAATTTAACCTAAAATAACATACATTTAACCGAAATTTAACCTAAATTTAACATAAAATTCAAAATTATTCTAATATATATCAATACATGCATAAAATTAACAAATTCCACAACTATATCAATACATGCATCCACATTATCGATCAACACATTCCACAACGTCAAATCTAACCTAAATTACAAAAATTCAAAAATTTGAATTTAGGGATTTCAAACCTGATTTTTAACAAATTGACGAGGGATTTGGCTTCAGGATCGATGGAATAGCACTTGACCTTCGATTGCTTGCTTCCAACACGAAGGATGCGGAGAAAATCGATCGGAGGCGACTGTAAAGGTTTGGGGCAGTTTCGTTTCTGCCCAAAACACTTCCCAGAGCCGGATATAAACCGAAACTATATCCGACGAGATAAGTAATATCGTCGGATATAGTTGAACCGAAACTATATCCGACGATATTTCATATGCATATCGTCGGATATAGTTTCGGTTCAACTATATCCGACGAGATTTCATATGCATGTCGTCGGATATAGTTCTTCTATTTATTTTTCATTTATGCCGGTAAACTAATTAAATATGTAGTGTATTAATATATATATTTATTAATAGGTAATACGAAATTATTAATAGTTAATACCAAATTATTAAATTATTATTTAATAATACGATATAATTATTAATCGATCGGTTGTGTATTTTTTTTTCGATCGATCTCTCGAGCTCTCTCATTTATGATGGGGCCGGATATAGCAATTTCATCGATCGACACAATGGGCAGTCGATAATCTAAATAAAATTCATTTTACATTGCACGTTCTAAGTCAAAATAACATACATATATATATACACTAATTAAGGCGCATAATCAGAATCATCGCTTGAGTCTGACTCTGTTTCCGAGTTAATTTCAGGTAAGATGTGTATGTCCTCGTCACTTGAGTCTTCATTGTCTTCATTTTGATTAACATCAAGAAGATTCGGTTGAGGAATTCGTACCACACTGCCCTGTCTCACATTATTAAGGCGAATTGTTGAGGTTTCAGGAATACCAGTTGCGTTCGGCTCTTGGTATGCACTGACTTCTTCATTATCCGAGGTCACACCAAGGGTTGAGGCACTGTATATGTTTCGTGGAAGAACATGGTTAACCACTTTACACGCGCCTTTATGCACAAGATCATCAAGATAGAACAATTGTTTCACCGCCGTGGCTAACACAAACGGATCATCTTCATACCAGCTTGTGGCAGTATTCACCGAAAAAATCCCGTATTGATCGGTCCTTGTGTTCTGAGGGTCGGTATCAAACCATCTACACTTAAACAAGTGCACGGTCATGCCTTCCCCATATATTAATTCGACAACTGAATAGAGAACACCGTAATAGTCAACTCCATTCTGCCCACCATGCACCATTACCCCAGAATTCTGTGTTTTTCGTCTGACATCTCTATGTTCACAAATAAATAGCACGCCATTTACCTTACACATATGATAAACTCTGGAAGTTACCGGTTTCTGCGCCAAGAGCCTCAATTCCTGTGACCACTGAGGGATACCATCATCTTGTACATGATTCATCTGAAAATAATCATTTATTAACTTAACTATAAATAAGATGCGACACATGCACTTAACATCGATCATATACAGGTCAATTTAAGTATCAACTTACCCAGTTGCCAAAATAGTTTGCGAACGTCTTGTTGTGGTACTCAACATCACCGGAAATAGCAGGGCAGTAAATGTGCAAATTTTTCCAATATTGAACTTCTGGACAGTTAATCAATACCGACCAATGGGCAATGACTAGCTCATAAGGTTCCAACTTGTACGAGTTAGGCAACTTTCCAGAAAATTCAACATCATCGGAGATGATCGAAAGGTTGAACTGCCCTCCATCTATTGGCATATGTTGTGGAGGGTCCTCCAACGCTCCCAAATACAACTTGGTGTACGTTACGCACTCATGCGCAATATATGCTTCAGTGATACACTCTTCGGGTGCAGATTTGTTCATCACATAGTCTTTGTAGTCCCCTAATTGTCTGTAAATTGGTAATTACAGATCGAGCATGTTATGCTTATTGCAACAATATATAAGTGAATAAATAATATTAAAGATCGACATATATATAGCCAGATTCAGAGATGCATTACGTACCTTTCCATAGGATACATCCATGTGTAGTGTACTGGACCAGTAAGCAACAATTGTTTCGGAAGATGGAGCATCAGGTGAGGCATGATGTCGAAAAAGTTTGGAGGAAATATCCTTTCGAATTTGCACATGATAAAAATGATGTCCTGTTGCATTTCCAACAAGTTCGATTTCTTCACTTCTCTCGTGCATAACTTCTGAAAGAATCTTGACAAAGCCACTAACGGCTCCACCACCTCTTTGGGCAGGTACCCTCGAATGAAAACAGGGAAGATGCGTTGGAGCAGTATATGACAGTCATGACTCTTTAGTCCGTACATCTTGTTGTCTTTGAAGTTAACACATCGACTTATATTTCCGGCATAGCCTGAAGGATACTTGACATTACCCATCCAGCCAAAAATTTCACTCTTCTGGGCAGGCTTCACGGTATAAGGAGCTTGTGACATTTTTTTCTTCCCATCTCTCAACCATAAATGTTTTCGCAGTCCCATCCTTTTAAGATCAATGCGTGCCTTCGGGCAGTCTTTAGTTTTTCCCTCCCAATTCAACACTGTGCCGACCACACTCTCGCACACATTTTTCGCTATGTGCATGACATCTAAGTAGTGTCGGATCAGCAACTTGGACCAATAAGGAAGTTCCCAAAAAATACTTTTGTGTGTCCAGAATTTATACCTGTCGGGTTTGTCAGGTATTGATGCCACTATCTCAGGATGATTGCTTAGCTGCCCAAAATCGTATTCATTTAGCACTTCTAAGATTTCATCCCCCGTCCATCTCCTCGGCTGCTCACCTGTTTCCACAGTCCCATCAAATGCCTCCATATCCTCCCGAAATGGGTGATCATGTGGAAGCCAACAACGATGTCGCATCTGTACAATCTTCCTACAATGAGGTCTGCAACACTCAACCGCCATGCACTCTGGATAAGCCCTGTATCCCCTGGTAATGTTGCCCGACAACATCCCGCGTGCAGGAAAATCGCTAATGGTGCCAACAAGCATGGCATGCATCTGGAACATCTCATTTTTGAACTTGTCATAAGTACTTAAGCTCTTCAATCAAGGGTCTCAGATACACATCGAGACACTTTCCTGGATAACCCGGCCCTGGAATGATCATAATGAGCATATTGTATTCTTTCTTCATGCACATCCATGGAGAAAGGTTGTACGGTACCAAAATAACTGGCCATATACTGTATTGAAGACTCATGTTGCCAAAAGGGTTGAATCCGTCAGATGAAAGCCCCAACCAAACATTTCGAACCTCTGATGCAAAATAAGAAAACTCCTTCACCATGTGCTTCCAAGCCTCTCCGTCAGCAGGGTGTATAAGCGTATCACCATCGGGCAAATTCCTCTCGGCTCACCATCTCATAGCTTCAACCGTGTGTGCAGACATGAACAACCGTTCTAGCCTATCTATGAGGGGAAAATACCGAAGTATCTTCACAGCTTTCTTGTTTCCGGCAGGAGTCAACTTATACCTATCTGTACCACATACCGGACATTCATCAAGGGATTCAAGATCATTCCCATAAGCATCTTCACCCCAGAAGAGAACACAATCATATCTACAAGCATGGATTTTGATGTAAGAAAGGCCAAGATGTTGAAGGATCTGTCGCACCTTACGATGAGTGGTAGGAAGACGATGATCGGGGGGCAACAACGAACCAGACCACTTCAGCCAATCATCAACAGCCTTCACACTCATTTTGTTCTCCACTTTGAGCTTCATTACTCCCATAACACTTTCGAGAACAGTCTTATTACACCCGTTGTACAACGGGGTCTGTTGGAAGGCAATGAGGTTGTTGTACTTGTCTATACTAGCAGTGTTGATAGCTGTAGGTAATTGCTGGACTGGCTCAATATGAGGGAAGTCTCCAACAGCGGGAGGGATATCGATATCCGGTGCTTGAGCAAATATACCGCTCTCATGAGGAAGCATATTGTTGATCAACCTTGTTGTTGGATCATTGGATGTACTGCCACTCTCAAAAAATTGTCCGTGATCATGTTGACCAACTGTTGAGCTCTCATCGTGATAAATCCAACATGTGTAATTATCCCAAAAACCGTTTTTCTTCAAGTGCTCCAATACTTTATCGATGTGAAAACGATATCGCTCACTGCGACACTGATATTTCGTACACGGACAATAATGAATTGTCATCCCTCCACAATTAACCTTCACATATTCTACAAAACTTCTAATTCCACGGTGATATCTTACATCCCATCTTGGAAGACATATCCAACTCGTTTCCATCCTGAAAATTATAACTGCATGTATATATACCCATGATCTTATTAATTCAAATTTCATAGCTAGATATAAATATTTATTATTTTAATTCCCATAATTTTAATATATATATATACACACACGTACACCCTAACTATATATATATATAATCGATCACAAAAATCTAAATATATATATATAACGTTAACCATGCACGTACGTACACGTACTAGCTAGCTAGTGTACATTTAATCCTATATATATATATAATAATCACAATATATATAATGAAATATATTAATTAAATAAATTAATCACCCTAGCTAGCTAGCTAGTTATTGCTATATATATATATATTCACAATAATCAAATTAAAATTAACAACAATTAATATATATTTACGATCAATCACGCGTACGTACGTACTCAAAATCAACCATCGATCAATTATTCAAACTCAAGAATCAATTAATTAACTCGATCGATCGATCAATATATATATATATTAAAAATCAATTAATATCGATCGATCTATATATTCAACAAATTAAGCATTAATACATGCATGCACAACACATATATATATATATATATATTAATTAAGCATGACGTACCTATATATATATGATGCGCATGAATCATCACGAACTCATTCTCGACATCACCCAAAGATCGATTTCAGAGCATTTTCAGAAAAAATGGAAAGTTTTTTGAATGAAAGATCGAGCTGCTGCCCAGATCTGAAATAAGAAACTATGACCGACGATATGAAAAAATCGTTGGTAATAGTAAAAAAAAATCGTCGGACATAGTCGAAAACTATGACCGACGAGTTTCCGGCGACTATAACCGACGACAAGAAAATATCGACGGTCAAAAAACTATAACCGACGAGATTATCCTGTCGTCCGTTATAGTTTACTATAACCGACGAGATCCCTTCTCGTCGGTCGTTCTTTGAAGACCTCGTCGGATATACCTATTCTGCTGGTAGTGTACTCCTCTGGGCTAGCTGGCTAACCTTACCTTTTTACATTCACTATGTCACTACCACATTAAGTACCATTGCTGGCGACTTTATGTTGCCGGCCTTGTTTTTTTTCTCGCCGGAAATTGGGTGCCGGTGAAAGCATTGCTGGCGACTTATTTTTCAAGTCGCTGATAATGGCCTTCATCATTGCCGACGACTTGAGTCGCCGGCAATGCTCAATCATTACCGGCGACTCAAGTCGCCGGCAATGATGAAGGCCATTACCGGCGACTTGAGTCGCCGGCAATGATTGCTCCGCCGTGGCCGGAAAATGAGGGGTATTGCCGGCGACTTTGGTCCAAGTCGTCGGCAATGGTTGGAGAAATTTGTCAAAAAAAAGCCGGTTCTGGATTGGGCTCAATTCCAGAACCTGCATTGAAAAACATAAACCGTACAAATACAAGTTTAACAGTACACTCATAATTGTCCAACGTACAGTACAAATAGCAACAATGCGAAAATAAACTACAACTACACGTCAGGGTCGAGGAACTCCCGGGTCAGGATCGAAGAAATCCATGTAATCATTTGAACTCCGGTGGCTACTCTGGTCTTGCTGTGGCGATGACTGCTGCGGTGGTGGATTGATCTACGCATTTTATGCTTGATTCTTAACGTCTTTCTCTTTACATTTAGCTTTGTTTTGACCTTAGTATTATCATTTCTTACTTACTTTATGCTTTTAGGTAGAAATAAAGGAGAAAATAATAAAGGAGGCGATTTGGAGCTAAAAGCGTGCTAAGGAGGAAGTTCCTAATTTCGGAGAAGAAATGGTCCGAGGAATAGTCTTCAAATGGTTACTAAAATGCTTTCCCACATGGTGTCAAGAATTGAAGACCAAATGCCAAATGAAATGGATACCAATATGGTGCACAAAAAGATGAAGACATTTCTCCCGCGCGACCCAGAAAGGAGCAAATATGGCGGAATATATGGAGCATATAATGGACGAATTTTGGGAGGATATTCCATGAAGATAAATACCTGATTTGAGGGCCAAAATATGTTAAAATATATGGTATATTCGGCCAAGAATTATTAGGGAATAAGGAATGCAAGATTTGAAGATATAAAGATTTCCTTTTCCTTGAAGAAGAAGAAAACTGGGCAGTCAGGTCACTTAACTTCTAAAATCCGTAGTAAATTCAATTCAACTCCAAATATGGCGTTCATTATATGGATTTTACAGCCCTTTGAATAAGCTTTCCAATGAAACAATAATCAGAATTTTCTGAGCTCTAGAACTCCCGGAAAAGACGTTTCAAGACAGGCTGGCAATTCTACCCGAGTACACTAGGAAAACCTAGTTTGGAGAGGAAAGTTGGAATTCTTCACCTATAAATACAAGAGCTAGGTCTCATTCTCAAGAATCACTCATTCTAAACATCAAATAGCTCTGCCAAGCATTCCTCTCCACCTCAATACCAAATTTCTACAAGAAGCCGCCCCTCCGTCCATCAACAAACTCCTCCGCCGAGTCGACTAGAAGGCAAATTCCTTTAGAGGCTCCTCATCTCCTAGAAGGCCGGATCACACTCTCGACGTAGGGCAAATTCCCGAGCGAAGTGTATTTCGATCCCTTCTATTTTCATTCTTGTAAACTTTTGATATTTTGGTTGAAATAAAGTTTGTTTCGGTTCACTTCCTTGTCATCTTTGTGTTATTTTCGTGACTTATTATTATCTTAGAATTTAGTCAAGCATGTCAAACTTAATAAACCAATTTAGGCGAAGGCAAATTCCTTGTCAAGTTGGTATGTGTCGTAGGGCAAATTCCCGAGCACTAATAAAGATCATACATGTTAACTTGATTAAATACTTAGAGATTAATAGGTTGCATATAACATGACTAGGAGAGTAAGACGTGGTGAATGGAATGAGTTGATCAACGTGTATATATGTAATTAGACTTTATTTTCGGTTTAGTAAGCATGTTTAGGATTCTATGTTCTTGTTTGTTTTGCTTGTCTATGAGTTTAAGCATGTTAGAACTTAGAAGCCAACGATGTGTTTGCTTTGCCATGTTTTTATCTTTTATTTTCGTTAAAACCAACCAAATTATAAAATCCCCCCTTTTTAACTAGCGTAAATATGCATGCACCCTCAATCCCCGGTTAAGAACGATACCCTATTTACCAATGCTACATCTACACCAAGGGTTTTAATTTTATGCGTTTTTGTTGAGTGTTAAGTGTTTATTTAGTACTTAGTAAAAGCGTGTATCAATTTTGGCGCCGCTGCCGGGGATTGTAAAGAATTGTGTGTTTATGCTTGTAAATATGTGAATCTGTGTAAATAAGTCTGTATATATATATATGTAAAGTGTCGAAATTTTCATACATGTTCATAATAAGTTGCATTCTAACCTTTTGTTTTGCAGCCATGTAAATAGGTACATATTAATGGAAGTCTTTGATTTAAATTTAGTACATAAGTTTGGTTGATTAAGTCGCACTCTTTGGAATAGATGGCGCCTCTTTTCCTTGTTTATCTCCTTAACCCCTCATGATGTGTGGATTTCATCACCGCACACCATAACCTAAGTGAAGTTATGGACATGAGGTTGAGGGCGGAGTCTACAAAGGACTTGAGGGAGTGTGAATTTTCGAGATTTTGGCTGAATGTCGGACATGGTGTCTAGAATGGGTTATGACTGGTGACAGGTTCTGGATCTAAGAAAGACTTACACCAATAGAGTATATACCATTGGCCCGGCTAGCCTCGGGGTGTATTGTCGAAATTAGTCCTGCCTCTCGCGTTATCTCTATCCCTAACTGGCCATGTTTTTCGATTGAACCAAGGCCATTTGATTGAAATTTCATACTTTATCGCGCGGGTCGCACGTCCATTGAACGACCTAAAGATTAAGCTAGTGTACTCTCTTTAAATCATTGGCGCACTCAGTTTAGACAATACTTGTGCATACATGTCTAAATTGAACTTTGTAAAGAAGACTAACCATACTCTAACCATTTCATATTTTGTATAATGTTAATTTTTATTTTTAGAGAGTCAAATCGGAGCTGGGTAATAGGCTGTTTTGTGTGATTTATCTGATATAGTTTCATGTCACGGAAAATTTTGAAACTTTTATGACATGTTTGTATATGTGTCTAGTTTACAGTCGTAAAATTTCAATTAGTTCCAACATGTAATTAATTCTAGAGAAATTATGCAAGGAGTCATGCTCAGGCTGCTCGATTTTTGTAATATTTAGGATGCATATACATCTTTGCATAGCATGTCATTCATTACATAGTTGCATCATCATGCATCATCTTCATCATTACATTTCATGCATTTTTCCATTGGATTTGATGTTTGTTGAGTTTTGAAGGATACGATGGAGGAACGTGCTCCAAGTGTTTTCATAAATTCGCAGCTTCGGTCCAAAAAGAACAGTCAAATTCGAAAAGCCATAACTTTCAGCTCGGTTGGAGTTAGATGGAGTTCTTTATAGGGTTGGAAAGCTATGGACGTCTAGTTTCCATCCATATAAAGATTACAAATTTCTGATTTCGAAATTGTTGGGAATTAAAGCTCAAAGGCACGAAGGTCAGAACATGGAAGCTGAAAAGTGGAAGGCAAAAATGGAGGAGTTGCACCTCCAAGACAGGCTGTTCATTGAGCATAAAAGAAAGCAACACGTCTAGGCTGTAAGACGTTAAACAACAAGCGCTTGTTGGGAGGCAACCCAATGGAGGAAATCGCCAAGGATTTGTTTTCTCTTCCCTTATCTTTTTAAATTTTCTTACCTTTTCATTTTTTATTTTATTTTTCGTAGTCTTCCTTTCTCCCACGAAATTCTATGATTCCCTTAAATACATTGAGGACAATGTAGAGTTTAAGTGTGGGGGAGGGGTTTACAACCTTATTTGAGTCATAAATTGTTAAAACTGGGCGGACAATGGAACTTTCCGGTGGATGATGCCCTAAAAAAAAAATTATTTTGTGTCTTTCTATTTAACTTAGGGTTTTTAAAGAGTCTTTTTCATTTTTAGGATGCCCTTAGTTAGTCTATGATGAAAATGGACCGAAAAGAATACATATGGCGGTGAATAAGCACTAAACTGATTTTCTTGTGATAAGTGAGATATTTTGATTATCATAACATGTAGTGGATATGGTTTGATTAAACATGGTATAGATTTCGCATGTTAGAATAAATTTAGATCATACAAACCTTAAAGTGAGTTTTTGAGCCTACATTATTCTTTTTAGAGTGAATTTTTGTGCATCATGTCTCAAAAATAATACATGCTTCATCTAATTACTTGCCATAGATTTTAATGAACTAGAGATTACCAGAACTTACTCATGTAGACTTGCAAAGCTTTTAAGTTGATATATACTTTGATTTTGGATATGATTAAAGGCATTTAGGTTTTCCACCACTTAAACCAAATAGCCATGTGTCCCAATTGTGCGCACGAGTTGCGACACCCCTAGATTAACCCCTTTGAGCCCACGTTTAGCCTTTTCTTTCATTTACCACATACATATCTAAACACTTAGCCTAGTGTAGAGTTCCTACCCTTGTTCTAAAGACTTGGTGAAGAATTTCGAAGCTAGCACAATAAAAGTGGCGTGAAGATGATGAAAAGATGTGTGTATAGGGATAGACTTGTCCAACAAATTTTGTATTTGAATGCCAAAATTTTCGAGATAAAAAAGAGAAAAAGAAGAAAAATGTATAAAGATCTCGAGGCATTGTGTTTAGATTGTATAAGTTTGGATTAATGTCCCCTATACTTATGAATTTGGAGATTGCTACGAATTGAAGGCCCAAAAGTGAAGAAATATGGCCTTTGTCCTGTTCATAAAGCTCAAAGGAAGTTGAGAATGAAGTTAGGGCCCAAAAAGATGAAAATTGGCCCCCGATCTTGAAGTTTGACACAAGAAGAAGTGTAGAAAGGATGAGCCACGAATTTGAAGAATTCTAAGTGCTAAACTAAGTCTTTGGAACGTTTTTACACCACCACTTATCTAAATTTCGAATGCCTTAGCCTTAGCCCCATTACAACCTTTCTAAAGTCCTTTATGATCCTTAAGATGAGTAGCCTTCAATTGGTTGAGTAAGTTACATGAGTAAGCATATGGTTTGGTTCATTTGTGCAAGTAATTATGAGGTATTTCGATGCAATACATATACATTTTGAGTGAACCTCTTTTCATGAGTGAAAATATGATGAGAGCATCCATGTGCGATTGATTTAGACTTGTTCGAAACATGCACAGCTTTAACTTCACCATCGTTTACTCCAAGTCCTACTTGTTCATGACATGATCATATTTCTCTTATCTCTCGAAAATTGTTAAACTTTTCACTATGGAATCTTGTGACTCCATCGCCATATACTTAAGAAAATTTCTGAGACAAATTTTGCTAAGGGCTTAGGAGTTGTTTTTATTTATTTGAGTCTATGGGATTTGTTCAACGTGGAGGTTAGCTCTAACGTTGGTTTATATTTTTAGTCTTTCTTTTATTTAGTTTTTGCTAGGGACTAGCAAAGTCTAAGTGTGGGGGAATTTGATCTACGCATTTTATGCTTGATTCTTAACGTCTTTCTCTTTACATTTAGCTTTGTTTTGACCTTAGTACTATCATTTCTTACTTACTTTATGCTTTTAGGTAGAAATAAAGGAGAAAATAATAAAGGAGGCGATTTGGAGCTAAAAGCGTGCTAAGGAGGAAGTTCCTAATTTCGGAGAAGAAATGGTCCGAGGAATAGTCTTCAAATGGTTACTAAAATGCTTTCCCACATGGTGTCAAGAATTGAAGACCAAATGCCAAATGAAATGGATACCAATATGGTGCACAAAAAGATGAAGACATTTCTCCCGCGCGACCCAGGAAGGAGCAAATATGGCGGAATATATGGAGCATATAATGGACGAATTTTGGGAGGATATTCTATGAAGATAAATACCTGATTTGAGGGCCAAAATATGTTAAAATATATGGTATATTCGGCCAAGAATTATTAGGGAATAAGGAATGCAAGATTTGAAGATATAAAGATTTCCTTTTCCTTGAAGAAGAAGAAAACTGGGCAGTCAGGTCACTTAACTTCTAAAATCCGTAGTAAATTCAATTCAACTCCAAATATGGCGTTCATTATATGGATTTTACAGCCCTTTGAATAAGCTTTCCAATGAAACAATAATCAGAATTTTCTGAGCTCTAGAACTCCCGGAAAAGACGTTTCAAGACAGGCTGGCAATTCTACCCGAGTACACTAGGAAAACCTAGTTTGGAGAGGAAAGTTGGAATTCTTCACCTATAAATACAAGAGCTAGGTCTCATTCTCAAGAATCACTCATTCTAAACATCAAATAGCTCTGCCAAGCATTCCTCTCCACCTCAATACCAAATTTCTACAAGAAGCCGCCCCTCCGTCCATCAACAAACTCCTCCGCCGAGTCGACTAGAAGGCAAATTCCTTTAGAGGCTCCTCATCTCCTAGAAGGCCGGATCACACTCTCGACGTAGGGCAAATTCCCGAGCGAAGTGTATTTCGATCCCTTCTATTTTCATTCTTGTAAACTTTTGATATTTTGGTTGAAATAAAGTTTGTTTCGGTTCACTTCCTTGTCATCTTTGTGTTATTTTCGTGACTTATTATTATCTTAGAATTTAGTCAAGCATGTCAAACTTAATAAACCAATTTAGGCGAAGGCAAATTCCTTGTCAAGTTGGTATGTGTCGTAGGGCAAATTCCCGAGCACTAATAAAGATCATACATGTTAACTTGATTAAAGACTTAGAGATTAATAGGTTGCATATAACATGACTAGGAGAGTAAGACGTGGTGAATGGAATGAGTTGATCAACGTGTATATATGTAATTAGACTTTATTTTCGGTTTAGTAAGCATGTTTAGGATTCTATGTTCTTGTTTGTTTTGCTTGTCTATGAGTTTAAGCATGTTAGAACTTAGAAGCCAACGATGTGTTTGCTTTGCCATGTTTTTATCTTTTATTTTCGTTAAAACCAACCAAATTATAAAATCCCCCCTTTTTAACTAGCGTAAATATGCATGCACCCTCAATCCCCGGTTAAGAACGATACCCTATTTACCAATGCTACATCTACACCAAGGGTTTTAATTGTATGCGTTTTTGTTGAGTGTTAAGTGTTTATTTAGTACTTAGTAAAAGCGTGTATCATGGATAACTAGGGAACACAGGGACCGGGGGAGGTGTGGGGAGCGGTTGTCCGGTAGTCTGAGCCGCGTACATCGTCTGCATCCATGTGAACATTTGTGTCTGCTGCTGGACCATAAGTCGGTGTTGCTTGATCATCCCCCGGTACTCGGCATCTCTGATTGCCTGCTGCTCAACCATTTGCCTCATCTCCTCCATTTGCCTCCTTTGCTCCTCCAACTCCCTCTGCGTCCTCTGAAGCTCCCCTGCTAGGTTACGACTAGAAGTTGAAGTTCTTGACCCGGTAGAGTATTCCGAAGTGTTTTTCAATACTCCTTCGTTCGCCGAGCCCATTCCCCTGCAGCAGTAGGTATTTTTTCCAGTCCCGCACGCTTTTTCCATGATCTGAGCCGCTATAGGGCGATCAAGCGGATCGATCTGAGAGGCATACTGGGTCACTTCTTCCTCCGAGCAGTCAGGATGGTTGTTCCGGGCTATATTCATGGTGACTTCTGTGGTCGCCTCCTCCACTCTCGCTTAATTGAAAAGCGAATATGAATAACGTATTATTTAACAAAATTAATTAATATCGAAAAATAGTTTTATTAACACATGCATATGTGAAGTACAAAATACAGAGGCGAAAGACTTACCGCTTCTTCAGGGCACTGCGGATAGAACTTCTGATGAATAAACACCAACGGGTTGACTTCTTGTTGTTGCTGCGCCTTACTCGACCAACCCAAATAGTTGAGTAAACCTGCATGATGGGCCTTGGTGTTTTTCAATCTATTCTCCCGGTTCGTCTTGGAAATCGCCTTGTTTGATAAACATATGTAAAAAAATTAGTAACTAACTATTTCAATGTGATACGATACATTAGGGTTGTAAGATATATTCATGATGCATACCTTCGCTTTGGGGTGCTCGAAGTGGGCTACCAGCCACAGCCACTCGTACTCCCTAAACCAGAATTCGCTAGGGGTAGAACCTCGGCCTAGCTCCTTGTATTGTGTGTAATGTTTGGAAAGCTCGTTCTTCCACTCTTTATACCTATATTAACACCAGAAAAAAAAAGTTAGAGATATTAAAACACTTGATAAACAAAAATCTAACTCGATATATACTCAAATAACTCGAATCACATCACCTGATATGTAGTTGACGCTCTACCCACGTGTGAATAAGGCATTCATCCACGTCAAACCACACCTGCAAGATGAATATATAAACGGTAAAATTAACTTTTTATTCGGACTTAATTAATAAATGTAAAATTTACGTAATTAAAATAGGATTTAACTCACACTCAGTGCATTATGCACTTGCATCTTCACGTAGAGAGGCACAGCTTCCCAATCTGGCCAAAGCATTGGGACCTTGTCCCGCACGACGGCCCCGGCCATGCTGGCATACTTTCGCGTGGTGTCAAATGTCGCGATCACCTCATCATGTTCATTGGCCCTAATGAGCGTTTTCCTTCCCTCAGTGGCATGCTCAAGTCTCTTCCCGGTGCAGGTGCCTCTCACTACAAGAAAAATGGACTTAGACCACGGAGCATTTTCGTCGTCTAAGTGATGTTTTCCGTCGTCTAAGTACTTAGACGACGGAATCTCCGTCGTCCAAGGTCCGTGCTCCAAGTGCTGTCGTCCAAGCACTTGGACAACGGAGATTTAGTTCTCCGTCGTCCAAGTTCACTTGGACCGCGGACGTTCTCCGAGGCCCAGGTAAACACCTGGACGACGGAGAACTAAATCTCTGTCGTCCAAGTGACTACCTGGGCCACGGAGATTGATACGTTCTCCGTGGCCCAGGTAGTCACTTGGACGACGGAGATTTAGTTCTCCGTCATCCAGGTGTTTACCTGGGCCTCGGAGAACGTATCAATCTCCGTGGCCCAGGTAGTCACTTGGACGACGGAGATTTAGTTCTCCGTCGTCCAGGTGTTTACCTGGGCCTCGGAGAACGTATCAATCTCCGTGGCCCAGGTAGTCACTTGGACGACGGAGAACTAAATCTCCGTCGTCCAAGTGACTACCTGGGCCACGGAGAACGTATCAGTCACCGTGGCCCAGGTAATCACTTGGACGACGGGGAGTTAGTTCTCCGTCGTCCAAGTGACTTTTTAATTTAAAAAAAATAAATTGTAATTAAATATTATTAATTTAATTTAAATAATGAAAAATACTAAAATTAATTAAATAAACTAAATGTTGAATATTACTTAATTATTAAATAATTAAAATTAATTTGTACATACATGAATAATCGAAAAAACCCATAAATTAAAAATTAAAATATTGTTCGGAATGCGGAAAGAAACGAGATAATAAACTAGTAGCTAGCTAATACACTGGAGGAGCAGATGCGCCGCCGAGTCCTCCGCCTCCAGCCGGGTCGTCGTCGTCGGGGTGTGGGTTCGGAGGAGGTTGACATACTTCTCGATTTTGTTGCATGAGGGCGATGAGTTGGGCTATTTGTGCTTGTTGTTCGTCAAGTCTTTGCCGCATGGATTGATTCTCCTCTCGTGCCAGTCGAGCCTTTTGAATAGCTGCTTCGACGGCCGCAGCCGTAGTCCTTCTCCGCTGGCCCGAACCTCCCGTAGATGATGAATCGGAGGTCGTCGACAAATCTCGTACCACCTTAGGCCCGAAGTGCCTAACCTCCTTGCCAGCTCTACGACCGTAGACCTCATCCGCAATTGCAATTTGGCTCTCTAAGGATAGAGGAGGCAGGTCTTCCACCGGCACATCTGGGAACGCAAGCTGAGTGTTAGCCAACTCTTCCTGCGCACGCTCTATCACCCTTGCCTACAAGCACATAATTAATTTATTATAATGAAATAATATTTACATAATAATTACTATAATTAAAAGCACATATATATATATCACTTACGCCGCATTGACTCGCTTCATTATCGAGCCCAGGCGTCACGTACGCGCTTATGCTTGCATCAAGATAAGGGTGTTTGGAGCCCTTATCCTTGTGCTCCGTGGCTATTTGAATGAACTGCTTGACGCCGGTAGTATGGTGTTTGTCCTTCTTCCCCCGGTTGGCTTTGTTGACACCGGAGAATTTCTGTTACACAACATAATTAAATCATTAAAAAATTAATAACTAAAATTTAAATAATTCAATTATCTTAATTGAAATAAAAAAAGTAAATTAACACCTTAAATGAGTCATCGGCAAAGTGGTTACACAACCACTCCCACTCATCTTCTCTATCCCCACGCAGCTCTACGAGGGGAGGTGAAGGACCGTAAGTTTGGAAGTACTGATGGAGCCTGTACATCCAATCTTTGTAGATGGAGTTGGCGGTTTGGTTGATATGCCTCAACATCGCCGGTGTCGGATCCACCGCAAATTGTTCCTATCAAAAATAAATAGAAAATTATAATCGTATATATTATGAAATTATAACTAATATTAAAAATATTATATAATAACTAAATTCGACGTATTACGTACCGAAAGATCTTTAAAGACTTTTGCCTTCTCATTATCCGGCGCCTCCTTCCAAGTAGGGGCAGTGAGACGAACTCGGCTACGGACGATTGACCCTATGCTATGCGCCGAGAGACTTGCTAGCTGAGCTGTGGGAGGGCCACCGATGAATTCGTCGTAGGGCAAGTCGATCTTTTTCCCGGTCGCCTTGCAAATTTTCTCCGCTTTGCCCCCTTTAACGAGACCCCGAGTCCTTTTCGGTTCCTGGTCAGTGGGGGCCCTCCTTTGCTTACGGCGGGCGCTGTACATGATTGATTCAGCGGTCGAGGACGCCTGAGTACTTGCCGTTGAACCGGTACCGGGCGTCGGAGTTGAAAAAGGGTTGACGTCATCACCGCCGGAGATAAATGGGGCAGACAGAATTTCCCCAAGAGGAGCCGCCTCCGAACCAGATGAAAGGTCCGGATTGACGGCGTCGTTGCCCTCCTGTTGAACCCAACCGACTTGGTCCGCCAACATTCGGAGCATGGCATCTTCTGCCTCCTGTTGCGCTTTCTTCTTGCCGGATGAAGCCATTTAAACCTAGGAGTACGTTGTTAAAATACCTACTTACCATAATAATTACAAGTGCAAAATTTACGCTAATTAAGTACGGTTAAGATTTAAATAGAGTACACAAGCTTGGTATTTTCGGTCGTTCAATGGACGTGCGACCCGCGCGATAAAGTGTAAATTTTTAATTAATCAGCCTTGGTTAAATCGAAAAACATGGCCAGTTAGGGATAGAGATAACGCGAGAGGCAGGACTAATTTCGACAAAAGTCTTTCTTAGATCCAAATCCTGTCACCAGTCATAACCCGTTTCTAGACACCATGTCCGACATTCGGCCAATTTTTCAAAAATTTACACTCCCTCAAGTCCTTTGCAAACTCCGCCCTCAACTTCGTGTCCATAACTTCACTTAGGTTATGGTGTGCGGTGATGAAATCCACACATCACGAGGGGTTAAGGAGATAAGCTAGGAAAAGAGGCGCCATCTATTCCAAAGAGTGCGACTTAATAAACCAAGAATATGTACTAAATTTAAATCGAAGACGTATTACCATGCAATTTACTAGAAAATACACGTAATTATCGATTAAGTAAAACAAGAAATAATGACAATAATAAATTATTATTTATCAACTAATTAATTATGAACTAATTACAATAATAAATTTATTCATTTATCAACTAATAATAAATAATTAAAATAATAAATTTATTCATTTAATTAATTATCAACTAATTAGAATTATGCATTCAATTAATTATTAATTACAATTAATAATTAACCACTAAAAATTATTATAATTACAATAATGAAATATTTAAAACTAATTAATAAATTATATTTAGAATTTAATTAATTAAATGAAAATAATTTTCATGAGGAAAAAAATAGAAATTTACCTCACCGGAGTAATCGGGAATATAGCCGGAGTTGAGTCGTCGGAGAGGAGGAACCACGCTGGAAAAATTGTCGTCGGAGCGTCGCCGGAGGAGGATCGCCGGAGGAAAGGAGAGGAGAGGAGAGGAGGAGAGGAGAGGAGATGAAATGAGAAAAGAAGGGGGGGTGCGACTCTATTTATAGAGTTTCACTTAGACGACGGAGCACTATTCTCCGTCGTCTAAGTGCACTTAGATGACGGAGAACTATTCTCCGTCGTCTAAGTGCACTTAGATGACGGAAACAGTGTTTTCCGTCGTCTAAGTGAATGGTTAAAATTTTTCGAAGCGGCGCGTAATTAATGGGCGGGACATTTCACCCGCCATAAATTTGGACTTAGACGACGGAGAATTGATTCTCCGTCGTCTGAGTGGAAATTCAAGCGGTGCCGAAAATTGAGGCGGTAAATCGAACCGCCATGATTTTTCAACTTGGACGACGGAGAATGACGACGGAGAATGACGACGGAGAATGACGACGGAGAATGACAACTTGAAATATTCATTGAAAAAAAAATAAAAAAAATCGAACCGCCATGGTAAATTGAACCTGGACGACGGATCTTGTCATTCTCCGTCGTTCGGGTGTTCACCTGGACGACGGAGAACGTCATTCTCCGTCGTCCAGGTTAATTTTACGTTAAAATTTTTTTTTAAATTAATTCGCTAGGAATTTAGCGATCTGTCATTCGAGTGAAATAGTCGTCCAATATCGATGAACACATCGTATATATGAACAGTTAAATTTGAACCGACGAATAATTTTTCGTTTTGAAAGTTGTTAAGTATCGACTAATCCTTACGACTTAAGTGTTCATGAGTAGAGACTCATTTGCAGCAGAGTATTAACGAAATTAAATTTGGACAAAACAACCATTGGATATGTTCGTCGTAACATAATATATAATTGTCTTCAAAGGACCATAAAATAATAAGTTCGGGAAGGGTTTCATCGGCACAGTCAACCGCAAAACCGAGAATTTAACAAACTGGAAAAGTGGATACAAGGCATTTCGCAACTCCGATTTTCGAACCGTCGAAGCTCACACACCAAGAATTGTTTACTCTAAAGTCTTGACGAAAAGAATATGCATTGGAAGAAGGTCTAGATGGTCGTTGTCTTAGAAAAAGTTACGATATCTGCACCTGGACGACGGATATGAGCGTTTCAGTCGTCCAGGTAATCACCTGGACGACGGATATGAAGTTATCCGTCGTCCAGGTGCTAACCTGGACGACGGAATATCTCATCTCCGTTGTCCAGGTGTATAGACCCTGAATTCAGGGTTTAGGGTTTAGGGTTTGTTCACTTGGACGACGGAGAATGACCATCTCCGTCGTCCTAGTGTGTACCTGGACGACGGAGAATTACCATCTCCGTCGTCCAGGTGTAAAAACCCTGAATTCAGGGGTTAGGCCCTTAGAGTTTAGGGTTTAGGTCGTCCAGGGTCATTTGTGTGTCTGTTCAATTATTTTGAATCAAAAAAAAATTAAATAAATGATCGATCGATCCGATTTGCTAGATTTAGGGTCGAGGATTTAGGGAGATAGCCAAAATACCCAAAGGCGACAACCTGCAATTAATTTCTCCGTTGTCCAGGATATATAATTTGGATTAATTAATTAATTTAATTTAGTTTACGTACGTCGGTTGATCCGATATATCTGATCGAGCATGGACGCGTGTAATTAATTAATTAAGTACACAAAGTCGAAGATATACGTACGTACATATATATATATACATATACATTCTCCTCCTTATAATATTTATATTAATTATTGATCGATGATGCATCGATTATATATTACAATAATTACATAAATTAATTACCAATTAATTTTTCTCGTCTTAGTTAAGTAGTCATCATCATAATCCTCATCATCCTCGTCGCCAGTATCCGATTGCTCATCCTCCTCATCGTACTCAACATCGTCCGATGAATAACCTGAGTCCTCGTCCGCGTTCTCTTCCTGCTCGTCTTCTTCATCTACCTCATCGATAATCTCATCTTCAGTTAGATCTGTACAACCATCAGGCATGGGTAACCGTTCATCATCTTGAACCAGGTCCATTATATCGGAGCGGATGACAAAAATATTAGGCTCTTGATAGGCAGGAATGTCTCTTTCTGGTTCAGCAGCATCTTCAGTCGTCGCCGGTGTCCCTTCAATTTTCTCTGTATTCCATATTCCTCGATGAGAGATATGGTTCACTATCTTCCACCCTTCACCGGCTTTCGGATCGTCGAGATAGAACACCTGCCTAACTAAGGTGGCGAGAGCGAAAGGCTCATCCTCATACCAGCTTGAGTTTGTATCGACTGATAATAGTCTCAGGTCTTCCTTTGTACGCTTGAACCATCTGCACTTGAATAGGAAACCGTTGACATCATTCCCGTAACATAGCTGAACCACATATACAATAGCCCCGTAATATAGATCATTGTCTTTCCCAACCGCTACCCCACTGTTTTGTGTTCTTCTTCCTTCGTCTCGGGCCAATGAATGGAACTTTACACCGTTCACAAAATATCCGGGATAAATATAGTGTTTAATCGGCTTCCCTGCTAGCAAGTGTTTTGGCCATGACCACCACCCCAGTGGTTTTCAGATTTTTGCAGATCAATCATCTGCGAAAAAGGGCAAATTAATATAAAGGGTTTAATTACTTTCTCCAAACATGATCGATATGTACGTATATAAATTACTAATTAAATACCGAGACGTACGTACGTACCCATTGGAAGAAATAATCGGGAAACTTCTTCTTAACCATTTTCTCAATCCACGCCGAACTCTTGTTTTGATTTAACGCCTGAAGCCTCTCCCTGTATGATATCATGTACGGCTCAACTTCGTCACAGTCTCGCAACACTACCCAATGTGCCTCAATAAGTTCTTCCCGTGTTAACGATTCCTTTAATACTACTCTAAACGGTCGGACGACATTGGTGACGACAGAAAGATTGATGCAGGCACTACGATTGGAGGCAGTGGAAAGTGGTGGATCTTTCAGGTACCTGTTGCAGTAAGTAACACACTCATGCATTAGGTATGTCTCTGCTATGGAGCCATCCGGGGCCGACCTGTTTTTGACGAATGACTTATACTGTCCAAGCTGTCTACAAAATCAAACGTACAATAAGAATAAGTACATATAGCTAGCTAGTATATAATCTCCAGTGGAACAAATTAATTAGTTGTACGTACCTTTCTTGAGGATACATCCAAGTGTACTGGACCGGACCAGAAATGAGCACCTGCTCAGGCAAGTGGATCATTAGGTGAATCATGATGTCAAAGAAAGCAGGGGGAAAAATCCTCTCTAGTTTGCAAATGATGTGCACAATTTGTTGTTGCAATTCCACCACATCTGACTTCTTTAATTCTCTGGCGCATAACCTCTGCCACTACCTGCACAATGCCACTATTGGTTCTACGACGTCCCGAGGCAAGTATGGTCGAATTACCACTGGAATCAGACGTTGCAGCATAACGTGATAGTCATGTGTCTTTAGACCAACAAACTTGTGTTGCACCTCGTCCACTGCTCCAGTTATAGTAGCTGCATACGTAGCCGGATAACGAACGCCCTTAAACCAGTGAAATACAGAACGTCTAAGCGTCGACTTCACTGTGTAAGGTGCAGCTGGCATCTTGTTGTACACTCCTTTCCTATCCCTCCTCAACCACAAGGGACGACGTAGATTCATTGATTCCAAATCTTTGCGCGCTTTGGGAGTATATTTAGTCTTGAACTTAATACCGAGAATTGTTCCCACCACGCTGTCGCACACATTCTTTTCTATGTGCATCGCGTCCAATTTGTTCCTCAGCTTCAACTTCGACCAGTAAGGGAGTTCAAAGAATATACTCTTGTGATCCCAATAGCTCAGATCATGTGGAGGAATTGGATTGCATTTCTTTACATCCGCGTCATTGCTCAACACACCAAAGTCGAAATAGCTCAACCTCTCTAAAATCTCTTCGCCCGACCAACTACGGGGTTTAGGATTGTTCTCTACCGTCCCGTCGAAATGAGCTTCATCCTGTCGCCACGGGTGGTCGTAAGGAAGCCATCTACGGTGACCCAAGTAACACACCTTCCCCGCGTGCCAACTAGAGTTCACGTCGTCCAAACATATAGGACATCCATTATATCCTTTTGTCCTGCAGGCTGCCAACATCCCATAAGATGGAAAATCGCTGATCGTCCACATTACGGCAGCCCTCATCGTGAACATCGTGTCAGTGAATTTGTCATAAGTTGGGACTCCATTTTACCACAACATTTTCAGCTCGTCGATCAAAGGTCTGAGGTAGACATCTAAGCACTTCCCTGGAGATTTAGGACCTGGAATTAGTACAGTAAGGAAATTAAATTCCTTGTTCATGCACATCCACGGAGGCAAGTTGTACGGCATCAGAATAACTGGCCAAGTGCTGACGGCGGAGCTATTACTTCCTCAAGGATTGAATCTGTCTGTAGATAGGCCGAGTCTAACATTTCTAACCTCTGAAGCAAAGTCTCCAAATTCTCTGTCGAAATGTTTGAAACCCTCCCCATCCGCGGCGTGTCGCAGGACATCGTCATCTATTCGCTTTTCTGCGTACCATCGCATCGCCTCTGCTGTGTGTAGAGACATGTACAGGCGCTGCAATCTGGGAATCAAGGGAAAATATCGAACAACTTTCACAGGAATTCTCTTTTTCGAACTCTTCCTATTCAGCTGGAATCTGCATTGGCCACATACGGGACAATAGTCCAAATCTTTATACTCTTTGTAAAATAGCACACAATCATTCGGACATGCGTCAATTATCCTGTACTTTAGGCCGAGGCTGCTCAAGATATTTCTAACCTTATAATGAGATTTAGGAAGATTGTGATCATCAGGAAGCAACTTACATATTTTCTCCTGAATTTCGTCAAAAGCACTCACTGACATTTTGTGCTTCACTTTTATCTTCATTTGCTCCATCACATATTGCAACACATTTTCTAGACATCCAGGGAACACCGGGGTCTGCGCTTCAAGTAGCATCCAGTTGTACTTATCCATTTCACTGGTGTCAGTGGCCAAGCTAGCAGCGGGGAATGTGTCATCATACTCATTAGTGGTACTGTAACCTCCGTCTTGGTGTTGGTATCCACAATGACTACATCTCGGAAACGCATCATGGACCAAATCTGCAGTTGGGTTGCAAGCCGGGGGTCCGGCACCACTGCCGCTGGATGAGGCACCATGGTAACTGTACCCTAAGCTGAAGTCTGCTGCGCTGAACTCTACTGCTTCACCATGCTCGCTCCATGTAGTGTAACTCCACATCATACCATTTTCGTACAGGTGTTGCACCATAACATTAACCTCCGCATACTGACAATTAAGACATTTCTGGCACGGACACCTGAAACGCTTCTTTCCCTGACCATGTTCTATTGCAAAATTCACAAATTCGCTAATTCCATCCATATACCGGACATCACATCTATTCTTCAACTTCATCCAACTCTTGTCCATACTGCTACAAAATATTATAATTAATTAATTATTATATATATATATTAGTCCATTAATTTACGCTTAATTATACGTACTCGATCTACATCGATCCATCAATTACGTACGTACGTAATTTAATCTGTATATATAGCTAACATCCATGCATGTATGTACGTACGTTTTCACTAAATATATATTAAGCAAATTTTAACTGCGTACGTACCTGCTGGCCTTCTCGATATCAGTTAATTAAGCTAGCTAGCTAGTCAGCGGATATCCCTGATCCTGATCCTTCTCGGCCTTCTCCCTTATCATTCTCCTTCTCCTTCAATTCTTCTTCGAATGGAATGAATTAATTCATTGAGGATCGGATGGAATGAAGAGAGTTTGGCATCGGGCTTATATAATGCTTCACTTAGACGACGGAGGTATCGGTACGTCGCCTAAGTGGAAGTTACTCGGACCACGGCGTGTCGGTCTCCGTCGTCCAGGTGATCACCTGGAGGACGGACAAGACTCCGAGGTCCAGGTGTCCACCTGGACGACGGAGAATACCATCTCCGTCGTCCAGGTGATCACCTGGACGACGGAGAAGACTCCGAGGTCCAGGTGTTCACTTGGACGACGGAGAATACCATCTCCGTCGTCCAGGTGGACACCTGGACCTCGGAGTCTTCTCCGTCCTCCAGGTGATCACCTGGATGACGGAGATGGCATTCTCCGTCGTCCAGGTGTTACTTGGACGACGGATAAGTCTCCGTTGTCCAAGTGTCACTTGGACCACGGAACAATTACGTTTCCGTGGTCTAAGTGCTATTTTCTTGTAGTGTCTAGTCCCTTTCCGTTTCCCAATGCCATTAACAAAATTGCCTAATAATACAATGTCAACAAATTGATATCATTAATTGAACCTATCGTAAGTCTTAAGTAATAATTAAGTAATCAATCGTGTTAAATAAAATTTACCTGTATCGTCCATTTGCTGGTTGGTGCACCTCGCACTCCAAAGATACACGGGGTCGAACGGGATGAAGTTGTACGCTTCCTCCACGCTCAGGAACTCCGACCGTCCTTCAATATAAATAGGCCTCTCCTTATCATCGAATTCAGGGATCACAGGAATCTCGTCGGGCAGGAAGAGACCGGACGGCGGAGATAAACGAGGCCTGGACGTTGAGGCGCCAACACCATCTTCCTCAGATGATTCCCGTGAAACGGGAGTAGGCACCGGGCCAATAGGGGCATTCGGATGGAGGGAGTTTCTGATGCCCCCGTTAACTGTCGCTCGTCTGTGGGTCTGCTGACTGAGGGTCTGCTGACTGAGCGTCTGCTGATTGAGGCTTGAGGCTGGACTGAGGGTTGCACGGATCCGGATCGTGCAGCTTCCTCCTCTCCTCGCGTAGCTAGCAACATTTGTGTGCGAGCATTCATAACTGGCCCACTGCGCGTGTTGCTGACTGCGGCTGAGGAAGATTGACTACTGCTCCCTCCACTATTTCTAGTCCCTCTCCGTTTCATGCCTCCAAGCCAATTTGCCACAAAACCTCCTGCATATCCAACAATTAGTCCTGGATTCGATTATATGAAAATTAAGGATGGAACCGGTTGGAACCGGAACCGTTTGGAAATGGAACCGTTTGGAACCGGAACCGTTTGGACCCGGAACTGTTTGCAACCAGAACCGTTTGGAAATGGTTCCGGTTCCAAACGGTTCCGGTTCCAAACGGTTATCGGTTCCAACAATGAGTCCTGGATTCGGTTCTATGACAAATCGGAACCGGAACTGTTTGGAACCGTTTGGTTTCAAACGGTTCTGGTTACAAACAGTTCCGGTTCCAAACGGTTCCGGTTCCAAACGGTTCCGGTTCTGGTTTTTCATAGAACCTAATCCAGGACTAATTGTTGGAGCCGATAACGGTTTGGAACCAGAACCGTTTGGAACCGGAACCGTTCGGTTTCGGTTCCGGTTCTAGCGATTATCGGTTCCAAACCAAACCAAACGGTTCTAAATGCGGTTATGATATCGTACATTAAATTAAACATTAAACATTAAACATTAAATTAAATTGCATCATATCATATCGATCATTACGAATATAATTATCAAAATATCAATTAATTATTACCCAAATGCTTATTTAACCAATTAATATACGACTACAAATATACCTTAAATTATCAACTATATCAATTAATCCAAATCACCTTAATTTGCCCAACACCCTAAATTACCTATATCAATGAATCCAAACCGTAAATTAATTTGCCCATATATGCAACACCTTAAAAATACAATATAATTATGAACTATATATATATCAATTAATCCACCCAAATCACCTTAAATCACCTAAATATTTTCCACATATATACATCGCCTTAAATTATCAAAAATTATCAAAACTTAATTATATACATCACATATATACATATATACATCACCTTAATTAAATTTTCCACGTATATACATCACCTTAATTAAATTTTCCAAATATTTTCCACATACATACATCACATATATACATCACCTTAAATTATCAAAAATTAAAACATCACCCAAAACTTAATTAATCAAGTTAATTAAAATGCATAAAAATAAAATTAAAATTGAGAGAGAGAGAGAGAGAGAGATAGGGAGAGAGAGGGAGCTAGGACCTGTCATGGTCGAGTTCGAAGTGGGCTTCCGGCGACGTAGGTGAGGGGAGGAGGAGAGGAGGAGGGGTGGAGAGGTAGGGGAGATTTGGGGTTTTTGGGTGTTTGTGTGGAGTGGGGAGAGGGGAGAGGGGAGGAGGGGAGGGGAGAGGGGAGGAGAGGAAATGTGGGGGGCGAGGTGAGGAAGAGAGGGGGAGATTTTAGGGTTTGAGAGGAAAATGTGAAGAAATGAGGTGAGGGGAGGAGGAGCTGCCCGATCTGGAATATAAGCCACCATTGCTGGCGAGTTACGAGTTAACTCGTGGGCAATGTCATTACCCACGAGTTGATAACTCGTGGGTAATACTATTACCCACGAGTTATCAACTCGTTGGTAATGATAATGATTCCCGGCAAAAGAATTTTTGACTACAATTTCTGACAAGAATTTCCAACTACAATTTACGACTAGAATTTCTGACTATAATTTCCGACTATAATTTTCGACTACAATTTCCGACTATAATTTCCGACTATAATTTCCGACTACAATTTCCGACTACAATTTCCGACTATAATTTCCGACTATAATTTCTGACTAGAATTTCCGACTATAATTTCCGACTACAATTTCCGACTAGAATTGCCGACTATAATTTCCGACAAGAATTTCCGACTATAATTTCCGACTATAATTTCCGACTCGAATTTCCGACTAGAATTTCTGACTACAATTTCCGACTACAATTTCCGACTATAATTTCAGACTAGAATTTCCGACTATAATTAAAATACGTACATCATTAACGTACTAAGGATGATAATCGTAATCATCTTCATCACTTGAGTCTGACTTGGTTTCATAGGTAACCTCTGGCAATATGTGTCGCTCCTCGTCATCTAAATCAGCGTCAACTTCATATGGATTAACATCGAGAAGTTCTGCTCTAGTAATTCGAACCACACTCCCAGATCTCACATTATTAAGGCGAATCGTACATGATTCCGGAATGTCAAAAGCGTTCGGCTCTTGGTATGCAGTAACTTCCTCATCATCTGCGATCTCACCAAGTGTGGCAGCACTGTATATATTTCTATGAGCAACGTGGTTAACCACCTTCCACGGGACTTTGTTCAAAAGATCGTCAAGGTAAAACACTTGTTTTACTGATGTGGCAAGAACGAAAGGGTCTTCTTTATACCAGCTTGTAGCAGTATTCACTGAAAATATTCCGTACTGATCGGTCCTTGTGTTCTCCGGCCTAGTATCAAACCATCTACACTTGAACAAATGCACTTTCATGCGGTTCCCATAAATTAGTTCAACAACTGAATGAAGGACACCGTAATAGTCAACGTCATCCTACCCACTATGGACCATCACCCCACAATTCTGTGTTTTCAGTCGGTCGTCTCGATTTTCACATATAAATTTCACTCCATTGACCTGACACATCGAGTAAACTTTTGAAGCTATCGGTTTCATCGCCAGGACCCTCAATTCGTTTGACCACTCTGGGCAACCATCATTTGCTACATGGTTCATCTGAAAACGATAAGAAACCACACAAGAAATTATGAACATAGAAACCACAAAACCACGTATGTACACACATGCTATATAAGGATATAAAAAATAGATATATACACATATACCCTTACCCATTGACCAAAGTAGTTTGCAAACGTCCTGTTGTGGTAATCAACATTTCCGGCAATAGCAGGGCAGTGAAGATGATAGTTTTTCCAATATTGTACTTCTGGACAGTTAATCAGTACCGACCAGTGGGCAATGGCTACCTCATTTCCATCCAACTTGTACGACTTTGGCAAGCTTCCCTGTACTACCACGTCATTGGAGATGATAGAAAGGTTGAACTGTGGTTCATCTATCGGCATCTGTTGTTGGGGGTCCTCAAGCGTTCCCAAATACACGTTGGTGTACGTTACACACTCGTGCGTAATATATGCTTCAGCGATACACCCTTCAGGTGCAGATTTATTCTTCACATAGTCCTTGTAGACTCCCAATTGTCTACAAGTTAACAAGTGCATGTTATGATACTTAAAAATTAAGAATTTAAAGAGGCTAACCAAATGTATGAATCATTTGTACCTTTCCATGGGATACATCCAAGTGTAGTGTACGAGACCGGTAAGCAACAATTGTTCGGGAAGATGGATCATCAGGTGAGGCATGATGTCGAAAAAATTTGGGGGAAATATCCTCTCAAGCTTGCACATGATAAAAATGATGTCATTTTGCATCTCCCTGAGATCTGATTTTTGAACTTCCCTGGTGCATAACTTCTGAAAGAATCTTGACAAGGCCACCAACGGCTCCACCACCTCTTTGGGCAGGTACCCTCGAATGAAAATAGGGAAAAAGCGTTGAAGCAGTACATGGCAGTCATGACTCTTTAATCCGTACATCTTATTGTCCCGGAAGTTAACACACCTGCTTATATTTCCTGCATAGCCATAAGGATACCTGCATATATATATAGACATAGGCAACAATTATATTTCTCGCATATAACCATATATAAGTAAAAATTTAAGGCCAATTTCCTGCATAGCCATAAGAATATATACCTGACATTACTCAGCTACCCAAAATTTCATGCTTATGCTTCGGCTTGACGGTGTAAGGAGCTTGCGGCATTTTTTCTCTTACCATCTCTTAACCACAAATGTTTCCGCAGTCCCATAGCTTTCAGATCAATGCGTGCCTTAGGGATGTCTTTTTTTTCCCTCCAAGTTAAGAACTGTGCCCACCACACTTTCACACACATTCTTCTCTATGTGCATGACATCTAGGTAGTGTCTGATAAACAACCTGGGCCAGTAGGGGAGTTCCCAGAATATGCTCTTGTGTGTCCAAAACTTATACATTTTGGGCTTGTCTGGAATTGACGCGACTATGTCAGGATGATTGCTCAGCTGGCCAAAATCATATTCATTCAACACTTCCAAAATTTCATCCCCTGTCCATCGCCTAGGTACCACACCTGTTTTCACAGTCCCATCAAACGCGTCTAGATCCTGCCTAAATGGGTGATCATATGGAAGCCAACAACGGTGACGCATCTGAACAATTTTACTGCAATGAGGACTGCAACAATCAACCGTCATGCACTCTGAACAAGCCCTGTAACCCTTGGTAACGTTGCCCGACAACATACCGCGGGCAGGAAAATCACTGATGGTGCCAACAAGCATGGCATGCATCTGGAACATCTCATTTTTGAACCTATCGTAAGTGGGGTGGCCACAATCACTCAGGTACTTAAGCTCCTCAATCAAAGGCCTCAAATACACATCGAGACACTTTCCTGGATAACCCAGGCCCGGAATTAACAGAGTGAGCATATTGTATTCCTTCTTCATGCACATCCATGGTGGAAGGTTGTACGGTACCAAAATAACTGGCCATATACTGTATTGAAGACCCATGTTGTCAAAAGGGTTGAATCCGTCAGATGAGAGCCCTAGCCAAACATTTCAGACCTCTGCTGCAAAATGATCAAACTCCCTGACCATGTGCTTCCAAGCCTCTCCGTCGAAAGGGTGTATAAGGGTGTCATCGTCAGGCAAATTCCTCTCAGCCCACCATCTCATAGCTTCGGCCGTGAAAGCACACATGAACAACCGCTCCAGCCCATCAATAAGCGGGAAATATCGAAGTATCTTCACAGCTTTCTTGTTGCCTGCAGGAGTCAACTTATACCTTTCTGTAAAACATACCGGGCAGGCTTCAAGGTCTTCAAGATCTTTTCCCCAGAAGAGAATACAATCATATCTGCATGCATGGATTTTGATGTAGGAAAGCCCAAGATCTTTCAGGATATGTCGCACCTTATGATGAGTGGTAGGAAGACGATGACCGGGTGGCAGTAGCGAAGCAGTCCACTTCAGCCAAGAATCAACATATTTGACAGACATTTTGTTCTCCATTTTGAGCTGCATCACTCCCATGACACTTTCAAGAACAGTCTTACTACAACCGTCGTACAACGGAGTCTGTTGCAATGCAATCAGGTTGTTGTACTTGTCCATACCGCTTGTGTTGACATGAGCTCCAGGTAATGGCTCAACTGGCTCAATATGGGGGAAATCCTGCACGACGGGAGGGACATTTGGTGCTTGATCAGCAAATACACCGCTCTCATGAGGAAACATATCATTGATTAACATCAATGTTGGATCATAGGATGGACTGCCCCTCTCAGCAAAATGTTCATGATCATAGCATGGACTGGCCCTCTCACTAAATTGTCCATGATCATGCGGACCCGCTAACAATGTTTCACCGTGATAAATCCAACAAGTGTACTTATCCCAAAACCCGTATTTACTCAAGTGCTTCTGGACTTTATTAATGGGAAAACGAAATCGATCGCTGCGACACTTACATTCTTTACACGGGCAATAATGAAGTGTAATGTCTCCACAATTAGCCTTCACAAAATTCACAAAACTCCTAATTCCCTGGTGATATCTCACATCCCATCTTTCGAGGCTCATCCAACTCTTGTCCATCCTGAAAATTCTAACAATATTACGTACTATAAATATATATATACACATTCACTACTAATTAATTAATAAATCATCATTAATTACATTCGAATTCATCCGATTAATTAACAAAAGTCGACCCATGCATGCATATAAATTAAAATATATATATATACCAACAATTCACAATTACAAATTAACATGCCTGTATATATATAGACATATTAACAATTAATATTCACAAAATCATTTTATATCCATACATATATATATACACAAATTAACATATTTTCATCGAAATAATCTCAAATCCACTCAAAATCAACAGTCAATCACTCGAAATCAACAATATATCCACTCTATTTGCGTATCAGACCAATAATCGATATCTCAACTCTAAATCAACACATGCATATATATATATATATATCGATCTAATTAAATCAACACATATATATATACATACGTATATACGTACCTATATATAGCTACGTATATAGCTTCCCGAGTGAGTTTTCGACGCCTTTTGACAATACCCAAGGATTTCAGAGCGTTTTCCTTCTTTCGATTTCACCGGATTTTTTTCTATCCAAATGAATGAGCTGCTGCGATCTGCATCTGATATAAGAGGTATTGCCGGCGATTCATTAAATCGCTGGAAATGGAGTTATTGCCGGCGAAATTCCGGCCAAAAATCGCCGGAAATGCTTCAAACTATTGCCGGCGACCTATTCCGTCGCCAGCAATGATTGCTCAACCATTGCCGACGATTTTTCGGCCGGAATTTCGCCGGTAATTATTGAGCAATCATTGCCGGCGACGAAATAGGTCGCCAGCAATAGTTTTTTACATTGCCGGCGACTTTTTGGACTTTTGCCGGCGACGGAGCAAGTAGCCGGCAATAATGAGCATTGCCGGCGACTTCCCCGGTCGCCGGCCTTGTTTTTTTAAAAATCGCCGGCAATGGTACTTAATGTGGTAGTGTGTGCAAATATTCCACTCAACTTGGTGTTCTTTAAGGTTTCCCACCACTCGATCGATCAGTTCAGACTTCAGACTTATTGAAGCATCTTCAGAAATTTCATGAAAAATTTGTATTACCAAGCTAGTGTGGACAAAGTCATCGCACACTTGTTGGAATCAGTATCTTATTTATCTAGCTTTGTGACCTTAGTTTGGTCATGAACCACCACCAGCCAAAGCTCACTTCTTTCAATAACCACCATGTTCCTAGTCATTGATCATATGACTATGAAATGTTAAACTTATAGCTAGAATAGCCAACTTGGATGTTGCTCGACCAATCTCTAATCAGTAATCGTGCACTTAATTTCTAGCTATATTTGTCCTTCCAATTAAATACTAAGCAGAGATCAATATATATATAGTAATCATTATAATCGAGATAACATTGTTAAGACGCCAAATACTTGTTTACAGATATTTTTTAAAGTATTAAAAAATGTATGTAAGAATACACGACGATAATGAAGGTAACCCGACTATTTTGGAACCCTACTTTTGTTCTCTGGTCTTTCCTCAACAACCTAACAGCCTCCTATCTTTTTTTGATCCGATCTTCTTCCTCTATTTTCCGATCCCAAATCAGATTTCATATTCTTCTTCCCTATCCCTTTTCAATTCTCCTACTACCTTTGCATGTCGAATCCACGACAAGTGGAGGAAGAACCTCCTTTTCCCGAACCCGAGTCGAAGTCGCAAGTCTTGGTGGCGGCGCTTGGTGTTGTCGACCTTGTAGTCTTGGACGATATAGAGGAGGAGGAATGGTATTAACTGTGGTGAGCTTGTTCTCTCTCAACCCCTTGGAACCAAAAAAAAATTCCAAGGTTTCAAGATGAAGATGTTAGGTCTTTGGCGTGATGTTTCGGGATCGGATAACATCGGGTTCGATTGGATCGCCAATGATCAGTTTGTTTGCAAGTTCGGATCAGAGGCTAATCAGAAGCGGGTTGTACGTGGAACATAATCCCTGGTTCCATCACGAGATGGTGGTGGTGGAGAGTTTTGATAGCCTCGCTGATCCATTTTGGCTTCAGGGATCCAAGTGCAATGCTTGGGTCCAAGTCCGGCCGATTACGGGTCGTTTCGTTGCTGGTTTTCTCTAAACCAAATGGTTTAAGCGGATTGAGAATGCCCTGGGAAGCTACCGCACCCATGATAGCTTCCTGGTCACTCACCATTCGGAAGTGAAGCTCAAGGTGGATCTTGACCTTCTTAGACTTTTAGTGGTGAGTATTACGTTTACTATTGGTGATGCGTACTCTATTGATGTTGTGATGCAGTATGATCTTTTGAAAGGTTTTTGTGGACTTTGTGGTGCCTTAAAGCATGGAGCATCAGGCTGTTCGGGTTCGCCTATGGGTCCTTCACCCAGACCAAAGGCGGCACAGACGGTGGTGGCGGCACCAATGGGGATTGAGAGGCTAGTGGTAGCTTCGGGCTCTTATTGGACAGTGGGCCTGGTGCAAGGAGTCCCTCAAAATGTTCATGGAGTTTTTCTGACGCCTGCCCAAACTAGTGAGCCGATGCCACTATCGGCTAGTGGTAGCTTCGGGCTCTTATTGGACAGTGGGCCTGGTGCAAGGAGTCCCTCAAAATGTTCATGGAGTTTTTCTGACGCCTGCCCAAACTAGTGAGCCGATGCCTACCCCGATAGTGGCATCGGCCCCTACACTACAAGAAAAACGCACCTAGACCACGGAACCTTTACGGTTTCGTCATCTAAATGTAACTTAGACGACGGAAAATATTTGCGTTGTCTAAGACACACATAGATGAAGGAAATACTTTTTTCGTCGTCTAAGTAAATATACAGACGACGGACCGACACACTGTCGTCTGTGTGGCCACTTGGACGACGACGTCTAGGTCTGTCGTCTATATGGTCACTTGGACGACGAAAATTAGCTCAGCTCATCATCTAAGTGGTAACTTAGACGACGCACCGACGCTCCATCATCTAAGTGAAGCATTATATAATGTCCATGCCGAACTCACTTCCTCTCCGCTTGCTCGTCTCAACTTCATCCTCATATCGATCATTCTCTCTCTTGATCAGACTCTCCTCACACTTACATGCAACTAGCTAGCTAGCATGCACGTACTATGTGTATATATATATATATATATATATATCTCCGGGTCCGACCATCGATTTGCCACATATCGAAGAAGGCTAGGTACGTACATACGTAGTTAATTTCCGATCGACAATCTTAACGTTTATATATAGAATTAATTGTACGTACGTTTGATTGATTGCATTGCATTGTTAGTACGTACGTCTAACATTTATAATTAAGTTAGGTAATTGATGATATATATATATATATTAGTTAGTTAATATAGACCAGTAGTACGTGTATATATATATGCATGGATGTTTAAAAATTTGGTTAATATTTACTTAAAATGTACATGCATGTTAGACATATTAAAGTAATTGATGTATAGTATATTCACCAATAATTAATAAAGGTAATTAATAAATAGTTTAATTAATTATACATTAATAATTAAGATAGTTGCATAAAAATTTGTATATATATAATAGTTTAATAATTACTTGAAAATCTGTATATATATATAGAATAGTTGACTAATATGATAATTAATTATTAAATTTCGTAGAAGTATGGACAAAAGTTGGATGAAGTTGAGGAATAGAAGTGATGTCCGATATATGGACGGAATTAGAGAATTTTTGAATTTTGTGATAGAACATGGTCAGGGAAAGAAGTGTTTCAGGTGTCCGTGCAAAAAATGTCTTAACTGTCAGTATGTTATGGTGCAACACCTTGTTACTTGGGTCACCGTAGATGACTTCCTCAGACCACCCGTAGCGACGGGATGAAGCTCATTTCAACGGGACGGTAGAGAATAATCCTAAACCTTATAATTGGTCGGGTGAAGAGATTTTAGAGAGGTTGAACTATTTCGACTTTGGTGTGTTGACCAATGACAAGGATGTACAGAAATGCAATCCAATACCTCCACATGATCTCAGTTATTGGTATCACAAGAGTATATTCTTTGAACTCCCTTACTTGTCGAAGTTGAAGCTAATGAACAACTTGGACGCGATGCACATAGAAAAGAATGTGTGCGACAGCGTGGTGGGAACAATTCTCGGTATTAAATTCAAGACTAAAGATACTCCCAAAGCGCACAAAGATCTGGAATCTATGAATCTACGTCGTCCCTTGTGGTTGAGGAAGGATAGGAGAGGAGTGTATAATAAGATGCCAGCTGCACCGTACACAGTGAAGCCAGCACTTAGAGGTTCTGTATTTCACTGGTTTAAGATCGTTTGTTATCCGGCTACGTATGCATCTACTATAATTGGAGCAGTGGACGAGGTGCAACATAAGTATGTTGGTCTAAAGACACATGATTATCACATTATGTTGCAACGTCTGATTCTAGTGGTAATTCGGCCATATTTGCCTTGTGACGTTGTAGAACCAATAGTGATATTGTGCACATGGTGGCAGAGGTTATGCGCTAGAGAATTAAAGAAGTAAGATGTGATAGAACTGCAACAACAAATTGTGCACATCATTTGCAAACTAGAGAGGATTTTTCCCCCTGCTTTCTTTGATATCATGATTCACCTAATGATCCACTTGCCCGAGCAGGTGCTCATTTCTGGTCTGGTCCAGTACACTTGGATGTATCCTCAGGAAAGGTATAGACAACTAATTAATTATATAGATTTTTCTTTCCATTATTTGTTCCACTTGAGATTACTAACTATATGTATTTATTCTACAATTAATTAATTGAACGTTTGATTTTGTAGACAGCTTGGACAGTATAAAGGATTCGTCAAAAACAAGTCGGCCCTGGATGACTTCATAGAAGAGACATACCTAATGCATGAGTATGTTACTTACTGCAACAGGTACCTCAAAGATCCACCACCTCCCACCACCTCCGATCCCGGTGCCCACATCAATTTTTCTGTCTTCACAAATGTTGTACGACCGTTTAGAGAAGTATTAAAGGAATCATTAAGACGAGAAGAACTTATTGAGGCACATTGGGTATTGTTGCGAGACTGTGACGAAGTTGAGCCATACATGATTGGGTACAGGAAGAGGCTTCAGGTATTAAATCCGGACAAGAGTTCGGCGTGGTTTGAGAAAATGGTTAAGAAGAAGTTCCCCGATTATTTTTTCCAATGGGTACGTATGTTTAATTATTTGGTTTATGTTGTAGAAAGTAAACCCTTTAATTATATATATTTCCCATTTTCCCAGATGATTGATCTACATAAATCTGAAAACCACGGGGGGTGGTGGTCCTGGCCAAAGCACTTACTAGCAGGGAAGCCGATTAAACACTATATTTACCCCGAATGTTTTGTGAACGGTGTAAAGTTTCATTCATTGACCCGAGATGAATGAAGAAGAACACAAAACAATGGGGTAGCGGTTGGGAAATACAATGATCTATATTACGGTGTTATTGTATATGTCGTTCAGCTATGTTACGGGAATGATGTCAACGTTTTCCTATTCAAGTGCAAATGGTTCAAGCTTACAAAGGAAGACCTGAGACTTTTATCAGTCGTTACAAATTCAAGCTGGTATGAGGATGAGCCTTTTGCTCTCATCACCTTAGTTAGGCAGGTGTTCTACCTTGATGATCCGAAAGCTGGTGAAGGGTGGAAAATAGTGAACCATATCTCTCATCGAGGAATATGGAATACTACAACAACTGAAGGGACACCGACGACTGAAGATGCTGATGAACCGGAAAGGATATTTCTGCCTATCAAGAGCCTAATATTTCGGTCATCTGCTCCGACATAATGGACCTGGTTCAAGCTGGTGAACCCTTACCCATGCCTGATGGTTGTACGGATCTAACTGAAGATAAGATTATTGATGCAATTAATGAGGTAGATGAAGAAGAGACGCAAGATGAGGACAAGGACAAGGACTCAGGATATTCGTCGGACGATGTTGAGTATGATGAGGAGGATGAGCAATTGGATAACAGTGGTGAAGATGATGATGATTATGACGAAAAGTACAATATAACGACAAGGAATGTTAATTGGTAATTAAATATTATAATTTTACTTTTTTGCCGATGTATGCATGATTAATTATATATATTATGAGGAGGAGTATGTACGTACGTACAAGTAACTTAATTTATTAATTAATTAATTTTAACTTTTTCACATAATTAACTTCAAATTAATTAAAGCGCGAGGTCAGTTCGACAGATGGAATTCAAATACAAATTAAAAGACCCTTTAATTAATCCTGGATGGAGCGGATCGATGATCGGATCGATATATCAGATCGATCAAGAATAACGTACGTACACACATTTCCCTAAACCCTAAAACCAAGACGATGAAACAACTTTTTTGTAATCCATACCAAGGTAATTAAACACAATAGTAATTAATTATATATATAACCCTAAATTAATTGTAAAATTTTACTTACACGACGCAAATACTCTTTTGCGTCGTCTAAATAAACCCTAAACCCTATACCCTAAAATTTTTACTTGGTTGGCGCAAACGTGTATTTTCGTCGTCCAAGTGGTCACTTGGAAGACACAAATCCACGTTTGCGTCGTCTAAGTGAAAATTTTGTAATTTCACATCTAAGACAACGACCATATAGATCATGTCCCAATGCATATTCTTTCTATCGAGACCATAGAGTTCACAATTCTTGGAGTGTGAGCGTCGATGGTTCCAAAATAGGAGTTACGGATTTTCGTGTATCCAAGTTTCTGGTTTGTAAAAATTTCGGTTTTACGGTTGACTGTGCCGATGAAACCATTAATGAACTTACTATTTTGTGAAAATTATTCTACTTACATATTGTCTTATAGCGAATGTATCCAACGGTTGTTTTGTTCAAATTCAATTTCGTTAATATCGATGTGCAATGAGCTTGTATTTAATAACACTTAAGGTATACCGATTAGTAGATACTTAACAAGTTTAAAGACGTAAGAATATTTGTCGTCTTAAATTTAATTTTTTATACATACGATTCTTTAATCGATATTTTACGACTATTTCATTCGAATGACATATCAGAAACTTCCTTACAAATTATTGTTAAAAATTAATTTTACAAAATTTTGAACCTAGACGACGGAGACAGACCATCTCCGTCGTCTAGGTTAAAAAATTGGTGGTACAAATTTCACCGCAATTTTTTTAAGGAACGGTTCAAATTTTACCTAGACAACGGAGATAACCTTTTTTTTCGTCTAAGTGAAATTTGAACCGTTCCCCAAAATTAAGGCGGTTAACTCCCACCCGCCAAATTAATTGGATGCCGTTTCTAAAAATTGAGTCGGTTCACCTAGACGACGGAAACGATTTTTTCCGTCGTTTAAGTGCACCTAGAAGACGGGAAAAAGGTCACCATGGTCTAGGTGAAACTCTATATAAAGGCAATGACCGATCCTTTTTTCCTCATCTCATCCTCAATCCTCCTCTCCTCCTCTCCTCTCTCTCGCTCTCTCTCAAAATCCGGCGACTCTGACGACTCAAAATCTGGCGACTACGCTCTCCCGCGACTCCTCTCTCTGGTAATTTTTTAACATAACTATATTTTAAATTTGTGTTTAATAATAAATTAGTAAATTGGTAAAATAATTTATAAAAATAATAAATTAATAATAATTGGTAAATTGGTAATTATAGTAAATTTTTGGAATTATGGTAAATTATGATAATTATGGTTATTTAGTAATTATGGTAATTTTGTAATTAATTATTGTAAATTATAATTTTAATTTTAATTATTTTTGTCATTTTAATTTTTAATTATTGTAATTATTGTAAATTTTTAATAATTATGATAAATTATTGAATTATTAAAAATAATAAATTGGTAATTATGGTAATTTAGTAATTATTATGGTAAATTATTTAATTATTAAAAATAATAAATTTATAATTATGGTAAATTATTTAATTATTAAATATAATAAATTGATAATTATGGAAATTTAGTAATTATGGTAAATTATTGAATTATTAAAAATAATAAAATGGTAATTATGTAATTATTATAATAATTAAAAATTATTAATTATTGTAAGTGATTAATTATAGTAATTATTATATATAGTTATTATGGTAATTATATTTTTACAACTCCTAGGTTAAAATGGCCTCGTGGGGTAAGAAAAAGGCCCAAAAAGAGGCCGAAGATACTCTAGTCCGACGCTTGGCAGAGCAAGTCGGTTGGCAGTTAGAGGAGGACAACGTCGCGCCTCCTGGACCCTTCAGTTGGTCCTTCGAGAGCGGCAACTGGGGAAATTCTCGATGCCCCAGCTATCCCGACCGACGATGATGACGCCCATTCCGGTCCGACATCGATGTCAGAAGTGCTCAGGCGTCAACCTCTTCTGAGTCTATCCTCTACTGCGCGCGGAGCAAGGTCAGGAAGGCCCCGTCAGACCCTCAATCCAAAAGGTGTCGAGGACTCGGAAAGGATGGAAAATCCGAGAAGTTGTTCATGGCGACCGGACAAAAGATCCAGTTGTCGTACGACGATTTCACTGATGGCCCTCCCATATCTCAGCTAGCTAGTCTCTCCTCGCACAGCATCGGGGCAATCCTTCGAAACAAGGTTTGTATGATTGCGCCTACCTGGAAGGAGTTGCCGGACGACGAGAAAGGGAAAGTGTTTAAAGAACTTTCGGTACATAATACGTACAATTTAAAATTTATTTTCTAATAACCAATAAAAATCGTAATTTCATAATATATACAATTATAATTTTTATTTTTTTTCTTATAGGAACAATATGAGGTGGATGGCACACCAGAGATGCTTAGGCACATCAACAGCACCGCCAACGCTATCTACCGTGATTGGAAGTACAAACTTCATAAGTATTATGAAGAATTCGGCTGAGTGCCTACCCCCGTAGAGCTGTGTGGGGATAGGGAAGATGAATGGGACTGGTTGGTCATCCACTTCGAAGCAGAAGATTATCGGGTGATTATTTTTTTATTTAAATTGACGAAATTGAAATTTTTTTATAGTTATTTATTAATTTTTTAATAATTTATTTTGTCCACCAGAAAACATCAAACATTAAACATCAACAAGGCCAACCGGGAGAAGAAGGACAAACATCATACCTCTGGTTCCAAGAAGATGATACAAATCGCCAAGGAGCACACAGATAAGGGGTCCAAACACCTTTATCTAAATACTAGCATCACCGCTTACGTGACGCCTGAGCTCGACAATGAAGAGAGTCAATACGGCGTAAGTGCCGTATATATTTCTTCTTAATTAGCGTAATTATTATTTATTATTTATTAAACTGTCTTACAAATTTATAATTATTTAATTTTTATTATTATTTTCAGGTGAGGTTGGTAGAACGGGCGCAGGAGGAATTTGCCAACACACAGCTTGCACACCCGGATTTACCACCGGAAGACCTGCCTCCTATATCGATGGAGAGCCAAATTGCAATCGTCGATGAGGTATACGGTCGTCGAGTTGGTAAGGAGGTTAGATGGATGGGACGCAAGGTGCAGCGAGATTTGTCTTCTGACTCATTTACGGGACGTTCGGTGAGGAAAGGTGCTTAGGATGCGTCAGTCCAAGCAGCCATTGAGGAGGCTCGACTCGCACAGGAGGAAACACTATATATGCGTCAGGAAACTTAATCTATGCGTCAGAGGCTTGATGACCAACAAGCACAGATAGTCCAGCTCATTTGCTCTCATGCAAAACTAGGTTCGACAACAGTGTCAACCTCCTCCGAACCCATACCCCGACAACGGTAACACGACTGGAGGCGAGGGACTCGGCGGCGCGTCTGCTCCTCCTGTATTTTAGTAGTAGTTTTCATTCTATGTAGTTTATGATATCGTATTTTTCGAATGATTTAATTTGATGTACGTATAAATTTTAATTATTTAAATGACAATTTAGTATTTTAATTAATTTATTAATATTTTATTTTAAATTCAAATTTTAATTAAAAATAAATAAATATTCACTTAGACTCTGAAACCATATATGCTTCCTAGTCTAAGTGATCATTTAGACTACGAAATATATACAAATGCGTGGTCTAAGTGGTCACTTAGACTACAGAGTTGTTGCGTGGTCTAAGTGATCACTTAGACTACGGAGTTATTGCGTCGTCCGAGAGTGACTTAGACCATGGAATTTTTACGTCGTCTAAGTTGTACTTGGACGACGCAACATCTCCGTCATCCAAGTCGCCTCCTGGACGATGGAAAGGTCCATCTTCGTTGTCCAAGTGCCTAGATGACGGCACTTGGAGGACGGACCCTAGACGATGGAGATTCCGTAGTCTAGGTACTTAGACTACGAAAAATCGTACCTAGACCACGGAAATAGTCCGTGGTCTAGGTGCGTTTTTCTTGTAGTGCTAGCTCCTTTAGGTGGGCCCACCATTAATAATGAGGTTGTTTTATTAGTATCTGTGCTGGATTCCCCGACATCAGGTGTCATTACCGAAGTCCCATGGTCACATTTCAATGTTTCTGAAGGGTTTGCTGTAATGACTGCATGTGCTACTATATGTCTGCAACGGACGATGAGGTGGGGGGAAGTTTCACTGTCCAATTTCATGTCCCTAGTCTTAATTTGATGGTGATTGCCCAGGAGAGCGTGGAAGCACTAAACAATGTTGCACGACCCACCAAAAATAAGAAGGACAGATCTAGCCTTGGCCCTCAAAGAGGCAGAATGAAGAAGGTGTCCCCTAAGAAGTCGGCCATCATGTTACCCCACCTGTAGATATGGATGTTGAAACCTTGCGCCGGAACCCGGAGTGATAGAGATGGTTCCTAGCTAATTAAGGAGTGGTGCACCCAAAAGATTGACAATTACTTATGCTACTCCGATTTGTTAGTCTAGGGCATGTTCGTTATCATTAGTATAAGGATATATTAGAATTTCTCTTTATCATATCGGATGATTCGGTAAAATCCTGTATCGTTACAATCTTTTTCTTATAGTGAATTAGTGATCACCCCCTCAAAAAATTAAAAATATAAGTCAAGGCCATTTTGATATTTTCAAAATTGATCGGTGAAGAAAGTGTAGCTAGAAGCATGCTTGCAAGATCGAGTACTACGTACCTACTCTTAGTCCAACTGTAAAACTGTATGGATTACTTAGTCGACCTAGAGAGTTTTCCCTACGTTGTCGTTATTCAGTACCAACTGTATCGATCCAAGATTTTCTCCTACTTTGTTGTTCAAGTATTTCCGACCTAAAGATTTCGTATTAATCCTAGTTAATTCACGGTTTGTGGTTAGGTGTTGGATGATGAAAATTACAAGCTACCTTGCTAATTCTATCATGGTGATCTCACTCGAAGAATTATTCAGCTACCCCAAACTTAACACTGGGGGCCTGCATATTGCCGTTGGAAAGATACTGTGCTTGGCCAACCCAGGAAAAATCAAAAGCATGACGCACAGTACGTGAATCACCATTATAACCAGAAGTAGACCAACATGCATATATATGTCAAAACTGAATGATTGATCGAGTGCTAGCTTTAATCTACTTACTGTGATCAGAAAGCAACCTTCCTCCTCGTCACTGGTTCACCTGTCTCTGTCTTCAAAGTTCAAACCCAAAAGAGACATGTGCCAATTACCTGTCAACAACAATGGTAGCTTTATTGTAACCCTTATAAATACAGGCCGAGCAAAAACCTACCAGTCTAGCACTCTAGCTAGCTCTTTCCCATGGAATTTAGTAATAAGACGAATCGACGATCTAATACAAGTCTTTATCTCCTTAGTAATTAGAATACGGAGAAGTATTATAGCTGTATACTTAGACAAGGATGTAGGGAAAAATCCAGTTCGTGGTACATATTCGTGGGATCAATGCCACCGTTGGTTTTGCTGCTCTTGTATGCGACACACAGGCCTGTTTTTGGATTATTAGAGAGATCTTTAGCATATACAAATATTTAACTGTGTCTGGATAGTGAGTTTTAATCATCTCCATCAACATGTGATAAGGTCTCAACTCTTAAAAATGGAAAACAAGATAAGAACTTGAGAAAACAAAATGAAAGTTTGAAAAAGAAGAGAAAATGCCAAGATTGATAATTTTATTGATGCCTTCACAATGCTAACCGTCAATAATATAAACGTTGTAGCACAAACAAAAATATTGGTCCACCACTACAACGCTTGTCACAATTTTACAAATAGTAATAAATTAAGTAATAATTTAAAGCTTAACAGTAATAACAAAATGTTTCCTAAGATAAATAGGAATATCCATCTACAATTCTTATCATTTCATTCTCTTTGAAAAAAATTTCAGTCCACTGAGAACTCGAGGAACTTTTATTTTATCTCATCAACTTCCTTCCAAGTAGCATCCTCGACTAAAGCTCTGTCTCATTGAATCAACCACTTAGTCACTAGTGAGTTGTCTTTCTTGAACAAACCACGAGCTAGGATCTGTGAAGGGTACGCTCCTTTCTTTAGTGGATCAAAAACTGCTGGTAATTGAGTTTGAGGCACTACATGATCTCCAATCTTTTTCTTCAACAATGACACATGAAAGACATGATGAATTCTGGACTTACTAGACAGTTGCAACTTGTATGCCACCCGATTCACCTTAAATATCACTTGGAAATGTGTAAAATACTTAGGTGTTAGCTTGTTGTTAGTCCTTAACTGTAATGTCTGCTGCCTATTAGTCTGTAGTTTAAGATAAACCCAATCTCCAACATCAAAACTCATCTTAGTTCTGTGTCTTTCAACAACAAAAATTCATCATGTTTTGAGTTTGTTCAAGGTTGTGTTTGGCTCTTGATAATACTTCATCTTTGCTCCTCAATGCTTCACCTATTTCATGCACATTGCTTCCATTGGATTGTACTGAGTTGCGCTTAGGTGGTGGATAACCATACATGACTTCAAATAGGGTCATCTTCAATGATGAATGATAGGTGGTATTGTACCATCACTCAGCCCATAGAAGCAATTCAACCCAACTTATCTCCTGTTCTATAATGAGTCACCTGAGATATTACTTCAAGGCTCTGTTGAGGTTTTTAGTTTGGCCACCATTTTCAAGGTGGTAGCCATTATTTCTGTTGAGAGAGGTTCCCTGCACTTTAAAGAATTCCTCCCAAAACTTGCTTAGAAATATATTATTCTATCAGAGACAATGGATTCTGGTAGTCCATGCATCGTGAATATTTCTTTGACAAAGAGCTCAGCTATAGACTTTGCAGTATAAGGATGAGCCACAAGTATGAAGTGAGAAAACTTCGAAAACCTGTCAATGACAACCCAGATAACATTTTTTTCTATGATCATTTGGAAGTCCTTCTATAAAATTCAGAGATACTCTTCCAATCTCTTTCTAGGATCTATAAAGTCATGTGAAGACCAGGAGGAGATAGAATTTCATGGTAATTGTTTTTTACACACATCACATTTTGAAACAAGCTTTTTAATCTCACCCTTAACTCTATTCCACAAAAAGTTCTTATAACCCTCTTATATAACCTTAAAAATCCTGAATGTCTTCCAGTAACACCAGCATGACAGTCTTGAAACACCTTTCTCCTCCAATCATTAACTGAAGGCAAATAGAGTCTACCATTGTAAAACAATTCTTCACCAACTAGAGAATAATTTTTCTAAGCATAATTGCCTTGTTTCAATGAAAATTTGATCTGAGCTGCATCAACATCTTGATCCACATCATGCTCCATGTCAATTACAATCTTAGTTAAGAGGTATTAATTGGTTTGTGCCTCCTTTAGGTGAAGAGACCCAAAACATGATCGGGGCCCAATGGTTGGGTGTGGAAATCGGATCTAACTAATGAGCGTGAAGACAATCAGGAAATGGATCGAAAAAGATGGCTGACCCTCGGGCAGCGGTGATATCGAGCATGGGGCTCGCAATATCGATAAAGGGTACGAATTGAGTTGTTAATCGTATCGGATCCATGAGGTTATGTCTCATCATTTAGCCCTTTGGTCTCGAGTCTCATTCTAGCCCGCCCAACCTTTAAGGCTGAAGCCCAGCCCAACCTCTTTTGAAATATGGTGGGGTCTGGGTTATACATTTGAAGCCCGGCTCAGTCCATTTAATCCTCTTCGGCCTAGCTCAGCCTCTGCCTCATAAGCCTCGTCAAGCCTAGCCTCTTTTCAAATAAAGAAATTAATTAATATATAAATATTTTATATCACTTTAAAGGCCTAGAGGCCAAGCCTAATCTGACCCATTTTGGTCATTTTTATTAGAAAAGATAATATAATTTTTTATTATTATCATGTTTTTTCTTATTACTTTCATTTTCTTGTCTTATTAACCTTGATGTTCTCTCTGCACAAAAATATATATTCAAAGTAAATATCATACATCAATAATAACAATACATATATTGAACTTTTTAAATATTAATTTTTCTCAATTTAAGGCCCATCTTGGCCCGGCCCGGCCTTTTTAGACTAATTAGCCTAGCCTTAATGGGTGGGCTAAAGCTTCTAAATTGTGGCATCGGCTCAGCCCAGCCTAGTCTCGTTATGTTTGACCATTGATCAAACTCAGCCTTAATGGGCGGGATAAAGGATACATACTGAGTTATCAATCGTACAAGTTTGTGAACATCGAAAAAGAATGAGTTCAATGAGTTCACGGGATTTAGATTACTTGAGATGAGTCAATGAGCAAAGGTATGTAATTTATTGATTATGATTCGATAATATATTCTATTGGCTATGATTCTTGATATCAGCTAGAATTGATTGATTCGTATACGTACATGTGAATAAAGATTGTTATGATTTCAATGTATGTGAATTCGTGAAATGATAATGAGTATGTGACTGTGATTATTCGTGTTTTCATGATGACGCGACATTAGAATCTCAAAATTGTGATTGTCAAATTTATTGACAAATATGTGAGTATGAATTGTATAATTATAGCATTTGATGCTTTGATTTGATGGTTATACTATTCTCGTAATTTTGTAATCTCTATTGAATTGTTTGATTTCGAGGACAATATGATGATAGATATCTTGTCGTAGTTAAATTTTTGGCGAGTGTGAATGTTTGAATTCTATTTACGATATGTGGATAGAAATCAACGATATGTTGGATATTGTAATGATCGAAGTTCTGTTATAGTTGAGAAATCATGATGAGCATCGGTGACTCACAGCATGAGTTGGAAATTATGTTATTGAAGTGTAGTTGGACACTTCCCAGGTTTTGGGTTTTCTAATTATAGGGGAAACTCTGCCCGATTTTTTGTAGATATATTCTAAGGTTTGACAACCTATGTGTGTTATAATTTTGAGGTAATAATTATTTTAATGGGGGTAGATTGTACGTAGTACCCTAACCTTTTAATATAATTGTTAATATTTGCGAGTATTTCTAAATTTGATTTAGCGAACGTGGTAAATGATTTTTACGATTAGTAAATGTTTACTGATCTCAAGTTGAATTTTTAATGATTTCATTATACCAGTTAACTTTGGATGGTAGTCGTAATATTCATCGACACAAGTTCGTCGACACGTAAAATGTCATAATCAAAGTTATGACATAAAAGTTATAGACAACGAAAGTTTTCAGGAATTACAAATAATCATAAATACGAATCAGTAAAATCGTGAGTATAAATAGTAGTTTCCGTAAAAGGAAAGGGAGACATTCCATTTTGGGAATTGACTCGTGTTGATCTCATTAACCGAGTCTTCTCGACAGAGAAAGTCGTCGCCGGCCATGAAATTGGTCGGGATCAATCGGTCTCAACCTCCTCTTTTGATTTATGGCTTCAATTAATAGATTGGTTGCCAAAGAAAGGAGAAATGTCACGATAAAGTCTCAGGGTTTTAGGGCTCGTAACTGTCATTGCCGGGGACATATCGGGCCATCTTTGGCCGAGCTCTTGGTATGGTTTTGAAGCTCTTCTTCTCCACTATCTATATGTGTATTAGGTTTCTAAACAACTAACCAACGCAATTTTCGTTCAAAAATCGCAGCCGAACATCGCCGTCGGGAGCGGTGGCAGACAACGTCGATAGGTGGTAACGGGTTAGGGATATTGAAGCCCTAATATGTGAATCTTTTCGGACTGACCTATATATATGCTATAATATTGCTTCTACCATAGTATAGCACTAACGCCAGTGCAGTTTATTTTCTTGCTTTCATGCTTTGTCATCATATCCCTGCACATCACGTACTGTTCTTGTCACTAACAATTTCCCGTGAACATGGAGAACGGAAAAGGTGGTTTCTTGAAGCCTCCGCTACGAAACGCACGTGAGTGGACCGAGCACATAGACACGTGATGGCAGCTGACGCTCCGAATGTGCGCGTGTGACCCCACGCAGCACCCTGCCCCAGACAAGTTACGAGACCAACTACTTTACAAACTCCCTCCAGCCACAATTTATCGCGATATTATGGTTCTAACTTCTCCGTAAACGGTATAATGTAAAGTCAGAGGTGGTGCCGACTATTTAATGGAACGAGGTCCAATGGTATTCAACTTTGTCGATACCACGTCACTTGGCTGTCCAGTTCCTTAGCTATTGGGATAAAGAAGCAAATTAGATTTTATAAATTTAGTTTTTTTTTCTTGATTATTTTATAAATTTAGTTAACGTTGGTCGAAGAATTTCAAGTTAAATCAAGAATGAATATAATACGAAGTAGTCGTGCTCCATGGGAAGGTGGGAGTTGGTTGGATGAACCCTATATTGCCACCCGTTCGCATTTTCGATGGATTTGATACAAAAATTCATTGAGTTGATAACACAATTATCTTAACATGATTTAATAGGAAAAATTCTTCAGTGCATCGATGTACTTTCATTAGTTAAATGTCATGTATATTTATTAACAAAAAAATTAATAGCTCTAAATTAAATATTAATTAATAAAATTTGATCTAAAATTTATTACAATAAAAAAAATACTCTCCCTCTCTAGGAGTTGTTTTTTTTTGCTAGTTTTTATTTTATCATTTTTTTGTAAAGAGGATTATAAGTTCTTTTTGTTAGTTTATCCAAAAATAAAATATATTTTTTTACTATAAAAACGTCATAGGTATTAGTCATTACAGTGCCGAATTTTTATTAATTTTTCATTTTCACTAATTCAACAATCAAATATATCAAATTAACAGGTTAAACTTTTGATTGGCTATATATAAACATATATTTTCTTATACTAACAATATACACGTGACTTATATTCGTTATTTAAATCGTGTTATCGCTTTCACGTATCCAAATTCGAACTCATCTCCGTATCATATAGCATGTAATGGTATTGTCAATTGTGTTTAGTATTATATTTTTACAATGTAATCCAACAATTTTTTATTTGCCTACTATCGTAGTTTATATTTTTTCCACTCACAAATTATCGTATGTAAATAGGATAAATTTGACTCGAAATAAAATAGGGTAAATTTATTTAAATAGAAAACTTTTATATTATGATAATTAAATATTCAAACTAATGTCAAATATTTTAATTTCACGTTTTGTTTAACGAATTGTATAAAACTTTTATATCGACACAGACGTACTAATGTCTATACAAATGAATTGAATAAGTAGATATGTATACCTTGCAATATCAAAATACTCTACGAAAAAATTTGGTTGCATTGGTGTGAAGATTAAAATTTATATTAAAAAATTAAGTCACATTCATTCTCAGTTTGATGTAATATTGATGTGATAAATCAAACATATATTTTCTTTAAAGAACCAATTATAGATATTTAGATATTTGAATTTTGTTTATATCAACTTAATTGTGATGAGCTCATCACTTAAAAATGTGTACAATGATATATACTTGAATGATACTGATAGCTTGGTAATTTAAACATGTTAAAAAAATGAAAATTGAACTTTGAATGATTTGTTATTACTAGCTGTTGTAGAAAAATAAATTTGAAATGATCGGTACTAATAGTTGATTATTTGGATCTAGAAAAAAAAACTCACAACTATACGAGGCTATATCTATTTCTTTCGTACATATATAATGATAAGCCACGAATATATAGGCGATGCTGAATTTTTTTGTTTTTCATCATTGACAGTTAAAATCGCATAAATATACGTACAAGTATTGTCAATGTTTAAAATTTTCTCTATAAACGTATATTTACCTACACCAACAATGTGGAGAAAAATTAATTTGCTAATTTGAAAGTTGAGTTTTCGATTTAGTGGTTTTAAGATTCGAGAATATAGGGTTTGGATTTAGGTTTCGGCTTCAAAGTATAGTAAAACCTCAATAAATGAAGATTCGATAAATCAAATCTCTCGTAAGTAATATATTTTCCTGGTCCTGACTCGGGACCATTTCATATTACTAGCAACCTCACTAAATGCATAAGATAATAAATTTTTTATTTTCTTTTGGATCCCTACAAATATATAAGTAATCATTTAATTAAAACAAAAAAAACCATAAAAATACATAAAACTTAAATTTCCAACTGAGAATATATATTTTCTCGATCAGTTCAGCTATTTCTTGAAAAAAAACTATTGTAGCTCGTCTCTTCTTCGCATCTAGGTAAAATTTAACTTCGTCCTTGATCTTTTGTAATGTGTGCATCACATTCGGTACATTCCTTTTAATTTTTAGTAAAAAGTTATTTAAGATAATTATTGTCTTAAATGGCATGTCTTTGGAGAAACTATCAGTACAACAAAATTGTCATCTGGATCATGATCATGATCAGCATGTGGATTCATTATCATTCAATTATCTCTTTATCAGTAGGCGATTCCATCATTGTCTTTTTTTCATTAACCATGAAATATCTTAAAATCTTGATAAATTAATAAATTATTCATTTATCAATAATATAATAACTTTTAAAGTAATAATTTTCTGGGGTCCCGAGGTTATTCATTTATAGAGGTTTTACTTTATGAGGTTTGAGATTTGGAGTTTGGGGTTTAGAGATTAGGGTTTAGGGATTAGAGTTTGAGGTATAGGGTTTATTATCTTAATAACAATAAAATAATATCAACTACTAACATTAATTGCTCACCTCGACTGATGTTTACCATGATCGATTGAATAACTTTTTTATCTTTATTTAATTTTCATTCACTTAATGATGTTAACATCGATGTTAGTGCTATATAAAATTAGATTAAATGAATGACTGAGATTATGTTATACATAACTGGTACAAGTGCACTCGGTGCATTGAAGATACTTTCATTTAAAAGTTGGACCACCTCTAATTCACTTCGTTTTCAATAAGAGGATGGTTTAATAATAGTCAAGACTCACGAGGAATGAAAGATGTAAATTACATGTAGTCAGCCCCCTATGCATTAACTTTTTTTTATTAGACGAATTTTTTTCATTAATATAAGAATCAAATACAACCAAATTTGAGAGAATGAAAAACAAGAAACAAGGAGACTATTAAAAGACTAAACAAATAAAATTAAACTAAAGTTGAATTTCGACAATCACTGAAAACGTCATTGGTACGGTTGGATACTAGATCACTGGTAGTATGTTGGTCGTCCCACATGCCAGTTATGCTTCTCTCATCAATGGAACTCGTTGGTCTAACACTCCTCCAACTGCATATGCGTACTTCTATAGCCGTTATGATCTTACTTTGGGGTGCTAAAAGTCCCCATAACTGAGTGTGCCGTCTTGTTACAAATTGTCTCATCCAACTTCAAATATTATTAGAGATGACTGGATGTCAGACCCTACATAAAATAGTTATATATTGTTGCATATGAACCTAAATGTATTGGGCCACAAATAAAAATCCATCATTAAAGCCTAGCCAAATATTCTAGGGTTCCTTAGGAACCAATGGTTAGAAGAATCCAACCGCTATCATACCCGGCCGCTGCCTGCACCACCAACCTCCATCACTAGCTCCTAGGCATTTAACCAAAACCACTCACATACAACAACCTTCATTCTCTTACTTAGAACCTCTATCTCCTACACCAGCGCCACCATCTGCCGCTTCCATAACCACATTGCCCACCTAGATCCCATACCATGCCATGTATGACCTCCACCCCGCCCCTGCGTCGGGGCCGCGATTTCAGTCGAGCTCGACATGGACGAAGTCGTCCTCTCTACCCGATCTCACTCCTATAAATAAGAACGAGCACTGACCTCCAGTTCCGCATTGCCTTGCCTCGATCTTTGTCCTAATGACCCATAAACATCACCAGAATTACCCAGCTCCCACGCAAGAACAGTCACATGCCTCATGACGCTAGGGTTAGATGCAAGTCGTTTTCGCAAAGTGCAAAGCTAAAAATTCGTCTTTCCTAATTTTTATAACAACTATGAATTAACTTCTTGACATATATGAACGATATAATACATGACCAAGCTACTTCAATATTTAAAAGACCAAATACGCTTACTAAATTTCTCTTGGATTCACAAAATTCAAGAATTAATCAATCTTTTAATACCTAGAAACAAAACGAATATTTGCACTTAATTATTAATTAACCTTAAAATTAAATGAACGCATAACATACAGATAAATAAAAACGGTTCAGAAACTTGTCTAAATGTTGCCCAGATCCAGATACAAACAACCAAAGCTACAAAAGATGAGTTTGTTTTGGAAAACAAGATCGTAACCGTTGAAGGACACCATGCCAATTGTACATACAGACCCCGACACATTAACTAAACTTGCCGCTTCTAAATCCAAGAATCACACCACACCACACCTTCCAAAGATGATACTAGCCAAATCCCACTTTTTCAATCTGTTACGAGAGAGCTTCTTCAGTGCATTGGGTGCATTTATACTAGTCATGTAGAATGTAATCTTTGTCATTCATTTAATCTAATTTTATATGACACTAACACCGATATTAACACCATTAAGTGAATGAATACTAAATAGAGGTAAAAAAATTAGTTGATCATGGTAAACGTCAAGTGAGGTGAGTAATTAATGTTAGTAACTGATATTATTTTATTATTATTAAGACAATAAACCCTATACCTAAAACTCTAATCCCTAAATCCCAAACTCCAAACCTCCATACTCTAAAGCTGAAACCTAAATCCAAACCCTATATATATACTCGAATCCTAAAACCCCTAAACCAAAACCCAAAACCCAACGATCAAATTAGCAAATTAATTTTCCTTCACATTGTTGGTGTAGGCAGATATACGTTTATAGAACAAATTTAAAACATCGACAATACTTGTACGTTTATTTATGCAGTTTTTAACATACTATCAATGATAAAAAAAAATATTAAAAAAATCACCATTGCCTATATACTCGTGGCATATCTTGATATATGTACAAAAGAACTAGCCTCTTATAGTTGTGAGCTTTTTTGTCTAGATCCAAATAATCAACTATTAGTACCGATCATTTCAAATTTATTTTTCTAAAACAGTAATAACAAATCATTCAAAGTTTAATTTTTAATTTTTTTTAACAAAATATTTTAATTAGCAAGCTATTAGTATCATTCAGATATCATTGTACAAATTTTTAAATGATGGGCTCGATCATCTCAATTAAGTTGATATAAACAAAATCTAAATATCTAAATATCTGAATATCTATAATTGGTTCTTTAAGGAAAATATATGTTTGATTTGTCACATCAATTTTACGTTAAACCAAGAATGAATGTGACTTAATTTTTTAATATAAATTTTACTCTTCACACCGACCAATTTTTTCTGTAGACTGTTTTGATATTGCGCGCAAGGTATACATATCTACATAATCAATTCATTTGTATAGAGACATTGGTACGTTCGTGTTGATATAAAAAATTTATACAATTCGTAGAACAAAAATTGAAATTAAAATATTTGACATTAGTTTGAGTATTTAATTATCAGAATATAAAGTTTTATATTTAAATAAATTTACCCTATTTTATTTCAAGTAAAATTTATCATATTTACGTACGGTAATTTATGAGTGAAAAAAATATAAACCACGATAGTAGGCAAATAAAGAATTATTTGATTATATTGTAAAAATATAATAGTAGACACAAATGACAATACCATTACATGCTATGTGACATGGAGATGAGTTCGAATTTCTATACGTAGAAGAGATAACATGGTTTAAATAATGAATATAGTTCACGTGCATATTGTTAGTATCAGAAAATATATGTTTATATATAGCCAGTCAAAAGTTTAACCACTAATAATCTAATATGTTAATTTCATATATTTGATTGTTGAATTATCGAAAAATAAAAAATAAAAATTCGGCATTAAAAAGTAATGACTAATACCCCATGACGTTATAGTTATAGTAAAAAAAAATTAAAAAGTTTATTTTATTTTTGGATAAACTAATGGCTCATGACCCATGTACCCATGTCCTTTTTATTTAGTTTGTATTTATTTTTTATTTGTGTATTTCATGTTGAGAATAAATCCTCGAGTAGCGAGGTCTGTCGGGCGGTCATTGTGATATGTCCGTGTGTGCACTCTGAGTGCTTTGTCGATCCTAGATGGTAAGCGATCTGTGTCCAAATGGATGCTCCCACTTAGTGGTCGGATGAGAGGAAGTGTCGGCATTTGTCGGCAGCAGGTTGTGGAAGCTGCTCTAGACCGGGTACTGTTGCATCACTTTTGTCGGAGAAGTTTCATTGTTCCAAATTGTCGGAAAAGATGTTCATTCTTTCCAATCTGTCGTCATTATCAAGAAACAGATAGAATAGTCGTTGAAGAGTTGTTCTCTGTTAAGTGGTGTATGTTAGTATACATAGTTTTTGTAGGATATCTTGTGATTATTTGAGATATTCTATGAGAGCTTATTGTAATATGGGGTTAAGATTTTATGTTCCCCCTATGTATTCTGCACTCTCATTAATCAAGACTTGAGGGCTGCTGCATGATCTACGCATTTTATGCTTGATTATTAATGTCTTTCTCTCTATATTTAACTTTGTTTTGTGCTTAGTAAATATGTTTTTAACTTACTTTATGTTTGTAGGTAGAAATAAAGGAGGAATCCGTAAAGGAGGCAGAAATGAGCTCAAAACCTACTAAGGAGGAAGTTCCTAAAATGAGGAGGAAAGATGAAGAAGAATGGGCCACGATTTATAAAGAATGGATCAAAGATCACTAAGATGGGTCAAGACCATGCTCATGTGTCCAAGAATGTCCAAGATCATGTCAAGATTCACCCACAAAGAAGCCCAAAAGAAGAAAATGGATCAAAAGCTAGAAACCAGGAAATCTGCTTGTGCAGATCAGCCCACTTCAAAAGGCCACTGTGAACAGATCCGGATGAATCTAGACGCGATTAGCATATGGTTGGAAAGATCTAGAAGTCTAGTTTCCAACTCAACTGGAATCAAGCGATTTGGAGTCCTAGAACGAGAGAAATTCCTATTTTAGTGGAGAAGGGTCAGGTTACCCGGGTGGAGTAGTTAGACTTCTAAAAGGAGTCGAACTAGGCTTTGCTTGGCCTATATAAATGATGGCTCGACTAGGGTTTCATTATCACACATCATAAACAGCAAAGCTCTGCCCAAAACACCTCCCAAGTCGTCCTATGCCTAATCCCCTCCAAGGCCGAAGCTCCCTCCTCACGGATCAAGAATAATCGGCGCTCTTCGTCTTGTTCTTGAGAATCCATCCACTCGAGGCGTTGTTAGTGCTCTTCACAGACTCCAAAAGTGTAACCATAAACCTTCTATCTCATCTTTTGTCTTGTAAAGAATTCGGTTTACGACTTGTGATTTGTTTAATAAAGGCTATACGTTTTTACTTACTTATGTTATCTTCCATGTGTTCTTAGTTTTTGGTCTTTGACTTGTATGCATGCTTGTATGCTTAAAGCTTCTTAATGTGTTGGGTGATACGCTCTTCGTTCCTCCCTAGCATGTTTTGTATGAATCTTAAATAAATTAAGGTGTAGGCGCTCTTTGTCGCACTCTTAAAAGCATGTGTATAAATTGCAGGTTGAAAGTAAGAATTTCGTTGATACTGGGTAAGTGAAGCATGAAAATGGTGGAGGTAGACATGATGTGATGATCACGTGTGCATAGTAGAATTAGGTTTAAATTTCGTAGGTCATTAGTTAAACAAACCAAATCTCGCACCCCCATAAACAAACCTAGCATAGTTATGCATGCACCCTCAATCCCCGGTTAAGAACGATCCCTATTTACCAATGCTACATCTACTAAAAAGGGTTTTAATTGGCTCATTGTTGTTGAGTGTTAAGTGTTAATTTAATACTTAATTATGGTGAGTATCACTGCACCTCCCTTTTAAAAAAAAAAAAAAACTAATGGAGAGAGAGAGAGAGAGTATTTCGTTTTTTTACGGTGGTAAATTTTGGGTCAAATTTCATTAATTAACATTTAATTTAGAGTTGTTAACTTTTTTGTTAATACATGTGCAATGCACACAACTGGTGCAAGTATACCTAGTGCACTGAAAAATTTCCCTTGATACAAATTTACAATAGTATATGTTTAATTTTAACATGACTTATTTTCACTTCCTCACTTTCCAACTATCCAACAAGGGCCAACCTCAATTAGTCGATTGCTGTCAAAAATCTTATAAAGAAGACTCGACATTCACACGCATCTTTTAAAGAGTTACTCGACAAGAGAAATAACTCCATCGTCACAAATCATATGTTATCAGTGTAAATAATGATAAGCATTCATTATTCAAATAACTAAACTCAACTAAACTATAGCACCATTGCTATAATTATTAGAGTTATTATTATGAATAATACCTCATAAATGGATCATTCATCACATTAGTACCTTACTTTTGAAAACTATCACTTCGGTACCTCACTTTTAAATTCATACCTAGGATCAGTATCTGCCGTCAGTAACGCCGTCACTTTATTGAAAAAATACAAGTATATCCAACACTTTTTTTCTTCTTATTTTTATTATATCTCTTTTCTCTGTTCTTTACCTCTCTCTTGCATGCAATCAAATATTTGGTCTAAAAAATAATATTTTTTTCTATAATTTTTTAATAAGTTGACGGTGTTAATAATGACAGGTACTAATTTTAATAATGGATTATAATGTGAGGTACCGAAATAATAGTTTTTGAAAGTGAGATACCAAAATGATGAATAACCAATTTATGAGGTAATATAGGTGATAATTCCTCTAATTACTAACTGGCATCAGAGATCTACAACCCTAATCTATATCTATTGATAACTTTTATTTTGTTAAATTAGACGACAATTTGATGTGTGAATGAAACTCGAAAAGGTAATTTTAATGATCATGATATACTACTTAGCACTAGACTACATTTTTTCATAACTTTACCAATAGATAACTTTTGAATTAGGGTTCGTGGCTTCCATTCCAAAGAGAGAAAGGGTGTCTCGTTTAATTGCAATTGTCGCGTTACTTTTAGTAGAGGAAATTGTTAGGCGTCAACCTATCGAAAACCAAAAAATAGTTAGGCCTCGTGCGACAAGGATTTTGTATTTTATGTAATACTAAATACGGCATAAAACCTGCGAAGCCGTCCTCGACTAAATTGTTAGTGTCTCTCCCCCGGGATGATTCACAAGACCTGAAACAGTATAATTCATACAAGAGACAAGGATAAAAACAACGACTAAGAAAGCAACGACGACAAAGTAGAAGAAGAAGAACATCAGACTACAATAAGTGAATCACAAGCAGTTCTACTGAAGCCTGAAGGAGAGAGTGAGAGAGAAGAAGACACAAATTAAATAAGAGGCTTCGGTACTCTTTAACTATACTCTCTTTCTTCATCCTCTATTGATCTTGGGCCCCTTTATGTGTCTCCTCCTCAATACTACAACAAAGACATCAACAACAACAAAAGCAAAGAATATATATTGAAGAGCTAGCTCGGCTCGACTGCTTCATCTTATTCAAAGCTAGGAGGCAAGGACGAAGAGATTAGAGATGGGTATTCTACACGACGACGTCGTAATCATCACAGAGCCGGAGAAACAAGGCGACCCAAGTGTGATTACCATAAACTGCCCTGACAAAACTGGCCTCGGCTGTGACTTGTGTCGCATCATTCTCTTCTTTGGTCTTAGCATTGTCCGAGGAGGTAATCATTCTTCTCACTCGTACTATATGTTCGAATGGATTCATCTTCTCTTTTGTTTTTTGTTCAAATATACTCGAGCAAAGATTACTAATTTTGAACAAAAGGTTAATACTTTATGTCTCTTTCTTTTCTTTTCTTTTCTTGCTTTCTTATTGTGTGTGATTTTTGTGGTAATTGGAATTTGGGTACTTGAGAGTTTAACGTGTTTGTGTTTTTGTGAGTTTGAAGATGTTTCGACGGACGGGAAGTGGTGCTTCTTGGTGTTTTGGGTGGTTGGGAACTCAGAGACAAGGTGGGATTTGTTGAAGGAGAGGTTAATGGAGACTTGTCCATCTTGTTCTTCAGCTTCTGGGATTTCCTTTTATCGCCATGAATTGCAATTCCCAAAGCCTCCGGATGTGTTTCTTCTCAAATTCTGTTGTTATGATCGAAGAGGGATTTTACATGGTAATTCTTGTTAGCATTCAATCTTGTTTTCTGTGTCTGCATGTTTCTTTAGTTGTCTATTTTTTTTTTTGGTAACAAGACGCGTCCCACAACGCCCAGCAAAAAAAAAAACTACTCAGTCTAGCCAATCCTATCTCTCTTTAGTTGTCTATTGATAGCTGAATGGTTTCTGTATTGAATATGACATATGAGTCTATTGGAAACAGATTTAAGGGAGAGATTTGTTCAATATACTGATGAATCTTCAGAACAAGTTTTACTGATAATATGAACTTAGAAAACTAGAATGGAGAAGTGATATTGCTTCATGACACGATCTGATGTGTAATTTTCCAGTCAAGGGTTTTGTAAGTCACTTGTTGATGCGTTATTTACTTGTATTTTTGTTCAGATGTGACTGGGGTTCTCTGTGAATTGGAGCTGATTATTAAGAAAGTCAAGGTGTCCACTACCCCAGATGGGAAAGTGATGGATCTGTTTTTCGTCACAGACACCAGGTACCGCTATTTTCTCTTATTTATGCCACAAATCGTCATATTGTGTGAACTGTTGGCTGGCATAAACATTCCAAAGGGTTGAGCAATTTAAGTTTGGTGTAACACCACCTTGTTTGATTGGTTTCCATCAGCATATTATAGGATATCAGTCCACACTATCTGCTTGCTCTTCGTGTTTTCCTTATTTATGTGTAGTGTTCAAGATTAGCTTTGTCCAACAAATGTCATCGCTGATATTTTCTGCAAAATTTTCATTATTCTGATTTATAATTTGCTTGTGAAAGTTAATGACAGGCAAGGCTATCGATTGGGATATGCCTCGGCCACATTTTTGCATTTTTTTATGTAATTTTTAAATTATAAGTTCTTCCAACGCTCTGACACTGTTTATATCAGGGAACTTCTGCAAACAAAAAAAAGACAGGAAGAGGTGTCTGAACACTTAAGAGCTGCTACAGGGAATCATATGATTAGTTTTGATATCGAAAAGGCTGGTCCTGAGATTACTGCATGTTCACAGTCATCATCGTTTCTCCCATCTGCGATCATGGAAGACATGTTTCATTTGGAAATGCCTGCTGAACTCCCAAGTGGATTACGCACCTCTAGCTGTGTTTCTGTCACTATGGACAATTTGCTCAGCCCTGGCCACACGCTGGTCCAAATCATGTGCAAAGATCACAAAGGCCTCCTCTATGATATAATGAGGACGTTAAAGGATTATAATATTCAGGTAAATTACTAGATTAAGAGATAATCCAGTAATAAGGAATACTTTTCTTTCTTGCTTGGTTTTTTCTGGATGCAAATCAGTTCAAAATATGCTTATATGTACCTTGTTTCACTGAGATTGAGTTGTACATACTAGCATTACCAGTACCTTTGCCAAAGGACAACTGTAAAACCTCATGTTTGGTTGTAGCATTATTAGCATTTCATGTTTATTTTTTCTGCATTCATTTGGTTGTTGATTTTGTTAAATTTCATCCTAAAGCAGCTAACAGAAGCCTCATGGTTGTAACATCTATTCATGTGGTTGGAGTGGTTACTGATATCTAAATGCTGTGATGAACCAGATCTCTTATGGGCGCTTCTCGATGAAACAAAGAAGAAACTGTGAAATCGACTTGTTCATTGTGCAAGCAGATGGAAAGAAGATAGTTGATCCTAGCAAGCAGCATGCGTTGACATCCCGTTTGCAGATGGAACTGCTTCGTCCTCTCAGAGTAGCTGTTGTTAGCAAAGGTCCTGATACAGAGCTTCTGGTTGCTAATCCTGTGGAGTTATCTGGGAAGGGCAGACCTCTTGTCTTTTACGATATAACCCTTGCTCTCAAGACGCTGGACACTGGCATATTTTTGGTACTTACTGATATATTCATTCTGTTGTTTGGTTTTTCTTCGTGGTCCCTCTTTATGCATTTGTAACAAGGCTTATGATAAACATTTTCTATGCACTAGTGGGAAATTTTTGTTGTCTTGATCAGTCTCCTTATTTATCTTTCATTGTGTTTGCCTAAATATGGTTTACCGATTGTTTTTCCAGGTTAAGATTGGACGACATTTAGTTAAAGACCGGGAATGGGAAGTTTATAGAGTCTTGCTTGATGAAGGGAATGGCTTGCCAGTTCCAAGATACAAGATCGAGGAAGGAGTTTGGAAGATGCTGATGGGTTGGGAGCGATAACAAATGCAATAGCCGTTGCTCTTGGATTGCTGCACGTTTCTGTACAGCTACTTCTCTATGCTACCACATCACCAAATGCAATTGATGCGATATGAATGACAGGGCCAAGCTGGTTGCATAGTTCGATATTATAACTTCTGTATATAGTATGAATGAGAAGAAATCTAGCGAGGAGACGGAAAAGAAGCGTACAAGTACAGCCTCCATGGCACTTGCAAACTGTTGTACAAAGGTAGATATGTACATAAAGGTGCCATTTCTTTTCCAGTTATATTAGATTTAAGTAAGCCTCTCTAGTGATGTGGTCGGTAGAAGTTAGGATCAAATGTGCAGTTCAACATCTCCAGGCAGTCTTATCTATGTTGTATAAAGCTTTTTAGGCTAAAATGCTAAGTTGTCAAAGAATAACTCTTTGTCATTTCCAAATGGTGTTCCTTCTGTGTCCACTCTTTCTTTCTTTATATCTTCGTTAAATTGACGCATCTATATGAAACATAGTGTGGGTTCTCTTATTAAACACCGACCATTCTTATCAGATAAAACATACCATGTCGGAGGGGACTTGAACTTTGGACCTTGTTCTGAAAGAGTGAAAGTATTAACAATTCAACATGTGCAGAAATGAATATATTGTTTAGAACTCTTACCAGCTCCCAATATATATATGTATATATATATATATTTTATAACTTTTCAAAGATTTATCCCACCAAGATGCGCACATATTCAATTCAGATTCTTTGGATGCACCCAAAGTTGTTGGGTCCAACTTATGTGGCAAAGGCCAGTAGATTATTGTCCTTTAGTTTGTTGTAATTCGAACTTTTAGGTTCAGTTTGATATCCTCATCCTCTGGATGCAGAGCTGACAAAGGCTTGGCCTTACTATTTCTATAAACAATTTCAGCTTGCCTAAAATGCTTCTGTAGTATTAGTATTGCTATGTATTTTGTAATCCAAAATTCCAGCTCAGAAACATGATTTATTTGCTGCAGACCAACCTTTGAAATCCTAAAATGCTGTTTAGGTATCTGTCATAAACTTTGTGAAGGTCTTTCTGAGGTGGTTTCACCATTAGCTCTTGGGATCGATGTCTTTACCTGTCCCTCTATACTGATTCCAACCCCTCTCTAAATCTTTGTTTGGGGTTATTAACTTGTATTAAAGGAAAGGCGCTCTACTAAACAAACAACCAGTCCAAGCTTGAGCTATCCGAGCTTTTAAAGTAGAGGGCTTGAAAGATAAAGAGCAGATTCTATCTCTAACAATAGTAAAAATTGAATCTAAATTGAATTCAAGAACTTGGTTTAAGCTTACTGGTCTTCTTTTCCATAGTGTTTATGAAAGATGAATTCATTGTTAGTAAATGGTGCTTTAGGTCTAAAAAGGTTCCCCGCACTACCACAGGTGAAGATAGGGTTTGAGCTCCAATTGGTTAGTTCACCTCAGCACTATGTGACACTCAATGGAAACTCAGGTAAATGCGAGCCATTACGGAATGGAACCCATAAAGAATCTATCCACCAGAAAGTAGATATGTGAATGTCAAAAGTACAGCAGTTGCTGCTCTACTTGCTCTAATTCAATTTCCGGAGATGAGCTTCAGTGAGCTACCATGAGCAAGTCGAACTTTTATTAAGCTGATCTGCCATGGATTTGGAGATGATATGAAAATTTTAATTGCCCTTTGAATGGCTGTTAATGTTCCGTAGTCCAATTGTTAACTTTAATTTTCTTGTTTGCCTTACACTTTATGAAAATTTAGAATTCTGTGAGTTTCTGTTTCTTCTGTTGACATTTCACGTTTCTTAAAATATCGAAACGCTAATCACTTGATAGAATTTTGATAGAAGCTAGTTCATATGCACAGAACATTTGAGAATAGACTACTTTTCTTATAAGTAGAGAAAACATGGATAATGCTTAGGTACCAGAGGTATTGTTTATCACTTGAGAACAAATTTTGTGATTATAGTGGTAATCTGAGTTCTCATTTGTGTAATTTTAGTTGTATCTTAGATAATTACTTAATTTAAAAAATTCGGTTACAATTTTTAAGCAAATTATTTTCAAACTTGTAAATTTGATTCAATTAGTTGTAAATACCATAGATAATCTTAAAAATATATGATCATTGTAGTAATATTTATCCTAAATGTTGTAAATTCATGTTCAAATATATTGTAATTTAGTATTCAAGTAATAAATAAGGGTATAGCATACCTTGGGTATCCAAGAAGATCCCAGAGAACATGGACCCAAGATGAAGCTATTCACTTAGAAAATAGAACAGTAGAAACTAGAAAGGAAAACCAAACTGAAAAGAACCTAAGAGTACAGAGTGGATATGGGAATCTTTGTTGCAAGCTTGGCTTCTACAGCTTCCAGTATATTCCGAGTTTGTGCAAGATGCCAGAAACTACTCCCCAGAATGTAATTTCAGCAAATATGACATATAATAGGGTTCCTAGCCTCTCTGAGTGCCAAACTCGGTTAAAGACATGATCTTGGATCCAATACACCTGTTAAGCATATTTTTGTGCCATGATTCATTAGATTAAGTTTTCACGAAAATCATATCTAAGTAATTGAAATTTTACATGTCTGTTGTACTTACTAGTGTTTTGTCTTGGGTTTCATAAAACCATCCGTTTACGAATCCTGCAAAGATACCTTGGGCTGCCATCACAAACACTAGCATTGCATTCATTCCTATCCATTCCAGGAATAAGAATGGCGTCCGGTATCCCCAAACATCAATCTGTTCATTTAATATTTAATAGATGGTCATTATTCCCATTAACTTTGAGAATGTGAAGTAATACTAACTTGAGCTGATTAATTGTTTTCTACCATTAAGTAAAATCCAGAGAATACTAGTCCAGCTGCACCAGCTGTGAAACAAACATAGCTGAAGCTGTACAGTTGCTTATTAATAGGAATTGCTGCAAGAACATACACAAAGTAAGAAGGCTAATAGAACATAGATTGCTGGATATGTTTTTCATATTGTGTCTCAGAGACGTTTCTTGATGGTCAAAGAGATAAGGAAGCTCACCATCTGTAAAATGTAGAATGATAGCTACGACAATTAAGACAAGCGCCATTGAGACCCATTGTTTGAGCCTCTCTGCGTGACCCTGCATCAACCAACTTCATCATCTTCACAGTTCATATGTAACTTAGTAGTACAGTAGTACTAATATGAAAGCTAGCTTTAGAGTGATGAGTGGTAACCTTGAAATGAATTAAAATGTGTCCATAATGGATGCCGATTACGCCGCTAAGGATAGCTGAAATTGAACTGAGAAAGAAGCAAACAAATAAATCTCTGCATCTGACTCTTGTTCATAAGTTTTACTCTTAATTCATTGGCGTCACTCAACCAACATACCTCAAAAGCCCTTCGGGTTCAAAAGGAGCTCTGCACCAACTTGGAGCTCCCTCTCTAAAAGGACCAGTACTGGGAGAACTAAGCGTGCATGCCTACAATTTGTCACAAAAATCATGAATCAACACCTCTCAGTTATTTCTCCAATTTCAGTAGTCTTGATGTTACATTATGCTCATGTATAAATTAACTTTGCAGAATCATTTTGTTCTAAGTCCAGCAGCATGAAGTACTAGATCGAGTTTAACCTTCAAACGGGTCCAGACAGGTTGATCGTAGAGATGGTTTATGCCCCAGACTTGTCGATCCACATATCCAACTGCATTGCAAGCAGGTCCTAGATGTCCTCTCATCCCACACTCAACCTGAAAATAAGAGTAAAAAGAAATATAAAAAATTGTCAGATATCATACTACATACAGCGAAAATACCACAAACGTAGTCACAAATTGAACAAAATTAACTTTACCAAGTATTTCTTTGTTGATCCATCATCGTCCTTTGCCACAAAACTCCAATCCGGAACATATAGCGAAAATGTTGTAATCATGTAAACCAGGAATGAAACGAACCCTGCGATCCTGGATTAGTTGTATAGTAAGAAACCAAATTAGTGAAGTGATTTCAGTACTTTAGGTAAGGTACTTGAAATGGGGTGTAGTAAATAAAGATTAACTTGGTGCGTTTAATTAGTTACTTACCACTGCCATCTATATGCTGTGAAAATAGAGAAGGGTCCAGATTCAAGAACAGTCGGTCTGAGTTTGGTGGTGAGTGTCTCTATAAGAGCAACAACAAAGTAGACCAATGCTATTCTCTGCTTATCATTTGTCAATTACACAATCCACACAAAAAACAAATTAGACTTGTGTGAAAAAAGAAAATGATTAATTGACAGAGGAAACCAAACATCACCTGGAGTATGCCAAACCATCTAATTTGTTTCATATCAATCCCATAAGCTAGATCATATGGGGCATGAGAGTATCCGCCTGAAAATTGATGCAACTCTTTCAATTCGTTAGCTACAACGAACGAAGTACTGTAGTTCTTTTTTACCATATATATATATTTTAAAAAAAAAATCCTATACAGAGAAGGAGAAAATACAAAAGCAACTGTTACCTTGCAAAATAATTCCCCAGAACATAAGCTTTATCGTTCGTAGGATAATCTTCCTGATTGCGTCACTGGTCTTGGGAATTCTCTATAAAAGAAATTGATGATTAACTCAAAGTACACTATTGCATGCCATGTGTAAATGATCGAATCGATCAGTGACAATGCGACATGAGTGAAACAAGTAAAGTGAAGACAATCTAGTATGAGGAGAATCCATCGATCACTTGCCATTTCTGTGGAAGTCGTAAAACATTGATCGAAAGAGGAAGTGCATATACCTTGAGAGCAAGGGCAATGGCAACACCAACGATGAACAGGAAGAAGGGCATGACAAAGTCGGCCAAGGTGCATCCATTCCAAGGCGAGTGGTCAATACGCGCATATGCTCCTCCGGCGTCATCCACCAATATCATAACCTGCATGCATGCACATATCATTCGGTTAAAATTATGGGACGACTAATTAGACAGTTTGACGTACATGTTAATTATGTACGTCATACTCTCATAGACTAGACGAATCTGAACGTACAGTTGAGATAAAACACAATACAAGGTTTGTCCCTAAGGACTAACCAACGTACCACAATTGTAAGGCCTCGGAACGCATCCAAAGTAGCCACCCTCTTGTTCTTCTGCTTCACATGCGGTGGTTGTTCCTCCACACTACCCTTTACTTGCTCCACCTCCGAAGGCGTTGTAGACAAAATTTTCTTCTCCTCCACATGGACATCAATGACATCTTCGCTACCGCCGTCACTTTTGTGTGCTACTTTCTCATGATCAGCACTGATCAAAACATCCTTCTTGTGATCTTCATTAACTGCATGCACTGGTTTCCCAAACCCTTCTTCCAGCCTCCTAGCATCATCCTCCATAATGTTCAACCCTTCTACTCTCAGCACTGAATGAAGTTACAAGTTAGCAATATTCAGTTTAGAAGAATAGTGCCAGTCAGAGAAGCCCGGGGATCGAATTAGAGCTAAGATTCAGCAAGACAATGACTATAGAACAAGGTAAGGCCGGCCTTTGCTGGCTTTGACTGCAGGCAATGGGCCATATATATAGTACTAAAAGAGAAAAATGTACATGCATATATATTGGTGGTGATGATCATTGTATTGATTTGTATATATACGGAAGGCTAGAGTAGGACAAATCAAGGAACTTGACAGGGAAGACAGAAGTATTTTTAGTCCGGATCGAAAGAAATCGGATTCCGTATATATTGTGGTGGGTACGTTATGCCTGCAACAGCTTCTGTAACTATCCTCTGGCTAAATGGATGGTTAGATTAGGGACATTACACATTTCATTATCAGATGAAAGCTACTTAAGCTAGGGATCCGAGTATTTGAAGCTATTAGATAACCAGTTTTGCTAGCTAGCGAGGAATTGATATATATGATATATATATATATATACTATGATTAATTACATAGAACCCCGAACTATATGGTCACTTTCATTTTCATACCTAAGTATGAAATTTGTGCATTTTCATACCTCATGTTATACTCTGTTAGCATTCTCATACCTCCATGTCAGCGGGTGTTAAATGTGTACATTAATTGCTGATGTAGCACCACATGGGGATCACTTGTTGAGGACATTTTCATACACAAATTAATGGCAAATAAATGCAATAAAGAGTGGACCGAGGAGATTCGAACAAAAGACTTCATATGCCCCAAACAAAGAGAGTTCCGCTGGGCTATATTCTCTTAAGCAACATTTGGTCGTTTCATGTTCCCATACAATATTTTGTCTTAGCAGACATTTAATACACAAATTATCTTTCAAAGAGTTTAATTTCGAAACAAGAATAATATAATTCAATTAAAAATAAAATTTTCAAAATAAGTTAAAAGAGTCTTTTACTTAAATCAAATATTTAATTCAATGTATTCGAAAACAAAAATTTAATTTAGTATATCTATCTAATATTTATTCTAATATTATCTTGTGAAGTTCGCATGCTTGAGCGAAACCCTTTTTCACACGCGCATACTAGTATAAGTAATATAACTAACCAATTATCAAAATTTGTAAGATCTTAGTCCTTATGAGTGACATCTCGTTCCGAGCATTCTTTATTCAGGATTTATTTAATGGTAATCGTCAATGGTAATTAAATTTTTTATCGTCGGTAATTATCGATGGTATTTATCAGAATTTTATCGATTACTTTTTTTGAGGAAGTTCTTAATGAAAAGTCATAGAGTTTATCGAGATGAGTTTGTGACCACGTCAAGATTTTAAATCGGATTTACGAGGAAGACGTTATAGTCAACACAAATTTTGTATGAGGTTACGATACATTTAGTCGCAAAATTTTGACTATAAATAGAAAGTTTCCGTAAAAAGGAAAGTCAACTCTTTCCATTTTTGACAATTTCTTTTATACTTTTCTCTCTCATTTCTCTCTATTCCCTCCAGTTCTCTCTCTCCCTCCGTCGACCTCACCGTCGGCGAACGACCAGAGGGCCACCAAAACCGGCGGGGCCGGTGTTAAAAGAATCGCATCAATCTCCTCTACATGTTGGTGGGTGTCTTTGCGGCGATGGGTGGCGGAGGAAGGAGAATCGACGCCGTGAAGGTCACGGTTTCAAGGGGTAACTGGCATCGGCTCCAACGAGGTTTTCGACCACTTTTCAGGTATAATTGGATTGAGTTTTGATCCTAGATTGAATTGGTATATCTTTTTTTTTATGCGAGGTGGTGTAAATTGATGAGAATTGGTGGAATCAAATCGGATTCCAACGAGGGTTTTCGGGTTGGCGCCATGGGCAGTGGTCAACAATGGATTGAACGATGGGGTGATAGGGTTATTTCTTCCCTCGTCATCCTAAGCCAATTGTGGTATGCCTCGAGCCACGAGGTGGCTTGACAGCGAAGAACGGTCGTCGGAAAGAATTTTTCGGCTGGAGGGTTCGAGGGTAATTTGGGTCAATTGGGCAGGAATTAGAGGTTGGTCCTTTGATGAATATTGTTGTTGGGTTGATTTTACACAGGTTGAACTGGGAAAAGTCACCGGCGCTGCCGCACTACTGGTGGTTCACGAAAGGGATCTGATGAGGGCATTTTCGACAAAAAATTTATATTATTTCGTTCGTAACTATGTATTGAATCTAATGATGAAGTTATTGAATTGAATTGGACATTATTGGTTAAGACGTATGGTTAATCGGATAATAATTATACATTTTTACGTTTATTGATAAACGGTTGCCTTGATTATTGATTCGACTTCGAGTTTCTTAATGTTTAAGGTTTATGTTGCAATTTTAAAAAGGATTCAAGAATTGAAAATTAAAATTTGGAATTAGATTAGAGCTCAGTTGAAAGGACCCAACCCCGATTTAGTTGCCTAAACTGGAATTGAACCCCCTCGAAAACACGAACCAACAAAAACCGTAGAAATTTTGGCAAAGTTTCGCTACTAACGTGGAATTACCATAACCTGCACGCAGAAAATACACTCCATCCTATGCCACAAAAAGCAAACCGTGGGCACCAATCCCATCCGGATTTCTCAATATATCAACAGTAAAGTAAAATAATAAATATATCTATACTTTACTGAAATCCGGTGTAAAATCGTATAACATAATCAACAGATTTCTCAGAGCGATCTCTAATGTATAAACATATAAGTATACCACAGTAGGTAGAACAATAAACCTACTGGAAGAAACAAGGTAGCTCGAGCACTATGCCTCCGACCACGACGTACGACACCAGAGCCTGAACTGCAAACTGGGCACGGAAACCGAAAAGCCCAGGGGAAAGACATAAAACACGTTAGAGTGAGTGGACGAAAATAAATGTCTTTCACCAAGTAATATATATTATTAAAACACATGCGAGTCGAAAGTATAAATAATCAAATGGTACACGAGGGAGACTCTAACTCTTCACGCATACGGAGCATGCATAAAAATCTCACGGGGCCACTCGTGGACACATCCGTGCTAGTACAGTCCGAATCACGGGATCCCAGACCCACATGTGATTCTAAGCCAGAAATGGCCTCGGTTCCGGGGAAACGCCCCTCACCGGTCTGGTTGGGGAAACGCCCCTCCAGGCGGCCTACCATCGGGGATCAACCGAGAGGCAAAGTGTATCGATACAACAACGTAACTGAGACTGTACTCTGTGTAAACCAAATCATAAACAGTTCGATGCAAATGCATGAAACAACATATAAGTATATGCATATTCGTATACGTATTTCCGTATAATTATAATCGTATAATCGTAAAACACATGCTCATGTAATCCGAAATCTCATATGCATGCTCAAGTTCATAAATCATATAAAAGACTCGCAAGAATTCCGTGAAAAGAAATTGTCCACTCACAGACTGGCGTAACGCGATACGCGTTAACCCGTGATCCGGCGGAAAGTCCATCGCCAAAAGAACGATCACGAACCCCTGAATATTCACAATAACCATTTCTCAATATCATAATTCGACAATTCGAAACAAATCACGAGAAACCACCGTTCTCAGAAACACGTAATCTGAATACGACAAACTGTCGGAAATCCAGAAATCACACCTCAATACCTCACTGTAATTTCGGACCCTCAAATCAAGAAACGAACCTCCCCACTGCGATCGGGGCGCGATTTCGAGTCAAATGACATGCAACTTGTCGAAAATCCCAAAAAGTCAACATTGACCGCCGTTGACCGCCACTGACCGGAGAATTTCACGGCGGAGCAACCCCTATTCCACCCAAAAACACCCACTGAGCAACTTTTTCAACTGCATCGAAGGCCAATTCTCACTCTAACATGGTTAGATTCGTGGAGGGGAGAGCTTCAAAACCCAATCCATTTTATAGCTCAATTCAACCGAAATCAATGAACCCGAATAACCTCAATTTCCTCCAATTTCATGCCGGAAAAATCCCTCTCTCCGGTGAGCCTCGCCGTATGTGGTGGTTGGAAACGGGATCGGGACACCGGGCCGAGTCGAATGGATCCTCCCCCGTGACCGGAGATGGCCGGACGGCAGCTCGCCGCCGACCACTGTGAGGCACCACGTCGCACCTCCTCCTAGCCCGCGTTGACTCAGTCAAAGCCAACAATGAACAGTTGACTTACTAATTAAGGAAACCCCTCATTAAATACCTGCCATTTAAGGAAATTCCCAAAATTAAATAGATTTTTTGACAACTTCAAATACACATAACTTCCGCGTCGTAATTCCGATTCCGATAATTCTCGCGGCCACAAACTCGTCTCGACGTAGTCTTCAATAGTCACCCGAAGTCAAACACATCGACCAAACCGATAAAAAGTCAACCATTCAACCCAACACATATTTAAACCGACTAAATAACTAACAAACGGAAATATTCACAACTTAATCTTCGTAACTCAGAATAATACTACGGAAGTTCCCACGAGCTCGAAATTAAATTCTCAACAACTTCCGTGAAGGAACCGAAACCAAATTCTCGTCCGGTAGTTTAGTCGCTAACAAACCTGCCATTTAAATCCGTTTCCGTCGAAACTTCAAATATTCATAATTAATTCTTCGGTCATCCAAATAACTATCCGGAATAGCCCACGAACTCGAAATCACACGTACAACGACTCTCGAGAAGAGACCCAGCCCAAATTCTCGGCCAATAATTGAGTCGTTAAGAAACCAGGCGAGTAAATCCATTATCGGAAATCCGCTATTAACTCATAATCTGTCGGACCCAACTGATGACACTGCTCAATCTGTTTCGGGTCGTCACATCAGTATTATTTCGGGAAGCGTAATTTTCGAGAATGCGATATTCTCGACAGTATTGTTCGTTGGTAACTACCTTGGTTATTCGATATGATTTTTGACGATTAGTTTTTACATATTAATCGTTATTTTAGGACGACGTATTAACAGCTAGTGGCAGATGTATAGAGACGCTGACAGATGTGCTTGGCTGATTGGAAATCAAGGCACAGTACTGTGAGTTGACCTTTTATTTTCACAGTCGTAGCGAGTTCGATTTTCAGTATTTAAGTATTCCAATTTAATTTATAGTATATTTTAGAACAAATTAAATTTGGTGGTTTTTCTTGTGATGACATTAGTTAGTTGCATCGATGCACTCACTGTGCGGCTGATTACCGGATAGTCCAGTAAGGGGAAGTTAGGTTGCCTCGTCTTGCCGTCAGGGGAGGTAAGGTTGCCTCGCCTGGCCCATCACCTATATTTTTACATACAGTTTGTCGACTCAGGTTAAGAAAAAATCCTTGAGCGTCCACCTCCACAGAGCAGATGAACTTGCTTTATTTTACACAGATCAGCGAAAAGGCATCAAATTCAATTTTTACAATTATCGTACGATATTGTTTTTTCTCCACTCATTCTAACATTTTATGTTTTTATGCATTTTTCTTGGCCCTTTTGTTTTCAATTGCCCAGTTTACAGGATAGCAGGTTGAAGTCATGACTGTCCAGAGTTCGAGGCATGACAGTTCACAGCTTTTGCTTTCTCGGTGTAGGATCACAACAAAGATTTGGGTTGCTCGTGCTAAGGTAGTTGATACTGACTAGTCGGTGCTAGAGACCTTAACACAGGTCCCACAAGACTTATCTCTGGATTATTGGGATAATCTAGAGCGGGTCTTGTTATTATATTATATATTTCGTAAAAAAAAAGTTCAAGAAAAAATAGTATAACCTTTACAATAATAAGGAAAACTTTTATAAAAATAGAATTTTTCACAATTTCATACAACTAGCACCATTTAATGATAATATGGCCACCAAAAATATACAACAGATTTTTAGTAAATAGTTAAAGCATAAAGCTGAAATTAAAAATAGAGGAAACAACTAGAAATTCAACTACGTACAGATTTATCTTTCTTTTTTGTCACAAATTATTACTATAATATTTGATTTTATTAAATTATCGATCTTACTTTGTAATTTGTAAGACATAAAAAAAGGTATATAGGATAAAACCAATAAAGATGGGGATGATAGAATTTGGAAACGTGGTGCGGTGGATACTCATTTCGTTGGATCAACTCACTCCAAACTGCATTTTGTTTCCCCTGCATAACTGGGATTAGTTTGTTGACGCAAATGCCCTCAGAAAGTGACCCGATACGGTGGCACATCAGCAATTAATGATGACATTTAACATCGTCAGACATGAAGGTATGAGGTGCAAACGGAATATAACGTGGGGTTTGAAAACACAAATTTTTTATACTTGAGTATGAAAATGATAGTGACCATATAGTTTGGGGACTCTATGTAATTAATCCTATATACTATATAGTAATTGAGTAGTTTGTGTGCAACCTCTAATTTGTTTGGTCCTGCCCGGACTGATATTCTCAACTGTATTCTACAAACTCGTTATTGTGTTCAATATGTCAACTTCGTAACTAATTGACGTCAATTTAAGCTATACATACGAGTCAATTAACTTATATTTCTACGAACGTACCTCTGGTTAATTAACGGTAAAGCCATGCCGATTTTTTTGAACTTCTAGAATCATGGACTTACTTCTGAAATTGACTCCCATGATTGATACTAGAGCTCGGAATCCCTACCTCCGATCGAGATCTCAAATTTGAGAATGTATCATGAATCAAAATATATATGCACAACTATGTACGTTCTAAATGGGAAGTACACACAGCCAGGATGATGAGCTAGGATATATATCTGCAAGAAAAAAGTAAACTTTTTTGTGGTTCTATTTGTGGGGGGCCGGCCGGCTGATCGTCCCAGCTTGAGTACAAATGTTTCAGTACAAATGTTTCAGGGCACCAGCTCACTCATAATATATATAGTGGCGATTAATTATTCGAAATTTCGAATCCAAACAACATATGTTGAATCATCAAGCCAAGAGATGCCTGCTAGATCATGATCCTACGTACGCACTCACAGTCTGAAGGTCCAAGAAGGGAGGAGGGGGTGAATAGTCACTTACTAATTTTTTGTCAAAATTTTGTTATCAGGATATGCAACAATTTTGAAAAATAAATACATAACGATGTAAATAAGATGTGTAAGTTTGTAAATGGACACATAACACAATAATGTTTTGTGCTTGTAGAAACCCTGTAATCAGGGAGAAAAACTGCGTAACGTTTATTCATAAAAGCCAAACATTTTCACTATGTAAAAAATACTTTTTACAAGATTATAGGTCCGATAATAGCAAGAATGGTGCTATCTCATCTAGTCTCTCGCACTAGTCTAATAACTATACTCCATCTCATCTAAGTGTTTACATACAAAGGTACAAAAAGCTTCGACCCTTCTACCTGGAATCCAACTCCCATAGTCGATTTCTAGGAATACATGTAAAAACACTCTCACAAAACTACAACTCAGAGGATAGAAACTCGCTCATCTATCATATCTAGTATTGCACACTAGCCTGAGAACTATACTTCGTTTTGTCTCTCGGTGTTCACACATATGAAGTTTCTCTTCAGAACTCAGCCATAGCACAACTGATTCTTTAGAACACTTATTTCGTTGCTTGCACTACCAATCCGATTTCATGAATGTAAGATGTAATGAGTATGAAAAGATGTTTTATGAAACTCTATCTCTCTAAGGTTTACAATCACAAAAGGAAGACTTAGAGAGAAACACTATAAACAAACCTATACTCAGCCAAGAAACTTATGCTATGATAGTTTCTACATTTTAACAACCAAATTATGATAAAGGAGTCTTCCTTTATTTATAGGCCAAATAAGGTGGTCTATGAAAGGGGATGAATGACAAGGTGGGTAAACACCTTGAAAAAATACCATATTCTCAACCTGGATATATCAATGTAGTATGATAAATAGGGGTTATCGAACACGAAGAATTTGTGAAACTAAATTCTAACACGAAATTAAAAATCAGACAGACTCGACTACAGTACACTAATGACACTATGAACCTGAGCTAGACAGACTCAAATGCTACGAAATTTGGACACAACAATATAGACACAATGGTGTACCACCACACAAAATTTTAGGGTACTTCAGATTTGATTTGGTTACCTAAATGAATCAGTTAAGCTACAGCTAAATGTAGAAAAATAAATGCTGAAATGTAAAAGTGAACTAACAATGGAAAGCAAGCTAAGGGCAACTACCATCCACCCCAACACGAGTAAGAATATGAGACACATTCATCCTAACACACTTAATCTTGAATGAAAGTTCTCAAGAAGGGTCGATCGTTACAACCACATCCTATTACCTAATCCTTATGCCTATGCAGGTCTGTTATGGACCTCCCCCACATCTATCCCTCTATGAACCCATAGTCATAGACCTCAAGGTTTACAAAGAAGAAAGCATTAAGATCTAGAAAAAGTTTGAGAATCTACAAGGGTTCACAGATACACTATAGGCGTGTCCTTCTAGACCTATGGATTTCAATCTCCTGACGGTAAAATCAGTATATCACTACAGAGAATCCGGTGGAAGAAATTATCTTCAGTCGCCCGTATCTCATGACAATAGAATCTTAGCATGCATACTAAGTTGCACACCAAAGTAAATACACAAGAATTCATACGGTGAGTCACATAGAAAAAGAAATCTCATTCAATGAAATAAGCAAATTAGGTTAAAGTATGCATATCATATAAATCTCATGTACAGAGCTTCAAAGCAGCCCCTTAACTAAATAATTAGCACCTTATAGACAAGGAAGCTAAACTACAAGAATTCATAAGAAAAAGGAAGCAATAAAAGATAGAGAAGAAAAGAATCTAACGTCGTCGAAGTCGTCGTCTGAAACTCCTCTTTGTGGCTCCTCCTTGCTCTTCTCTCTAATTATTCTTCTTTCCAAAGCTGATTAACCTTCACCAAAACTATAAAAAGAGTATTTATAGTCTTGATTGAGCATCTCCTTATTCACATAGATTTTGGGCTCTCTTCTTTGCCAAGTCAAACCTCTTTAATCCCTTTAACTCTTGACTTCTTTTCCATAAGCCACATCAGTAATTAATTAGATTTTAAAGCAAAAATTCATCCTTGGGCTTCATGGTGTGATTTAGGCCTCCAACTCATCAAAGTCAGATTTCCGAGCAGCCTGACCTCCATGGACTAAATCGGCCATAACTTTCTTTACAAATATCCAAATAACATTCTCGAAGAAGCTATGGAAACTAGACATCTGTAGCTTTCCACGCATATAAATATCATCATCTGATTCATTCTAGGCTGCTCCCAGTGTTCTGTCGAAGTTGAATGACCTGCAAAGACAGATTTCCCAAATTAAGCTTAAAGTCCTTCGTTTAATTTCCTTCTTTTCTCCTTATTGACTCAAAATACATATAAAAAAATAAATTAAACTAATATTGCTGAATAAATAACAAAAGAATAAGTATATGAGTATCAATAAATAGCATAAAGATGCATATTTATGCACCGATCACTGAACCATCTCAGCCATTGATTTAGATCGTAAAACCAAGGCAACAATCATGCCTAAACAAGCTGTTAAAGCAGCCTCAACAGCCATGCATGCCTTAGCAAGTTGTCAAGAAGCCCCATGCTCATCATTAAATGAGAGCCATGATTGGGCAAAATATATTCCTTAATTTTGGGGAGAAAACAAACAAGTTTACACATGCTTTTAGCTTGAAATCTGAAAACACACATGTTAGATTTGAAAGTCTTTTGTTTTTTCTCGTAGAAGACCATAAGATAAGTTGACTCTTAAGTCACAAGACTTTAGAGACGACTTGTAGTTTTAAAACCTAGAAAACCCAGAAAACTGAGGATATCAGGAAACCTGACTATCCTATCATGACTCTCCTAAGTGAAAAACTATGATATGTGCATGTTTTACTTGAGACCATGAAATCATTTTGGTTCTTTATCTTGTTCTCCAGCTCCATACTTCATTTGTAAGGATCTGTATCCTAGATAGGTTGTGTTTTATTCAATAAGAGGATTTTCAATATATGTTATACCAATACATAGTGGCGGAGCCAACAAAGCTTGGGAGAAGGAATAGAAGGGAAAAAAAGATTGAAGCATTTGATATGAAGAAGGGGAAAAAAGAAACTATTTGGTCAAAAGTAGAGTTACTGAAGCTCGAACTTAGTACCACCTAGTTTATAACAAAGGCTATTTCCATTCTACCTGATCTTCTATACATGAAACTTTCACACACAAATGGTAATTATACAATCTCGGACGGGGGGCATGGCCCCAACGTGGCTCCGCTACTACAAATACAGTTGAGACAAACGTTAAATTTCAATGTGTATATGTACATTAAACCAGTGCATGATACACCATTGTATTTAGCACTTGCAAGAGTTTGGCCCTCGTATAATATTTTGAGTTAATTACTTAATTTCATGGATATCCCTAATTATAATCAAGTAGAAAGTTATTACGGTAAAATCTCTATACAATCATATTGTTGGGCCGAGCAAAATTTATTCCTATAAAGAGGTTATTTCTAAATTGAGGTTTAGTTAAAAATTAGGTTATATATACTGCGTAAATATCAAGAAAATAATTTATTGGAGATAACAATAATAAAGCATAAATATGAGTTATAAGATACTAGCAAACTCAAATATGTGATATCAACTATAAAGCATAGATCACCATATCAAATTGTTATAGAAATGTATTTTAATTTTTTTCAAAGCACATTATGTTTTATTATTGTTGACAATTATTACTATATAGAGGCACATTTTCTATATATGGGACTAGAAAAGTTTATAACTTGTTAGAATGCGGAGGTTATTCCTATTTATAACTGGCATGGTCCTGAGTTGAGATCGAGATATTTTTTATCACTATAAAGAAATTATTCTTATATAAATATTCCTAAATCGATGTGTTACTGTATAACAGTCACTAAAGATAATTGTCTATACACGGTCCCTAAAAATATTTTGGGACTATTTAAAAAAAAAAGATATTTTGGGAATATTTTTTTGAAAAATATATTTTGAAAAAGATATTTTTTGAAAAAGATATTTTGGAAAAGATATTTTTTTGAAAGAGATAATTGTCTATGTGTTGCATTTAACCGTCTATAGTCTATAGGGACAAATTCCTATATTTAAGGTCAATGCCAATTAATCCGGCTAATTAATAGTACATAGTAATTTTCATACATATAGTAAGTAAACGGTCTAGAGCTTCGGTTTCCTACTCTCTCTTTTTTAGGTGAAAGATGAAAATATATTAGATCCGATAAGTTACAAAAAAGAACACCGATTATCGGCTTGACAGAAAGAACTCCCTATAGCAACCTATATTATATCGTGTTCACAACAATTAATGCTATCACATTATATAACTAAACGTGTTAGACGTAGGAAAATGACTAAAAAAATTCGTGTCCCACATTCAATCTAGTTATGAACCCCAAACTATAACAACAGTAAGCGTCACTCTTCAGCCTGCACCATTGCCAGTGAAATTGGATCAGTTTCCACCAATAAAATAAGCCCAATTGGGTCTCCTAACCCAAACTTGAAGAGAATTCCTAGGGTTGCAGAAAAAATCATAACCTCCAAAAAACTTTTGCAGCCAGCCACACCTTGGTTGCTGCCATGGCAGATGTAACTAACATTGTCATTGCCTCCATCAAGATCACCACCAAAGCCTATCACTCCGCCATTGCCATAAGTCACCGTGTCACATTCATCAGTAACATCATCACCACATTTCTTCTTAATCACCTAATTCAAATCCTTCAATTGACAAGGAGAGGGCGAGTGAATAGGAAAAAGAGAGAACTTATCAGGATCCCAATGAACTAGAATCTCCATCACCATATCACATTCGAACTAAAACCTCAAACCTGTAACAAGTGAAGACAAAAACTCCTCACAACTCTCAACAATTCTCAACATTCTCAACGCTCAACAATCCTCTCTCTAAGTCTTTTCGGTCATTTGAGTCATCATAAGGAAAAACTTCAGTCAAAAGAGAAGAAGAGAAAAAATCATTTATGGCATGGTTCGTAAAAAGTTTTGGCTTCCTACTTGTTATACTTATATATAACTCAATCGCATGCAAGCGCCATTTGGCTCTATGAAAATTGCTCTCCTATTGTTTTGGGTAGACATGAACTTCATACATATCGCAATTTGGGTTACATCATATACTAATATACAATATCATCATTAGGCCGGTCAAATTTAACACCACCCATGAACTCAACTCAAAACCGCATGAAATGAAGTGGCTTGAACCCGTACGATTATAAAATAGGTCAAGCGCAGCTTAACCTGTCATAACCCATTTAATAAACGGGTCAATCAGTTAACACGATAAATACATGTATAACCCTTTTATTTATTGGATTAGGTGGACTTATACATGACTCGTGTACAAGACTTATTTAATAGTAACTTATATTAATATTTTATTATGTATAAAGGTTATTTAAGTCTTTCTTTTAAGATTAATCCTAATATTTTGTTTGTGTTTCTAATACAAGACTTATACATGACTCGTGTACAAGACTTATTTAATAGTAACTTATATTAATATTTTATTATGTATAAAGGTTATTTAAGTCTTTCTTTTAAGATTAATCCTAATATTTTGTTTGTGTTTCTAATACTTTTATTGTTTTGTATGTGAAGAGTGAATTTGTTTGAATTTTTAGCCCGTTTAATTTAATGGATTATATAATTCAACGCGACAAAACACGACTCATTTATTAAACAGGTCATAAACGGGTTACACGGGATAACCCATTTATGAATGGGTTAGGTTTGAGTTTGTCTTTTCGACATGATTATTAAATGGGTTGAATTTGAGTTTACTTTTCCAACACAAATAACAACATGACCCAACACGAATCTGACACGACACGACCCATTAACATGCCTACTCGTCATCCCAAACCAATAGGTAGGTACATAGGTCCATACAATCCCTGATTCCCTAATTGACATTTGAGCTATATGTGTGGATCGATGGGATTGTATCGATCATCAGACTCTAATTACCCATAGCTAGACAAATAGGAAGAAACGAGAATATCGATATGTAGCTGATATATTTGATCATTCGTCCAATCCAAAGTATAAACATACACAAAATCCACGAGTTATGTAAGGCTCTTTTTTCTTTTCTTGTAGCTAGATGTGACGACCCGAACCAGAATTAGATGTGTGTTTGGCACGATTCTCGAGATTTGGTTATAGTCGCAGTTTTACGATATTGTGTGGTTTACCGATTCGATTCGCGACTTTGTTTTCGGTCGAGAATTTGGGTTGAGTGTCTTCACGGAAATGGTAGAGTACGTGATTTCGAGCTCGTGGGTGGTTCCGGAAGATTTTTCCGATAACCGAGGAATATTTTATGATTATTCGTAGTTTCAGATTCCGACGAGTTTATCCGTTTGTTTCGAGTTTATCCGAATCGTGATGGTTATCTATTTCGAATCGTCGATCGACCCGAGGGACGAGTATAAATATCGAAAAGTCGAAAAATAGTCGAGAGTTTATTTTGGAAGTTGACCAGTCGTTGACTTTCCTAAAAAGGAAATTTTGACCGTTGACCGAGGAGAGGGAGACTTTCCTATTTCGGCCTTCACTTCCGGCGACCGGATTCCAGCCACCATCCGCCTCGGGACAGGTACGGTTCGATTCCTTGAGTGATTTCGAGTTGGATGGTTGTGGGTTTGAGTGGAATTGATACGGTTTTGGTTGAACCCGAGTTGGGTTTTCTTGCCGGAATTCGGCCTTAATGGGGGGAGCTTTTCCGGTGACCTTTGGTGGCCGAGGGATGAGGGCTTCACCTCGCCTTGCCCCAAGGTTGCTTCCCATATGTTTTATTTCAGTTTTGGAGGTGGTTTGACTAAAACCCGATTGGGTTTTCCGGTGAGATGTGTTGCTCGGTTTTGCTTGATTTTGGAAGGGTTAGAGTTGGAATTGGGCTTAGTGGCAGAAGAGAAAGTGGTTCGTGTGATCGTGATCTTGAAAACTGGAGTTTTCCACCGTGAAATTCCACAGTTGACGGCGCGCCGCCGGCGGCGGCGGCGGTCAACGGCGGCGCTCCGGCGAGAAAAATTCAACTTTTCAGATTTCGATGTAATTAGTGTCATTTTTCTCGTAATCGCGCCCTGGTTATCGTACGGAGGTTTTTGGGTTGATTTGGTTAGCCGATTTTCAGTCGAGATTTCGAGTGGGGATTTCGGGATTTTCGTTATTCATTTTGTACCGTATTTTGTTTTTCCGGGAACGGTTGGTTTCCGTGCATCAGTACAGTGTTGTGGACTACGATTTTGATCAGTTATGTTTTATGAATATATTCAGGAGATCGAGATCGAGATCGGGATCGTGATCGTGCTTCAGGCGAGGGATCTTCCGCCGGACCACGAGATTAGCGCGAGTTCGCGCTAGCAGACCTGTGAGTGGATAAGTTTCTATGTTTCACTGTTGATTTTGCGAGTTCGTGGATTTATCGATTTCCGTATTTATTTTATACGATGATTGAGATATATGTGTTATTTTCGGAGGTGTATTATATGTTTATTGGTGATGGCATTTATTGCATCGATGCTACCAGAGTTGAGAGATTCCTCTGGCCCAGAGTTGAGAGATTCCTCTGAAGCAGGGTTGAGAGATTCCCCTGAGTGCCGCAGGGGTTGAGAGATTCCCCTGGCCTTTCACCATCAGGTTGAGCGATTCACCTGACGTCGGGCTTGAGAGACTCGCCCGACAACCTCCATATATATATATATGTGTGTGTGTTTTCCGAACTCGCATTGTTTTATATGGTTTATGTATATAAACTGGTGAAAGGCATATGTTTATTTTCGTCCACTCACTCTAACGTTTTATTTGCCTTTCCCCTGGGCTTTTCGGTTTCTGTGCCCAGTTTGCAGTTCAGGTTTGGTGTTTCACGTCGCGGTTTGGAGGCTAGTGATCAGAGTCACCTGTGTTTTCCAGTAGGTTCTTGTTTCGCCTACTGATGTACATATTGTATATATTTTACTCTAGAGGTCGCTCTGATACATTCTGATACGTATTGTGCGGATTTTCACGGATATACATATATACATAGTACAGTTTATTTACTATTGTTGTTCATATTGATGTTGAGAAATCCGGATGGGAATGGTGCCCACGGTTTGCTTTTTGTGGCATAGGATGAAGTGTTAATTTCCGCGTGCAGGTTATGGTAATTCAACGCTAGTAACGGAACTCTGCCGAAATTTCGAAAAATTTTTGTTGGTTCGTATTTTCGAAAGGGTTTGATTCCGGTTTAGGTAACTGAATCGGGATTGGGTCCTTTCACTAGAAAACTTTGATACAGTCCACGAGTCATATAGTCGATTATATATATAGGTCATATTATTGCTTATATGATTTTTGCAAAGCCAACAAAATTACTAATGGAGCACGGGTTGTGTTGACAAAACTTTATTTGCTATGTGCCTGGTGATCGATCGAGATCTCCAAAACTTAATTCTGGGTTAGCACGTGGTACATTTAGGAACAAATACATCTTTTTGAAGGTCCAATTTATTCATTCATTCAGCTAGAATTGACTTAAATTGGTCTATATTTCAATTTGAGCCCACTGGGCTCGAGACACTATTGAAGAGGAACCCACTCTGATACCAAGTTGAACAACGACAAGTGTGGCACGTGGGGTCCGTCATTTTACCGATATTGTCTCAACTTAACTACGTTTAAGGTGTTAGGTTTTATCCCGATATTGTCTCAGCTTAACCACCTTTAAGGTGTTGAGTTTTATCCACAAAATTTGTTCATACAATTAAGAATAATCAACATTCATTTAAGTTGTATTTCATTTTTTCTAATTTCGACGTGAGATCTTCACTCCAACATAGGTGAACTACGGCAAAATAAACCATCATGGGTGATGACGTGTTGTCTAATATATTTGATCGTCAAGTTCTTCCAATGCAATCCAAATCTTCTTTGTAAATGATTACTGATCAAGGAGCTTGATCAGCACTTCGGTGGGGAATCCACCTGCCAAGGCCAATAAGGCCAGCAAATCAAAATTCATCATTACAAAATATTATGTCTATAATGCCCATGCTATTATCCTACAAAGCCCATACTTACCCTTCAAGTCCACTGCAATTGGCTGTGCCCTAAACTAACAGTATAAGGCGGCCCTGCCCAAATATTGCTCCTGATCGAGTGTGTGTCATTCGAAGCATATACTGTATATATCACACGTGTTGAAAAAATAAACCAGGATCTTTGTACGCGTACGTCAATTCCCTCGAACACAAATTGGTCTTTGGTGAATGACGCAGCTCATGAGGTCATAAGTATATTGAGCTAGCTATCTGAATACTAGATCATGAGGTGATCGATTTTGAATGTGTTTTTGAGGCATCATAAATGGACCACAAATGCAAGTAGTAGCGTCTCCGAAACGATGTCTAATTAGGTCTATCTATTATTGGTTAGTTTTCATTTCATGATCTCAATATCTAGCCCACCAGCTGTGTCCAATGCCCATGCTTTGAGTTGATACTCGCTTTTAAAAAGTTTCGAGGGTATGGTAAAAAGGGTACTCAGGTTGTATATAAGAACATTGATTACTTTCTATTTTTCGTTTACACTAGACCAATATTCCTAGTTTGCTGCAACATAACTACCACTCAAGAAAAACGATCAGCACGTTTACCACACCATTCATATGTAGCGAAAAGAAAATGAGTTTCTAAAATACGATCGTATAAATAAAAGGAAAATTCGGACATAGCCAAAGACTGATCATTCTCACTTTACCGTTTGAGAACAAATATTATGATTATTGTAGTAATTTGAGTTTTTATTTGTATAATTTTGTAATGTTTAAGATAATTAATTAACTCGAGGGTACATAATTAATCTCTATGTAACCGGTTCGATTCTACTGCTATATGACTCGAAAAAATGCAACTTTTCAACTTTCAAAAGCACAGATCGATTTGCAATCGCGCAGTGACAAAAAATATTTGTCCAGTTCCAATTTGCAAATTCATTGTTTGATGACTTAGATATATCACCTGCACAGCTGCACTTCCTCCACGCTAGTCAAATTAAGTAGTAATCATCATATCATTCTGCGTATTTGTACGTATATGTTGTCTGAGCAACACATGGTTTCGAAAGGTCAGGAGGGATTGGACTCAAAACTCAAAAGGTCTAGCACCACCTTATCTTCTACCAGAAAACCCTTCATCCCTTTCCTCGAGGCAACTGGATAGTCAGCCTAAAACACCCTTTTTGGCCGAATCTCTCGTGTGTATTTATATACATGCACTTGGTATTAGCTAATTAAGCTAGCGGCATCATATTTTGTCTAGATCAAAATCAATCTGAACAAGAATGGTGGTGGCAGAGTTGAGTTCTGGTGGTTTTGGTTACAAGGACTTGAGAAGCTTTGGGTTGCAAGTCATCCATGGAAGATGGTTCATGGTGTTTGCTTCAATGCTAATCCTATGCATGTCTGGGGCAACTTACATGTTTGGTCTCTACTCCCAAGACGTCAAAGACGCATTAGCCTATGACCAAACAACACTCAATCTCCTAAGCTTCTTCAAGGACTTGGGAGGCAATGTTGGGATCATAGCCGGATTAATCAACGAGGTTACAGCTCCATGGGTTGTGCTTTTGATCGGTTCAGTCATGAACTTCTTCGGCTACTTCATGATCTGGCTTGCAGTCACCCGTCGAATCTCGAAACCGAGCGTGTGGCAGATGTGTCTGTATATTTGCATAGGTGCAAATTCACAGACTTTTTCAAACACAGGAGCTGTGGTGAGCTGTGTGAAGAATTTCCCGGAGTATAGAGGAAGTGTTTTGGGGCTTTTGAAGGGTCTTGTTGGCTTGAGTGGTGCTATTATCACACAGCTCTACCGCGCTTTTTATGGAGACCACTCAAAGGCTTTGATTCTACTTATAGCTTGGCTTCCTTCTGCTGTTTCGATTGTGTTTCTTCCCATTATTCGTTTGATTAAGGTCGTCAGACACCCGAATGAGCTCGGAGTTTTCTACAATCTGCTTTACGTTACTCTCGGCCTAGCTGGATTTCTCATGGCCTTGATCATCATGCAGCACAAGCTGAGTTTCACTAGCGCTTGTTACATTGGAGGTGCTTCGGTTGTGCTTACGTTGCTCCTCCTTCCACTCGCCGTTGTCATAATCGAAGAGTTCAAGCTCTGGAAGTCCAAAATCAAAGCAGTGAATAATGAACCAGTTGAGCTCAAAGTAGTAGCCGAGAATCCTGCTCCTGCTGAGTTAGTAGTAGTACCTTCTACTGAAACTCCACAAAGCCAGCAGAAGAAGCCTAATGCTTGCTTGCAAAGCGTGTTCAGTCCCCCAAGTAGAGGTGAGGACTACACCATTTTGCAAGCAGTGTTCAGCATTGACATGTTGATCTTGTTCGTTGCTACGATCTGTGGCGTTGGCGGCACTTTAACCGCGATCGATAATCTGGGACAGATTGGGAACTCATTAGGCTACCCAACCGACAGCATTAGCACTTTCATATCTCTGGTGAGCATATGGAACTACCTTGGAAGAGTTACTTCTGGCTTTTCTTCAGAAGTTCTTTTGAAGAAGTATCAATTCCCAAGACCCCTTATGCTTACTATAGTGCTTCTCCTAGCATGTGTTGGCCATCTCCTAATCGCATTCGGCGTCCCCAACTCGCTTTACTTTTCTTCTGTGATCATAGGGTTCTGTTTTGGAGCTCAATGGCCGTTGATATTCGCCATCATTTCCGAGATTTTTGGCCTCAAATACTATGCCACTTTGATCAGTGTCGGCGGAGCTGCTAGCCCTATAGGGGCTTATGTCCTCAATGTGAAAGTGGCTGGAAACCTGTATGATGCAGAGGCTTTGAGGCAACTGAAGGCTTTGGGAAAGCCTAGACAAGCAGGACAGGACTTGACTTGTGTAGGAGTGGAGTGTTACAAATTGGCCTTCGTTATAATTGCTGCTGTGGCATTGCTTGGGAGCCTTGTTTCGTTCATCTTGGTGATCAGAACAAGGAAATTCTACAAAAGTGACATTTACAAGAAATACAGAGAGGAAGCTGAGGCAGCTGAAGCGGAAGGATTTCGCTAAAGGCGCCGACACTTTCAGCTCGATCATCACAAGCAGCGCAAGGATCAGAGACGGACTTTGATTCATCAGGGGACAAACATAATGCAACTAATTGCTTTATTAGTCCATGATTATTCAGAATGCACCATACTACTAAATAGTTGTGTTCTAGCTTGTAACTTCAAACGAAATTATTTGGAAGGAATAACCATGATAGTACTGTATTGTTTAAGCAATTGTGTGTACAAATAGCTTTTAATTGTGCTAGATTCTTACCATTTGGATCTAGAAATCTCTATTGCTGCTACTATTAACTATTGTATAGAAATGGATCCGTACGTATACCTGTAATCATAGGCAGTTAATTTACTACGGCATGTAATTTGGCTTCTATCTGTATTCTGTAAATATGCTTTGAATTGGCCGGACAAAAAATACACCAAAGTATTCCCACATATCTTGTTCAACGTACTTTAGTTGGACCATATATAGTTCTAGAGGAAACTATCATTTATTCTGATCCTTATTCCAGTTTTGTTTTTCCAGAACTCTAACTTCAAGATCAATATATATCCAAAACCCACCCTCAGATGATTACAAAGTTCATATTTTTGACCAAGGCCTCTGACCAAACTAATCTGTTCTGTCATATCCTAGCTCCTTTGGTTCATGTGGATCAGAGGATGTACTATATAGGTGGAGGAAGCTAGCTAGAGAGTGCATGCTTATATATATGTATTCAAAGAGTTTGGGAAGTTCTCTTTGATCGAGTACGTGTCGAGCTGACCAGATTAGAATGCCCAAGTCTCTGTCTGGAGCTGCTTACTTTAGGCATGCCCGGCCAACTTATTCGATCTCTTATCCCATCAGCCTCCAACTTTTAGCTTTATCTCTTTTTCCAGTTTGCAATAGGACTCGGATTCTTCCACCATATTTTATTGGCTCATGTACGTACGACTCAAATTAGTTAACCCATATATGCTGTACGTGTATCCAGCGGCAATAAAATTGTAGCTCAAATCGTTTAATTAGGATGTTAATTTCTGTCAATTAAGCTAAGTACGTAGTGACAAGAGATGTCAAGGGTATGATATGCGTGTACATTTGTCAAATTCTAGAGCTAATCGTGTCAATAATATGAAATTATGAAAACAACGACAATATAACGACTAACGCATGCAAGGAAGTGATCAAAACGTTTGAATTTCTTCATCCGATGGGAAGATTTTTCTTGCTCCGCCCACGATAACGAAGATGGTCCAGCTCTGTTACAAATTAAGTGGGAACCTAGACCAGTGGACCCAGGATCAATTTCTTATCCTGACAAATTTTATGTAAAAAAAAGATCGTATGATTAATTGTACGGTGCAAATTTTAGGCTTGCAAACAATCAGAGTGTTTACATAATCTTGTAATCTTGAACATGATGATCGTTGAGCATTCATTTTAATAAATCATAGACTAAGATATTTGATTTTAAGCTGTTTGACATGATCAACTTGTTCATCAAATATTTTGGAGGACTAGCCGAGTTTTAGAGCAACAGAGTTAATCCACTAATTAATTCAAAACTTGAACGTACTTAGTGAAATATTGAACTAAGAGAGATACAAAACAAAACAAAATGGACTCAGGAGGCCATGAAAGCTTTTTGTGAGACAGTGAAATATTGAGAAGAAGTCAATAAGTAGTCACGATTAAAAAGGGGAGATGACTCAGTTGAGATCACAAATGACTGAGGTCTAGCTATCTCGAGTTTGATTGAGATTGACATTGAGATTGAGATATTGAGACTAAGGAATGAGTCGAAGAATAATTCGGCCAGTAGTGATGAGTTGAGGTGATTAGATACCAATACTTCTTCTTTTTTAGTGAAGTATTTTTTTTTTTTACCTCTAAAATTCTGCCCGGTGATGAGTTGGAGTAGTCGAGCCCGTGGCTGGCTCCGCTTATGAATGTAATCCCTATAAGACCTTCATATATATATATATATATATATATGGAGCCAGTTTTCTCTGCACATATATAAAAGGCATGTTAAACTGTTAAAGTTCAATCAGAATCAGGGGAAGTCGAATATGGAACACAGAACAAAGGAGATATCGCAGTTGACGTATACACAAAGTAGTTGTTGTGCTTTTAATATGAATAGGTCATGTCCACTGTGTTAGAACAACTCAAGAACATGACATTATTCTTCTTTGTATATTCTGAATCCTGTACATGATCAATATAGGAATTCAAAGAGGATCTGTCATAGACCAATCTATGTTTTCGAATACATAGTTATATCTGTGTATATATTGCAGTAATTTCAAAAGGCACATCAGTTCAACAGAACTGATGCATTGGTTCACATTGGTTCAGAACTGATGCATTGGTTCACATTGGTTCAGAACGAATCATACAATCACATCCATTAAGCAATTGTTGTATCTGTTCAATTTCAGAAACTGATCTGAACCAATGTTTATTCTTCATTCTCCATCATGTTTTGTCATTTTGTAATCTTGACTATGAGTAGCTAAAGTCTTAGACATGCTTGCAATTTTGAAACCATTTTAATCTTAATAACTATTTGGATGAGTTTTGTTTCACTACTTTTTCATTGAAGATTTCTACGTTCATGTTATTTTGGTTGCAAACTTAGTTGCATAACTTAGGATCTAGAGTTTAGGATGCGTGATTGACTACTATATCAATGCATATTCAATAGAGACAAAACAAGCTCTGTTGTGAAATAATTCCTTAGTGATGTTAAGGCGACTACTACATCGATCTTAGAAGCTTTTTTGGCTTTTAAACACTCTTAGAACTTAAAGACTTTGATTGATTAGATTATGACGCCAACATGTATCAATCTACCAGTTGAAGATCAAGCTAAGTCAGGACTGACATTCTTCTTAGTACGACCAGTAAGAGAGGGTGATACAATCGATATCCTACCGACATTGACTCAATTGTGGGAGTCAGTCATCCATGGTTATTTAGATTAGAAAGGGATAAATTGTGAGTTGTTTATGGTGGAGAGAAGTTCCTAACATTCACCTCTATTTGATTTCATCAACAATTTACTTTTCTGAAATTTATATTTTTCTGCATTAGCTGTAGCTTAGCCGAATTATTTTGACAACCAAATCAACTTTGAATACTCTAAATTTTTTTGTGGTAGTCCACCACTGAGTTTAGTTCATTGTGTTAAATTTTTCTAGCATTTGGTTTAGTATAGATTAGGTTCGTAGTCTGTTTTGTGTCCAGTGATCAAGTCTGTCAGGTTTTTGGCTTTCACGTTTTTTTTTGTGTTTCTTGTGTTCTTGAGTCTTAGTTTCACCAATCCTCTACGAGTAATAACTCTTATTTACCATTAACTATGTTATCATAATTGATTTGATAATAGAGTATCTTTGATGGTGGTTTTCTTTTGATCATTAGGTGACTCAAAAAATGGTCTTTTATAGACAATTTTTTAATTATTTTTTTAAAAAGTTAGTTTTTATGTATTATGTAAAAACCGAAAGATACCGAAAAATCAGTACAAAAACTTGAACCGAACTGATTCGAATAGTCATGATTTTTAAAAAAAAAATTAAAAAATCAAACCGAACCGAATCAAAAAAGTAAGTCGATTTGGTTTTAGTTTTTACCAAAAACCAAACTGTTCGGCCCTAATTCCACCAATACTACCAGAAGTTATATTTAGATGTATAAGAAAAAAGTTGTTAGATTTGGAACATATTCACTTTCTACGATAAGATTTTTTCAGTCGAGTATTGATATCTTTTGGGCAAGACGTGTTTCTTGGATACACTAGAAAACACGTAGTATAACTCTGTTCAACTTAATAAGAGTCAAATTTAAACTAAGTGGTGAGGCAACATTGGTACGCATAGAAAACTAGGCCTAGAATATCAAAGATCTTTAGATTAAACTTAGTCCATTTTAAAATTAAACATGAGAAACTAAACAAAGTTGATTTTGCCATCACTGAGAGCACCTATAGTGTGCCGGACACTTAGCGCAATCTCAACCGTGTTAGGCTTAGATGAATAGTGCATGAGAGAAACTAAGGGGAGTGTATTGTATTTGAATTTTGGTGTCCTTTTTTTCAAGTGATGGATTTCTAAAATTTGTGTAGATTGTATAGAATTTTCAAAAATCTCAAAAATCTACGGATTTCTTGAGCTAGCTTTTCCAAAACATTTGAAAGAGTTTTAAAAACTTTTCCAAACATTTTGCTAAACTTTGATAGACTTTATTTATATCATAATGACATAAACTCATGTTTAAACATGTCAAAATCCAAATGAATAAGCATAAACAAAAGTTTATATTATTCCATAGGCTTTCTTATTCTGTATTTGCAAATGTCTAATATGTGAGGAGCAATTAAAAGCTAATACTGATGTTGATTAGATATGGTTGCTATGCTTGTGTGTTGCTGCTAAGGCTAAAAAGCTGACGATTTTATTGTAAAAAAAAAGGACAACAACATAAATAAATCAATGATGATCATTGAATGTCAAGGTGAATTGATTTCCAATAACAAAAGAAGAGCTCACAAGTATAGAGTTTAATCACTACACCAAAAATGTCGATAGACAACACCATTACAACAACAGATGAGTTATTATCTGTTGTGTGAATAGGAAATCGAGAAAAATTTGATAAAGACAACATATAGTTCTGCCTACTGCTGTCTAAAGACCTATGCAACTTCATAATTTTGATATCGAAAATAGCTCCACCTGGGGACATTATACAACAACAGAAATTATTTTTTTCTGTTGTTTATATTTTGATATTTTTGCTTCAAACAACAGTAAAATAGGACTGTTGTGTGATAAAATTGTCTAATAATAATCACACAACAGATTTCCATGTAATGTTGTGTGATAAATTGTTTACAAATTTGTTCATAATAGTAAAACAACATATTTTTAGATGTCTGTTGTGTGTTGATTGATTTTATATTAGGGTTTGACACTTGAAAAAATATTTGAGTTTCCCCCCAATGTTGGCATGAATCACACAACATAAAGGATGGTATCTGTTGTTAGTCAGTTAGTAATGATATTGGCGGGAAACTTTCCTTTTCTCCCTCCAACAAGTGAGGTTAGTAGCAGGAAGTTTTATGTCATTCCCTCCAAAATGAAGTGAGCTAGGTTCGTGGATTATGAAAGAAAAAAAATTGACTTTGCAAAGAAAAAGGAATTGACTGAAAAAAGTGGCTCTTCTGACCCATATACGTACCATTCTCAACCCAAAAACAACATAAGTGTAAAAAAGTAACCCAAAACAGCTACCTAGCCCAAACTAAGTGTATCGAGCTCTCTCTCACGAACCCTAGCCTGCTCCCAATTTCATATCGAAATCGAAATCGAAATCGAAATCGAAATCAACCCCCAATCGAATCGAAAGCAACCAACCCCAACGCACTTCTGCTCGACCTCGCCGTGATGCTCCTGTCGATGCTCAACCCAAGCTCAGCCGCTACGCCTTCATCTTCTTGCCTCTCCTCGCACCAGCGCAGCATAGCCCGACCACGATGTACGCCTTATCCGCGAAGCTCCACCGTTGGCTCGAGCTTGGCTGTGAGCTCAACCATTGGCCAAATTCCTCCACCTGCCAGGAGCTCCTTAGAAAATCCTAAATCTGTACAAAGGGTACTCCGCCAGCCAGGAGCTCCTCCTCAAATTCAGTAAGTATTCTCTCACTTTGTCGTTTCGTTCATGAACACCTGCGTTTTGTATTTAATTAGGGATTTGTTTTTCCCCTTTTATCAATTTGTGTGCTGGATTCGAATTGGGATTAGGTTTTGGTTTTTTTTTTCTAATGGAACTTGGCCCTTTTATCAATAGCTCAGTTAACAGCCTCATCAATCTTGGCAAGGAACTTGGCCTCATTTGAAGGTCTCAGATCTCAGTTGCAGCGAGATTTTGGAGGATTCATTGGATGATCCATGAGCGTTGATGGAATAGCATATACCAGGTGGGCTACTCATGGAGAGCTAGCTCCTAGGCATAAATGGCTCTTTAAGGTATATAATATGTGAATTTTGGATTTCATCATTTACAACTTATCTAATGGAGCCTGCAATATTCATCGTTCCACTTATGCATTCTCGTCGATAAACATGAACTTTTTGGGCCTGTCAGTCAGGAAGACTTTTCGAGCACTTGTTATTTGAATCATTCTTCAATGAACACAGTTATTATGTTCCGATGTGTATTGTTATGTTGATTGAGAAGAATTCTTAATCGATTTCTTTGGTTTAAGTGTTGAGATTCACATATAAATATTGGGAGCCAGTTCCAACGTATATTTGCTGCTAGACAGCATCTGAACGCTCTTCTTTATATATGATTGTATGTATTCTTTGGAATAACTAGATATCGCGTAACATATCTGTCTTAATCTGCTTTCTTCCAAACATGTAAATTTGGAAGCTCTGAAGTCTGTTATGTTAATTTTTCATAGGCTTTTCATAATGTGTTGTTAACTTCTTCTTCTTCTTCTTCTTCTTCTTCTTCTTCTTCTTCTTCTTCTTATTATTATTATTATTATTATCTAAAATCTAATTTTCTTGCAGTTTATTTGATGGTGGTAAAATTGGGTAGGGTTTGAACTATGGGATGAAATGCTTACCAGATCATCTGTGGCCTCTTCTAAACAAAAGTCAAGTAGAGCGTAGAAATATGCCTAGTCACATATGGAGACCCACTCAAAATACACCATGGATGTCATCAAGTATATCTTGTATTAAAACTTTTGGCAAGCCGTGCACAGAGAATGATGGTTCGAGCATCCAGAATGCTCTGTATCCTTTTATAGTAAAATTTGGTCCTCTCAGAGGGTGCAATAAAATTGATGCTGGTATAGACATGTGTTGATTTAAGTTAACTCTACTTTTTACTTCTGCAACCCTTAACAGAAGATAATAGTGTATGTACGCTTGGAACCAAGGATCGTGGTGGATCACTTTTTGTTATTAACCTTACCGACCTCTTGGATTTTCGTCCAAATTGACCCGTCTTAAGGCGGAACATTGATGAAGTTGCGACTTTCAACTGTACTGTTTGGGCGGCAGGTGGTAGATCTGATGGGAGTCGTGCAGTGATTGGCAAGTACTGTTTAATTTGTCCTTTTTGTCTTTTTGGTTTTATTTCATGATATTTTGATTGTATGGAAATGGATTGATTTTAAAGTTTATTATAGCAGGTTCTTATATTGGAGATGTGAATCACTATAGTAGCACGCATACAGAGACTTGTCACTATGTCACCAAACGTTGTCTCTTACTTTCTTGTTGCTATGACATTGTAATTAGTGGATCAAGGGCTTCCCTTGTTATTTTGAGCTTACACATTACTGATGAGCTCTGTAATTGGATCAAACTCCAGGCTGTAGAAGTTTGTGATTTGGTTTTGCTATTGCTGGCAAAATGAAAAATATTATTAAAAGGTTTCAGAATCATAAAGTTCAAGATTGATTCTTTGGTTGGTGTAGGAACCAATCTGGGAGCTGCTTTAGTGGATCTGGAAACTGGCGTGAAATCATGGCTGTTACGTAGTAAAAGTGATGTTTTGGCACAGCAACTTGTTCACTCGGTAATCTCTATCCCAATATTTAAGTCTCTCTGGTATTTGTTTTGGAAATTCCTGAGCTCGCTCTTGGGAAATAGTATATTCTGCTTGAATCATACAATCGGTAAGCTAAGTTGACATTATGATACGACAAGGTCATTATCCTTATATTCTGGGTTTTCTCTGATTAAGAATTAATGGTCACACATTATTCCTCTTTGTACTTTATACAAATCAAATATACCCTGATCAGATTGTTTTCCAATATAACCTTGGAAGATATTTGGACATTTTGCAAAAAAAAGTATTGGTGAATCTTGGTGAGTCTGATTTAAAACAGTAGTAATATTTAAAACAGTAGTAATATTTACTCTCAAAGGGTACGTCAAGAATGGAAATCGACCTGAGGGGTGCATAGCTGAAAAGTATATTGTAGAAGAAGCAGTGGAGTGCAATTGTCTATAAAAATATATTGTAGCTGAATAGTTGTTCACATGCATTGTCTATAAAAATAATATTACTGTACCCTGAATCATCTCTTGTTTCTGACATGTGAAGTGCAATCGTAATTTACAATGCGAATGTGAAGAACAAAAGCAGGAAATCGATTACATGGAAGCCTTTATCGGTATTCTGTTTGATTCTTTCCTTTAAACTCTATGTGCCATGTATTGTATCTTGGGTTTTCTATATGTGTACTTAATCTTTTGAATTGTATTCAGGGAATTCCGCCACAACAGGGTAGAGGCTGTGGACTTTGGGTAATGCTGTACATGAATGACATAGTGAAGGACAAGAATTTGGGATTTGCAACCAAGGTAAGATTAGCAGCTAAACTTTGATTGATGTCATGCTATGATTTGTAGTGTAAGTTGTGTTATGCATTATGAAGGGAACTGTGATCTTTAATATATAGAACTGAGCTGGTCATGTGAATCTGTTTCTCAACTGTGAAATGTGTTGGCATGAGAGTATACGATAGACTAGCTGTAGACTAGCATTATTCTGGTCCTAATTCTGTTATCAAGCTATGCTACGTGTATGGTTACGATTAGGTAGTCATGATCCAATGAATGGTTACGATATGTTGTCAGCTGATGTGTTTAACTCTATATATAGAGCTGTACCTTTTATATCAGATATATGGAAAAAGTGAGATAGATTTGTGAAATTGAGATATATTAGATTGGGCATTGAAGGTGAAATTGAGATTTTGCAGGTGAAAACTATGAAATAAAGTAAGGGATGGGTGAGAACTGAGTTCTGCTGTCTAGTTGCTTGATCGAGTCTCAATATTTCATTGATTTTTCATTTTTGCCTTTGTTTGGTGAATTTGGTCATCTGGGCTTGCTTCTTAATGTTTAGGATGGTAGCTTCATCTATTGTTGTTTTTTAATTTTATGGGTTCTAACTCATTGATCAAGCTCTCTGTTGGAAGAGTGGAGAAGTCTTGATTTGTATATATCACTTACAGCTATGACCTTAATTTGTATATATCACTTACACTTGTTGAGTTACTGTTGGGTAATTGTTTGTATCTACACTTGTGTTTCCAGTGGGAGGTGAGAAAGGGCAGAAAACAGCAAGTGTACACAGCAACTGAAATTGATGCTGTCCGGAATGAATGGGCAAATTATGTCAGCAGCATTCAGTTTGTAAAGTAGTTGGCGCGCCCCTATCGAATTAGGTGGTAATACTAAGATCATGCACCTCTTTTGTGAACAATTATGCTTGATCTATAAGTTTGTGTAGCGCGCATTTTGCTTTTGTAGATCATGTGAATGTGTATGTAGAGCACTAACTCGCACACTTCACTATGAAGCTAGCTAGCTGTATATGTATGTTGCTAGTGCAATGCAGGTGATCATGTACTGTTGCAGCTGTACATTTTGGCACCAACAGTGATCATGTACTGTTGGTGCTAGATAACTATTGCATGTATATATGTTTATTTTGGAACAAATGCTCATGCACATTAGGAATGACCTGAATTTCTAGTCTATTGTTGTTCCAATTTTCAGACAACAAAATGTTCACAAAAACAGCAGTTCAACCATCTCTCTCACAACAGAAATTTCACATTTTCTGTAGTTTCAACAACTTTACAACAACAGAAATTCCACATTTTCTGTTGTTTCAACAACTTTACAACAACAGAAATTCCACATTTTCTGTAGTTTCAACAACTTTACAACAACAGAAATTCCACATTTTCTGTAGTTTCAATAACATTACAACAACAGAAATTACAAATTTTCTGTTGTTTCAATACCTTTACAACAACAGAAATTCCACATTTTCTGTTGTTTAAATAGCTTTCCAACAACAGACAATATAAATAACTGTTGTTGTAATACATATCCAACTTCAGAAAATAAAATGAATATGCTAGTTGAAGATAACTACAACAATAGTATTTAAAATATATGTTGTTATTCATGTTGCTCATTGATCAACTCTAACTTCAGACATTATAAATATCTGTTGTTGGAATAGACTTGAACCAACATATATGGCCCAAAAATGCTTAATTTTTTGGCTACTGACAGACAACAGACATTATAATTCGACGTTGTTGCAACTAGCTTCTAACAACAGAAAAAATTTGTTGTGTGAGGAGGTATCCAACGGCAACTCAATAGACAACAGAAATTTACATGTTAGACAACAGAACTGTTCTGTTGTCTATCGACCCTTTTGGTGTAGTGAATTATGATGCATGATATAAAGTAGAGTTTTTTTAAACATTCATAATGTTTATAGTGAAGAAGCAAATTAATTTGATCAAAAACAAAGTTGTAACAAAAAAAGATGAGAGAAAATGAAAGTATTCTGAATTTTTTTGGTTTGGAGGTCAGATTTGTATTAGGATTTTGTAGTTATAATTGAAGCCTAAAGACCACAAGAATCAAGTATTTAAGAATTCTATAGAATTCGTAGAGTTTTTGAATACAACAAAATTTTCATGGAGTTAAAATCTTTATCTAGAAATTAAAATTGAACACCTAATGACTTTCATGAACTTTTTAAAAATTGTAATAAATTCTGATTTAATACCCTTAGAGTTTTAGCAACCTTAAAAGTACATAAAACACTTAAGAAATCTAAATAAAACACACCCCCTAAACCATAAATTACTCTGAATATTCTCTTATACATTTGTGTTCCACATATTATAAAATTACTCGCGATCTCTTCTTGATCACGGGTAGCTGGATTAATCAGTGAGTCGTAGAGGCCCGACCACTAAAACTTGCTCCAACATGTTAACCTTTCTCCTAGTTCTTGTTACGACTTCCAACCAAACGTCCTCTTTCATCCACAGGTACAATATTTCTTCTTTTACGTATACAAGTAAATGAACTAATACAAAAAGTATAATCTAAGCCTGAATACACGTTACATTGTATAAACTTTCTTGTATAGAGCCTTCAAAAAAAAACTTTCTTGTATAGATATGTCACAATCACATAATATCTATAATATCTAGCTAACGATGCCCTACAAATACGTTCGAGCCCAGATTGCAATACCGATACATCCGATCGAATCATGTACGTAATGAGAAAAGGAGAGAACCATCTTTTATCCTCCACCAAGTTTTTCGTCTACTTTCTTGCAAACAAAATGACCGGATATAACTAAAGGTGAACAATACCGATGCCAACTTTATGTTTATTGATCGATGAAGACATGAAGCTGCATCTAGCTACTACGTACCACCATATCGATCTGTTAAGTTTTTCGATCTGGGATTACTTTTGGGTTATAGCTGCTCGACTTTCTACAATAGCAACTGATGTATCATTGTTTTCTGCAACATAATTTCGAAGGAGTAGATCGACATGACTAATCGAGTGCCATTGTAATTCTCACATTTGTGTGTTATACATAGTAAATCTATGGCATGTGGACTCTGGGCTCACTACTAGCAAAACGGCACGTCGACCACACTAATATATATTTACCATTGTCAAACAAATCTTTGCCGTTGGAAAAAGGGTGGCTTAGATTTGAGCTTGTTTGACTCGATTTCCCAATAGAGGTGTAGTCACAAACTATCTTTTTTGTACGTGCTTGACGTGCCACTGCAGAGAGAAAAATGTTGATTTGCGTCGCGCCGCTAGATTTACTTCTACACAAGCGACTGAAGTGAGTAGAGCACTAACATTGCCTGATGAGTACTTTACTTGTGTCTAACTGGTTAGGACTTATTTCATGCCTAGCTGCAAATCCACGAAAATTGATGCTTCATACACCTTGTCTGGTACAAAGCAGAGCAATCTTCTTGGCAAGTGTTGATAACACTTGATATGACTCATTTGATCGCCAGAACCTTTACGCCATGTCTGGTGAAATCTCCTTTGATCATCGTCGCCTGACAAGAGTAAACTGCCGAATTTGTCATGCCTTATCTGGTGAACTCGATTGAGAAGAGAGAATTGTCAAATCGCTCACGCTCAGTCTGGTGAGAATTCAATATTCGTCGTTGCTATTGTTTCTCACGATGAGAGTTGAATTTGCTGAGAGCAAATTGTATGTCTGTAGAAGTGTCTTTTGATCTGGTCATGAACCCTCTATTTATAGTGATTTCTCAAGCGCATCTCTTGCTGAAAATAGTAAGAAATCTAAATTCTTGAAGGATTCCGAATACTAGATTCACTATATTTCATTCTTCCTTGCTCACCAAGGGATACAACGAGATAATCCGATTTCTTTCCCAAACTAGGCTTACTAAATAAGCCGCAGGAATTGGCCCAAATATAACAACCCGAACCTAAATTACATCACTAATCATTGTTTGTCGAGCTTATTAACCAGTCGAGTTAGGTTTGGCGTGTTTATCAGGATTCGTTGTTTATCGTGATCTAAACTCGACATTTTATAAGTAATGATTTTGGATTCAGTTTCTTCACAAAAGCCGTAGAGAAAATTATTACAAACTCGTGCATATTTTTATTTTATTTTTCTGATATTTGAGCTAATTGTTATGAATTTTGAAAGTTTGAAGTATTTAATTGATTATTTAAAAATCTACATGTGGTCAAAATTTTTGAACCATCAGATCTTTAGTAGATCATATCTGAGCCGTTGAATCATTTCAATCCTAGGGAATAAATTCAATTTTTCTACCCGGTTGGGTAGAACCCTCTTCACGTGACCCAAATGGCGATCTAACCCGACCTTGATTCATGACCCGGTCGGATCTTTGCTGTTCGGCCACCACTGAACGGTGCTTCAGTCAAAAAATTCTCCCCTTACTATCCACTGCCTCCCTCTGCCCTCAAAACCACAATGCACTGCCCAACTCGGGCGAATCGAGGCCGAGAAACTTCTCAATTTTTTCGATTAGGTTCCGACATCGTCGACGTTGTTCCGACCAATTTTGGGTGGCAACACCAAGGGGTTTTCCTCCCCACCCACCCAGGAGTCAATTGGGACCACCCTTGTGGTGCATCTCGGCCGGAGGGCGGTGGCGGATCGGTTGCCGATTTCGGCGAGCTTTTGAGGTAAATTTCGACAACTTTTGGTTATTTTCTCGGTCTAATGTAGTTAGACAGTGTGATGCACTCTATGAGATCTTTAAAATGATGTATTATTTACAGGATTTAGAGTAGGCCGATCTCTGGCAGCACGTGGCTACCGCATGTGGTGGCGCATGATGAGTAGTGTGCGGTGTAGCTCCGGCGACCTAAACTTCAAATTCTTTACGAGAAGTTCCGTGAACCCTTTCTTCGCTGTTTTTCATGTAGGTTCGTGTAATTCAACAAATTTCGTAATGTCTTGGCTTGTGCGCAGGATTTGAAGCGACTCGACACGTCGACGAGGTCACGTGTTCAGTCAAGGCTAACCGTTAACGATGACGTTTCTTTATGCTTGTATTTGGATGAATTATTGAATTTATTTCAGCAAGGTGTCACCATTAACGGATGATTGAATTTGGGTTTCTGATCAACATCTTGCCTCGGTTGTCTTTTTCCACGTTAATTGTAGTATCATGACGTCTTTTTAATCAATTTTAGACTTTCGGTTTGTCTTAGGTAGGGGTGGGATTCAGGCAGTTTTGTTCAATTTTTCGTAAAATTCAAAATCAAACCGTAATATTTTTTTCGGTTCGGTTTGACTTGATTTTTTATTTTTTTTTAAAAAAACCGCGAGTATTTGGTTCGGTTTGGTTCAGATTTTTTTTTTTCAAATTTTTTCTGTTTCTTTTAGTTTTTTACATAATACATGAAAACCAACTTTTAAAATTAAATAAAAAGGTCCTATAAACACTATTTTTTTAGCTGCCTAACATTTTATTTTCTTTTTTACGAGAGAATTCGACAAAGATTGTGCATAAAGAAATTAAGATGTTAGGAGTTCAAATTTTTTATTTTGCATATATTTATATAATATATTACAAAATAACCAAAATATTGTCGTGTTTTGCGTACTTCGGTGTTTCGGTTCGGTTTAATATTTATAAATCAATAACCAAAATCGAACCAAATATTTGGGTTTATTTTTGTTTCAGTTTTTTTTCGATTTAGTTTTTATCGTCGGTTTTTCTCAGCCGCGGTTCGAGTTTTTTTTGCTGTCAGTTACAATGTCCCACCCCTAGTCTTAGGAACACCGAGTTAGAGTTCCGAGCTAGGCAACTGACGAGCAACGTTTCAAGAAATCCAGGTGGGTGGACATTTTCTTTTCACAGTCGCGTATGCGAGATACTAAATCCGAACTAATAGTTAGATTTAACGATTGCGTTATGGGATTTCAATCAATTACGGTCGAATTATTAGCATTTAGACTCCATTTCAACTAGTTCTTTATGTTGTATATATTCAGTTTAGCTCGACTTGGTTTTTAGATATTTTCAGCGTCTATGAATTATGATTTCAGTTTAGCTAACTCGTTATGCATGTTTCTTTCAAGTAGCTTAGTTATAAATCTTAAATCACCTCAGTGTCTAAGTTTCATGATTTCAGCTAGCTAGTCCGATTTTATTTTAGTCTATTCTAGCATGTGACTCTTTCATATTAGCGTTTAGTTAAGACGTGTCTCACTGTATGACGCCCTCAACTAAGCGTCTAGCTTAGAAGAATCTTAGTTTACAGCATTTCAGTTTATGGTTCTTATAGTCGTCACCCTGGAGGCCAGTTCAGATCAGTTTACGTATGCGCATACGAGTCACTCGACTGATCATCGAGTGACTTATGTCATTTAGGCTAGCTAAACCCTAGACGATATTAGGTGACAGGTGCTACCTAGACCGCTTGATCACCGCCTCCCCTAGGTACACCCGTATTGCTTGATCCATCAGTTACTAGTGTGCAAGCTAGTTCTCAAAGTTATTCCAGATGTTTTAGTGTGTCACGTTAGTCACATATCACCATGGATGATAGGCTCATAAACGACATTGGACTACCCGTGATATTAGGTCTCTGGGTCCTTATCAGATTTGATTTATTTTAGTTTCAAATCTTTAGTTTTTAGATTTAGGACTCTTCCATTGGGTTTCAGTTTTCTGTTAGTTTTGTCGTCTTCAAAGCCAGTTGTTGTTTTCGATTACTTGTTGAATGAAAAGGGCTTTTACATCACTCGCATAAAAATTTTCATAGAAAATTCAGTGGGAGGATATAACTTTATTTTTACCCGTTTTCTTAGGTTATATTGTTTATGTCCACTCACTCTAATAGTTTTATGTTTTTGAAATGTCTTTCCCTAGGCCCTTTAGTTTCAAATGGCCAGGCTTCAGAGTTCAGTGGAGATCATGTGCGCATAGAGTTCGAGGCATAGCAATTCCCATCGATAGGATCCACAGCTGATCCTACAAGTAGTAGCTAGTTAGCTTAGATGTTTTAGAAGTGTTTAGTCGGTCTAGCGGCAAAATTTTATTTTATTTTTTAAGAGAATATTATGAGCTATAGATTAAATGATTTTTGAGACTTTTGAAATTCACTGTTGAGATTTCTTATATATTTAATAGTAAACACCTTAATCAGTAGCGCTGTGAGGGCCTAAATCTGGTTTATCCCGCTAAATTGGGGTCAAGTTTTCACATAAATAATATTTATTTATGGTTCAAACATTTCCCCCCATGCCTCGAAATTAGGCTCCAACGATGCAATTGAAGATGCCTTGTTAATCCAGCAGAGATTTCTACCAAACCTGGCTAGTGGATTCTGCCTATCTTCACAACAGACTTCCCGTAGAGGGAAACATCTTTTTCCAGAGCAAGGAAAGCTTTGTAGTCACTGAGGACTTGATAACAGACACACCTGTGAGTCCTACTGAAGAGGTTGCTTCAGAGACATTTGCATCCTTCGCAAAGACCATTGAGGTAATAGAGATTTGCATTATTCCTGAAAATTATACAAAATGTGAAACACGCTTAAATCATCTCAAGTGTAGGTCATCAATGTTGATGACGTCGTTCTCGAGATGTTAGACTTGGGCAACAACCCTTTTGAAATGGGGGGGGGGGGGGACCTCTTGCTGAAGAGGTTGGTGATATTGCCATGTCAGCGGGAAGCCCTCCAATGACGAACAAGCTAGCCTCGCTGCTGAGGTAATTATTTCGTCAGAGTATTCCCACTTGTTAGAAACTTTACTCTTGCTAATATTGTTATGCTCAACACAGGTTCTTGAGACTCTGATCCCAACGAGCAATCCTGCAGTTGTTGCTGTCATGGCGACTGTTGAGGAAACCGTGCCTACTTCTCTTGATCCACACATGGTGAGTTTCCCACACGTTCAAGTCATTAACTTTTGCCTCAATGACCATCTAGATTTTCTTCTAACCACTGAGTGGCCCTTGCATATTACTTTCATGACTTTGTCTTCACAACTTCTTGTTGCAGGGTGATGATTCTCCATCGGGTGACGATTCTACTCGGTCCCTTACTATCCTCAGGGAACTTCTTGATCGAGCAAACCCTGATACCCTCTAGCCAGTATCGATGAGCCATCCAAGTTTCTCTGCCCCTCATGAAAAGGGTGCATAAGGCAGAAAAGAGGTACAAAAAGATGCTCTCCGTTGACCAGAGATAAAGAGAAGAACCACTGGCTGATATCAGAACTTGTATTAAACAAAACTTGCATTGAACAAAAAAATGGAGTACAAAAAATTTGGCCACAGGTATTGGCCATTACAATATATGGTTGCCCCCTAGTTTTTTTAGGTGAGCTACGAACTTAGGAAAACTAAGTCACCTGGTCAGGTGGATCACTATACTCCCAACTGGCTCGATGTACTTCTTAAAAAACTGGTTGTTGATGGGATTCTAGTGAACATGAAAGAGTTGTGATATCAGTGTTTCATATTACTTTTCTTGATTCTAGTCACATAAGGTAACATGCTTTACGTCATCACTATAGGGAATGTCCCTAAGTTCTTTTGAAGTTTTGACAGTAAAAGCCATTGTAGCTTCTAACGTCGTTCCAAACTTGTCCTTGACCTCTGAAGACGATAACCCATGACAGGTCGATAAGTTATGCACAAGGAAAGTTGGTGTTGGATGTTTGTTACAACTAAGTTATACCTTTTGGTAAGGATTATATATGCTTGCAGTGCGACACTAAAACATTTGTCCCACTGGGTGTGCCAAAATGTTTGGCTCAATTTCTCAGCAGAGATGTGGTTGGGTAATCATAAACTGTCTCTTTTGTATGTGCTTGGTGTGCCACTGCGGAGGGCAAAATGTTGATTTGCATCGAGCCGCTATATTTTTTTCTACACAAGCATTTGAAGCGAGGATAACCCTAACCTCGCTCGATAAGTTCATTTTGCCTAGGTGACCTAGGACTTGTGCCTAATTGGTTAGGACTTAGTTTGTGTCTTGCTGTAGAGACATGAACATTGATACTTCATGCACCATGTCCGGTACAAATCAGAGCAATCTTCTTGGCAAGTGTTGAGAACACTGGATATAACTCCTTTGACCGTCGAAACTTTCATACCCTGTCTGGTGATATCTCTTTTGATAGCCGACGTCTGACAAGAGTAAACTCCCAAATTTGTCACGCCCTGTCTGGTGAAAACTTGATGTTTTCCATTGTCGAATGACGAGAGAGAATTGTCGAATTTCTCATGCCCTATCTGGTGAGAATTCTAATTCACCGCTGCCATTTTTTCTTACGAGAAAAGTTGAATTTGCTGAGAGAAAATTGCATGACTGTAGAAGTGCCTTTTGATCTGGTCATGAACCCTCTATTTATAATGATCGCTCAGAAGTGCCTTTTGATCTGTTGAAAAGAGTAAGAAATATAAATTCTTGAAAGATTCTGAATACCAGATTCGCTAGATTTCATTCTTTCTTGCTCAGCAAGGGATATAACAAGATAATTTGATTTCCTTCACAAACTAGGCTTGCTAAATAAGCCGTAGAAATCGGCCCAAATAATATTTATTTATAGTCCAAATAGAGCCATTTGAAATTCCACATCAGATAGGTGAAGAGTTATACATTGTTGATAAGGAGTTGTACCACACACACTAATGTCGAGGCCTTTTGTGTTAAAACCCCATACCCGTTGGATCCTAGGTGGCTAAATGAGGAGAGTATCGATATTTTTGACCACGTGTGTATGGTATTCGCCGCTCGTTTTCGCACAACAAGTGATATTAGAGCTCAGGCTATGTCTGGGTTGTGATTTTATCTACAATTAGGAAGTCTGCTACTTCGGCGAAATATGAGATCGATAAATTCATAAGGGGAAATGATTTCAACCTGTGTGAAGATGCGAGCTCTTTTAGTTCAGTAAGGGTTACTTAAAGCTTTGAAGGGTAGGAATGCTTTGCCAACTACTTTGTCAGAGAAGGCACACAATGCAATTTTGTTATGTCTATTTGATAAAGTTCTGTGTGAAGTTGCTGATGAAGAAACGACACATGGTTTGTTGCTAAATCTAAGAGAATATATATGACCAAATCCCTTACAAGTCGGTCATATTTGAAGCAACGACTATACACTCTTTGTATGTCTGAAGATACACCTATTCAAACTCTTATTGATGAGTTTAATAAACTTATATCTGATTTGCGAAACATGGATGTGAAGATTAATGATGAAGATCAATGTTTGATTTTACTGTGCTCTTTACCTAATTCATTTGAGCATTTTGTCGACACTACGATGTATGGAAGAGAAGCTATCTTTTTGGAAGATATCAAAACCACTTGAAGTTCTAGAGAACTAAAGAAGAAGGCGTCTTAGAACTTGAGTAAGACTCATGATCATGGCTTAATCGTTCGAGGAGGAGATTCAGGAAGCAGCATTGAACGTAATTAGAGATCCAAGTCTTGAATGAAGAAAGGTACATGAAACTATTGTCACATGACAGGGCATTAGATTAATCAATTTCCTAAACTCAAAGATGAAGATAAGTTTTCTGAGAAGTCATCTAATGATGATGCAAATTATGTGGAAGATGATACTTCTACTTTTGCTTTTGTGTTATTTCTTGTTAATTCTTCTGTTGATGCTTGGTTGCTTGATTCGGGTTTCTCACATCATATGTGTTTCAATAAGTAGTGGTTTGATACATATCAGTCTGTTGATGGTGGCTTTGTATTTATGGAAGATAACTCTCATAATAAAGTTATGGGGATTGGAACAATTCGAATTAAGTTGCATGATAGAATTATCAGGAGCTTGATAGATGTTAGGCATGTCCCAGATTTGAAGAAGAATTGGTATCTTTGGGTACCCTTGACTCACAAGGTTACAAGTTTTCTTCTGAAGGTGGAGTTTTAAGAATTTGTAAGGATGGTCTTGTGGTGATGAAAGGAAAGTTGATTCGGTATAACCTCTAGCTATATGCTTCAAGGTTTCACAATTGTGGATGCTTTATCTAATCCATTCTCAGATTCTGTGACTGGTGTATTTGTTGAGAACCAATTTAATCATTTTTGTGAAGATGTGATAGTGAGACATCGCACTATATTGATGACACCACCTACAATTTTTACAGATTGGTTCTCTTATAGAGAAAGCAGTATGCATATTTTCTAATGTGATTAAGTCTACGGACTTCGATGCTGAATTTGGTAAATAATGCTAATGGTGAATTGGTCTCCATCGTTTGTATTTTGTGTGAAGACTCTATTTAAGGTATAGTTTGATACTCATGCTGATTATTCTAATATTCATTGTTCTTTTGGTAGTCATGTGAGTGATGCTAAACATGTGTTGAGGAAAAAAATTGGTTTCCATGGATTAGTTTGTGGGTTGAATTTGTATGACATGTGGTGTGTTCTGTTTATGCCGCCCAAATTTATATTCAGCGAAGTTATGCACTTCGAGGAGTACGCTATACTATGTGTAGAAGAGTTTAATGATGCAAATTCAGACCATGGTGTTAGTAAGCAGGTGGAACTTGTTCAAACTTTTATTCAACCTAAGCAGAATGTGCTTGATTTTCTTGGTGATATTGAAGAGAGGCAGCTTCTGTTTTACATTGTTGCTTTGTTTGAAGAAATTCGGTCTCTTCTTCGGAGTCATCATATTATGATCAAATCAGTTCCTGTTTGCAAGTTGCTTAGACTTAATTGTTACTCACAATTGGTAGCTTTAGTGGCATGGAGGAGACTTTCTGAGAAAAATTCAAATTTAGAGATTTTTGATAATTAAACGAAAGCGGACATTATTGATTTTGTGGCTTAATTATGAGGTCATTGCCGATGATCTTGTGTATGAAAGCCCAATTATGATAGCCTTAGATTGTGGTCTACGTAACCTAGTTAATCTAGGTTTGGAGGGTGCATAGTTCTATTAGGATTATGGCAGACGAGGAGTTTAAGGCTAGCATATATGTATATATACACGCTGATATTATTTGAGAAGGCAGGGGGAAGAGTACGCCCCCTACGTACGTAGCAACCAATATACTGGAATATGAGATTCCTCTTCAATTATATCGGTATTTGAGTTTGCTTCATCTTTTTCAGTATTATACTTTATATTAGTTCTCTCTTAGGAGTAACAACATATTAGTACCATTGTATGTTGTAGGCTCTTTAATCATTGAATGTATTTTGGTGTAATTGACTTTTGGGTTTGAGTGTAAAACTTCTTTCATTATGGTGTAATCTCATTTCAATATTAGTGGAATCTACTCACTATCTTCGCTAGTAGATATGACCCGTTTTTGGTGAACCATATAAATCTGTGTGTTATGGATTTTTTTTTTATCTTTTCATATAGGTTGTTAATCGGTTCATTTAGTTTGATTTTTTACCTAAACCGGAAACCTAATCAATTTTTTTTATTGGTTTGGTTCGGTTCGATTCACTCCATTTTTATGCTAAAATCCTACCAGAAACGGTCCGGTTCGGTTCAGTATATTTTTGATATTTTTTTTTGCAATAGAAAATAAAATATAAAATAATAAGGAGAGAAAGATCGACGATGGGAGGCTCATGGTAGTTCTTGATCGATGTGAGGGCTCATGGTAGATCTTGATCGATGGGAGGCAAGGGGAGGTGGAGTGATGAGGCGCACTAAAGTCACGGCCTGCGCTGGTGGTGGCAAAAGTGTTGAGTGAGAGTACCAAGGACGGTTGACTGCCAACAGAGCCGAGGTCGGCCGCGAGCACTGAGGTCGAGTGAGAGGAGATGTCTACCACTCTGGCCAGCGAAATGAGAGAGGGTCGGATATACACCGTGGTCAACCAGCGTATTGTACTGAGGTCGGCGAGTACAGGGTTGGTGGCTCTGAGTTTGAGAGAGTGAAGTGAGAGACGTCTAAGGGCGTGATGGACTCAGTGAGGGGTGAGGCTACCCATTAGAAATCTAGAGATTTTAGAGTAGAGAAAAGAAAAAAAGCAAACGGCGTAGTTTTCAAATATTTTGGTTCCCCCGGACCAAAAAACTAAACTGATTTTATTCGGTCCGGTTCATTTTTTTCCTTTTCGGTTCGGTTTTTATTCGGTGCCAATTTCTTTTCGATTACGACTCGGTTTCGGCTTAGTTTTTTTCTTTCTTTCATTTTTTGGTCTGGAAGTCACAGTCCTATTTTCATATTCATTGATACTTCGTATTATTTGAAGGTTCCGCACAACAAGTGGTATCAAAGCCAGGTTATGCCAGGGGAAGATCCAGCCCTTAGGCAACCTGGGCTACAGCCCACCCAATTTTTTAACTAATAAAATAAATATATATACATATTTATAAAATATTATTAATAAACAAAAAGAGAAACATATTTATCTATTTTTTCGCCTCTCACTCGACTATTACAGTTCAATCACTCCATCATTAATCCATAAACATTAAACAACAAAACTCATTTATGCACACTCATTGTCACTATATTGAAAAATTATATGCGGTAGTATATATTGACAATGATTTAATTTTTGTTGAATTTCTAGTAGCCAGATCTCGAAGGGTAAGATATATTTGGTTAATATTAATGTAAAGTTTCATATTCTAGGGATTTAAGTTTATGTTTGAATGCCACTAATGTGTATATTTCTTATATTATATATATTATAATAATAAAGGCGTGGGGATGAGTCTCGTAATAGGATTAACCTTAAAAAAAATTGTGTGCAACGCGCACAATACATAGCCCATCCTGTTTCAAAATCCTAGATCCGCCTCTGGGTTATGCACAACCCTTCCGACCCTGTGTGTGGTATTCGTTGTTCATTTCCGCACAAAATTTTCTCCACCGAAAGGAGATTCATTATAACAAGGATTTACCTACGTATAACAAATCCCATACTACTAGTGCAGCTAATGAAAAGACCCAACCCCGATTTAGTTTTCTAAACCGGAATCAAACCACTTCTGAAAACACGAACTTGCAAAAACCACAAAAATTTCGGCAGAGTTTCGTTACTAACGCGGAATTTTCATTAACCTGCACCCGAAAACACAATTCATCCTATGTCACAAAAGCCAAACCGTGGGCACCAATCCCATCCGGATTTCTCAATATCATAATAATAATGTAACGTAGTAATCAAAATTGTACTTTACAGAAATCTGGGGAAAAATCACAGAAAAGTATAACGACAAAGTAATAAGAGCGACCATTAGTGCATATATACAAAATATACAACAGTAGGAAAAACAAGAAACCTACTGGAAAATAAAGGTAGCTCGAACACTAAACCTCCGACCATGACGTGAGACACCAGAATCCAAACTGCAAACTGGGCACGGAAGCCGAAAAGCCCAGGGGAAAGGCAAATAAAATCCTTAGAGTGAGTGGACGAAAATAAACATATGCCTTTCACCATTATATATCATAAAATAAAGCAAAGCGAGTTCAGATAATGAATGGAGGTGCCAGGCGAATCTCTCAAGCCCGATGGTCAGGCGAATCTCTCAAGCCCGACGGTGATAGACTAGGCGAATCACTTAAGCCTAGAGGGCATCTCAAGGGAATCTCTCAACCCTGGATCTAGACTACTGGTGATCAGCCGAGTAGCAAATGCATCGATGCTAAGTAAATGCCATCACCATATAAAATATAAAATAATACCTCCAAAAACAATAAATAATCTCAACATCGTATCGTAAATAAATACGGAAATCAAGAACTCGCTACGACAGTGTAAATAAAAAGGTCTACTCACAGATGAGCACAGCGCGCACACGAGCTAGACATGAGATCCGGCGGAAGATCCCTCGCCCAACGTACGATCTTGATCTCCTGAATAATCACAAAATATAACTGATCAAAATCACAGTTCATCACACTATACCACACCTCGGAAACCAACAATTTCCGGAAACATATAACTCGATACAAAATAATCGTCGAAATTCCCCAAACTCTCCACATAAACCCTCGACTAAAAATCCGTCATCCAAATCAACTCGAAAACCTCAAGGCGATGATCGGGGCGCGATTACGAGCAAAACGACATAAAACTCGTCGAAAACCAAAAAGTCAACGGGTCGCCAGAGCTCCGCCGTTGACCACCGCCGGCGCGCCGTCAACCCGAGGAATTCCCCGGCGAGGAAAGTCTAGTTCTCTAGCTCACTTCAAGCCCAACATATTATACAACTACCACAAGTCCAAACCACCACCCAATCGGCCGGAAATCAGCTCGATAGTTTAGGCCGAAACCAAATTCCGGCAACCACCATGGGTTCCTCCCAAAACTCCTCCTCGTCCAAAATTAACCACCCAGAGAGCATAAATAGGGTGAGGGGAGCCAAAACCCCAACACCCCTGACACAAAAACTCGCCGGAGCTCCTCCCCCGTCACCGGCGAAAACCACGAAACAAACCCGATTCGAAACCCATTAAAACTCAACCAAATCACATAAAATCAAACATGAATCAATAGAGGAACTCAAGAGGGTTCTACTCATACCAAGGATGTGGCCGGAAAATCCGGGTCGGCCGGCGAGTCACAAACGGGTCAAAAATCTCCGCGGGTCAACGGGTCAAACCTCAGTCAACGCCGGTCAAACTTCCAAACAGTGTTTTTCGACCATTTCTCGACTATTTCCGATATTTATACTCGCGGCTCGATACGATCGACGGTCCAAAACGAATCACAATCACGTTTTGGATAACTCAAATTCGAACGGATAAACACGACGAAATTTCACGATTTCAAATATTCATAACATATTCCTCGGTCGTCGAAATAATTATCCGGAACCGCCCACGAACTCGAAATCACGCGTACAACAACTCTCGTGAAGAGCCTCGACTCTAATTCTCGCCCAATAATTAAGTCGTGATCGAAACCGTCAATTCAATTCATTTACGGAAAACTGCAATTATTCGCTAACTCGCGGATTAAGCCGATTACTATATTGACTCTGTTTCGGGTCATCACAACTAAGGATAACAAATCCCTGCTCTCCGATGATGGGATATATCTACGTATGCAGTATGCTCGATATTAGAGTTTCCGATCCATTATTCCCATACTCTGGTGAGGAAATTTACCGAAATTATACAGAGGTAGGGGAGAGAATCTACGGTTGCAGTTGTTGTTGGTCTTATTCCAAATCACGATTCTCCCACTCTGTGTAGCATCAGTATTGTCACAAATCTTTATTCGAGCTTGGAATCTTCGTGAATAAATACATGCATTCTTATTAGCTAGCTTGCATATATTGCCTTAATTACACCAACCGATTCATTAATTTACGACTTCAATTATATGATGGAGTTGTTCTACCCAATAGATTCTCCACAGACAAAGATTCAAAGAAAGGCTAGCTAGGTTACGACTTGAATGCTTTCGTTTGAGATGGAAGCTCGATCTACAAAACACAAATACAAATGAAATCATACAATTATTCGTCTGTGGTCTTATCATTAATAATCAATAACACTCTATTACAGCTTATATACACGTATATTCCATGTATTGTTTTGTTAAGTTAGAGTTTTGTCAACTTCCTACAGGAATGGTGATTGAATCCCTATCTAGTTCGTTACCGATAACATCAAACTATGGAGATGGTGATGGCAGAAGTCTTATCATGGTGATTAATAGTTCACAAGACAATCGTTCCGCATCTCACAGAGATGACCAAAAACGCGAGACGGTGATGGTACTTTCTAACGCTTAGGTGGTTAGGCCAGCATTAATTAGATTCTAGGCGGTTTCGAAGTGGTTTGTATTAAATATATATTAATTGATATATATAATAATAATAAAAATCAATATAAAGTCAAATTAGATATAATTATAATTACAATAACTAAATAAAAAACATATCATCGAGTCTTTATCACAAGTCACATGACACAATGTTAAGATTTTATAGTCTTTACAATCCATCTGTCTACGCAATACAAAACCATAACACAACGAAATGCTGCAAAGTGAGGAGATCGAACTTAATTAGTCGGGATTGACTTTTTGCAGGCAAGACTTTAGAGGCATTGTGTCGCGAGTCAATTTGGAAATTTAGAGTTAGATCCCTAAATTTTAAACTTTTATATTTTTGAATTGAAAAAATTAAAAACTAACCCGCCTAGTTACACCAATAAAAAAAATTAGAAAATTTTAAAAAAATAATAATAAAAAAATTGACCACCTAGATCCGCCTAGGACTACCTAGACGGAGAAAACAAATTTTTGTCCGATTTGAGGCAAAATTCAACGATTGGTGACCTAGCGCTAAGCACCGCCCATGCCGATTTTTAGAACAATGTATATGATAATTATGTCAAATAGAAATCGATAAGTATTACTGCAATGGAACTGAAAAACTATAAACACTATGAATAATCTAATGAATCTATTGCAATGCGTATAGAGTTTAGAGATACTAACAAGCAGACGCTCCTTGAGCCATTTGACCTTCTCCTAGATCCACTTTTAAGACTCTCTGTATGCTGATGGGACAATATAAAGAGAGAAAACGTTGTATTCTAGTAGAGATCGTTTATGGCTTGTATCATGTATTAATGCTGACATGAGATAGTTTATTTAGTCTTCTTCCATCAAGGAAATCACAATATTTGTATGACATCTGTCTTTTTGGATTAAACTTAATAATTGTACTATTTGAATTTGAAATTCAGATCTGTTTCATCGTTTGACCAATTGTATTGCTCCCATTGCAGTGTATCAGTAAAGCTTTAAAACAACAAGTACATGAGCTTACTTGTCAAACGTGTTATCTGATTCCTTTAAACTAACAATCTCCCACTCAATCAGAGAAACACTGTTTGAACAATCATGTAAGAGCTATTTTAATGAAGTGTGCACGAACTTCTTACTGCATAATCTGTTCTTCAAAATTCTGTCAATTTCATTAAACCATATTGAGTTGCAGAAAACTTTGATGAATTAGAAAAACATCATTTCTCTATAACTACAGTATACAGTATAACAAAACCACATGAAGTACCTCAAGTACAATATGCATAAACATATGTTAGATAAAGTCGATTAAAAGATAACATATCGATCCCGAATTCTTATTAGTAAGTTCCATTTCTGTGTTCACAGAAAACTCACTGCAGTATATGATATATACATAAATAAAATATTAAATAACGTGAGAATTATAAATATGTTTCATATCAATAAGTAATTATACATATAGTTTATAAACAAATAGTTTATGCATGATTCATGAATAAAAATCAACTACAGCACCCATGTTCTTAATGTGACTTGCAAAACTTGATATTGGTAATGCCTTAGTCCGTGGATCTGCTAATTGATCTTTGGTTCCAATTTTCACAACCTCCAATTTATTGTCTCGAACATTTTCTCTCATAGAAATATTTCACATCTATATTTCTAGATGTGGAAGTTCTCTTATTATTCTTAGAGAAAAATACTGTAGTAGCATTATCGCAGTAAATAGTTAGAGATCTTTCAATGAAATTCACAATCTTGAGTCTGGACACAAAATTTCTTAACCATAATGCATGAGATGTGGCTTCGAAAATGGCTACATATTCTGCCTGAAATGTTGAAGTGGCTGTGAGTCCCTGCTTATATGTTTTCTAAGACATTGCACCTCCAGCAAGCATAAAAATGTAACCTGGTGTTGACTTCAATTCATCCACATCTCTCTTGTGTGAAGCATATGTGTAACCTTCTAACTTTAATTTCTGATCTTTTAACTTTCTATAAACCAGTATGTAGTCTTTTGACCTTTTCAAATACCTTAAAACTTTCTTTCTTGTCATCCAATATTTATGACCAGCATTAGATAGAATCTAGATGGCATATTGACTACAAATGCTATGTCTGAGATTTTTTCCATGTATTTCCTCTGTACGTAGTGCATTCTGTGGATATTGACCTTTGTGCAGTTTATCACCTTTTGAGATATGCGACATATCATCCTTGCAGTTCTCCATCTCAAATATTTGTAGTACTTTCTCTAAGTAATTTCTTTGCGACAATCCCATCACATTTTCACTCGTCTCTTATAATTTCAATACCAGAACATATCTGGCCTATCCCATATTCTTCATGTCAAAAATCTTCATGAGAAATTTTTTAGTGGATTTTAACATGTCAGTGTTACTATTTGCCAATAATATATCATCAACGTAAAGTATCAGAAATATAATTTGGCTCCCACTGACCTTACAGTAAATGCATTCATCCAGTTGGTTCTCAACAAACCCAAATTTGGTAACCACATCATCAAATTTAAGGTACCATTGTCTGGATGTTTGCTTAAGACCATAAATTGATCTTTGAAGCTTACATACATTTTTCCCATCTTTTATAAATCCTTCAGGCTGCAGCATGTAAATATCCTCATTGAGTTCTCCATTCAAGAATGTCATTTTGACATCCATTTGATGTAGCTCCAAATTGAAATGAGTCACCAAAGCCATCAAAACTCTAAATGCATCTTTGATTAAAACTGGAGAAAAGGTTTCATTGTAGTCAATTCCTTTCTTCTGATTAAAGCCTTTTCAACCAATCTAGCTTTGTGTCTCTTTATACTTCCATCAACATCCTTTGTGGTTTTAAAAATTCATTTGCATCCTATTGATTTCATGTCATCTATTTTGTCTACCAAACTCCAAACTTAATTGTTACTCATGCTCAGACATTCATCTTCCATTGCCAGTAATCATTTCTCACTATTTTTGGAGTTCATTGCAGCATTGAGTTTTACTGGATCATCTTATCCCCTCAAATTAAAGTCAACTTCAGTGCAGTACTTGTGGTAGTCATCAGAAATAACACATCTTCTCTCTCTTGTTGATTTCCTAACTAGAACTACCTCTTGATTCTGAATGTGCATATTCTCAATTGCAGCATCTTCCATTGTGCAGCAACATTTTCTACTGCAGGGGCTACATTGTATGCATTATGATATTCTTCCTCGTGAATTTAATTTTCATTTGCCACTGCTGCTAGATTAACAAGTAAATATGCTCTAAATAAAGATTTACAACTTTAGATGGTGTTCTATTACAAATGTAGTTTGTTGTTTTCAGTACTTCTCCCTTTAAAAAATTAGGAAGACTTGATCTGATAAATATGCTCCTAAGCATATTCACCAAAGTTCTATTCCTTCTCTTAGAAACTCCATTATGTTGAGGAGTATATAGAGTCTTGTATTGAGCAACAATACCATATTCCTCCAAATACAAAGCAAAATGTCATTTGAGTTGACCCTTTTCTTAATTTTTTCCAAAATATTCACCTCCTCAATTTGATCTCACAATTTTGATAAGATTTTCTGTCTGTCTTTCCACTTTAGTTTTGAAAACCTTAAAAACATCTAAGACTTGAGACTTTTACGAAATTAAATAAACAAAACACCATCTTGAAAAATCATCAATAAAAGTAACAAAGTATGAATTTCCACATATAGTAGACACTGAAAAAGGGCCACAGACATCAATATGAATCAAACCAAGTATAACTTCACTTCTCTTGAAATCAAAGTTTCTTAAGTTGGTCATCTTTCCCTTTAAGCAATCTATACAGGTCGCAAAATCACTGAAGTCTAACTTTTGCAAAATGCCTTGTTTTACAAGTTCCAGTAATCTATACTTTGAAATATGTCCTAATCTTTTATGTCAAAGAAAAGAAGAAACATCTTGCTGACTTTTTCTTTTAAAACTGCAGTCATTTTTAATTGACAGAACTGCAATGGCTTTGTTTTCTATGACAGTATTTTTGTAATTCACATGCCAATAACCATCTCAAAGTACAGCGTCACCCAAATAAATACCACTTTTATATAAATACATATCTTTATTATTAGTGCAAAAATCCAAATCATCATTCAGTACAAACTCTGAACCAAATATTAGGTTCTTATTATGCTAGAAAAATAATAGACATTGTTCAACACTAATACAAACTTATTTTTAAATAATAACTTAATAACTCCTATAACTTGAACTGCCACCCTTTGGCCATTTGTTGTGCAAACTCTTGTCTCATTTCTACTTGGGATTGTTACCTTTGTGAATCCCTGTAATGAGTTTACAGTATGAATGAGTGTGGCAGTATCAAAATACCATGAATTGTCAAGCACTGCAGTAGTAGAATTTAAGAAAAATAAATATTTTGAAAATAAAGTACCTTTTTTGTTCAAGGACTTCTTAAAGCCCTCACAATCCTTCTTGAAATGCCTAGTCTTTTTACAGAAAAAATATTTCAAAGGTCCTTTGAAGGAATTGTTCTTACTATAATCAGAAGAATCAATGTTCTTTGATGAACTTGCTTGAGATTTCTTATTGCCAAAAATTTTCTTGAATTTTCACTTTTCCATGGCATTGATTCCTAATGACTTCCCCTTCTTATTAATATCAATCTCTTCTTGCACACAGATGGAAATCAACTCATTTAGACTCTATTTTTCCTTTTGTGTGTTGTAGAGTGACTTAAGATGACTGTATGGATCAAGCAATGAGTTGAGCAATAGATGCATCAGAAATGAGTTTTCTATATTCATATTCAGTGCCTTAAGTTTTGCTACAGTGTCAATGCCTTTCATGATATATTCTCTAATGATGCCTCCATTGTACTTCATCTTCATAAGAGTATTCATCAGATTTCCAGTTTTAGCCTTGTCAGAAACTTTGTATTTCTCCGCAATGAAATCAAAGAATGCCTTTACAAACTCAGAATCTGATATTTCTCCCTTCACCAAATCTACCATACTTTTCTTCATACATATCAATCCCAACTTGTTCTGCATGTTCCATTGAGTATACTTATCTTTAGTCTCCTTGCTTGCATTGGGAGGTGGAATTTCAAGTGGATCCTCTCTCAGAACATGATCATAGTCCAGAACTCCCAAATTGAGTTCAATGTCACCCTTCAATTTCTTAAAATTTGATCCATTAAGCAACTCAATCTGATTGATGCCTAAAGGAAAATTCATGACTGTAGTGAAATTTTCTCAAGTTTGTCAATGAATGTCCCAATGTACTATTTTAAAATTAAAACAACACTTTGATGTACATAGTACATATTAATTGACAAATGAATATGTGTTAAGTTCAAGATTGTGTATCATTTGTGATATACTACACTCTAATAACACCAGATGTTCACTCTCAAGCATATATGTTCATTCAAAAAACTAAATGTCTGAATATGATTTTTTTGGAAATACGAATTCAGATTTAAATTTTAAGTTTTATATATCTGTGTTTTCTATCTTATGATACTAATCATATATATACTAAGTCATTTTGACAGCATGAAATACGTATGCGAAACATATCTGAGAAAACTATCACTGCAGTGTATATATAATCTGTTGTCATGGCTACTTTGGTAGCATTAAGAATACCATAGAAATATACTAATCTTAAACTTAAATTGGATTAATTTTAACAAATTTCATGTAAATTATTTGATGCATTATATGATGATAGTTTAAGGAATCACATAAAACTCAAGAATTGTAAAATTCAAAAAACTGCATATACATATAAAAACTACCGATTGCAGTTATTTAAATTGCAATGATTTAGATTATAGTAATTTAAACTAATCGACATCAATTTGAGCCTAGGTTTCTCTGATACCAATTGTTAGATTCATTATATGAATTAGACTGCATACTTGATAACTATGTCAAATGAAAATCGATAAGTACTACTGCAATGGAATTGAAAAACTATAAACACTATGAAAAATCTACTGCAATGTGTATAGAGTTTAGAGATACTATCGGGAAGATGCTCCTTGAGCCAGTTGACCTTCTCCTAGATCCACTCTTAAGATTCGCAATATGCTGATTGGACAACATGAAGAGAGAAAACGTTGTGTTCTAGCAGAGATTGTTTATAGCTTGTATTATCTATTAATACTGACATGAGACATTTTATTGAGTCTCCTTCCATCAAAGAAATCACAACACCTGTCTGACATCTGTCTTTATGGATTAAACTTAATAACTGTATTATTTGAATTTGAAATTCAGAACAGATTACACGATTCAATCTGTTTAATCGTCTGACCAATTGTATTGCTTCCACTGCAGTGTATCAATAAAGCTTTAAAACAACAAGTACATGAGCTTATTTATCAAACGTATTATCTGATTCATTTAAACTAACAAACTTTGAATCAGTGTGTCTACTATTGATGAATAAACAAACTCTCATTAGATTTGCAGCCGTTATTGGTCCAAAGAAGTACTAATTTAATAGGTTAGAGCAAAAAAAACTTTGTTTCGAGAAAATAGAGCAAAACTCCATTAAGTTCAAATAACAAAGCCTGAAGTGTTGAATCCTCCACTGATGTTCAAATTACAAAACTACAAAGTGGTCCATGTCAGACCTTGTACTGCAATACATATATTTTTTTTGATACAAAAGGAAAATATACAACTAAAAACTAAAACCTCTAGAACATCCTATACCATGTTGATCAAATAAAAGAGCATGACTAGCACAGCTTGGAACACCATGGTCCCAAATATGGGGGTTGTCTGCAATGTGACCCTTCTTAGCAAATTTATCAGCAACAAAGTTTGCTTCTCTGAAGACATGAGTAAAAGTTGTGCACTCAAACTTGACAGCAAAATTTTTTGTCTTTAATAGTTGTCTTTAGCTTCCAGGAAATTGAACACTTTCCGATGATGCAGTTTATGATGAATTGAGAGTCTCATTCTATCATAATTTTCTGGAGGTTCATTCTTTTTGCTTGGATGACACTATCACGAAGAGCAAGAGCTTCGGTAACTGGAACAGTTTTTCTTCCCAAATCTCCTAGTGCCAGACAAACTGCATTCCCAACTCCTGGGTTTGTCACAGAACCATAAAAAAATTTAGCTTGAAATTGTAAAGTGGGGGAGGCTTCCAAATGATGGTAGGCGGGACACAACTTTTCTTGACTGAATCAGGATTATGCTTCATATAGGAATTAAAGATGACAACAAATGAGGAGACAATGACTTGAGAAGATATTTTTTTCATTCTTGAAGATAATATTATTTTTTGCTTTCCAAACCTGCCAAAAAATTGTTAATTTTTTTTGACCACTGCAATACATAATTGAAGTGATGCAGCTATTATTTTGTCCACGGTTAAAAATAAAATAAAAAACGCTTTTAGATCAAACTATAGCTCAACGTTAAAACTATAAATGATGGCATTCGACAATCAATAATAGATCATACTGATATCGATTCTTAGCTAAAATCTTCATTATTGGAAAGTGACATTATTCATTGATGTGGTTTAACTAAATCAACCAAATGTACATCTTTACTCTTTTATGCTCTGATTTTAGCCTTTATTCATTTAAACTATTTTCTTCTTACCTTGCGTAATTCAGATATATTTATTGAGCAAATGATAGCAAATGCAATTGAAGCTAAAAATAGTAAAAGAGGAAATCAAAACCTTGAGCTATAAATAGGAAGTTTACTATATGTGCACTCCTACAAATCCTTTAACACACAGTTAGTGGGCCCCCACTCACAATCTACAAGGGGAAGATCCAAATCCAAACTTCCAAGGTTCTCTCCAAGGAAACGATAATAAACATGGTTAAAACACATCTGAGATCATTCTTTATCCTCGAACATTGTAATGGTCCTCTAACAAAAAATAAATAAAATTCCAAAAGCCTCAGAAATTCAAAACACAAACAAAAGCAAAGACATATTAATTCATTTTTAATTTTTGGAAAAAGTTTCAGTGCCCTTTTGCTCACTAAATTTGCCTCCTTTAAATGGAAAGAAAAAAAAAAGTTTCCATCTTTGGTTTTTAATTATCCGACCTCATACTCTCCTCACACACGCGCGCGCGCACACACCACTCTCTCTCTCTCTCTGGCTTTTCTCTCTCTCCCAATCGCTCCTATAGGTTTGATCGCCAGAACCACAGCCACCGCCGCCCGATCACGTGGCCGCCGGCATTCCGGCGATCGGTCTCAGATGACTCTCCATTCGGATCCACCACCACCCCCAACGTCGTCTCCTGCCCTAATTTCACGGTACATTTCCTCTTCTTCATTTCTCATTTTCCTTGTCTAAAACAACAACCCATCGATCATTTATTTCACCAAATCCACCATCAATAAAAATCGCTCCTTTTATTGTTTATTTGAAACCCAATTCCCCCTGCATGCTGAATCTCTCGATTCCCGCATCGTTCGATTCGAATTTGATCCCAAATTCTAGGGTTAGTTTGAGGTTCAGTATTGTACTTCCAAATCAACAATGTTCAAGAAAATCATCAAAGGAAACAAGAAGACCCCAAAATCGGATTCTCATGATCCTTCATCCTACGGCTACGGCCAGCCCGCTTCCAGAAACTCCGGGCCAGCCAATGTCGTCGTCAACCACGCCTCCCGGGCCGGCCCAGCTGCCTCCGGGGGGCCCAATTCAACCGGGCCCACCGCCGCAGTGCTGCCTCCTTCTAGCACCATTGAGCCACTCCCATTGTTCAGGGACGTTCAGGTTTCCGAGCGGCAGACCCTGTTTTTGAGGAAGCTCCAGGTCTGCTGCTTCAGCTTTGATTTTTCGGACACGCTGAAGTCGCCGAGGGAGAAGGAGATTAAGCGCCAGACTCTGTTGGAGCTGGTGGATTTCATACAATCTGGGTCAGGGAAGATCACGGAGAATTGTCAGGAGGAAATGATCAAGATGGTTTCGGTGAATATATTCCGGTGCCTGCCTCCTGCATCTCACGAAAACACGGGGCAGGAGAATGCGGATCCCGAGGAGGAGGAGATGTATTTGGAGCCGGCCTGGCCACATTTGCAGCTGGTTTACGAGCTTCTGCTTAGATACATTGTGTCTTCTGATACTGATACCAAGGTGGCCAAGAGGTACATTGATCACTCGTTTGTGCTGAAGCTGCTTGATTTGTTTGATTCAGAGGATCCACGTGAGCGGGAGTATTTGAAGAACATACTTCACCGTATATATGGGAAGTTCATGGTGCACCGCCCTTTCATCAGGAAAGCTATTAATAACATATTCTATCGGTTTATTTATGAGACGGAGCGGCACAGTGGGGTTGCTGAGCTTTTGGAGATACTCGGGAGTATAATTAATGGGTTTGCACTTCCAATGAAGGAGGAGCATAAGCTGTTTCTGGTTCGAGCTCTTATTCCACTGCATAAGCCTAAGCCTATTACAGTGTATCACCAGCAGCTGTCCTATTGCATTACTCAGTTTGTTGAAAAGGATTACAAGCTGGCGGATACGGTTATAAGGGGTTTGTTGAAGTACTGGCCGGTGACCAACTGCGCAAAGGAAGTTCTTTTCCTTGGAGAACTTGAAGAAGTTCTGGAGGCAACACAAGCTGCAGAATTTCAACGATGCATGGTTCCACTTTTCAGGCAGATCGCCCGCTGTCTCAACAGTTCTCATTTTCAGGTTTGCATATATCTCTACATATTACTGGGTTACTTTATTTAGTCTCTGGAGCTGTGATGTTGCAGTCGTAGAATACATTCTTTAACTTGTAGTTTAGGGAAATGGTTTGAAATGATTTTTGTCACTGTTTTCTGAATCTAACATGCTGGTAATCTTCTTTCTGTGCTTGACCAAATTCTTTTCCGATTTGTTCTCACTTGATTCGTCGTACTATGTTCTGCTTCATTTGTACTCGTGATTAATACGTGGAACTACATGTCAAAGCTGCCAATATAACTGATAATATCTCATAAAAAGTCTATTATAAATAGTAAATATCTTGCTGTAACTCAGTATGCTTTACGGAAAGCTTCCTATTAGAATTTTGTTACAACCAATTCTGTATTTTCACTCACCCTTCTCTCTTGCTCTTGTTTCAAGAGGATATAATGTACGTCAGTTTGTTTTAGTTTCCTAATTTCACTTAGTCATGTGTAATGCTGCTGTTCTATTACATTGGAGAGTAAATATGTGTTTACCTTATTTCCCTCTCCACGGGGAAAGCATCTGTCTTGATTATTTTGTTGTCTTTTCTGTCTCTGTGGCTACTGCTGTTAGTTTTCTGCTGTCCATCTTAACTAAAAAGAGTAGACATGTAAATGATCTAACACAGCCATTAGTAGTAAAACTATAGTCATCTGACATTTCTTATGTGTAGCTCATCATTTTTTATAATTGTTTTTAAACTTTTTTTTTTGTTATTAAAAAATAAGTAGATAGCTTAGAAGTCCTTTTTCTTTTTTAGCTTAAAAAACAGTGAGGATTTATGTTTGTAGGAGTTTGAAGATGGGAGGAGAGAAGCGGCTTTCATGGTATTGTTGTACACTGTCATAAAAAAAATGCATTCGTAAACCTTAAAAATGTTAATTTATCTAAAATATATATCAAATAAACAGATAGATTGAATAACATGGGTGAAATGCAGCCGTAAGTGGTAGTCTCATAAAAAAGAAGTAATAACCTCTAGAAGTAAAAAAAAGTAATAAGCGGTAGTCTCATAAAAAGAAGTAATAACCTTTAGAAGTAATAACCTCTAGAAGTGAAAAGAAGTAATAAGCGGTAGTCTCATAAAAAAGAAGTAATAACCTCTAGAGATGTCTAGAGGCCATATCATTAATAGACATTATATTGATGTGCGAGAAGATCTAGTTAGATGTTTATCACACAGGCATAGTGCAGAGTGTTTTGTGGGGAAAACCCACATGTCAGTACACTATGGGTGGGAAGTAGAAGTAGCCCTCGTGGTGAAACTGTTAGTGGGGGTGGGGGGCATGTCAAGAGTGTTTGGTAGATGTTAATTTGGACGAAGCAATGACAGGGTGAACCATTTTTTGGAATTTTTTACAATTTCAGTTTAATGGTTTTCAAAACACGTTTATGGGAATACTTGATGTGGTTGACATTATTGCTAAATAGCATTCCTCCCTTTGAGCTTCCTTATCTGAAAGCATTCCTGATTTAGAAGTCTGTTCGTTTTATCATTTATGATTTTGTGAAAGGATTGGCACCTAACTTTACACTTTATCGTGTTAGTATGTAATACTAATGAAATAGCTGAAATGCTGAATGACTGTAACTGTTAGATTATTGGGATGGGTTTGACGGTGTCTGACTATTTCATTGTATGCATTTTTAGTTATTGATCTCAAGTCATTGTATCGCCCAAATGCTGTCTAATTTTTCCAAATAACAATTGGCGGGAGTCTTTTTTCAACCTTTTTTCCATCCAGCCATAAATTGTTTATTTGCTCTCTTGGTACCCTGCTTGGTATGTTGCAATATTTTGATGTTCTGTTAAATCTGAATCAAAAGGCTCAAGGATTTGGATCCTGTGATGGATTTGTGCTATAGTGTTAAGAAATGGGAATATATGTGTCAAATATTTTGTGCTATTTTTGATAGTCTTCTTCTGTCAAACTTTTAGAAGTTGTATTTGGCTTAAAAATATTGTTTTTGTTTTTAAATATTGCTTGGTCGTATTTGTAATGCAGGTTGCAGAAAGAGCACTCTTTTTGTGGAACAACGAACACATTGTGAGCTTAATTGCTCAGAACCGGAATGTTATATTACCAATTATTTTTGAGGCATTGGAGAACAATATCCAAACTCACTGGAACCAAGCAGTTCATGGGCTGACCGTCAATGTTCGAAAAATGTTTTTGGAAATGGATGCCGATCTGTTTGAAGAGTGCCAAAGGCAGCTTGCGGAGAGAGAGGTGAGGGCCAGAGAAGTGGAAGAACAGCGGGAGATGACATGGAAGAAACTGGCAGATGCAGCCGGAGAGGTTATGATTACAGCCTAAATGGTCGACCAAGGGATTCCATGTACCCAGCGGCACTGGAAATTGAATGGAAGGGATATGACAAGAAGTCTGCTCCGCCTCTCATTTTAGTGGTATTCTTTTTTACTTTTTTTTTTTTTGCTTTTTAATTTTTGATCTCGATTCCAGTCATTCGAGGTGTCAGAAGAAGCGGTGATAAATGTAATTTAAGGCTGTATGGAATTCGTTAGCAACAATGCTGCAGATTAAGAATGATTTGTGAAATATATTATGTATTCTCCCCCTTCATTTTATTGATCATGGTAACAAGAACGGATCATTCATCTCTAATTGAAAAATCACCACTCAATCTGTTTGTACGATTGAAGAAGAACTCTATCTCTATAGATCTCTCCGAATCTCTGTTCTCTTCTCTTTCTCTCTCTTTTCTGCTATCTTGTTTTCTTATGTTATAGAATATGAATGGTAGTTGCTGCGATACATAGCTACGTACCAGCTAATGATCTAAACTAACTCAATACATGATTGATCAGGACCATGAACGTGTTATAACGTATGAACGGAAAACAAACAGAGAGAGAGAGAGAGCTGTAGAAGAGATATATATTTTTTATTTCTTCATTTTTTTGATTTCCCCTGCACTTCGGGCATTGAAGCTTTCGCCTTGTACTTCCACTAACTGATAAGAATCATCAAGTTTAACTTCTGCTGTTGTAACTCTTCACGGATTATTAGATTTTCTTTTGCCAGTAGAGCTTCTGGTCTTGGAAGAGAAGCCCAAACCCAGCCCACAATAGGCCCGGTCCATCGGGCCGTGGGCCGAACTTAGGCTTAGTGTCTCAAGCCAGGTTCGGTCCGTAAAAAGTCCGTCCAGTCCGGCTCGAAAGCGCGTATTCTATAATTCTTATATGGATTATAATTTATACTTATATAAAAAAATTACAATAAGATAAGGAAACAAGTTACGGCCTTACTGAATAAATTCTTAGTTTGATAGTTGGATTTGTTCTTAGATTCTTATTTTGTTATTTGATTTTAATGAATAAATTTAGTTTTGTTGAAGGACAAATGAGATACGCAAGTAGATAGATCTGAAACTGTAGTTTATTCATTGATAGATGACCTTTAAATAGGCATTACGATACAATAAATCTTCCAATAAATCAGGGATTGAGAGAATCTCTATATCTACTCTAATTAGGATAAGACACGCACCGGGATACTAGGAACATTACTCCCTTAAATACTTCCCATTGTGTCGCGATTATAATGTATGATGCATAACTTGTTGTCTCACTAAAAACCTTGTCAAGCAAACAAAAACCTCTTGAGTAAAACAAAAGCTTGGTCGAAGGAAAAAAGAGTACAACACATCAACTACAAAAGTGATCACATGTGATGTAGACCCCCCCCCCCTAATGTCTATAAAATGAACTCCCCCTGATCAGTAACTCAATCTTGGAGTTTAGACATTCTTCGCATACCAATGCGTCTTATATGCTTAGCTAATGTAGATTTAGGCAGTGATTTGGTAAACAAGTCTGCAACATTATCTGCCGAACAAACCTGATTCACATGAATGTTCAATAGCTGTTATTGTTGCTGATTGAAGAAAAACTTTGGCGATATGTGATTGGTATGATCACCCTTTATGTATCCCAACTTCATTTGTTCAATGCAAGCTGCATTGTCTTCAAATATACAAGTTTGTGCTGTAGTAGTGGAAGGTAATCCACTAGTGCATCGAATGTGGTGTATGATTGACCTAAGTCAAACACACTCCTTAACCGCTTCATATAAAACAATGATCTCAGAATGATTCGAGGAAGTAGCAACCAGGGTCTGCTTTGTTGATCTCCAAGAAATTGTTGTGTTCCCCATGGTAAACACATAACCGATTTGGGGACGTCCTTTGTGTGGGTCAGGGAGATATCGAACATCAGCAAAACCAACCAAGACATTATAAGGTGTCTCTGAGTAGGGGATTGCATTGAATGGATGAACAATGCGTACAGGTCCGACAGCCGGACCTGTCTTCGACGAGTTGGGCAATTCCTTCGACGGGTCGAAGGTATGACTTTGGTCTGTCCAGGGTGCAACACTCGATGGGTTGAGAGCCCTGGTATCAGCATGTTGCGATTCAACCATCATTTTTTTATGGGAATTTCATGCTTCTCTCTGTATTCTTTGTAGGAAAAGAACAATCTTAAGTCTATAGAACTTTTCAAGTACCTGAAGATGTGTTTTATAATATTCCAATAACGTTGTGTAGACGTATAATTTAACCGAGCTAATAAGTTCAAAGAGAATGCAATGTCTGGTCTTGTGCATTGAGCTAAATACAACAAAGCTCCAATAGCACTAAGGTATGATATCTCAGCTCCTAATAGTTCTTCATCATTATCTTTCAGATGGTACGTATCCTTATTGGGTTTCAGACTGCGTACGACCATTGGTATGCTAAGAGGGTGTGCTTTGTCCATGTTAAATCGCCTAAGCATCTTTTGGTCATAAGTAGACTGGTGAGTGAGTATTCCACAAACTCGATGTTCTAATTCCAAACCATGAAAAAATCGAGTCTTACCAAGGTCTTTCATATTAAACTCAGATTTCAAGTAGCTAACCGTCTTATTGATTTCATCAAGAGACCCAATGATATTCATATCATCAACATAGACCGCTACAATGGCAAATCCTGAACTTGTTCTCTTAGTGAACACACATGGGCGTAAATCATTGTTCTTGTATATCTTCCCAATCAAGTAGTCACTTAGGCGTGTGTACCACATCCTACCGGATTGTTTTAATCCATACAGTGCGTTCAATCTAATCACATGAACACTCTGTGGTGTAGAGTTACTTGAATTAGGTATGACCACACCTTCTGGCACTTTCATGTATATCTCAGAATCAAGGTTTTCATAGAGATATGCAATCACCACATCCATCAGTTGCATGAGTTTTTTGGACACTACCAAATTGACAAGGTAGCGAAAAGTAATGATGTCCATAGCCGAAGAGTATGTCTCCTCATAATCAATGCTAGGACGTTGAGAGAATCCTTGCACCACAAGTCTAGCTTTATACCGCATGTGTTCATTCTTCTCATTACACTTTCGAACAAAGACCTATTTATGTCCAACCAGCTTCACATTTGGTGGGCATAGCACTACTAGACCAAATACTTGCCTTTTCTTTAGAGAGTCTAGATTGGCTTGCATTGCTTCTTTTCATTTCGGCCAATCCGCTCTCCACTGACATTCAACAAACAAGTGAGGTTCCACTTCATCGTCATCAATGATATCCTGAAGGATGTTCTATCCATTACAATGCATGCATCATTGTATTTTAGTGAGATTTCACCATTTTTTGACATCACATATGGATCTGAAGCGTCCTTCAGAGATGCTATTTGTGATTCTAGGACATAATTGTAAACAGAAACAATCTCATGTGTGAGATTCACAATGTTGATGATGAAATGATCATTTTGTGCCTGGATGACCTGCCTTTTTCGCCGGTAGCTCATCCTTGGATTTTCTTGGTCTCTTCCTCTTCTTGGTGGGAGCCGAGGCTGATTCTACTCCATCCATATGAGTAAGAGGCACTTTACTCTGCCTTGGAGTTGCTTTAAGCTTCCCCTTAGGGACTTCCAACCTTGCAAGAATATTTGCAGCAGGAATGCGTGATCTCATCACTTTAGCAATATCAGTGAAGGAGTCAGGCACTGAGTCTGCTACCTTCTAAAGATCAAGTATACACCGCACTTTAATCTCACTTTGAGATATACGTGGATCTTCTTGAAAAATAGTGAGAGGAGATTTTCACATCAATTCATGACGTTTAACCTTGTAGTTTAGAGATCTCCTATCGAAGGTTCTAAATAACAGATAATTGACAGAGATTTATAACCAACATATAAGCCTAATAGATGTTGATGACCCATTTTAGTGCACTTTGGTGGCACAATTGGTACATACACTGCACAACCAAATATGCTTAGAAAATAAATGTCAGGCTCGTATCTAGTTACCAACTGGTGTGCACTGAATGGTTGGCGTGCTACAGATCTCAAGCGAAGAAGCATTGCTGCATATAATACTACATATCCCTAAGCAGATACTGACAAATTGGTATGCAAAACTATTGCTCTGGCCACAAGCTGTAACCGCTTGGTTTGTACCTCTGCTAAACCGTTCTGAGAATGAATATGAGGGAGGAGATGTTCAACGTATATCCTAATCAACATACAATACTCATTAAAAGTCTTTGATATGAATTCTCCTGCATTATCCAATCGAATTGGCGTGATTGGATTATCCAGGTGGTGAGCCCGAAGCTTAATAATTTGTGCAAGGAGTTTTGCAAATGCAGCATTCCTTGTGGATAGCAAAGCAACGTGTGACCATCGCGTTGATGCATCTACCAAAACTAAAAAATATTTAAATGGTCTGCATTTCGGTTTGATAGATCCACAAATCTCTCCATGGATTCTCGGTAAGAATGGTATGTTTTCAGCATTATCAACCGCAAAGGAAGGTCTAGCCTGTAATTTTGCCAATAAGCAAGCTTTGTAAAATGAGCGATGTACATCAGAGATTGTCATAAAGGAATCTTGTGGAATAATACTAGGTGTTGAGACCGTATGAAGATTGTTAGTCTCATCCACTCCATCAAATCCGATGGTTTTGGGGATTTCCACATGCTTCTTGGCTTTGAAAAATGGATGACCATGAGAATTGTTCAATATTTTGATCATCATGTCACGACCTGGGTCCCAGTCGAAAATGCCAAAGCTTGTATGAGGTCGTGTCACACACAGTAGCCAGTGTGACAACGTACATTGGATTTAATGATCCGAACTGTAGTAAGATATAATCCACTACGAATTGCCCCTAACTTCTCTAATGTGTGATTTCTACCGCACTCTTCTGAAGTTATTCATAAGAATTTTTTTTTATATTCTCACTATGAGTTTCCAAGTGTAAACCATTAGCTCTAATGTCCTAAAAACTTAGCAAAGTTTGGTTGGCTTTAAGCGCGTACAATGCATCAGTGATATGAATTTTAGTTCCATGTGGTATAGCAAAAATTGTGCTGAACCACGCCCTTGTATAACCGGCATAGAACAATCATGATTGTCACTGATAATCTATATGACACAAGATCAATAAATAATTGCTTATTTCGCAGTATAGTATGAGTAGTACCACTATCTGCTAGACACTCGATCTCGCCTTCAAACATCTACAAAAGAATTTGAGTTGAATTAGTTTTCAAGACTTATTGGCCACTTTAAGTAAATACTTCAAGATTTACCAAAAGGTTGTGACCCTTAAAGAGTACTGATATGACATAAGCAAACTGATGTAAGTCGAGAAAAAAATACTCGATGGGTCGAAGGAACCCAAAATAAAATTTGATTTTCCGATAACTATTTCATCGATGGGTCGAGGATGATTTTTGACGGGTCGAAAGTTGGAAAATTTTGTCACAGAGGAAAACATTTGACGGGTCAAGGAGTACTATTGACGAGTCTAACAAAACCTAAAACCAATATTGATTTTCCGATATCTTTTTCGATGGGTCGATCAGAAAATTCGAAGGGTCAAGTTTGTGACAGGTCAGAGATAGAAGAGTGCATTCGACGATTTGAGGGAACCATCGACGAGTCGAGAAATGCAAAACCGTTCCAGAGTGATACCATTGAAGGGTCGAGGAAATTTTCTGATGGGTCGAAAATCTCTAGGATCAAAGCATCCTTTCTTTTGTCTCGTTATTGTGATACTTTGGTGTTATAATTCCATAGGCTTTTGTAGAATTTGAACCTCGTAAGCAATGTGTATGAATATAACCATTCTTAATACTTTCAAATACCGAAAGACAGAACTTTTATTGCTTTGTCAACATCAAAACTTACATGAAAAAGATTTGTCTTATTTAATAACCATGACTAAAAATAAAGTCAAATACAATGCTAAACTTGATTACATGGTAGAGATATCATCTAAGCAAAATATGTAGTTGTTAAGTTTACATTGAGGATATCTTCTACAACTAGATTGGCTTCTCCGCCATCTTCCATCTGTTCATCTACAGTGTAGTTGGTCTCATGAGCCTAGTAATGCTTGCATCTCTTGTATGTATTTTGGATATCATTAGGTGCACCACACTGCTTGTGCATATGCTTACTCGATCCATACTTATAGCAAGAATCTAAGCTAGACTTTGAAGGAGCAGACCTTGAAGAGTTTCCATTGTTCCTGGAACCAGAATTTGATGAATTCTTGTTGTTTGAGTTGTCTTGACGAGTCTAAGTCAATTTTTGATTGTTTTCTCCTCTTCCACGACCTCTACCACTTCATCCTCTACCACCATGAGTTTGATAAGGTTTCGAACGATTGTTCTGCTTATCCTTTCGTGCATTTCCCATATGATGAGCCTCACAGACTTTCTTTGTACCGGCTGGCCTAGCATTATTGTGGAGAAGAATATCCTGATTCTGTTCTTTCTTGGCTAGCACACTCATAAGATCACTGAATAATCTCAAACTCCCTTGTTCATAATCTATCTGATATTGGTGAGCAAGTGTATCTATGGAGGTAGGAAAGGTAGTCAATGACTTTTAAACCATAGCCTTGTCATTCTTTTCAACGCCACAAATGGCTAGCTCAGACAATAACTCTAACATATCCTGATAAAAAATATTTATTTTTGGGTAATCCAATAACCGGATTTGATCCCATTTTTCAAGTAGTTAGGAAGTTGTACATCATGCACGTTGTTAAACCGTTCTTGCAATGTCACCCAAATATCCGGGGTCATCCTTTAGCAAGTATTGCTTCCTTAAAGCAGGATGAATATCTCCGGAGAAACATTAGAGCTTGAGCTTTACGGGTTCTAGTGTCGTCATCGGCTTGAGTATCTAATGGTAGTGGTTTGATTGTATCAGTGAGTCTCTTACCGATGAGAGTATTCCTCACATCTGAGACCCACCTGTGGTACTCTGCTCGTTGAAGATCAAGGATGCCAAATACTGGCCTCGCTGCCTTAGTTATCTCGAGGGTGTTATGCTCAGAATGAAGACTTCACTGGGATCGAAGTTTGAAGAGAAAATGCAAAATTTCCAGTGATATGGTGAAATTCCGGCGATGGTAGGATTGCTCCGGCGATAGTGCTCCGGTGATGATGATCGACGACAATGTAGAATTTCCATCAAGGGGGAGGCCGGCGATGGAGCTTGTAGTGTTTAAGGGTTAGGTTTTTTTTTTTCCGGGTTTTGGTTGACTATCAACTCAAGAGCTGCTGATAACGTGTTGAAGGATAAATGAGATACGCAAGTAGGTAGATCTGAAACTGTACTTTATTTATTGATAGACGACCTTTAAATATGCATTACAATCTGATATAATAAATCTCCCAGTAAATGAAGGATTGAGAGAATCTCTATATCTACTCTAATTAGGATAAGACACACACCGGGATACCAGAAAGATTATTCCCTTAAACAAGTTTTATATAAAGAAAATCTTTATTCATTGTTTTGAAAAGGCTATATGGTTTTTGAGTTGATGTTTGGGTACTGATTTAAGAGCATCCCCAATAGTATAGTCTTATTTTCTAGTCAAATTTATCAGAAAGCTAAATATAACTACCATATTTTTAACTTTTGCTCCAATAGTTTAAGATATTTTCTAAGTCAAATTGAGATAAAGCATTATGAAGAGAGAAAAATATTGGAGGAAAAAGTTTAACTATTAGTTATTTTTCTATCCATTCTTGGCAAATTTAATAAAGAATTTAACAAAAAGTTATATTTGACTTTAGTATAAGGTATCTATTAGAGTGAGAAAACACTATAAATTAATCAAATTTTTCACTTTTTTTTGCGAACTAGTGAGTTTGATTTGTTTTTTATGTAGCAAACAATTAAGTCCGGTCCAAAAATTATAGAGATATCCAGCTCGGCCCGGCCTGAAGCCCCCGCAAGGCCTGACCCATAGAAGCCCACCCGGCCTGTTGACGACCCCTAATTTAATGAAAGAATTTAGGCCTACCCAAAATTTACTAATTTCAATGAAAATGTACTAGTTTTGTATTCAAGAGAAAAAAAATGTACTTCCTCCAAAATTATCGGTAGTGGTGCTACTTTCAAGATGTTGGAAAATAGATTATTATGAATATTCTTTTGTAATTAGAATTAAAGTTGTATAGATGTGATATGAATGTAAATATCCATTCCTATTAGGAAACTAATCGTACATCTTTATTAACCCCAAATTAGGATGAATGAAATCATTGAATTCTCCCTAAAATAATTTTATACTTGGTATTAGAGGGGGTTCCTCTCCAATCACGTCCCGAGCCCGATGGGTTCGAATTGAAATCTAGACCAAATTAAATTGGTTTCAGCTAAATGAATGAATTGGACATTCGAAAAGATGCGTTGGCTCCTGAATGTACTTCCACGTGCTAACCTAGAGTTAGATTGCACGTGCGGGGGTTGTTGGATTGGAGATCCCACATTGGAAAAGAGGCAAGTTGAAAACAACTTATAAGTGAATGGACCAAACCCAATATTAATCGAGACCTTTTAGATAAAACTCAACACCTTAAATGTGGTTCAAGTTGGGACAATATCGGTTATATTGGGGGTCTACGTGCTATGCTTGTCGCTAATCCAACTTGGTATCAGAGTAATCTATTAGAAAAGAAGTTGGACCTTGAACAAACATATGCCTATGTTCGACGCTTGCACAACAATTAAACCACCCTCATTGCACCTCCCTCTGCGTGATGTGTCTGTCATGGTTGTCTCCTCTCCTGCAACAGTCAACGCTGCTCAGTCCTAGCATCACCAAGGTCCTCCATCTAGCTTTTCTAATCCTTCTCATTCTGGTGGAAAGCCTCCTGCTAATAACCCGCACTTCACATGTACTCATTGTAAGGAGATTGGTTATACAAAGGAACAATGTTATGCACATGTTGGATACCATGATGGTGGGATTTTACTAGAAGGTCTTGCAAAAACATCCCGAAAGTGGCTGTAACCACTGCTGAACCTTCTGCTCAACCATCTGCACTCATTGTTAAAACAGGTAACTGGGGTAAGACATCTTCTCTCACCACATTATTTGCGAATAGGTCTTGGATAATTGATATAGGTGCAACTGATCATATGAAAAATAATCCTAGTGTCGTTGATATCATTAAAACTTCTCCTGAACATGTTGTGTCTATTGCTGATGGTTCTCCTTCTCCTATTCTTGGTGAAGGATCTGTACAACTCTCTCATGAACTCACCCTTGATTCTGTTCTTGTTGTCCATTCTCTTGCTTATAACCTCTTATCTATTAGTCTGATCACTAGGGCCCTATCTTGCTCTGTAACGTTTTATCCTGATCTTTATTTTTTAGGAAATATTGACAAGGATGACTCTGGGTTATGGTGTTAGAAGTGAGAAGTTATACTATCTGGAGTTGACAAGCAGTGGACAACAGCAGATTAATCAAGCCAACAGTACCAGTAGCTTGAATAAAGCCAAGGAAGCAATGTGGTTATTGCATCGACGCTTAGGCCATTTGAATTTTGGATATCTTAAAAAATTGTAACCTCAGTTAGTTTCAGTTCTTGATAAATCTGATTTTAAGTGTGATGTATGTGAACTGGCCAAGAGCCATCATATTACATATTCCCTAAGTTTGAATAAAAGTTTTGCTCCCTTCATGAAAATTCATTCGGATGTTTGGGGTCCTACAAGCACTTCTTCTCGTTCTAGATTTCGTTACTTTGTGACTTTTATTGATGAATACACTAGAATGACTTGGGTCTCCTTGATGAAGTGTAAAAGTGAAGTATATGCAAGATTTGTTGATTTCCACAAGATGGTGGCAACTCAGTACCAACAACTAATTCGAGTCCTTTAATCTGGCAATAGTGGAGAGTATGTGAATGGAGACATGTCAACATATTTGGGTGTTCATGGGATTAGGCATCAAACTTCTATTGCCTATACTCCTCAACAAAATGGATTAACTGAAAGAAAGAATCGATAGTTGATAGATGTTTTTTGTGCTTCTCTATTTGGTATGAATTTCTCTACAAATCTATGGGGCGAAGCCTTATGTTCTGATGCATACTTAATCAATCGCACCCCTCTCGTGTGATTGAGTTCCAGAACCCGTATCAAAAGTTGCATGAACCGTTGAAAGTGTCATCTTTGCCAAATCTGGAACCAAGAGTCTTTGCGTGTACTGTGTATATTCACATCAACAAACAGTTGCGAGGGAAGCTTGACCCTTGTGCTTTGAAGTGTGTGTTTGTTAGATATGTTGAATTCCAAAAAGGTTACCGTTATTATGATCCAGTTCTGAACAAGATGCATGCGTCTATGGATGTTTCTTTCCGTGAATCTAACCCTTATTACTCCGGGGGAGCTTCAGAGTCTTCCCTTCAAAGGGAGAGACGTAGATGTGAAGGAAATCCTCTAAAACATACCATAATTTGAAGAAGTGGAGAACTTCGAAAGAAGGTTTGAAGCTGCTGAAAATTCAGTTGAAAACTCGAGAGCATCCTTCGATGGATCGAAGGAAACTCTCGATCCATCGAAGACTGGGGATGAGATGAACCAGGTAGCATTCTTTGATGGATCAAAGGAAGTTCTTGATCTATCGAAAACGACATAAGTACCAGACCAGGGAAGCTTCTTCGATGGATTGAAAGATTTTTTCGATAGATCGAATTTTGAAGCTGAAACACCACAAATTGAAGTCCAAACCTCTTCTGAAGACCCATCTTCTACTTCATCAACTAAAGAGTCTTCCCAGAATGTCTCTCCTGAGGTACGTATTGATACTACACTACCAGAAGAATCACTATACCCGACGAGTTGGTATCGTCGGTCTGTCAAATATTATCGTCGGGTATACCCTATAACCGACGACTCATCATCGGTTATAGTGTCGTCGGTAATGCACCGTCGGTGATAGTATAACCGACGATGAATTAGGTTTTTCGTTGGAAAAAAATAGACTAAAGGCAACGATACATTATCGTCGGGCATAGTTTAAAACTATAACCGACGACGTCATCGTCGGTTATAGTTTTCTCCATGGTCAAAATGGTTGACCGTGTAGAAAACTATAGCCGACGATGTTGACACATATCGTCGGTTATAGTTAATAATAATTAATTTTTTTTTGTAGGTTCTGGGTTTTATCCCAAAACCTGCATTCCCAAAAAATCACGCTATCTATATATTGTTCAAATTGAAAATCAACAACCATTGAAACTATAGTACGTAGTAAATAAATAAATTAATAAAAACCGAAATCGTTCAAATCTGTATACATATGCGTACGTAGTAAATAATAAAAAAAAACCGAAATTGTTCAAATCTACGGGGATCCTAAGTCTATGTGGTTAAACGGATCTTCATAAGTTGGTTGGTTCTGGTCTGGCTGAGGCTGAAGCTGCGGCTGAGGCTGAGGCTGTGGCTGTGGCGCACCAAAAATGGGCGGGGGAGCTATCTGTATTCCAGATGCATGCAACTGTGCATAACAGTGCTGCATCCATGTCCCCATCTGGTGCTGCTGTTCGGCCAACCGATTCTGCTCTGCGGCTCGCGCCTGCTCCATCTCCTTCATCCGACGGCATTGAGCTTCCATCTCAATCGCTTGCCTATGAAGCTGCTCCTGTAGCTCATTAGCCTTCGAAGATGATGATGATCTCGATCCGCGAGAGAATTCAGGTGTCTTCTTCAGTAGCCCTTGACCCCACTTTTCGGAACCCCTGCAGTAGAAAGTGTTCTTCCCTGGAGGGATCGCACTTGACATAATCCTGGCCCTGACGATCGGATCAGATCGATCAATCTGATCAATCGGGAGTTCCGCATCGGAGGTGTTGGGATAGAGATCTCTCGCCACTTGAGTCAACACCTCCGGAATCGCCTCCTGAACTCTCGCCTAATTGACAAAGAAAAATAAAATATTAATTAATGTAAACAATCTAAAAAAATAATAAATATGTTTATTTTGTTATAAGGACACTTACAGCATATTCGGGGGACTGCGGATACGTGTGCTGCATCGTATAGACAAGGGGATCCTCTTCTGGGTGGTTGGCCGCCTCCTCGATCCAACCCGAGTATGATTTGGAACCGGCATGATGATTTTTGGTGTTTTTTGCCCGGTTCCTTGTGTTGACTTCAGAAATAGCCTGCTCGATTAATCCAACATAAAAAAAATATTAGCCAAATAATTTGAGGGAAGTACGATAAAACAAAAATTTAATCGATCGTCGGGTTGCGTACCTTCAATTTCGGGTTGTTGAAGTGAACCATAAGCCATCGCCACTCGTATTCCCTATAACGAAACTCGCTAGGGGTACCCGAACGATCGTCGCCGTACTTTTTCCAATGCTTCTTCAGCTCGCCCTTCCACTCCTTATACCTATATTAATAAAATCAATTGTTAGTAACTTACAACATTGTATGAACATAATCAAAAGAAACGAAAAAATTGAAACAAATGAATCTAGTAACCTGCTCCCATGCACTTCATCTGCCCACGTGGGTCTAATGTCATTGTCCACGTGGAACCACCTTTGTAATGCATATATATATATATCAATAATCTTAAAAATTTATTTAGAAAATATACATAATGAATATACAATTCAACTCACCGACAACGCATTATGCAGCTCATATTTGACGGATTGCGGCACTGAATTCCAATCTGGCCACAACATTGGGACTCTATCCCGTATGAGGCTGCCCGCCATCCCTGCGTACCTTCAAGTGACCTTTCCCTCGATCACTTGCCCTCTATCCCCGGTCGGAATCATAACTTGGCCACCACCGCTAGCCTGAATGGCGTCGTCCAGTAACTTGCCGACGATAGGGCCTTTGGTTCTCTTTTGTTTGTCACCGGGCACGATCTCGCCTATCACATATATATGTAGACGATATCACTAAGTAAAAAGATATCACTAATTAATATTTACCTGATTCATCGGTGCGTTGTCCCGGAATCCTCACACTCCAGAGAGGTTCCGGGAAGGGTACATACGCGTATGCCTGGTCCGGGGTAATGAACCCTAACTGTCCTGGAACAGGCATCCCCGTGGAATCGACGAGAGGTATCGTCGGGATTTCCAACGGTAAGAATAGGGTAGACGGCGGGCATAGTCGCATCCTGGCCGAGGACTGAGTCAATCCACCAGCCTCCTTAGAAGAATGAGGAGTCTGGTGGGTGAATGGGGAAGGGTCCTCGCGATGAATCTCCGGCATTCGGACCGAGGATTGAGTCGCACTATCCGTTTCCAGCGTGCGACTGACCTCATAAGGCCTCATCGCGCCTGAGGATCGAGCAGGCTCGACCTGCTGCTGTTGAGGTTGTCCCTCACCTAGAAGTGTACGGTGCCGAGAGGTCTGCGGAAGACTGTAAGTGTTGCCGACGCTGGTGGATCCTGATGCGGACCGACTTCCGGTGCCCTCATCCCCTCATCCCCACGTCCCGATCTCCCTCTCCCTCTCGACCTCCCCCTCGAGCTCGACCCCCCTCGGGAAACACCGCAATTCAACCAATTCATCGTTGCTATAAAATTACAAAAATTCAAAATAATTCCTAATTCATCCAAAAATTCGAATTCGTAATCCAATAATTCCAAAAATGACCATGTATATATATAATCAACAATAATTCCAATAATTCCATAAAATCCACAATAATTCCAATATATATATATATAATCAGCAATAATTCCAATATTTCCATAAAATCCACAATAATTCCAATATATATATATAATCCAATATAATTCATCCAATATATGTATAATATATCCAATAATTCCAATATATAATTCCAAAAAAATCCACAATAATTCCAATATATCCAATAATTCCAATATATATATAATTCCAAAAAAATCCACAATAATTCCAATATATCCAATATATCCAATAATTCCAATATATATATAATTCCAAAAAAATCAACAATAATTCCAAAAATCCACAAAATTCAACAATAATCGAATATATATTCACACAATGCATCCAAACATCCACATTATCGATCAACAAACTAAACAACTTCAAATCTAACCTAAATAAAAAAAAATCGAAATTAGAGAATTAGGGATTTAGGGATTTCAAACCTGTTTTTAGGGCTTGAGGATCGATCGATCGATGGACTTTGGCTTCAGGACATCTTCCTTGCTCCCAACACACCGGAAAAGGAAGAAATCGAATCGGAGAGGAGGCGTTTCGTTTTGGGCAGTTTCATTTTGCCCAAAACGGCTGCTGTCCAGGATATAACCCGAGACTATAACCGACGATATTTACTATGAATATCGTCGACTATAACAAGCATGGCATGCATCTGGAACATCTCATTTTTGAACTTGTCATAAGTGGGATGACCATGCTCACTCAAGTACTTAAGCTCCTCAATCAAGGGTCTCAAATACACATCGAGACACTTTCCTGGATAACCCGGCCCTGGAATTATCATAGTGAGCATATTGTATTCTTTCTTCATGCACATCATAGTGAGCATATAATATTAAGTACGTACGTACCTATATATAATGAATCATCACGAACTCATTCTCGACAGTTTTCCACATCACCCAAAGATTTCAGAACATTTTCAGTTTTCGCGGGAGATTTTTTTTTGAATGACAGATCGAGCTGCTGCCCAGAATGGATCTGAAATAAGAAACTATAGCCGACGATACCAATAAATCGTCGGTTATAGTCTTAAAAATCGTCGGTATTTGTTGAAAACTATACCCGACGATTTTTCGGCGACTATATCCGACTACAATATTATCTAGTCGGTAAAAAAACTATAACCGACGAGAACCCCTGCCGTCGGTCGTTTTTTGGGAATCTCGTCGGGTATAAACATTCTTCTGGTAGTGCTAATGAATTGGGTAGCATAGAATTTCGTGTGCCTAGGAGGTCACAACGAGAAACAAAAGGGGTTCCAAAGAAACAATATGAACCATCAATAGAAGCTAAAACTAAATATTCTATTGCTAGCTTTGTATCTCACTATAGGTTGTCTAGATCACATGCATTTTTTGTTAATAAATTATCTACAGTATTTATTCCCAGTAATGTGCAAGATGCCTTAGCGGATTCAAAGTGGAAGCAAGCTATGAATGAAGAATTGGAAGCCCTACAAAAGAATGGAACGTGGGAGATTGTTCTTGTCCCACCTAGAAAGAAGACAGTTGGATGTAGATGGGTATATGCAGTAAAGATGAAGGTAGATGGAAACATAGATTGATATAAAGCTCGTCTAGTTATAAAAGGCTACATTCAGTGATATGGAGTAGATTATCAAGAGAAATTTGCCCCAGTACCAAAGATCATCACTATATGCATCCTCATAGCCTTAACAACTCGACATGACTGATCATTGCACCAATTTGATGTGAAAAATGCTTTCCTGAATGAAGATTTAGAAGAAGAGGTGTACATAGATATCCCTCTAGGTGTTAACTGTAAGCCATGTGACGTTGGGAAAGTTTGCAGATTGAAGAAGCCATTGTATGGATTGAAGCAATCTTCTAGAGCTCGGTTTGGGAGATATTTTGGATCCATGAAGAAGTTTGGATATCGATAGAGCAACTCTGATCATACCTGGTTCATTAAATACAAGGGTAAGATCACTGCTCTAATTATATATGTGATTGATATGGTTGTTTAGGTGGTGATCCAGCTGAGATGGAAGATTTGAAGAAGCAGTTATCCCAAGAATTTGAGATGAAGGATTTGGGTCTGTCGAAATATTTCTTGGGAATTGAAGTTGCAAGATCCAAGTTGGGAATCACCTAATCACACTGAAAGTATATGCTTGATCTTCTTGCAGAAACATGAAAGCTGGATTGTAAACTTGCTAATACTCCTATTGAGATGAATCACAAGTTGGAGTTGTGTCCGGGTCAAGTTCCAACAAACAAAGGCATGTACCAGAGGTTAGTAGGAAGATTGATCTATTTTTCACATACTAGGCTTGATATTACATATGTTGTAAGTGTTGTGAGTCAGTTCATGCATGATCCAAGTGAAGAACTTATGGATGTTGTGATGCGTATTCTTAGATATTTGAAGTCTGCACCTCTTAAAGGCCTACAATTTTTAAAGGATGGTGAGTTTGGAGTTACAGGTTATTCTGATGCAGATTGGGCAGGACATAAGACTAATAGGACGTACACTTCTCGTTATTTCACCTTTATTGGTGGGAGTTTAGTAACATGGTGCAGTAAGAAGGAAAATGTGATTGCCCATTCCAGTGCTGAAACTGAATATCGAGGAATGGCAAATGGAGTGCGTGAACTATTATGGATTCAGAATGTATTGAAGGAGCTAAGTTTCAAGCTCCATAAGGCCATGGATTTTCATTGTAACAATACTGCTGCAATTGAAATTGTTCATAATCCTGTAAAGCATGATCGGACCAAACATATGGAGATTGATCGACATTTCATCAGGGATCACCTTGATAAGAAGAATATATGTTTTCCTTTTGTAGCTTCTAAAGATGAATTGGCGGATGTACTCACAAAGGGGTTGTGACACTATGCATTTGCAGGATTGATTGACAAGTTGGGCATGATGGACATCTATACTCCAACTTGAGGGGGAGTGTTGGAAAGTAGATTATTATGAGTATTCTTTTGTAATTAGAATAAAAGTTTTATAGATGTGATATGAATGTAAATATCCTTTCCAATTGTACATCTTTATTAATCCCAAATTGGGATGAACGAAATCATTGAATTCTCTTTGAAACACTTTTCTACTCAAGAAACACACAAAATTAAAGAAACAAATCACAAAAATTGTTTTCATGTAATTTGAATCACTGGCCTACTTTTAGAGGTAATCTAGTGGTAACTACATGCCTACATTACAAAGTAGTGGTTCAGCGAGGTTATTGATTATCACAATAGCGAGTTACAACATATCAGCATTTCTTGCATTTTTACTTGCTAGCTTACTGGTAACGTCTTATTGATTATCACAATAGCAGTGCTAAACATATCAGCGGTTCTTGCATTTTTACTTGCTAGTTTGTTGGTAGAGTGATGGTTACTGATTTCCATATGGATTGAATTTTTTACCACTTTGTTTTAGTAGGAATCCTATACTTTTACTCTTTCAAACAGTGCTCACTATCTGCCTCTTTGTTTGTTTGGGCATCATCTGTTGTTAATTTTCGTGAGGATCCTTTTTTTCTGATAAAACCAAAATTTCGACCGTCTCATAAATTACAAAAAAGGGTAAATTATGTTATAAGGTCACTTACGTAAAGTTACTTACGTATGAGGTCACATAATATTTCTTTCCCAAATAAGGTCACCCGATTTAACAAAAAATCATTTTGTTCAATCTATTTACTTCTAATGGCATCATACATAAAGTCTACCTTTCTATGCTTTAGACCAAAATCAAACCATAAATTCCCAAAATCAAAATCGTGCCTTAGCAGAGCTTCGTCCCAAAATCAAATCGTGCCGTCTCTCTCCATCGTCCTCCTCTCTCCACCCCTCTCTCTCTCTCCGTCGCTCTCCTCCATCCGTCACTCTCCTCTCTCCGCCAAACTCGCTGCCGAACTAGTCTCCTCGTCGACTCAAAGCAATAGTGATACGACGCCGTTTGAGTGATAACCAGAGCTACTCTAGGGGCTGTTTTCCTCACAATTGCATCATCACTCACTCAATCTCCCATCACCACCTCTCCACGCTGTCGCCGCCGTCTCCCGACGGATTCTCTCTCTCTCTCTCTCTTCAGGTCCATCTCTTGTTCTCTCTCTCTCTCTCTCTCACACTCTCTCTCATCTGATTCTGTTTAACTCTAAGTTTCTCCCTTCATGTAGCTTTGAACAATGGCGCCTCTAGTAGTTACAAACCCTAGGCTCCGCAAAAAGCACCTCCCGAAGCCACAAACCGCACCACATATAGGTAAAGGATTTAGTGTGGTATGTAGTAGTATGTACTGTTGTCGGTATTAGTACGTAGAATTTATGTGAGTAGTATGTAGAACTGATGCGAATAGTATGTAGAATTGATGTGATTAGTATGTAGAATTGATGTGAGTAGTATGTAGTGTGTTTTGTAGTAGTATGTAGAATTAATGTGAGTAGTATGTAGTGTGTTCTGTAGTAGTATGTAGTTTGCTCTATAATAGTATGTAGAATTGATGCGAGTAGTATGTAGTGTGCTCTGTAGTAGTATGGTGATTGAGAAAGCTACGTACATCATTTTTGTTGAAGTGTTATGAATAACATAGAGAGCTCCTGGCTCCTGGCTCTGTTTATATACTAATAGGAAGAGAAGTCATCTTATGTTATCAATTCTGTGTCACGTGTGTTTTGGATCTTACACTGTTACAGCCATTCCCTCATTACCCTAATAGATAAGTATTTTATTTTATTTTATTTTTTATGAAGTACTTGCTTTGTGGCAAGTCTGAAGTGTACAAATTATATACTTGATCCCAAGTGATTAAGATTCTCAAGGATCTTCCATTCTAGAATACTATGTTTGCAGAGTTCCGAGGTTAAAGGTGCAGAGGAGACTAAGATATTAGTAGAGTTTAATGATATCTACAGTACTAAGTTTCACCTAGATGCTGATATCCAGCAAGTCATCACATGCTGCACTTGATTTAATTATTTGAGTAGTATATAGTGTGCTCTGTAGTAGTATGTAGAATTAATGTGAGTAGTATGTAGTTTGCTCTGTAGTAGTATGTAGAATTGATGTGAGTAGTATGTAGTTTGCTCTGTAGTAGTATGTAGTGTGCTTTGTAGTAGTATGTAGTTTGCTTTGTAGTAGTATGTAGAATTGATGTGAGTAGTATGTAGTGTGCTCTGTAGTAGTATGTAGAATTGATGTGAGTAATATGTAGTTTTCTCTGTAGTAGTATATAGTGTGGTCTGTAGTAATATGTAGTGTTTTGATGGTATATTTTATTGTTTTGCAAAGATGACAAAAATGGAAGAAGACAATGGTAAAAGGTGTCAAGAACAAGAAGAGGAACACTACCAGAATACATCTATTAGGAGACGGAATGTTTACACATCCGTTGCCTAATGGTTTGTTAGGCAACGAATATAAAACCTATCTATTTAGATTAAAAATCCATCTTCTAACATATCATGAGGCAACAGAATTATTTTTCGTCGATAATCTGTTGGCCAATAACGGCATTACAAGATGGATTTTGACCGTTGGCATTTTTTGTCGTCCAAGATACACCAACACGACGGTTTTTTAATTCCGTTGCCAATTCCATCTTCTAAAGGATTTTTTAGAAAACAGAAATAATTCTGTTGCCTGAGAGTTGGTTAATAGATGGAATTTATTCACTAGCCAACGGATAATTTCCGTTGGCTAAAATATATCTTCTTTAAGAGCCAGTAGCTTTTCCAGATCGAACTCTTATCTTCTCACAACCCTCCCAAACAACCTCTCCAGTGAACTTTCAATCTACAATGAAAAAGATTCGATCGAAGGTCCTAAATTAAACATTCCCGAAGCTTCATATATTGGTTAGTGTTTGTATTGATATACCAATATTTTTCTAAATATTTCTGTGTATTGTGAAGTTAACCGGAGATTGAATTCTGGCAATAGTTTTCTGGCGAAATTTGTCATAGGTAGCTATAATCGCGCTCTTGATTTATATGCTAGCTTTTGCATGAAATGGTAGATCAATTAGTAGTTATGTTGATAATTTATCGATTTATGGATATTTACATATAAATATTATTAATTAGTTTAATTTGGGTTATGCAATTTAGTAACTTTTGGGTGTGTGTGTGTGTGTATATATATATGTAAGAAGGATTCTTGATCGATAGGTGGCTAGATTATTATATATGTACATGATATGGATGAAAAATTATTAGGTAGCTTGATATGATTGATTATTGGTTCTAGCTGGCTTGATATATGAAGATTAAGGTTGTAAATTTGATTGGCCAAAAAATTTATTATTTTGCTCATTACAAGTTACGTACTTAAGTAGAATATGGACAAAAGCTGGTTAAGGTTGGAGAGAGGTGATCAAAGGTATTTACAAGGAATTTACGATTTTATGAGTTTTGCCATTCGACATGGTGGAGGAACACCTAATTTCAAGTGTCCGTGCAGAAGATGTTGTAACTCAGAGTATTATAAAGTTGCAGATATGTTCCAACACTTATCTCAATACAGTATGATGTGGGAGTACACCTCATGGACTGAACACGGTAAAGAACCAGAGTTTAATGCTCATACTGTGATGGCGAGATTCGTATCAGGGTATTAAGTTGGCTCATCCAGTAATATTGATGGATCTTCTCTAAACCCCGTTATGGAACTTCTGCACGATGCATTTCCGTCGTATAGTTCAAGTGAATAGGGGTTTTCCGAAGGCTATTACGATACTCCCAACCATGAGACTGTTCCGCCAACAGGTGACTTCATGGGATCCACTCATTACAACAAGTACAATAGACTTCTACTGGAAGCCCAGACACCTGTGCACCCACATGGTAAAGTGACTATTTTGAGTGCCATAATGGAGGAAATGAGGTATAAAGTGAAGCACAAATTGTTGAATGCATCGTTCGACGATGTCCAACGACACATTAGAAGGCTGCTTCTTAATGATCACAAACTTCCAGACAATTATTATAAGGTAAAAAAGATATTGAATGACTTTGACCTTTCTTCCATGAAAATCGACGTGTGCAAAAACAGTTGTGTCTTATTTTATAAGGAACACGCAGACCTCTAGCACTGTCCGGTTTGTAGCGAGTCGAGATTAAGGCTTAAGCGGAAGAATAAGAAGAAGAAAAATGTTCCATGGAAGGTTCTTCATCATTTGTCGTTGATTCCTATACTGGAGCGATTGTACATGTCTCCATACATGGCAGATGCAAGGAGGTGACATGATGAAAAGAGGTTGGATGACGGTGTGCTCGGACACCCCGTAGATGGGAAGGCTTTTAAATCTTTCAACATGACATTTACAGACTTCTCATCTGATGTTAGAAATGTGAGACTAGGACTTTCCACAGACGGGTTCAATCATTTTAATGAGGACCAATACAACACTTGGCCGGTTATTGTGATGCCGTACAACCTGCCTCTCTGGATGTCTATGTGAAAGGAGTTCCATTTCCTATGTGAAAGGAGTTCCATTTCCTTACTCTGTTAATTCTGGGTAAATATTCGCCTGAAAAGTGTTTTGATGTGTTTATGAGACCTTGGATTGATGAGTTGAAGGAGGTGTGGGAATTTGGGACAGCTACACTAAAGCGTCATTCATCATGAGAGCAGCCATTATGTGGACCATTAGAGATTTTTCTGCTTATGGGATGTTGGCATCTTGCAGGACTAGAGGGTACAAGGGTTGTCTTATCTACTTAGACGACGTCAACTCCATCTATCACGTGGGAAATATGTGTTACTTGGGGCACCGTAAATGGCTTCCTGAAAATCAACAATAGAGATCCAAAGCGGCGAGTTTTGATGGGATGGTAGAGGATGGTCCGAAACGCCGAGAGTGGTCCGGTGAAGATATTTTCCTAAAGCTCCAACACGTTGATTTTGGAGTACTGAGAAAGTGTACACGTGTGATAGCCACAAACCATATGGTTGATGACGAAGTTGTGTATTTGAGTCACTTTAGTATTTTCTTTGAACTCCCTTACTGGTCAAAGTTAAAACTTAGGAACAACGTTGATGCTGTGCACATTGAGAAGAATATATTCAACAACGTCTTAGAAAAAATTCTAGGTATTGATGGGAAGAATAAGGATACTCTTAAAGCATGTGAAGATTTGAAAGAAATGAACATACGCCGTCACTTATGGATTAAGCACAGGAGGTCTGGCAGGCCCGAGATCCCTATGGCACCTTACACAGTGAAGCCGAACAAGAAGAAGAAAGTGTCCAAATGGTTCTGAGATGTTCGGTATTCATCCAACTATGCAAAAAATATATCTCATTGTGTACATGAGGGTGACAACAAATTTTTTGGTCTCAAGACTCATGAATGTCATGTTATGATGCAACGTCTTCTTCCAGTGGTAATTTGACCTTATTTGCATCGTGACGTGGTAGAGCCATAAGTAACATTGTCCAGGTGGTGGCAGAACTTATGTGTTAGAGAGTTGAAGAAGTCAGATATAGTTGAATTGAAAGAAGAGATTGTGTACATTCTTTGCAAATTGGAGAGGATTTTCCCCCTGCTTTCTTTGACGTCATGATTTGCCTAATGATCCACCTCCTGGAACAAGTGTTGATATCTAGTCCGGTACACTACACTTGGATGTATCCCCAGGAAAGGTACATTTTCACATTTATGATTGTTGCATCTGATCTTATCGCCGACTTATATATACAAATGGCTTACACAATAATTTCACGACAACTGGAACAATATAAAAGATATGTCAAGAATCACTCTAACCCAGAAAGTTCTATAGCAGAAACGTACATTAAACATTAGTGTGTGACCTACTGTAACTTGTTTCTCAAAGATTCCATCAAGCCACCCCCTACAAATGACTCCTCTAATACACTTGATCACTTCAATCTTTCCGTTATCACAAATATTGTAAAAGCCTTTGGACCTGTACACCAAAGTTTTAGAAAGATTAAGCAGACAAGAACTCATTGAGGCACACTGGGTTGTGTTGTGTAAGTGTAGCGAGGTCGACCATTTCTTGCTCAAATATTTTGAAGCACTTCACAAATTTGATCCGAGCCTTACTCATGAACAGTTGAAAGAACAACAGGAGAGACTATTCCCAGATTATTTCCCAGAATGGGTATGTGTGTTGAACAATAATATATGACTATCCGTTTATATATTCCTTGTCGCACATGGCTTATGTTCATAATTTTGCAGATGATGAGCCTCCAAACAATTGAGAACTGTGGTTGGTACACAACATCCCTGCACAATTTGGCCGACAAGCCGCAAAGATATGAGATTTATTCTGCATGTGATGTGAACAGGGTAAAGTTTCGGACATTAACCCGGGATGAAGGAAAGAGAACACAAGACTGTGAGATCTCAGTAGGAGAAGCTAATGATTTATACTACAGGGTTGTTGTCAATGTCGTCAAGTTAATATACGTGAATGGAATGCATGTCATGCTTTTCAAATGTAAATGGTTCAACAATGACCCAAACAGGCGAAATAGTACGAAGAAGGATCTTGGCTTGTTATCGGTAAATGTAAACACAAGTTGGTACGATGATGAACCATTCACTCTTGCTACCTTGGTTAAGCATGTGTTCTATCTTGATGATCCGAAGGAGGGGCGTGCTTGAAAAGTTGTTAACCATATGTTTCATTGTAATATATGGAACGCTACAACACTTGATGGGTTGTCCGAAACAGAAATGTGTGCATGAATGATGTTAGTGATCCATATCAAGATCCTGGTATTGCTACCGTACCAGAAACGGCTGTTTTACAAATGAACAAAGATTCAGGAACCACGCAACTCTAGTCAAGGCCGCTTAACTTGACTGAACTAGAAGAACTAGAATACATTGATGACCACATTGATGACACTCTTGAAGAGGACGTTAAGGAAGATGAATATGAGGAGGATGAAGACTCAGAAGAAAGTGATGAGGATGACATTGATTATGAAAGTGAATGATGTAACACATGCATATTTTATTTAGATTTGAAATAATTCTATCTAATTTTGAATTATATAATGATCGATTGTTTGTTGAATTTATATATATGAATGATTTGTAATAATTCTGGGAATAATTTTGAATTATTGATCGATCGCGGTTTGAATTTATATGAATGATTATGATTGTTTACGCAGGACAGTTACAAACAGGAATGATGCAGCCAAATACCCAAGCTCACTCCAAATCTGACTCAACACTTAGCAGACGAATTTTTAATATTCCGTCTGCTAACCACATCATACACACACGGTGTTTAATTGTCCGTCATTTGATGCAAAACCCTAACATTAAACCCTAAACTACATTCGCCAGTCCCTAAACCTTGTTCTCTCTTACGCAATGGATTTATACTATTTTTTTTGTCTAACCACATCATTGGTAGATGGATTTCTATAATACGACTTTGTACCCTAAACAATAAACTATAAACCCAACCCCTAAACCACATTCCCCAACCCTTAAACCTTGTTTTGTTGAGCAACAGATTAATTAAATTTCCGTCGGCTAGCATGGAACCCTAATATCAATCCTAAACCAATACCCTTAACCGTAAACCCTGTCTTGTTAGACGACACAATAATTACAAATAATCTGTTGCCTAAACTAATCGACGGCAATGGAAAGGACAATTTCCGTCGGCTAATGAGGCGTTGATTGTCACTATACAAAACACATGCCTATACATATCATATTAAAATGCATAATTATTTCCTCAAGGACCTAGGGTAACCATTCCTGATTGTATAAGTGTCTTCGGTCTGGATCGGAAATCCGATTTAATTAGAAAATATTTGTTTACAAATGTTTCCTTAACATTGAAAACTTTATCATATGGTTGACCACTTGGATCGGAGTCTTACTAAATTTGAAATCTCTCCAAATTCTAACTACGTACTTATTACCTCCTATTGAATATATCTAACGGACATTTTGGCCAAATTTATCCCTGTTAATATTTACCTATTATTGAAGGTTTAAATGCGAACATTTTACTTCTACAAAATGTGTAGATATAAATACAATCAAACAATTTTTTTTTATCGATGTATTAATTGTACACATAGACTTATGTGTATATACAAATGGTGTATACACATAGACCTAAAATATATTTTATTCTCAATACCCTCCTAAAATTAAAATTAAAATTACTTAAAAGACGAACATGTATAATTTCTGTCGGTCAAATCAAAAAATTTGGTGGCATTTTTTTGCCCCAATTTTTTAGGTGGATATTGAAAATTAGTTGAGCGAAGGATTCTTAATATTTCCATCTTTGTTATGGTTGTTAAGCGATGGAATTGTTTAATTTCAGTCTGTGAGTTCTAAAATTTTGGTGGTTCATTTTTACGCCTTTTTTTAAGAGAAATTTTGATAATTGATAGGAGACAGAAGTACTTAAATAGAAGACGAAATTGTTTTGTCGCCTAACACTTGATCGATATAATCCCCAAATTGGAGATTTCAGATCAGTATCTCTCTCTCTCTCTCTCTCTCTCTCTCTCTCTCTCTCTCTCTCTCTCTCTCTCTCTCTCTCTCTCTCTCTCTCTCTCTCTCTCTCTCTCTCTCTCTCTCTCTCTCTCTCTGGTCATCCTATGCCCCTATTGGAACACCGCCAACTGATGACCGCCAACGCCGCACCGTAAATCACTTCTTCCTCTACTCAGACGACGACTTTTCTTCCCTCCTGCTTCCTCTGCCATTTGGGTTTAACGACAGACGCCACCGCCGCTTGCTCCATCGCTGTCGTTGCTAGGTTGCTGACCTTCTTCGTTGCTGTCCTGTTCCGCCGACCTCTACCACCGCACATAGCAGCCGTCGCCGATGCAGGTCCAATTTCGGCCGGATTTTCCTTTTCTTCTTTTTTTCTTTTTGGATTATTATTGGATTAATTGATTTAATTGTGATTAATTTATTTATGTTTGGATTATTGGATATTATTGGAAATAATTGTGTATTATTGTAATTAAATTGGATATTATTAATTTTGGTGTATAATTTTGGTTATTGGTTAATTTTTAGTTATTGGTTTCGGTGTATAAATTTGGTTATTGGTTTTGGTGAATAATTTTGGTAGCTTAGGTTGATATATAGGTTAATTTGTTATTGGTTAATTTGTTAATATATAAGAAGATATATAAGTGGATATTATTGGTTGTTTGTTTTTTTTAATTTGCCTATTTTTTTAAATTTTAATTATATATATGTTGATATATGGATTATATGGTTGATATATGGATTATTTGATAATATTGGTTATTTTTTATATTTTTTTATTGTGATATATAATTAATTTGATGATTTTTTTTCTAATTAGTTACGGTGGATGACAAGTGAAAGAGATGGTGCCAGGAGGGACATCTTGGTTGAAACAACATGAGCTTGATAGGCTAGAATGCTTTCGATTAATTTGTGCAAGGACATGAGGTGATGACCCGGCGGTTCAACAATCACGTGAAGGCGATATACTGTTAGGCCCTGCTGTCACTATTCCCCCCACTCAACTACTTCACCAACTGCTCCCGAGGCGGATGAAGTCGTAGCACAGTTAAGTGCTCGTCACAATGGAAAGAGCACGATGGGTACGTTAAAGTATAGATTTAACGTAATATGTTTATAGATTTTTTTTCATTATTATGAGTGTTTAATGAATTACGTACTAACACATTTATGAATCGTTTGTTGTTGTAGGGCCTGCCCCCAAAAGCACACGAGGGTTGTGCAAGGGGACAACAGCAGGTGACATAGTGAAGGTGACAAAACAAAGGATCATGGTTCCCTATGATTTCTTCCACATGGGCCTTGAGATGAAGGAGATGAAGAGCTTGATGACCCATCATATCGGGGCACTATACGATAGAAGGTAGCGATGATCGCGCTTGCTTAGAAGGACCTCCCTGCTATCGAGTAGGAAAAGGTTTACGACGCTCTCTTGGTAAGCGTGTCTCAACGATGTTTTATGTTTGACATCAAAATTGAATAATTAACATATATTATATAGATGTTCAACGAGGAGATGTTCAACATGTCTCAATTGCATTTTTGGTAGCTACACTTTGATTATCCGGCCACCGAGGAGATGTTCAAGTACATCGACAAGAAAGCAATGAAACATTTTAGGGAGTGGAAGAGTTTATGCCACAAGCTCTATCAGGAGCATGGGGAGGAACCGGCCCCTCTGGAGTTCATGCATCGAGAAGATCAAAAGAAATGGTTGGTCGCGCACTTTCGGAGTGACAAATTTGTGGTCATGTCTTGTAACAATTTCGAATATAATATCTATTTTTTTTTACTATTTATAATTATTTAATACCATAATATATATATATATATATTTTGTAACAGCTAATGTCGCAAGCGAACACCAACAACCGAGATCTAAAGGATGCGAACCACCACTCCGGGTCAACTCCACTCAGCTACTTGATGGCGAAACATATGGCAGAGGGTTCCCTTGTACCTTTCCTAGACATGTACCGAGATGCATATGTCCATCCCGGGAACGAGAAGGCGGCTGAGAATCTGGTAAGTGACCACTAAATTCAAAACTAACGGAAGTTTACTATTTTGTGTGAATGTTTATGCGAGAAAACCTTAAAAACATCTTCCCAGTATGCACATAGGTTAGAGTAGATGGTGATCGGATGAAATTAATTTTAGCTTAACTTGTAGTTCATATTTACGTATCAAGAATGATTGCCACGTATAATAGTAGATGAGTCCATAAAAACGGTTATGTGGTGATCTGTGCCTTATATTGAAAATGTAGAATGTTTCTTGTGTTATATTGGTTGATTTTTATGTGTTTTTAGGTTTTTGGTAGTCTTATATTTTAGGAGAAATTATGTCAAATTTTTGGTAGAATTATCGATCATGTTAGTCGAATTTTTTGATTAATTTTCAATTGTATATCTTATTGTAGGAGAAGATGACGCAGTATGCCGGCGGAAAGTTTGCTGAGAGAGCTGCAGAATTTCTGGACACTTCGTGTGAGTAGCTCGGGCCTTTGGATGTGCCCACACAGGTTGAGATGTTGCAGGACGTGCTCAGAGTCTGACGAGGTACAGAGATTCGAGGTTTTGGATATGCGGGCGTTCTACATTTGACTCAGACTTCCACATCCACCTTACACACTTGTTCATCCGGTATCGAGGCGTGCATCCGCGAGGTTCAGGAGGAATCTGCCGTGCGCATCCGTGAGGTTCAGGAGGAATAAGCTGCGCACATTAGCGAGCTTGAGGATTGGACTATAGACTACGAGTCGCGTCTACTAGTGATGCATGCAGAATCCGAGGCGCGCGCTCGAGAATCCGAGTGTGTACGAGCAGAGATGCAGACGGCGATGCAGGCGCAGTTACAGCGGATGATGGCATTGATGGGTACTTCCACTACGCCATCTCAGCATTCATGGGATGGCCCGGATGATGATTGCGGCAGCGGCGCGATCGGAGGGGTCCTCACATCATTGGGATAGCTAGCTATCAATTGTACATTATGTAGGACGTCTCTTGTACAATATATTATATTATATTATAGATCGAAATCGTGAATCGAATACTTAAAATCAATATTATATTATTAATTGAAATTGTGAATAGGAAAAAATTAATATTATATTATCACTTGGTTATTTAAAAAATATTTTAATCAATTTATCATTTTAATATTATTTATTCTATGTTAGAAGACTGAATTAACTTAACCGACAGAATTATGTGCTAATTAGGCGACACTCAATCCATCTTTTGGATTACACGTTAACTGACGAAACTTTCATTTCCGTCTGTTAGATGCATCTTCTAGTCGACGGAATTATTACCACATTCCGTATTTTTGGATCACACGTTAGCCAACGAAATTTATATTTTGTGTCGGCTAAGAAGTAGTTCTGGTAGATGGAAATATGGTTATAAATCCATCGGCTTACAAAATCCTAAAACGTCGTTTTATTTTGTCGTCCAACCCTAAAATAATCTGTTGCAGAGTCGTAAAGCAACATATTTTTTTTTTCTATCTTTCAACAAGAATATAGGTAGATGAATTTATAAATTTTCGTTGGCTAAGAACCTTCGTGACACCGCTTAGCCAACAGACGTTAGCCAACAGAAAGTGCGTTGGCTAAAAGCACTAGGCAATGGAATACCTTTGTTAAGCGAAGAAATGTGTCTGTATTCTAATAAAGGACCCAAATTACTAGTACCATGTTGCAAGAACAATCAAAGCAAAGTCCAAGTAGTGCTTTTGGTTGTGTTAGGTCAGATGTAATACTTTTTATTATGTTAGGGTTTGATGTTACAAAACAATAGTACTTTCATTGCGTTAAAGTAGTACCATGGGTATTTTGCAGTAGTACTTACTAGAGACAGTAGTAGTGTTAATACACTAAATATTTTTGAAGTAGTACTTTCTATTATGAAACAGTAGTACATATCATGTTTTGAAGTAGTACACTAAATGTTATGGAGTAGTGCTTACTGGAGACAGTAGTAGTGTTAGTACACCAATTATTTTGAAGTAATACTACTTTATATTGCAAATTGGTAGTGCTTGCCAGAGAAATAAATAGTACATTTTACATTGATATAATGTGATGAACCCATGTTTTTAATAGGAGTAGTGCTACAAGAGTACCCGAACTACATTGCCCACAATCCCTCGCAACAATATCCACAGAGGCTACCTCAAGTTTGATCATGGTCTTCATCATCAATTTCAAGTCTCTATCGCAAGATATCATGCAATTCGGATATCGTGGCAATATGAAACCAAGAGTGAAAGAATCCAGTCTCAAGCTAGGAAAACGCGATGACACTTCCATCACCACCTCAATGAAAGTTTTAGTAGGTGTAAGATCAAACATGATTGTATGGTTGTTGTAGGTGCACTTCGCATACAAATTCAAATCCATGGCTACCAATCTGCAAATCAAACAAAAAACTCTTACAGAACAGAAGTACTATCCTTAGTAGTCATCAGTAGTATATTCACTCAACACTAATAGTACTATCAAGTCCAAATACACACAGAACAGCTAACTAGTGTCTTCAATGGGATGTAGTAGTGTACTCTATCAACACTAATAGTATTATCAAGTCTAAACACACATAGAACAGATAACTAGCGTCTTCAATGACATGCAGTAGTGTACTCTATCAACTCAAGTAGTACTCAGAGTCTGTAACATCTCATAATTTATACGAATTGTCAAAAACACACAAATCAGCCACATGAAATCACACACAAACACATAAATCACAAGAGAAAACATAAAATAATATCACTACAATGCGCCATACACTACCACATTTTTAACCATTGCCGGCGATTTTTAAATCGCCGGCAATGTTTTTTATCATTACCGGCGATTTTTTCCCCAAAAATCGCCGGTAATGTCTTTTTTTTTTTAACATTGCCGGCGATTTTTTCGGCAAATCGCCGGCAATGTTCCGCCGGTAATTAAAAAAAAAAAAAAAAGACATTGCCGGCGACTTACATTTAAGTCGCCGGTAATGTCTTTTTTTTTTTAACATTACCGGCGACTTAAATGTAAGTCGCCGGCAATGTCTTTTTTTTTTTTTAATTACCGGCGGAACATTGCTAGCGATTTGCCGGAAAAATCGCTGGCAATGTTAAAAAAAAAGAAGACATTACCGGCGATTTTTGGGGACCCAAAAATCGCCGGTAATGATAAAAAACATTGCCGGCGATTTTTAAATCGCCGGCAATGGTTAAATATGTGGTAGTGATACATAATCCAAAGTAGAAGAATCAAAATCAAAAAACTGAAATTCAAAATCGATGTGTGTATAGGAAATCATTTATCACAGCTCAAACAAAAGCATCAATCGAACAACACAAAGCACAAAACATCCAAGTGAACAAAATCGAAGCCTTACCCAAGCTTATCTCGTCGGAATCCTCCGATTCGCAGGAACTTCTTCTCACATAAACTTTTTTCGTCGGAATGTCCTCTTTCTCTCTCTAACACACACACACACACACAAAAACACAGAGAGCTGATGGAGAGAATCGAGCTGCGTTTTGGAGCTCTTTCTCTAGAACGATCGCAGTTTTTTCTCCCTTTCTCTAAGCTGCCGTTTTGATTTGTTTTGAATTTGAAATTAGTAGTTATATAATATAAGAGGAGTAATTTTGGAAACTAAAATATATTAGAGAATAATAATTTTATGTGTATAAAAAATTTATAATAATTTTATATGTATTCTAAGGTGTCTAAGAGACGGAAGGTATAATTTCCTAAAAAATCCCCAGCGGGGTCAGTTATCAATAGATACATCCTTCATTGTGTGGAGACTAGCCTCCTTTCTCCTCGTCAATTCCCGGAGGAGCCGAGAATCAAAAGGAAGGTGTTATTACTATTATGTCCCGCAAAGGGGGAGGAGTCGCTGCGGCCACACTGGCCAAGGACGTACCTTGGAGAGCCTCAAACGCCAGACCCCTCCCTAAAATCCACCACTCTTCTCTTCTGCGCGTGGCCCACAACCCCACCACCGACTCCGCTGTATTCGTCATGAGGGTCCCTTCTCTCTCTGTTTTGTTTTGCTCTCATTTGGGTATTCATATTGTGAGTTTTGATTATCTGGGTCCTCGTAAAAATGGCTTCTTTTTGCATTTTCAGCACCCCAATCCGGTTGGAAGTGGACTCGCCGTCGACGCCATTGTCGAAGCGGCAGGACCCGATTGCGTTGTTCCGGGTCAATTCACACCCATCAAGTTACTCGGTCTCAAGGTGCTTAAATTTTCAATCTTGTCTTGTTACATTATAGTTTTCATGAACTTTGAACTTGCAAATTGGACTAATTAGCTTAGTGGCATAGTTGAGTTTTGCCTCAGTTTTTGTGTAGCTTAAGCTTTAATTATGGCTGCATATTGCTAAGTGAATAAATGGTGGCTGGTTGTAGGTACATTGCTATGAGTTTGAGCTATTGTAGATTTAAGATGGAATCCTTTTCTCTTTGGCGCCAATTAGTTTGTTTAGATGTTGCTGCTTTTGCTTTTGTTTTTTGTAGCGTAGGATATTGTTCTATCTTTTATGTTCAACTAAGTCTATCTTTTTTCCCTTTGGGGTTGCTTTGCGATGTGTTTGCTTGGTTTGATTGTGGTTATGTGTTGGAACCTTTTAGCTGATTCATGATTTTTGCATGCAGGTATGGCCTATTGAAGTTGACCTGAAATTTTTGGAACCTGTTGGGCGTGAGCTTAAGTCGATTGGGAAGGTAAATCTGCATATATCGCATCTATGTTCTTTTAGTTTGGAGTTAGCGTTTGAAATTTGTACATGAAAGCAGATAGCTTATGATTAGAAAAAAGATAAACTGCCTTGAAATGGTGTTGTCCCAATGTTAACCATGAGCTGGTTCTCAGTTTTATGGAATGGGAAAGTAAGTGAACTAGGATTTACATCAGTAGATATAGCAATTCAAGTCATAAAGATGATTTAATTTATTAGATGAGGCGACAATTCCTAAGCATACTAGATTTGAAAAATGTTTTACCCATGGAAAAACCAGCCTTTTAGAAGAAGTGCCCTCTCTAAGGTTCTGAGCATAGTAGAATTGAGAAATGTTATTTATTTATTGATGTATTTATTATTGTAAAACCAACCTGTCATATTACTCTTATCGGCACTTATTAAAATCAACCTGTGATACCATTCTCATACCATGGTAGAACCAGCTTGTGGTTAGATTCTCTTTTATAATCTGCAGAGTGTATACCACTTTACCCTCTTGTAAACTCCGATGCAAAAAATGAGCACTTTGGATCGAATCACATTGAACTTTCAGGAAATGGGCTTTGCACAGTTGTGTAATGAATTCTTAATTGGAACCTTATAATATCTTCTGCCAAGCATTCTGTTGTTATGTTATATGCTGATCAGCTTGTGGGTTAATATGCAAATTAGACCTACTTTCTTGAGTAAATGAAAGTCTTCATTATGACCTGGAAGGAGTTTGGCTTTCAGTTGTATATGATAAATGGATCGAAGATCTTTGTTGCTAGATTAGGAGTCACTTGTTATACTTATGCATTTACATTCTATGAAAGGTTTGAGTAAGGTAAAGTTTTTCTGCTTGTTATGGTTTGTGTGTGGCCATATTTTAAAATTGCAACTTCCATGATTTGCTGTTGATTATCTATGAGATACTTTGCATCCTTCCTGTTCAGTGCTTGGATTAAATAGGAACCATATATCACGGTTTCATAGAAAACGCATGAAAATCACATTTGTACAGAACTTTACTGATCAATACATGGGTACATTTTTCATGCAGTTAATGGATGATGCTGTCACTCTCATGAATAAATCTTTCATAGATCGCTAGTGCAGTATTTTTTTTCAAGAGGAGAGAGTTCAACGAGCCGAAGCATGGCTAGGAAGGTTCACGTACTATTGAACTTCCCTTTGCGTCATCTTCTTGCTTGTGCTCGAGTTAAGGCATAGTTCAACAGTCTAGGTCAGAAGTGAAAGATCTATGGATGTATGGGAGTTCTCTTTTTCAAATGTTGTATTGACCCCCTTGAACTCTACGGATGTTTAGAGTATGTATACTTTGTACTCTGATATATGGAAAATTTAGTTTCTGAGTAACATTTAGTTTTTTTTAGGTGTTAAGGGTAACCCAAAGACTTCCTGAGTCAAAGACAAATCCCTCGGTCCATGTGAAATTGTTTAACTGTGCATTGCAACACAATTTCTGACCATATTTATAATTTAACAAACATATTTTGACGCCGCAAGCATTCGAAAAGCCTTGGAGTTAATGTTCATATACTTCGTACTGGCATACATATAGATGTCAAGCTGTTTAAGGTTTTGACGCATGTCATCTAGCTTGAAAAAAGGTCCGAGCTATAATGAACCCTTCGAGTCATGAGTTCCTCTCTTTAAAATTTGATATGCTTTCTAGTCCAAGTTCCTTTTTTTTTCATTGTAGTAGTTTGCAAGGAATCCACTGGTAACTGATACGATAGAAGCGATCCCCTAAAAACTAATTATGTTCAACTCGTGTAACTTGACAAACAAGAGTAAGGCGACGAGGGTCTCAAACCTCTAACTGAAAAAATTGATGCCCCAGTCCCTAATCAAGCTGACTACTTAAACCAAAGGACCATCTAAGGTCACTCAATAACTCAACACAAAAAAATAAAATAACTTGACACAATAAACAAATAGGCCCATGGCTATTCCCCAAGCCCAAAATAAGCCCATAGCTAGACTCGAACAAAGCCCATAGCTAGAATCCAACAATGGTTTAGCAGCCTCAAGAATCTTCACCGACCCCTTGTCGTTCTTTTGTCGATGCCAAAACTGCCCACCATAAACCGCCGCAGCCGACCTCGAACAAAGCAGCACTGACTAAGATTCGAGGAGATCGGACAAAGCTAATCTTGCAAAAACTAAGCAGCACCACCTAACCCGATAGTTGGCTGCCCGTCCGATGGAGGACACCAAAACGACGCAAGAAGAGCGCCATCACTCTACCCTCAGAGCCTAAAGCTTTATTCACAAACCATCCCGTCCAGCAACATCCGTGATGCCGTGCACAGCCCGAGGTCGGCACAAACGAGGGACGCTGCCGGACGAGTGACCTCAATCTATCCTTGAAAACCCTAACCTGCTTTTCTTCTCTAGTCCAAGTTCTCTTAAGATAATATAAACTACATAGAAGATCTATTTTCAATTTCTTCAAATCTTTCCTTCACTACCTTCCAAAACATTATCTCTATCCTTTCTCTTTTTTCTATAATCACACTCAAAGAATGTCCCATCTGCTAAAGCTTTCCAAAATAGGCAGAGACAACAAAAGGGCTATCTTTGCACTTCATGAATATAAATCTCACCATACCAGAATAACCTCTGCATGTAGAGCCAAAAGTGTGATGCAAGAACGGGGACATAGAGCTACAATCATTTCTAACTTCAGGAGATGACCTAATTGTTGCCTATTAGAATGAACTTGTGTAAGCCAATGGTGGAGTTCCCACGAACTAGTGTTGTCCACCTAGGGTGCCATGTAAGAGCTTCTATTCAGTCTCACTTTGTCTGCTTTTCTCCACTCTATTTCTCATATAAAAGGATGCTTAATGTCTCAGGATTTGTCAGACCAGCAATGGCTTATCAAGCAGCTGTGGAAGGCGAAAAACTACGCAAAGGTCCATGGCTAGAAGAGGAAGATGAACGACTCATGATCTATGTAAAACTCAAGGGGGATCGGAGGTGGGATGCATTAGCTAAGGAATCAGGTATGCATGTATGGTGTTTCCTAATGAATGTAGGAGAAATATAGTCACTATACCTTACATCCAAGAGATAAACTGAGAAGCTCTGTACATGCTGCAGGTCTAATGAGGAGTGGTAGGAGTTGTAGGTTGCGGTGGTTGAACTACCTCCGACCCAATCTAAAGCATGGTAACATTACTCTCGAAGAAAAGAAGATTATCTTTCAACTTCATGAACTCTGGGGAAACAAGTAAGTCATAAAGTCAATGTTCAAGCTAATTGTGAGTTTATCATTGCTGCTTAAGTGCTTAACTATTGAATATTGTCAACTGCTGGTCTGATGTACTATTCCTATTTTGTAGGTGGTCGAAGATGGCGTGTATGTTGCCAGGAAGAACTGACAATGAGATCAAGAATTACTGGAGAACTCATTTAGCAAAGAAAGCACAAACCAAAGATGGTCATGTGTCTGCTGGAAACTTGCAGTGTACATCGAACGAGACTCAACAAGGTCCTTTCTTACATGAAAGTGATGATACTACTGGTGCTAAAACATATAACTTTGATCCAGATCATGACTCAGTTGAGAATTTATGGGGAACAAAGGAAACTCAGTCTGATGATCTCAGTTTATCAGACTACGCATTGCCAAGTTCTCCATTTGAAACACGGCTATCAGATTGGATATCTGAATTATCAAGTGAACAAAGTGGAATAACATGGACTCCAGATGATGCATGGGATTGTTCGAGCTCCCTCTGGGATAATTAAACCAGTACTTCAAAGTTTGAAAAATGAGTTGGTTACTGTAATGCATGTTGAGTGGTTGACTCAAATCAGATTTTGGTACATATGGTGATATAGCATTTCTGAATTTGGTCTATTCATCAACCTAGGGCGGACTAATTAATGGGATATCTGCTATGATGAGATTGTAGCGTTCACTGTAATCTTCTTCATTTAGCACTTGAGCAAGTAGACCCTTCAAAGTGTAACTCCAAATGGCATGCATGTGCTCCACAACTATCTTAATCAAATCACTCTATTTGTCTATATTATCCGTCTCTTTCATTCTGTTTATTTTCTTACCCTTTCCTTTTGTCATTTTCAATGCTGGTAATTGATACCTAATGTCACCAAATTTGTTTACTAAATGGTCCATAACTACCATCTTTTTTTCTCTAAGGTTCAACAGTTACATCATAGTATCATACTGGATACAAAGTGACGAATCCTCAAACCATATAAATATAAGTTCTTCAGAGAAAATTTACAGCAAAGTGAGCATTATATCAAAGTGTCCAAGTGTAATTAGAAGTAGCAATCTCACTAGTAAACTTCACTTCAACTGTTCTTTAAAACTGGAGTCAGCTAAGATATCTTCTTTTCTTCCTGAAAGATAAATTATAGGTGAAGCAACATTAGCAGTCGTTCAAATCAATTTAGTACTGCGAAAGCCAAAATATGTCTTACTGCACCAATGTTACTTGTCATGACGGTATCATAATTGAACATTTAAACTGTGGTGCCATCAGCTAAAGATCTCAAATTCTCAAGATAGTGTTATTATTCTACACGGACGAAATATAGAGATTGCCAACTCGAGCAAGGACAGCAGTAACATGAGTTAATATATATTGCAGAATGTTTGGCTTGATTTTTCTTAAGTCAGGTAGACATGATGAAGAAGATCACAAATTGTCTCTTTTAGTTGCGTTGAGCGTGTTTGGCGTGCCACTGTCGTGGGCAGAATGTAGTTGTTGTGATCTGTGCCGTGATGTCTTTGCTTCTTTACAAGCAATTGGAGCGAGGAGAGCATCAACCTTGCTCGTTGAGTTGTACTTTCCTAAGTTATTTCAGGACTTAGGTTTCGTGTCTCTTCGTTGAGTCATAAAAGATTGATACTTTACACGCAGTGCGAGTATAAAGTAGAGCAATCTTTTAAGGCGAGTGCTGAGAACATTGGATATGGTGACTTCTTGAATCCTTGGAATCTCCATGCTCTGTCGGGAGAACCCAAACCCCTCCGATTTCCGTCATCGGTTTGGTAGCTAGAGTGAACCTTCGAATCTCCACGCTCAGTAGGGTGAACAAGATCCTGAGTTCGTTGTCGCTAGATAGAGTGACCTCGTAAACCGCCAGAATCTCCACGCTCTATCGGCTGAACCCGACTCCTTTGATCGCCGTTATTGTTGTTTACTTGCTGTGAGAGAGTAATGAATTGCTTGTATGCAGATCCGTGTATGTGTGTGTGTCTGTCAATCTGTTTGGATTGGTCTATTTATAGAGATAGGTGCTTTTCTTCTCCGATCGCTCAAGGAAACATTTCGGACTAGGAAAATAATGATGTATCTTTTGTAAATCTTTCTAGCTTGCCTAGGAATTTTGTATGTGATATTCTTTTCCAGATTCCCAGTAATCCTTCATGGGCCGCAGAGGCCGGCCTGTATACTTCTTGGCCCATAGTATGTAATAAAATATTTAAGTTTAGTCTGGGCCCAAACATTGTCCCCCAGATTACGAGATTAACTCATAAATAATTGAAGGGGTCTTTATTGCAACGTGTCGTTCCCAACGATTCAATAGCCTCGCTTAGGCTACTCGAGTGCACCTCTTTGGAAAGTTGCGCCCAATGTTTAAAAACCCTTATGTATTTGCTTGTGTTTCTCTCTCTTCTCGAAAGCCTCTTTTCTACGCTTTGCACTTTTTGAAATTCTTGCCGCCATTTCAATCCTCGTCTTCTTTTCTACGGTTATGGCCCCCTATCAAAAGTTCTGCCCAAAATCTGCTTAACAGGATGTTGAAAGCTTTTATACCCATATGCTCCCACGCCTATATCAAGATCAGGGCTTTCCATATGAAAGGCTTGATATTAGCAAGGGTGATGAAATCATATTGGGTCCAACAGTTGATACTACCAAGGCCACTTTTGCCATTAACAGGGAAGTTCGTCGTCCTTCGCTTATTGATCGTGTCGAGGCTGCTAAGCCCATTCAATCAGATGGTAATGATTTTGATGTCAAGTTGGACAAATGGCCCAGCAATAGGGAGGAAGACCTCTAGTGGTACCAGGATCATAAATACTTGGATGAAGAATTTTGGGTACATGCTGGAATTGCCCAAGCCTTGAATTTATGTTTTAATCTTCCTTCAGGAGGTGCTTGTGCTCTAGTGGTTGTTGCGCTGTGCTTCTGGGAGATGAACAGTAACACCTTCATGTTCCCCTATGGAAATATAAGTGTGATCTTGCTGGATGTGGTCACCATTATTGGGCTTCCTACTGCGGCTCGGCCATATATTCTTGACACCCTCGAAGATTAGGTATATTTGTTTCATGCAGACCCCCAACGTTCTACCGGTGCCGTGTACTCCACTTGGCAGATACGCTAAAACGAGGAGTTCTTTCAGATCACTGCTGAACTTGGTCCGAGTTCTGATGCATAGCGAACAAAGAATGCATATGGAGGTATTGCCTTTTTAGAGTATTGGTTGTGTCACCATGTCTTTTGTGTTGCTGCAGATAAGATGACAGATACCTTTACTAAGGCCGTTGAAGCACTCTATAGTGGCCAAAGGCTCGGCCTAGCTCAACCTGCTTTGGGCGTCTTCTATTATAGTCTTGGGTGGATTTCTCTGAACCCGTTCAAACTTATGTTTGCTGGCCCCGTTTGGATCCTACATCTCTAGCTTCAGGTGTACTTTCCATTGCTTCATAGCCTGTCTCACAAGGATTTTGAGCTTGACGAATTTTAGGAAGAACTCTAGTCCGTGCTTGTGAGATTGATCCTCTGAGTTATGTTCAATGCTTCAATTAGTTATGGACCCTGAGACAATTTCCTAAGGAGATAATGGAACTAGTGGTCACTCGTAGATACCCGATTGAGTTGGCCACTGGCTTTATAGTTACACCGACCCAAACCATTGTTGTGAATGTGGTATTCATTCAGTGTGTCTCCTGTTCTGACATTATCATTCCTGATTCAGTGGTATGGATCGAACTGTATGCGCCCAATCATTTTGCATGACAATTTGGTTTGACCTAAGGTTTACCCTACCCACTGATTGAGTCCCTTAATGGATTTACTTCCTGGTGGACCTATCTGGATAAACCTGCTGTGAGTATGCTGCAGAAGTACACAACTCCTACCTTTCCTCTTGTGCATCTTGAAGAAATTTGCCGTTGTACCATCTGTGCTACCTATTCTGCTGTTAACGCTTATTCAGACTGGTGTGAGCGACACTATGGTCATATCTGGAGGAAAAGCAAGACTAACATGTTTCATCGGATCTTCCTAGAATCTTTTCTTCCCTTCTTCAAGCTTCTAGCAGATAAGAAGACTTTGGGCCATTCGAAGGCCTCTTCTCAAGGTGACAGGGAGAAAAAGAGGAAGCAAAAAGAAAGCAATGCATTGCATGTTTCCATTGTAAAACATACCAAGCTTCTTTCAGCTAGTATGGCCACTATGAATCCTATAGCGAGCGCCTTTGTGAAGGCTGCTGCAAAGACAAAGAAGACTCTCCCTTTCCCTAGTTCCCCTGTAGCTGAAAATTGGAATCAAGAGGATGAGGATTCATCTGAGCAAGTGCCACTAGTAATTTTCTTTGGCCTATGTACTACTGACTCATGTTTTGTTTAATGCCTTTTTGCCTTATCTGCTAATGTTGATTGCAGAAATAACTCTGTTATTCTAAACAGAGCTCTAGAGTGGAACATCCTGGGAAAGGACCCAAAAGAGATGTAAGTCCAGACTCTCCCTCCGTAGTCTTGCTTAATACTGCCAGCGAAGACAGTGAGCCATTATTAATTCATGCCACGAGGAGCTAAGGGAAGGGAGTTCAGAATGTTGTTCCTGCATACTCTTCTTCATCTTCAACTGGAGAGTTGTCTCATGAGATTTTTCCCAATTAACCAGCACCAAAATGAGGGCCCTTCTGATGCCTTAGATCACACTCTTCCCTTGCTCAGAGAAAATATTATCCTCATTGAGCAAGTCTATCAATAACCCTTTCATAAATTGATAGCTAATCATGTTAACGTAGATGTCCAAACTCAAGAGGTCCAAGAACATGACCCATCTCTAAGGGAGAGAAAGGAAGCTGAACATGGTGAAGGTTCCCCACTACCAGGAGACACTGTAGTCTCTGAGGTGGGTTAATCATGCACACACTAAGTTTGATTGAACTATCCTCATATATTTTAACCACTGTTTTTGGTTTATCTAATCGAATGATGCTGCCATGTCGCAGCCGGGGGCTATCCCTTTGCCAATGGATGACAAAACTGAGCTTGTACAACCCAAGGACCTAGCAAAGCTAATTTTTGTCCCTGTAGAGCAAAGACGAAAATGAGCTTGTACAACCCAACCCTGCTTCTGTAATAGCAACTGTGGTTACCCAGACAGGCCCTGCAATAGAGGTAAACTCTTTTTATTTTGATGTTCCTTTATTTTTGAACATGCTCTGACTCAAGACTGTTTCAGTCTCTTGCTCACGACCCTCTGTCTCCCTTGAATACTGATCTATACAATGCCTCCACTTCATCACTGCTGCCTCATGTCTCCTTTATTCTCTTTATAACCTCTATTTGTGACTGTGACAAGCAATTCTTAATGCTAACCTTCTCTGTGTAGGTTTTCTCACATAAAGACCTCAACTCAGAAGAGCTTTCTCTTGATATGGGTAGTCACGTACTTGGGCACTTTGCGAATGTCATTTGAGGTTGTGATGGAGCTGTTGCCAAACATGTGTTGCAACTTCCATAATACCCTCTCCTGGTCCTTCTGCTGACCCTTCTGAAAATAGAGCATTCATCGTTAATACTTTAGAGAAGGCTCACAAGCTCTTTGAAGAGTTAGTTTTTCCTGAATAAGAGCTCCCGCAGGTACAAATCGTTGTTGCCAATCTTTGTGACCTCTAGGTTCTAGACCTTGAGAGTGATGAGGTTCGAAATGCAATCCTGGAAAACATTCGCATTGCTCGCTGTGCCAAAGATGTTTCTGATCCCCATATGCTGCGATTGATGGAAGCGCTGCTACTCCAACTCCCTGAGCTGCAAAAGACTGTATCCGCTGCAAAGTCCAAGAAGGAGAAAGTTTTTTCCCTTCGTAAAGAACATAGTCGTAAGTGGAAGCAACATCAGGCTTATATTGCATCTCTTGGCAAGGACTACTATGGTGAGTGGGAGAAGTATCAAAACAAATGGGCTAAAATCACTCGTCTGCAAGTAGAGTTGCGAGAGATGGAAGATAACTTTAATGGGAGAAGTAGCTAGCAGCAAAAATCCTTGCAATTGGAAAGGCCTTGCTACAGAATGGGACTGAAATTCAGACTTTCGCAGCTGACGCTGAGGCCAAGTGGTCAACTGCTAACGCCAACTACCTGCGGGCAAAGACTACTATGCGAGAACTAAGTAGCTTCGTTGCCCAACTTCCTGAGAATTTTTGTACTGATTATAAACCTAGCTCCAATTAATGAGATTTAATTTTTATTTGTAATGCTTACTTATGCAACTCTTTTGGCCCAAATCCCTTAATTCCTTTATGTGTATCTTAGTCTTTAATTCTGCGCCTCTAAAGATCACGCCGAATGCAGAATAACTGTCCACTTCGAATGCTTCATTAATTTATTTCTTGAAACGGCCAATCTTCAGTCATCAAGAGATACACAAATCATCGAGAAGTGTGGACCTCCTTAACTATCATATTGAATCGATGCAACGCTTCCCACTCTGCTCATTAAAGCTTCTAGGGTTAGGCCACTATATATAGCATGTTACTTCTACCTTCATCTTCACAAAACACTCTCCCATCATCCAAAAGGATTATGTTTCCCATGTGTGGCTTCTTTCTTTTCTTCTTTAAGGCAATCTTTCCAGATTTCTTGTTCTGCTAATGCTCCTCTAGGTAGAAGTACCCAAGCTCAATCTTGTCTTAGGTAGAAATACTTAAGCTCAGGCTCTCCACTTGCATTCTTGTTCTCAAGCCTTTGAGAATTAGCTAGAAGCTCTATAGGTTGTCCCTCACTCACTCCATCCCTGAAGACCTCTGTTTCAGTCCTTCGAATGCTCCAACCCTCTTCCTATAAGTTTCTATTACATATAAGGGTGTGGTGTCGAAGATCAGGTCTGATAAAGGGAAGGCTTGTTGGAATTTATTGGGAGAAAACTCTAAGTTGCCAGAGCCTAATGCAAACGAAGATGGATCTAGCCCTTGGTCAGTGACCGCCCACTTGGTGTTTGTTACGACTAAGAGCTATATCGACCACTTTCACCCTTTTGGCTACTAGGTTTGGTCATTTTTCTATAGAGTTTCCATCACTTGAGGAGTGGTATCAGAACTAGAGGCCGCAAAGCCTCAAAAAATGTATTTTCCCTTTATCAAATGAAATATTTACTTTACTGCTTTGTCTATATCTTGTTTCTGCAGCGAAAGTAGTTTCTATAGTAATGGTAAACCACTAAAGCTGGTTTTGAATACAATTGTAAAAAGAACCCCTTTAATAGGTTCTGAATCAAATGGAAAACAACCAAAGTTGTAAAAATTGAAATTTTGGCCTCAAAAGTTGGTCTAGATGTATACTAGTTTCCCCTCTAGTTTTTCCTGAAAAGCAAGCCTTACTTATAGGCTGCGAGAATGTGCAAAACTAAGTGGTTGGCTCTGCGGGTGCTTCGTATTCCCAGACTGGTTATCTATACTTCTTTAGAAATTGACCAGTGATAGGGTTACGATGTACTATTCCATCTATATCTCGAAGTTGGAAAGATCCTTTGCCTTTTATTTTATCGATCATAAATAGTCATTCCCACTTTGTAGATCATTTATTCCGTCCATCTTGTTTTTCACCAAGAGGGAGAACTGCCTTCCATACCAACTTTCCTTCTGTGAAGTTTAGTCCTCTGGTACGACAATCGTAAATGCGAGCCATATTTATCTTCTCAACTATTAGGTTTTTCAAAGCCTCAGTGCGTTTTTCATCCAAGTCTTCGAGTTCCTGCTACATTGCTTGAATATAATGTTCACCAATTACCTAATGTTGGTCCATGATTCGCGGAGATTGTACATTGATTTCCATAGGTAAAACTACATCATGACCAAATATTAGGGCATATGGGGTAGTGCATGTTGGGCTGCGCTTCGAAGTCCTATAGGCCCAAAGTGTATTGAATAACTCTTCATTCCATAATTTTGGGTTAACTTTGAGCATCCTCTTCAATATGTGTAGGATCAGCTTGTTGCTTGCTTCAGCTTGGCCATTGGACTGTGCGTAATATGGTGAAGAGTGCAAAAACTGGATCCCAAAGTCTGTCATCAACTCCTTTATTTCTCCAGATATGAGTGTTGCCCCTCTGTCTGAGACAAAACAGTCTGGAATACCAAACTGGCAGATGACCTCTTCATATTTGGAACTGTCTGATCGTAGCAGCCGAAGCAACTTCTAATGGCTTTGCTTCCACCCATTTGGTAAAGAAGTCGGTAGCCACAATGATGAACTTGTGCTGCATAAATGAATGAGGATGAATCATTCCAATTAAGTCCAAAGTCCATCCTCGCGCAAGCCGTGGCTCAATGATTGGTTGCATAGGAATATTTGGAATATGACTAATTGGTCCATGAGTTTGACAATCTTCACATCCCTTGGCAAAAAGGCAATCTTTTAGAATAGAGGGCAAAAAATAACCATGTCGTCGAAGCAACCATCTCATCTTAGGTCTTGATTGGTGAGCACCACAAACCCCTAGATGGACCTCTCGCAGCAACCTTTTGGCCTCGTTCTCATATACACAAAGAAGGTCAACACCATTCCCTCCTCTTCGGAGCAGCTCATCATTTCGTAAAAGGTAATTAGGAGCTAAATACCTAGTGCATTTGTCTACAGAAGTACTGGGATCCTTCACGTAGGCAATGAGTGGCTGCCTCCAATCTTCATTAATGGAATTTAAAGCAGCTACGTACCGTTCATCTTTTTCTTCTTTCCTTCCCATAAAGGAAGGAAGAGTTCTGCGTTCAACCTGTAAGATACGCTCTTGTACACCATCTGCGAGTTCGATCCCGGTAGCAAGCTGTGCGAGTTCATTTGCTGCATAATTTTCTCCTCTAGGAATGTGTATTAATTCCACATCAATGAAATGCTCTAACAACTCACTCGCTCGATTCACATATGGTTCCAAACCTGCACTAGTCTTGAATGTTGTCTCGAGCTAATGTATTACTAGTAGTGAGTCACCCTAGATTTACACATCCTTGACCTCTAAGTCAATTAGAAGTTCCAATCCAATGATCAATGCTTCATACTTTGCTGCGTTATTTGAGTAATGATAGTCCAGTCTAAAGAAGTAAGCAAAAGTTCTCCCCCAAGGATTTACTAATGCAATCTCTACTCCAGCAAAAGCACTCGTACTGGATCCATTGAAGTATAACTTCTATGGAGTTAAGGAGATTTGGGATAGTTCTAACTCTTTAGACTCTGGAATATCCATCAATGGATGATGTGCTAAAAAATCGGTCACTACTTGGCCTTTTACATCCTTCTACGGAACATATTGCAATGAAAACTCTTATAGTATGAGAATCCACTTTCCAATCCGTCCTCTAAGTATAGGTCAAGATAACATGTATCGTACCAAATTTGTCTGAGCAATGACACACGTGGTAAAGGATAACATGTAATGTCTTAACTTGCAGCTAAAAAAGTATAGAGCAAGGCACAACTTCTCCAGTCGTGTATACCTGCTTTCACAGTCCGTTAGTATTCTGCTTAGGTAGAAAATTGCTCGCTCTACCTGGGCCTCGTCATCTTATGCTAACAAGCTTCCAACCAAGAACTCAGTTGCTGAGATATAAAGTTTCAAAGGCTTGCCTGGCTGTGGTGGTACCAAGATTGGTGGATTGACTAAGTATTTCTTGATATTATCAAACACATCTTGGTGGATTGGCTCCCACATGAACTCTTTCTCTCCTTGTAGCTTTAGTAATTGAGCGAAAGGCTTGATCTTCCCTGCAGCGTTGGCAGTGAACCTTCTTAGGAAATATAATCTTTCCTAGAAGCTGTTGCAACTCTCGCTTGTTCTTTGGTGGTGATGCTTTAATTACAGCTTCCTTCTTATCATCTGGGACCTTTATGCCTCACTGGTATACTAGGAATCCTAAGAAATCCCCCAGTTGTACCCCAAACACACACTTGGTAGGATTCATCTTCAGTTGATGCTGCCTCATTCGTTTGAATACCTGTCTTAGGTCATCAACATGATCATACCTCTTTCTGGATTTAACCACTATATCATTAATGTATACTTCCATGGTGTTGCCTGACAAATCATGGAAGATGTAGTGCATGGTTCCCTGGTACGTGGCTCCTACGTTTTTCAGCCCAAATGGCATATTGACATACTTAAATACCCCTAGTACTTCCGGGTATCGAAATACAATTTTGTGTCGATCTTCCTCAGCAACTGGGATCTGATGACAGCCGGTCGTACCATCCATGAAAGATAACATCTCATGCCTTACCACTAAATCCACTAATAGGTCTGCCACTGGCATAGGGTACGCGTCTTTAGGAGTAGCATGATTCAAATCTCTGTAGTCAACACAGACTCATTCATGTGGGAGCCAATCCACCGAGCTGGTAATACATATGCCTTTCTTCCCTTCCATGATCAGTAATTTGTGTACCACTAATTCTGGTGAAAGTCCTGGCATATATATCCTCAAACGTTTTTGCAAAGAAATATTTATATTCTAGAAATAACTCAATAAGCCTATTTTTTATCATAGGCTCCAAAAAAGTACTAATGACAACTTCTATTGGCTCATTCGCTGTTTCAGGTTAATATTCTCGGTGGGATCTCTTATTTTAGATGGAGTATCATCTAAAGCTGCTGGAGCTAGCTGGATGATCTCTTTCTCTTCACCGATTCCTTGTCTTCATATATTCATTCTACCGATGCAACTGTGGGCAGACAATCGTTGGTCTACTTCTCTATCATATACGTTTACAACCTTTCGTATAGAGAAGCGCAAGCCCCTGCTTCTAACTCCTTAAAAGGTTGTATTATCATTGATGGCTGGGAAGGGTAGGTCAATGAAGTATAGACGTGCCTTATCATCTTTTACTTGCACTATTCCCCATTGAGCTAGTTCAGAGGCTGTTATGCCAATCATTCGGTCTTTGTTATCAATGCCACATACCTCCAATAGTTTCAAGGTTCCATTCTAGAAATTTTCATCCAGAGCATTCGTAGAGATGGAATATGGTCTTGCATCCGCAATGATGATATGTGATTCCTCAGTCTCCATATTCCAAAGCAAAAGTTGCTGATGAAGCGATGAAGGGAAGCAGTAACTCCTGTGGATCCAGTTTCTTCCTAGAATTGCATTGTAAGGTGCATTGAAATCTAGCATGAATAAGGTATGAGTAGCTTCTGCCAGACCAACTTTGACTTTTATGAATAATAACCCGAGGGTCTGCGAAACCGTCCCTATAAATTCCTTATAGACATGGACGTAGCTTGTATGGAGGACCTAGGTATACCAAGCAAAGTCATCGCCCGCGTAGTCAAAATGTTCACTGCTGCTCCAGTGTCAACCATGATTTTGATGAGCTGGATGCCCCCCATATTCGTTGTATGTATAGTGGTCTCATGTGCGAAGCCATAGTCTTAGTAGGTTTCGAGAACATCTTATGTGATTTTCACAAAGCTAGCTTTATTGTTTGAACCACTTATTCCTCTTTCTTATGTTCTGCGAGGATGACTCCTTTAACTGCTTTGCTTACTGAAGCCACTTGGCTTCTATTGGCTTTGTGAACCGAGCTGGTAATACATATGCCATTCTAACGTGCATGTTTATTACGTCCTCTTCTTCATAATCCACCAACTGCTCATCACCGTTGTCCTCTGCTACTTCAGTCGTGGCTGATGCGCCTACTGCATATTCTGGATCCACTGTTATGACAAGCTCTTGAACCTCAGATTTAGGTCCTTCAGACTTCTAACTGGGTAACACCTTTAACTCTTTCTTGGCTTCAATACTTGAATCGAGGATTTTCTTCTTCTGTTCCTCAATGACCAAGGGCTTTGGATGCCATCTAAGCACTGACCTCTTGCTAGCTTCAACTACTGTCTCGGTCTTCTTTTGAATTCGCTTCAAGGATGACCTTCATACTGGTTTTTCCTCCATCTTGATTACTTTTCTTTGTCTTTTTAGCGTTTGCTGCCTTTCAGAGATCGCTTCAGTCTCACTAATTTTAGAGAAAACACTTGGATGAGATGTTCTGAATTTTGGCCTGTCAGAATTCATATCAAAAGTGATTATTGGGTTAGCTGCAAGTCTATTCATTCTTCTTTTGATATGTTTTGGAGATTCCACCAGCTGGTCTGGCTTTATTAATCCTTTGTCCAAAGATTCCAAAATCCTCTTTAGGAGCCAAACTGTCTCTGCAGCTTTTGCTTACTTGTAGGAATAATTTCCACGGTTTTTCCTCTTGTCTTCATGTACCAGACATCCACTTTGATGATGGAACTTTTTGCTGGTGGGATGTAAGGTTTAGAGTCCTCCTCGAAGACTCGTTGTACACATTTGGTTAACTCAGACTTTTGTTCTTCTTTTCGCAGTCTTTTGTATAAATTCGAGTCCTTTGGAGCTCCCTTTACTACTTTTGGGCTGGATGGTTGAAGGAGAGCTAATTTGTGGACTTGCTCGTACAGCCTCTATAAAATCATCATAAGTCATCTTCGATCCGCACTCTACCTTGCATCGTGTGTAAAGGACAACGGGAGTTGCTTCAGTGATGACTTATTTTTGTTTCCCCTTTAGGTCATCCATCTTTTTGCTGCCAGATGTAGCTGCTTCAATAGTACCCCTAAGGTCCTAAGTTTTCTTTCTTGCTCCACCTTTCTATGACACCTCCAAGGTTCCTACCATGAACGAACCAGTGCTGAAATCCTCCTCGTGCATCTGGCACTACGATTTTTCTTCATCAATCCACTATTGTATCTGCTTTTGAAGTTCTTGGCATTGATCTGTGTCACGTTTTCAATCATGGTGGAATCTGCAGTATGAGTTGATAGTTGCCCCTCTCCTGTCTAATGCTGGGCTGAAAGGTACTGCTGTAATTCCCTCACGTATGAGGTCGTCCAAGATCTCTGCCACTTTGTCACCGCGTAAGATATTTGCAGTTCTTGATTATAACAACTCAATAGTGCTTACTGAATTTTCAGCAAACGGTTGATGATCCAGTAGGGCAATCTTGGGCGGTGCATCTATTGTGATTCTTTCCTCATTGATCCACTTTTGGACCTGGTCTTTTAACTTCACACAATCCTTAGTTGTGTGGTTATTCCATATGTTATAGAACTTGCAATACTTCTTACCCTTTAGCTGTTCCGCTGTTGGGTATGCACCAAAGTCTATCTTGGCTGATTTCTTATCTAACAAGTCATCTGGAATTTTGTGTGCTGCATTCATATTGTAAGTATATGTTTCAAATTCTGGTTTGGTGAATGCGCTTGTTAATACTCGTACCGGTCCCTTGGTAGGTGTTAACTTCTTGGACTTGACCGGGTACTTGGTTGTTAACTCTACTCTAGCTACTGTTGTGTCTTCATCTTCACCGAAATTCTCGGTGAACAATCTTTCCATCATAGCCTAATTGAGTACTGAACCCTGTCGTAAATTGGTGTACTAATGTAATGCAGCTCCCGACAATGAAGATGCGAATACTCTGAGTTTAAATACACCAAGAGTTTCCCATGGGCCGCATTGAGCTCTAAACTGCATCATGTGGGTGGCGGCTGACTCTGATCCTTCCTTGTTGAACTGAGTAAAGGAAATAGGCCGCTTTGGCCACTTCCAATCACGTGGTGGTGGACTCAGAGGATCGTTGTATGTATCAGCCACTCTGGCTGTAATAGGCTACCTCTGTGCAATTATTCTGTTGATCCACTCTTCTAGTTAGAGCTCTGGTAGCTGAAGAGGAGGTTCTGAATGTTGAAATTCTTCTTCATCCTTTGGCTTTTCATCCTCCCTTTCGCTCTTCTTCACGGTTATGTATAACTGGCATAATGTTCAACCTTGTTTTTATAGCGGTTAAGCTCTTATTCATTGTTTTTGTTAAAGCAGTGATTGAGTTTGATAGACTATCAAACTTTGCATTATATAATTGTCGGTCCTCTTGCATGGAAGCCTGCATATCCTCCACTTTTGCTGTGAATCATATGATTGATTGGTCACTTTTGCTTATTGCTTGGAGGATGTGGTCTAGTTGACCATCAATGTGCTGATCTCTTTCCATGAGATAGTTACAGTAAGCTGCTGAATTAAGAGCTTTAATCTCGGCTGCTGATTTGTTTTTGAAGGCCATTGCCCTGAATCGTTGTATGACTTCTTCGCTACTTAGACCCTGGCAACTAGCTGAGTTTTGTTCCTGAAAGTTAGGTGATGGGTGCTTGCAGCAGCTAGAAAACTTTCTTCTATACTAATTCTCAACGATTGTTGTTGAGAGACACTAGACCTGAGTCCCACTAGGCGTGCCAAAATGTTTGGCTTGATTTTTTCCAGTCAGGTCGATGTGATAAAGAAGATCGCAAACTGTCTCTTTTAGTTGCGTTGAGTGTGCTTGGTGTGCCATTACCGGGGACAGAATGTAGTTGTTGTGATTTGCGCCGCGATGTCTTACAAGCGATTGGAGCAAGGAGAGCACCAAGCTCGCTCGTTGAGTTCTACTTGCCTAAGTTGTTTCAAGACTTATGTTTCGTGTCTCTTTGCTGAACCATAAATGATCGATACTTTACACCCAGTGTGAGTATAAAGTAGAGCAATCTTTTAAGGCGAGTGTTGAGAACATTGGACATGGTGACTTCTTGAATCCTTGGAATCTCCACGCTTTTGTCGGGTGAACCAGACTCCTCTGATTGTCATCGTCGGTTTGGTAGCTAGAGTGAACCTTTGAATCTCCACGCTCGGTCGGGTTAACAAGATCCTGAGTTCGCCGTCGCTGGATAGGATGACCTTGTAAACCGCCAGAAATCTCCACGCTCTCTTGGGTGAACCGGACTTCTTTGATCGCTATTGTCGTTGTGACTCGCTGTGAGAGAGTAAAGAATTACTTGTATGCAGATTCGTGTATGTGTGTATGTCGGTCAATCTACTTGGATTGGTCTATTTATAGAGATTGATGCTCTTCTTCTCCGATAGCTCAAAGAAATATTTCATACTAGGAAAATAAGGATATATCTTTTGTAAATCTTTCTACCTTGCCTAGGAATCTTGTATGTCACTACCAGCAGAATTACTATGACCGACGACTTAGTGTCGTCGGTCTGTTTCGGCTTCCCGTCGGTCATAGATATATCCGACGATGTGTCGTCGGATATAGTAGCGTCGGTAATAGACCGTCGGTCATACTATATCCGACGACCAGTTAGGGTTATCGTTGGAAAAAGGATACACTATATCCTACGACGGTTTTGCGTCGGTCATAGTTTTAAACTATAACCGACGATATCATCGTCGGATATAGTTTTCGCCATGGTCAAAATGGTTGACTCTGGAGAAAACTATATCCGACGATATTGACACATGTCGTCGGATATAGTGGAAAAATTTTAATTTTTTTTGCAGGTTTTGGGTTTCATCCCAAAACCTGCATTCACAAAAAATCACACGCTATCTATATATTGTTCAAATTGAAAATCAACAACCATTGAAACTAGAGTACGTAGTAAATAAATTAATTAATAAAAAACCGAAATAGTTCAAATCTATATACATATGCGTAGTAAATAATGAAAATAAAAATGAAACCGATAATTGTTCAAATGTAGGGGGGTCCTGGTCCTAAGTCTATGTGGTCAAACGGGTCGTCATAAGTAGGTTGGTCCTGGTCTGGCTGTGGCTGAGGCTGCGGGTGAGGCTGAGGCTGCGGCTGAGGCTGAGGCTGTGGCTGTGGCTCATCGAATATGGGCGGGGGAGGTATCTGGATTCCAGATGCTTGCAACTGTGCATAACAGTGCTGCATCCATGTCCACATTTGCTGCTGCTGTTCGTCCAACCGATTCTGCTTTGCAGCTTGTGCTTGCTCCAGCTCCTCTATCCGACGCCGTTGAGCTTCTATCTCAATTGATTGCCTATGAAGCCGGTCGTTTACCTCATTAGTCCTCGAAGATGATGATGATGATCTCGATCCGCGAGAGAATTCAGGGGTCTGCTTCAGCAGCTCTTGACCCCATTTTCCGGAACCCCTGTAGTAGAATGTGTTCTTCCCTGGAGGGATCGCAATTGACGTAATCCTGGCCCTGACGATCGGATCAGATCGATCAATCTGATCAATCGGGAGTTCCGCATCGGGGGTGTCGGGATAGAGCTCTCTCGCCACTTGAGTCAACACCTCCGGAATCGCCTCCTGAATTCTCGCCTAATTGACAAAGAACAATAAAATATTAATTAAAAAAACAATCTAAATAAATAAGAAATAAGTTTATTTTGTTATAAGTACACTTACAGCATATTCGGGATTCTGCGGATACGCGTGCTGCATCGTATAGACAAGGGGATCATCTTCTGGGTGGTTGGCCGCCTCCTCAATCCAACCCGAGTATGATCTGGTACCGGCATGATGATTTGTTGTGTTTTTGGCCCGGTTCCTTGCGTTGATTTCAGAAATAGCCTGCGCGATTAAGTCAACATAAAAAAACACTCATTAGCCAAATAATTTACGGGAAGTACGATAAAACCAAAATTAAATCGATTGAAGGTTGCGTACCTTCAATCGAGGGTTGTTGAAGTGAACCACAAGCCATCGCCACTCGTACTCCCTATAATGAAACTCGCTAGGGGTACCCTCACGATCGTCCCCGTACTTTTTCCAATGCTTCTTCAGCTCGGCCTTCCACTCCTTATACCTATATATACCCATAAAATCAAGCGTTAGTAACTAACAACATTGTATGAACATAATCAAAAGAAACGAATTGAAACAAATGGTCGGGCAGACCTGCTCCCATGCACTTCATCCGCCCACGTGGGTCTAATGTCTTCATCCACACGGAACCACCTCTGCAATGCATATATTTATATATATATATATCAATAATATTAAAAATTTATTAATGAAAATTTTCATAATGAATATACAATTCAACTCACCGACAACGCATTATTCAGCTGATGTTTGACGGCTTGTGGCACTGAATTCCAATCTTGCCACAACATTGGGACTCTATCCCGTATGAGGCTGCCCGCCATCCCCGCGTACTTTCGAGTGACCTTTCCCTCGATCACCTACCCTCTATCCCCGGTCGGAATCATAAGTTGGCCACCACCGCTAGCCTGAATGGCTTCGTCCAGTAACTTGCCGACGACGGGGCCTCTGGTTCTCTTCTGTTTGGCACCGGGCACGATCTCGCCTATCACATATATATGTAGACAATTTTGTAAACATCAACACCTAATTGAATTTAAATATTAGGGAGTAAAAAGATATCACTAATTAATATTTACCTGATTCGTCGGTGCGTTGTCCCGGAATCCTTGCACTCCAGAGAGGTGCCGGGAAGGGTATATACGCATATGCCTGCTCCGGGGTAATGAACCCTAGCTGTCCCGGAATAGGCATCCCGTCGGAATCAACGTGAGGTATCGTCGGGATTTCCAACGGTAAGAATAATGTAGGCGGCGGGCACAGTCGCATCCTCGCCGAGGACTGAGTAGATCCACCAGCCTCCTCGGAAGAATGAGGAGCTGTCTGGTGGATGACGGGGGAACCCTCCTCGCGATGAATGTCCGGCATTCGGACCGAGGATTGAGTCGCACTATCCGTTTCCAGCGTGCGACTGACCTGCTGAACCCTCCTCGCGCCTGAGGATCGAGCCGGCTCGAGCTGCTGCTGCTGAGGTTGTCCCTCGCCCATCAGCCGACGGTGTCGAGAGGTCAGCGGAACACTGTAAGTGTTGGGGACACTGATGGATCCTGATGCGGACCGACTTCCGGTGCCATCAAGATCCCCAGCTCCCGAGCCCTCATCCCCACGTCCCGATCTCCCTCTCCCTCTGGACCTCCCCCTCGAAGTACTCGACCCGGCCCCTCGGGAAGGTCCGCAATTAAACCATTGCATCGTTGCTATAAAATTATTAAAATTAAAAAAAAATTTCTAATTCATCTAAAAATCAATAATCCAATATATAAATATTCCACAAAAATCAACAATATATAATTCCATAAAACTTCCAATACATATATAATTAATCCAATTCAATAATTTAACTATATATATATATCAATAATTCCAATAATCCAAATAATCCAAACTCATGCTAATATAACCTAAAATTCCATATAATCCACATATAATCCATATAATCCTATCCATATAATCCAAATAATCCATATAAAACAATCCATATAATCCAAATAATCCATCCTTTCCACATATAATCCAATCCACATATAACCTAAAATTTCCGAGTACATCCCAATATATATCAATTCATGAATAAATTCAAAACAATCGAAATTTAATTATAGCCTAAAATTCCATAAATTATAATCCTAATTTAACCTAAAATTTGGATATAATCCAAATTTTATTATAACCTAACAATTTAACCTAAAATTTAACCTAATTTAACCTAAAATATAATCCAAATATAACCTAAATTATAATCCTAATTTAACCTAATTTAACCTAAATTATAATCCAAATTTAACTAAAAATATAATCCTAATTTAACATAAAAAAGTATATATAATCCAATTGAATTTAACCTAAAATTTCCTAATTCCTAATTATATATATAACTCAATATATGCATAATCCCCACAAAATCCACAACTATATCAATATATGCATCCACATTGACAATCAACACATTCCACAACGTAAAATCCAACCGAAATCAAAAAATTCGAAAAATTGAAATTAATTAGGGATTTCAAACCTGTTTTTTCACTAATCAACGAGGATTTTGCTTGAGGATCGATGGAATAGCTTGGTGCCCTTCGATTGCTTGCTTCCAACACTTAAACTGCCCTGAAAATCGAGAGGAGGCGAGAGGAGGCGACTGTTCCGGTTTGGGGCAGTTTCGTTTCTGCCCCAAATCGTACCCAGATACGATATAAAGCCAAACTATATCCGACGAGTTAAGTGATCTCGTCGGATATAGTTGAACCCAAACTATAACCGACGATATTTCATATGAATATCGTCGGATATAGTTTGGGTTCAACTATATCCGACGAGAGATCATATGCAACTCGTCGGATATAGTTCCTCTATTTATTTTTCATTTATGCCGGCCGGTAAACTAATTAAATGTGTAGTGTTTTAATATATATATATTTATTAATAGTTAATTAATACGAAATTATTAATACTTAATACGAAATTAGTAAATTAGTAAATTAAGCAAAATTATTTAATAATACGATCGATCGATATTAATTATTAATCGATCCGTTGTATTTTTTTCCCGATCGATCGACACCATTTAAAGTCGATCGATAATATGATCGAATAAAATTCATTTTACATTGCACGTTCTAAGTCAAACCATCTACATACATATAAATTATACACTAATTAATTAAGGCGCATAATCAGAATCATCGCTTGAGTCTGACTCTGTTTCCGAGTTAATTTCAGATAATATGTGTATGTCCTCGTCACTTGAGTCTTCATTCTCTTCATTTTGATTAACATCAAGAAGATTCGGTTGAGGAATTCGTACCACACTGCCCTGTCTCACATTATTAAGGCGAATTGTTGAGGTTTCAGGAATACCAGTTGCGTTCGGCTCTTGGTATGCACTGACTTCTTCATTATCCGAGGTCACACCAAGGGTTGAGGCACTGTATATGTTTCGTGGAAGAACATGGTTAACCACTTTCCACGCGCCTTTATGCACAAGATCATCAAGATAGAACAATTGTTTCACCGCTGTGGCCAACACAAACGGATCATCTTCATACCAGCTTGTGGCAGTATTCACCGAAAAAATCCCGTATTGATCGGTCCTTGTGTTCTGAGGGTCGGTATCAAACCATCTACACTTAAACAAGTGCACGGTCATGCCTTCCCCATATATTAATTCGACAACTGAATGGAGAACACCGTAATAGTCAACTCCATTCTGCCCACCATGCACCATTACCCCAGAATTCTGTGTTTTTCGTCTGACATCTCTATGTTCACAAAAAAATAGCACGCCATTTACCTTACACATAGGATAAACTCTGGAAGTTACCGGTTTCTGCGCCAAGAGCCTCAATTCGTGTGACCACTGAGGGATACCATCATCTTGTACATGATTCATCTGAAAATAATCATTTATTAAGTACGTATAAATAGGATGCGAGACATGCACTTAACATCGATCATATACAGGTCAATTTAAGTAGCAACTTACCCAGTTGCCAAAATAGTTTGCGAACGTCTTGTTGTGGTACTCAACATCACCAGAAATAGCAGGGCAGTAAAGGTGCAAATTTTTCCAATATTGAAATTCTGGACAGTTAATCAATACCGACCAATGGGCAATGACGAGCTCATAAGGTTCCAACTTGTACGAGTTGGGCAACTTTCCAGAAACTTCAATATGATCGGAGATGATCGAAAGGTTGAACTGCCCTCCATCTACGGGCATATGTTGTGGAGGGTCCTCCAACGCTCCCAAATACAACTTGGTGTACGTTACGCATTCATGCGCAATATATGCTTCAGCGATACACCCTTCGGGTGCAGATTTGTTCATCACATAGTCTTTGTAGTCCCCCAATTGTCTGTAAATGGGTAATTACAGATCGAGCATGTTATGCTTATTGCAACAATATATAAGTGAACAAATAATATTAAAGATCGACATATATATAGCCAGATTCAGAGATGCATTACGTACCTTTCCATAGGATACATCCATGTGTAGTGTACTGGACCAGTAAGCAACAATTGTTCCGGAAGATGGAGCATCATGTGAGGCATGATGTCGAAAAAGTATGGAGGAAATATCCTTTCGAATTTGCACATGATAAAAATGATGTCCTGTTGCATTTCCAACAAGTCCGATTTCTTCACTTCTCTCGTGCATAACTTCTGAAAGAATCTTGACAAAGCCACTAACGGCTCCACCACCTCTTTGGGCAGGTACCCTCGAATGAAAACAGGGAAGAGGCGTTGGAGCAGTATATGACAGTCATGACTCTTTAGTCCGTACATCTTGTTGTCTTTGAAGTTAACACATCGACTTATATTTCCGGCATAGCCTGAAGGATACCTGACATTACCCATCCAACCAAAGATTTCACTCTTCTGGGCAGGCTTCACGGTATAAGGAGCTTGTGGCATTTTTTTCTTCCCATCTCTCAACCACAAATGTTTTCGCAGTCCCATTCTTTTAAGATCAATGCGTGCCTTCGGGCCGTCTTTAGTTTTTCCCTCCCAATTCAACACTGTGCCGACCACACTCTCGCACACATTTTTCTCTATGTGCATGACATCTAAGTAGTGTCTGATCAGCAACTTGGACCAATAAGGAAGTTCCCAAAAAATACTTTTGTGTGTCCAAAATTTATACCTGTCGGGTTTGTCAGGTATTGACGCCACTATCTGAGGATGATTGCTTAGCTGCCCAAAATCGTATTCATTTAGCACTTCTAAGATTTCATCCCCCGTCCATCTCCTCGGCTGCTCACCTGTTTCCACAGTCTCATCAAATGCCTCCATATCCTCCCGAAATGGGTGATCATGTGGAAGCCAACAACGATGTCGCATCTGTACAATCTTCCTGCAATGAGGTCTGCAACACTCAACCGTCATGCACTCTGGACAAGCCCTGTATCCCCTGGTAACGTTGCCCGACAACATCCCGCGTGCAGGAAAATCGCTAATGGTGCCAACAAGCATGACATGCATCTGGAACATCTCATTTTTGAACTTGTCATAAGTGGGATGACCATGCTCACTCAAGTACTTAAGCTCCTCAATCAAGGGTCTCAGATACACATCGAGACACTTTCCTGGATAACCCGGCCCTGGAATGATCATAGTGAGCATATTGTATTCTTTCTTCATGCACAACCATGGAGGAAGGTTGTACGGTACCAAAATAACTGGCCATATATTGTATTGAAGACTCATGTTCCCAAAAGGGTTGAATTCGTCAGATGAAAGCCCCAGCCAAACATTTCGAACCTCTGATGCAAAATAAGAAAACTCATTCACCATGTGCTTCCAAGCCTCTCCGTCAGCAGGGTGTATAAGCGTATCACCGTCGGGCAAATTCCTCTCGGCCCACCATCTCATAGCTTCAGCCGTGTGTGCAGACATGAACAACCGTTCTAGCCTATCTATCAGGGGAAAATACCGAAGTATCTTCAAAGCTTTCTTGTTTCCGGCAGGAATCAACTTATACCTATCTGTACCACATACCGGGCATTCATCAAGGGATTCAAGATCATTCCCATAAGCATCTTCACCCCAGAAGAGAACACAATCATATCTACAAGCATGGATTTTGATGTAGGAAATGCCAAGATGTTTAAGGATCTGTCGCACCTTACGATGAGTGGTAGGAAGACGATGACCGGGGGGCAACAACGAATCAGACCACTTCAGCCAATCATCAACAGCCTTCACACTCATTTTGTTCTCCACTTTCAGCTTCATTACTCCCATAACACTTTCCAGAACAGTCTTATTACACCCGTTGTACAACGGGGTCTGTTGGAAGGCAATGAGGTTGTTGTACTTGTCCATACCAGCAGTGTTGACAGCTGTAGGTAATTGCTGGACTGGCTCAATATGAGGGAAGTCTCCAACGGCGGGAGGGATATCGATATCCGGTGCTTGAGCAAATATACCGCTCTCATGAGGAAACATATCGTTGATCAACCTTGTTGTTGGATCATTGGATGTACTGCCACTCTCAAAAAATTGTCCGTGATCATGTTGACCAACTGTTGAGCTCTCACCGTGATAAATCCAACATGTGTACTTATCCCAAAACCCGTTTTTCTTCAAGTGCTCCAATACTTTATCGATGTGAAAACGATATCGCTCGCTGCGACACTGACATTTCGTACACGGACAATAATGAATTGTCATCCCTCCACAATTAACCTTCACATATTCTACAAAACTTCTAATTCCACGGTGATATCTTACATCCCATCTTGGAAGACATATCCAACTCTTGTCCATCCTCAAAATTATAACTGCATGCATGTATATATACCCATGATCTTATTAATTCAAATTTCATAGCTACATATAAATATTTATTATGCCACGTCCCATTATTTTAATATATATATATATACACACACACGTACACCCTAACTATATATATATATAATCGATCACAAAAATCTAAATATATATATATATATAATTGTTATATATATATATATTCACAATAATCAAATTAAAATTAACAACAATTAATATATTTATATTTACGATCAATCACGCATACGTAATCAAAATCAACCATCGATGAATTACTCAAACTCAAGAATCGATCAATTAATTAATTAACTCGATCGATCGATCCATCTATTAATTCAACAAATTAAGCAATACATGCATGCACAACACATATATATATATATATATATTAATTAAGCACGTACCTAGCTATATATAATGCGCACGAATCATCACGAACTCATTCTCGACATCACCCAAAGATCGATTTCAGAGCATTTGTTGAAAAAATGGAAAGTTTTTTGAATGACAGATCGAGCTGCTGTCCAGATCTGAAATAAGAAACTATAACCGACGATATGAAAAAATCGTTGGTTATAGTCCAAAAATTTCGTCGGACATAGTCGAAAACTATGACCGACGAGATTCCGGCGACTATAACCGACGACATGATAATCTCGACGGTCATAAAACTATAACCGACGAGATAATCCTGTCGTCGGTTATAGTAAACTATAACCGACGAGATCCCTTCTCGTCGGTCTGTTTTTCGGCAGCTCGTCGGATATGGTGGTTCTGCTGGTAGTGTGTGATATTCTTTTCCAAATTCGCAACAATCCTTCATGGGCCGCAGAGGTCGGCCTGTATTCTTCTTCGTCTATAGTATGTAATAAAAATTTTAAATTTATTTTGAGCCCCAAAACACACAAGGTGGATAATTGATAAGTTAGACCATCATCACTCATACAGTCATACAATAATCTGTGAATAAATGATAGTGGATATGGAAGAAAATTAATCGGTTCGCAATTAGGATACTGCTCGTAATCTAGATGATCAAAAGTGTTGGTCAAGTGTAAACCAAAGCAGAAGAAAATATTATCCACGCAGCAATGGATGTCAAAGTGATATGGCTACATGAACTGAACAGGAGCTTCAGTAGACGTCACGTACTTAAACTCCACTTAAGTTCTGTTAAAAAATTCTCAGGTGGCTCAACCTTTGGCATCAGCACCTTCTATCCTGTTATAAACATTAGCATGGATATAAAGCTCAAAAGCACAATGCCAAACACAGAGGCATTTAAAAAAAAGTTGTTCAACTCAAATAGTATATATGGAACTGGATGGGGGAACGGCATCACCCTTTATCCGGATTCAGACACGCGCAGTACTCTTGAATTTAAATATATAATAGTAACTTCGAGTGTTGATGTACATGCTCTAGAAGACATCTCATATCCTGAGATTAAAAGAAAGATAATCTATTAGAGTAATAGACATTAGACTAACAGAATCAATTTTGGCTTGCTATTTCATATCTGTATGCATTCTGCACCAAATCTATTTCCTTATAGAACGTGGTACATTATACTATTGCTAAATTTCGTAGTTTAATTTATTGCCGGATATATTGAGATAATGTAGTGCTATAATATCACAGGACACAACCTTCAATTGTTGAAGACCAATTGATCTTACTAATCACAATTGTATATCAAGCAAGCACATATATTGTACATGGAAGCAGTGACACAGATAGATTGAACAGAGATAATTCTTGGATCCAAAAACTTAAGCGGTCAACAATGTACATCATGCTAGCTAGCTAACAATGAATTGTTCTTCAAATCATTAATTGGTTAACTTCTCGTTATGATCAAATGCAAGTCTGGAATAATGTAAAAACACAACAAGCATGAGAATGAGATCAAAAGGGTAAAGAGAGCGGAGGCGGATGAAAATGGCTGTAGTGGCATGGTGGTGGTGCTTCCAGACATTTCATCCTCATAATCAGGGCCTGAATCCAAACCTTGGTTGGGGCCTGTGTTCCACTTCCCCAGGTTGTTGTCCCTGCTCATATTTCAAACAGGAGTGACAACAATAGACAGCTAAAACTCCATTCTTAAGACTTGCAACACTAATAAACAGTGAGGACGTTGTTTTTTATGTGAATATATAATTTGAGCAATGAAACATGCAGACGCTATAATTAATGCATGCTTCTCTAACCCACATGTACAGAAGAAGCTTTAATTTGTTCTATACTTCCTAGAGCCATATATGTGCGCTTCACAGATGCTATGGTGGCAATAGAAACACTTATGAAGCCTTCATGTCTTGTGTACTCCAAAAGCACTATTGAGCAAAATCGCTTCTTTACAAGAACAGTTTCAAGCATAACAGCTTTAAGTAGTCTTGTTTATAAATAAAGAACACTTATTTAAAAAGCACTTCAAATTTCCACAACAGAATAATCTCCCAGGATGAACCCAACCTCAAACCAAGTGGATTCCAACTTCAATGTTTTGATCTTTGAAACCAAACCCACCATAAATTAGGGCATGAAAAGGGATTCCCCATCTAATTAGGAAAAAAGTAAAAGTAGAAACCAAAAGGAGCTACCAAAAAAGAGAGTGCAGGGCAGTGAAAATAAAAGTAAAAAGAGCCAAGAAAAAGCACCTGCCACCCACTCCAAGAGCACCAGCATGCATGATGAGCTGGTCAATGAGCACCGCTGACTTTGGCTCCACACTGTAAGCCTTCTCGTACTTGATCTCCACGCCTGCCCCGGACGCCACGAAAAACGCACCATTTACCATTATGTCCCCCTCCGACCTCCAATTCCACCCCCTCCAAGCGCCCTCCGACGTGTCCACGCGCTTCGTAACCTCCTTGGCGTTCTTATTCGTCGGGGCAGTGTACCTGTTCCCTTGGCTATTGATCGTAGGGTTCCCGCTCCCTCCGATCGCGTACATCTCCCATGCAGTGAAGTCGTTGTTGACCACGTGGATGTATCCGCGCCTACACCTGGGCATGCGCTGCACCAGATTCTCGCCGAAGTGGTTGAAGGCTATGGTCACCTGCATCCCGGAGTCGGGTAAGTAGTCGTCGCTGTGGCCCAATAGCATGACCTCGTTGTGGTTAGAGAAGTAGTTGTTAGAGATTGTGATTCCCGTGGACCCCATAACGGCGTCGATCAGACCGTCCTTGCAGTGTGATAGGCTGCAGTGGTCCACCCATATGTCTTTGGACCCGAAGATGGAGATCCCGTCGCCGTCCGATATCGTGCGGTACCCGTAGTGCGTTGGACTCGACCGCACGTTAGTGTTACCTACATGGCCAAAGAGAGTGGTCAGTCATCAAGTGTGAAGAATTCTGAGGTAAATTTCAGGGTAAAACTTTTAACTGTCATCTCTTGTGCATAGTCTAACACTACGAAAAAAAGACATTAGGTCTTGCAAAGAGGCTACCACTTTCCATTTTTATTTTATTCTTTTTTATCTATGATGGAACTCGAGCATGATTTCTTTAAGGGAAATTTATTGTCATACCATCTTACTAAATAGATGCGTTAAGAGAGTAAAACAAGCTCAAAATCGTAGCACTTCTATACAAAATTGCATTTCAAAAAGACAAATTGATGATTTTGTTCCAACCGCATTTCTAAGTGTAAACGAACATGTGCAACCACCAGTATAAAAAACATACGTACTAAAGTTTGCTACATGAGCAGCAAAAGATAATTGTAATGTCCAGAAAAACCACTAGGACACAAACTACGTGTATTTTGCAAATCAAAATACAGGTTTGAAAGTGATAAAAACATGCTCGATAAAATACCTCAAAGAAACTAAAGTTCCATAAAGCAAAAGATCCTGTTGCTAGGAGCTTCATTCACCCTCAAGAGAAAAGAATCAGAATTAAGTGACCATTGACTGGCATACATTATCTTGCAACTACAGAAACACAGATTCCAGAGAGAGACACAGAGATTTTGTTTTACCTGACTGAACACAGTGGTGGATATGCACATTATGAATAATGACGTTGCTTATATACTGCAAAGTAATGCATCCTCCGCCGGTGATATGAACATTAGCTCCACGCCCGTCAAGAGTCTTGTAGCTGTTAAAGATGAGCTCTTGAGAAAGCTTGATGAGCATGTTACTAGGGAAAACAATCCAAAGCGGCTCCGGCTGTATCACGGCGTATCTCAGCGTCCCCGGCTTTGGGTTCACGGCATCATGGTCGGAAGAGTCGGTGACAATGTAGTACTCGCCACCTTTGCCTCCGAGAGCATATTGGCCAAACCCTATTGCGCAGTCTGCTAAGCCTTGGCGGTTGTTGGGCCAGTCCGGGTCACATTTCCAGCAGTCGTCGATAGGGTTACCGGTTAGGCATGAAGAGAACTGCTCTTTTTGGGTCACTTTTTGTAGCATTTCTCTTCTTGCCAATGAAGCATTTACCTTCCTGCAAAGCATAATAGTAGTGGTTAGAGATTTAATTTTTTAATTAAGGACTAAAACAAACAGAGGAAACTGATGAGCTATAATAGTGAATATACATATGAACTTGCTGAACAACTTCTTCCGGATTGGGATGTTGGCCAGGAAGAGTGAGATTAAGGTAGGCTTGGCCAAGAGGAGAGATTGAAGCGAGAAGAGAGATGAGGACAATGCAGGTTCTGGTGATCATGTTTGAAGGAAATGGCGAGGAGTGGAGAAGATGGTGAGAGCTAGATGCTTTGTGTTTCTTCTCACACTCCTGCTCCCCTGTGGCCTGAGCTCCCCTCCTGCTTCTTAATTACTGTATGAATCCACTTATTTAGAAATTTTTGTCTTGCTTTATAATCATACGGATAAGACTTTTGAGGATTCGCTTAATGGACGAGGTGAAAAGGAAAAGGAGGAGAGAGAGACTAGTCACTGTGAGAATCCACTGCTCTCGAGGAAGCGGTCTCCAATTTTCTCTGCTTGACATATATAACTGGTCATAGTGAGTGTAGTCCTAGGCCTGGCTAGCTTTCCAAATTGATGGAAGGGTACTCTACTCAACATGTGTGCGTTTGGTTCAAGACAACCTCAAAATCCCCAAATTAAATGATCAAATGCGATCAATTTCTGGCTAACTAGAGCTCATTAATTAATCCATTGCGCTCACAATATTCGCATGTCACATTGCCCAAATGCCTTCATCTGATGAGTTCAAGCTATCACGTTCGAGTTATTCTCACAATACGAACATCAATTCTCAAAAAGGAATAAGGATCGTTGAACCAACAATCGTCAAAGCTGATATTCCAAAATCTAATAATCGACATAGAGTTACAACATAGGTTTATATAGACGCATACCAATACAGAAAGTAATTAAGTTATACCTAAGTTAGCTAGGTTACGAGCACCACTAGGAAATCTACAAGGACACGACATAATCCTCCAAATGAGCCGGACATTTAGAAATTCTTTTTGAACGGGAACTTTCCTTGCTTGGCTCGGCCACAATGTCTGAGCCCTCATTGTGCACTGCCACTTCATGTTCATGAGCCTCTGTGAACGCTCCTGCATCAGACCCCCGGGTTGGAGAGAACTCCACCTTGAGTTTTGATTGGAGTCATCATTATCTCCAAGATAAGCTATCAAGTCATAAACATTAAATGTCGTCGAGACTCCAATATCTTCAGGTAGCTCAAGTACGTAAGCATTCTGCCCTACACGTCTAAGGACCTTGTAAGGACCCCCTCCCTTATCACGAAGTTTGCCACATTTGCCACGAGGAAACATTTCCTTACTCAAATTCACCCAAACCGCGTCTCCTTCCTGGAATTCGACGTAATGCCTATGCTTATCAGCAACTTCTTTGTATTTATTGTTGCTGGCTTCAAGAGCTTTCCGGACTTGATGCTGCTGCTGTTGAATAAAATCTACCAAGGTCAAAGCGTCACCACTACAGTTATCCAATGGTAGAGAAATCAAATCAAACGGACCTTGAGGGTTCATTATAAACCACCTGAAAATGACTCAAACCTGTGTTACGATGAGGAGAGATGTTGCATGCAAACTCGGCATGTGCAAGAAAGTCACTCTAACTAGCCTTGTTCTTGCCGACTAAAGATCGCAGCAGGTTTCCAAAGGTTCTATTCACGACTTTAGTCTGGCCATCCGTTTATGGATGATGCAACGTACTAAACTGTAGTTGAGTTCCAAGTTTCCTCCAAATTGTGCGCCAAAAGTGCCCCACAAATTTGGCATCTTGATCGTAAGTGATCGTACTTGGTATTCCATGAAGTCGAACCACTTCTTTGAAGTAGATGTGGGCAATGTTGCTAACGTCCATGGTCTTCTTGCATGGTAGGAAATGGGCCATCTTGGAGAATTGGTCTACAACCACCAAAATTGAGTTGAACCCTTGTTGAGTTCTTGGTAATTCGAGAATAAATTCCATGCTTACATTTACCCATGGTGATTATGGCTTAGGAAATGACGTGTACAACCCCTGATTTTGCTTCCGGCTCTTGGCAATATGGTAGCGCCGACACCGTTTCACAAACTTCTCTACGTCCAAACAAGCTTAGGCCAGTAGAACTGCTCTTTCACCATTGAAATAGTATTGTCTCTCTCGACATGGCCTCATAATCCTCTACAATGTTGCTCCTTTATAATCAGCAATCTCAAAGAGTAGTTAGGAACACAAAGCTTACTTCACTTGAACAAATATCCGTCCTTGATGTGATAGTCTCCTTTAGTAGGTACAAGTTGACATTCCTCCCAAGTGCTACCAAAATCATCATCACTCTTGTATAAATCGGTTACTTGTTCAAATCCGATGACTTTGGTTTTCAACACAATAAGTAGCATTTCTTTCCTGCTTAGGGCGTTGGCCACCTTGTTGTGGATCCTAGATTGATGCTTGATGACAAAGTCATACTCTTGCAGTTTCTCTACCCATTGTGCATGTCTTCGATTCAATTTATGTTGACCGTTGATGTAATTGAGGGCCTCGTGGTAAAAAAAAATGTATAAACTTCTTAAAGATTAAATACTGCCTCCATTGCTACAAAGCCTGAATAATAGCATAAAATTTGACATCATACGTAGAATATCATTATCTCGTCTCATTTAGATTCTCGCTGTAAAAGGCTACAGGCTGTCGCTCTTGACTTAAGACCGCCCCAATGCCAACTTTAGACGCATCACATTCAATCTCGAAGACCTTGAAAAAATTAGGAAGTACGAGCACTGGTGCCTCTGTAATGACTTTTTTATGGCATCGAAACTAGCCTCAGCCTTAGGAGTTCATTAGAAACCTTACCTCTTAGGTTGTCCGTGATTGGTGCAACGATGGAGCTAAAATTTCGAATGAACTGCCTATAAAATGACGCCAATCCATGAAAGCTCCTCACATTGTATATGTTCTTCAGAGTTGTTTGGTTAAGGATAACTTCTACCTTCTTTGGATCCACTCTAATCCCATCCCCTGACATAATGTATCCCAAAAAGATCAATCTTGAAGTAAGAAATTCACACTTTTTCAGCTTGGCATAGAGTTGTTGTTCATTGAGTGCCTCAAAAACCTCATGTAAATGTCTGAGATGTTGCTCTTGGTCCGAATTGTACACAAGGATATCGTCGAAGTACACAACAACAAACTTCCCAATGAATGGCCGGAACACTTGATTCATTAACCTCATAAATGTACTTTGTGCATTTGAAAGACCAAAGAGTATCACCAACCACTCATATAATCCATCACGAGTCTCGAAAGTGGTCTTCCACTCATCCCTTGGATGCATTCTAATCTGATGGTACCCACTCCTTAGATCAATCTTCGAAAATACCCGAGCTCCTGACAAGTTATCCAACATGTCATCTAACCGAGGGATAGGAAATTGATATCTCACCGTAATCTTGTTGATTGCTTGGCTGTCGACACAAATATGACAAGATCTGTCTTTCTTTGGTGTGAGAACTGCTGGTACCATGCATGGGCTCATGCTCTCATGGATAATTCCTTTTTGTAATAGCTCGGAGACCTATCTATTTATCTCATCATATTCTTAAGGGCTCACTCTGTAATACGGCTTGTTATGAAGACTAGAACCAGGAACAAGGTCTATGTGGTGCTGGATCTCACATAATGGGAGTAGCTTATATAGTAAGTCTTCGAGGATGACATCTTTAAACTCTGCTGAACAGGGTCTTAGCTCAGAGGGAACTGTAGCAGCGTCATCTATTGCCTCCTTCACTACTAAACGCGTAAAATGTTCTGTCCTCTTCCTTCACCTCTACCATAAACTTATTCATTGCTAAGAAGTTATTGCCCTCATGTTTCACTTTCTTTGTCTACCTCTCAAACCTAGAAGGTCCTAGAGTGACCTTGGTGTTGTCCTTTATGAAGCAGTAGGTGTTTTTGAAACCATCATGCATTGTCTTCCTATCAAACTTCCCAGGACGACCTAGAAGTATGTGACAAGTATCTATGGGTGCGACATCACACCATTGTTCATCCTTGTACTTATCTCCATTAGAAACCGTCACCAAACAACGTCGATTAACTTCCACTTTATTTCACTTTATGAATAGGAAAGCTTATATGCGTCTGGCTTTCTTTTCATCTTCAAATTCAGCTTATCCACCATCTCTTGCTAAACAATGTTCTCAAAAATTTCACCATCGATGATCACGTGACATACTTTTCCCTATGAGGTACATTTTGCGTGGAAGATGTTATGTCACAACCAGTTTGGATCACCCTCTATCTTTTCTGCATTCATCACTCGTCGTATCACTAGAGATTCTCCCTGGTCACTCCATGTAATATGCTCTTCAATGTCTTCCTTGTCATAAGAGGGGCCTTCATCCCATCGAGTTCCATCATCTTCGGTCAAAGCAACCATCCTCTTGTTCAGACATTCGGAAGCTATGTGCCCTAGTCCGGAGCACTTATAAAAATTAACAATTCTCTTTCCACCTTCTCATGGGACACAAGTCTTTTGATCTTGTAGCTTTGCTATTTTCACTGCCTTGCTAGCTTCGTTATTACTAGAGGCCCTATTGCCACCCTTCTTCGCTTCGACTTCATCACTGCTTCTTTTGAAATGGTTTCTTTGTTGACGTTCAATGTTAATTGCCAATCGATAAACATCATCATAGCTCCAATAGGGGTGTAGGATCAATGTTTCATAAATGTCACATCTCAATCCACTAAGGTATCTCCCAATGGTTTGTTCTTCTGTTTCAAAGACTCCACTCTGCATGGTAAGAAGATCAAAGTCCTCAGTGTATTCATCTACTGAATGCAAGTGTTGCTTGAGATTACGTAGCTGGAGGTAGGTATCTTGTGCATAGTCTTCTAGGAGGAACTTCTCTCTTAATGCCTTCTTCATCTTCTCGCAAGTCTTGATCTTAGGTTTCCCCAATTTCTCTCTTCAAGTCTTCAAACTATCCCCCCATGCAGAAGCGTGTTTCACGAGTTTAATGGCTACAACTTTCACATTTTCTTCTTCTGTCATCTCTTTGTAATCAAAGACCCTTTCGATGGGGTTGAGCCAATCAATAAATTCATCCGGTTTCATCTTTCCTTCAAATTCTGGTTGTCTACCTTCATCTCAAACCTCCTTTGGTTATGTCTTCCTTCTGTGCTAAAGGGATTAACTTCAGTATCTTTGTCCTTTGTATCATCCTCACCCTCATGGATTTTTGATCCAATGCGAGTGATTCGAGCATTAAGATGTTCAAACATTCTTCGAATCTTTTCTATGTCAGTATTGCCCCGACCTTCAACTCGAACATTATTATTGGTACGCTTTTGAAACGTCATGGAATCCACCATGAACCTTTCTCTGACTACCACTTGATGAGTTCAAGCTATCACGGTCAAGTTATTCTCACAATACAAACACCAATTCTCAAAAAGGAACAAGGATTGTTGAACCAACAATCATCAAAGCTGATATTCCAAAATTTAATAATCGACATAGGGTTACAACATTGGTTTATATATAGACACATACCAATATAGAAAGTAATAAGTTATACCTAAGTTAGCTAGGTTACTAACACCACTAGGAAATCTACAAGGACACGACATAATCCTCCAAATGAGTCGGGCGTTTAAGAATCCTTTTTGGACAGGAACTTTCTTTGCTTGACTCAGCCACAATGTCTGAGCCCTCATCGTGCACTGCCACTTCATGTTCACGAGCCTTTGTGGATGCTCTGCATCATCATCACTCAACCAAATATTCGGTGCTCACAATTTTCGCTCTTTAATTTAAGGTCATATATATGTATTGCTATGTTCTTTAAAGGTTAGCCACTGTAATAACTATGTGGAAAACTGCATATTAATCATCACAGTAAAAAATTGACACTCTACATACAAGAGATCTCTACCACATAGTTATTTCGTAGAACCACATCTTTCATGCATGTATGATACATAATTACAGATTGATGCCACATTACCACTAACTAAGCCGCATGCGCATGGGATGGCTAATCTAATGAAATGCTGACATGGCACTGTTGGAGTGTGTCTCATTCTGTGTATAGTTAGGAGATGTATATTCTGTAATTAAGTAGGATTCAATAGTTAATTTAGTTTCCTTTTAAGAATGTAAGTACTTGTGTATATGTACCCCAATTTGGGATTGATCAATATATCAAAAAATTCCCATAAACTTTGACTTGGTATCAGAGCCAGAATTGAAACTGCTACATAGAATAAGACCACCGACAAGATGCGAGTCCATATCTTTCTGAAAGGGTTGGATTCAAGATTTTCTACTGCCAAGGGAGAACTACTGAGACATGTCACACCACCAACTCTTGAACAAGCCTATGCCTATATCCGTAAAGAAGAATCAAATCAGCCCAAAGAACTCCATGATGCTATGTCACATCTAGTAGTACAACCACAACAAGGGTGGAAGCCAAAAACACAAGACAATCAGCCACGAATTTCCCGTGCTCGTAGCCCTGATCTGAGCGAGGTTCAATGTTTTTACTGCAAAGAATTTGGCCACTATAAAAATCTCCTGTTCTCAAAAACCAATTCAAGACAAGAATCGTAGTGGTAAGGCCGCAGTACAGCTGGTCCAAACACCTGACTTCTGTGGAATAGAGGGCCAAGACCTAACAGCAGGTATTTATGCTCCTGCGAGCAGAGGTAAAATTGGTATTGCACTTAAAATTTCTGACTTTACTGGTAGTAATACATGGATAATTGATTCAGGTGCGTCTGACCATATGACCTTTGACAAGTCCTTGTTTTTAAGTTTGTCTTCCTCTCCCATATCTGAAGTCTCCAATGCAAATGGTGTTCCTTTTCCTATTTTAGGTATAGGGTCCATCCAAGTTACTCCCACCATCCTATTACATAATGTTCTTTATGTACCTTCTCTATCTCACCATCTCTTATCGGTCTCTGAATTGAATTGACAAAACAAATGTTCAGTAACTTTTTTTTTCCATGTATGCCATCTTCTAGGATCTGTCTTCTTAGGTGATAATAGGCAAGGGAAATCTGAGATAGAGACTGTTTCACTTAGATTGCATGTACAACGGGGAAACAAGAACAACATCACCCACGGTTGCCCTAACTTCGAGTTTTGATCGAGTAAAGGAAATGTGGCTTTGGCATCGTCGATTTGGTCATCCATCGTTTGGGGTTATGAAGAAGTCTATGCCGTCTTTATTTGTAGGAATAAAGGAGTCCACTCTCCGATGTAAAACTTTTGTTTTTTCTAAAAGTCATAAATCGAGTTATCCTTCTCGGGTGTCTTCTAGTACAGCACCTTTTGAATTAATTCACTCTGATGTATGGGGTCCTTCAAAAAATGCAACACTGTCAGGAATGCGATACTTTGTTTTGTTTATTGATGACTTTACTTGATTGACATGGGTTGTGTTACTCAAGACCAAAGATGCTGTGTTTTCTGCTTTCACTGCTTTCCATAATCTTATCCTGAATCAGTATGGTGCTTGTGTAAAGATCTTTCAATATGATAATGGCAAGGAATTTGTGAACCATTCTTGCCACGACTATTTTCGACGATATATATGGAATCATCCATCAGACTACTTGTCCTCAGAAACCTGAACAAAATGAAGTTTCTGAACGAAAGAATCGTCATCTGTTGGAGATGGGTCGAGCTCTCTTGGTTAGTGCCAATATGCCCAAATATCTGTGGGGTGAAGCTGTCTTATGTGTCTCTCATATCATTAACTGTCTACCATCTGCAGCTCTGCAAAATCAGATCCCGTTTGAGGTGTTGTCTCAAACAGTTATACTTCCATCTCTGAACAAGCTTCCTGCCCGAGTCTTTGGTTGTGTAGCCTATGTTCATCTTCATCCGAATCAACGAACTAAGTTAGATGCCCGTGCCCTTAAGTGTGTCTTTGTTGGCTATGACACTTACCAAAAAGGGTACAAGTGTTATCGATCACCCCCCGTCTCAAAGATTCTACGTCACTATGGATGTCACTTTTAGTGAAGATATGTGTTATTTCTCTCCATCAGTTACTCCTCGTGAAGAGGAGAAGAGTGGATTTTATGAAGACCAATTTGGGGCTATAGAAGAACACATCCCTGCGGAGAATGCCCCAATCGGACAGCTCTTTCGACCGATGGAGGCTATTTTTCGACCGGTCAAAAAACCTTCAGTCCAGACAGACCCTGAGCATTGACCGGTCGAGGAAATTTCTTGACCATTCAAAAATCCCTTGGTCTAGACAGATTTAGCTCATCGACCGGTCGAGGCAATTTTCAACCGGTCGAAAATGTTTTTGACAAGACAGTACTGGCGCATCAACCGGTCGAGGAATTGTTTCAACCGGTCGAATCTAATGATCTAGCACAGATAGACTCTAATCATCGACCGATCGAGGGTATTTCTCGACCCGTCGAAAAATCCCAGACGGCAAGTGTTCCACACGTCAACGATGATCCGTGGAAAGGAAGAGAAGCAATAATCAGTGATCAACAATCCGTTCTAAAAGATGTACATGCAAGCACAGTCTCTCCCCTTCTATCAACAATCTTCCCTAACCTGTCATCACCTGAGGTGTGTATTCCTTTGTCTAGTTCTAGTATTCCAGAGAGAGTATTACCTTTTAGGTCAACTTGCGGTCAACCCTCCAAAAAATATAAACCTCTTATGTCAGCTAAAGCCAAGTATCATGTGGCTAATTATGTTTCAACCTATAGACTATCCAAACCTTATGTAGCCTTTGTGAATAAATTATCTGCTATATCTCTTCCTAGTAAAGTGCAGGATGTGAGATGAATACTCTAAAAAAGAATGATACATGGGATGTGGTACCACTACCACAGGACAAGAAGACTGTTGGGTGCCGATGGGTTTATGCTGTGAAACATAATGCAGATGGATCAGTGGACAGGTATAAGGCGAGATTGGTGCCAAAAGGATACACTCAGAAGTATGGAGTGGATTATGATGAAACATTCACACCAGTAGCAAAAATTAATACTATTCGTGTTCTCATGTCTCTGGTAGCTAATCTTGACTGGCCCTTGCAACAGTTTGATGTGAAGAATGCTTTTCTCCATGGATACTTGAATGAGGAAATTTACATGAATCTTCCTCCAGGATATGGAACTTCTACAGGAGAAAATATGGTGTGCAAGTTAAAGAAGTTCTTGTATGGATTGAAACAATCACCGCTTGGTATGGTATATTCACAACTTTCATGAAGAAGATTGGGTATAGACAAAGCAATTCAGATCACATCCTATTCTTCAAACTCCAACAGAACAAGTTGACAGCATTGATTATTTATGTGGATGACATGGTGGTAATAGGTGACGATCTAGCCAAGATTAAGAGATTGAAAGTTCAGCTGTCATCTGAATTCGAAATGAAAGACCTTGGAGATTTGAAGTACTTCCTAGGTATTGAAGTAGCTAGAAACGGAGACTGCATTATGTTGAGCCAAAGATAGTACGTTTTAGATTTGTTAGCTGAAACTGGTATGCTTGATTGTAAACCAGTGGATACACTCATTGAGCATAATCATTGGATTGCAGAATATCAGGATCAAGTTCCCACGGACAAGTCAAAGTACCAGAGATTCACTACCACATTTTGAACCATTGTAAAAATCGCCGGCAATGTTTAAATCGCCGGCAATGTTTTTTATCATTACCGGCGATATTTGCCGGAAAAATCGCCGGCAATGTCTTTTTTTTTTTTAACATTACCGGCGACTTACATTTAAGTCGCCGGCAATGTTCCGCCGGTAATTAAAAAAAAAAAAAAACATTGCCGGCGACTTACATTTAAGTCGCCGGTAATGTTAAAAAAAAAAAAAGACATTACCGGCGACTTACTTTAAGTCGTCGGTAATGTCTTTTTTTTTTTTTATTTACCGGCGGGACATTGCCTGTGATTTGCCGGAAAAATCGCCGGCAATGTTAAAAAAAAAAAAACATTACCGGCGATTTTTGGGAAAAAAATCGTCGGTATTGATAAAAAACATTGCCGGCGATTTAAAAATCGCCGGCAATGGTTCAAAATGTGATAGTGATTAGTTGGAAAGCTGATTTACTTGTCCCATACTAGGCCCGATCTTGCTTATGCTGTTAGTGTGATAAGTCAGTATATGCATAATCCTAGTGAAGATCATATGAATGTGGTGGTAAGAATCCTAAGATACTTGAAGTCTACTCCTGGTAAAGGTCTTGTGTTTCGAAAGAATAGAGATTTGAGACCCCTGTGGCTACACCGATGCTGATTGGGCAGGTAACATCACTGACAGGCGTTCTACTTCTGGTTATTTCACATTTGTTGGTGGGAATCTGGTTAATTGGAGGACAAGAAGCAGAATGGTGTGGCTAGATCTAGTGCAGAAGCTGAATACAGAGGAATGGCTCAAGGAGTCTGTGAGTTATTATGGATCAAGTATTTGTTGGGAGATTTAAAACCAGGAACATCCTATGTCTCTTTATTGTGACAACACTACTGCAGTTGAAATTGCACATAATCCTGTTCAACATGATTGAACAAAGCATGTGGAGATTGATAGACATTTTATTAAAGAGAAGCTGGATACTCGGATCATTTCGTTTCCTTTTGTTCGATCGGAAGAACAATTGGCTAATATTCTCACTAAGGCGATTTCATGTAAGACGTTAAATGATTCTCTTGACAACTTGGGCATTCAAGACTTGTATGCTTCAACTTGAGGAGTGTTGGAGTGTGCCTCACTCTGTGTATAGTTAGGAGATGTATATTCTGTAATTAAGTAGGATTCAATAGTTGATTTAGTTTCTTTTTAAGAATGTAACTACTTATATATGTACTCCAATTTGAGATTGATCAATATATCAAAAAATTCTCCAGAATCTTGACTGACACCGTTTAAGTGGGCACTGGCTAGGGTTAATACACTGAGAATACGTGAGGTCAAGAAGTTAGTATCTCGGGCCGTCTTGAGCCGGACACTTTTGACTTTTGGTCGACCATATATCTCAATATAATATATATATATATATATATATATAAATTACTGCACCACTGATCACCTCTCTACCGGCTAGTAGCAGTATGCATGCGATCACTATTTAGCCTGTGCAATGCCCCAGTAATCCACTCTACTGAGCTCAGAACAGTGCAGCTTTGACCACGACCACACTTATTCTGAAAATTAAGTTTAAATAGTTACCTCGTTCGCGTAAATCTAACTCACAACTTAGCCCGGGCAAGAAACATAGCCATGAACCAATCTGCAGAAATAGTGGAATACACTGGTCATTCTGGTAGTTTGGTTTTGAATTTCCTTTCATCATTGGTTTTGTTTCAACGCAAACCAGACTACCGGCCAGTCTCATTGTTCTTGACCTTTTTTCGATCGCTCACGAGCTAGCTTTTACTCTAAATCCAGATATGAATCTGGGGCTGGTTGTTAGCTAGCAGAGATTAGAATGGCCTACATCATAAAGTGCATGCACAGTGAATAGTACAATGCTGAAGTAAGTGATCAATGGCTGCAGCAGCAACCAGTAGCTGGGACTGTTTAATGGGACGAAGCCTCCTCCTGCGGATACGGGAACCTAATTGAAATTCAAAAGCTTACAGGCTTACAGCGCGCCTCTCTCTTTTTCTTCGACATGGATTATTTTTTCTTGGACAAGAGTGGCCTACTCGTACCACTAAATAAATACATATATAGAAAAAGATCGACTTGGCATCAATGGCATGCATATTACTATTAGATAGAACTGAGGAACAACATCCGGTGCTTTATATTAGTTTTCAATTTAACTAAAGCCTTAATTAATTAGCTAGTGCCCTGTTCTAATTACTCATGTGGTTTCATAATGCCGCCACCTTTGATTACTCTCTCTTCTTTTTGGTGCCTAGTTCCAATTTTTTATCCGTTGATCCCTTCTTTTATGGACTACAAGGAGGTTAGAGCCCGTCCGCTTTAGGGTTGTTGCTTAGTTCAATTAGCAAGAGGTACCCTTCAGTTTGCAATTGATCCGACAAATTGTTGCTTATTGACCGTAATATTGTAAAGATTAATGATGAAGTAGATTAGGGTATATATCAAACTGCAAGATGCGAAGATATGTTCTGCTAAGAATTTAAGGTTACATGCGTGCTACTTACATCTTAATTAGCTTCAATTTGTGAAGGACTAATTAGGAAAACAGATACCAGTACAAGATTGAGAGAATCTGCAGACAAGTGGGGATGGTCCATTGTTGAATATTTATGTTAGAAAGGACGAGCTGTATCTGTATTCATATTCCTTTAATTTCCTCTCCAACATGTAAAGCACGATACTTATCTCTACCATACTTTAACTGCAACGTACCTGAAGTCATGGACCCTTCACCCTTCAGTTGAAACAAAGCATGTCAAAAGAGAAGGTATGCCCCAACATCTTTTAGGGTTTTATCAGCTTTTGAAAAACTTAGCCCATTTCCTATATATAAAGTTTCATTATCCAAGTACATATATATGCATGCATACATTACATGCATGTATACCCTTTAATTTGGGCTTTTTTTTTATCTCCAGTAACAAAAAAAGTTTAGCCGAAATTTCTACGTAGGTAGTCGGTAAATTAAAATTGTCATAGCTCTCAAGTATCTAAAAATTATCTGTAAGGATACCCTAGTCTATTCCATCTTCTTCTTTTCTTTTCTGTAGAAGCTTGAAATAATATCAATCATGAGGCAAATGAATGTCTATCTGCTTTGGATAATGTCAATATATTATATTGTACATTCTATCCAGCTCGTCGTTGAAATGACTGGAGTAGTGAAAGAATCTCATGCCTCCGGACTCAGATCCTCTGATTAAAATGACTTAACTATTACCTAACTCATGAATTGTGGCCCTTCATTACATTTGTAAGGCCACAATAATTTTACAGTTTCTTTTTTTCTCTCCTGAATTACACAAGAATTCTCCTCTCTTTCTCTTTCTCGGTTACTTCTTAGAGATCTTTCTGTGTTCCTCCGTCTAACGAGATCCTGAGCAGAAACTCGTTGCCGCTCTCTTGTGTGACTACTCCAGCGGCGTTTAGAGCTCCTACTCTCTCATCACTCCTTCCTCCACCATTTTTTGAGATCTCTCTATATGAATTTCGATATTTGATTTTGTTGCTTTATGGATTGATTTGTTATTGAATTAGTCGATGAATAGATGTTTATCTATAAATTTTGAGATTGTATATATTGATTGATTAGAGCAATTGATCTCAGAGACACGTTATCAATTGTGGCCCAGGAATTAAGGATTAATTGTTATTTGTCAATCATGGAACATGTTTAATTGAACTTCCGATCGAAAAATAAGGAACTAGTTGGGTATAACTTTTGATGTAGAAATTTTTTGATTGAGGAGGACAGTGGAGATTGATGTCGGTGGTGACGGCAGGTGAACGACAACGAGCTTGATGTTGCACTGCAGAACTTGGCCATGGTCGATGGTCGAAAGAAGAGAGAGAGAGAAAGAGAGGTGCAGTTCGACACTGAAAGAAGGAAAAGAATGGAAAATGATCATGACATTACAAATGTGTTGGACAGCTCAGATCATGGTTAGGCAATAGTTAGGTCCTTTCTTGTGAGGAGAGGATTCGAGTCCCATGCGTCATCAGCCCACTGACATGTAAACATTATACGTTTTCAATTCAATCACCTTTTCACTCTTGAGTAATTTTAGGTCCTATATCTTGACTTAAGGAAGAAGCTAATCATGCTCCAAAATCTAGCAAGGATATAACTGTCCAGGGTCAAATTTGTATTCCTGAGTTGACGAGCAAGAAACAATTATTGGAGATAGGAATTTAAAACTCAATCTACGATCGACTCTATGTGACTACGTACGTACTGCAACTTATTTAAAGTAATATATATAAAGCAGAGTGATGAATGTGGAGCACTAGAGCTGCATCATATTGGTAAAGGTTATGTGGCGTCGCTAGATATATGCTTGAAGAATGAAGGGTATCTGTACATATATCTCTATTAATTCTCTTATTACATACGTGCTTAACGAATTAATCAAGCATAAGTTCATCTCAACGCCTGCACCAAGACACAGATTGCCTAGAGATCAGCAAATTTGATGACTAGACCAAGCTCTGATTCGGGCTCAATTACGCTCTAAGTGCCCGAATAAGAAGTTGTTAGAGAGTGCTGCAGTAAAATTGTAAGGACACAGATCCCACATTGAAGAGGTAGTGAGGGTGTAAACCTCAACCACCTTTATAAGTCTGGGTAGTTCAGCATTAATGGTACGCATTCATTACCCTTTTACGTTGTTACTCTATTGGATTTATATCTCGTTACTGACTTAGACATTGAAGGGTTGAAGTCTAGCACACTCGATTTCTCCTTAACGGTTACCCTTATTAGCAGCACAATCAATTAGACAGAGCGAGCGTAAAGAGGTAGCGGAAGTAACTAGCAAGATCAAGATAATTATATCCTGTTATATATCGGAAGCTCTTGGCAGTTTCTGATATTAACATCGGCGCTGTCTGTGGGAATTCTCACAAGAAATTTTTTTCCAACCATAAAGCTACTAACAAGAGCAGACCAGCAAATCATGGATACATTTCTCACTCTCGGGCAGACCTTGAGTGCACGACGGATCGTCAAGCCGAATGTCCTCAATCTCACCCAAGTACTGCTGAAACCTTAGAGGATCCCCGAACCATGCGGCGATCCAGGAAGGAGCACGTCACATTCATGCAACAAGCTGAGTCAAATGCGGATAGGCGTTCCTGAGAAATGGAACACAAATATGAGCTAGTCATGGATAAATGCATGGAACTCGAGAGGGCAAGAGACTTTGAGCACCAACGATACTTGCAAACCGAGTCCTGATTGAGAGTGATGGAAGAAAAACAATCCCTCTCAGAGTATACAGCCGAGAACAGGCTGGCATCATCGCCGAAGAGAGGTGTTCATCCACTCCGCCTTGACCAGTTATAGAACGCAGGACCACCTCAGAGACCCATAAGGCTCCAGCGTAACTTAGGACCCAAGATGCACGGCGCAGATAGGAATCCGGTGGAACAACCGCAAGCGAAACAACTTCGACATATATCCCCTAAACGACACAGGCAGGAGACTGAAATGGCAACAAGGATTGCCGGCATTGAAAATATGATCTGCCAACTCACCCAGTCGAACGAGAGCTTTCTCAATCGTACACTCTCAACGGTACGTGTCCAACCATTTTAGTCTGAGATAATTGATATCGCTAAAACTAAGCACTAAATTAAACACTTAACAATAAAGCAAAAAATTTAAAACCCTATAGATGTAGTACGTTTAATCAAGTAGGGATCGTTCTAACCAGGGATTGAAAGGTGTATGCAATAATTGTATAAAAGAAGGGGGGCTTATAGAGTCTATTTTAATTACCTAAATTTTCTATCTAATTACTACTTAAAATGTCGCAAACATAACAAGAATTTTATGACCCTAACATGCATCACTCATAGACAAGCAAATACACAAAAAGACCCTAAAACTCTAAATCATGCTTAAGACAAAAATAAACCTAATTACTATTTACAAGTGATCATCTTATTCCTCGCCTTCACTTGATCATGGAATATACATCTCTCAACAACCTACGAAATTCTATCACTCAAACTCTCAAAACACATGCATATTATCTCCACTTGTGCTCAGGATACGCATACACCTTTTGACCTAGACTCGGGATAACCTATATCTAAAACCAAAGCATTAAAAACTAAATACGCATGCATATTTTGACTAAGAGTAATAAAACACATGGAAGATTTATTGAAAGGCATATAATTCAAAAAAATAAAATACTTCAAACCAATTCACAAAATCAATGTACAAATACAAATAAGAGTTACAGAGTAAAGAGGTAATTATTACACCTTTTCTCTTTGGGATACCTTATGGATAGAAATGTGATGCCTTCAGTGGAGAGCTCGGGATACCCTATACTCTATGGAGGATCACCTTCTTAGCATATTTCGGTACTTGCTTCAAGCACTCGATAAAGGGTAGATTTACTTGCACCTTTTTGAAGATTTCCAAGATTTGTTCATCTGTTTCTTGCTTCTTCTTGCTCACTAGACGACTTGGAAATGGTGTTGTGACAAATGGGGAATTAGCAGGAGTCAAACCTGAAGGAATTGAGCTCTTGCCTTGTGTCTTCGGCTCAACTTGTGAAGATGGGTGGTGCCGAAGTGACTATAGGAGGCATCACTTTACTCTTCTCAGCCCCAAGTGTGGTCGGATCATTCTCAACGTCATCTAGGTCAATGATTTGTAACATTGGCTTCTTCTTTTGATACTCATTGGACTGCTTCCTACTCCAAGTAGCTACAGCGTTTATTCCTCTGAAATCTCCTCCTGGATTCGGAATAGACTGAGTTGGAAGTTTTCCTAATCTTCCCTTAATCTGGCCCATAATTTCAACAACCTGACCCATCTGCTTCTTCAATTCAGCAATATCACGCTCATGTTGGGCCTATGTATTTAGCAGAACCTGTGTTGACATTGAAAGCTGCGACAACATTTTGTTGTAAGCTGGATTAGTGAAGACAGGCTGAGCTAGACCATTGTTGGAGTGAGGATCGATCCCTTTGTTGATTTGATTGTTGTTGTGAAATGGTTGAGGCACAGAAGGGTTAAGGTACCCATCATTGTTCTTCCACTAAAAACCAGGATGATTGTTTCTGAGCCCCTGATTGTAGTTTCCATAGTTGTTAAATTGAGGGGCACCTTGGTTGTACTGAAAACTACCAATGAGTTTGACTTCTTCAGCTACTGGAGATTGTTGAGGACACTGATCATTTTGATGTTCATCAAGCAGGCAAATTCCATAAACAGGTGTGGCAGGTGGCATTGGTTCTGGCGATTTGGTCTCCAAAAGCTTAGTGATCAATGACGTGAGCTTGGCAAATTATGCGTTGGTGCTAGAGGAAGACACTTCATGAATTTTTCAGCTTTGCTGCAACGCCATACCTTCATACTTCTGTGTGTTGAGAGCATGCTAGTTTAATATTGTACAGCCTATAGTTGCAAGCTTCTCTAGAAATGATTTTCTAGCTGTTGGGTCTAGAAGCCCTCTCTCTCCAAGGGTTTGAGTCTTTCATAGAAGTATGTTAAGAGGTTGCTTTATGATATTCCATATGATGGACAAGACTCAAATAACTCCTTGAACCTTTCATAGTAAGATGAGAAACACTAATCATGATCTTACAGGACACCAATTATCTTCTTCCTCCGTTGAGTAATCTTTGAAGCCGGAAAATACTTGGTGAGAAACTCCTTCACACACATATCCCACGTTGTGATTGATCGAGCAGGGAGACTGAATAACCAACGTTTGGCCTTCTCTTCAAGTGAAAATAGAAAAGCTCTAAGTCTGAAGGCTTCCTTTGAAGTACCAGATGGACACATACAGTCACACACAAACATAAATGTTATCAAGTGTGTGTTTGTATCTTCAGTAGGTAGACCATGGAAGCGCGAAAGATGGTGTATGATGTCACTCTTCATAACAGAAGTTGATTTTAATTACCTAAATTTTCTATCTAATTACTACCTAAAACGTCACAAACATAACAAGAGTTTTAGGACCCTAACATGCATCACTCATAGACAAGGAAATACACAAAAAGTCCCTAAAACTCTAAATCATGCTTAAAACAAAAATAAACCTAATTACTATTTACAAGTGATCACCTTATTCCTCACCTTCACTCGATCATGGCATATACATCTCTCAACAACCTACGAAATTCTATCACTCAAACTCTCAAAACACATGCATATTATCTCCACTTGTGCTCGGGATACCCTACCCTTTTGACCTAGACTCGGGACACCCTATATCTAAAATCAAAGAATTAAAAACCAAATACGCATGCATATTTTGACTCAGAGTAATAAAATACATGGAATTTTATTGAAAGACATATACTTCATAAAACTAATATACTTCAAACCAATTCACAAAATCAATGTACAAATAAAAATAGGAGTTATGGAGTAAAGAGGTCATTGCTACACTTTTTCTCTTCGAGATACCCTATGAATAGAAATGCGACGCCTTTGGTGGAGATCTAGGGATACCCTATACTCTATAGAGGATCACCTTATTCAAGAACAACATTCGGGATGTCCTATATGTTGGAGAAGAAGGCTAGGACGGTGGAAGGTGGTGTAACTCGGCTTTGTAGGAGAGAGATTGCTTTTGTGGAGTGATAGAGAGCTTCTTGGCAGAGCTTTGGCTATAGAATAAGTTATAACTAATGAGAAAGTTGAGATGTGCTTATATAGGCACTTACATATTAGTTCTCCTCATAAAAGAAGGTTTTCCTACTCTACCCGAGTAAATCTGGCAGCTTCCAAAGAATAGTAATTTTCCGGAGTTGTAGACCTCCAAAAATTATGATTTTGGCTTGTTAGAAAGAAGACTCAAAGAGCTTTCCATCCATATGTCGATTGCAGTCTAACTCCTCCTGAACTATTCCCAATCGCCCGTTGAAGTTGGATATTCTGCACATGCAAATTCTTCTTTCGTTATTTTGATAGATTTCCTTCTCTTTTTCAACTTGAGAATCTTATTCTTGCCAAATCTTGTTTTCTACGAAATTGAGTTCTCTTGGATTTAATCTTGGCTTCTAAAATGGTATTCTAATTAATTTGACCCATTTTACTTTGTTCTTCTTCCAAGGTTCTTTCAGAAACTTCTATCTTCTAGTCAACATAAGAATGGTTTTCCTAGTCAAGCTAGGACTTCTTTTTCTTCTCTTTCTTCACGGAATTTCTGGCCGAATTTCTTCTTCTTCATTTTTTTTGTGCCTTGCATACTTGTAGACTCCTTTACTCTGTCTCTTTTGTTCTACACCTAAAAATAACAAAATAAGTCAAAAATAATAATACTAAGCAAATAACATAGTCAAATGTAGAGAAAAATACATTAATTAATACGCCTAAAATGCGTTAATCAAATTTTTTCACACTTAGACTTTGCTAGTCCCCGAGAAAAACTAAAATAAAAGAAAGACGAGAAATAAAGAAAACACAAAACACCAACGTTAGAACTAGTCTCCACGTTGAAAAACTCTAAGAGAAAATTAAAAACTCAAAACCTTAAAAACACTACTAAGCCCTTAGCTAGTCTCAGGAATTTTCTTAAGTATAAATGGCAATGGAATCACAAGAATTTAGAGTGAAAGCTTAATAATTCGAGAGATAATAGAGATATGATCATGTCATGAACAAGTAGAACTTGGAAGAAAATAATAGTGATGTTAAAGCTATGCATGTTTCGAACAAGTTTAAATAAATCTCACATGGATACACTCATCATATTTTCACTCATGAAAAGGGTGTAACTCAAGATATATATGAATTAAATTGAAAACCTCATGAATAAGATGAATTACTTGCACTAATGAACCCAAACTATATGTTTACTCATACAACTTACTTAACCAATGGAAGGCTACTCATCTTAAGGATCATAAATGACTTTAGAAAAATTATAATATGGCTGAGGCTAAGGCATTCAAAATTTAGATAAGTGGTAGTAAAAACATTCCAAAGACTTAGTCAGCACTTTATTAATTCGAGCTTCATCGATCATTTCTCATGTGTTAATCTTAAAAAATAGGGGCCAAATTTCATCCTTTTGGGCCCTAACTTTATTCTAAACTTTACTTGGTCCTAACTTTCACACTTAGATCATATTGTCGGAGAGCTTTATTTTATTTTATTTTCTTTCCTTCATGCTCAAATTTTTTTTTTCTTTTTTTTCCTTTTTTTTCTCGGCAACAACACATTTTTTTTCAAGCTCTTGGACAAGTCTTCCCTTGATTTTCATTCTTTCATCATGTTTATGCCATCTTTATGTGCTAGCTCGAAATTCTTCACCAAGTTTTTAGAAAAAAGGTAAGGAACTCTATACTAGGCTAAGTGTTTCGATATATATGTGACACTGAAAGAAAAGGCTTAACGTAGGCACAAAGGGGTAATCTAAGGGTTTCGCAACTCATGCGCACAAATAGGACACATGGCTAGTTGGGTTAAGTGGTGGAAAATCTAAATGCCTTTAATCATATCCAAAATCACAGCATATATCAACTTAAAAGTTTTGCAAATCTACATGTGTAAGTTCTAGTATTCTCTAGTTCATTGAAATCTATGGCAAGTAATTTAATGAGGCATGTAAACATTTTTGAGACCTTAATGCATGAAATTCAATCTTAAAGATGTAATGTAGGCTCAAAAACTCACTTAAAAGTTCGTATGATCTAAAAGCTTATTCTAACATGCGAAATATGTACCCTGTTTATACAAATCATATCCTCTACATGTCATGACTCACAAAATATTTGAATTAGCACAAGAAATTCCATGTAATGCCATATATTTTTTGTCTTGGTCTAATTTTCATCATAGACTACCTAAGGGCATCCTAAAGACTCTTAAAAATACTAAGTTAAACAAAAAGGCTCGAGACACTTAAACAAGAGGACTTAGTCATTGTCTTCTTTGGCCAATCTTACTAAAATAGCCAGTTGGCGAGAGAGACCAAGACAGGTAGGAGTGATTTTCGAGCTTGTCTTTTCTCACATTCAAAATCTATCTTAATTAGCAAACCTGTCTTAGCAACCGTCTCCTTCTAAACACCAATTCATATAAGATTTTCTTATTAAAAGATAAGTGTTCATCCACTACACTAATCATACTCTGAAAATACACTAATTAAAATACTAAAAGATTTTTTTTAGGGCATCATCTGCGAAAAATTTCATTGTCCGCCCAAATTTTACAATTTATGACTCAAATACGTTGTAAACCTCTCCCATACACTTAAATTCTACATTTTTCTTAATGTAATCAAGTAAAACATAGAATCAAGCATGGAGTATATCTTTTACGAAAATCTAACTAATAAATAATGAAAGGTAAGAAATTAAAAAGATGGAGGGAAGAGAAAGAACATCTGTTGTCATCTCCTGCATGGGGTTGCCTCCCAAGAAGTACTTGTTTTTTAGTGTCTTACAGCCTAGACATGATGCATTATTTATGAACTTTGTACGGCCGAAGCTTGGAGGTGCATCTCCTCTACGTTTGGGTCCGTGGAAGCATCGTAGAAAGGCTTCAATCTGTGGCCGCTCACCTTGAATTCTTTTCCTGTGTCCAGTGCCCAAATCTGGACGGCTCCATGAGTAAATATTTGTGTTACCATGAAAGGACCGATCCATCTCGATCTCAGTTTGCCAGGAAAGAGCTTAAGTCAAGACTGGAAGAGTAGTACTTTCTGTCTGACTTCAAACGACATGTTCTTGATCATTTTGTCATGGAATGCCTTAGTCTTCTCTTTGTAGATCCAAGAACTTTCATAAGCTGCATTCCAAATTTCTTCAAGTTCATCCAACTGCAATTTTCGATGGAGGGCTGCTTCATCATAGAAAACGTCGAACTTCTTTACTACCTAATATGCTTTATACTCCAACCCTACCGGAAGATGACATGCTTTTCCATAAACCAATTTGTAAGGTGACAATCTAGTAGGTGTTTTGTAAGCACTTCTGTAGGCCCATAATGCATCTTTTAAACATAGGCTATAATCCTTTCTGTTAGGCGCCACAGTTCTTTCCAGAAACTTCTTGATCTCTTGGTTTGAAACCTCATGTAAGCCATTGGTTTATGGATGATATGGCGTTGAAACCTTATGAGTGATACCATATTTCTTCTTTAATGCATCCATTGTCTTGTTGCAAAAATAACTCCCTCCATTACTAATTAATACACGAAGCATGCCAAACCTGGAAAAGATGTTAGAACGAAGGAAATCTGCAACAACTTTTTAAATCATTAGTGTGTGTAGCCTTAGCTTCAACCAATTTTGAGGCATAGTCCACTGCAAGCAAGATATATATGAAATCGTTGGAGGTGGGAAAGGCACATACAAATTGGTTCTCCTCATAAAAGTAGGTTTTTCTACTCTACCCAAGTAAATCTGGCAGCTTGAAAAGAATCAAACATTCCCAGAGTTATAAACCTCCAAAAATTATGATTTTAACTTGCTGGAAAGAAGACTCAAAGAGCTTTCCATCTATATGTCGATCGCCATCTAACTCCTCCTGAGTTGTTCCCAATCGTCCATTGAAGTTGGATGTTCTGCACATGCATATTCTTCTTTCCTTATTTTGATAGATTTCCTTCTCTTTTTCAACTTGAGAATCATATTCTTGCCAAATCTTATTCTCCACGAAATTGAGTTGTCTTGGATTTAATTTTGGGCTTCTCAAATGGTCTTCTAATTAATTTGACCCATTTTTCTTTGTTCTTCTTCCAAGGTTCTTCCGAAAGCTTCTTTCTTCTTGTCAACATAGGAATGGTTTTCCTAGTCAAGCTAGGACTTCTTTTTCTTCTCTTTCTCCAAGAAATTTCTCGGCAAATTTCTTCTTCTCCATTTTTGTTGCGCCTTGCGTACTTGTAGACTCCTTTACTCTGTCTCTTTTGTTCTACACCTAAAAATAACAAAATAAGTCAAGAAAAATAATACTAAGCAAGTAACATAGACAAATGTATAGAAAAATACATTAATTAATATGCCTGAAATGCGTATGTCAATAATGACCAGAGGTAGGCACCCCTTCGCGAAAGTCAAGACGAGACTATACGAGGGAAAATCGGACCCACCACTGCACATCGATGTGTTTGTTTCGGCGACCACAGGGAGAGGTTACAATGACACAACGTACTGCTACTTGTTCATGGAATGCCTAACCGGCGATGCGTTAAGTTGGTTCTTTAGCCTCCCACCGAGGTCCATTAACTCTTTTGCGGAGCTAATCAGGGCATTTCTCAAGCGATACATCATGACGGCAAGCCGGTCTCTAATGTACAACCATCTACAAGAAATACAGCAGAAGCCAATGAAGGGTCTCTCAACCTTCTTCTCTCGTTGGAATACAACGATAGCAAACTATCGCGACATCACCAACGAGTCAGCTTTCTGTGTCCTCCGAAACGCACAGCAGTCGGGGCTGCTAACTTGGAAAATTAACTAGAACCCCGTGAGTGCATGTGACGAGCTACTTGATCGAGTAACCTTGCACGCCCAGCTAGAACTACAAACTTTTAGTGTCAATTCAACACCAATGCTACAGGTCAACACATTTTCTAATATGATAACTGTTAATGCGCAGGCACTGTTACCCGTGGTACCACCAACAATGAATCCGGAGGTAGCGCCGGTACAGTGTAGGGCAAACCCGCAAGAGCAACAACAACTTAGCGATCACCTGGAGGACCGGGGAAACGACCATCAGTGAAGGGGCAACGACAACCGAAATGGCTACCAAGGAAACAACAAGCGACAACGAGAGGACCAGAATGATCAGCCAAGAAATGAAGTGGTAACCCGATCCAGATATGAGTAATAGGTTTTTAGTGATCTCAACACCAAATACATTGACATCATGATAGATAATCCATAACTGTTCATCTTACCGGCGCAAAACACGAAATGAACAACACCGCTCCGTTACACGGGCAACTGGTGCAAGTTCCATGGTAACGAGTCACACGACACAAAAAAATGCCACAATGTGAAGGTATTGGTTGAGGGACACCTCAAGGATGGGAAGCTTGACAGATACAAGGCCTAAGCAGTAGAGCAGCGGCCAAGGGGAGTCACACACATCAGAAGGACCAATGGAATTACAGGTGGAAGGTCCAAGGTAGAGCGAAAGCTAGATCAAGCGATGTTCAGCCTACAACAGGGACCGACCAAAGTGGCAAAACCAGGATGGGAATCAATCATGTTTTACAAGCTGGAAGAACAAGGAAAGCTATTGGTTTTAGAGGATTATCCATTCCTCATAGATGCGGTCATTGACATGTGATGCGTGGGTTAGATATTGGTCGAAGTAGGTTCCCTTGTCAATGACATCTTCTTGCCAGCGTATAAGGCATTGGGGCGTCTTGGCCAAATCCGGGCCATCGTCTCACAACATATGTTGTTGATGAAATTCTCATTTAGAGTTTTCTCACTGTTGGGAACTACGCCGATGCTGATAGGAGCGGGCGGATCCGGCGAATACCCAAGCAAAGAGGTATGTCTCTTGGGAGAGGTATGCTCCTCGGAGATGTCGAAAGACCCGAGGGAGCGACCATTGACAACAAGACCCGTTGACGAGGAATCAATGAAGGTTATCCAACTTTCAGAGGAGCATCCGGAAAAGACTGTTCTAATCAGAGCGAATCCAGACCCAAAGATTGATGTGGACATCATCGCCATACTCCGGGAGTAGTCTTCATATGGATGCAGAAGCAACATGTTTCACAACAAATAAGGGACTTTATTGTTACAATGTCATGCCGTTTGGCATGAAGAATGCTGGCACAACATATTAACGTTTCATGATGGAAATGATGGGTTCCTTGAATGGAGTTACAGTGGAGGTTTATGATAAGGCTTTTTACACCCTCAAAGATATCCATATTATTATGCAATGTTTATCAATGTAGTAGTATGGAAAATAGGGGTCATTACCCGCTGAAGATTGATGAAACTAAGCGTTAGGCGCAAACAAACACTAAACTCAGTTTCCTGACAAACTCGACCTACAGACACTAATATAATTAATTACCTAACTTAAACTCAACTAAAAATTACGAAAATAATACTGGACACACTAGACATAGTGGGAGACGAACAGGTAGAATTTCAATAGGTTTGGAGTTGATTTGCTATACTAACAAAAATAAACAAAATAGATGAATGCAGGAAATCAGCTTTGGAAAAGTGATGAAATCAATAAACAAAAGAGTTAAGAGGAATGTTCTCCACCACCGTCACTCCATCTAGACAATATATGCTCAACCTAAAAATGCTATGTGAATGGATGAAAGTTCTCAGGAAGATTCAATTACGCTTAGAATACAACCTATTACCTAATCTTTATGATTACACCGGTGAAGGTTCGCTTATCAACGGTGACTATCTGTCAAAGAACCCAAAAGTCACGGACTCGGATTTACTAAGAGAGAAGCATTATGGTCTAGAAAAGGTGTGAGAATCTACAAAGCTTCACAAGTACACTAAGGGCGTGTCTTGCTCGACTTAGGGTTTCTTATAACCGAAAAGCTCGGTTTCTACTCAAGAGAAATTGAGGAAGATCAAATACAATCAACATGCATCAAATTCTCATAGATTTAGATCCCTAAACATGCATACTAAGCATGCACTCAAAGCATACAAGATAGAAATCATAAATATAAAATTAACAACGAAACCTCATCCAAGAACATAACAAAATTAGGTCAAAGTGTATACATTATCTAAACATCATGTACAGGGCTTCAAAACCACCCCTTATCAAAGTATTTAACTACTCATAGTCTTAGATAAAAAATATCAAAGAATGCATAAGAGATAAATTAAATGATGGAGAAAAAAATGAACTTTTGGCGACGTCGGAATCGGACAAGTTCTCATGCACGAGAACTTATTTTCCTTCCTGGCTCTGTTTTGTCTCTTCTTCCTTGATCACCTAAAGTTCCAGCCGTCCTTTGTTCCAAGTGATAGCTATATATATATAGATTGATTAAATATCCTGGCTAGCACATGATTGCTAGCCTAATTAAACAAAGTCCAAGCCCACATCTACAGCTTTCTAGCCACATATATTTAGCTAGCTTATTCCACGTGCCAAGCAAATCCAAATTGAAAAAGGACTTCTCTTACTTTTCCTCGCCAAGCACAAATCTGCTTCTCCATCAACATATATATCACATCTTCCTTGTTCCTCGCCAAGACTTCCTCTTCCATAATAACTCTTGAAATATATTATTTAATCACATTTTCTTCATTAATCTCTAAAATACCTAAAAACAATTAAACATAATTAATTCACTCAATTAATAACAATAAACTAAATATAGAGAACAAATTAGATACCGAATAGACATATAAATATTCGACTATTAGTTTACGTGGACGATCTCATGGTCAAGAGCAAGTATAAGAGAGACCACGTGAAAGATCGGAAGGCCGTTCTCGATATCCTTATCAAGAGTAAAATGAGGTTGAATCTAGCGAAGTGCAATTTTGGTGTCTCAGCAGCCAATTTTCTTAGCTACATAGTCAACCAACGAGGCTTAGAGGCTGACCCAGATAAGATCTAGGCAATACTTAACACCAGGGCTCTGACAACGAAGAAAGAGCTCTAAGCACTTATAGAGAAGCTAGCATCGCTGTCACGCTTCATATCCTGGTACACGATTAAATGCCACTCGTTCTTCAAAACCATTCGAACGACAAACAAGAGACCTGTCTAATGGACCGAGGAATGTGAAGTGGCGCTCACTAGAATTAAGTAGTATCTCGCTCATATTCCATTCCTACCTGCCCCAATACCAGGTGAAATTTTATACATTTATATAGTTGTGTCACTAATGGCAGTCAGTTCCGCCCTGGTAAGGTGAGAAACGGATATGGAGTTGCCTATATTTTTTTTCAGGTAAAGGAATGGACAAACTTGAAACAAGATACCTACCTTTGGAGCAGCTAGTTCTAACGCTCGTTGTCTCGGCATGACAACTGCGGCCATACTTCCAATCCCATACTATACACGTACTAACGAATCAACCACTGCGCCAAGTTCTGGAGAGCCCAACCACTAGAGATGACTAACTAAGTGGACAATCAAGCTCAGAGAGTTTGACATAAAATACCACTCACAAAATGCAACCAAGAGCCAGACAATTGCGGACTTTGTAATAGAACTCACACTAGCAACAGAGCCTGAGCTTGCCACGACTACACCTGTGAAGACTGGTGAGCTAGATATGAGCACCATAATGGAAGGAGCAGTGGCGAAGAAAAAGGAAAGGAAATACTTATGGAGCCTTTACGTGGATGGTTCATGAATGTTAGATACGGCGGGAGTGGGAGTCATCCTGATAGGCCCGGGAAAAATCAATGCCGAATACACACCCCGGTTCTTATTTCCTACCTCAGATAATGAAACAGAGTATGAATAACTTATTACAGGGGTGTAGCTGGCATCCGAATCCGGAGCCAAGAATTTAAACATATTCAACGACTCCCAGCTGGTGGTGAGCCAAGTCACTAGGGACTTCGACGCAAAAGGCACTCAGATGTCAGCATATCTCGGGTACGTAAAGGAATCTTAAATAAGTTTCTTGCTGCCACTAACTCCTTTATTTCTGAGCGAGTTCGGTTTTCATCTTCTGGAGCTCGGCGGAGACTCTGACATTGATCTCCGCTAGTGGCACATTAGCTGAAGCGAAGCAGCCACACGCCAAAGACACTCATCAGCTTCGGCCTAAATATCAGTTATTGTCATGACATCAACCAGAAGCAGAGAGATAATCTCGGCGGAGTACATGGGAGAGGGGGGGGGGTGTTGGAGACACCCAAGTAGAGAAGGCTGGGATATCGGCCATACTCGGCTCAGAACCTATACCTTGTCGATCTTGCTGGACCACCTTATCTCTCTTACTGGAGCTAGAGCCCTCGAAGAGGATCATGGAACAGGATTACGAGATCCCAACTTCTCGGTGATGGTCGTGACGTGGGCCTCCCCGGAAACGTCCTGTTCCCTTTCGTGGTTGGAAGACTTCCTAGATGCATTCAACGGTCGAGGATCTTTGGAAGAAGCTTTGTACTTCTGAGTTTTGGCAGTAAATGCACTCCTTTTCTGCCCCACAGTGTAATCTTCCTCGGTTTGGTCCGTTTCCTCGACTCACGGAACCCGATGTTGGTGGGTGCAGTCAGCATAATGTGCTGATCATCGCGGATGTCATAGTCGATGAGTTTTTCCCCTTCGACCTCAGCCATGAATTCTACTATGAGATCGTCGAGATCACCATAAGCATCCATCTTCTTATGCTGGTGAGTGTTTGTTATATCACCTAAAAGAAAAAATTTGAGCAAGTCAATCAGTGAGCAATAACAAAGAAAAACAAATACGCCGATCACTAATGGGGGGATCTCGAAAGACTTTATCATTCGAGAAAGGTTTAGTCGTTCAACAGATACACGTGCCAAAACTTCTCGGAAAATCCATTCTCAATACGGTAATAGCGGCGACGTTCTGTGGCACAGGGCTGGAATCAATGCGCGACTACGAAAAGCAAACGAAAAGTCGACATATAAAAAAAACAACACAAAACGAAACCAGATACGTATCGAGAGCAAGCATGTAGTGAAACCTAACCCACCTCTTGCCCTAAAAATGTTATTAACTTTAGAACCGGGACCTACTTCGGGCGGATTCGCCCATTCACCTTCGACAATAAAGTGAGAGTCACGCCAGATTGTGTTGGTGGTAGGTATAGACTTAAAGACACGAAAGCACCATTTCCCTTGTCTCACCATCACGCACAGTGTTCTCTTATAACCCTGCTTATTCGAATATTTCACATCAAAGTAATTCAAAACTTTGTTACGTGTTGGGAAGCTTAGTATCGTGCCACAACACGAACATAGTGTTCAAAATCTGCAGCATGATGGGGGTAACTTGCTCGATGGCATACAGGAGAGCCCCTAAAATATATTGATAGAAGGAATGCAGCGGAATACGGAGACCAACTGCAAGTGTGTTACGCCAACGACGACCCGACCAACGGATGGTCTAGTAAACCTTCTGCCCTTGCACAACTGCTTTAGCACGGCCATCTCCGGAATACGAAAGTTCTTACTAATCGCTCCTAAATCCGAATAGGACATTAACTTCCGCGGTTCTTCCACTTCTTGCCCATCACTAAGTTGTCAGTTCGTCGTAATGCCTATTGGTATCCCTTTCTGGGTAAGGGAGCCATGTTTACTGGTGAAGCTGACATAGTGCCTAACTTTGACGACACTTCTTAATTCTTGGAGGTTCCGATATGGGGAATGCCATGTAACCTACGAAACGTTCATAGATAAGATTAGCCTAATGTTTACCCATATCATCTTCCTAATCCACAAACGAATTCCCAAGGAACACAACTGATCCCCCCGTCACAAGATTAAGTTTCCTCAGATTTATGGGCTTATAGCTAGACGAAGCAGTATCCCTAATCTCGGCGAGCAACCTTTCCATCGTCCTGGGACTTAAATAGTCACTGAAGAGATGACTACGGCCTCCATAGCCAACCTACATATATACGACCCGTAACGAAACATCTGTCGACTTTGGTTACGCAAGGGGAACACCCCGAGCGTAACCAGCTACCGCAAAACAAAAATAACAACAAAAATAGAAGTATCTAAACATAACCCATTGGGACTAGGGGCTAGGCCTAGACACAACAAGACCCATCCTAGGGCTAGAAAGTAAGGCCCAGCCCAGATCTTGCTAAGGCCACATGACCTTTTAGTACCAGACGACAGCTCCGACGCCTTTGACCACCGTAGATGGCCGAGTCACCCAGAAAACAACCACATCATATACTAAAAAACGCAGAACGCAACCAAGACCGAGTCTACCACTTTCAAACCTAAGCTGCAAAACGAGAAACAAACAAAAACTTTGCAACAAAGACAACCCAGAAAGCTTTAAAGGAAGACAATGGCGACGAAACTTACCATTCTAAAGAGCTTGGAGGCAGGTAGGCTAGTTAACGATGGAGAATGGGCTCAGGCAACTGATCACAGAATGGCAGCGGTCGAGTGCTTCCTCTCTCCAAAGACTAAAAAAAAATACATAGTGAGGGAAGAAGAGTGTCAAATGAGGGTTTAAATACCAGCCTGTGTGAATGATCACGACCATAGGAACCGACACATAGGAACACAAGATAGTGACATGTGCCATAAGTCAACCACCACCTCAAAAGGGTCTGGAACAAAAAACGATATGTATCATCTCGTTTCATGCGCACAACCTTCGAAAAGAAATAATCACGATATAAACATATGACAAGATGTTTGAGAAACCCAAGACGCACTAGGTGGGCACGCGGCGCAAAGGGGTTGGCGACATTTAATGTTGTCAAAATAAATACCCACGTTTTCTCGTACAAATCAAACCCCGCAGCAAAATCAGGCACGGCCACGAAACAAAAGGTAATCGGACGCCAGAGGACTTGTGAATCACGCAGCAAAACCTGAATGATCCGAATAAGCAAAATTGCTAAAGACCGGATTATTTGGCTTCACTAGCAGCAGGACAGCAATGTACTCCCTAGTTACATAATTGCATTAATATCAAGTAAAATGCCATAAGTCGCTCGGGGGTCAAGAACTCGAGGGTACCCTTTAATGAGTTTCCACCAATGATTGTGCCATTATCAGTGCTGCCAATACCGGAGGATACGAAGGATTAGGTGAGAGATACCATCGAGTACATCTCTAGATCAAGGCAAGTCGCGCCGCAACTTGCATCTCCCTTACCGGAAAGCTACGAAGGAGTACACTAGTAACAGAACAGTGGCTCCATTGGGAGCGGGCCTACTAGGTTCCACTAGTTGGATGAACCTCGAAATGACGTCATGACTCATTTGGGATAATAAAAAATTGTTTACCTAGATCTGCTGGCTTTAGCGAAAACACACAGCAACGAAAATGAAGTGTGGGTAACAATTTCGTCAAACATTTCAAAGGAAGCGATATTACATATTCGGGGGACCAACAATTAGCTACTTGCTGTTCTCGCCAAGACTAACCGCAATTACAACTATATTTGTTCTTTCAAAGTGTAGCGGGAGCGAAAAAGAATCGGGGGACTAACCTTGGATAGAGAGTGGGGACTACACGATCAGTAACCGACAACGGAAAGAAAAGAGCCTAAAACATGTACGTATAACTAGTCGGTATTCTATTTCGCAACTCCCCAACCAAGATTGATCTCCTTGGTTGAGCAAGTTGAGGGACTTGTACATATATGAAAGGACCCAACCCCGATTCAGTTGCCCAAATCGGAATCGAACCCCTTCTGAAAATACGAACCAACAAAAACCTTTCAAAATTTCGGCAGAGTTTCGTTACTAACGTGGAATTGCATAAACCTGCACCGTGAAAATAACACTTCGTCCTATGCCACAAAAACCAAACCGTGGGCACCAATCCCATCCGGATTTCTCAACATCATAATATAAACAATAAACAGTAAACATACTGTACTATATATAATATATCCGAGAAAAATCCGTATAAACATGTATCAGAGCAACCTCTAGTGTAAATATATACAATATACACATCAGTAGGCGAAACAAGAACCTACTGGAAAACACAGGTAGCTCAGATCACTAGCCTCCAACCACAACGTGAAACACCAGAACCTGAACTGCAACTGGGCACGAAAACCGAAAAGCCCAGGGGAAAGACATAAAACTCGTTAGAGTGAGTGGACGAAAATAAATGTCTTTCACAAAGTAATATACGTTATAAAAACATATGCGAGTCGAAAGTATAAATAATCAAATGGTACACGAGGGAGACTCTAACTCCTCACGCATACAGAGCATGCATAAAATCTCACGGGGTCGCTCGTGGACACATCCGTGCTAGTACAGTCCGAATCACGGGATCTCAGACCCACACGTGATTCTAGCCAGAAAGGCCTCAGGTCAGGGTATCTGTTTCCACCCGGAACTACATCGGCATAAGAAACAGTCCCCCCTGGTAGATAGGCACCCTCGGGGATCATCCGGGATGCGCGTGTATCGATACAACAACATATACAAACTGTACTCTGTGTAAATCAAATCATAAATCCTTTCCATGCACATGCATAAAACATAATATATATGTATGTATACTCGTATACGCATATCCGTATATGTATAATCGTAAAATATATGCTCATGTAAATCAAAATCTCATATGCATGCTCAAGTTCGTAAAACGTGTATAAAGACTCGCAAACAATCGGTGAAAAGAAATTGTCCACTCACAGATCAACAAAACGCGCACTCGCGCTAATCTTAAGGCCCGGCGGAAGATCCCTCGCCAGAAGTACGATCACGGTCTCGATCTCGATCTCGATCCCCTGAATATTCATAAAACACAACTGATCAAAACATAACCCACAACTCTGTACTTAACCACGGAAACCAACCGTTCCCGGAAATAAACAATGCAGTGCAAAATGATTAACGGAATTCCCGAAATCTCCACTCGAAACCCTCGACTGAAAATCGGCTACCCAAATCAATCCGAAAACCTCTGGATGATAATCAGGGCGCGATTACGAGAAAAACGACATTAATTTCATCAAAATCCAAAAAGTCAACTCCTCGTCGGAGCTCCGCCGTTGACCGCCGCCGGCGGCGGCGGCGCGCCGTCAACGGTGGAATTCCACGGCGAGGAAGCTCCAGAAATGGAGTTCACCTCAAGCCCAACCACTTTGTTAACTACCACAGACATCAATTCAAACCATAAACCACCCAAATCAGCTCGAAACCGAGCGAAAAACCCAATTTCGGTGACCTAATCGGACCTCCACAATTCCTCAATTTCAACTCAATTCAAACATATGGGGAGACTCACAAGGTCAAGGGGAGTCGAAGCCCCCTAACCTCCACCACCGAGGCTCGCCAGAACATGGCCAACCATCACCGGCGACAAACCTCAAACCGACCCTATTCGGGTTCCACCAAAACCCCGTCAATTTCCATAAAACCAAATACCAATCGACTCAAAATCAAGAGAGGAAGCTATCCTTACCCTTGCCGAAGTCAGAGGTGGCCGGAAAAAGGACGTCGGACGATGAAACCAATCGGGAAAGTTTCCCCCTTCGCGGTCAACGGTCAAACTTCTATTTTTGGAAAGTCAACGGTCTGGTCAATGTCAAACAGTGTTTTCGGCAATTTTACGACTATTTCCGATATTTATACTCGCGCCTCGGGTCGATCGACGATTCGAAATGGATAACCATCACGATTCGGATAAACACGAAACAATCGGATAAACTCGTCGGAAACTGAAACTTCGAATAATCGTATTATATTCCTTGATTATCGGAAAAATCTTCCGGAACCGCCCTCGAGCTTGAAATCACGTACTCTACAACTTCCGTGAAGACACGCAACTCAAATTCTCGGCCGAAAACATAGTCGCGAATAGAATCGACAAACCACATATATAACGTAAAACTGCGACTAAACAAAATCTTGTGAATCGTGCCGAATATTCTACTGATTCTGGTTCGGGTCGTCACAATATACCTCTATTAATGCTCTTATTACGTACGTGCTTAACGAACTAATCATACATAAGTTTATCTCACCGTCTGCACTAAGACATAGATCGCCCAAAGATCAGCAAATTTCATGACCGGACCAAGCTTTGATTCAGGCCCAGTTACGCTTGCGCGCTCAAATAAGGAGCTGTCAGAGAGCACTGCAGTAAAATGGTAAATGACACAAATTCCACATTGAAGTAGTGAGGGTGTCAACCTCAACCACCTTTACAAACCTGGGTAGTTCGACATTAATGGTACGCATTCATTACCCTTTTACGTTGTTACTCTGTTAGATTTAGATCTCATTACTGATTTAAGCATTAGAGGGTTGAAGGCCGGTACACCTGAAACAATCTCCCAACTCCAGAGATCCGAGTCCTATATAAAGTATGTTAAAACGTTACAAAGAAGGTATTATTAATTTAAGTTCTGTTTCATTTTCTCAAAAAGCTATATAACCTTCGTGATCACGATAGATATATAGATTGTAGCAAGGGGACGAGATCAGCTAGAAGTAATAATGTGTTAATTTCCACCCAGCATTTCACCGGAGTTTTTATGATTTGCATTTCTCCAAGTTAATTAGTGCCAAACTGGCAATGAACTAAAGAAAATTAGAAATTTCAATCAAGGCCGACAAAGTCGGTAAATGTTACTTCTCGCTGGTTGGTTATATGAGGGATGAGGAGACCCAATTAACCAAAGGTCCAAAGCTGTCTATGCTAGTAACAGTTTTTTATATCGTTCGGCATGACCAATTGAGCTCAAGTGCCTACCGTTTCCTCCTTTAATTAGAAAGATATATAGGCAAATTAACATCATTTAAAACATGAGAACTTTTATATTAATTGGCGTTAAATAGGGAGAGCGACTGAGCTACTGACTATGGCTCACGTGGTGCAAGTGTACCAGATCAAGTGTTGGTGACCAGAAATACAGGAAGGTAGGCATTGCCTTTATACGAAAGGAAGATATACAAAACTGCAAGCTCAATTTGGAGAAATATTCCATTTGCATGTGTCATCATGCACATTGTCGTAACCATTGCATAGCCTTTTGCCAACCTTTCCTTGTTGCATTCTACGATCCTTTCAAGCAAACCCAAAAAAACGGAGGACTGTCGGATGTCCTTGTTAAATGATCTAGCCAATACGTGTAGCTTCGATTCCAGCGACGTCTCTAGCTTGTACGTGTTTGATTGATATTACTATATAAACCAATCGATGGCGATCCCTTCTTTCAATTCATGTTCTACCATCAACGTACACCAACAAAGTTACAAGCTGCAATTGAATGTGAGTAGCTTGATTGATACTTCTCTTCACACATTGGACATCTTTTACAGTAGCTTCAAGACAAATAAAGCCACAGCCTATAACCAATAGTTTAAGCCCAAGCATTTCAAGAATCCTGTCTCCATCCTTAGTGAGAGGTCTAGAAGTTGGTAATGCACAATATATATATAAATCATCTTCTATATTCAAGAAACTAATAATGTTGAGATATATCATATATTCAATATGCATGTTTATTGAATCAACTGTTTGTGAAGAGGACGAGAGAGATTTTGATTATATTGAGGGGAGTCAGGGGACCTATAAGGGGCCTGCTCAGTGGGGAGAGATCAAGCAAGAATGGACAGCATGTAAGAAGGGAGGCTTGCAATCCCCCATTGATTTAACAGATCCGAGAGTCGACACGTGTTGGCCTCGTGCTACTGTTCGTCCAGGCTTTATTCTTCCAATTTTCGAAAAACTCTCTAGCTTTTCAATCATGTCCCTCACGGAACCCTAAACATGTACTTCCACTGTGCCGCCCTTATCATGACTCCTGCGTCATCAAATCTCGTCAACCATCACGTCTCTTCTCAACTAACGCAACCCTTTCCATTCCCACCTCTTTTCAAACCCAATCGTATCCCTTGAAATTCGAAACCATCTATCTCCTCAAATGGTCATTCTTCATCACTTCATACATTTTCACCATATATAAATCAAAACCCTCATTCTCTTTCATTTTTTACATTCTCTCACTATTCTCCAAGATCGAAACGCCGTTTATCAAATCGATATTTCCAAACCACTTGCCACCGCCGTGCCCATTCTGCAACCCCAATCGTCCGCTGCCGCCAAACCAAACCAAGAGCCTTCTCTAGAAGTTGATCAAAATCCCCCCTTCCCCACTACATTTAAAGTGGAGGAGGTTGAAGTTGTCCAACCTCATGTTCTGGAGGTCGAGGCTGATCCCGCGGCCATGCAATTCCAGCCATGTACTACCAAGGCTGCCTTCAAGAAGGCTTGTGAGGAGCTCTATCCCTCAGCCTTGAAGGTCGATTCTGTCGAGGCCCTTGCCTCCTTCATCCAATCTTTCCACGAGGAGGACAAAGACAATTTCCGGTTTGCTTTCACCGAAGACAAAGCAAGAGTATCAGAGCTCGAAAGTGCTTATGGTCTGGGCCTGCTAGTCCATCCTTTCAAGATCGTCTATGGACTCTTCTTTTCAATCCCAACTTTCATTTATGCTACTCTAGAGTTCTACGATGTCGCCGTGGAGCAATGGTGCCCGAAAAGCTTTCGTTGTCTGGCCTGCTTTGATCAACTCAATCGGTGGTTTGACTGCCGCATGGGCCTGCCAGAGTTCAAGCTCCTGTTTCAGGTTAAGCTAACTCTAGTCAACCAGTTCTATCTTTCCCAACGGATCATATACATCAAGGATTAGTTGTTGATCGATCCCCCATATTCTCCCAAGGACTGGAAGAAGACTCCCATCCTAGTCTTTGAGGATTGGTAGAAGCTTTGCCGGGAAGCTAGCTTTAAGGTTCTCACTATCGTCATCAGCCTTTCTAAGCTGCTTGAGGAGCTAACCAGAGCTGTTGATTTTTGCCGCGACCTCGTGGGTGATGCCCTTGCCATCCCTACCAAGTACTGCAAGTGCCGGTGGTTATGGAGTAAAGAATGTCTCAGCCCTGGAGGCCTGGAGGGCATCGTGCTCCTCCAGCACGAGAATTGCCAAGAGCTGACAAAGGTTCCTCGAGCCCCCCAGGTCCATAAGAAAGGAGTTTCCACCCCCAAGCCCCTACACGTCCAAGCTCTAACCGAGCAGGGGGAGACTTCCAACCCAAGAAGCGAAGGTTGGTGAAGACTGCCGAGCTAACCAAGGGCAAGGATGAGGTTACGACCCAGGCTGTGGAGCCCAATAAGGCCCATCATCTGGTTTCTTCTCCTATTACTGCCACTACTGCTACTGCTACTGCTACCGCTGCCACTGACACCGTCCTTCCCCCATCTCCTCCTCGCAGGATGGTGAGGTCTACTGTCTCCTTTGACTCCCTGTCCTCCTCGTCTGAGGCGGGATCCTCCAAGCCTAAGGGCTTCTCACTTGGTAAGTGATTCACATCTTTTCAAGTACTTAATTTAAACACTCAAACAAACACGAAAACAATTAAAACCCTTCTTTGTAGATGTAGCATTGGTAAGTAGGGATCGTTCTTAACCGGGGGTTGAGGGTGCATGCATAACTATGCTAAGGTATTAGGGGGGTGCGAGATTTGTTGTCTAAGTTCCTACAAATTTTAAGGTAAAACGTCCTAAGCTAATATATTTACAAGGATCGACTCATCTTTCACCTAACTCTTTAGAACCTACCAAATTACATGCAACCTATTAGTTCTAAGTCTTTAGCGACTAATTTCATGCATATCTCTCGAAAGTAAAGTGTAGGGATTGCCCCGACACTTCCATTGATTTAAGGTAGGATTGCCATGCAATAAATCAAAGCGTTAAACACAAAATATAGCATGAAAACCAAAGACTAAGACGTGGGAGGTTCACGTGAACTTGATAAAATTACAAACCAAAAACACTTCCACAAATTTGTCCATACAAACCAAGAAATAATACAAGAAGTAAAGAGTAGAAGTCATGGTTACACTTTTTGATGTCGGGATTGCCCTAGTCTACTTGATGTAAGCCACGCCTTCAATGAATGGAGGAGACAGTTAGGATTGCCATGAAAGTCTCGATGGAGGAAGGTAGATGATGGATTTTGGTGTGAACGGCTTCTTGGTATTTCTTGGAGAGATTTTGGACGTGTGGAGGTGTTTAGAGGCAGAGCTGTGGCGTCCAGAATGAGTCCTGCCGAATGAGGAGCCAAGCCCTAGTATTTATAGGGAAAGGAATGTTCATGATTGCATGCTTGTAATTGAGCTAAAAACCGTTTCATGCATTAGCTAAATTAGCTTGTGTCCGTTTCCTCCATTAGCTAGCATCCACCGTTTCCTCAATCATCTCAAAACCGTTCCATTATTAGCTCATCACCGTTCCCTCAATCATCTCAAAACCGTTCAAGAATCATCTCATGTCCGTTACCTTCTTCTAGCTTATCTACAATTAAGCTCATGCAATTATGTAATCAAAACCATGCATCATCACTTGCTCATTTCAAGACCACGTACGTACAGCCATGCAATTCAATTAAGCCATGCCATTAAACATTAGCCATCAATTCCATGCATCATCACCATGCCATCCATGCAAAGCTCCATGTAATTCCACGTGACCATTTATTCTTCGGAATTTAGGAACGTCTTCCTTAGCCCACATTTTGCTCCAAGTCGCCTCCTTTATTATTTTTCCTTTATTTTCTACCTAAAAACATAAAGTAAGTTAGAAACATATTTACTAAGCATAAAACAAAGTTAAATATAGAGAGAAAGACATTAAGAATCAAGCATAAAATGCGTAGATCAAATTCCCCCACACTTAGACTTTGCTAGTCCCTAGCAAATACAAATCAAAGCAACGGACTCGAAAAAAGAAAAATAATTCAAACAATGTACATTTAAAACCTATTGCCGGAGAGCTTTTGATCTTTCTTTTCTTTTCTTTATTTTTGGCAATTTCTACTTTAACAAGCTGTTTGAACAAGTCTATCCCCATACATACATTATAGTAGTTAAGAAACATCACCAAAAACATCTTCTCCTCTTGTCGACATTACTTCACACTAAGTCTGCAGAACATAGGGCAAAGAAGTCCTACACTAGGCTAAGGTGTTTAGATATATATGGTGATGAAGGAAAAACTAAATGCGGGCTCAAAATGGCTATCTAGAGGGGTCGCAACTCGTGCGCACAAATGGGACACATGGCAATTTGGCAAGGTGGTGGAAAATCCTAAGTGTCTTTAATCATATCCAAAATCAGAGTATGTAACAATTATAAGCTTTGCAAGTCGACACGAGTAAGTTCTAGTATTCTCTAATTCATTAAGATGATTTTGAGACCTAATATCTATGATGCACGAAATCTCTCAAAGAAGTAGTGTTTTATGCTCAAAATCTCACTTTAAGGTTCATATGATTCAAAACTTATTCTAACATGCGAATTTCTGTACCAAGTCTTGCAAACCATATATACTACATGTCATAACACTCAAAAGATGTCTCAATTAGCACATGAATTCCATGTAATGTGATATGCAACGCCATAGGATGTTTATTTTGGTCCATTTTTCATCATCGACTAACTAAGGGCATCCTAAGACTCTTTAAAAACACTAAGTTCAATAAAAAGACTCAAAAATACACTAATTATGACTCAAAACAAAATTTTTTTAGGGCATCATCCGTCGGAAAGTTCCATTGTCCGCCCCATTTTATAATTTATGACTCAATAAAGTTGTAAACCCCTTCCCCCACACTTAAACTCTACATTGTCCTCAATGTACCAAAGTAAAGTCATAGAATTCAAGCATGGAAGAAGGAACTTACGAAAATCTAACTAATTAAACAAAAGTTACGAAAATTAAAAAGATAAGGGGAGAGAATGCAAATATGTTGTAGACTCCTCCATTGGGTTGCCTCCCAACAAGCGCTTGTTGTTTAACGTCTTACAGCCTAGACGTGTTGCTTTCTTTTATGCTCAATGAACAGCCTGTCTTGGAGGTGCAACTCCTCCATTTTTTGCCTTCCACTTTTCAGCTTCCATGTTCTGACCTTCGTTCCTTTGAGCTTTAATTCCCAACAATTTCGAAATCAGAAATTTGTGATCTTTATATGGATGGAAACTAGACGTCCATAGCTTCCAACCCTATAAAGAACTCCATCTAACTCCAACCGAGCTGAAAGTTATGGCTTTTCGAATTTTACTGTTCTTTTTGGACCGAAGCTGCGAATTTATGAAAACACTTGGAGCACGTTCCTCCATCGTATCCTTCAAAACTCAACAAACATCAAATCCAATGGAAAAATGCATGAAATGCAATGATAAATATGATGCATGATGATGCAACTATGTAATGAATGACATGATATGCAAAGATGTATATGCATCCTAAATATTACAAAAATCTAGCAGCCTGAGCATGCCTCCTTGCATAATTTCTCTAGAATTAATTACATGTTGGAACTAACTAAAATTTTACAACTGTAAACTAGACACATATACAAACATGTCATAAAAGTTTCAGAATTTTCCGTAACATGAAACTATGTCAGATAAACCACACAAAATAGCCTATTACCCAGCTCCGATTTGACTCTCTAAAACTAAAATTAACAATTAACATATACATTGTACAAAACATGAAATGATTAGAGTATGGTTAGTCTTCTTTACAAAGTTCAATTTAGATATGTATGCACAAGTATTGTCTAAACTGAGTGCGCCAATGATTTAAAGAGAGTACACTAGTTTAATCTTTAGGTCGTTCAATGGACTAACACTTGTTCATATTTTATTTGTGTACTAACACTTGTTCATATTTGTGTACTAACACTTGTTCAATGACACTTCCATTGATTTAAGGTAGGATTGCCATGCAATAAATCAAAGCGTTAAACACAAAATATAGCATGAAAACCAAAGACTAAGACGTGGGAGGTTCACGTGAACTTGATAAAATTACAAACCAAAAACACTTCCACAAATTTGTCCATACAAACCAAGAAATAATACAAGAAGTAAAGTGTAGAAGTCATGGTTACACTTTTTGATGTCGGGATTGCCCTAGTCTACTTGATGTAAGCCACGCCTTCAATGAATGGAAGAGACAGTTAGGATTGCCATGAAAGTCTCGATGGAGGAAGGTAGATGATGGATTTTGGTGTGAACGGCTTCTTGGTATTTCTTGGAGAGATTTTGGACGTGTGGAGGTGTTTAGAGGCAGAGCTGTGGCGTCCAGAATGAGTCATGCCGAATGAGGAGCCAAGCCCTAGTATTTATAAGGAAAGGGATGTTCATGATTGCATGCTTGTAATTGAGCTAAAAACCGTTTCATGCATTAGCTAAATTAGCTTGTGTCCGTTTCCTCCATTAGCTAGCATCCACCGTTTCCTCAATCATCTCAAAACCGTTCCATTATTAGCTCATCACCGTTCCCTCAATCATCTCAAAACCGTTCAAGAATCATCTCATGTCCGTTACCTTCTTCTAGCTTATCTACAATTAAGCTCATGCAATTATGTAATCAAAACCATGCATCATCACTTGCTCATTTCAAGACCACGTACGTACAGCCATGCAATTCAATTAAGCCATGCCATTAAACATTAGCCATCAATTCCATGCATCATCACCATGCCATCCATGCAAAGCTCCATGTAATTCCACGTGACCATTTATTCTTCGGAATTTAGGAACGTCTTCCTTAGCCCACATTTTGCTCCAAGTCGCCTCCTTTATTATTTCTCCTTTATTTTCTACCTAAAAACATAAAGTAAGTTAGAAACATATTTACTAAGCATAAAACAAAGTTAAATGTAGAGAGAAAGACATTAAGAATCAAGCATAAAATGCGTAGATCAGTAAGCTTATCCCTTTCAGACTCTATTTTGAGATCATGCTTTTTGAATGATCTTGCATAACTTGTTATGTTGGTGTACCTTTGTTTACTTGTGCTGTATTGTGTTGAACATGTGTGAACTGCTGTATTGTTGATCGTATAGGTTCCCTTGGGGAATTGATCGATGGCACTGTCCCTGATCTCCCTAGGGTCTACTTCAAGAAGAGCCAGCCAGGCCATGGCTTCATTGTCCAGCCTCCTCCCGATCTGACCGAGGAGGAGGTTGAGGGCCTAGGTGAAGGTACTGTGCTGCCCCGAGTGGGTAAGCACATTACTTCCCAGTTCTGCGTTAGTATGGCCCGTGCTGAAATTGCTTGCTCCTCCCTATCATCCATGATGCTTGAGCAGAATGTCGAGGGTCTTGGGTCCATGGAGGCTGAGGACTTGATGACAATGTCCTGGACCTCCCTCTATCAGGTAATATTTCCTTCACATGTCTAGCATTTTTCCATGCTATCTCTCTTACTTTCTTATACATAATGTATTGTTCTACCTTTATTTCAGCCATCCATCACTCTCACTGCTACCCTTGGATGCCTCCATGCCACCGTTCGTGAGGCAGACAAGAGGGCCCTGGAGGCAGAGAAGAATTCTAAGGAGTTTGCCTCTAAGATCAGGGAGCTCGAGGCTGAGGTTCACAAGCTCGGAGATGCCTAGGCCTGTGCCTGCCGCATCATCAACCACAGGGTGAGGGCCTTGAGGACGAGCGCTCTCTCCATGAATGGGAGGTGAAGGGTCTAAGGTCTGAGCTTGAGAAAACTAGGGATGAAGCCAAGGAGATGGCTAGGGAAGCTGAGGCCAGGCTTAAGGAGGCTCTGAGCGTTAAGGACCGGGAGTGTGAGAACCGTCTAAATGCTCTGGAAGAGGCTAATGGGCTCCAGCTCGAGAGCTAATGAGTGGACTGGGAGTAGGAACATAATGAGCTTATCCGTGCCTACAACCCTTCTGCCACCTCTGAGATAGAGTCAGAGTGAAGCCCCCTATCTGTTTAAAAGGGGTGCGCTTCTGTAATAGCCTTAGGACCTTTTTCTCGAACAATTTCATCTTTCTTAAATTATGTAGTTTTTTGCTAGTCTTGGCCTAGGCCCTAGCTTATATAACTCTTATGACGAATCTCGTATCTAAAATGATCGTGCTTTTTGTTTCCGTACTTAGCTTATCGTACTTAATTGTTTCATACTTAACTTTTACACCCATCATGCTTTCTTCTGGGTCTAGGGGATCTGGCTCTGATGCCTGTGGCCTCAATGCGACTCTTGGACCCCCAATATGTCTACGTTAGTGCTCTCGGGAGAGGCTTGAGGAGATCCTTGGTAACCTTAAGGTTTCTTAGGAGGTACTCGCACTTTTGAGACGGCCTCCCCAATAAGGGGTATGGATGCTTATCCCCAAGTATGTACAAAGACCACCGTACTCAAGACCCTTCCCACGACCAACTCCCTTCATATCAGAAGATCCTGCCTTCGTAGAATACCCGATGTTATCACAAAGACCATATTCGGGCTACCCTCCAGCTTAAGTCCTACCAAGGGGACTTGTCTGCAGTGTCGAGATGGGGTCTACCAAAACTCTCTACATATCGACTTTATTTAGCCCTAGGGCATCGTTAGACATGAATGCTTAGGACTTAAAACGCCCAAATTGCCAGAATATGGCCAAGTCACCCTTGGGGTGATTGTGTTGGTCCAACCACGTACATTCTAACCTCATAGAATCCAACCCTGAGGCCTTTACTAACCCAAGATTACTATGAGCCCTTGTGGAGTTTTACTATGAATATTTTGGTCCATTCATAGGCGTCCCTCTCAATGCCCTAACCTTTCCCCTCTCAGGATGCCTTATCTTTAGGAGGACTAGCTAGCTCGCAGACTGAAGGTCCTTCCCACAAGAGCCAACGCCATCTGCCCCACTTAAGCTTATTGCCTTTCCTAGGCTTTAAGCTCCTCCTAATCGTACACATCGATCCATAAGGTAATTTCACTATTTTGTAAAGACAACAAGAAACAAGACATAGAACACAATCAAAAGCATAGTTACTAAAAATGGAAGCTTTTATTGAATGATCGTATGCACTCGTGGGACAATGTCTATCATGTGAGCAAGGAAGTATCTAACACACCTCGTTAAACCTGTCAACTTGTAAAACAATCGTACTAAAAACCAAGCTGGTTAGGAAGAGTACGTGCCCTTTCTAGACGCTTGCTAAATTCTTCCTCTAGGTCTTCAGCTTTGCTCTGAGAAGTACTTCTTTAGGTAAAGAGCATTCCATTGTTTATCCACTAAGGCTTCGGTTCTCCAGCTCGTATGACTCTTTATAGCCCTCTCTAACGATCATGTAGGGTCCTCTTAGTTTGCTCCTAGTTTTTCCTCTCCAGAGACCTTGGTATTTTCGAACACTTTGAGTAGGACCAAGATGCCAAGGAGGAAAACTCTAGGCCAAACATATCTGCCATAATAGGCTTTTATCTTCTGCTAGTAGAAAGCCACTCTGACTTAAGCTTGTTCCCTTCGTTCCTGTAATAAGTACAACTCGTGCCTTAGGCTTTCTACATTGCTCTCTATCGTTCGTTACACTAGCTTGAGGTTAGGAATCTTGTGATTGATGGGTATGACAGCCTATGTTCCATATACCAAGGCAAATGGAGTTTCTCCAGTGGGTTTGCTCTTGGTCATTCTGTATGCCCATAACACATTTGGGAGTTGAGACACATACTACCCTTTTGTTAACTGATCGAGAATCCTCCTCAGACCATGAAATACCATTTTGTTCAAAGCTTTTTCTTGTCTATTGCCTTGGGGTACCTTGGAGTGGAAAATTTGATCTTTATACCATGCTCGACATAATAGTCCCTGACCTTTGGGCAGTTGAACTGAGGGCCGTTGTCTGCAATGATCATTTGTGGGATTCCGAACCTGCATATGATGAATTTCAAAATAAATTTCTTTACCTATGATCCCCTTATCTTCGACAGCGCTTCAGCTTCGATCCACTTGGAATGGTAGTCTGTGGCCACAAGGAGGTATTTCTTCTGGCCACCCCAGCTCCAGTTGGGAACTCGCCTCTTATATCCAACCCCCATTGTGTGAAAGCGCACAGAACCGCAACCGGGTACAACTCTTCATGGTGTAAGGGTGGTTGAGGAGCATGCCTTTGGCAGGCCTCATAAGCATTGGCATATTCTGTTCAATCATTCTTCATTATAGGCTAATAGTACCCCTCGATTAAGCATTGTACCACAAGGTTCCTACCCCCAATGTGCATGCCATATATTCCAAAATATAGCTCCTGCATGATCGTTCTAACCTGGGTGGGGTGCATCGTTAGCTGGTCTGGCCCACTGAAGGACCATCTATACAACTTCCCATCTCTAATGTTATACCTCGTTACCTGCCGTACCACTCTTCTTGCTTCTACTCGTTACTGACCCGGGTGGGGTGCTTGTTTCTATATAATCCATTATCTCGTCCATTCAAGAGGATCCCATCTGAACTGGCATCACTGTCACAACCTCCTTCTCGTCCAAGCTTAGATTGGGTAGATGCTCTACGGAGATCGTCCTTCTGAGTTGATAATCGATACTGGAGGCCAGATTTTCTAAGGCATCTGCATGCGTGTTTACAGACCTTGAGAGCTACATGATCGAAAAATATTCAAACTGGGCAACCAACCCCTTTGCTAATTTGAGGTATGCTTCCATGGATGCATGGTGAGCTGCGTATTCCCCTAGCACCTGGTTTGCAATCAGCTGCGAGTCACAGAACACCTTCATCTTTTTCACATTCAGCTCTTGTGCCAGCCTTACTCCTGCCAGGAGTGCCTCGTACTCGGCTATGTTATTCGTGGCTTTCCATCCTAGGGTTAGGGCTTGCTCCATCATCGTCCCATCTAGTTTCCTAAGAATTAACCCAGCTCTAGCTCCCTTGTCCTTTGATGATCCATTTGTGTACAGCATCCAATGGTTGACCCCCAGCACATCTCTTTCGCCTTCTCTCTCTCTTCTTTACTAGACCTTTGGTTTTGGCATTGTGAAGTCGGCCAAAAAATCTGCCAAGGCTTACCCTTTCATCGCCATTCGAGGCTGGTACACAATATAATGTTGTGCCAACTCGATGGCCCACTTGGTTACCCTACTTGAGGAGTTTGGGGTGTGCAAGATCATTCCCAATGGATACTCTGTCATAACAATGATTTTGAAGGCTTGAAAGTATGGCTGGAGCTTACACGATGACATGACCACAGCTAGTATTAACTTTTTCAGCTTAGGGTAATGAGTCTCTATGTCGAAGAGAGCTTTAGACACATAGTATATGGGTAGCTTCTCCCCAGTATCTTCTCGAACCAGAGCTCCGCTCACTGCTACTTCTGTGACTACCAAATATAAATACAGATCCTCCCCTAGCATGGGCTTTCTCTGGATAGAGGGAGAGACAAGGTAATGCTTAAGGGCTTGGATGCCTTTTCACACTCTTCTATCCAAAGCTCCCTCTTGGTCTTCTTGAATGCTTTGAAGAACGGCTTACACTTATCAGTTGATCTTGAAAGGAACCTACTTAGTGCCGCCAGCTTTCCATTCAAGCTATGAATTTCCTTGACTGTGGATAGGGATTTCATCTTGACGATCGCTGCTACCTGGTCCAGGTTCACCTCTATCCCACGCTGCGTCACCAGATATCCCAAGAACTTCCCAGATCCTACTCCAAACGTACACTTCTCGGGGTTCAACTTCATACCGTGTAGACGTAGAAGGTCGAGGCACCCCTTCAGGTCAGATATATAGTCCTACCTATTTTTGCTTTTGACTAACATGTCGTCTACATACACTTCCATTGTATCCCCAATCAAGGGTTTAAACACCTTGTACACCAACCTCTGGTACGTCACTCTTGCGTTCTTCAACCAAAAAGGCATTACCTCGTAGGCATAAACTCCCTTATCTATTACAAATGTCTTTGCTATATCGTCATCTACCATCTTGATATGATTATAACCACTATAGGCGTCCACAAAGCTGAGGAGTTCGTGACCTGCAGTAGAGTCTACCAGTTGATCGATCCTAGGAAGATGGAAACCGTCTTTGGGGCATGCCTTGTTGAAGTCTGCGAAGTCAACACAAACCCTAGGCTTTCCGTTCTTCTTCTTGACAAAGACCACATTAGAGAGCCATTCAAAATGTGGGCACTACAAGAAAAACGCTCTTAGACGATAGAACCGTAAAGGTTCTGTCATCTTAAGTCTAAGTAAACTTAAGACGACGGTAATAATTTGTGCCATCTTAAGAAATTTTCTGTCGTCTAAGGCACACTTAGACTACAAAAATACAGTTCCGTTGTCCAAGTGGTCACTTAGATGACGCACCAACGGTGCGTTGTCTAAGTAATGCATTATATATTCTCCACGCCAGACTCTCTTCCTCTCTGCTCGCTCATCTCATTTTCATCCTCATCCGATCCTCATACCATTCTCTCTTGATAAGACTCTCCTCACACGTAAAACTAGCTAGCTAGCACTATATATATATATAAATCTCCGGCTCCGACCATCGATTTTCCATATATCGGATAAAGCTAGGTACGTACGTACGTAGTTAATTTCTGACAATTTTAATGTTTATATATATAATTAATTTTACGTTTGATTGATTGCATTGTTAGTACGTCTAATATTTATAATTAAGTTAGGTAATTGATTGATATACATATATATATATTAGTTAATTAATTAACTAGTACATATATATGCATGGATGTTTAAAAATTTGGTTAATATTTAGTTAAAACATACATGCATGTTAGATATATTAAAGTAATTGATGTATATAATATTTGTCATTAATTAATAAAGGTAATTAATAAATATTTTAATTAATTATACGTTAATAATTAAGGTAGTTGAAAATTTGTATATATAATAGTTTAATAATTACTTGAAAATCTGTATATATAATAGTTGACTAATATTATATTTATTAAATTTCGTAGAAGTATGAACAAGAGTTGGATGAAGTTGCGGAATAGAAGTGATGTCTGGTATATAGATGAAATTAGAGAATTTGTGAATTTTGCGATAGAACATGGTCAGGGAAAAAAGCGTTTCAGGTGTCCGTGCAAAAAATGTTTTAACTATCAGTATGTGGAGGTTAATGTTATGATGCAACGCCTATACAAAAATGGTATGATGTGGAGTTACACTACTTGGAGCGAGCATGGTGAAGCAATAAATTTTAGCTCAGTAGAATTCAGCTCAGGGTATAGTTATCATGGTGCATCATCCAGCGGTAGTGGTGCCAGCCCCCTTGCTTGGAACCAACTGTAGATTTGGTCCATGCATTTTCGGGATTTAGTCATGGTGGATACCAACACCAAGAGAGAGGTCACAATAATACTCATGGGCATGATGACACATTCCCCACTGCTAGCTTGGCCACTGACACTAGTGAGATGGATAAGTACAACATGATGCTACTTAAAGCTCAGACCCCAGTGTATCCTGGATGTCGAGAGAATGTGTTGCTATATGTGATGCAGCAAATGCAGATAAAAGTGAAGCACAAAATATTAGTCAGTGCTTTTAACGAAATTTTGGAGAATATATGTAAGTTGCTTCCTGATGATCACAATCTTCCTAAATCCCATTATAAGGTTAGAAATATTTTGAGCAGTCTCGGCCTAAAGTACAAGATAATTGACGCCCGTCCAAATGATTGTGTGTTGATTTACAAAGAGTATAAAAATTTGGACTATTGTCCCATATGTGGCCAGTGCAGATATGAGCTGAATAGGAAGAGTTCGAAAAAGAATATTCCTGTAAAGGTTCTTCAATATTTTCCATTGATTCCCAGATTGCAGCGTATGTACATGTCTTTATATACAGCAGAGGCGATGCGATAGTACGCAGAAAAGAGAATAGATGATGATGTGCTGAAACATACCGCAGATGGGGAGGCTTTCAAACATTTTGACAGCGAATTTGGAGACTTTGCCACAAAGGTTCGAAATGTTAGATACAGACTATCTACAGACGGATTCAATCCTTGGGGTAGTAATAGCTCTGCTATCAGCACTTGGCCAGTTATTCTGATGCCGTACAACTTGCCTCCATGAATCTACGTCATCCCTTGTGATTAAGGAGGGATAGGAGATGAGTGTATAACAATATGCCAGCTGCACCTTACACAGTGAAGCCGGCACTTAGAGGTTCTATATTTCACTGGTTTAAGACCGTTCGTTATCCGGCTACGTATGCAGCTACTATAATTGGAGCGGTGGATGAGGTGCAACACAAGTTTTTTGGTCTAAAGATACATGACTATCACGTTATGTTGCAACGTCTGATTCCATTGGTAATTCGGTCATATTTGGCTTGTGACATCGTAGAACTAATAATGGCACTATGCAGATGGTGGCAGAGGTTATGTGCCAGAGAGTTAAAGAAGTCAAATATGGTGGAACTGCAACAACAAATTGTGCACATCATTTGCAAACTAGAGAGGTTTTTCCCCCCTACTTTCTTTGACATCATGATTCACCTAATGATCCACCTGCCCGAGCAGGTGCTCATTTCTGGTCCAGTCCAGTACACTTGGATGTATCCTCAAGAAATATACGTACAACTAATTAATTATACCAGTTTTCCGATCCATTATTTTTTCCACTCGAAATTACTAGTTATATGTACTTATTCTACAATTAATTAATTGAAAGTTTGATTTTGTAGACAGCTTGGACAGTATAAATGATTCGTGAAAAATAAGTCGGCCTTAGATGACTCCATAGCAGAGACATATCTATTGCATGAGTGTGTTACTTACTACAACAGGTACCTCAAGGATCCACCACCTCCCACCGCCTCGGATCCCAGTGCCCACATCAATCTTTCTGTCGTCACAAATGTCGTACGACCATTTAGAGAAGTATTAAAGAAATCGTTAACACGAGAAGAACTTATTGAAGTACATTGGGTAGTGTTGCGAGACAGTGATGAAGTTGAGCAGTACATGATTGGGTACAGGGAGATGCTTCAGGCATTAAATCCGGACAAGAGTTCGACATGGTTTGAGAAAATGGTTAAAAAGAAGTTCCCCGATTATTTATTCCAATGGGTACGTATGTTTACTTATTTAGTTTATATACATGTTTGTAGAAATTAAACCCTTTAATTATATATATATTTCCCATTTTCCCAGATGATTGATCTACAAAAATCTGAAAATCATGGGATGTGGTAGTCCTGGCCAAAGCACTTGCTAGCAGGGAAGCCGATTAAACACTATATTTACCCCGGATATTTTGTGAACAGTGTAAAGTTTCATTCGTTGGCCCGAGATGAAGGAAGAAGAACACAAAACAGTGGGGTAGCGGTTGGGAAAGACAATGATATATATTACGGGGCTCTTGTATATGTCGTTCAGCAATTTTAGGGAAATAATGTCAATATCTTCCTATTCAAGTGCAAATGGTTCAAGCGTACAAAGGAAGACCTGGGTCTTTTATCAATCGATACAAACTCAAACTGGTATGAGGATGAGCCTTTCGCTCTTACCACCTTAGTTAGGAAAGTGTTCTATCTTGATGATCCGAAAGCTGGTGAATGGTGGAAAATAGTGAACCATATCTCTCATCGAGGTATATGGAATACGATGACAGCTGAAGGGACGCCGACGACTAAAGATGTTGAACCGCAAAGAGACATTACTGCATATCAAGAGCTTAATATTTCTGTCATCCGCTCTGACATAATGGACTTAGTTCAAGCTGGTGAACATTTACCCATGCCTGATGGTTGTACGAATCTAACTCAAGATGAGATTATTGATGCAATTAATGAGGTCGATGAAGAAGAGGGGCGGGATGATGACGAGGACGAGGATTCAGAATATTCGTCGGACGATGTTGAGTATGATGAGGAGGATGAGCAATCGGATAACAATGGTGAGGAGGATGATGACGATTATGACGAAAAATACAATATAACGACGAGCAATATTAATTGGTAATTAATTATTGTAATTAAACTTTTTGATGTAATGATGCATGATTATTATATATATATATTATGAGGAGGAGTATGTACAATTATTAATATTGTACTTAATTTAATAATTAATTAATTTTAACTTTTTCGCATTATTAACTTCAAATTAATTAAAAAGCGAAGTCGCTTTGACAGACGGAAATACAAATTAAAATTAATTAATTAATCTGTACGTACGATGAAGAATCACATTTTTCCTACACCCTAAAACTTAGACGATGAAACGAGTTTTCTTAGTCCATACCAAGGTAAACACAATAGTAATTATATAACCCTTAATCCTAAAAATTAATCTTAGACGACGCAAAAGGGTCATACCGTCATCTAAGTAAACCCTAAACCCTAAGGCGCTTAACCCTAAACCCTAAAATAATCACTTGGACGACGCAAACGTATCATTGCGTCATCTAAGTTCTTACTTGGACGACACAAACGTGTCATTGCGTCGTCTAAGTTAAAATTTTGTACTTTCACATCTAAGACAACGACCATGTAGACCATGTCCCAATGCATATTTTTTTCGTCGAGACCAGAGTAAATAATTCTTGGAGTGTGAGCATCGAAGGTTCCAAAATAGGACTTACGAATTTTTGCATATCCACGTTTCCGGTTTGTAAAAATTTCAGTTTTGCGGTTGATTGTGCCGATGAAACACTTAACAAACTTACTATTTACTGAAAATTATTCTACTTATATATTGTCTTATGGTACATGTATCCAACAGTTGTTTTGTCCAAATTCAATTTCGTTAATATTGATGTGCAAGGAGCCTATACTTAATAACACTTAAGTTATACACATTAGTAGATATTTAACAAGTTTAAATACGTAAATTTATTCGTTGTCTTAAATCCCATTTTTTATATATACGATTTTTTAATTGATATTTTACGACAATTTCATTCGAATGACAGATCAGAAACTTCCTTACGAATTATTTTTATGGAAATTGTACCTAGACGACAGAGTAGGAAGACTCTCCGTCGTCTAGGTTCAAATCTTAGGCGATCCAAATTCCACCACTATTTTTTGGGGAACGGTTCAAAATTTGATCTGGACGACGGAGATGGCTTTCTTCGTCGTCTATGTCCAAATTTTGAACCGTTCCAAAAAAATATAGTGGTCAACTCCCACCCGCTAATTAATTTGGTGGCATTTCCAAAAAATATGGTGGTTTACTTAGACGCCGGAAATGAGTGTTTCCGTCGTCTAGGTTCACTTAGACGACGGAAAATCACCCTCCGTCGTCTAAGTGAAACAGTATAATTGCCCAATTCTAGGCATTTTCGATCATTCCCTCAATTCCTCCTCAAAACTCCCCCCCCCCCTCTCTCTCTCTCTCTTTCTCTCTCAAGCTCGATCCGGCCTCCCACCGCCTCCTTCCGCATCTCCCTCCCTCCGGGGACTCCCTACCTCCGCCGCCTCTCACCTCCTCTATCGTCGTTCACTCCCTCCACGGCATACGTCGAGCATCCTCGCTCCGTCCGTCCACCTCGACCTCCCACCATCACCGCCACCGGCGGCCCAATTTCACCGTCGTCCATCTCCCACCGCCTCCCTCCGCATCTCCCTCCCTCCGGCGACTCCCTACCTCCGCCACCTCTCACCTCCTCCATCGTCGTTCACTCCTTCCACGGCGTACGTCGAGCATCCTCGCTCCGTCCGTCCACCTCCACCTCCCACCATCACCACCACCGGCCGTCCAATTTCACCGCCGTCTATCACCACAGTCGTTAAAATAGCCCTGTGGGGTAAAAAAAGACACAAAAAGAGGTGGAAAATGCTCAACTCTGACGCTTCGCAGGGCAAATGGGTTGGCAGAGCCAAGAGGACAACGTCGCGCCTCTGCCGGACCCTTCAGTTGGTCCCTCGGCTGCGGTGAAGGAAGAAATTCTTAATGCCCTAGCGATACAGACCGACGACGATAACACCCCTTCCGGCCGATCATCCATGTCAGAAAGTGCCCAAGAGTTGGCTTCCTCCGAGTCTATTCTCTCGACGGAAGGTCAAGAGGATCCCGTCAGGGCGAAAAATCAGAGAAGTTGTTCAAGACGACTGGGCAAAAGATCCAGTTGTCGTACGACGATTTCACCGATGACCCTCCTACCTTGCAGCTAGCTAGTCTCTCATTGCACAGCATCGGGGCAATTATTCGCAATAAGGTTTGTATGGTTGCACCTACCTGGAAGGAGTTGTCAAACTTGAAGAAGGGGAATGTGTTTAAAGAACTCTCGGTACGTAATACAATTTTAAATTCATTTCTTAATAACCAATAAACATCGTAATTTCATAATATATACGATTATAATTTTTTATTCTTTTCTTGTAGGAACAATATGCGGTGGATGGCACACTGGAGATGCTTAGGCACATCAACGCCAACGCCAATGCCATCTACTATGATTGGAAGTACAGACTTCACAAGTATTACCAACAATTCGGCCACTCGCATACTCTCGTAGAGCTGCGTGGGGATAGGGAAGATGAGTGGGTTGGTCAAACACTTCGAAGAAGAATTTTATCGAGTTCGTATTTTTTTATTTAAATTGATGAAATCGAATTATTTTTTTTAGCATTTATTAATTTTTTAATGATTTATGTTGTCGAATTACATACGCAATCGAATGTAAACATGGTCAATTGGGAGAAGAAGGACAAACATCATACCTCCAGCTCCAAGCAGATGATACAAATCGTCAAGGAGCACAGAGATAAGGGCTCCAAACATCCTTATCTGGATGCTAGCATTACCGCTTATGTGACGCCTGATCTACACGTTTTCTACGTGATTCTTAATATGTTTTTCCCTTCATTTAGCTTCGTTAGGGCTCTAAGTATTTCATTTCTAACTTACTTTAACGTTTTAGGTACAAAATAAAGAGGAATCAATAAAGGAGGCAGAATTGAGCTTAAAATGCACTAAGCGGAGATTTTCCCAATTTGGTTAGGAAAATGATCTTTCCCTACCCGAATTAGGAATGAATGTCAGCCATGAAATTAACGTCTACATCATGAAAGGAAGCATTGAAGCTAAAACGAAGAAGAAACGAAGTTTCCTAATCTCACTAGGAATTTCCGGAAGAGCAGAAAATGATGACGGGATCATGTGCGAAAGTTACTAATTTTGGGTTCCAAATGGTTTCTAAAATGTGTGACCACATGGTTTCCAGAATTAGTAACCCAAATGAAATGAAAAATGGTGTCATTTGTCCCGGTCAAACCAGGAAAAGAAGATGGTGCGCATGGAGTATATTCTGGCCGAATATTGCATATCTTGCTTGCCTAATTCATTGCCGAATCATGTGTATCTTCACTACCATATTTGAGACCGAAATATCCAAGATATTATGCCCAAATTCGGACTAGATATTCCTTGGGAATCAAGAAGAACAAAATCTGGCAAGATATCTCAAATCAGAAATCAGAAAAATAATCCGTCAACTTCTTCAGACGATTGCGAACAGCCCAGACCTCTGATTAATGCATATGATAACTCGTTGGAAATATCTTTGAATTATCTTTCCAACGACACCAAGATCGCAATTTTTGGAGATCTACAGCTCCCGAAATGTCCGTTTTACCAAAAAGGGTCAGATCTGTCCGGAAAGAGAAAGAAGAGATTTTCCTTGTGCACCAAGCTCATCCTTGTGCCTATAAATTGAAGACTTCGGCTCATTCATCATCATCTCTCATTCTAGTACTCAAAGCTCTGCCCAAAACACTACCTCTCCTCCCTTGCACCAAATCTGAAGAAGCCATCCCTCCAACGCCATAAACACCATCCTCCACCGAAATATTAGGGGAGTCCCGAAGTATTTCGCCATCTCCATTGAAGAGCAGCTTACACCAAGTAGTCTAGGGGAGTCCCGACAACAAAAAGTGTAACCATAACTCTTCTCTTATTTCTTTGTATTTTTGGCATTCTTTGGAGTGAAGTTGTAAAGGATTTTGGTTATATAATTCTAGTTAATTTTCTGCCATCTTCTATTTCTTACGTTTTTGCTATACATGTTTATTCTATGCTTAATACTTAATCTGAATGCAGGGGAGTCCCGGTTTAGATTATTGATGTGTTAGGGGAGTCCCGAAGCACTTAATCACGAAATTAACATGAGTTATATAGTTGAGGACATAGGCACTTTTAGGTTGCATGAAATTGGTTAGGTTATAAAGAGTTAGAGAAAAAGATGAGATGATCACATGTATATATTAGATAGGTTTTATTTTCGGTTTAGTAAACATGTTTAGATTCTTTGATTCTTGTTTGTTTTGCTTGTCTATGAGTATAAAGCATGATAGAGTCCTAGGATTTCTAAGTGTGTTTTACTTGCCATTTTTTTGTCTTTAATTTCGTAGGTCATTAGAACACCAATTCAAACTCCCCCCATACTTTCTAACGTTTTCATGCAGGTGAACACCCTACAATCCCCGGTTAAGAACGATACCCTATTTACCAATGCTACATCTACACAAAAGGGTTTTAAATTGCATTTCGTCTAGATTGATTATTGAGTGTTAATTTAGTAGTCACTTTAGGCGTTATCAATTTTTGGCGCCGTTGCCGGGGATTGTTAAGTTTTATTTGTGTGTTTTCGTTTGTGCATATGTGAAATTGTGTAAATAAGTTTATTTTGGTTTTCAGTTTTCGGAACACCTACTGTCCCGTTTTTGTGCAATTTATTTGATGTAGCTAGAGGTCTTAGAAAATTATGAAAATTTACAGAGTTGTTCATTGGTGTGTCTAGTTTCTGGTTGTAAAATTTCATTGAAATCGGACTAACCAATAATTCTGGAAAATTCTGACATGCAGCTGTGTTCAAACTGTGCTATTCTGGATTGTGTAGTTGTTCTGAAATTTGTAAATAATACATACATGTTTATAATTTTAATTTTTGTTCATACTAACCTTTGTTTTGCAGCCATCTAACACGTTAAAGGAAGTCTTCAATTTACATTGAGTACATGAAATTGGTTGATTAAGTCTCACTCTTTGGAATAGATGGCGCCTCTTTTTCTGGTTTATCTCCTTAACCCTTTGTGTTTCATTCGAAATACAAGGTTGTGGGCGGAGTCTACTAAGAACTTGAGGGAGTGTGTTATTCTCGAAATATTGGCTGAATGTCGGACATGGTGTCTAGATGGGATATGACTGGTGACAGGTTTTGGATCTAAGAAAGAGAAACATCATTGGAGTACATCCCTTGATCACGGTAGCCTCGGGTTGTTTCTCGAAATTAGTCCTACCTCTCGCGTTATCTCTATCCCTACTGGCCATGTTTTTCGATTGATCCAAAGCCGATTGATTGAGAATGCATACTTTATCGCGCGGGTCGCACGTCCATTGAAAGACCTAAAAACCAGATTTGTGTACTCTCTTTAAATTGTAGGCGCACTCAATTTGGACATGCTTGGACATAATACTATGTCGAAATTGTGTGTTTGTGCATATTAACTTGTAAAAGGATTAACCACATTGCATTTTTAGCTTGCATAACCTTCTGGCGGCTTTGTGATGCTCGGATTTCATCACCGAGTACCCTAACCTAAGTGAAGTTAGGGACATGAGGCCAAGAGATAGGTCACGTTTTGCATCATGAATTAGCACGTAACTTTTGTGTTTTCTGCAGGTTCTAACATGTTTTCTCTTATGCATTCACTCCATCTTTCACGTAGGATTGTTGTTTGATGCATTTTTTGTAATGAAAGTGTGTTATGCATGAATTCGATGTGAATTATTGTTTGCTTGCATTTGAACTTTGTTTATATGTGTTTATACTAAATTTCGTGGCTTACACATACTACTAACCTTAATTTGCAGAAAACGTTGTTTAGTGTGTGTCTTAGTTCATTTCATTCATATGCATAGCCTTTAGGATGTCTAGATCATTTGCATTACATGGTAGATTGCATTTAGTGTATAAAATGCCATAACTTAGTGTTTTTAGTGTTCTTATTAAGTTTCGAGTCTTTTGTGTGTTTTTGAGTTTGTTTTAGTAGTTTGAGTGTTTCCTTTGTTTTGTTTTCTTTGAGTCTTTTGTACGTTTTGGCTTAGTATCTTTCGTGATGCTCATGAGTTCTGTTCTAAATGTGATAGGTGCCAAAGATCCGGTAATATAGGACCTAGAGATCAAATGCCACAAACTTACATTCTTAATGTCGAAATCTTTGATGTCTGGGGTATTGATTTTATGGGACCTTTTCCTCCCTCTAACGGTTTTACTTACATTTTACTCACTGTGGATTATGTATCGAAATGGGTGGAAGCAAAAGCCACCCGTACTAATGATTCGCGAGTTGTTGCAGATTTTCTAAAGGCTAACATTTTTACAAGGTTTGGAATGCCACGCGTTCTAATCAGCGATGGAGGTAGCCATTTTTGCAACAAGGCGGTGGAAGCTTTGATGAGAAAGTAAGGAGTTACACATAAGGTTTCGACACCTTATCATCCTCAAACAAATGGATTGGCTGAAGTTTCCAACCGTGAGATCAAGAAGATCTTGGAGAGAACCGTTAAGCCGAACCGGAAAGATTGGAGTCAATGCTTAGATGATGCGTTGTGGGCGTATAGGACTGCCTACAAAACTCCCATTGGTATGTCACCTTTTCGATTGGTTTATGGGAAGGCATGTCATCTTCCGGTGGAGATAGAGCACAAAGCATGGTGGGCTGTGAAGAAGTTTAACATGGATCGAGATGAAGCTGGTCTACATCGAAAGCTACAACTATGTGAGCTCGAGGAAATTAGGAATGACTCATTCGACAATGCTTGGATCTACAAGGAGAAAACGAAGGCTTTTCATGACAAAATGATCCGTCGGAAGGAGTTCATAATTGGCCAGCAAGTGCTACTCTTCAATTCTCGACTTAAAGTATTTCCCGGAAAGCTACGCTCTAGGTGGATGGGACCCTTCATTGTTATTGAAATTTTCTCACATGGAGCTGTTCTTATCAAAAATCCAACAACCGGGAATGAATTCAAAGTTAATGGCCATCGTTTGAAGCCGTATTATGAGAAATTCAAGGAGCATAACGTGGAAGAGGACACTCTTAAAGACCCGGCCACTTCAAACACATGATAACATGGAGCACATCTCGTCTAGGCTGCAAGACGTTAAAAAACAAGCGCTTGTTGGGAGGCAACCCAATGGAGGAGTCTACAATCAGATTTGCATTCTCTTCCCCTTATCTTTTTAAATTTCGTTGCTTTTACATTTCTTAGTTAGCTTTTTCGTAAAACCTATATTCCATCTTGATTCTATGTTTTACTTGATTACATTGAGGACAATGTAGAGTTTAAGTGTGGGGGAGGGGTTTACAACTTTATTTGAGTCATAAATTGTAAAAACCGGGCGGACAATGGATTTCCGGCAGATGATGCCCTAAAAAAAAATGTTTTCTAGAGTCTAATTTAGTGTAGTGGATGAACACTTGTCTTTTAGTAAGATATCCTTGTGACTTGGTGTCTAGAAGGGGACGGTTGCTAGGACGGGTTTTGGATGTGAGAAAGAACTTGTTCGAAATCACTCCTACCTCTCTTGGTCTCTCTCGCCAACTGGCCATGTTATTAAGGTTGCCCAAAGAAGATGAGGACTAAATCTACGCTTGTTTGAGAGTCTTGAGTCTTTTTGTTTTAACTTAGCGTTTTAAAGAATCTTAGGATGCCCATAGTTAGTCTATGATGAAAATGGACCAAATTTGAACAATATGGCGTTGCATTCATGATTCTTGTGTTAATTGAGTTATTTTGAGTGTCATGACATGTAGTAGATATGGATAGTTAAACGTGGTACAGATTTCGCATGTGAGAATAAGTTTAAGTCATATGAACCTTAAACGTGAGTTTTGAGCCTATATATTTCTTTTTGGAGAGAATTTCGTGCATTAGTCTCAAAACTAAGCATGTGCATCATATGATTACTTGCCATAGATTTTAATGAACTAGAGATTACTAGAACTTACTCATGTCGAATTTGCAAAACTTATAGTTGACATATACTCTGATTTTGGATATGATTAAAGGCACTTAGGTTTTCCACCACTTAGCCAAATTGCCATGAGTCCTATATGAGCGCACGAGTTGCGACACCCCTAGAAAGCCACTTTTGAGCCTACATTGAGCCTTTATTTCGTTGACCTTATATGCATCTAAACACTTAGCCTAGTGTAGAGTTCATACCCTTGTTCTAAAGACTTGGTGAAGAATTTCGAAGCTAGTATCAAGGAATGTGGCGTGTGAATGGAGAAAAGAGAGGGGAATTCTTGTCCAAAAGCTGAAAAAGTGTGATTGCCAAAAGAAAAAAAAAGAAAAAAAAAAAGAAGATAGAAAATAAGCTCTCTGGCGATATGTTCAAAGAACAAAGTTTGGATCAAGAGAAGAAAATAATGAAGTTTGGGTCCAACACAATGAAATTTGGCCCTTGTTTATGAAGAATTGACCATGGAGGCGTGGAAAAGATGAAGGAGTTTGATTTCAAGAAGTTTTTGATATTTCGACTAAGTCTTTGGAACGTGTTTACCACCACATATCTATATTCCAAATGCCTTAGCCTTGCCCCATTACAACCCTTCAAAAGACCTTTTTGATCCTTAAGATGAGTAGCAGTTAATCTGTGGAGTAAATCGCATGAGTAAGCATATGGTTTGGTTCATTTGTGCAAGTATTCATTCATGAGGTTTTCAAATACTTCTATCCATTTTGAGTGAAAATATGATGAGAGAATCCATGTGAGTTGATTTGAACCTCATTCGAAACATGCATAGCCTTAAACATCACCATTGTTTACACCATGTCTTACTTGTTCATTACATGAATCATGGCTTGATTATCATTTGAAATTTTGCAATGTCATCGCCATACACTTATAAAAATTTCTGAGACATCTTTAACTTAAGGGCTTAGTTGTTTTGTTTTTAGTCTTAGATTTCTCCAACTTGGAGACTAGCTCCAACGTTGGAACCTTTCCTTCTTTCTTTCTTTTGCTTTTCTTTTAACTTGTGTCCAAGTATTTGCTAGGGACTAGCAAAGTCCAAGTGTGGGGGATTTGATCTACACGTTTTCTACGTGATTCTTAATATGTTTTTCCCTTCATTTAGCTTCGTTAGGGCTCTAAGTATTTCATTTCTAACTTTCTTTAACGTTTTAGGTACAAAATAAAGAGGAATCAATAAAGGAGGCAGAATTGAGCTTAAAATGCACTAAGCGGAGATTTTCCCAATTTGGTTAGGAAAATGATCTTTCCCTACCCGAATTAGGAATGAATGTTAGCCATGAAATTAACGTCTACATCATGAAAGGAAGCATTGAAGCTAAAACGAAGAAGAAACGAAGTTTCCTAATCTCACTAGGAATTTCCGGAAGAGCAGAAAAATGATGACGGGATCATGTGCGAAAGTTACTAATTTTGGGTTCCAAATGGTTTCTAAAAAGTGTGACCACATGGTTTCCAGAATTAGTAACCCAAATGAAATGAAAAATGGTGTCATTTGTCCCGGTCAAACCAGGAAAAGAAGATGGTGCGCATAGAGTATATTCTGGCCGAATATTGCATATCTTGCTTGCCTAATTCATTGCCGAATCATGTGTATCTTCACTACCATATTTGAGACCGAAATATCCAAGATATTATTCCCAAATTCGGACTAGATATTCCTTGGGAATCAAGAAGAACAAAATCTGGCAAGATATCTCAAATCAGAAATCAGGAAAATAATCCGTCAAATTCTTCAGACGATTGCGAACAGCCCAGACCTCTGATTAATGCATATGATAACTCGTTGGAAAGATCATTGAATTATCTTTCCAACGACACCAAGATCGCAATTTTTGGAGATCTACAGCTCCCGGAATGTCCGTTTTACCAAAAAGGGTCAGATCTGTCCGGAAAGAGAAAGAAGAGATTTTCCTTGTGCACCAAGCTCATCCTTGTGCCTATAAATTGAAGACTTCGGCTCATTCATCATCATCTCTCATTCTAGTACTCAAAGCTCTGCCCAAAACACTACCTCTCCTCCCTTGCACCAAATCTGAAGAAGCCATCCCTCCAACGCCATAAACACCATCCTCCACCGAAATATTAGGGGAGTCCCGAAGTATTTCGCCATCTCCATTGAAGAGCAGCTTACACCAAGTAGTCTAGGGGAGTCCCGACAACAAAAAGTGTAACCATAACTCTTCTCTTATTTCTTTGTATTTTTGGCATTCTTTGGAGTGAAGTTGTAAAGGATTTTGGTTATATAATTCTAGTTAATTTTCTGCCATCTTCTAGTTCTTACGTTTTTGCTATACATGTTTATTCTATGCTTAATACTTAATCTGAATGCAGGGGAGTCCCGGTTTAGATTATTGATGTGTTAGGGGAGTCCCGAAGCACTTAATCACGAAATTAACATGAGTTATATAGTTGAGGACGTAGGCACTTTTAGGTTGCATGAAATTGGTTAGGTTATAAAGAGTTAGAGAAAAAGATGAGATGATCACATGTATATATTAGATAGGTTTTATTTTCGGTTTAGTAAACATGTTTAGGTTCTTTGATTCTTGTTTGTTTTGCTTGTCTATGAGTATAAAGCATGATAGAGTCCTAGGATTTCTAAGTGTGTTTTACTTGCCATTTTTTTGTCTTTAATTTCGTAGGTCATTAGAACACCAATTCAAACTCCCCCCATACTTTCTAACGTTTTCATGCAGGTGAACACCCTACAATCCCCGGTTAAGAACGATACCCTATTTACCAATGCTACATCTACACAAAAGGGTTTTAAATTGCATTTCGTCTAGATTGATTATTGAGTGTTAATTTAGTAGTCACTTTAGGCGTTATCAACGCCTGTGCTCGACAATGAAGCGAGTCAAATTGGCGTAAGTGTCGTATATATTTCTTCTCAATAATAGTAATTATTATTTATTAAACTTTCGTACAAATTTATAATTATTTAATTTTTATTATTATTATTATTTTCAGGCAAGGTTGTTAGAATGGGCACATGATGAATTGGCCAATACGCAGCTTGCACACCTGGATTTACCGCCGGAAGACCTGCCTCCTCTACCGAGGGAGAGCCAAACTGCAATCGCTGATGAGGTATACGGTCGTCGAGCTGGCAAGGAGGTTAGAGGTTGGGACGCAAGGTGCAGAGATATTTATCTTTTGACTCCTCTACGGCATGCTCAACGAGGATAAGTGCTCGGGATGCGGCGGCCCAAGCAGCCCTTGAGGAGGCTCGACTCACACGGGCGGAAACGCTATCTATGCGTCAGAGGCTTAATGAGCAACAAGTGCAGATAGCCCACCTCATTTCCCTCATGCAAAACCAGGTTCAACAAGATTGTCATCCTGCTCTGACCCCACACCCACACCCCGACGACGATGACATGGCTAGAGGTGGGGGACTCGACGGCATATCTACTCCTGTTGTATTTTAGTAGTTTGTACATAGTTTAGGATATATCGTATTTTCTGAACGATTTTGATGTACGTATAATTTTTAATTATTTAAATTAAATTTAGTAGTTTAATTAATTTATTCAATATTTATTTTACTTTAAATTCAAATTTTAATTAAAAAAATTAAAAATATATATATATTCACTTAAACTACGAAAGTATATACGCTTTTGTAGTTTAAGTCCTCACTTAGACTACAAAATCATATATGCTTTCATAGTCTAATTGATGACTTAGACTACAAAAAATATACACACACGTGGTCTAAGTGATCATTTAGACTCCGAAATTGTTGCGTGGTCTAAGTGATCACTTACACCATGTAATAAATCCATAGTCTAAGTGATCACTTAGACCACGCACACAATATTTGCGTCGTCCAAGTATAACTTAAACCACATAATAATTGCGTAGTCTAAGTTGTACTTGGAGGATGGGTCATTTGCGTCGTCAAAGTGACCTCCTGGATGACGGAACGAACCATTTCTATCGACCAAGTGCTTAGACTACGGCACTTGGACGACAAACTCTAGATGATGGAGATTCTGTAGTCTAAGTACTTAGACTATGGAAACTCTAACCTAGACTACCGAAATGGTCCGTGGTCTAAGTGAGTTTTTCTTGTAGTGGGAACTTCCTTGACGAACCTTGCTGTGAGAGCCAAATTTGGCCACATCGAGCTGGAAGGATTCTTGTCCCCTAGGTCCACAAATAGAAGAGATCCGATAATTGAAATAAAGGGCTTGAGCCTGTACGATTAGGGTTCCAAGTATCAATTAAATAATCTGGAGGTTTCTGGAAATATCTAGAATGATGTAGAAGCCTCTGGAACTTTCGTATGATGGTGTGACAAGTATAGCAGCCCCTTGTTGGCGTGAGGGAGGACACAAGTGTTCAAAGCCAAATCTAGCGTAAGAATACTTATGGGTGAAGGAGGGATGTTTTTGAGGTGGTGATGGTGGTGTTTCGGCTAAGGAGAAGAGTTCTTCGACTTTGTGTGAGAGGAGGTAGTGTTTGGACAGAGATTCGGCTCCTAGAATGTGTAATGATAATGAATGAGTCGAGCTCCCCAATTTATAGAAGAAGATTAGGTCTTTTCCTACCAAAACATGACTTTCTTTATGTACCCGGGTAAATCTGGCAGTCTGTCTTCAAACGCGTTTTCCCGGAGTTTCAGATCTTGGAAAATTCTTATTCTTCTTTTATTGGAAAGCTTATTCAAAGGTCTATAAAATCCATATAAGGAACGCCATATTTGGAATTGAATTGGATTTACTACGGATTTTAGAAGTTAAGTGACCTGGTTGCCCTGTTTTCTTCTTCTTCAAGGAAAAAGAAATCTTCATAACTTCAAATCTTGTATTCCTTATTCCCCAATCTTCCTTGGACGAATATACCATATATTTGCACATATTTTGACCCTCAAATCAGGTATAAATCTTCATGGAATATCCTCCAAATTCGTCCATCATTTATGCTCCATATATTCCGCCATTTTTGCTCATTCCTGGATTGCGCAGGAGAAATGTCTTCGACTTTTTGTCCACCATTTTGGCACCCATTTCATTTGGAATTTGGTCTTCAATTCTTGACACCATGTGGGAAAGCATTTTAGTAACCATTTTGAAGACCATTTCTCGGACCATTTCTCCTCCGGAATTAGGAACTTCCTCCTTATCACGCTTTTCACTCTAAATCGCCTCCTTTATTTCTACCTACAAACATAAAGTAAGTTAAAAACATATTTACTAATTAAGCACAAAACAAAGCTAAATATAGAGAGAAAGACATTAATAATCAAACATAAAATGCGTAGATCAAATTCCCCCACACTTAGACTTTGCTAGTCCCTAGCAAATACAAATCAAAGCAATGGATTCGTTAAAAGAAAAATAATTAAAGGAAAAACGTGACACACATTTTTACAAGACACTTAGATGTTTCTTCGTTTCAAAGCCGCAAATTCTCATGTATTCATGTTTGAAAACGCAAGAAAACACTAAGTACACAAAACTAAGCCCTTAGTCAAAATTGTCTCAGAAATTTTGTTTTTTTTTTCAAGTATATGGCGATGGAATCACAATGTGTCAAGCATGAATGATCTTTGAATTCAATGGATAATAGAGACATGATCATGTTATGAACAAGTAAGACATAGAGAAAACAATGGTGAGTTTAAGTCTGTGCATGCTTCGAATGAAGTTCAAATCAACTCACATGGATGCTCTCATCATATTTCCACTCATGCAAAGGTTTCACTCAAAGTGTTTAAATCAATGAATGGAATGAATTACTTGCTCAAATGAACCAAAACCATATGCTTACTCATGCAACTTACTCCACAGATTGAAGGCTACTCATCTTAAGGATCAAAAAGGACTTTTAAGGGTTGTAATGGGGCTGAGGTTAAGGCATTCGAAATTTATATATGTGGTGATTAAGAACATTCTAAAGACTTAGCCAAAGCACCAGAACTTGATCAATTTTAAGCTCCCATCTTTACCAAAAAAACGTCACCATGCATATATTTGAAGTACAAGGGCCGGATTTCATCGTGTTGGGCCCTATCTTCATTCTAAACTTTCCCTTGAGCTTCGTGAACATGACAAAGGTCAAATTTTACATTGTTGGGCCTTCATTTCGAAACAAACTCCAAACTCACAAATATGGGGGACATTAATTCAAAAAATGTACATTTAAAACCTATTGCCGGAGAGCTTTTGATCTTTCTTTTATTTTCTTTATTTTCGGAAATTTCTACTTTAACAAGCTGTTTGAACAAGTCTATCCCCATACATGCATTCCCTTACATGATTCTCACGCCATCTTCTTTGTTTTAGCTTCAAAAATCCCACCAAGTCTTTAGAACAAGGGTATGGATAATCTACACTAAGTTTAAGTGTTTAGATTCATATAGCAATGAAAGAAAGGCTTAATGTAGGCTCAAATGGGTTCATCTAGGGGCGTCGCAACTCGTGCGCACAAAATGGGACACATGGAAATTTGGCAAAGTGGTGGAATACCTAAGCGCATTTAATCACATCCAAAATCAGAGTATGTATCAACTATAAGCTTTGCAAGTCGATATGAGTAAGTTCTAGCATTCTCTAGTTCATTAAGATCTATGGCAAGTGAGTGTATGAATGATTTTGAGACCTATCATATGTAATGCACAAATTCACTCTCAAAGAAGTAGTGTTTAGGCTCAAAATCTCACTTTAAGGCTCATATGATTCAAAACTTTATTCTAACATGCGAATTTCTGTACCATGTTTTGCAAACCATAACTACTACATGTCATAACACTCAAAGATGTCTCAATTAGCACATGAATTCATTCTCAATGATTTCCAATGCCATATGTGTTCTTTTCTTTGTTCATTTTCATCATTGACTAACTAAGGGCATCCTAAGACTCTTTAAAACACTAAGTTAAACAAAAAGACTCAAAAATACACTAAGTATGACTCAAAAGTTGTTTTTTTTAGGGCATCATCCGCCGGAAAGTTCCATTGTTCGCCCGAATTTCAATTTTATGACTCAATAAAGTTGTAAACCCCTTCTCCCACACTTAAACTCTACATTGTCCTCAATGTACCAAAGTAAAGTCATAGAATTCAAGCATGGAAGCTAGGACTTACGAAAATCTATCTAAAAATGTAAAAGTAACGAAAATTAAAAGAGATAAGGGAAGAGAATGAAAATCTGTTGAAGACTTCTCCATTGGGTTGCCTCCCAACAAGCGCTTGTTTCTTAACGTCTTCCAGCCTAGACGTGATGTATTCTTCATGTGGTGGTAGTAGGTGGATCAAAGAGCTTCACTTCTTCAACGACATGCTCCTTGAAGTTCTCATAGTAGTGCTTCAAACGTTGGCCATTCACCTTGAATAACTTTCCGGTGTCCAAAGTCATGATGTCCACGGCTCCATGGGAATAAACTTGTGCCACAATGTACGGACCAACCCATCTAGAGCGTAGCTTGCCCGGAAAAAGTCTAAGTCTCGAATGGAAGAGCAAAACCTTTTGTCCGGGTTCAAAACTCCTCGTACGGATCATCTTGTCATGAATGCGCTTTGTCCTCTCCTTGTAGATCCATGCGTTGTCAAATGCATCATTCCGGATCTCCTCAAGCTCACAAAGTTGAAGCTTTCGATGTAAACCAGCCTCATCCTTGTCCATGTTGAACTTCTTGATCGCCCACCAAGCTTTGTGTTCTAACTCCACCGGAAGATGACAAGCCTTCCCATAAACAAGTCGATAGGGTGACATGTCTAGGGGAGTCTTGTATGCCGTCCTATAAGCCCATAGTGCATCATCCAAACATTGGCTCCAATCCTTGCGATTTGGTTTGACAGTTCTCTCCAAGATCTTCTTGATTTCGCGATTGGATACTTCAGCCATTCCATTGGTTTGGGGGATATGGCGTAGAAACCTTGTGCGCGACTCCATACTTCTTCATCAACGCCTCAACTGTTTTGTTGCAGAAGTGACTCCCTCTATCACTGATTAGAACGCGCGGCATTCCAAACCTTGAAAATATGTTCGTCTTGAGGAAATCTGCAACAACTCGCGAATCATTAGTACGGGTGGCTTTTGCTTCCACCCATTTTGAAACATAATCCACAGCAAGTAAAATATAAGTGAAACCGTTAGATGAAGGAAAAGGTCCCATAAAATCGATGCCCCAAACATCAAAATTTTTGACATTGAGCATGTATTTTTGTGGCATTTGGTCTCTCGCACCAATGTTTCCGGATCTTTGGCACCTATCACACTGAGCACAAAAGTCATGAGAATCACGAAATAGGTTAGGCCAAAAGAAACCACAGTCTAACACCTTAAGGGCAGTCTTTTTCGAACCAAAGTGACCTCCGCATGCACCATTATGATAAAACTCAAGAATAGATGCAAATTCACTATCCGGAACACACCTTCTTATCACCAAGTCAGCACATTGTTTCCATAAGTAAGGTTCATCCCAAATAAACGACTTAGCATTAGACTTAAGTTTATCTCGTTGAGCTCTTGGCATGGAAGCTGGAAACTCGCCAGTAACTAAATAGTTAACAATATCCGCATACCATGGAGTTTCAGAGGCACTTACCTGAAGTCCGAAGAGTTGTTCGTCCGGAAAATACTCTTCAATTGCAATGTTGGACTTCTCAACAATCAACCTAGAGAGGTGATCAGCTACCACGTTTTCTACTCCCTTTTTGTCCTTGATTTCCACATCAAACTCTTGTAGAAGTAGTATCCAACGTATGAGCCTTGGCTTTGCTTCCTTTTTCTGCATCAAGCTTATCCTCTTGCTCCTCTTCCAACGCTGAAGAGATGATAACCGGTAAAGTCTCGTTGTCGCCCAAGTAAGCATACTTCAAATGATCCGGTAACACATTGAGTTCCAATTCTGGTGCTTGAATGATGGAAGGAACAAGCTTGTTTTCGCCATAGACCAATGGAATAGGTGGAGGTCTTGACGTTACAAAGGCAGCTTCATTCAGTGCCAACGCCATTTCTCTAATTCTGGGCTCCAGAACATCAATCAAAACGTCAACTAGGGCTTCATCCCTAGTGTAGGTCAGTCCAATTCCATCTTGAAGTACAGTATCAAGCTCATCCTCTCTAATAGTATCCAGGTGCTGCTGTGCCATATCTTCCACTAAATCCAACGAAATGCATGAGTTGACAGTGGCAGTAGGAACCTTCATAGCGTCAAGGATGTTGAACTCGATCCTCTCCCCATCAATTTCCATGGAGAATGTACCTTCAAACACATCTATCTTCGTTCTTGCAGTTCTCATGAAGGGTCTTCCAAGCAAAAGTGGCGTGGTATTCAATGAACTTTCCTCCGTATCAACAATGTAAAAGTCTTGAGGGAATATCAAGTTGTTGACTTGCATAAGAAAATCTTCAACGTATCCCCTTGGATACTTGTGAGAACGGTCGGCTAGTTGAATGATGACATCGTCGTGCTTAAGCTCACCAAGCTCCATGGATGCATATAGATAGTAGGGCATAACGTTGATGGATGCACCCAAGTCAAGTATGACATCTTCGAATCTAGTGTCACCAATCACGCAAGGAACACTAAAGCTCCCAGGGTCCTTCAATTTGGGGGGTAGCCGACGTTGCAATACCGCTGAAACGGTTGCATTCACCTTCACAACCTCCTTCGCTCTTGTTTGCCTCCTTTGGGTGCATAGCTCTTTCAAGAACTTGGCATAGATAGGAACTTGCTTAATGCACTCGATCAAGGGCAGATTCACTTGCACCTTCCGAAAGATGTCCAGAATTTCCTCGTATTGATCATCTTTCTTTGATTTAGATAACCTGTGTGGGAATGGTGCACGAGCAAACGAAGCATTAGTATTAACTAAACTTGAAGGGGTAGAGTCAATACCTTTGATTGGGGAAGAGTGTGATGGTGATGGTAGTGGCAAAAGTGGCGCCACTTTCTTCTTTCTTTCTAGCTCTTCAGCAGCTAGATCTTCTTCAAAAATTTCCTCCACAATGACATCAAAAGAATACACAAGGAATGCAAGATACTTGATCAAAACGTTGGAAGTCACAAAAAGGGCTTCTCAAAACACAAAAAGAAGTCACACGAATTCAAAACACACCATATTTACATACATATTCACAAATGACGTTTTGATTATTGGTTTATACACACGTGCCACGGTTTTGTACACTAGATGAAATGCCGAGGCTATAGGTCATCCTAAAATGAATGCAAGTCACTAAAAACAAGTTATGTACATTTGTACATGTATCCTGCAGGGGTTAGTTGTATCATTTACTAAGTTAAAAACGTCATATACATATTTGGCACTCAAAAGATGCAAGCACACCATAATCCACGAAATTCATGCAAGAATTCATTTTCATTCAAAGTGCATCAAGCAAGAGTCCTAAGTGAAAGATGGAGTGAATGCATAAGAGAAAACGTTAGAACCTGCAGAAAACACAAAAGTTACGTGCTAATTTCATGATGCAAACGTGACCACTCTCTTGGCCTCATGCCCCTAACTTCACTTAGGTTAGGGTGTGTGGTGATGAAATCCACACATCACAAAGCCGCCAGAGGGTTATGCAAGCTACAAATGCAGGGTGGTTAAGCCTTTACAATTTCGTTGGCAATGTACAAGTATTTCGTTGGTTATGTACATGTATGGTTCATTGAGTTATGCTTTAGATTTGAAGAGAGTACATTCGCTTGATCTTTAGGTCATTCAAAGGACGTGCGACCCACGCGATAAAGTGTACACTTTCAATCGAATGGTCTTGGTTCAATCGATAAACATGGCCAGTTGGGGATAGAGATAACGCGAGAGGCAGGACTAATTTCGACAAAGCAACCCGAGGCTAACTGACTATGGCAAGTAGACTTAGTCCTTATCTTCTTTGGGCAAACTCAATGAAATGGCCAGTTAGCGAGAGAGACCACGAGAGGTAGGACCGATTTGATATCTCGGATCCAAAACCTGTCATAGAAACCGTCACCTTCTAGACACCATTGCGTCGAGAATTTCTTACTCAAAGATAAGTATTCATCCACCAACCGAGTCTTTGGTATATACTCCAATGTTGCAAGTCTTTCTTAGATCCAAATCCTGTCACCAGTCATAACCCGTTTCTAGACACCATGTCCGACATTCAACCAAACTTTCGAAAATGTACAACTCCCTCAAGTCCAATGTAGACTCTGCCCTCAACCTCATGTCTATAACTTCACTTAGGTTATGGTGTATGATGGTGAAATTCATACATCACGAGGGGTTAAGGAAATAAACATGGAAAAGAGGCGCCATCTATTCAACAATGAGTGCGACTTAATCAACCAAGCTCATGTACTTAATGCAAATCCAAGCTTCCTTTAACGTTACATGGCTGTAAAAGATACAATATGAACAAGTGTTGGTATAAATATGAACAAAAATTTCGTAGGTTTAATGTACAATTTCACATATTCACAAGAACACATGCAATTCTAGATTCTGGCAAACATGAACACAGCAGCTTGTCGAATTTTTTTAGAATTATTGGCTCGGTAGACTGGGCTGAAATTTTTCAGCCACAAACTAGACACATAACCAAACATGGTTGCAAAATTTCAGATTTTTGTGAGTCCTCTAGCTATGTCAAATAATTTACACAAAACCGGGCAGTGCACAGTTCCGAAAAACAGAAACTATAAACGTATTTACAAGCATAATCACACAATTCTTTACAATCCCCGACAACGGCGCCAAAATTGATTCACATATTTTCAAGCATTTAATTAAACACTTAATCAAACACGAATACAATTAAAACCCTTCTTTGTAGATGTAGCATTGATAAGTAGGGATCGTTCTTAACTGGGGATTGAGGGTGCATGCATAACTATGCTAAGTTTAAATGGGGGTGCGAGATTTGTTTGTTTAATACCTACAAAATTAAAGACAAAAACGTGGAAATCATACACATAGAGAAACCCTAGGACTCTAACATGCTTCACTCATAGACAAGCAAACAATCAAGAACCCTAGAAACCCTAAACATGCATCATTGCCGAAAAAACCTAAACTAGTTATTTACAAGTGATCATCACATACTAATTACCTAAGCCGATTACTTCTTCTTTAAACAAGTTCTACGAAATTTATAGCACAAATTAAAACACAAACACATGCTTACATCGAATTAGAGAGCAACCAAATCATCTAGTTAACTTCCTAACTCAATTTTATCTTGATTAATTCGGTGGAACATGCTAGGGTGAACCAAATCATCTAGTGTCATCCTAAACAAGTTTCAAAGCATTAAGATCATAGTAAGCTAGCATACATATTCGAATTCATACTAAGAACACATGGAATAACTCATAAAAATCCGAAACAATCATCTTTACACTAAAACATGTTGTCTTTCTACAAAAAGTAAAGTAAACCAATACATAACCGAAATTTGATACAAAGATGTCATGTTACACTTTTTTCTCCGAGGTAACCTCTCTCCGCAAGCTCCAAGTATAGCAGCCCCTTGTTGGCGTGAGGGAGGACACAAGTGTTCAAAGTCAAATCTAGCGTAAGAATACTTATGGGTGAAGGAGGGATGTTTTTGAGGTGGTGATGGTGGTGTTTCGGCTAAGGAGAAGAGTTCTTCGACTTTGTGTGAGAGGAGGTAGTGTTTGGACAGAGACTCAGCTCCTAGAATGTGTGATGATGATGAATGAGTCGAGCTCCCCAATTTATAGAAGAAGATTAGGTCTTTTCCTACCAAAACATGACTTTCCTTATGTACCCGGGTAAATCTGGCAGTCTGTCTTCAAACGTGTTTTCCCGGAGTTTCAGATCTTGGAAAATTCTTATTCTTCTTTTATTGGAAAGCTTATTCAAAGGGCTATAAAATCTATATAAGGAACGTCATATTTGGAATTGAATTGGATTTACTACGGATTTTAGAAGTTAAGTGACCTGGCTGCCCTGTTTTCTTCTTCTTCAAGGAAAAGGAAATCTTCATAACTTCAAATCTTGTATTCCTTATTCCCCAATCTTCCTTGGCCGAATATACCATATATTTTCACATATTTTGACCCTCAAATCAAGTATAAATCTTCATGGAATATCCTCCAAATTCGTCCATCATTTATGCTCCATATATTCCGCCATTTTTGCTCATTCCTGGATTGCGCAGGAGAAATGTCTTCGACTTTTTGTCTACCATTTTGGCACCCATTTCATTTAGCATTTGGTCTTCAATTCTTGACACCATGTGGGAAAGCATTTTAGTAACCATTTTGAAGACCATTTCTCGGACCATTTCTCCTCTGGAATTAGGAACTTCCTCCTTAGCACGCTTTTCACTCTAAATCGCCTCCTTTATTATTTCCTCCTTTATTTCTACCTACAAACATAAAGTAAGTTAAAAACATATTTACTAAGCACAAAACAAAGCTAAATATAGAGAGAAAGACATTAATAATCAAGCATAAAATGCGTAGATCAGAACCCTGCTGTGAGAGCCAAATTTGGCCACATCGAGCTGGAAGGATTCTTGTCCCCCAGGTCCACAAACAGAAGAGATCCGATAATTGAAATAAAGGGTTTGGGCCTGTACGATTAGGGTTCCAAGTATCAATTAAATAATCTGGAGGTTTCTGGAAATATCTAGAATGATGTAAAAGCCTCTGGAACTTTCGTATGATGGTGTGACAATCCTAAAGTAAGATCAAACCTCAAGGGAATGCACAATCGGACCTTGAGGGATTGCATGATCAGACCTTGAAGAATAGTACGATCAGACCTCAAGTGATTGTACGATCAAACCTCGAGGGATTGTACGATCAAACCTCGAGGGATTGACAGAATCTTAGAGGAAAAATGTAAGATTTGTATGAATCCTAAGATGATTACACCAAAGAGCTTGTGGTAATCTGGAAACATGATTAGCCCTTGATATGGAGATCTATTCCTTAATGGATTCCTCCTATACGAAAGTATGTAGTCTTATTCTTATATGGACTATGCATAGACCTTGAACGATCACTATATATATGACGCCATAGCTTGGCAAAGGTAACTCCTTCAACCCTAATATAAGCTTATGCTTGGTTCTTTACTGACTTAAGCATCGGAGGGTCTAAGCGTGGTACCTCCGGTGCTTGAACTTGTTTTGCAGGCTTTTGGACGGAATACTCAATGACGGCTCAAGGACAACAAATTATCAAGGATCTACGACAACGTTAAACTGGAAGAACAGGGTCTTAAACTTCAACGATCATAGGCAGCCCTTATGATTTGGTGCTTTTATTAACTAAGGGAGCGGAGCTAGAGGCATATCCAAATCTACGCCCAAAAATTGGTGTTTTCATTGAGAGAACTCCTGCATGGATCGTTCTTTGATCATCTAGTGATTCTTTCGTAAATGAGCTCTCCAAGAATTCAGATCTATTGGGTTATCAAGTAAACCCTAAAAAATACGATGAAGAACGATGTTTCAGAAACCCAGAAAAATAGAGCATTTGTTCGTCAATATTCTGGAAATGCTATAGGAAATCTCAAACAATGAATTATACACTATTACAAAGCTAAGGAAGTTTAGTTTCCAACGAAATAAATTTAATCTTAATCGGAATTTGGAATAAGAAGATATGATAAAATTACCGGGCGGGGGTCAAACCTAATGAAAACAATATCGCTGCCACTAGTATGTTTTGAGGGCTTCTTTTGGCGAGTGCATTCCAATACCCAGGAGGTGTATGACCTATGGTTAGAAATCCCTTGGAGTCTATTTTCCAACGCTATATTAATCGCATCAATCAAAGATATGTGGAGGAAGATACGGATAAAGATCGAAAACGTGTTAGAAAGAGAAATCTGGCAGAAAACCTTTCATAAACAAAATAACATGGAAGGACGACAACAATAAGGATAAGGAGGTTACCAGAGCGATATGGACGTATATGTAGAGGGTTACAACACCCATGGATGATCTTGTAACCTCACAGAGTCTCAGAAATGCAAGGAGTTCCAGAAAATGGAGTTCTTTAACTAGTTTTTCAATAAGCCAAGCCTTGGGAAAGATGTAGGTCTCTAGGAATGCATTAAGTTTGAATGATGATGACCAGCTACCGACAAAGCAACTTATTTGATCGAGAATAGTTGCTTAAGCATAGAAGCAGAAATCTCTTACGAAAAGAAGATAGCTCTCTCCAAGTCAAGAGAAGCAATGGTTTTTCACAAAGAGAAGATAGCTATCAACTCCAAAGCATACGGTTTCTAACAAAGAAAAATGTCTTTTCCTGTGAAAGTAGTCGTTTTCCCCAATAGCAGCAACCTTCCACAACAACTAACATTCCCAGCAGGGGTACGTTGATGGAAAAAACTTGGAGATACACACTCAAAGTATGAAAAACTTCAAGGAACATATGCTTGAAATCTGATAAAGTATGGAAGTTCAAAGTCCTCTAGCTTTCTGTGAAGGGAAAGCTTAGGGTAGTTTTGATGAAAGTAAGGGCACGCCATTGGTAGATCGAGTGGAGCATCCTCAAGGTGTTGAAGAGTTTACTAGCTTGGCTCTTATGATTTTCAAACGTGGAAAATCACGTATGAGGAAGAAAAATGAAGCTACAACCACACAAAGTTCATAATGTCGCAATCGACCTCGAGGGTCTATCCCCTATTCACGAGTATGATTGAGTTATACAAAGTAAGGTAGGAGGGAATTTCCACCACATGACAACATCTACATATTGTAGTCTACATCTACATGTTGTATTCTGCAGTGAATCATGAAGTTACATGTTAGATCGTATGATTTGTCAAATGGTAACCCAACACTCCGCGAGGTGTGTTTGCAGATAAACAACCATCTTTATACAGCATGAATGATGAAGACTTGAACACCACAAAGCCAACATCTCCGAGAAACTTTTAAAAGTTGAAAATCAAATGGAAAGCTTTGGCGTGGGGGTAGTGAGTTGTGCAACCATTGACCAATATCTTGTCAAACCATGCATGAGTAATCTCCAAGGCTCAAGAGAATGTCCAACAAGTAGGAAGATTGGAAGACTTATCAGAGTACCAAAGGAAGTTCAGAATGAATAAGAACAATAGGAGAAGAAGAAGGGTTTCAAGGTTCTAGCAAGGAAATCTGCCTTTGCAGATCAGTTGATTTCAAAGGAGAACTGGGAACAGCTCGGAACGAACTAGGTTACGATCTTTATATGTGTGAAAAGCCCTAAGTGTCTAGTTTTCGGAACATCATCCGGATTGTGGTTATCGTGTTTCATGAAGAATTTATGACCGATTTAGTGCAAGGATGTCAGTCTGCTCGGGAATCTGACCCTTTACCTTACCATAAGGGGTAGCTCGAGGATGAACTTAGGGAGCAGCGTGACAATGAGTGACGACTAGAATCAAAAGAAGAGGATCCAAGATGAAAGGCTGCACTCACTAACAAGATCAAGAAACTCATGAAACCCAACCAAGATCTCTATCTCGATAACACTTCACCATATCAAAGACGAGCCGCATTTAAAGAGAATTCTCCCATTCTCGAACCGACCCAAGAACAACTAAAGGAACTTCTGTGCCTACCACAAAGTGAACGATCATAAAGTGATACTTTACCGAGCTAGTTGACTAGAGGTATTGCTAAGAGTATTTGATCGATGAATACATACGAAAGCTCGAAGATTCAATGAGGTCTTAAGGTAATGACAAGAGTCCCAAGAATGACTAGACCTTGCCGCCACCATCTAAAGGCCAAGAGAAGAAGTACTTAGTGCAATACTGTATCATCGAAACTCCCAAATACTCTGGACTAATGATTTTTGTGAGCAGCAATTCTGTAATGGCAGAGGTAGTTAAGCTAGGGGTATCCTCGAACTCGGAGTGGTCAAGGTATATTGAGTGGAAGAAGTTGGACACCTGGGGGCATTCTCCAGCCCGGAATGCTCAAGGACGTGTCAAGAAAGCTCAAGGCATGCCGGTGCCTGAGGAAAGATGAGCAAAGATCAAAAAACAAGGCCATAACACCGAGAATCGAACCCAACTGGTGAACATATCAAGTTGACATCCTATCCAACATGACTGTAACCGCCGGTGCTTGAGGAAAGATGAGCAAAGATTGAGAAAAAAGGCGAGAATCACAAGACAAAGAGCCCATTCCCCGTCCTCTACCAATGAATGATTATGCCATGTTGTACACCATTCAACTAGTGCCATAATCCTCAAGGGCTGAAGAATCTTTTGACCCACGACCAGAGAGCTCGAGGTACGCTAAGGTCGACCAGAGACCTCGAGGGTAACAAGCCAAGAGGAAAACCTAGGTGGAGGTCTCCGGGCAGACCTCAAGGAATGTCAGTTTCGTGTAGCAGGCAACAAAATAAGGCCAGAAATAAGGAGTATAATGGAATCCCCTTGACCGAGAGATGAACCCTCGAGGTTTCCACAAGAAGCAACTTCGAAGCTCATGGAGAGCCAGAGGAAAAAGGCTAAAGACCATGTATGCCTCTTACAAGTAGTAGGAGAAAACACATCCTGCTTACCTAGCTGAAATATGATCGCTATCGAGCTTAAGAAAAAAACCACATCCTCAAGCTTTACGCCGAAGCTGGAGGATAGTTTTCTGAAGAACTCAGGATTGGACATAGGGGCATTGTTCCCCTTAGCTCAAAAATTGTTGGGGGTAAGGTTACCACACCTAGACATTCGAAGCATTGAGGACTTCACCAGGAAGCCACCAAATTAAGGTATCAACCAAGAGGGTGGACACTTGAAATCCTGAAAGCTTGAGGGATCGTGCACACTCAGAATCTAGAGGATGGTGGAACACTTTGCTATTGAAAGTTTGTTGAACGATTATTCGAATAAGGGTTGAAAGTATAGGGGGTCGTGCACGAAGAGAATTCAAGCTAAGTGCATTGAGTATTCTCCAAGACTCGAACAGTCTAGCAAAATATTGGGGGCAAGGAGTATCTAGCTAAATATCACTATTTTCAACGAAAAGTTAAGAAATGATGTACCTCGACAAGGGCGCTAGAGCAGGTTCGGTACTTAAAATTCCAAACGGTACGATCATGGAGTAGTAAGCCCTAACCTTGGAGTAGAAGACGACCAACAATGGAACCGAGTACCAAACCCTTATGGCAGGGCTAAGGTTAGCTGAAGAGCTGAATGTGAAGAAGATCAAGTTGTTTTATGACTCCTAGCTGATTAGGAATCAAGTACTTGGAGGGTACGCAGGTTATCACACTCTTATATAAGCATACCTTAGGATAGCAAAAGGGCTGGTCAGCCAACTTGAAGAGTTTTCTATCATACAGCTTCCCAAGTTAGAGAATACACATGCAGATACGTTGGCCAACCTATCCTATAATATAGATTATCAGCTTAGGTGAATTATCCATGTGGAGCATTTTCTTATGCCCAGTACATACAAGGAGGAAGCAGTGATAGTGATGCCAATACATATGAGAACTTCATGGATGGATGACTTGATGGATTACAATGAGGCAGAAATTCTCTCTGAAGGGCGTACAAAGGCCATAAAGGTTATTTGACAAGCAGCACGATACAACATCAAAGACGGTAAGCTATACCAACAACCCTTAAAGCGGGCCAGACCTGCTAGCGATACATCCCCTTAGCCAGGACGATAATGGAAGAACTGCACTTTGGGATATGTGGCATGCACATTGGGGGCATAAACCTTTATGGTGATCGAAAGGGCAACTGAGTTGAGAGTTATCTATTTCCTCAGAGATAACCAATGTTCGAAGAACAAGCTGGGGGTTGAGCATCAGCACGTAGACCGAGCTAGGGGTTGAGCATCAATACGAGGACCAAGCTGGGGGTTGAGGACCAGAGATCCTCAAAGATGAGCAGATGATCATTAACCTTAGGGAAAGTTGAAGGAACAATTAGGTACCTTTAACAGATGAGAAACCTCGAGGGAAGATGATGGATCAATTACAAACCTCGAGGGTTGTGAGATTTTAAGTAACAAGATTAAAGAATCGATCAGAGACCTCAAGGGTTGTGAGCTTTCGAATGGAAAGCTCAGGGGATGATTGCTAACCGAAATGTTAGAGGATTTTAGAGCTTGAAGGGTCAAACAGAAAGCTCGATGCCAGACATTGTCGGAGCTTGGGGAGCCAAACAAAAGCATTAAGGCTATCACAACCCTCTACGAAAAACCATGTCTAATGCAGATAATGCCATCAAACGTGGCCAAGGTTAGTATTTCTTTTGAATCTTGATTCATAATGTGGATCGTCGAACCACTTGGAGATCGGTGGGGCATATTTGCTCTGAATTATAGCATAAGCATGAAGTACGAAGGTTTATGTGAAGTACGATGGTTTTGCCTGAGGAACTGCTATATATATATTCATGTGTATGATTTATATGAAGCCCCTGTGGTCGACCTTAATTGACTACAAGAAATGGAAAAAAATAACTTCATACTTAGCATCGGTGTCGAAACCTCGAGGTTTCTCACAAACCTTGAGGGTTTTAAGAAAGTTTATCAATATTCATCACGAGCTCGAGGAAACCCAGGAAATCGAAGGAAAGTTTGAGGGTTCTATTTGGAAACTCTCATGTCACATGGAGAAGATGATACTAGCTGAGGGGACGCCTTCCCATGGATCTATGTAGAGTCCTCGAGCATAGAAAGTGTTATTTCTGGGGATGACGATGGGTATAGTCAACCTTGAAAGCTAGAGTATTCTGAGTGAATCCATTTATGTGGGGATCCTAGCAATGTAATCCCTTGAGGTTTCCTCGATTTCATAACATTCCCTCGAGGTCCGCAACAGCTGGACATTCCCCTGAGGTTCGTGACATCAGGTCAGAATACCCCCTAGGGAGAAAGAATCTCTTAGACAAGCTCCGTGAAATATCTCCAAAATCATGCTCATCCCTCGAAAGGATGGTTTCCATGATTTATTCAATGGATTAATTTTGTACGATGAAGTATGATTAGCTCGTCTTTGCAAGAATGTTTTGCAAGTGTATGATCTATTTGATGTGTTATTCGATTACGAGGAGCTTAACACCCAAGAAAGGCACCGAACTCATGTGGGGCAGATGACGTTAGTTCCCATGGGAAGGACCTTCACCCTGCGAGCTAACTAACTCTCCCAAAGGTAAAGCATCCTAAGGGAAGGAGGTTAGGACATTGAGGAGGACACCCATTGATAGACCAAAAAACTCAGAGAAAAATCCCACGAGAGTTCAAAGTAATCTTGGTTAGTAGGGCCTCGAGATTAGATTTGATGAGGTTAGATTGACAATTCCCTATGGGTAACTCAGCCATATCCTGGCACTTTGGGCATTTAAGTCCTTGCGTATTCATTTGGTGACACCTTAGGGATAAGCCAGCCACGATTTGAGTTTTGTGGGAATTCGTTGTAGCACCCGGGATAAGTTTTCTGGATGGGAAAACCCAAGGGATCCTACCAAGCGAAAAAAATTGGCTATGATGAAGCTTCCAAGTATGATAACCTTTCCTATAAGGTTAAGACTAAGGTAGCAGTCTTTTGAGAGGAACTGTCTCAAAATTGCGAGCATTCCCTGGAGACCTCAATAAAATACAGAGGCTCTCCGTAAGCCTCATCCGTGAGCATTTGTACGATCCATAGGGTCCAAGAGGTATGTTGCAGCCACCACTACTTAGAAGCGACCCTGTTGAAAAAGTTAAATGATTTGCTTGAGAAATATTTGTTGATTGATCAAGAAAGATGCGTTTGATGAAAGTTTGAACTGTACTATTCATAACTACCTCGGAAAGCTCGAGGGTGAAAAATCTATTGCCCGAAAGCTCGAGGAAAATAGATGGAATGCTTCATAAGCTGAATACTTTTAGAAAAGGAAGTTATTTTCCAGAAAAGTCACAGTTTTTCATAAAGCCCCAAGCTTTCCATGAAAACTGGGGGTGATTGCTCGAAAGCTTGAGGAAAGCTGGAGGAAGGTTCCAGAAAGCTTCATGAAAGTGTCACAGAGTTGGAGCAGATTGCCACCAAACTCGTGAACTATCTATTCTAGAACGTGAGATTGAAAAAGAAAGAACTATTTGCTCATGCCTATTTGATCAAGCACGAGGAAAGATGTCAATTTCAATTAGCTAGGAAAAAGTACATGCCTAAGATGATCCTACAAACCAAGGTAGAAGATGATCATGTTCGAAGAAAAGCATTCGTTTTCCCTAAGGTTTCTAAGTAAGCAATCTGTAGAAACTAGAGAGTTCTCTTGAGACCTCGAGGATTTTTCAGGAACCTCGAGGGTTTTTTGGAAATCTTGAGGAATCTTCCAGAAATTTCAGTAACGACTTTTTTTTTAGCATTCTCTATGGAGACCAAGTTATAATGATTTATTTTGCATTCCAAGCTAAGAGAAGACTCCAAGGATATATATGAGTGAATTTTCAAGCATTTCTGAGCTCATTAATGCAGAAAGCTGAAGGATCTGAGTTAAGCAAGTTGTGAAGCTCGTTATTATCTTCTTGTTCATGAACGATTTGTCTATTGGAATGTCGAGGTATCTAGTGGAAGACCCGTGGGAATAAGAAAACTTGCATAAAGAATGAGGATTCTCTTAATGGAGTTTTGCTTCCATGAATTGATCATAGCTAAGGTACGTGTTTCTTTCTCAGTTTGATTTAATATGTTGAGTATTATTGCTTTGACATCTTTGTAGCCCAAATTAGCTGGAGTGTGAAGCCATACCAATTGACACAAGGTCTACTTGGTGTGCCTTGGGGGTATTTATGGGAGACAAATTTGGCCACATCGAGCACGAGGGATTCTGGTCCCCCAGGTCTGCAAGCAGAAGTGGTCCAATAATTGGAATAATGGGCTTGGGCCTGTACGATTAGGGTTTCAAGTATGAATAGATTAATCTAGAGGTTTCTGAAAGTATCTAGAATGATGTGGAAGCCTCTAGAATGTTCATAAGATGGCGTGACAATCCCGAAGTACGATCAAACCTCAAGGGAATGCACGATCGGGCCTTGAGGGATTGCATGATCGGACCTCGAGGAATAGTACGATCAGACCTCGATCAAACCTTGAGGGATTAACAAAATCTTAGAGGAAAAAGGTCAGATTTGTAGGAATCCTAAAGGGATTACACCAAAGGGTTTATGGTAATCTGGAAACATTATTAGCCCTGGATATGGTGATCTATTCCTTAATGGACTCCTCCTATTTGAAAGTATGTAGTCTTATTCTTATACGGACTATGCATAGACCTTGAACGATCACTATATATATGACGCCATAGCTTGGCAAAGGTAACTCATTCAACCTTAATTTAAGCTTATGCTTGGTTCTTTACTGACTTAAGCATCGGAGGGTTTAAGCGCGGTACCACCCGTGCTTGGACTTGTTTTGTAGGCTTTTGAACGAAATACTCAATGACGGCTCAAGGACAGTAACTTATCAAGGATCTACGACAACGTTAAACTGGAGGAAGAGGGTCTTAACCTTCAACGATCATGGGTAGCCCCTATGATCTGGTGCTTTCATTAACCAAGAGAGAGGAGATAGAAGGAGATCCAAATCTACGCCCACACCTGTTGCAAGCAACTTTCCACTTCCTTCTCAATTATCCTATTACGTTCGGCAACTAAGGTTCTTTTCTTCCTTACTACGTGCCTTGCTTTCGGGTCCACATGAAGCTGGTGCTCGATCACTTTCCTATCAATCCCTGGCATATCTCATGCCGACCATGCAAACACGTCCTTTTACTCCCTTAACAATTCCATCAGGTTCTTACGCTCAGTTCCACTTAGGCCTGACCCAATTCTTGCACACCGATCAGGTTAACCTTGATCAAAAGGTTTGAGCACTACATCTTCCTCTGCCTTCTCTTTGAAGGGCAGCTCCTGGGGATCAAGCACTATGTCTAACTCATCGATCGTGTTATCTCGACCCCCATCCTATGATTGATATGCTGGCAAAGTTGGGGCAGGCGTCCCCCCAGCTTCTCCCACTATCTCCCTTTTTCATGCTTTTGGTGGCCAGGACCATGCACAACCTTGCCGCAGTTCTATCCCCTTTAATGATGAAATGGCTATCTGGGGTCGAGTACTTCAGAACTTGGTGATAAGTCGATGCCACCGCCCTCATTCGGTGGAGCCATGGCCTCCCTAGGATTGCATTGTGGGGGGACGGGGTGTCAACTATAGCGAACCAAGTGGTTGGGTTGGTAATGGGTGTTCCAACATGGAGGGGAATGATCCCTAGGGTCCTTACTCTTGACCCCTCAAATCCCATGAAGGTTGTCCGATGATCTTGGATTGCACCCATCAAGCCCATTCTCTCTACAACATCCTTGAATATGACATTTGTAGCAGCTCCGTTGTCAACCAGTACCCTAACCATAATCATGTTGGTCATCCTGATGTTGACAACCAAGGCGTCATTATGATCTTCCTCCTTCTCAGGGAGGTTTGCATCAGAAAATTCGAGCATATTCATTCTCGCTCTGACCTTGGGCTCACTCCCAGCCTTGAGCCTCTTCAACTTATGCTTCTTCTCCTCGAGGGTTAGCCCCAACTCTTCTACTCGAGCCATGATACAATGCAAATTGGGGAAAATGGTATCCTCGGGGTACTCGAGGGCCTGAAGGATACAAATTAGCACAGGGTACTTCTCCTCTTGGCCCTTAGGTGGCGGTGGTAAGGTCTCATTATTCCTTTGACGCTTACCATTACCTTGTAGCCTCAATGATTCTTTGAGCTTTTTCTTGTAATCCTCTGTCAGGTATTCCCAGTAGTACCCCTAGTCTACCAGTTCTCCAAAAGGTAGTTTGAGGACACCATAATCGATCGTCTTGTGCCCATTGGCCTTGTGGTCAGCACAAAAGTCCTTGAAGTCGCCCTAGCTAGTCATAGGTGGTGGCCACTTAAGCCATGGCTCATTCTTGATATGGTGAAGTATGGTTGAGATTGGGATTGTTGTGGGGGAACGAACAATTTTCCACCCTGATTGGCAGGCTGGTGCCCTGAGGCCCTCTTCTTGTTATCGTAGTTGCTCATCCCCTGGTTCGTGTTGCTATTGTTTGTATTCCTCCTCGATCTGGTTCCACCCCCAGATGCCTTCTCCGTTGGGGAATCCCTGCCGTTGTAGGTGCTCATATCCTCTACCCAGGCATTATCCAAGGCTTCATGGTAGACCGTGGATAAGTTCTTAGTCTTCTTCCTGAACAGCTTGCTGGCCAACTCCGAGTCCATGTCCAGCATGTTGATGAACGTCGTGGCCGCTACAGTAATATCTTTGCAGTTGACCGTCACGTATTCCTTCTTGAATCTTGTGACCTAATCCCTTAGGCCCTCTCCCCATTTCATCTTAAGGTACATGAGGTAGGTCACATCCTTCGTTCCCTCGGTATTACTCTCATATCTCTTGAAGAAAGCCGCTTTCAGACTTCTCCAATCCTCAATCGAACCTAGGGGAGTATCTCATACCACTGCAGGGCGTGGTCCTATAGGCTTTCCTGGAACATCATACACATCTAAGCATCGTTTGATTGGCTAGTGGACATGGATGACTGGTAGTTTCTCACGTGCTGGTATAGATCTGACTCCCCCGAGTACTTGTCAAACCTGGGATGGCTCAACTTCTTAGGGGGCTTGGCATCCTGAATAAACTGAACTAGGGGGTTCTAGGACATCCTCTAAGCCCTCTGCTCGATTTCTGACTCCTTTTTGGACATCCCCTCATTCCTCAGCCTCTCGGTTTCTTGGTTGGTCCGGATGTTATGGGCAGGCTGCGTCTCCATGAACTCATCCATTATGTTCCTAAGGGCTGCGACCCCTAGGGTCTCCGCATTGGTTGCCCCCTCCTGCTGGTTATTTTGCTCGTCCGCCAGGGCTCCCTATACTTCTACCGTGGATGGATCAGGCATAACTAGTCTCTGGTTCTTTAATAGTTCTACCAGATTCAGCATATTGGCCTAGATGACAGCCACGGTGCCTGCCAACTCATTCGGGCTCCTAACGGCCCCCTCGGTAGACTGTTGTAATGTGGCCATGTCGATCCTTAGGTTCGTGTATCGTTCCTTGGCCCGATGGAGGTCCTGATCGACCTTGGCCCTCATCCCCTGGCTCATTTGTTCTCCTGGTCAGATCCTTCTTCTTCACTTAAATGTCCCTCTTCCGCAAGGTTTCTCGGCTGAACCTGATGCGTGGGGGCGCTTCCATGCCTCGATACCCCAGTGTCGGGGGTAACTTGATTGTTTCCCGTTGGTGGGATTGTCTCCTTGTCATGCTGGTTACTCGCACCTGTGTTTTCTTCCAAGTTCTTCCGTTCATAAGAGTGAGCCTACGGTTCCGCTCTCAATAAAATCACCAATTTGTGAGAGCATATTTGTCCCTCTTTAGCTTAGATCCTCCCGAACCTACAAAATATTTCGGAGCACGGTGTGGTACCATACTTAGACCCTCCGAAGCTTAAGTCAGAACTTTATCTTCAGAATAGAGTAGTGATTAGGGCAGAGTAACATTACCTGGGACCATGTATGAATGGCCTTTATATAGTGATCGTACTAGGTCTAAGCATAGTCCTTATCAAACTAGACTACTTTACATTAGGAAATGAGGAACCCATTAATGAATGGATCTCCATATCCAAGGCCAATCAAATATTATAATCACTGATCTACGCATTTTAGGCGTATTAATAAATATATTTTTCTCTACATTTTTACTTTTTTAATTGCTTAGTTTTATTAGTTTTGATTCATTTTGTTTGTTTTAGGTTTTTGTCAAAAGAGACGGAGTAAAGAGGTTTACAAGCATTTGAGGCGTGGAAAAATGGAGCAAAAAGAGGAGTGAAGAAATGTTGCCAAAATTCCATGGATCTTGAAGAAGAAAAAAATAAAAATGATGCAAATAAAGAAGAAGACATTTCTCCTGCGCGATCCAGGAAAGCACAACCTTGCCGAATTAATAAAGGACCATTTTTCCAAATTTTTGGAAAATATTCCAAGATGATATCGATATGATTTGAGGCCCAAAATCTGTGCAATTAAATGGTATTTTCGGACAAGAAGAATTGGAGAGCAAGAAAATCTTGGAATCAATGAATCTATGTCGTCCCTTGTGGTTGAGGAGGGATAGGAAAGGAGTGTACAACAAGATGACAGCTGCACCTTACACAGTGAAGCCGACACTTAGACGTTCTGTATTTCACTGGTTTAAGGGCGTTCGTTATCCGGCTACGTATGCAGCTACTATAACTGGAGCAGTGGACGAGGTGCAACACAAGTTTGTTGGTCTAAAGACACATGACTATCACGTTATGCTGCAACGTCTGATTCCAGTGGTAATTCGACCATACTTGCCTCGTGACATCGTAGAACCAATAGTGACATTGTGCAGATGGTGGCAGAGGTTATGCGCCAGAGAATTAAAAAATTCAGATGTGGTGGAATTGCAACAACAAATTGTGCACATCATTTGCAAACTAGAGAGGATTTTTCCCCTGCTTTCTTTGACATAATGATTCACCTAATGATCCACCTGCCCGAGCAGGTGCTCATTTCTGGTCCGGTCCAGTACACTTGGATGTATCCTCAAGAAAGGTACGTACAACGAATTAATTATACAGGTTTTTCGATTCATAATTTGTTCCACTGAAGATTACTAGCTAGCTATATGTACTTATTCTTATTGTACGTTTGATTTTGTAGACAGCTTGGACAGTATAAGTCATTCGTCAAAAACAGGTCGGCCCCAGATGGCTCCATAGCAGAGACATACCTAATGCATGAGTGTGTTACTTACTGCAACAGGTACCTCAAAGATCCACCACCTCCCCCTGCCTCCGATCGCAGTGCCCGCATCAATCCTTCTGTCGTTACCAATGTCGTCCGACCGTTTAGAGGAGTATTAAAGGAATCGTTAACACGGGAAGAACTTATTGAGGCACATTGGGTAGTGTTGCGAGACTGTGATGAAGTTGAGCTGTACATGATGTCATACAGGGAGAGGCTTCAGGCGTTAAATCAAAACAAGAGTTCGGCGTGGATTGAGAAAATGGTTAAGAAGAAGTTTCCCGATTATTTCTTCCAATGGGTACGTACGTACGTCTCGGTATTTAATTAGTAATTTATATACATATCGATCATGTTTGTAGAAAGTAAACCCTTATATTAATTTGCCCTTTTTCGCAGATGATTGATCTGCAAAAATCTGAAAACCACGGGGGGTGGTGGTCATGGCCAAAGCACTTGCTAGCAGGGAAGCCGATTAAACACTATATTTATCCCGGATTTTTTGTGAACGGTGTAAAGTTCCATTCATTGGCCCGAGATGAAGGAAGAAGAACACAAAACAGTGGGGTAGCGGTTGGGAAAGACAATGATCTATATTACGGGGCTATTGTATATGTGGTTCAGCTATGTTATGGGAATGATGTCAACGTTTTCCTATTCAAGTGCAGATAGTTCAAGCATACAAAGGAAGACCTGGGACTATTATCAGTCGATACAAACTCAAGCTGGTATGAGGATGAGCCTTTCACTCTCGCCACCTTAGTTCGGCAGGTGTTCTATCTCGACGATCCGAAAGCCGGTAAAGGGTGGAAAATAGTGAACCATATCTCTCATCGAGGAATATGGAATACAGAGACAATTGAAGGGACACCGGTGACGACTGAAGATGCTGCTGAACCAGAAAGAGACATTCCTGCCTATCAAGAGCCTAATATTTCTATCATCCGCTCCGATATAATGGACCTAGTTCAAGATGGTGAACGGTTACCCATGCCTGATGGTTGTACAGATCTAACTGAAGATGAGATTATCGATGCCATTAATGAAGAAGATGAAGAAGACGAGCAGGATGAGGACGCGGACGAGGACTCAGGTTATTCGTCGGACGATGTTGAGTATGATGAGGAGGATGAGCAATCGGATACCGAGGACGAGGATGATGAGGATTATGATGATGACTACTTAACTAAGACGAGAAAAATTAATTGGTAATTAATTTATGTAATTATTGTAATATATGATCAATGCATCATCGATCAATAATTAATATAAATATTATAAGGAGGAGAATGTATATATGTACGTATATCTTCGACTTTTTGTACTTAATTAATTAATTACACGCGTCCATGCTCGATCAAGTCGGATCGACCGACGTACGTAAACTAAAATAAATTAATTAATTAATCCAAATTATATATCCTGGACAACGGAGAATTAATTGCAGACTGTCGCCTTTTGGGTATTTTGGCTATCTCCCTAAATCATCGACCCTAAATCTAGCAAATCGGATCGATCGATCATTTTTTTAATTATATTCTTGAATCAGAATAATTGAACGGACACGCAAATGACCGGGGACGACCTAAACCCTAAACCCTAAGGCCCTAACCCCTGAATTCATGGTTTGTACACTTGGACGACGGAGATGGTCATTCTCCGTCGTCTAGGTACTCACTAGGACGACGGAGAAGGGAATTTGCGTCGTCCAAGTGCAAAACCCTAAACCCTAAGGCCCCCTAACCCCTGAATTCAGCGTCTCTGCACCTGGACGACGGAGATGAGCTTCTCCGTCGTCCAGGTGCAGAGACCCTATGCCCTAAACAGTAAGGCCCCTAACCCCTGAATTCAGGGTCTCTTTACCTGGACGACGGAGATGAGCTTCTCCGTCGTCCAGGTGCAGATTTCATAATTTTTTCTAAGACAACGACCGTCTAGACCTTCTTCCAATGCATATTCTTTTCGTCAAGACTTTAGAGTAAACAATTCTTGGTATGTGAGCTTCGACGGTTCGAAAATCGGAGTTGCAAATTGTCTTGTATCCACGTTTCCGGTTTGTGAAATTCTTGGTTTTGCGGTTGACTGTGCCGATGAAACCCTTCCCGAACTTATTATTTTCTGGTCCTTTATTGTAATTATGTATTATGTTACAACGAACATATCCAACGGTTGTTTTGTCCAAATTCAATTTCGTTAATACTCTGCTGCAAATGAGCCTATACTCATGAACATTTAAGTCGTAAAGATTAGTCGATACTTAACAACTTTCAAGACGTAAAATTATTCGTCGGTTCAAATTTAACTGTTCATATATACGATGCATTCATCGATATTGTACGACTATTTCACTCGAATGACAGATCGCTAAATTCCTAGCGAATTAATTTTTAAATTTTTTTTTTACGTAATTTGCACCTGGACGACGGAGATGGTCATTCTCCGTCGTCCAAATGTTCACCTGGACGACGGACAATAACCATCTTCGTCGTCCAGGTTCAAATTACCATGGCGGTTCATTTTAATTTTAATTTTTTTTTTCATGTAAATTTCACTTGGACGACGGAGATGGTGATTCTCCGTCGTCCAGGTGACACTTAGACGACGGAGAATGACCATCTCCGTCGTCCAAGTTCAAATATTATGGCGGTTCAATGTGCCGCCTGAATTTTCGGCACTGCTTGAAATTTCACTTAGACGACAGAGAATCAATTCTCCGTCGTCTAAGTTCAAATTTATGGCGGGTGAAACGTCCCACCCATTAATTACGCGCCGCTTCGAATAAATTTAACGCTTCACTTAGACGACGGAAAAGCCCGTTTCCGTCGTCCAAGTGCACTTAGACGACGGAAACTAGGGCTCCGTCGTCTAAGTGAACACCTATATATAGAACAGCACCCCCCCCCCCCCTTTTCTCATTCCATCTCCTCTCTTCTCCTCCTCTCCTCTCCTCTCCTCTCCTCCGGCGACGCTCCGACGACTAAATTTCCGGCGTGGTTCCTCCTCTCCGACGACTCAACTCCGGCGATATTCCCGATTATTCCCGCGAGGTAAATTTCTATTTTTTACCTTATTAACATTATTTTTATTTAATTAATTAATTTCTAAATATAATTAAATAATTAGTTTTATTAATATTTTGTAATCATTTAGTTATTATAATTATTATATTAATCATTTAGTTGTTATCATTTAATTATTTAGTTATTATAATAGTTATTTGGTAAATAATAATTATTGTAATTAAATAATAGTAATAATAATTATAGTTAATAATAATTAATTATATTGGTAAATGAATCATTATTATTAAATGCGTGATAAATAATAATTTATTATTGTCATTATTTATTGTTTTAATTAATTGATAATTACGTGTATTTTCTAGTAAATTGCATGGTAGTACGTCTTTGATTTAAATTTAGTACATAAGCTTGGTTTATTAAGTCGCACTCTTTGGAATAGATGGCGCCTCTTTTCCTAGCTTATCTCCTTAACCCCTCGTGATGTGTGAATTTCATCATCGCACACCATAACCTAAGTGAAGTTATGGACACGAGGTTGAGGGCGGAGTTTGCAAAGGACTTGAGGGAGTGTAAATTTTTGAAAAATTGGCTGAATGTCGGACATGGTGTCTAGAAACGGATTATGACTGGTGACAGGTTTTGGATCTAAGAAAGACGACACCAATAGAGTATATACCATTCATTTGGTTAGCCTCGGGGTGTTTTGTCGAAATTAGTCTTGCCTCTCGCGTTATCTCTATCCATAACTGGCCATATTTTTCGATTGAACCAAGGCTGATTAATTAAAAATTTACACTTTATCGCGCGGGTCACACGTCCATTGAACGACCGAAAAAGCCAAGCTAGTGTACTCTATTTAAATCTTAACCGTACTTAATTAGCGTAAATTTTTTAGTTGTAATTATTATGGTAAGTAGGTATTTTAACAACGTACTCCTAGGTTTAAATGGCTCCATCCGGCAAGAAAAAAGCCCAACAGGAGGCAGAAGATGTCATGCTCCGCCGCTTGGCGGACCAAGTCGGTTGGGTTCAACAGGAGGGCAACGACGCCCTCAATCCGGACCCTTCATCTGGTTCGGAGGCAGCGCCTTCTGGGGAAATTCCCGCTGCCCCATTTATCTCCAGCGGTGAAGACGTCGACCCCTTTTCAACTCCGACGCCCGGTACCGGTTCAACGGCAAGTTCTCAGGCGTCCTCGACCGCTGAATCTATCATGTACAGCGCCAGGCGTAAGCAAAGGAGGGCCCCCACTGACCTGGAACCGAAAAGGACTCGTGGTCTCGTTAAAGGAGGCAAAGCGGAGAAAATTTGCAAGGCGACCGGGAAAAAGATCGACTTGCCCTACGACAAATTCACCAGTGGCCCTCCTACAACTCAGCTAGCAAGTCTCTCGGCGCATAGCATAGGGTCAATCGTTCGTAGCCGGGTTCGTCTCACTGCCCCTACTTGGAAGGAGGTGCCGGATGATGAGAAGGTGAAAGTCTTTAAAGAACTTTCGGTATGTAATACGTACAATTTTAGTTATTATATAATATTGTTAATATTAGTTATAATTTCATAATATATACGATTATAATTTTCTATTTATTTCTTATAGGAACAATTTGCGGTGGATCCGACACCGGCGATGTTGAGGCATATCAACCAAACCGCCAACTCCATCTACAAAGATTGAAAGTACAGGCTCCATCAGTACTTCGAAAATATCGGTCACGTGCCTGCCCCCGTAGAGCTGCGTGGGGATAGAGAAGATGAGTGGCAGTGGTTGTGTAACCACTTTCAGGATGACGAATTTAAGGTGTTTACTTTTTTTATTTCAATTAAGATAATTGAATTATTTAAATTTTAGTTACTTATTAATTTTTTAATGATTTAATTATGTTGTCTAACAGAAATTCTCCGAAGTCCACAAAGCCAACCGGGGGAAGAAGGACAAACACCATACTTCCGGCGCCAAGCAACTCATTCAAATAGCCAAGGAGCACAGGGATAAGGGCTCCAAACACCCTTATCTCGATGCAAGCATAAGCGCGTACGTGACGTCTGGACTCGATAATGAAGCGAGTCAATACGGCGTAAGTGATATATATATGTGCTTTTAATTATAGTAATTATTATTTAAATATTATTTCATTATAATTTTTTAATTAGTCTTTTGTAGGCAAGGGTGATAGAGCGTGTGCAGGAAGAATTGGCTAGCACTCAGCTTGCGTTCCCAGATTTGCCGCCGGAAGACCTGCCTCCTCTATCCATGGAGAGCCGAATTGCAATCGCGGATGAGGTCTACGGTCGTAGAGCTGACAAGGAGGTTAGGCACTTCGGACCTAAGGTGGTTCGAGATTTGTCGACGACCTCCGAGTCATCATCCACGGCAGGTTTGGGGCGGCGGAGAAGGACTCAGGCTGCGGCCGTCGAAGCAGCCATTCAAGAGGCTCGACTGGCACGAGAGGAGAATCAATCCATGCGTCAAAGACTTGATGAGCAACAAGCACAAATAACCCAACTCATCGCCCTCATGCAACAATCTCGAGGAGAATGTCAACCTCCTCCGAACCCACACCCCGACGACGACGACCCGGCTGGAGGCGGAGGACTCGACAGCGCATCTGCTCCTCCAGTGTATTAGCTAGCTAGTAGTTTATTATCTCGTTTCTTTCCGCATTCCGAACAATATTTTAATTTTTGTGGGTTTTTTCGATTATGTATGTACAAATTAATTTTAATTATTTAATTAAGTAATATTACAAATTTAGTTTATTTAATTAATTTTAACATTTTTCATTATTTAAATTTAATTAATAATAAATTAAATTATTAATAATTAACTACAATTTAATTTTTTTAAAAAATTAAATAAGCACCTGGACGACGGAGAACTTAATCTCCGTCGTCCAAGTGCATACCTGGGCCACGGAGTTTGTCACCTTCTCCGTGGCCCATGTCAGCACTTGGACGACGGAGATTAAATTCTCCGTCGTCCAGGTGCTTACCTGGGCCACGGAGAATGTCCGCGGTCCAAGTGAACTTGGACGACGGAGAATACATTCTCCGTCGTCTAAGTGCTTGGACGACAGCACTTGCAGCACGGAACTTGGACGACGGAGGTTCCGTCGTCTAAGTACTTAGACGACGGAAACGCACTTAGACGACGGAGAGTTTCCGTCGTCTAAGTGCGTTTTTCAATAAATTTTGCAATATTCAATAAATTTTGCAATATTCACTACAAGAAAAACGCACTTAGACGACGGAGAGTTTCCGTCGTCTCCGTCGTCTAAGTGCGTTTTTCTTGTAGTGAATATTGCAAAATTTATTGAATGTTAATTATTAATAATATATAATACGTACGTACAAAATTCATAATGAATAAATAATTTAAATTATTATGGATTTGAATACAAAATTCATAATAAAATAAAATAAATTAATCTAGCCTAAATAAACTAAATTAACCTAAAACTAAACTAATTATAGGCGGCGGTGGTGGCGGCGGCGGCGGTGGTGTTAGCCGGAATGTGGAGGCCGGTGGTGGAGGCGACAATGTAGGCAGTAGTTAGTGGTGTGTGGTGGTGGTGGAGGCGACGTTGTAGGTGGTGGTGTGTGGTGGTGGCAGCGACGGTGGTGATGTCGGTGGTGGCGACAACGGTGGTGGTGGTGATGATTATGGTGGATGGTGATGGTGATGATATATGGTGGATGGTTTGATTGGGGGGGAGAGATGGAGAGGGAGAGTGGATTGAGAAAGAGGAAAAAATGAAGAGAGATTGAGAAAATGATGAATTTAAAGGGTTTTAAAACACTTAGACGAAGGAAAAACAGCATTTCCGTCTCCTAAGTGCTTTAAATTTTCAAAAAATACCGCCTAATTTTTCACTTAGACGACAGAAATATTGATTTTCCGTCATTTAAGTGATTTAAATTTTTGCCAAAATTTTAGTGGGAAAAAAATACCGCCAACTATTTTGACTTAGACGACGGAGATTCATATTTCCGTCGTCTAAGTGGATTTAAATTTTTGCCAAATTTTTAGTGGGAAAAACACCGCCAGAAATTAAAAAATTTAAAATTTCACTTAGACGACGGAAATATGAATCTCCGTCGTCTAAGTGAATTTTTAAATTTTTTATTTTTTATTTTTAAAAAATTAATTTTACGGAATTTTCACCTAGACTACGGAGATGACAATCTCCGTCGTCCAAGTGAACACCTGGATGAAAATTCCATAAAATTAATTTTTTAAAATAATTTGTAATGAATTTTTCGATCTGTATTTTGAATGGAATTTTCGTAAAATATCGATTAAAGAATCGTATATATAAAAAGTGGGATTTAAGACGATGAATTAATTTACGTATTCAAACTTGTTAAGTATCTATTAATATGTATAACTTAAGTGTCGGTACGTATAGGTTCATTGCACATCGATATTAACGAAATTGAATTTGGACAAAACGACCGTTGGATATACTTGCCATAACACGATATATAAGTAGAATAATTTCCACAAATACTGAGTTCGTTCAGGGTTTCATCGGCACAGTCAACCGCAAATCCAAAATTTTTACAAACCGGAAACGTGGATACACGAAAATCCGTAACCCCAATTTTTGAACCGTCGACGCTCACACTCTAAGAATTGTTTACTCTATGGTCTCGACGGAAAGAATATGCATTGGGACATGGTCTACATGGTCATTTTCTTAAATGTGAAATTACAAAACTTGCACTTGGACGACGAAGAAGCACCTCTCCGTCGTCCAAGTGTTTACTTGGACGACGGAGACTTGCATCTCCATCGTCCAAGTGCAAGTTTCGTAATTTAGGGTTTTGAGGCTTAGGGTTTGGGGTTTTAGGGTGTCCACGTGGACGACGGAGAAGATTGTCTCCGTCGTCTAAGTGAAAACTTAGACAACGGAGAATATCTCTGTTGTCCAAGTCATCACTTAGACGACGGAAACACAATCTCCGTCGTTCAAGTGATACTTGGACGACGGAGAAGATCTCGGTCGTCTAAGTTCCACTTAGACCACGGAACATTAAAGTTTCCGTGGTCTAAGTGAAGTTTTCTTGTAGTATCATTCATTAATTCGACTTGCAAATAAAAACGAAAAGCTAGGAAGAGGAAACTATCCTTTGGCGATTAGGCTGACAAATTCCTCAACTAGTTAGCTAGCAAGAAGTTCTTAATTCATGTAGTTGAAGGAAAACGTATTTTGTCCAAATCGGAGCAACCACCTAGCAATTCTCAAATTCGTAGTATAATTCACAGATGATCGAGAAGTCAGAAGAGTGGTTAAGAACATTGTCAAAAGTTGCCCTAGACTCAAAATAATCACTAATTATTTTTTCTAATCCTCATCTAATTTGTCCTTAATTTCATTCTTTCATGGCATCGGACATGATCATTGAATCCTAATTAAGATATATAAAATCCTACGTATGTACGGTGGCGACCATATATCACTACCACATTTCTTCCCATTGCCCACGAAATGGAAAAACAAAGGCCGACGATATCATATATCGTCGGCTATAATAAGTATTACCAACGAAATTGTCACTCGCCGGCAATTATTTTTCCTTATCGTCGGCAATGACATTATTGCCGACGAGTCGTCGGCAATATCATTCTCGTCGCCGGCAATAATGTGTAGTATGGCCGACGATGGTTCAGCCGGAATACCGACGATATATGATATCGTCGACTATAATAAGTATTACCAACGAAATTGTCACTCGCCGGCAATTATTTTTCCTTATCGTCGGCAATGACATTATTGCCGACGAGTCGTTGGCAATATCATTCTCGTCGCCGGCAATAATGTGTAGTATGACCGACGATGGTTCGGCCGGAATACCGACGAGATAATCTCTCTATAGTCGACGATTTAATGAATCGTCGGCTATAACTCTTATATCAGATCTACTCTGCAACAACTCATTCATTTTACAAAAATCCGGTGAGAAAGAAGGAAAACGCTCTGAAATCGGTGGGTAATGTCAAAAGGCGTCCAAAACCCGCTCGTGAAGCTATATAGCTAGGTACGTATATATATATATATATGTGGATGTATATGTGTGTTGATTTAGATATATGTGTGTTGATTTAGAGTTGAGATTAATGGTTTGATATGCAAATAGAGTTGATATATTGTTGATTTTGAGTGATTGACTGTTGATTTTGAGTTGATTTGAGATGATTTCGATGAAAATATGCTTGTGTGTATATATATATATGTATATAAATTGATTTTGTGATTAATTGTTAATATGTATATATATACATGTAAATTTGTAATTGGGAATTGTTGGTATATATATATATATTTTTTTATATGCATGGGTCAACTTTTGTTTAATTAGGGAGATATATATATATAGACGAAGAATTAATTAAATTAGTGTAGCTAGTTTAATGATAGATATATATATATATAGATGCATGTAATGATGATTTTTTAATTAATTAGTAGTGAATGTATATACATAAATATATAGTACTGTTAGAATTTTCAGGATGGACAAGAGTTGGATGAGCCTTGAAAGATGGGATGTGAGATATCACCATGGAATCAGGACTTTTGTGGATTTTGTGAAGGCTAATTGTGGAGACACTACACTTCATTATTGCCCGTGTAAAGAATGTAAGTGTCGCATCGATCGATTTGAAAGGACCCAACCCCGATTCAGTTACCTAAATCAGAATCGAACCCCTTCTGAAAATACGAACCAACAAAAAATTTTCAAAATTTCGGCAGAGTCTCGTTACTAGCGTGGAATTGCATAAACCTGCACCCTAAAAATAACACTTCATCCTATGCCACAAAAGCCAAACCGTGGGCACCAACCCCATCCGGATTTCTCAACATCAATATATGAATCATAAACAGTAAACAGTACTGTAGTATATATATATATATGTATATATATATATATCCGAGAAAATCCGTATAAACAAGTATCAGAATGTATCAGAGCGACCTCTAAAGTAAAATATATACACTATACACATCGGTAGGCGAAACAAGAACCTACTGGAAAGTACAGGTAACTCTGATCACTAGCCTCCAAACCGCGACGTGAAAACACCAAAACCTGAACTGCAACTGGGCACAGAAACCGAAAAGCCCAGGGGAAAGACAATAAACACGTTAGAGTGAGTGGACGAAAATAAATGTCTTTCACCAGTTGATATATATGTTTAAAATAACATATGCGAGTCCAGGTAAATAAAAACAATAAGTACACGAGGTAAAACCATAATCCTCCAGCGTACTGAGCATGCAAGTAAAAATCCCACGGGGTCACTCATGGACACATCCATGCTAGTACAGTCAGAACCACGGAGTCCCTGACTTCCACGTGATTCTAGCCAGAAATGGCCTCCGATCCTGGGAAACGCCCTTCACCGGTCAGTCGGGGATACGCCTCTCCTGGTATGGCCTACCATCGGGGATCAGCCGAGAGGCAAGTGTATCGATACAACAACGTAACCAAGACTGTACTCTGTGTAAACCAAATCATAAACAGTTTGATGCAAATGCATGAAACAGCATATAAGTGTATGTATACTCATATACGTATATTCGTATAAGTATAATCGTTTAAGTATACGTATATTCATATAAGTATACATATATTTGTATAAGTATAAGTATAATCGTTTAAGTATACGTATAATCATATAAGTATACGTATATTCGTATAAGTATAATCGTAAAACATATGCTCATGTAATCCGTAATCTCAATACGCATGCTCGAGTTCATAAATCATATAAAAGACTCGCAAGAATTCCGTGAAAAGAAATTGTCCACTCACAGGTGAGCAAAACGCGCACTCGCGCTAATCACGTGGCCCGGCGGAAGATCCCTCGCTTGAAGCTCGATCACGATCCCGATCTCGATCTCGATATCCTGAATATTCACAAAACATAACTGATCAAAATCATAGTCCACAAACCTGTACTGAATCACGGAAACCAACCGTTCCCGGAAATATGCAATGCAGTACAAAGCGAATAACGGAAATTCCGAAATCCCCACTCGAAACCTCGACTGAAAATCGTCTAACCAAATCAACCCGAAAACCTCTGGACGATAATCAGGGCGCGATTTCGAGAAAAACGACACTAATTTCATCAAAATCTGAAAAAGTCAACTCCTCCGCCGTTGACCACCGTTGACCGCCGCTGCCAGCGGCGGCGCGCCTTCAACGGCGAGATTCACCGACGGAGAACTTCCAGTTCCCAAGGTCTCAGTCATCCGAACACTTTTTATAACTGGCACACAAGCCAATTCAAACTCTAACTTAACCAAAACACAACCAATCAGAACGGAAACCCAGTTTCCGGCCACCCATTCGGGTCCATCAAAAACTCAATCAAAACTTAATTGAAATGCATGGTTAGACTCCCTAGGACAAGGGGAGTCGAACCCCCTTATCCACCACCACCGTGGTTCACCGGAGAACCTCCTCCCGATACCGGCGACAAAACCAAATCGACTTCCATTCGAAACCCCATAAACTGTAACCAATTCCACACAAATCATATATGAAATGAAAGAGGAGCTCAAGGTGAGTCAGAATATACCCACAGCCTGGCCGGAGATGGCCGGAAAAGTCGGGTCGGCCGACGAGTCAAACGGGTTGTCCACCTCCTTCACGGGTCAACGGTAAGTTTCCAAATTTGGAAAGTCAACAGGTGGTCAACGCTCGGTCAAAGCTCAAAACTGCCATTTTCGACTAATTCTCGACAATTCTGATATTTATACTCGTGCCTTGGGTCGATCGATGATTTGAAATGGATAACCATCACGATTCGGATAAACTCGAAATAATCGGATAAACTCATCGGAACCGAAACTTCAAATAATCATAAAATATTCCTCATTTATCGGAAAAATCTTCTGGAACCGCCCACGAGCTCGAAATCACGGACTCTACAACTTCCGTGAAGACACTCAACTCAAATTCTCAACCAAAAACATAGTTGCGAATAAAGTCGACGAATCACATATACGACGTAAAACAGCGACTAAACTCAATCTCGAGAATCATGCCGAATACGCAACAGATTCTGGTTCGGGTCGTCACACGATTTCATTTTTCCATTGATAAAGTCCAGAAGCACCTGAGTAAATACAGGTTTTGGGATAAGTACACTTGTTGGATTTATCACAGTGAAACATCGTTAGCGGGTCCGCATGATCATCGTTAGTCCATCCTATGATCCAACAACGATGTTGATCAATGATATGTTTCTTCATGAGAGCGGTGTATTTGCTGATCAAGCACCAAATGTCCCTCCCGTCGTTGTGGGTTTCCCCCATATTGAGTCAGTCGAGCCATTACCAAGAGCTCATGTCAACACAAGCGGTATAAACAAGTACAACAACCTGATTGCATTGCAACAGACTCCGTTGTACGACGGTTTTAGTAAGACTATTCTTGGAAGTGTCATGGGAGTGATGTAGCTCAAAATGGAGAACAAAATGATTGTCAAAGCTATTGATTCTTGGCTGAAGTGGACTGCTTCGCTACTTCCACCCGGTCATTGCCTTCCTACCACTCATCATAAGGTGCGACATATCCTGAAAGATTTTGGGCTTTCCTACGTCAAAATCCATGCATACAGATATGATTATATTCTCTTTTGGGGGAAAGAGCTTGAAGACCTTGAAGCCTGCCCTATTTGTTTTATAGAAATGTATAAGTTGACTCCTGCAAGCAACAAGAAAGCTGTGAAGATACTTCGATATTTCTCGCTGATTGATAGGCTGGAGCAGTTGTTCATGTGTGCTTTCAGGGCCGAAGCTATGAGATAGTGGACTGAGAGGAATTTGCCTGACGATGACACCCTTATACACCCTACCGACGGAGAGGCTTGGAAGCACATGGTCAGGGAGTTTAATCATTTTGCAGCAGAGGTTCGAAATGTTTAGCTAGGGCTCTCATCTGACGGATTCAACCCTTTTGGCAACATGAGTCTTCAATGCAGTATATGGCAAGTTATTTTGGTCCCATACAACCTTCCACCATGGATGTGCATGAAGAAGGAATACAATATGCTCACTCTGTTAATTCCTGGCCTGGGTTATCCTGGAAAGTGACTCGATGTGTATTTGAGGTCTTTGATTGAGGAGCTTAAGTACCTGAGTGAGTGTGGCAACCCCACTTACGATAGGTTCAAAAATAAGATGTTCCAGATGCATGCCATGCTTGTTGGCACCATCAGTGATTTTTCTGCCCGCGGTATGTTGTCGGGCAACGTTACCAGGGGTTACAGGGCTTGTTCAGAGTGCATGACTGTTGATTGTTGCAGTCCTCATTGCAGTAAAATTGTTCAGATGCGTCACCGTTGTTGGCTTCCAGATGATCACCCATTTAGGCAGGATCAAGACGCTTTTGATGGGACTGTGGAAACGGGTGTGGCACCCAGGCGATGGACAGGGGATGAAATTTTGGAAGTGCTGAATGAATATGATTTTGGCCAGCTGAGCAATCATCCTGAGATAGTGTCGTCAATTCCAGACAAGCCCGGAAGGTATAAGTTTTGGACACACAAGAGCATATTCTGGGAACTCCCGTATTGGCCCAAGTTGCCTATCAGACACTACCTAGATGTCATGCACATAGAGAAGAATGTGTGTGAAAGTGTGGTGGGCACAATTCTGAATTGGGAGGGGAAACAAAAGACATCCCTAAGGCACGCATTGATCTGAAAGCTATGGGATTGCGGAAACATTTGTGGTTGAGAGATGGTAAGAAAAAAATGCCCCAAGCTCCTTACACCGTCAAGTCGAACCAGAAGCATGAAATTTTTGGGTAGATGAGTAATGTCAGGTATTCTTATGGCTATGTAGGAAATTAATATAATTGTTGCTTATGGCTATATGCAAGAAATATAATTGTTGCTTATGGGTATATATACAGGTATACTTATGGCTATGCAGGAAATATAAGCAAGTGTGTTAACTTCCGGGATAATAAGATGTACGGATTAAAGAGTCATGACTGCCATGTACTGCTTCAACGTCTTTTCCCTGTTTTCATTCGAGGGTACCTGCCCAAAGAGGTGGCATGGTGGAGCCGTTGGTGGCCTTGTCAAGATTCTTTCAGAAGTTATGCACCAGAGAAGTTAAAAAATCAGACATTAGGGAGATGCAAGATGACATCATTTTTATCACGTACAAGCTTGAGAGGATATTTCCCCCAAATTTTTTCGACATCATGCCTTACCTGATGATCCATCTTCCCGAACAATTGTTGCTTACCGGTCCGGTACACTACACTTAGATGTATCCCATGGAAAGGTACAAATGATTCATACATTTGTGTTTGCCTCTGTTTTTATATGTAAATTCTTATTTTTTAAGTATCATAACATGCACTTGTTAACTTGTAGACAATTGGGAGACTACAAGGACTATGTGAAGAATAAATCTGCACCTGAAGGGTGTATCGCTGAAGCATATCTTGCGCACGAGTGTGTAATGTACACCAACTTGTATTTGGGAGCGTTGGAGGACCCCCAACAACATATGCCAATAGATGAACCCAAGTTCAATCTTTCTATCATCTCCAATGACGTGGTAGTACATGGAAGCTTGCCAAAGTCGTACAAGTTGGATGGAAATGAGGTAGCCATTGCCCACTGGTTGGTACTGATTAACTGTCCAGAAGTTCAATATTAGAAAAACTATCATCTTCACTGCCCTGCTATTGCCAGTGATGTTGACTACCACAACAGGACGTTTGTAAACTACTTTAGTCAATGAGTAACGGTATATGTGTATATATATATTTTTTATATCCTTATATAGCATGTGTGTACGTGGTTTTCTTTTTCTATGTTCATAATTTCTTGTATGGTTTCTTATCTTTTTCAGATGAACCATGTAGAAAATGATGGTTACCCAGAGTGGTCAAACGAATTGAGGCTCTTGGCGATGAAACCGATAGCTTCAAAAGTTTACTCAATGTGTCAGGTCAATGGAAGTGAAATTTATATGTGAAAATAGAGACGACCGACTGAAAACACAGAATTGTGGGGTGATGGTCCATAGTGGGCAGGATGGCGTTGACTATTACGGTGTCCTTCATTCAGTTGTTGAACTAATTTATGGGAACCGCATGAAAGTGCACTTGTTCAAGTGTAGATGGTTTGATACTAGCCCGGAGAACACAAGGACCGATCAGTACGAAATATTTTCGGTGAATACTGCTACAAGCTGGTATAAAGAAGACCCTTTCGTTCTTGCCACATCAGTAAAACAAGTGTTTTACCTTGACAATCTTATGAATAAAGTCTTGTGGAAGGTGGTTAACCATGTTGCTCATAGAAACATATACAGTGCTGTCAGACTTGGTGAGGCCGCAGATGATGAAGAAGTTACTGCATATGATCAACGCATTTCATACTTGATTCATAACGCAATTCTCTCTACATTTAACTTTGTTTTAGGATTAATAAATATGTTTCTAATTTACTTTATGCTTTTAGGTAGAAATAAAGGAGAAAATAATAAAGGAGGAGTTTTGGAGCTAAAAGCGTATTAAGGAGGAAGTTCTCAAATCCGGAGAAGAAATGGTCCGAGGAATGGTCTTCAAATGGTTACTAAAATGCATTCCCATATGGTGTCAAGAATTGGAAACCAAATGCCAAATGAAATGGATACTAAAATGGTGGACAAAAAGATGAAGACATTTCTCCTGCGCAACCCAGGAAAGAGCAAATTTGGCGGAATATATGGAGCATATTATGGACGAATTTTTGGAGGATATTCCATGAAGATAAATACCTTATTTGAGGTCCAAAATATGTGCAAGAATATGGTATATTCGGCCAAGAATTATTAAGGAATAAGGAATGCAAGATTTGAAGATATAAAGATTTCCTTTTCCTTGAAGAAGAAGAAAACTGGGCAGTCAGGTCACTCAACTTCTAAAATCCGTAGTAAATTCAATTCAACTCCAAATATGGCGTTCATTGTATGGATTTTATATCCCTTTGAATAAGCTTTCCAATGAAACAAGAATCGGAATTTTCTGAGCTCTAGAACTCCCGGAAAAGACGTTTCAAGACAGGCTGGCAATTCTACCCGAGTACACTAGGAAAACCTAGTTTGGAGAGGAAAGTTAGAATTCTTCACCTATAAATACAAGAGCTCGACTCATTCATTGGCATCACTCATTCTAGACATCAAATAGCTCTGCCAAGCATTCCTCTCCACCTCAATACCAAATTTCTACAAGAAGCCGCCCCTCCGTTCATCAACAAACTCCTCCGCCGAGTCGACTAGAAGGCAAATTCCTTTAGAGGCTCCTCATCTCCTAGAAGGCCGGATCACACTCTCGACGTAGGGCAAATTCCCGAGCGAAGTGTATTTCGATCCCTTCTATTTTCATTCTTGTAAACTTTTGATATTTTGGTTGAAATAAAGTTTGTTTCGGTTCACTTCCTTGTCATCTTTGTGTTATTTTCGTGACTTATTATTATCTTAGAATTTAGTCAAGCATGTCAAACTTAATAAACCAATTTAGGCGAAGGCAAATTCCTTGTCAAGTTGGTATGTGTCGTAGGGCAAATTCCCGAGCACTAATAAAGATCATACATGTTAACTTGATTAAAGACTTAGAGATTAATAGGTTGCATATAACATGACTAGGAGAGTAAGACGTGGTGAATGGAATGAGTTGATCAACGTGTATATATGTAATTAGACTTTATTTTTGGTTTAGTAAGCATGTTTAGGATTCTATGTTCTTGTTTGTTTTGCTTGTCTATGAGTTTAAGCATGTTAGAACTTAGAAGCCAACGATGTGTTTGCTTTGCCATGTTTTTATCTTTTATTTTCGTTAAAACCAACCAAATTATAAAATCCCCCCTTTTTAACTAGCGTAAATATGCATGCACCCTCAATCCCCGGTTAAGAACGATACCCTATTTACCAATGCTACATCTACACCAAGGGTTTTAATTGTATGCGTTTTTGTTGAGTGTTAAGTGTTAATTTAGTAGTTGCAAAAGTCGTGTATCAATTTTGGCGCCGTTGCCGGGGATTGTAAAGAATTGTGTGTTTATGTTTGTAAATATGTGAAATTGTGTAAATAAGTATATATATGTAAAGTGTCGAAATTTTCATACATGTTCATAATACGTTCCATTCTAACTTCTTTTTTTTTGCAGCCATGTAAATAGGTACATATTAAAGGAAGTCTTCGATTTACATTGAGTACGCAAGTTTGGGCGATTAAGTCTCACTCATTGGAATAGATGGCGCCTCTTTTTCTTGTTTATCTCCTTAACCCCTCGTGATGTGTGGATTTCATCACCGCACACCATAACCTAAGTGAAGTTATGGACATGAGGTTGAGGGCGGAGTCTACAAGAACTTGAGGGAATGTCTTTCTCGAGATTTTGGCTGAATGTCGGACATGGTGTCTAGAACGGGTTATGACTGGTGACAGGTTCTGGATCTAAGAAAGACTTGCATCAATGGAGTATATACCAATGATCCGGTGAGTGGATGAATACTTGTCTTTTAGTAAGAAATCTTTGGTAACTTGGTGTCTAGAAGGTGACGGTTTCTATGACGGGTTCTGGATCCGAGATCTCAAATCGGTCCTGCCTCTCGTGGTCTTTCTTGCCAACTGGCCAAGCTTATTAAAGTTGCCCAAAGAAGACAAGGACTAAATCTACTTTCCATGATCGGTAAGCCTCGGGATGCATCGTCGAAATTAGTCCTACCTCTCGCGTTATCTCTATCCCCAACTGGCCATGTTTTTCGATTGAACCAAGGCCGATTGATTGAGAATGTACATTTTATCGCGCGGGTCGCACGTCCAATGAAAGACCTAAAGGCTAAATGAACGTATTCTCTTTAAATTGAGGGCGAAATTCAATGAACAAAATACTTGTGCATATTACTTGTAAATTTCGTGTGCATTCTAAACTTGTAAAGAATTAACCACGTTGCATATAGCTTGCATAACCTGCCGGCGGCTTTGTGATGCTCGGATTTCATCACCGGGTACCCTAACCTAAGTGAAGTTAGGGACATGAGGCCAAACGTATGGTCACGTTGCATCATGTATTTAGCACGTAACTTTGTGTGTTTTCTGCAGGTTCTAACATTTTCTCTTATGCATTCACCTCATATTTCACTTAGGTTCTTGTTTGATGCATTTGAATGACGATTTAATTGTTTTGAGCATGAATTTGAATGAAACGTGGTGTGCTTGCATTACTCTACTTGTATATATATATATATGTTTCTAAATCTTTGCATTGTAAATATGCCTAATTTTGCAGAAAACGTGTAAATTGAGTCTTAACTTATTCTATCAACTTTGCATTCATTTTAGGGAGTCTAAAGCCTTGCATTCACGTTTACAATTCTTGAAGTGTCTTAACTTAGTGTTTTACAGCTTTCGTGTGTTTTTGGTGTGTTTTTGGTTTGTTTTTCTTCGTGTGATTTGTTTTTGGTGTGATTTTGTGTGTTTTTCTTGCTTTCTTTTAATTTTCAACGTTTTTGGTTAGTGTCTTGCATTACTTGTATATTTTTTTGATACTAACACTATTTTGAGGAGGACTTAGAAAAAGATCCGGCTACTAAAGATGCCGAGAAGAAGAAGAATGTGGCTCCTCACGCCACTAAGGCACAACCTTCATCGTCACACCCTGCCCCAACCAAAGGTATTAACTCTATCCCTTCAAGTTTGGTTAATACTAATGCTTCGTTTGCTCGTGCACCATTCCCCCATAGATTGACGAAATCTAAGAGAGATGATCAATACAAAGACATCTTGGACATCTTTCGGAAGGTGCAAGTAAATCTGCCATTGATCGAGTGCATAAAGCAAGTGCCTATCTATGATAAATTTCTCAAAGAGTTATGCACCCAAAGGAGGCAAACGAGAGCGAAGGAGGTTGTGAAGGTGAATGCAACCGTTTCAACGGTTTTACAGCGTCGGTTACCCCCCAAATTGAAGGATCCGGGGAGCTTTTCTGTTCCTTGCGTGATTGGTGACAACAAATTCGAAGATGTTATGCTAGACCTTGGTGCATCCATCAACGTAATGCCTTATTACTTATTTGCATCCATGGATTTAGGCGAGCTCAAACAAGACAATGTCATCATTCAGCTAGCCGACCGTTCGCATAAGTATCCTAGGGGATACGTTGAAGATGTTCTTGTGCAAGTCAACAACCTGATTTTTCCAGCGGATTTTTACATTGTTGACATGGAGGAAAGTCCTTTGAATACCACGTCATTGCTTCTTGGACGACCCTTCATGAGGACTGCAAGAACGAAGATAGATGTGTTTGAGGGAACGTTTTCCATGGAGATTGATGGAGAAAAGATCGAATTCAACATATTAGATGCCATGAGAAGATAAGCTAGAAGATCCAGCCATCTCACACACATGAAGAACTATCACGTCTAGGCTGTAAGACGTTAAAAAACAAGCGCTTGTTGGGAGGCAACCCAATGGAGGAAATCGCCAAGGATTTGTTCTCTCCTCCCTTATCTTTTTAATTTCATTGCTTATTTACTTTCCTTAGCTAAAATTTTCGTGGGTCTCTCCCATCATACGAAATTCTATAATTCCCTTAAATACATTGAGGACAATGTAGAGTTTAAGTGTGGGGGAGGGGTTTACAACCTTATTTGAGTCATAAATTGTTAAAACCGGGCGGACAATGGAACTTTCCGGTGGATGATGCCCTAAAGAAAATTTATTTTGTGTCTTTCTATTTAACTTAGGGTTTTTAAAGAGTCTTTTTCATTTTTAGGATGCCCTTAGCTAGTCTATGATGAAAATGGACAGGAAAAGAATACATATGGCGATGAACAAGCACTAAACTGTTTTCGTGTGATAAGTGAGATATTTTGAGTGTTATAACATGTAGTGGATATGGTTTGCTTAAACATGGTACAGATTTCGCATGCTAGAATAAGTTTAGATCATACGAACCTTAAAGTGAGTTTTAGAGCCTACATTACTTCATTTGAGAGTGAATTTCGTGCATATGGTTTTCAAAAACAAAACATGCTTCATCTAATTACTTGCCATAGATTTTAATGAACTAGAGATTACTAGAACTTACTCATGTAGATTTACAACGCTTTTAAGTTGATATATGCTCTAATTTTGGATATGATTAAAGGCAAATTAGGTTACCACCACTTAAACCAAATGGCCTTGTGTCCCATTGTGCGCACGAGTTGCGACACCCCTAGATTAACCCCTTTGAGCCCACGTTTAGCCTTTCTTTCATTACCACATTATATCTAAACACTTAGCCTAGTGTAGAGTTCCTACCCTTGTTCTAAAGACTTGGTGAAGAATTTCGAAGCTAGCACAATGAAAGTGGCGTGAAGATGATGAAAAGATGTGTGTATAGGGATAGACTTGTCCAACAAATTTTGTATTTGAATGCCAAAATTTTCGAGATAAAAAAAAAGAAAAAAAGAAGAAAAATGTATAAAGATCTCGAGGCATTGTGTTTAGATTGTTTAAGTTTGGATTAATGTCCCCTATACTTATGAATTTGGAGATTACTACGAATTGAAGGCCCAAAAGTGAAGAAATATGGCCTTTGTCCTGTTCATAAAGCTCAAAGGAAGTTGAGAATGAAGTTAGGGCCCAAAAAGATGAAAATTGGCCCCCGATCTTGAAGTTTGACATAAGAAGAAGTATAGAAAGGATGAGCCACGAATTTGAAGAATTCTAAGTGCTAAACTAAGTCTTTGGACCGTTTTTACACCACCACTTATCTAAATTTCGAATGCCTTAGCCTTAGCCCCATTACAACCTTTCTAAAGTCCTTTATGATCCTTAAGATGAGTAGCCTTCAATTGGTTGAGTAAGTTACATGAGTAAGCATATGGTTTGGTTCATTTGTGCAGGTAATTATGAGGTATTTCGATGCAATACATATACATTTTGAGTGAACCTCTTTTCATGAGTGAAAATATGATGAGTGCATCCATGTGAGATTGATTTAAACTTGTTCGAAACATGCATAGCTTTAACTTCACCATTGTTTTCTCCAAGTCCTACTTGTTCATGACATGATCATATTTCTCTTATCTATCGAAAATTGTTGAACTTTAAATTCTAAAATCGTGTGATTCCATCGCCATATACTTAAGAAAATTTCTGAGACAAATTATGCTAAGGGCTTAGAAGTTGTTTTTATTTTATTTGAGTCCATGAAATATGTTCAACGTAAAGGCTAGCCTCATCGTTGGAATTTTGTTGCTTGCCTTCTCGTTTCCTTTATTTTAAGTTTTTGCTAGGGACTAGCAAAGTTTAAGTGTGGGGGATTTTGATCAACGCATTTCATACTTGATTCATAACGCAATTCTCTCTACATTTAACTTTGTTTTAGGATTAATAAATATGTTTCTAATTTACTTTATGCTTTTAGGTAGAAATAAAGGAGAAAATAATAAAGGAGGAGTTTTGGAGCTAAAAGCGTATTAAGGAGGAAGTTCTCAAATCCGGAGAAGAAATGGTCCGAGGAATGGTCTTCAAATGGTTACTAAAATGCATTCCCATATGGTGTCAAGAATTGGAAACCAAATGCCAAATGAAATGGATACTAAAATGGTGGACAAAAAGATGAAGACATTTCTCCTGCGCAACCCAGGAAAGAGCAAATTTGGCGGAATATATGGAGCATATTATGGACGAATTTTTGGAGGATATTCCATGAAGATAAATACCTTATTTGAGGTCCAAAATATGTGCAAGAATATGGTATATTCGGCCAAGAATTATTAAGGAATAAGGAATGCAAGATTTGAAGATATAAAGATTTCCTTTTCCTTGAAGAAGAAGAAAACTGGGCAGTCAGGTCACTCAACTTCTAAAATCCGTAGTAAATTCAATTCAACTCCAAATATGGCGTTCATTATATGGATTTTATATCCCTTTGAATAAGCTTTCCAATGAAACAAGAATCGGAATTTTCTGAGCTCTAGAACTCCCGGAAAAGACGTTTCAAGACAGGCTGGCAATTCTACCCGAGTACACTAGGAAAACCTAGTTTGGAGAGGAAAGTTAGAATTCTTCACCTATAAATACAAGAGCTCGACTCATTCATTGGCATCACTCATTCTAGACATCAAATAGCTCTGCCAAGCATTCCTCTCCACCTCAATACCAAATTTCTACAAGAAGCCGCCCCTCCGTTCATCAACAAACTCCTCCGCCGAGTCGACTAGAAGGCAAATTCCTTTAGAGGCTCCTCATCTCCTAGAAGGCCGGATCACACTCTCGACGTAGGGCAAATTCCCGAGCGAAGTGTATTTCGATCCCTTCTATTTTCATTCTTGTAAACTTTTGATATTTTGGTTGAAATAAAGTTTGTTTCGGTTCACTTCCTTGTCATCTTTGTGTTATTTTCGTGACTTATTATTATCTTAGAATTTAGTCAAGCATGTCAAACTTAATAAACCAATTTAGGCGAAGGCAAATTCCTTGTCAAGTTGGTATGTGTCGTAGGGCAAATTCCCGAGCACTAATAAAGATCATACATGTTAACTTGATTAAAGACTTAGAGATTAATAGGTTGCATATAACATGACTAGGAGAGTAAGACGTGGTGAATGGAATGAGTTGATCAACGTGTATATATGTAATTAGACTTTATTTTTGGTTTAGTAAGCATGTTTAGGATTCTATGTTCTTGTTTGTTTTGCTTGTCTATGAGTTTAAGCATGTTAGAACTTAGAAGCCAACGATGTGTTTGCTTTGCCATGTTTTTATCTTTTATTTTCGTTAAAACCAACCAAATTATAAAATCCCCCCTTTTTAACTAGCGTAAATATGCATGCACCCTCAATCCCCGGTTAAGAACGATACCCTATTTACCAATGCTACATCTACACCAAGGGTTTTAATTGTATGCGTTTTTGTTGAGTGTTAAGTGTTAATTTAATGGTTGCAAAAGCGCGTATCAGCATACCAAGAGCCGAACACTTTTGACATTTCGGAATCCTCTACGATTCGCCTTATTAATGTGAGATCAGGGAGTGTGGTTTGAATTACTGAAGCAGAACTTCTTGATGTTAATCCAAATGAAGTAGACAATGATTCAGATGACGAAAAGCGGCACATATTGCCAGAGGTTACCTATGAAACCGAGTCAGACTCAAGTGATGAAGATGATTATGATTATCATCCTTAGTACGTTAATGATGTACATATTTTAGTATATATAAACGTGCATGTATGTTTGTTATGACCGACGAGTTGATAAGAAACTCATCGGAAATACTATCACCGAAATAGAAGAACTCGCACAGCTTCGTAAATTACAAAAAGGTGGCCAACGTCATATCGATCAGCCACATCCAGTGTTTATACTACATTAGACTTGAAAGAAAATGACGAAGCTAAGATGTCCGTATGTCTCCGGGAAAATGAATACAGAGCCTTCGATAATGGCGTTATTTGTTGAAGAAATTTGGGAATCAAACAATCACCGACGAGTTAATAAGCAACTCGTCGGTGATAGTATCACCGACGAGTTTCTCACTAACTCGTCGCTGATAGTATCACCGACGAGTTGCTTATTAACTCGTCAGTGATACTATTACCAACGAGTCAATAAGTAACTCGTCGGTGATACTCATGTCCATATATCCCAGCCCGATGGGGCAGGGAGCCATTACTTCAAACACCTAAAAAAAACCTAGAATCGCCCCCTCCGCCTCTCACCGCCGACCGTGCCAAAATCTCTCCCCTTCGCCTCCCCTCTCCTCCTCCCCTCTCGCCTCTCCCCTCCCCTCATCCCCTTTCTCCTCTACCCCCAAAAAAACCCCAAATCTTCTCTCCCCTCTCCTCCTCCCCTCCTCCCCTACCCCCTCCCCTCCCTCCGGCCGCCGAAATTCGAGCACCGCCGCCACCCTCTCTCTCAACCTGAAGAATGACAGGTCCCCTCTCTCTCTCAATTCGATTTTATCATCTTCAATTTTAATTACATGAAATTCTCCTAATTATTGTGTATGCATTTTAATTAAGTTGGTGTAAATTTGTATAAGTTGGTGTTGGTATAATTAAGTTGGTATAATTTTTTGTGTAGAAAATATTTTGTAGAATATATTTTGTGTAGAATATGATTTTGTGTAGGATATTTTTTTGTATATATGTAGAATATATGTAGGATATATGTAGAATATATGTAGAATATATGTAAGATATTTTGTGTATATATGTACAATATATTTTGGTATAATTATTTTTGTGTTGGTTAATTAAGATTTTGGTTAATTGATATTTTTGATATTGGTAATGATATTTTTGATATTTTGGTTAATTGATATTTTTGATAATGATATTGGTAATGATATTTTTGATAATGATTTTGGTAATGATATTTTTGATATTTTGGTTAATTGATATTTTGGTAATGATATGTAGGATATTTTGTGTATATATTTTTGTGTTGGTTATTTTTGGCATATAGAATATATTTTTGACATGTATATACTGCTGGTTTAATTAGTTGGCAATTTATTTTTGCATAAACTTGATGTATAAAGGTCTATATATATAAGCAAATTTTTTGCTATCAACATGTTGTTTTGTTATTGTTGTTGTCACGGATGTAGTTGTTGAATTGTTGTTGTTCTGTTTAATTGTTGGATGTGCAGGAGGTTTTGCGGCAAATTGACTTGGGGGCAACAAACGGAGAGCGACTAGATCCAGTGGAGGGAGCAGTAGTCAAGCATCCTCATCCGCAATCAGCAACACACGCAGCGGCCCTATTATGAATGCTCGCACACAAATTTTGCTACGTGCGCAAGAACAGGAGGAAGTTGCACGATCCGGATCCTTGCAACCCTCAGTCCAGCCTGGACCCTCAGGTAGTAGACACTCAGGCGAGCGACCCTCAACGGGCGCATCAGAAACTCCCTCCATCCGAATGCCCCCTATTGGCCCGGTGCCTACTCCGTTTTCACGGGAATCATCTGAGGCAGATAGTGCAGGCGCCTCATCGTCCAGGCCTCGTCTATCTCCGTCGTTCGGTCTCTTCGTGCCCGACGAGATTCCTGTCATCCCTTAATTCGATGCAAGGGGGAAGGTTATTTTTATTGAAGGACAGCCGGAGTTCTTGACTGTGGAGGAAGCGTACGTGTTCAAGTCGTTCGACCCCGTGTATCTTTGGAGTGCGAGGTGCATGAACCAACAAACGGACGATGCAGGTAAATTTTATTTAACAAGATTGATTACTTAATTATTACTTAAGACTATAAATAGTGTCAATTAATAATTTTAATTTTTTTACATTGTATTATTAGGTAATCTCGTTATTGCCAATGGAAAACGAAAGACTAGAGGCCCCTGCACCGAGAAGAATCTTGAGCAGGCCACCGGGGGAAAGAAAGCGATCATTAAGGCCAATGAGCATGGTGAGGTGATCGAGACAGAAAACATCACGCGAAAGTATGCCAGCATGTCCGAGGCCGTCGTGCGGGACAAGGTCCCAATGCTGTGGCCAGATTGGGGTGGTGTGCCTCGCTACGTGAAGATGCAAATGCATAATACACTGACTGTGAGTTCAATCATATTTTCATTACGTAAATTTTATATTTATTAATAAAGTCCGAAGAAATATATAATTTTACCATTTATATATTCATCTTGCAGTTGTGGTTTAACGTGGATGAATGCCTTATTGAGACGTAGGCAGAGCGTCAACTACATATCAGGTGATGTGATTCGAGTTATTTGAGTATATATCGAGTTAGATTTTTGTTTATCAAGTGTTTTAATATCTCTAACATTTGTTTCTGGTGTTAATATAGGTATAAAGAGTGGAAGAACGAGCTTTCAAAACATTACACAAAGTACAAACATTACACAAAGTATAAGGATCTAGGCCGAGGTGCTACCCCTAGCGAACTCCAGTTTAGGGAGTATGAGTGGCTGTGGCTGGTAGCCCACTTCGAGCACCCCAAAGTGAAGGTATGCATCCTGAATATATTTTACAACCCTAATGTATCGTATCACATTGAAATAGTTAGTTACTAATTTTTTGACATATGTTTATCCAACAAGGCGATTTCCAAGACGAACAGCGAGAACAAATTGAAAAACACCAAGTCCCATCATGCAGGTTCACTCAACTATTTGGGTTGGTCGGGTAGGGCGCAGAAACAACAAGAAGTCAGCCCGTTGGTGTTTGTTCATCAGAAGTTCTATCCACAATGCCCTGAAGAAGCGGTAAGTCTTTGGACTCATTATTTTGTAGTTCACATATGCATGTGTTAATAAAACTATTTTTTTTCTATTAATTTATTTTGTTTAATAATACATTATTCATATTCGCTTTTCAATTAGGTGAGAGTGGAGGATGCGATCACAGAGGTCACCATGAATATAGCTCGAAACGACCATCCTGACTGCTCGGAAGAGGAAGTGACCCAGTATGCCTCTCAGATCGATACGCTTGATCGCTCTATAACGGCTTATATCATGGCAAAAGCGTTCGGGACTGGGAGGAATATCCACTACTGCAGGGTAATGGGCTCGGCGGGCGAAGGAGTATTGAAGGATACTTCGGAATACTCTAGCGGGTCAAGAACTTCTTCTAGGAACTCTGGTCGAGCAATACCGAGTTATGGTCGAGCAGCAGACACAAATTATGACATGGATGCAGACAATGTACGAGTGCCAGACTACCGGACACCCGCTCCCTACACCTCTACCGATGCCTGTGTTCCCCAGTGTTCCACAACCGCAGCCGTCACAGCAAGACCAAGGTAGCCGCCGGAGTTCAAATGATTTCGTAAACATGGATTTCGTCGACTCTTAGTGTAGTTGTATTTTATTTTTGTATTGTTGATGTTTGTACTGTTGGACAAATATGTGTGTACTGTTGGATGTGTATTTGTACGGTTTGTGTTTTTCACTGCAGGTTCTGGAATTAGGCCCAATCCAGAGCTTGCTTTTTTTGTAAAATGTCACCGGGTATTGCCGACGAGATGGACCTATCTCGTCGGCAATAACTCCCAATTTCCGGTGAGATTCTTGCTTATAGCCGACGATATTCTTCAATAAATCGTCGGCCATAAACGGGCGGTCAAACATGTTGACCCGGCGGAGCTTCATCACCGACGACGTAACTCGTCGGTGATGCTGATTTTCATTGCCGGCGACGTGATATCGTCGGTGATACCTTTGAAGTATCACCGACAATATCTCATATATCTCGTCGGTGATAGTATCACTGATGGGTTGCTTCCGGCGACCTTATAACCGGCGACATGTCGTCGGTGATACTTATAATCGACGATATAATAAGAAAGGCTGACGACTTTAAGTATCACTGACGATATAATAAGAAAGGCCGACGACTTTAAGTCGTCGGCAATGCGAAGAAATGTGGTAGTGTATATTCATAGCCATCGATTTACTTTCAATACGACTACCTATACAATTATTAAGGGAAGTTGCTTTGTTTCCAACATTATTCAATTCTTCCATATTTAGTCTTTTATATATGGTTAAGCAAAACAATATGGGGTTAGAACTGTAATTAACATATAAGCTTCTTCTTTTTCTCCACTTTTTTTTGTTTCTCCACCCTTTTGATGGGTAATTATCACTGATCTGTAAAAGAAACTTATTTTATATCTTTTTATTTAATTTTATTATTTTTTTAATATTTCTCATTTTTTTAATCTATAAAAATTTAGAAACTCAGTGTGTACGCTCTTCTTCTAGTACGTATATACTAATTCAACTAATCTACAGGTTTATGTTGTCGTCATCGATTATTTGTCCTACTACTAAATAGGGTGGTTGTGCAAGCAATTACATGATGGCTCACTAGTAAAAATTTCTATCGATCGATCTCTAATAGTTAAGAAGAGTTGACTAACATTTTTTTTTTTGAAGAGGCGGTAATTTCATTCCAATAAGTAATAGCAATACAAGATTTCACCGAGTTCCCGATCAGATAAAAGAAATCTTAATGCATCATTATTGTTCAATCGATTTTTAGATCACAAACCTAGATAAGCAAACCAGAGTAGCGCAAGGACTAAAAAAATTCGGGGGCACCACTCCGAGTATCTAGGCACCTCTTCTACTGGGTTACAGTTCACTTCAGTTCCTACACATTTTTCCCAATTGGCAACAACACTGCCTTCTTCTTACGCGATATCTTTTTCGGTCCCTGCACCGGCTTCAGCTTAGACCTGCTACCACGATCCTCTGCTTTCCGCTTGTTCCGACCTTTCCCTTTGGCCCCACTGGACTGATTCATCGCAACAATCACCTCATCTTCCATCATCGGTTCTCTAGGTTCCATTGATTCAAGTGTGTCTCTAACTTACTAGAACCAAGTTGTCCCTCTGGGAAGTTTGGAGTGCTAATAGGCTCCCCCACTGCCAGAGTTGGAGCGGGAGTTCCTGGGGAAGAGGAAGTTGGTACACCATCTGTTACCCCAGGAAGCAGTATAGTCACACGTTCAGTGGTCGCAAGAGCTGGAGCAGTAACAGCAGGGGAAAGAAGTCATATTGTGGGTGCTCGTCAACCACCTATTCCCAAACTGGAATAGCGCTTCCGCCCTCCATCTGCAAAAAAACAACATTGTTAGGTGGGTGTTCCCCATAAAGAAGGTTGACCCGACATGCATTTGGTGGATTCACTTGAGGCACCACTATCTACACCGTTCTCCGCTGCTCAGATTGCGGGAGAACTCCTTGTTGTTGAACAACCATCAGTAGGCCCAACATCGAGCTCGAATTTAGGGCAGGGGACACAAGACCCGTCCCCTTGCTCAACAATTCTTATTCTTAACGAGAACAAGAAGCTGCAACAGATGAAGCACCATTACCAGTACTAGCCGCTGCATTACGTGGGGAAGAAGGTTTAGGGCTAGTATCACTCTACCCCACCAAGAAATCCTCCGTCCCATGCACAAAGCAACCACAATCCGGACAGAAACTCCGGATCTTCTCATATTCTGGTAGGCAATCATCTAAGTAATTGCCTTCAAATATGAATCTCTTATAAACCACCAAAGGCTTTTGAAAGTTTAAAGAAACACATATCCGAATAGAGGCTCGCATATCAAGGGAAATTGAATCATATTATAAGAACTCACCAATATAATTACAGATCAGTCGACACCATTTCAACTGAAGAGCTCCGGGTAACCATTTGCCACAAGATGGCCGCACCACAACCCAAGAGCTCACACGAGCAACTGAAACCTTCATGGGATCAGACATCCCTTCGAAATAGTGGACAATAACTATAAGATTTTGGTAATACCAAGGTCCTTTTGACATAGCTCCCTTCTGATCTAATACAGATTCAAACTTCACTACAAAACAATCATCCGCTATGTGAGTAAAGCGGATCTTTCCATGGCCTCGCGTAGCGCTCCACAGATTCGACATACGAGCCTTCAAAGGTTGAACACGGTTTGGGCTAAGAGGGTTTACTACAAAGACCCATGCCACCGCGAAATGTAATTCAATGTCATCCTTGTGCTCCCCATTCGAAAGGGCAGCCAAATCAACCTCCTCCAGTTCCTCTGCGAGCCGCTGCAGATCCAGATCAAGATCGAGGTCATCGTCCTTTGATTTGTGGTTTGGAACGAGTGTCGCAGGTAAGAAACAAGGAAATAGATAGCATTAAAGGAATAAAGATAGATATCTATATCTAGCATTGAAAAAATATGAGATTTGGAAGAGAAATCGAATAACTTTGTTCGACAGAGGTACTGAGACGGTGCACATGAGAGAAGCTCGGTGCCTAATGTTTTATCTGACTAACAATAATGTCAAGTTAATATAGAAGCTGTCGAGAGTCGTTCATCCGTATTTGGAGTACGTACGTACTTTCTCTTAGTTGACATTAACAGATAGGAAATTGCTATCGAAGCTCTAATAAAATGTTGCATTTGCATGTAAATTCATTTGACTCCTGTTTGGCACCAAAATCTCCCAGTGTTCTTGAGAAAGATTCAAACCATCTATTTTCTCGATCTTGTACTTTGTATGTTGGCGTGCCACCGTCGTACTACGAAATAGTCGATTTATAAGCCAACTACTAGCTGACTTCTTAAAAGCGATTGAGATGGGGAAAGCACCATGAAGATCGATACCCATGACTTCTTAAAAGTGATTGACTTCTTGCCTAAATGACTTTAGGAATTGTGCTTTTCGCATCTCTAGCTGAGCCATGAAGAACGATACCCTAGATTCCTCCTGGTGTAAAGCAAAGCAATCTTCTTGACAAGGTAACGAGAACACAGTGGTTGCATCCTTGAATCTCCAGACTCTCACTCCTCCTGGTAACAAGCCTTTTGATCACTGGTTGTAATTGTTTGCATCCTTGAATCGTAAGAATCTCACACTCTTCGGATGACAACTCTCTTGATTGCTGGTTGCAAGGATCTCTCGAGATGAGAAGGTAGTTTGTTGATAGCAAAGTGTATGTGATCGAGGATATATTCTTCGATGTTATGCTCCTCTATATATAGGAAACGGTGCTCACATTTCATTTCAATTGAATCTCCTCAGAATTAGACTTGCTAAGCAACTCTAACTGCTTGGTTCCCACGTCTTTTACCTTATCTTGGAGTCTAAAACTCTTAGAGATAAGTTTCGCCAAGAATCCTTTCCTCCATAAGAAAGGTCGATTAGTATTAATTAATAGGCCGTTGGAGTCGGCCACTTCTCTCTTTCGGTCCATCATGACTCGTTAAGGAATCACGCGAGAAGGTGCTGAGCTCTTCACTGCAACTGTTTGTGCCAACGCCATCCGAAAAAACCCAGGCCCCGTGGTCACCCTTAAAATCTCAAATACCGCCACCAGCCATCTAGGTCCATTCCTTGTTGTACCTATCACTCCAGCACTCTATCCGACTCTTCACTCTATGTACTACAATTCAGCCTTAATCTTCAAGGAAAACAACCGTGCTGACCCAACCGGGTGGATAAAAAAAGATACCCTTTGTTCGATTGGTAGATGGCCGGTTATATCCTACAACGAGAAAACTTGGTACGCAGAACCTCGAGAAATTGACCTCGTTTGCTGGAAAGTGGTTGGCATTGTAGACCTCATTGACTTCTATTTCTCACTACCAAGTGGAGGGAATCGCGCTCCGTTTGCCACCACCATGTGCTTTTAGGATGCCACTTGCAACTGTTTTCGTCTTCCCTGCGGCAATGTAAGCATCACATTGCTAGATCTTCTCTCTATGTTCGGGGTACCCATCGCAGAACCCATTTAGAAGTTAGGCTTCTCCGCCAATGCTACGGACAAAGCCAGCCCCAATTGGCCTGCCTCTTTCCCAGCTTAGGTCACTTGCTTCATGTGTGACGCATCCAACCAAGGAGGTATAGCTTTCTTTGAATTTTGGTTGTCAAAATATATCTTCTGTATGTCTTCTCAAAAGGTTAACAAGTGCTGGACCAACCTCGCCAAGTGCTTATTCGCGGGCACAAAATTGGGTAGTGCACAATCGATCCTCGCTTGCATCTATCGCAGCCTGAGATGGATTTCTCTCTCGCCATTACAACTCAACAAACCTGGCCCGTTGTGGATGGTGGACCTATGGCTTCAGATGTATTTTTGATTTTCCGACACCCTGAGGTACCACCATTTGAAGCAAACAAACTTCTGGGGAAAACCTTGGCCTCCCCTCTCGCTTTTGACGGCTAGACTTACCAGACCTGCTTCGCCACCTTCTGCTCGCAAAATCCACAAACTCAGTTTCCACTATCTTAGACCGTCGTTTGCCGCCAGAGCTGGAGACTGACGTTATGCCTTCGTGAGACCAAAATGACCAAGCAAAGCTGGAGACCGACCCATACTTTGGCTTTCCGACAGTGCTGCTTCTTGACGAAGAAATAGTTGCTCCCCTTGTTTCTTCCGTAAATGTGACCTTATACTATCATGCGTGGAAGGCACAATTTTGGGATGGCCTTCGATCTACTCAGCCACTATCCCTTTTTGCCTCCATCTTCAAGGACTTCAAGGCACAATTTGTCAATGGCTTTGACAGGAAAACGCTGAGGTATGTCCCTGCAGACCCAAATGAAGACACTCCTTGGCCTATGGTACATATCTTCATCTAGTACTTATTTATTAAACCCCTGCAACAGGTACTGGCAATAATTTGGCTTTGCACTAATTTTTCTCATTGAAACTCAAACAGTTCTATGAACAAGACGGTCCTTCCGTTCTTGATGAGGAACATAACACTGTGGACGAAAAAGAAACAGAGCAGAGACGGGATCCAGAACAGAAGCAGGATCAAGTTTAGACTGTAAGTAACCATATCATATGCCCAATGTTCACATTAATTTTTGAAATATAACCTTGCATTATATTCCAGTGGTCTCAAAAATAGCAGAGGGATGCCTCGCCAGCGGACCATTTTGGCAAACGGAAACACCGTCGCCCCAACAGCTTAGCTCTAGGAATGCTCAAGAGAGACAACTTGAACAAGCTGAGCCGTCATTGATACCTTCTGCTTTGGAGATAGAATACACAAGAGCCTTCCCTATTATTCCTACTTTACCTACAATGACTAACGACATTTCCTTCAGCTCCGAACCACCGCATGAGCCTATCCAGCCAACACCCTCATCTCCAGACTGGGTATTTTATCACCTCCGTTGACTATTTCTGTGCAAAATCTGATTAGATTCCTAATTGTATGTTTCTCCTTCTTAATCTTCAGGATGTGCCCGACCTCCCAAAATAGGTCGTTGCTGCCAACATGGAGGCAACAGATGCTGGGAGTGACCACGATGATCGTTTGGACACTGAGTTTGCCCAACACCATCGATGGTTTTATTGAGGCAACTATCTTGCTTCAAACTCAACATCTTCAGACTGCTGAGGATGACGCACACCACCATAATGGTATGGAAAAAGGAAATAGTGATGTTAATAACTGGGGTACGTTAAATTTTGGTTTCGTCGATGCTCCCTTCTCATAGCTTGCCATATATTATACTCCAGAAGAATGGCAAGCCATGGCAGACGGGCAAGCACTATCTCTCACTAACCAAGAACCCCTAGAGGTGTAAGCGTGCCCAACGAGCCCAACAAGATCTTAGAACATATGGTGCATGACATTATCTACTCGCCTGGCTCACACATGTCTGGCGAGACTGAGGTATGCAAATTTAACTGACCTTGTTCCTCATCCTCCCATCTATTAGTTCTAAGTTCTATGCTTTTAAACAGGATCCCAAATGCCCAGAGCCCTTTGCCAGAAAATCCTCGGAGACAGTGCCCAAGACTCACTTGGCGAATTGCTCAACTCTGGTGACCGCCACTAAGACTACGATCGATGTGCATGCTGCAACTCCTTGGGTCTTATCCCCCTCAGGCCCCGCCAGCCAAGTAGCCATTATGGAGAGTCAAATCTTAAGTCTAGAAGAATTGTCAGCAAAGCTTGTCACCATATAGCACATCCCTTCTGAGATTGTTCTTCCCCAAGCCGCCCTCAAGGAGCTCTTCAAGGCTAACTTAGACACCCCCAAAACCATCAACACCATGCTAGATGAGGTGGTGGATTTGACAATGACTGCCCCTAGCAAACTTCTCTTCACAATCTCTCAGTTCGAGAAAGGCCTTCACGACCTCTACAAACTGTATGCCAACCAGGATGACATAAAGTACCGCCTGGAACACAAGGAAGCCACTGTAGGTATGATGATCAGTCAGATGGACCAAGACCAAGAACATGTTCAAACTCTCCTCTGAAGTGCTTCTTCTAAGAAAGCAACTATGGCGACTAAAGAAGTTTAATTTGCGGCTCTTCAAGCCGAGGTAGAGCTCTTACGGGCTGATGCCATCTCTACTCATGCGAGCGCTCAACAAATACTTGACGAGAGCCCAGGCCGAACCAAGAAACTCACCCAAGATGAGGATGATGATGCTTCTCTTTGCGGATCGTACGGCTCCGCCTCGAGTGACTTCGAGCATTTCAAAGTAGACCTAAAGAGGAACGCCCTCGTGTTGTAATCCTCGGGCCGCGAGTATTGGGCCCTAACTTCTTCCTTCAATTACCTAGAGTTATTGGTAGGATTTTATAATACTCTAAGTACTTGATCTTCTTTTGCGGACCTTCAGGCCCAACTCTATATTTCGTAATCCACTTATCTTATGGATTTGCTCATGGGCCTCAGGTATATGCCTAATTGATAACAAAAAACCCAACGATAGCTGGCCCATATCTGAATCATCCTGAACTTATCGTTGTCGTTTGGTTATCCTAGCCAATCCTAATAACTAGGGTTAATTTTTTGTTTGAAATCTGAATCGTGCCCTCTCGCCACATCAAATCTTCCGACCTCCAAGAGGCACGCTCAACTACTCCGGGAATCAATGACCATTACTCCATTGACTCTGAATGGACGAACTGTCACCTCCTTGAATCACAGACAAACATGTGTCCTTAATCCAATGTTAAACTTTGGTTTATGAATTTTAACCGCCTTGTCCAGGAACAAAGCCTATCTAGTTACTTCCCCTTATAAATATCACCATGGTTCTTCATACTGTGCTTTCCAAGATACTTAATCCAACATGCAATCCCTCTTAATGCATTTCCTCTAGTTTTCCCTCAAAGAGAACCCTCCAGATAAAGTCACTGCATCATTGAACCTTAGATAGTGATATCCATGTCCAAACCTGGGCTAGATAGTGATATCTATGTCCAGGTTAGTCCTTAGTAAAGCTGCTCCATGTAAATATAGAGTAGCAAAGTCTAAACGTCGAGGATAACGTTGCGCTAGTTCCCACGCTAGTAACAGTTCTACATTTGTATGCATAGAGGCTGCAAATCCACGAATGCATATGCTTCTAGCGAGGACGAACACAGAGATGGTTGTTCTACCATTCCCCACTTACGTGGAGGGTGGTTCAAGGAAGCACCTGCCAATGTGTGGTCGACACTTGGCTCGTTCCCTGGAAGAAGGCGCTAAGGTGGAAACTAGTACATCGGCTCCAATGATGAAAGAGACAAAAGGGAAAATCTATTGCCTTTTCGCTCCTCCTTCGTCACTTTGGACTATTGAACTAACTTCCTTGAGGTTTTATCTCCAATTCCTCTTTCTTCTTTTGTCTCTTAAGGTCCTTCTCCGTTTTCTAGTGGAACTGCTGGTCCTCGTGGCACTCTCATTTCCATGTATATATATTTGATGTGAGTGCCACGGAGATTGATTATTTTAACAACATCAATGATTGTAAAAAAATTGTCCTTATGGTATCAAAGCTTGAGGCCGTAAAGCCTTTGTAACCCTTTCCGAAATAAGGAAACAGCTTTATGTTGTTAATTTTGGCAAACTTGGCAATTGTTCTCATACATCTGTAACTTTACGTTTGGCCACATAGTTTGGCTAATAAAGAACAAATATACCAATAAGACGAAAGTTTAGCCATATAAATTGGCTTTAAAAATTACCAAAATTCTGGTATCTGGCCATTAGAAAAATTCTGGTATCTGACCACCACCATTGGCCTTTTGCTAAGATACACTAAGCCCATATATGGTATGCCCCTTCGGTTCAATCAGGCGAGTGATTGGCTAGGAGCCTGAATGAACCGAATTACTCTGTTGTGGGTGGATCATATTCCCAAACTGGCTGGACGTACTTCTTGAGGGATCGACCATTTATAGGGTTGGCATGGATTTTACCATCTCGGTCACAAAGACGCACAGCTCCTCGGCCTTGGGTGCGATCTATTATGTATAGGCCTTCCCATTGTTCAGACCATTTGTCGCATCTGTCAATCTTTTCGCCAATCAGAAGTACTACTTTTCAGACTAAGTCCCCATCTGCAAAAATCATGCCCCTAGTACACTTGTCGTAAGCCCGAGCTACTCTTCATTTGTCAGCACATAAGTGTTCATAGGCTTCTAGCCGCTTTTAATCTAAGTCTTCGTGCTCCTGTCACATTGCTTGCACGTAATATTTGCCTAACAAATCATATTCCATAACACGTAGAGACTGCACATTGAGCTCCAAAGGCTGTACGACATCTTGTCCAAACATCAACGCATAAGAAGTCGTCCCTGTTGGGTTCCTTTTACTTGTTCGATATGCCCACAGTGTGTTGAACAAGTCGTTATGCCATGGGTGGGCATTGCTGGTGAGCATTCGTTTAAAGATATGCAAAATTAACTTGTTGCTTGCTTCTACCTGGCCATTGGATTGAGCATAATATGGTATTGAATGAAGAAAGTGTATGCCCAAATCCTGCATCAGCGTTTCTGTGACGACCCGAACCAGAATCAGATGTGTGTTTGGTACGATTCTCGAGATTTGGTTATAGTCGCAGTCTTACGATATTGTGTAGTTTACCGCTTCGGTTCGCGACTATATTTTCAGTCGAGAATTTGGGATGAGTGTCTTCACGGAAATGGTAGAGTACGTGATTTCGAGCTCGTGGGTGGTTTCGGAAGATTTTTCCGATAACCGAGGAGTATTTTATGATTATTTGAAGTTTCAGGTTCCGACGAGTTTATCCGATTGTTTCGAGCTTATCCGAATCACATCGTATATTCATTTCGGACCGTAGTTTGACCCGAGGGACGAGTATAAATATCGAAAAGTCGAAATATAGTCGGGAATTAGTCGAAAAACTTCATATTGGGCGTTGACCAAATTGGTTTGCTGTTGACTTTCCATATTTGGAAAGCTGACCAAGGGGCGAAAGAGGAAAGTTTCCCGAACGGGAAAGTGAACTCCGGCGATCTTTTTCCGGCCACCTTGGGCTTCGAGGAAGGTATGGCTAGGTTCCTTGTTCAATTTCGAGTTGATTGATGTGTGTGTGGTGGTGAATTGGTGAGATTTTCGTGGAACCCGATTTGGGTTTCCTTGCCGGATTTCGCCCTTAACGGTGGGGGGTATTCCGGTGACCATTGGTGGCCGAGGGGTGAGGGTTTCACCTCGCCTTGCCCTAAGGTTACTTCCCCTATGTTTTAATTCAGTTTTGGTGGTGGTTTGCCTATAACCCGATTGGGTTTTCCGGCAAGGTTTTGGTCTCGGTTTTGCTTGATTTTGGAAGGGATTAAGTTGGAATTGGCTTATGTGCTAGAAGGAAAAGATGTTCGTGAGGTTGTGATGGTCCGATCTGGAAGTTTTGGCCTTGTAATTCCTCCGTTGACGGCGCGCCGCCGCCGGCGGCGGCGGTCAACGGCGGTCAACGGCGGTCAACGGTGGTCAGAAAGTCAATTTTCAGATTTCGACGTTTTTAATGTCATTTTTCTCGTAATCACGCCCTGGTTATCGTACGGAGGTTTTCGGGTTTATTGGAGTAGCCGATTTTCAGTTGAGGTTTCGAGTTGGGATTTCGGGATTTCCGTAATTCATTTTGCACTGCATTTCGTATTTCCGGGAACAGTTGGTTTCCGTGCATCAATACAGTGTTGTGGATTACGATATTGATCAGTTATGTGTATATGTATTCAGGAGATCGAGATCGAGATTTGGATCGTGATCGTGCATCTGGCGAGGGATCTTCCGCCGGACCACGTGTTTAGCGCGAGTGTGCGCTACGCGAGTTTGTGAGTGGACAGTTTATTTTCACGGAATTATTGCGAGTCCTTTATATACGATTTATGATCTTGAGCATGCAGTATGATTATGGTTTTACAAACATGAGTTTTCGAACGAGATTATGTTTATATTGAGCATGTGTTATGTGATTATATTTATATGTTGTTATATGTCCACGAGTGGCCCCGTGTGATTTATACACATGCTCTGTACGTGTGAGGAGTTAGAGTCTCCCTCATGTACGTATACGGGAGGAGTTAGAGTCTCCCTCGTGTACCCGGACGCGTGAGGAGTTAGAGTCTCCCTTGCGTACCATTTATTGTTTATACTTTCGACTCGCATATGTTTTTATAACATATATGTTACTTGGTGAAAGACATTTATTTTCGTCCACTCACTCTAACGTGTTTATTGTCTTTCCCCTGGGCTTTTCGGTTTCCGTGCCCAGTTTGCAGTTCAGGTTTGGTGTTTCACGTCGTGGTTTGGAGGCTAGTGATCAGAGTCATCTGTGTTTTCCAGTAGGTTTCAGTTTCACCTACTGATGTACATGTTGTATATATTTTATACTAGAGGTCGCTCTGATACATTCTGATACTTGTTTATACGGATTTTCTCGGATATACATATATATGGTACAGTATGTTTACTGTTTGTTGATTATATTGATGTTGAGAAATCCGGATGGGATTGGTGCCCACGGTTTGCTTTTTGTGGCATAGGATGAAGTGTTAATTTCCGCGTGCAGGTTATGGTAATTCCACGCTAGTAACGAAACTCTGCCGAAATTTTGAAAAGTTTTTGTTGGTTCGTGTTTTCGGAAGGGTTTGATTCCGATTTAGGTAACTGAATCGGGGTTGGGTCCTTTCAGCTTGGTATCAGAGCATTAGGTTGTCAGATTCTGTAGACTCTTGTAGTTGTGACGCTTAGGGTATTTGAGTTGATACAGCATGGCTGGAGTGATGACCCGACTGGCCAGCGGTACTCATCAATACTTCGGGTGTTGTGTGTCCTCAAATATCTGCGGTTTCATGATTACGTTCTTTCTGCTTGTGCCTAATGCTTGTCTTGTATCAGTATGATGCCTCCTCGACGTGGTCCCCGTGTGGATCGGGATGATGATCCTGATGAGGATCGCCGAACGCGCGACTTGCTTATGCGAGTGCTGCGTTTGGAAGAGCGTTTTGACCCTGTGGTCAAGGCTCGCACTGCGGGTGCTACTGTGTTTTCGGGTTCAGTTGATCCAGAGATATGCGAGGCATGGCTGGTTCAGATTGAGCGTGTTTGTGAGCGTCTGCAGTTTACACCTGAGCAGATGACAGTAGCCGCAGTTGGTTTACTTGAGGGTGATGCATACTTTTGGTGGGTCAGCACTGACAGAGTTCCTGTGGATACTCCGTGGACATTGTTTCGTGATCTGTTTATGCAGAGGTATTTTAATCAGGCTACCCAGCAGCGCAAGTACGAGGAGTTCACGAACTTGAGGCAGGGCAGTTTGTCTGTACTTGAGTATCGGGATCGGTTTACTCGTTTATCTCGTTTTGCGCGGGATATGGTGGCTACAGAGGAAGCCAAGTGTCGCAGGTTTGAGCTGGGATTGAATTTGAACATCAAGGCGACATTGACTACGATGCTGAGGAACAACTTTGATGAGTTTGTCAGTGCAGCTCTCCGAGGCGAGGATATTGAGCAGGAGAGACAGCAGAGGTATCAGCCGAGGCGATTCGAGGAAGGTGGACCGAGTCAGGGGCCTTCAAAGAGGCAGAGTTCCGATACTTCCGGTTCAGCTTCATCCTCTGGCGGTGGATCGTATCGACCACCAGCTAGTGTACCTAGACAGAGACCAGGATGGAGGAGAGATCGACCGCAGCGGCCACAGGATAGTGGAGGTTCCAGCGGTTCTAGTTATCCTCGGCATACTGGTGGCACATTTCCTGTTCCGAGAGACTATCCTTTGTGCAACCTCTGCAATAGATATCATTTGGGCCCATGTCAGCGGAGTCCTGGTGCTTGTTATCGTTGTGGCCAGGTGGGCCACTTTTCGAGGGAGTGTCCTCAGTTGTATGGTGGAGATAGACAGGCGGCTCAGAGTTCCGGAGCTGAGCGAGGTGCCACTTCGGGAGCTCGACCAGCACAGTTTGCAGGTCAGGGCAGGCAGCAGGGTCAGGCCCAGCGAGGACGACCAGCCGGACAGGCGAGAGTTCATGCTATGACTATGCGTGAGGGCAGAGCATCACCGGAGGTCGTTATCGGTACGTTACATGTTTTTGGTATTCCAGTAGTTGCATTGCTAGATCCAGGTGCCACACACTCATTCATATCATATAGACTGTCATCATTAGCTACGGTACCTGCATCTCCACTTCCGGGGTTGTGGAGAGTGTTGTATCCGTCAGGTGAGGTGGTGAGCATCGGTTGGGTTTATCGAGATTGTGAGGTGTTTGTTGATGACCATGGTTTAGCTGCTGATCTGTTGTTGCTGGATATTGTGGATTTCGATCTGATATTGGGTATGGACTTTCTGGAGTCGCACTGGGCCATGTTTGATTGCCACAGGAAGGAGGTCGCATTTCGACGACCAGGGTTACCTGAGATACTATTTCGTGGCGAGAAGAACACTTCCCTACCATGTTTGATTTCCTCGATGAGGGCGGATCGGTTGATGAGGAAGGGTTGTGTTGCTTACTTAGCCCATGTTGTAGACACTACAGCTGCAGTGCCGGATCTTGGTAGTATTGAGGTTGTGTCTGAGTTTCCGGATGTGTTTGCAGCGGAGTTACCTGGTATACCCCCTGTGCGGGAGATTGACTTTACTATTGAGTTGTTGCCGGGTACTGGACCGATTTCCCAGACACCGTACCGGATGGCGCCTGCAGAGTTGAGGGAGTTGCAGATTCAGCTTCAGGAGTTGTTAGAGAAGGGATTCATTCGACCGAGTGTTTCTCCGTGGGGTGCTCCAGTGTTATTTGTGCGGAAGAAGGACGGGTCTATGCGTTTGTGCATCGACTATCGGAAGCTGAATCAGATTACAGTGAGGAACAAGTATCCGTTGCCTCGGATTGACGACTTGTTCGATCAGCTGAAGGGAGCAGCAGTCTTTTCGAAGATTGATCTTCGATCCGGATATCACCAGTTGAGGATCCGGGATTCAGATGTTGCCAGGACAGCTTTCAGGACGCGGTATGGGCACTATGAGTTTTTGGTTATGCCGTTTGGGTTGACCAACGCCCCCGCAGCTTTCATGGACTTGATGAATCGGGTGTTTCGTCGATTCCTGGACAAGTTCGTGATTGTATTTATTGATGACATTTTGATCTATTCGAGGAGTGTGGGCCAGCACAAGAAGCACTTGCGAGCGGTGTTGCGGACTTTGCGGGACCATCTGTTGTTCGCAAAGTTTAGCAAGTGTGAGTTCTGGTTAGATAGTGTGAAGTTTCTGGGCCACGTGATTTCGGCCGAGGGAGTTAGTGTTGATCCTGACAAAATTGAGGCCGTGCTGAATTGGAGTCGACCCACTACTGTGCCGGAGATCCGGAGTTTCTTGGGATTAGCAGGCTATTATCGACGGTTTGTACAGGATTTTTCACGGATAGCTACACCACTGACCAGATTGACGAAGAAGGGCGTCAAGTTTGAGTGGTCTGATGCGTGCGAGGAGAGTTATTTGCTCCTGAAGGAGAGATTGACTACCGCACCGGTTCTGACATTGCCAGACGACAGTGGTGAGTATGTTGTGTACAGCGACGCGTCGAAGTTGGGCATTGGCTGTGTGTTGATGCAGCATGGTAGAGTCGTGGCATATGGTTCCAGACAGCTGAAACCGCACGAGGTCAACTATCCGACGCATGATTTGGAGTTAGCCGCTATCGTGTTAGCGTTGAAGAGTTGGAGACATTACCTGTATGGTGCTCAGTGTAAGATTTTCACTGACCACAAGAGTCTCACTTACTTGCGGACACAGCCGGATCTGAACATGAGGCAGCGCCGATGGATGGAGTTGATCAACGATTACGAGTGCACTTTCGAGTACCATCCAGGGAAGGCCAATGTTGTGGCAGATGCACTTAGCCGGAAATCGGGAGCCTCATTGTTTCACATGTGTGTGGCCAGAGTATCAATGTTAGCCGAACTACGGGCTACGGGTGCTGTGTTTGGTTATGATGATGATGGAGCCTTGTTGGCTAGCTTTCAGGTATGACCCGTATTGGTTGATCAGGTACGGGAGGCACAGGATTCAGATCCTTATCTGTTAGGCAAGAAGACCATAATTCGGAATGGTGTGCCTACAGAGTTCCGTTTGAGCGACGACAGTACGTTGTTGTTCAGGGGCAGATTATGTGTACCCAGGGTCGACTTGAAGAAGGAGATTTTAGATGAGGCCCACAGTTCTGCGTATACGATGCATCCCGGAGGTACGAAGATGTTTCGTACACTTCGAGCGTACTATTGGTGGCGCAATATGAAGCGGGAGATTGCCGCATACGTGAGTCGGTGTTTGATTTGTCAGCAGGTGAAGGCGGAGAGGCAGAAACCTGCAGGGAAACTACAGCCACTTGAGATTCCAGTTTGGAAGTGGGAGCATATCACGATGGATTTCGTCTATCAGTTGCCGCGTACTTCGGCGGGCAACACTGGCATTTGGGTTATTGTGGATCGATTGACGAAATCTGCACATTTTCTTGCACTTCCAGGAAAGATTTCAGTGGGCAGACTGGCTAAGTTGTACTTATCAGAGATTGTTCGCTTGCATGGTGTGCCTGTGTCCATTATTTCTGACCGTGATAGTCAGTTCACATCCGAGTTTTGGCAGGCTTTACAGCGAGCTTTGGGCACGAAGTTACGATTTAGTACAGCTTTTCATCCTCAGACTGACGGGCAGTCCGAGCGGACCATTCAGACTCTTGAGGATATGCTGAGATCGTGTGTATTGCAGTTTCGGGGAAACTGGGATCAGCAGTTGCACTTGATCGAGTTCGCCTACAATAACAGCTATCAGGCCAGTATTGAGATGGCACCGTACGAGGCTCTGTACGGGAAGCAGTGTCGCACTCCATTGTGTTGGAGTGAGGTGGGCGAGCGTTGGCTTATTGGTCCGGATTTGGTGAAAACCACGATGGAGGACATTCAGGTTATTCGGGATCGACTGAAGATTGCCCAGGATCGGCAGAAGAGTTACGCGGATGTGAGGAGGAAGAGTTTAGAGTTCGAGGTTGGTGATTGGGTCTTCCTGAAACTATCTCCGTGGAGGGGAGTTGTGCGTTTCGGGAAGCGTGGCAAGCTTCGACCGCGGTACATTGGTCCGTATGAGATTACGGAGAGGGTTGGAGCTGTTGCTTACAGACTTGAGTTACCGGCTGAGATGGCTCGTGTACATGATGTCTTCCATGTTTCGATGTTGCGGAAGTACATCTCAGATCCTTCACATGTGATAGCCCCACAGCAGTTGCCGATCAGAGAGGATTTATCGTATGTTGAGGAGCCAGTGCAGATTCTCGATCGTCGTGAGCAGGAGTTGAGGCACCGCGTGATTCCGCTGGTGAAGGTCTTGTGGTAGAATCACTCAGTGGAGGAGGCCACATGGGAGACCGAGCATCGTATGCGGAAGCAGTATCCTCATCTGTTCACATGACAGGTACGTAAATTTCGAGGTCGAAATTTCTTTAAGGGGGGTAGATTTGTGACGACCCGAACCAGAATCAGATGTGTGTTTGGTACGATTCTCGAGATTTGGTTATAGTCGCAGTCTTACGATATTGTGTAGTTTACCGCTTCGGTTCGCGACTATGTTTTCAGTCGAGAATTTGGGATGAGTGTCTTCACGGAAATGGTAGAGTACGTGATTTCGAGCTCGTGGGTGGTTTCGGAAGATTTTTCCGATAACCGAGGAGTATTTTATGATTATTTAAAGTTTCAGGTTCCGACGAGTTTATCCGATTGTTTCGAGCTTATCCGAATCACATCGTATATTCATTTCGGACCGTAGTTTGACCCGAGGGACGAGTATAAATATCGAAAAGTCGAAATATAGTCGGGAATTAGTCGAAAAACTTCATATTGGGCGTTGACCAAATTGGTTTGCTGTTGACTTTCCATATTTGGAAAGCTGACCAAGGGGCGAAAGAGGAAAGTTTCCCGAACGGGAAAGTGAACTCCGGCGATCTTTTTCCGGCCACCTTGGGCTTCGAGGAAGGTATGGCTAGGTTCCTTGTTCAATTTCGAGTTGATTGATGTGTGTGTGGTGGTGAATTGGTGAGATTTTCGTGGAACCCGATTTGGGTTTCCTTGCCGGATTTCGCCCTTAACGGTGGGGGGTATTCCGGTGACCATTGGTGGCCGAGGGGTGAGGGTTTCACCTCGCCTTGCCCTAAGGTTACTTCCCCTATGTTTTAATTCAGTTTTGGTGGTGGTTTGCCTATAACCCGATTGGGTTTTCCGGCAAGGTTTTGGTCTCGGTTTTGCTTGATTTTGGAAGGGATTAAGTTGGAATTGGCTTATGTGCTAGAAGGAAAAGATGTTCGTGAGGTTGTGATGGTCCGATCTGGAAGTTTTGGCCTTGTAATTCCTCCGTTGACGGCGCGCCGCCGCCGGCGGCGGCGGTCAACGGCGGTCAACGGTGGTCAGAAAGTCAATTTTCAGATTTCGACGTTTTTAATGTCATTTTTCTCGTAATCACGCCCTGGTTATCGTACGGAGGTTTTCGGGTTTATTGGAGTAGCCGATTTTCAGTTGAGGTTTCGAGTTGGGATTTCGGGATTTCCGTAATTCATTTTGCACTGCATTTCGTATTTCCGGGAACAGTTGGTTTCCGTGCATCAATACAGTGTTGTGGATTACGATATTGATCAGTTATGTGTATATGTATTCAGGAGATCGAGATCGAGATTTGGATCGTGATCGTGCATCTGGCGAGGGATCTTCCGCCGGACCACGTGTTTAGCGCGAGTGTGCGCTACGCGAGTTTGTGAGTGGACAGTTTATTTTCACGGAATTATTGCGAGTCCTTTATATACGATTTATGATCTTGAGCATGCAGTATGATTATGGTTTTACAAACATGAGTTTTCGAACGAGATTATGTTTATATTGAGCATGTGTTATGTGATTATATTTATATGTTGTTATATGTCCACGAGTGGCCCCGTGTGATTTATACACATGCTCTGTACGTGTGAGGAGTTAGAGTCTCCCTCATGTACGTATACGGGAGGAGTTAGAGTCTCCCTCGTGTACCCGGACGCGTGAGGAGTTAGAGTCTCCCTTGCGTACCATTTATTGTTTATACTTTCGACTCGCATATGTTTTTATAACATATATGTTACTTGGTGAAAGACATTTATTTTCGTCCACTCACTCTAACGTGTTTATTGTCTTTCCCCTGGGCTTTTCGGTTTCCGTGCCCAGTTTGCAGTTCAGGTTTGGTGTTTCACGTCGTGGTTTGGAGGCTAGTGATCAGAGTCATCTGTGTTTTCCAGTAGGTTTCAGTTTCACCTACTGATGTACATGTTGTATATATTTTATACTAGAGGTCGCTCTGATACATTCTGATACTTGTTTATACGGATTTTCTCGGATATACATATATATGGTACAGTATGTTTACTGTTTGTTGATTATATTGATGTTGAGAAATCCGGATGGGATTGGTGCCCACGGTTTGCTTTTTGTGGCATAGGATGAAGTGTTAATTTCCGCGTGCAGGTTATGGTAATTCCACGCTAGTAACGAAACTCTGCCGAAATTTTGAAAAGTTTTTGTTGGTTCGTGTTTTCGGAAGGGTTTGATTCCGATTTAGGTAACTGAATCGGGGTTGGGTCCTTTCAGTTTCGACTTCGCTAGACATGAACGTTGCCCTCCTGTCTGACATGAAGCATCCTAGTATACCAAAATGATAAATTATATTTTCAAATAGAACTGGCTAATGGTAATTGCAGAGGCCATTTTTAAAGGCCTAGCTTCCACCCATTCGGTGAAAAAGTCAATAGCCACAATGATGAACTTATGTCTTTCTGACGAGTGAGGATGAATCATCCCAATAAAGTCTAAATCCCATCCTCGTGCTGGCCAAGGTTTGATGATCGGGTGTAAGGGAATATTAAGCAAATGGTTAATTGGACCTTGTGCTTGATAGTCCTCACAACCCTTAGCTAAAGTGTTTCAATCCTTAAGCATGTCTGTCCAGCAGTATCTGTGACGCCGTAGTAACCATCTCATTTTTTGGACCAGCCTGGTGTGCTCCTGCTGCCCCTAGATGTACTTCTTTCATTATTCTTTTTGTGTTGCGTTAGTGTACACACCGTAATTGCAAACCATCTTCAACTCATCTGTATACCTCATTTTCTTTTAGCGCATAATTAAGAGCCAGAAAGTGGATCGCTTGTCTGTCGGTTCATTAGGGTTTTGGAGATAGGAGATGATAGGTTACCGCCAATCTATGTTGATGTGGTCTAATGTTGCAACATACCACTAATTGTTTTCTTCCTATCGAGCGAAGAAAGAAGGAAATGTCCATCATTCAACCTTCAGAATTCATTCATGCACTCCATCATATAGGCTGACTTCAGTTGCTAGTTGTGCCACCTCATTTGCTGCGTAGTTCTCCTCGCGCGGGATGTAGCTCAATTGCACCTCAGTAAACAACTTGAGTAGGTCGCATGCCCGTCTCGCATAAGGCTCCAAGATTGGCTTGGCCTTATACTTTGATTCTAGTTGCTTAATTACCAACTAAGAATCTCCATATACGTGAACTTCTATAACTTCCATATCTAGCAGTATCTCCAGCCCAATGATCAGTGCTTTATACTCTGCTTGGTTATTCATACACCAGAATTCTAACCTGAAGGAGTAAGAGAAAGTTTCCCCATCTGGGCTGACCAAGGCAATGCCTACCCCAGCCATGGTGTTAGTACTTGAACCATCGAAGTATAGGTGCCACAGGGTAAGTGAGATGCGTGCTAACTCCATCTCTACATCTTCACGAGCATCCAGCATTAATGGATGATGGGCAAGGAAGTCAGCCACCGTCTGGCCCTTCACTGCCTTTTGTGGCAAATATTATAATGAAAATTCAGAAAGTGCTAGGATCCACTTCCCGATTCCGCCCCTCAGTATGGGCCTTGACATCATGTACTTTACCAGGTCAGTTTGTGCAATCACGCAAGTGGTGAAGGATATAATATAGTAGCTTAGTTTGCATCCTGAAAAATACAGGACCAGGCACAACTTCTCCATTGGAGAATATCTTGTCTCATAATCTGTCAACGTGCGGCTAAGGTAGAAAATAGCTCGTTCAGCTCCTACAGTATCGTCTTATACCAATAAACTCCTAATAGAATGATCTGTAGCAGAGATGTAAAGTTTGAGAGGTACGCCCAGTCTTCGTGGGACCAAGACTAGTGGGTTTGCCAGATAAGCTTTGACGGTATCGAAAGCCTCTTGGTGAATACACTCCCATGCAAAGTCTTTCTGATTTTGTAATTTGAGCAAGGATGAGAATGGCTATGTCTTTTCTATAGCATTAATTTACAATGAACTACCTAAGGAAGTTGACTTTACCTAGCAAACATTGTAGTTCTTTCTTGTTCTTAGGCGGGGTATCATTGAGTATTGCTTCTTTCTTATCGTCTGGAACTTCAATCCCTTGCTGATGGACTAAGAAACCTATAAAATCCTCTGCTTGCACACCAAAAACACACTTTTCTGGATTCATCTTCAGTTGATGTTGCCTCATGTAAATGAATACGTTCCTCAAATCGTCAATATGATCTGTCTTACATTTCGTCTCTACTACCACATCATCGATATAGACCTCTATGAACTTCCTAATAAGGTCATGGAAGATTAAATTCATCGCGTGCTGGTAGCTTACTCCTGCATTCTTGAGTCCAAATGGCATGTCCACATACTCAAATACTCCTACAAAACCTGGGCATCGAAATGTTGACTTGTGCCTATCGACTTCTACCATGGGGATTTAATGGTATCCTGTTGTCCCATCCATGAACGATAGCATCTTATGGCGAGTTACAAAATCTACCAGCAAATCTGTTATTGGCATGGAATATGCATCCTTTGGGGTTACATTATTAAGGTCTCGGTAATCGACACAGACCCACATTTTCCCATTCATTTTCTTAACAGAGACCATGTTCAAAAACCACTCGTTATACTTGGCTACGTGGATGATGCCTGACTTGAGCATCTTCTCTATCTCTTATTTGACTAGAATTGCTATTTTTTTGTTCATATGACTCATCTCTTACTTCACAGGCTTCTTTCCTTCTATGTTATGGCACACTAAGTCTGGCGACAAACCTACCATGTCTTCGTACTTTTCGGCGAAGCAATCAGCGTACTCGCATAGCAATTCGCCTACGTCGTTCTTCAGGATGCAAAAAGGTGCTCATAGCCACAGTTATTGGCTCTTCTAAAGTCCCAAAATTAATTTTGTTCGATGGGATCTTTAACTTTAGGAGGAGTGTCATCTAATGCTGCTGGGGCTAGTTTGATTGTCTCCTCCTCATCTGACTCATACAGTACATCATCGTCTACATATTCCAATGTTGCAACCATTGGAACGTTAGCATAGGCTTGACTCTCCATCAAATAAATATGGAATTGATCGTAAAGAGTGAAACAAGCCTCGACCTCTATACTTGATAGTGGCTCTATCTTTGGAATGACTGGAGTGGTAGCTAAATGGTTAAAAGGCAATGACTTTCCTCGCTAACTTGGATAATTCCCCATTAATCTAATTCAGAGGCTTCCACCCCTATAGAGCGGCCTTTGTTATCTATGCCACATACTTCTAGTGGCCTAAGGTCATTGTTGTAGTAATTGGCGTCCAAAACGTTGGCTGAAACGAAGTAAGGATGTGGATCAGCATCCACAACCTCCGCTGCACCTGACTCCATATTCTAGAGCACCATTTGCTGGTGAAGAGAAGATGGCACACAGTAGTTTCGGTGAATCCAATCTCGTCCCAGGATTCCACTATATGGTGTCGTACATTCTGCCACAAAGAATGTATACGTACCAGTTGTTGATCTGATCTGCACATGTAGGAAGACGATTCCCAATGTCTTAGATATGCTGCCTAAGATTCGGACATTCAACGTTGTCTCCTGAATGGCAGACTTTGGAATGCCCAGCAATGCTATTGCTTTAACGGTTATGATGTTGACAGCTGCCCCTGAATCTACCAAGAGCTTGTTGATCTGGCCCCCCTAAATCTTACCCGTGACATATAGTGGTCGCATGTGCATGCATAGCCATGTTCAGTGTAGGTTTGGTGAACAACATAAATGCCTTCCTGAAGGATAATTCGATCTCTAGCTCCTTGGCGAGAAATTGCTGGTCTGACTTGTCCTCTTCCTTTCCGGTCGTCGCCAAGCTATTTATGTTGTTGGTCGAGCTGGTATCAACCTTTGTCGAGGAATCTAAGAATTTAGAAGGTAAAACATATAAGACGTTAAAATCTATCTCATCTTCATACTCTTGTATTTCAGCTTCCTTATCTTCCCCGTAATTGACCAACTCCTCATCATTGTCTTCGACTTCTTCTCCAGCTTCCTCTTTTTCCATGCTCTCATCTTATGTAACATCAAAGGCGGCCACATGTTCTTGCTGGAGTTGGATCTCAGGTGTATATTCAATGTTGGCTGGTAAAAATGAACCTGTGCTTTTCTCTTGGCGAGCAGGAGAACACTTGTCTAAGCTGGCCATTTTCTTCCTTTCTTCTTCAATTAATGGTTTTGGTCTCCACCTAAGTCCCTTTGTCTCACTCAAGGTAACATGACCTTAGGCAAAAAATTTAAGAGCAACAGGTCGCTCATTATCAACGTCAACGTGTTGCTTGATAGTTTTATGCTTCTTAGGATCACAGAGAACCTCAGGTATAGATTCTGGTGTCCTCTCTCTGGCCAAAAAATCTGGGTTGCGATCGAAGACATTTGGTCTGACTGCTCAGACTTTGGGTTCGCGAGACTTTTTGCCAAAGACCACCAATGGGTTGGTTGCCAAAGCATTCAACCTCCTTTGCAGCTTTTTTGGAGAATGTGCCAATTACTCTAGTTGTACCAATCCCTACTTTAAAGCCTCCAATGCTCTCTTAGTCTCTCCAAAGCGTCGTTGTAGATTTTGTCTTATGTTGGGAGTTACTTCCATAGTCTTTCCTTTCTCTTTTACGTACCACATGTTCTCTTTAGTAATATTTCTTGAAGCTGGTGGCACATATGGCTTGATGAGCGAGTCAGCTACAGCTGCTCCAAATCTCTCTGGTTTAGTGGTCTTCTCTGATGTTCGCCTTCGCTTGAAAACCTTTGAATTTCTCTGGCTAATCTCCCTTGGGCTGTTCGGTTGATAATGCTCGGGTGTTGCAATCAATTGCGGACAAACTGTGACTGCTTCCTTCAGTTCTTCATATGTGATTTTGAGTCCACAGTGGAATTTGCAACGAGCACATAGAGCCATTGGCGACCCTACCTTCGGGTCTATCTTTTATTTTCCTTTTGTCGTTGTCCCTAACAGCCTTCTCGTGCTATCTTCTCCGCTGGTATGAACGCCAAGAGTTGATTTTCTTTTGTTTGGGTTGCCCTTTGTCAATTCCAACATACCGACAACCATATCTTCCTCAGGTTTGGGGTTAGATGCGGCCGTTTCAATTTCTATCTCCCCCTCATCTATCCATTGCTAAATCCTGTGCATCTGCCTTATGCATTGATCAGTGGAGTGTGATCCCCATGTGTTATGAAAACGACAATGAGGGATATCTTTTACTTCTTCAGGCTCTGGCACGGGAGATCCTCAATTATCTGTCATTGTCCTTGTCTTTTCTCAGAATAGGCATTCAAAGATTTCGGCTCGCCTGGATACATCATAAGTGATTTGACGCTTTGGTTTCTGTCTTGACCTCCTATCTCGCTGTTGAGGCCTAGGTGCATTATTTAAGGGAATCAAAATGCTCTGATACAGCTTTGTGTGGAAATGTGGTAGTATTGGTGGATTCCAATCTCTAACACCCTCTTGGCTGAATTCAATTACTTTATAATCAAGTAGGCTTTGTACCATGTCCTTTAAGGCATAACACGAAGATGTCTTGTGTCCGAACTGGTTATGGTATCTGCAGAAATGCTCTCCCGGCATAATATAGTTGAGCTCCCTCAACTTGTTGACCGGCCAAAAGTTGATAAGCATGTTCTTCAATAGCTTGTCTAGGATTTCATCCATCTTGTCTTGATCAAAAGTATAGCGTGGGTGGACTGGAACATTTTGTTCTGTGAGGCCCTCCAGTTCTACCAAGCCTTCTAATTCTGCCACAAAGTTCTCCGTCGATGGCCACTCCATGTGCACCATATTAACTTACGTGTCCGAGAATGGCTAGGAATCCACCAAAGAGACCATCTTAAGTGGTGCTTCTAAGGCTAACTTGCCATCATTAATCCATTTCTGGATCTGATCCTTAAGTTTCACATAGTCCTTGGTCATGTGGTTTCACATGCCATGGAACTTGCAGTACTTCTTTCCTTTTAACTGCTCAACGGTAGGCATCGGACTGAAGTCTATTTTGACGACTTGCATACGAAAGAGCCTGTCTAGAATTTCATGAGCCACATTGGCATCATAGGTGTACGTCTCGAATTCTGGCTTGGTAAAAGCGACCATCAAGAGTTTCATAGGACCTTTATTTTGCTGCAACTTACGTAGTTTCAAGACTTTATTTGACGCCAACTCTACTGCATGTACCTGATCGTCTTCAGAACTTGAGCTCTTGTCTTCTGGGTCTTCAATGTAAGCCACCATTTTTGGCTTATACCTCCCATAAGATCTCGATGCATAAGTTCATTTTGAGGAATTGCGCGTATTATCCCTTTCTTGCATGGTATTATGAACCTCCGTTAGTGCAGCAATCAGCTCGTTTAAGGTGAGATGTTTATGATTGAAGAACAAATTATGATATTGATCTTCTACGCCATTAATGGCCATCTCAACTATTACGTCTTTTCTTAATGGAGCTCGGCACAAGTTATACTCAGACCGAAACCGGTGAAGGGACACTATCGGGCTCTCTGATGATGACTGGTTCATGGCCACCAACTTTCCAATGCTCGTTTCTGGCCTTCTTATCCTAAAGTGGTCAATGAACAATGCCTCTATCGTCGACCACTTCGTTATGGACCTCTTTTCCAGGCCCGTGAACCAGACGAGCGTTGACCTAGATAACAACGAACCGAAGACCCTTAAGTTTAGCTCTGGGTCTTCCGCGAATGGTCCTAACTGCAGAGTAAAGTAAGCTAAATGTGTCACTACGTTCGCATTGTCGTTACCTGTGAATGTCTGGAAGTTGATTGGTTTATAGTGTCGCGTCCACTGCAAGGCATTAATGACGTCCTTCTGGAAAGGCAGGTAGAGAGTCTTGTATGTCTCATGCGCTCTGGCAATGTGTATATCCCACTCCTCCATGAATTCCTTTAAACGATCTTCCCAGGCGGCTGGAAATGCGTCAGCCTGCCTTGTTTTCCTGGTCAGGTGAGAAACAGACTTAGTTTGCTCCGAGATGTCCCTTATCTGTCCTCTTATAAAAACCGGTCACTGCCCTGGCCTGATTCGCTTGGTTTTCCTCCAAGACGCGCAGAAGCTCTGTATGCATTCTTTCCTGACCTTCCGCCAGAGTTGTTATCTGAGTTTTCAAAGTTGCTTGCTATTCTAAGCCTCTATTGTACTAGGCCCTTAGAGCCTTAATCTCGACTGTCGCCATATCTGTTTTCTCGCCATTGGCGACAAGCAACTCTGCTTGTTCCTCTATCCTTTGCTCGATAGAGGTGAAGTATTCTCCAAACCACTCATCTCGCCTGGCGGCGTATGGTCTATAGTCTTCGTAGTTTAGATGGTTAATCTCTTCTTCGCTTAGGAAGTTGAGGTCCATCGTTGAATAACGTTTGACTCCAAAGATTATTTCAACCGCGTTCTCAGTAAGCAAACGACACTTAGAAGAAGCGTGTTCCTGGTACTCCGGTTGGGGATGTTTACGACACTGAGGGTATCCCTTTTTATAAGGATTCTCAATTGTCACTTAGAGATGCTAAAAGTTTGTCCCACTGGGTGTGCCAAAATGTTTGGCACCAAAATTTTCCAAGGTTCCTGAGAAAGATTCAAACAATCTCTTTTCCCGATCTTGTGCTTCGTGCGCTGGTGTTCCACCGTCGTACAACGGAATAGTCGATTTATAGGCCAACTGCTACCAGACTTCTTATAAGCGATTGAGACGGGGAGAGAACCAACCCCGCATGAGTGAATCCTTCTTGCCTAAATGACTTTAGAACTAGTGATTTTCGCCTCTCTAGCTGAGCCACGAAGATCAATACCCTACACTCCTCCTGGTGTAAAGCAGAGCAATTTTCTTGACAAGGTGTCGAGAACACAGTGGTTGCGTCCTTGAATCTCCAGACTCTCACTCCTCTTGGTGACAAGCCTTTTGATCGCCGGTTGTAGTTGTTTGCGTCCTTGAATCGCAAGAATCTCACGCTCTTCAGGTGACAACTCTCTTGATCGCTGGTTGCAAGGATTTCTTGAGATCAGAAGGTAGTTTGCCGATAGCAAAGTGTATGTGATCAAGGATCAATTCTTTGGTATTATGCTCCTCCATTTATAGGAAACGGTGCTCGTATTTCAATTCAACTGAATCTTCTCACAATTAGACTTACTAAGCAACTCTAACTGCTCGGTTCTCACGTCTTTTACCTTATCTCAGAGTCTAAGACTCTTAGAGATAAGTTTTTCCAGGAATCCTTTTCTCCATAGGAAAGGTCGATTATTATTAATTAATGGGCCGCTGGATTTGACCACTTCTCTCTTTCGGTCCGTCATGACTTGATGAAGGAATACTTCTCAAGCCGCTTGCTAAAACTCAATAATAAGATATTTTATCTTGATCCCAAACAACTCCATAAACGATGCAACATCCATTCAATCTTTGCACGGAGTTGAACAAGTCAATTAGCAGCTAGGTAGCATTGATCAGACACCATTATCTATATCTATACTATTTTTTTGAAGATAGACCATTTGTTTCTCACGGTTGTTGTTTTCTTCGTATATTACCCTTTAAACGTAGGTTTATTTAAACGAATGAAGGGTGTTTCAGTAGTAGAAAAAAATAAAAAATAAAAGATAAAAGATAAGAAACTTCCCTCTACACATGATTTTGTTGATAACTACCCATGTTGTCAATAACTACCTTTTCAAGATCTTAAATACATTGCAGATGCGCAGTGTCTGGAGCCGCACTCTACTAACATGTCGTGCGGCCTTCTGACAGGTTGTAAGGCCACAAGTAAACTTGTCCAGGGTCATGAGTTAAGCCCGTGGCTGATTGCTTGTGTGCCAGAGTTAAAATAGTATTTTCCTTTCATTATGACTCCTCAAGCATTTTAATGTTTCCACCTGCAAAGTGAAGTTATGTAAAATATCATATATAGGGAGGGGTTCCTAATCGACATTACTATTGGACTCAGGAACTAGTATAGGTAAGCACATGTACTTTTGCCTCCCTAAACGTCTTACCATCAATAAAAAAGGAGATTCAATCATCTGTGCATTGTGAGATTGTCCCATTCGATTCTTAAATTATTTGTTCTTTGTTGTGTTCTTCGCTGACGCTCAGCCCACACGTTTGCTTGCTCGTTTGCTCGCTTGCATGCTTGCTTGCTTATTTGCTTGTCCCTTACATTATATTAATATCGTGTGGATTATTGTTGCTTGCAAGGTACTCATTTGGTTGACTTGCTAACAGGCAAGTGCCGCACGAACCGTTTTGTCGCTTCTCAAAGTCGGCCCGTGACACGCAGCATGTGCTTCAAAGGTTCAAAGGCTAGTTATTGTTTAAACGTTACGTATCTTGAATTAGCTATCTATGTAAACTCTCATTTGAGAAACATCCAAAGATACTACAAAACATTTGATACGATGATGAATCAGAGCAAGTCCATCTTTCTGCTGCTTCTGCTGCTTCTTCTTGTCTATCTGCAGCCAACACCAACTGCAGCTCAAGAAACTGGTAAGTACCCAAAACAACACATACATAGCTGGCCTAGAGTTTGTTAGCTTTAATGTTTATTATCAGTTATACACAATTTACTGATTTTTGTGTTTCTGCAGACGATGAAAGAGAGTTTGATTATCTAGAAGAGGGAGAGAAGGGACCAAAGCGTTGGGGAAAGCTAAGGGAAGAATGGGCAGCATGTAAACACGGAAAGCAACAATCTCCAATAGATTTGCTGAGTGACGATGTGGAAGTACTTCCACACAAAGGGGAGCTGAAGCTTAAGTACAAGCCTGGAAATGCAACTATCAAAAATAGAGGCCATGACATTTCGGTGAGGAAAGTAACACTATCTGAAAGTCATATCGATGGAAATCAGTCAATTTTGAAGTGATTGTATAACTTTTGATTGAAACAGATCCAGTGGGAGCTAGGAGATGCTGGATCAATCGAGCTTAATGGCACAGATTACTTGCTACAGCAGTGCCATTGGCATTCACCCTCTGAACATCCAATTGAAAGTGAAAGGTTTGACATGGAGCTTCATATGGTACACCAGATCCCTGATGAAAAGGTCGAAAACAACATAGTTGTAGTTTCATACCTGTACAAACTTGGCTAGACTGATCAGTTCCTCTCGGAAGTAAAATGTCCCAAAAGTCTGATAGCTAGTAATCCCAGTTAGCTAGGCTCATCGTTTCTGATCGACTTTAAAATGATGTGCTTGTCTTTTATTTATTCAAAATTTGGTATATTAGCGACTGTAATTAGCTAGCACATCACATAAGAACAAATTTGGTGATTTAAATGAAATCTCTAGTCGATTGCCGTCTTAAAGATTATCTATCTCATTGGCTTTTAACCTTTCAGGTAAGCAATGATATCAAGTCTATGACTGATTTACATGAACAGACATAGAGGGATGGTTGATCCAAGACATGTGAGAAGGGGTGGCAAAAAATATTGCAAGTACATAGGCTCACTCACTGTACCTCCTTGCACTGAAGGAGTAACTTGGATCATACACAAAAAGGTACTACCTACTTCACCAATTAACCCACCCTTGTTTTGTTATTAGATCTTTGAATTACCTGAAGAAAATAAATCTTGTTTGCTGTCGCTGTTGCTAGTTGACTACCATTTCAAGAGAGCAAATGGAATTCGAGAAGCTGTTCATGATGTAAGTAGCCTTACTTTGTTAACTCTGTAATTTTTCACTGGTGTATGTATTAATTTCTGTTTACTTCGTGATGTCATTTGATGCAGTCTGCCGAACTGAATGCACGACCATTACAAGCTCTCAATAGCCGAGATTTGCACTTCCATTGCCCCAAGTCTCACATAAGGGATTGAGTAAGGACTTGCTGCACAGACATACCAGCTTCATAAGCTTTTAAAATGGAATTCATATATAGAGTAATAAGAGAGTTGCAGTTTAATGCATAATGGGATGACACATGATCGATTAAATGTAATTTATTCCACTATTGGTGAATTCTACCACAATATTGGATTGTATATATCCTTTCAATATATTCCTTCATCAGAACCCTATTGACTTCTCATAATATTGGCTTATAAACCTCAGTGGGTAAGAGTCAAATGCCATATACGACCAAAAAATCGCAAGAAGCAGAATGAAATTATCTAAGTATTGAAGTTGACTTGGATTTTGGTGAGGTTTCATTAACTCAAAAAACATTGATCCGGCAAGATCAGTCTTCAAAATTGCTGTAGAGCCAAACTTTCTCAGAGTGTCAATCTCAAGCAGCTAAAGTGTCAAACTTTCATATCTTCAGGCATGTTAAGTATCTCTCTATCTTAAAGTGAGTATAGCTGTTGTTATGCTAAACCTCTTTTCAGTCCTCCTCACTGTCAATTTCATAATTGGCAGATTTGGTATCGAGGCTCATGCGTCTAGTGATGAAGACATTGTAGTAATACCTTATGATGCTCTTCTTGCACTTATCAGGGAAACGCTCAAAGACAAGCTTCCAAACATTTTCTTCTTTTGATAGTGGGTTTGATTTCAGAAGGGATTCAAAGGTTCTCTGTTCTTTCGAACTCCATGAGTTTGATGCATATTCTCCCATTTCATCAAACTTCCAATTCCGGAAGGCAGGACCAATCTCAGACTGCAAATGATGTCTTGTTTCATGAATATGGTGTTTGACACAATCAACAGATCCTGGAGCGATACAAGAGCAAGAATCTGGTCTCCCTTTCCCAATTGCTTTCACAGTGTCTCCTCCGCATGTTTTCCCTTCAATGGGCCACATAAGCGTGCCCATCCTTTCTGCCACTTTTAAATCACCATCTGGACTATGAAGCTCATTACTACTGACAGGTCCTGTCCACTCTGGAACATCCGCCTGAAAACCAGGGCCAATGGGAACAGACCTTCGAAAATATTTACCGTCAGAGAATACCATTTCAAGTATGTTGCGAGTCTTCACCTCTTTGTTTTCATCATTAGATGGAACTGTGGACTGACCTTGAGAATTAGATATTGAAGGAGGATCATCACTTTGTATCTCTAGCCTCAGAGCTATTTCAAGTTGTGAATCACACTTATCTAGCAAAGCTTCTAAATTGTCGATTGAATCATCAGCCTTCACAATGGTATCATCCAGATTGGCCAATTTGGGACATTTTGGCTTCCCTTGATACTCATCATCATTTGTTAATGAACTTCCAGACATGCGTGAATGGTGTGATGAGGATGAGACAGAAGTTCCTCTACGAATCCTCTTGAAATGATCATTGGATTTCTCTGTAACCAATTCAGAAGCGCCTGCCAATCTACTACCTCTTTGGAACTGCTCGAGTTTACGCTTACTCTAAAATGAAACAGAAAGGAAGAAAATAGCTGTTTTCATAAAATAGCGTCTGTACTAACAGTCCTAATAAAAGGAGCATTTCAATTTGAAAACAGTATCACTAATTGTAAGTGGAGCTATTACAAATCTACACTGTAATTAAGTAATAAAGAATTGATTTATTATTCTAACATAATGATATAGATACCATGTGAGCTGTTATAATGTGCATTACTCAAAATATGGTTTAGGCTTTTGAACATTAATTATATGACTTATCATTAAAAGTAAGCTGTAAAGATGTTGACACACTAATTGATATAGTTTTAAGTCATATATAAACAACTACTCTTACCACTGTATAAAATCATGTGATGAGATGATTAAAAATAGGAACAATCATTTTACTAAACTTACCTCAGGAGAAACTTCTTTTTGTTCCCTTTGGTCGAATTCAGGAGAAACTTCAATACCAAAAGACGGTTCTGTTTTTCTCATCTGATCCTTTGTGGGGAGATCAGCTTTCTCATCACTCACTTGATTGTCATCACTGCTATGACTCCCAGCCATGTTATCCTAAAAAAGACTGTTATCGAATTTTCACACCTTCAGAATGAGCTTAAAGCAGTAATTGATAGATAGTAAGCAGATTCATACATCAATTTCAATATCAAAATCAATCACACATTTCTAACTGCAACTTGATCAACAAGACAGAAACAAACCCCAAAATCTTAACCCTTCTAAAGTTCCACACAAACATAATTCATCCTATACAATACTTAACTTACACATGGTTAAATGACTACTCATTCATCAAGGAGCCAAACTATTTATTCAGAACAGACAAATGAACTACTATTTCAACTAGTCCTTGTCCAATATTCATGTTTGTTCAAATCTAGTCATTTGGGTTCTCAACACTCACTCATCAAAATCATCGGCACATATACTGACACACAAACAACGCAATACCCCCCCTTAGTTTGAATAAGCAGAATCAACTCCAAATGGTGTGTTCTTTAGTTTCTTAAGAGTCTAGAACCCTAAACCAATTTCTTGGGAATTGGGATTTTCCAAAAACAATAGAATCCTCTTGAGCCATGAAACAAGAAAACAAAAACAAAAAACACAAGAACTAAGGTCATCGACAATTTTCATTTTCCGGGATAACTTTTGCCGACCCATTTCACGTCGAAACAACATGTGATCTCCGAAATTAGTAGGGAAATAATGAGCTTCAGTATCTTCGTCAAGTTACCCTAATAATTGTAAACAAAGATCATCGTCAAGATCTAGCGGTTGGGCTCACTACAAAAATCTTGGGTTTTACAGGGTTTTGATTAAACAGAGCTAAAAGAGACTTGGCCATGCTGGGTTTTACAGCATTGTACTCGTAAACCTTGGCGGTTCAGTTTGCGACCTCCATTGATGAGGAATAGGAAACTACAGTGTGGAAAAGGAATAGAGAAAGTGTGGAAATACCTGAGCTGGTAGCGCAGACGAATAAGGAGGAAGGAGAGTGTGGGACTCTGTGGATACTGGTTTGCACCTCTGGTCCCTTGAAAAACGTGAAATTGTGAAGAAGCAAAACAAGATTTGGTGAAGCAAAAAAGGGGAGTCCTCTTTTCTCTAATATCTTTATTCTCATACTCTATTTTTCTCTTTCTTCTTTATTTCATTTTTTATTTTTTATTTGTTATTTTTTATTTACTAAAATGACCCTTAAATAAATAAGTTGAAAAGAGAAATGTTAAGGATAATTTGGTAAATGATTGATAAAAAATAGTATAATAAAGAGGAGAGAGAAAAGTGGAGTGTGAGAATAAACATGAAATAGAAAATGGGAGTGTCATAATCACTCTCCAATAACAAAGTAGTCTTATAAGAAAAATCAAATCAATAATGACATTCAGAGTTTCTGACCCATCACGCGAACAAGTTCTCTCATTCAGCCCATTTATGACTTGGCACAATAATCCTATGTAATTTTGATAGGCTTCTTAGAACTGAAATGATAGATAAAGTTTGGTAAATCTGGAAATGAGAAAGAAAAAAAAAAGAGCAAAACAAGAAAAAGGATCAAGAGAATATTTGATTTGTGATTGATACTGAAATTCATGTTGAGCAAACGAGATATAATCATTGTTGCTACAAGACAATTGGTCCCAGTGGACACGTGTCGACACACAATTGCACAGTAATTAACTCAAAGACTACTTGACAGTAATTAGTGAAAGACATTTCTTGAGAGAACGAGGGTAACTAATTAGGAGCTTATCATCACCGTCTGCTTCAAAAATTTCTCAATCAACTGAGAAATCTGGATATGCCTTCATGAACTCTTCAGACTCCATCCGAATAGCGTCTTCTACAGCAGCGCCTTCCAATTGAATCAACCATTTGGTAATTGGCAGGTTCCCTTTCTTAAACAACCCTCTGCCATGTATCTTCTCAGTCTTCCCTTTAAAATCCAAAGGGTCCAAATTCAGAGATAATTGTGACTGAAAGCTCACATTAGCACCAAGTTTGCATTTCAAAAGGGACACATGAAATATAGGATGGACTTTTGAATCTGCTGGGAGCTCAAATTTGTATGCTACTAGATTTACCTTGGTGATGATCCTGTATGGCCCAAAGAACTTAGGAGCTAGCTTATTGTTGGACCTCTGCTGCACTGTTTGTTGCCTATACGCCTGAAGTCTCAAGTATATCCAATCTCCTACAGCAAAGCTCATTTCAGTTCTGTGTTTATATGCAAAAACCTTCATTCTATTCTGAGCTAACTCTAGATTGTGCTTAGCTCTGGCCAACATGTCATCTCTAGACCTTAAAGCTAGATCCACTTCATGCACATGACTGTTATTCACCAAGTATGAGTCAATCTTGGGTGGGGAGTAACTATGCATCACTTCAAAATGACTCATCTTCAAAGAGAAGTAATAGGTAGTGTTGTACCATAACTGTGCCAAAGGTAACAAGGTCACCCAACCTCTTTCCTTCTCTGTGATGAGGCATCTCAAGTATTGCTCAAGAGTTTTGTTGACGTTTTCAGTCTGGCCATCACTTTTAGGATGGTAAGCATTGCTCCTGTTCAAATTAATGCCTTATAGCTTGAAAAATGATTCCCAGAGCTTGCTCAAATAGATAGGATCACTATCTAAAACAATAGATTCAGGTAATCCATGGAGCTTGAAAACTTCTGGCACAAAAATCTCAGTTACTGACCTAGCAAAATATGGGTGTGCCAAAGGAGTAAAGTGTGCAAACTTTGAAAATCTGTCAATGACCACCATGATGACTGATTTTCCTTGATCTGTAAGCAAAGCCTCTACAAAATCCATGCAAATAATTCTCCAAACACTCTCAGGAATTTGTAAAGGTAAAAGCAACTTAGGAGGAGTCAAGGTTTCAAAGTGGTTGTGCTAACATACATCGCATTCTAACACCATCTTCTCCACTTCACCTTTAACTCCAGGCCACATAAAGATTCTTGTAAGTCTCTTGTAAGATCTTAGAAATCTAAAATGACCTCTGAATATTTTTTAACTCCAAAAGCTTATTCATCCAATTCCACATCTTTTTGCATGTCGTTGAGGAACTAATTTATAGTAGATCAATGAGATGCCAGAAATAGCATTCAGGTCACCTTTCCTGGAGAAGGCATTTGCAATAATGTTATGCTTACCAACTATATACTTCATTGAATAGTTGTAGCCCAAGAGTTTCAATAACCAATTCTACTGGTTGGAGTGGTAATCTTTTGATTGTGGAAGTATTAAATGCTTTTATAATATGTGACAATATTGAAATGGTGCTCAAGAAGGTAATGCCTCAATTGCTGAACTGCTGAGACTACTACTAGCATTTCTTTGTCATAGATTGAATATGACTTATGTTTAGGAGCCAAGGTCTTATTGTAGAAAGCCATAAGATGGTTGCCTTGAGACAACATTGCTCTAATGCTTTCATCAGAGGCATCACATTAAACTGTGAATTCTTTGCTAAAATCAGGCAAGGCAAGTATTGGTGTGGTGGCGAGGCCATCTAAGGTCCATTAGAATCCATACTTCTTCAACATAGATGTGAAAGGTTTAGTAATTATACCAAATTTCCTGAAAAACTTCATATAATATCAAACTAGACCAAGGAATCCTCTCAAAGCCCTCAAAGTTTTTGATTTGATCTAGTTAGCAATGTTTTCTATCTTTGAGGGATCTACATCTACTCCTTCTGCAGATATCAGGTAACCTAAATACTCCACAGATGCAGCTCCAAATATATATTTCACTAACTTCAATTTGAAGCAGTGGTCCCTCAACCTCTGAAAGCAACCTGTGATGTTGCACGTGGTCTTCTAGAGACTTGTTGTGGATGAGTATGTCATTAAAGAACATTAACACAAACTTTCTCAACATGTCCTTAAAGGTTTCATTCATCACATATTGGAATGTTGAAGGAGCATTTGCCAATCAAATGGCATGACCAAAAATTCATAATGGCCATCATGTGTTTTGAAAGTTGTTTTATGCACATCTTCCTTTTTCATTCTAATATGATGATAACCATCTCTCATGACAAGCTTAGTGAAGTATGTGGCTCCACCAACTTCATCCATAAGCTCATCTATCATAGGTATAAGGTACCTGTCCTTGAGAGTAATGGAGTTTATGGCTCTATAGTCAACACACATTCCAATAGACCCATCCTTCTTCTAATCCAAAATCACAAAAGAAGATAATGCACTTTCACTTAGCTGAATTGTACCCTCTTACATCTCTTTGACTTGTCTTTCAATCTCTTCTTTATGGTAATGAGCTTGTATGTACGCTCTTGTGTTAACTGGGGAGCTGTTAGCCACAAATGGTATTTTGTGATCATGTGTTCTCTTAGGAGAAAGATAACTGGGAGCTAGGTTGGAACAGATCACCAAAACTATCTACAAGAGGTTGAAGTTTAGGGTTCATGTAAGGTTGTTTTAGATTAGGTGCCTGGTTTGGGGGAGTGCTTCATTTCCAAAAAGATGGTTTTCTTCTCTTCTTGCATTGATTGTAGCATCTTATCACCAATAAGTAGCTCAAAATTATTAAGCTCAATGCCTTTGAAGTAGTACATTTTCCCTTGTAGAAAAAATCTCATGTACATTTACCTTTGTAGATCTAGCATGTTGAGGTACTAAATCCAAGTCAATAATAGCCTCAGTAATGAAAAAGGGTTTTTACCTGCATGAGGTGGAGTAGAAGCTTTCAAGGCTCTCATCTCATATATGAACATAGATAGAGTACATAAGCTTGAGTTCATTAATATGTTGAGCAGTTTCCTCATTGTGAGCTTGAATGGTAGCCTTCAGATGAGTAAGCTCCTCAGACGATTTTGATTTGGAGCCTACCATCGGAAAAAAACTAATGCTCTAGATACCAGATGATAGGATTCTTTGATTTGAAATGGTAGATAAAGTTTGGTGGATCTAGAAATGAGAGAACAAAATAGCAAAACAAGAAAAATGACAAAGAGAATATTTGATTTGTGATTGATACTGAATTCATGTTGAGAAAATGAGATATCATCGTTGCTGCTACAAGACAATCGGTCCCCAGTGGATACATGTCGACACATGCATGTACACTTGCATAGTAATTAACTCAAAGAGTACTTGACAGTAATTAGAAAAAGATTCCTGAAAGAACTAGGATAATTAATTAGGAGCTTATCAAATTTTCTAATAGAAAAATTTCAAGGACAAACCAATCTCTAATCATTGGATTTGGATTTTGCATGGCCTAAATTAAATGTGCAATGGCTACCAGTCAACTAGAAATTTCCCTAAATATAGAAATGCTTAAGGTCTTTCCTCTTCGTACATGCCCATTGACTTTATTTATGGGACATTTTTTCTCAAAATCGTCTCAATCACACGTTATATAGCTAAATCAGAAGTCAAAAACAGGCCGGGTCAGATTGGGATATTCTAAGCCTACAAAACATGTCTATTAGAAAATTTAGATATGGTCTATTTTTTTTCGTGTAAAATAGGTAAATGATAATGAATAGATTTAAATGTATATAACTATAAATGATCAAGTTAAAGTCATCTGATAAAAAAATAAGTGCATTGCTTTGCTAGGGTTTACTACGCAGCTGCGCAACACCCTCTTACAATGGAGATCATTGTCAGTGCTTCAAGAGCCATGGCCTCCGATTTCAACTTCCTTCAGTTTCCTCTTCTCGTCGGTATGTTTTACAGAGAGAGTATTTTCTCTTAAGCTTGGCCGTGAGGTCCTTGATCGCCATGGGGGTAGACATGGTTCTCTAGTCTGGGGTTTTGGGTGAGAGTGTCATCCTCTGAGGCAGAGGTTAGTTTGGGATAGTGGTGGATCCAAGGAGCCCGACGATATCATCCTACAAACATGGCGTTGGTTGCAGGTTCTCGCATGGAAGCTAAGATGCTCAGTGCATGTCTCGGGTTGGTGTAGGAGGTGGCTCTGTTGGGGTGACTTACCATTCTAAAGTATTAAGCTGAATATGACGAGGTTATGGTCTGCCGGTGGGGTTTTGATCGAGGATGATTGTGTAACTTTCGATCGGTGCTCTCTGGCAGCTGCATCTCTCAACATGCTAAGCTCGACATTACAAAGTTCTAGGGGTGTTAATGGTGTGGGCAGGGCCTAGACCTTTTCTATGGGCGTGAGGTCTCCTCCTGCGATTTTATTTAAAGGCCCAATAGGATCCCGTCTCTTATGCGTTGTCTAATTGGGTGTAGTATTGGGTCATATGGCTATGCCCGTGATTACTTTGTATTACTAGTGCTAAAGAGTGTCACAAGATAGTAATATGGGGTTAGTTTATCCTATCTTAAGAAGTGATCAATATTGTCGTAACCCGCTCTAGGATAGTCATTATATACTTTATCTATTACTTTGATAATGAAATGGTTTCCTAAAAAAAAGTGATCGAGTAAAGAGTAAGACGAGAAACAATATAAAATTAGGACATGTCGATGAAATTTTAACACAAGAAAAGTTACAAGTCGAAAATAGGCTTAGGCGCGGATATCTCGCTTTGGAGATTCAAGCCCTTTGTGGAATAATACCGGTAGACCAAAAATCTCTTGACTTGTCTCCTCTAGGATATAACAAATCAACACAAGTGGTTTGTTCACACCAACTGGCACAAGTTGGAGGAACCCAAAACTCCATCAAAAGGACACCTTACTTTGACAACCAAAAAAGACACAAGACAAATGATGGGGGATTTTTGAGTGAAATATTTGGGTGTTGTTTTTGTAGTAGATGTACATGTATATGTGTATGGAAGAGTGTATGCATGGTGATTTATACCCTGAAATAAATAGGGTATAAACCAAAAGCCATAGGTTACAACTTACAAGTCATAAACAAGGTCATAATATCTAACTAAAATCACCATGAATTACCCTAATAAAATCCAAAATCAAAATGTCATAAATCATATAATAAAACTATATAATAAAATCATATTAACATATATAATAAATCACCAAAAGTTACATAGAACCACAAGAGTGACCAAAAAGTCACCCAAACTTAAATTCTGACCTAAAAGTCACTTTATGATAAAAACACGTGAAAAATACCCTGAACTCTCAAGTTATTTATGCATCTGCCATTTAGTTAAATTTAAAAAAATTTACAACTCATGCCATTGTTGTCTTGCCACTCTCGCATAAGCTTCAACCTCGGTCCACCACCTTCTCGTCGTTGTTCTCTACGGCTCTGCCTCAAACTCGCCACGCGCTGTGTAGATCTCTCCTTGGCCTCGCTGCGTAGCCATCGCCACTGATACGAGTTTGAGGGTGGACCTAGGCCTGGGATCTCGGTTGTAAATCTGAGATTGATGATGACTGTGATGGAAGATGACCTGATGCCCACGACTCTCTATGAGGCCGCGTACCGATGCCCAATACCCTCGCTTTGATCAGTCTCGCCGCTTTATGTTGTCACTGCCAAAAGTTCGGTGCCCACGAATTGGGTGCCCAGAGTAATTTGAGTTTTTTTTAATTGTAACCTAAAAAAGAAATTAAAAGAATATCAGTATCTTCAATAAACATAGATAGTATCTTTAGTAAACATAAATTGTATCTTTATACATGGTAAATCGTATTGGTATCTTTTGTGAAGAGTGTTGGTATCATTCTTATGTTGTGATAGTACATTTCTTACACTATAATGGTACCCTTATGCATTGTGTTGGTATCTTTTGTTATAAGTGTTGGTATCTTTCTTACATTGTATTGGTATCCTTATATCACTGTTATGGTATCTTTATGACTCTGTGATGGTATCCTTAAAACACTATTATGGAATTCTTATGTTGGTATCCTTATGACGCTATGATGGTATCTTTATAACGCTATGATGATATCTTTGTGACACTATGATGGTGTCCTTATAACATTGTAATGATATAATTAAAACAATGTTATGGTATACTTATGACATTGCATGGTATCCTTGTTTGCCTCTAGAATTCCCAAGGTACTGAGAAGTCCTTAAACTGTCTCTTTTTCTTGACCGTTTGTAGATATGCATTGACGTGCTACTGCCGTGGGCAGAATGTTGATCGTAGTGTAGGCCGATACCTGACTTTCAAAAAGCGATTTAGGACAGGGAAAGTACCAACCCCGTCTGGTGGATCCTTTCTGCCTAGGTGACCTAGAACTTGGGTGTTTTTTTGTATCTCTAGCCGAGGCACATAAATTGATACTCTACAGCTCATTCGGTGTGAACACTACCACATATTTACCCATTGCCGGAGATTTAAAAATCGCCGGCAATGTTTTTTATCATTACCGGCGATTTTTGCCAGAAAAATCGCCGGTAATGTATTTTTTTTTTTTAACATTAAAAAAAAGACATTGCCGGCGACATAAATTTCCGTCGCCGGTAATGTTTAAAAAAAAAAAAAAGACATTACCGGCGACGGAAATTTATGTCGCCGGCAATGTCTTTTTTTTTTTTTTTGCATTACCGACGGGACATTGCCGGCGACTCGCCGGTAATGTTAAAAAAAAAAATACATTACCGACGATTTTTCCGGCAAAAATCGCTGTAATGATAAAAGACATTGCCGGCGATTTAAAAATCGCCGGCAATGGGTAAATATGTGGTAGTGGAAGCAGAGCAATCTCCTTGATGTAGTGTTGAGAACACAGGATTTTTGCTTCCTTGGATCTTCGGACGTCCACGCTCATTATGGTGAATATCTTCTGATCGCCGGTTGCTAGGGTTTCTCAAGACGAGAATGTTGTTTTGCTGAGAATAAAAGTTGTATGATGTGTGGATCCCGATTACGTAATATTTCCTCAATATATAGGAAAATATTATAACTTGTCATGATGGACTTAAGATTCTTGCGCTTTAAACTCACTTAATGACTCTAATTGCTCGATATTCTTACTTCTTTGGTCTTTCAATCAAAATCTAAGACTTGATTATAAAATCACTAAGGAATCTTTCCCTCCTTAGGGAAGGTCACTGTTTCTCACATGGGCGCAGACATTGACCCACTATAATGAAAACTCACTAAAAATAAAGACTGTTTATTTTGGGCCCAAACAATCTTTATAAGGTTGTGATGGTATCTTTACAACACTGTGATGGTATCTTTATAACACTGTGATGGTATCCTTAAAATACTGTCATAATATTCTTGAAACACTGTCTTGGTATCCTTATAACACTGTGATGATATCTTTATAACATCAGGATGGTATCTTTATGCAGCTGCTGTGTTAATATATTTATTCAAACCCTATCTTATACTCTACATCCTAAACTCTAAACTCTCTCTAAACCATAAATCCCACACGACCACACTCTCTCTCTCTCTCTCTCTCTCTCTCTCTCTCTCTCTCTCTCTCTCTCTCTCTCTCTCTCTCTCTCTCTCTCTCTCTCTCTCTCTCTCGATCTCTCGATCTCTCGATCTCTCGATCTCTCGATCTCTCGATCTCGAGTTAGTCTTAAATATACGGCGGGTTCGTTCACGCTCAAAGTGTTTTTAAATTTCAGTCATCCAATATTTCTCCCAAAATGAGCTTACAATGAGCAAAGCCCATTGGAATCAATATATTTGCTCACCGATCGACTTCATCGCCAGCTCTGGCCACTCTCTTTCTCTCTTCTCTATTTCTCCGGCATCAACGTCTCCCTCTTTACGTTGGAATTTTGACATCGATTTGAATCGGAACCTCTTCCTTCAATTTATATCCAAAAACAACTCGAAATCTAGACCTGGTTTTTGAATTAAGAATCCTCTCTCGTTTGATTATTGGTGTGCAATGATTTTGGGCACGTCCTCACCAAAAAAATCTGGGCATCAATAATACCATTATTACTCTGGATAATCTGAGCATGTCCTCCCTGGAATACCATTAATAATAACATTATAAGTTATAACAAAGTGTAACAAATCCCAAAAATACCCAAAATTGCCGAAGAAAAGAAAATTTTACCTTTGTATTTTTCTTTCTGATTGAAATCTATGTCATGTGTAAAGAAAAATTCATCAATGGGTTGGAACTACACTTGAGTTCATTGCCTAATTGGGTTCACAAATTCAGCATCCGAAACTGCAGAGAGCTCAATTTGGCTGACATCATCGTCTTCAATATGAGCAGGAAGATTGAGATCTATCATGTCACTCTACTTTACGATGTGATTTTGGTTATGATTGGCAGCAGCTGCTGCTGCTTTAATCTTCTTGTGGCTCGCTTTATGGCCACCGAGAGCTTGGTAGGATTTAAAAACTTTGTTGCAAGTATCGCACTTATACTTTCCCCGACTACTTTTGGTTCTTTGTAACTTAATGTGTTGTTCCTCGGATTCATCACTGTCGACTTCTAATGATCTATATTCAACTTCATCGTCCTCCTCGTCCTCGTCCTCGTCCTCCTCTTCATCTTGTTCCTTTCATTGTCGTTTGAATTGTCTTATTTTTTCCATTTGTCTCTTGACAACATCATGAGACAAAAGGCTACATCTTCCTCTATTGTGGCATCAGAAATTGAGCTCACCGATTCAAGCTCCACATTATTCGCCCAAGATTCCATCTTGGTTTTGAGCTTAAGTTTATTTAGGGCCTCTTGGTGATGATGGTATTGATTATGAAGTTGTTGCCGATGATGGTGGTGAGTCGACGACGGAGAGGGAGAAAGGGGAAAGAAAACCAATCTGGTGGGCTGAGCTCATCGTAAACTCGGTGACCTTTGATTATATTGACCAATCATTTGTCGAAACGTGGCACTTTCTAAAATACTTTGGGCGTAAACGAACCCGCCGTGTATTTAAGACTCACTCCTCTCTCTCTCTCTCTCTCTCTCTCTCTCTCTCTCTCTCTCCTGGTATCTTTATGATTGTTTTTTCAATATATGCTGAGTCGTGAAGATCAAAATGAAAAACAATTTATTTATTTTTTCGCAAAAGTTTTTTTTTTTTTTGCAAAAAAACAAATGGAGTGATTCTCACACTCCAATTTTTTCTCTCATGTTTATTCTCACACTCTACTTATTTCTCTCTTTTTTATTATACTATTTGTTTTCTAATTATTTACCCAAGTATCTTTAACATTTCTCTTCTCAACTCATTTATTCAAGGGTCATTTTGATAAACAAAAAATTAAAATTAAAAAACATAAATGAAATAAAGAAGAGAGAGAAAAGTGGAGTGTTAGAATAAGGAGAAGAGAGAAAAGGAGAGTGTGGGAATCACTTTTCAAAAAAAAAATTGGACAAAAAATGGAAGGGTAAAATAGTCCGTACGAAAAAAATATAAATTATAAGCTTTAAAATGATTTTTGGGTCACTAAACCATAATTTGGTGATCTTTGAATCACTTGACAAAAACTAAATAACTTTTTGGACAAATTTATTATCGTAAGTGATTTTTGGGTAATTTATCTTTTAATAAATTATTAAAATGCACCGATAGGACCAACATAGAGCTTTCCATGCCCATAACTGTGCTAGCCGGCTAATCACCTCGGCAAGACGTGAGTTCCGACAATTTAGGGTTACAGAAAACACTATTCGATCTCACTATGATTATTTGATTCACTACTTATCTGCACCAAGGAGACTCCGCAACTTTTCACCGTGATGCCATGTAAAGGTTCTTGTCTACCCCGGACATGAAAGTTTTGTTGTGGATAGAACTCGAAGGAGGCTTTGGTGACCTTGTATATATGAACTTTGGATGAAGCTAAAGACTTAAAGTAGTCGTACCATACAAACCAAACAAACACGTGATTTGAATCGTTAGCCTTGAAGTCCTCAGGAACTTCGTTTGAGTTAAAGAGATGGAAAACTAGTCGATGGCTTTCACCACAGTACGTTGGTGGTGATATTGCATATACATTTGAAGCGGCCACTCCATGGACGTGTCCTATAACATTTGTCTTCCACCACAACGCACAAAGAGAAACCTACGTTTTCATCGGACCAACGTAGAGGAAGGTTCAACTTCACTGACGATCCATCCTTTTTATAGCTGAACCATTTCGGAATCTCATTACCAGGACATACCACCGTAACTGAAGGATATCCTAAAGGATTCTGAACCAAAGATATATATAGACATGGTTAATTAATATGACAGTAGAGTGAACAAAATTTATGCAAAATTCTTGTATGTGTTAGCACATGTTATCACACGTGTGGGCAGAACGCGTACGAAGGAGACTTACAGAGTTGTGCTCACGGTTTATCGACAGTGCAGTTGCCATTCGAGTGATTCGACTCTCTACCACATCCATTATCCTCTTCCTTGCATTCTCATCGAAACTTAGGCAATTCCAGAAAATAAGCTTTTCCTTGCGACCTGACATCACATCTTGGCAAAAGCCTTTGCTGATGTTAGTCACTGAGCATAAAACCGTCTTCAGTGCCGTGCAGTTACTTGCGTCAACCTTTTCGAAAAGATATGGGAGCTTCGGTAATGATTGAAGGTTCCTACAATCACTTATGTCAAGGATTCTCAGGGCAGAAACTTGCTCAATGCTTGGAGGTATGATCTCAATCATGCTTCCAGCTAAATCCAGTCTTCTAAGCCCGACCAGATTATTAATGGAACAGGGTAGCTCTTTGAATTTTGTAAATTTTAGTCTAAGAATTTCCAAACATTCCACAGGCTTCAAGATCTCTGGCAAGCTTTTGATGTGATGGCAGCCATTCAGAGAAAGATCTTTAAGAGAATTCATCTTCCAAATGTCACTTGGCAATGCTGAAATTGCAGTCCAACCCAAGTATAAAGTTCTTATACTGTGTGGTACTTTTGGAATCATTCTGAGTCTACCAGAGTTTGTTACATCCAAAAAAGTAAGCTTGGTAAGATTTTCAAAGTATGAAGGAATTTCGGTCACCTTACTGAAGCTAAGATTAATGTACTCAAGATTTAGACACTCTGAGAGATCCGGAACTTTAACCAAACTAGTAAAACCTAGGTTTAGTATCTGAAGACTCATCGAGAGGTATGGCACTTCAACAAGCTGTTTTGAGTGTTTCAGATCCAGAACTTTTAAGTTTCTCGGAACCTATAACACATGCAGTAAACATAAAAGAGACAAAACCTTAATTAGCAAGACTAATTATAGGATTTCTCACAGCCAGTTTAGTAGAAACAAGAACTTAATTACTTGAGCATACCTGGCCCTTGTACCAAAGTCTCTGGATTTTGCTGTAAGGCAAATGAAGCTCAACAAGATTGTCTGGACAAAACTTTGATGGAAAATATTTCAAGGGATAATCATCCCACCAAATATATCTGAGGGAACCAGGAAGGTAGAACTCATTTGAGTCCTTAATTAAGATGTTGGAGAAATGACCATAAAACTTTAAGCATCTTAGATTATGCATATTTATGAATGCTTGAGGAGTCAAACTGAGCTTTTTTATCTCATGATTCTTATCCAGGTTCACACAAATGCTTAAAACTGCTTCAGTTCCCTGATAATGAAGATAGACAAAAATATATATTAATGATTTTACAATAAAAACTTAATAGTCAAAAATGCTTTAACCAATATGTTTATTTTAAAACAGAGTTACTAAATCTATATATGCATTAATCGATCCCTTACCGTATTTTTCTCTAATACATGACGAACATCCTCAGGCTTGTGCAACCTACTCCGCCTTCCTGGCTCTTCAGGACATTGTTCATGGACAATTTGATAACCCATTTCTCGTATCAAATCGTGCATCAATATTCGATTGTCTATAATTGATACGAGACATTTATCCTCAAGAACTCCAATTCCTCTTTCTGCAAATAAACCACAGGCATTTAATTCTTTCTTTGCATTAGCGGCTATCTCGTGTACTTGAAAACATGCAACATCAAGAAATATTTCTCTCTCGTTCTCTTCCAATCCATCGTAAGCTACTTTCAGCACATTATGAATTTTTTTGTTGGGGAACTTTTTCAATTTTTTCAGTTCACTTTCCCATTCATCTTTGCTATTGCAGTGAAGGAAAACGGAACCCATCACAGTTAGGGCTGATGGAGAACCTCTAGCATAATCCACCACTATTCTTGTATAGTCTATGAAATCTTCCTTACGATCGATATCTTTCAGAGATTTCATATTGAAGAGCTGAAAAGCTTCCTTGGAATTTAACTCCTCCACCTTGTATAATTGCAGATCGTGCTCAGCTCCTTTCCTCAGAAGTTCCCTTTTTCTAGTCAGTAATAATTGTCTATCTATAGTTGTTATAATTATTCTGCTACCAGGGCCAAACTGAACTTGATCTCCAACTAAAAGTTGGACTTGACTTGAATCATCAACATCATCAAGAACAACGAGAACCTTTGTACGTGAGAGCCTGGTGTGATCAAAAGTCGATCTTGTCGAAGAAGTGCGGTCTCCCTTTAGTAGTTCACAAAGAAGTTTATCTCGCAAATAAATTAGGCCATGTTTCTTGGACTCTTCTCTGACATTTGCAAGAAAACAATGAGCTTCAAAGTCAGAAGACAGTCGGTCGAAGACAGCACTAGCAAGAGTGGTCTTGCCAATCCCACTCATACCCCAAATGCCTAGGGTTCGAACAAAAACGTCTGTAGAATGGTCGATACATAACAATGATTCAATTTTCTGAATACGTCTGTCAATACCAACCAGACCCATTATATTACTTGACGGTTCACGGATACGATTCAGTCTCATCAGAACTTCTTGCACAACTGATTTAATTATTTCAGATTCAGGCCTGTACGTAATACATCCATATATGATACAGGCCAAGATAAAAGAATATATCAGTAACTAATTAAAACTAGGCATGTTATAATGTTTACATGTCTATATGTGATAAGCAAAGATATATAAGAGAGTTACCTATCAGGATTTGAATGAAATCCTGCTAGATTGGCTGCGGTTTGTAAAGCATGCCTCCACTTATGCACCTTGTCAATCTTGTCTTGAAAACGTATTTCATGTTTAGCAAATGCGGAAGCGTAACTCATCATTTGGTATCGTACAACTTTAGGATCTATTTTGTAAAAAATAGGTAGAACATTCTAGCCGTATGTTTCCCTACATAGAATTATATGCGCAAGTTCATCCAAGCACCAAGTAGAAAAAGCATATTTTTGAGAGAAAATAATTACTGATCGACAACTTTGATTTCTCTATTGCTTCCAGAAGGGCTGGTGCAATCTCCTCTCCTCTCTTAAGCTCATAATCTATGTAGGTCTTGATGTTCTTTTCATCTAAAGCATTATCAAGATAGTTGGTAAAATTATTGCGGGTGTCCTCGCCTCTGAAACTAAGAAAGACATCATGCTTTTGATTCAGGAACTGCATAGAAATGGTACTGATTAATCGGCGACGCATCAGGAGATTAACCGGACTCTTCCTTGGCCATGTGACGGTGTTGCGAGTGTAAGTGCTTCTTTGAAAGACAACATTCCTAGTGATCGAATCATGAGATTGGTGACCTTCAAATAATACAAAAAGAATTACAAGAGATTAAGAAAATGAGAATTAGGTAAATTAGCAATATCATGCATCGTAGTTATGATCGAGTTGATCGGAACGAGCTTAATTTTTTATGGAAAACACCGTAGTTATGATATATGATATTGTGGGACGTTCTTAGGTACCCCATGGGTACCGTATACTTCTTCTTTTTTTATTATTTTAGATAAACTTATCAATCACAAGCTCACATGTGTCATTTTAAAAATAATTTTTTTTATCATATTAACCAATATATTGTTATCTCTTATGTAACACATTTCATGAACATGTAACATATGAAGTAATTATAATAAATTATATCGTAGTAGAACGAAAATAACAACCAATTACTACCAGCAGAAGTAGTATACCCGACGAATTCCTCAAAAAATGACCGACGAGAAGGGTTCTCGTCGGTTATAGTAAACTATAACCGACGAAAGGATTATCTCGTCGGTTATAGTTTTTTGACCGTCGAGATTTTCTTGTCGTCGGTTATAGTCGCCAGAAAATCGTCGGTTATAGTTTTCAACTATTACCGACGATTTTTTTGACTATTAGCAACGATTTTTTCTCTCGTCGGCTATAGTTTCTTATTTCAGATCTGGGCAGCAGCTCGATCTGTCATTCAAAAAAATTTCCCTTTTTTTCTGAAAATGCTCTGAAATCGATCTTTGGGTGATGTTGAGAATGAGTTCGTGATGATTCATGCATGCATTATATATATAGGTACGTGTGCTTAATATATATGTGTGTTGTGCATGCATGTATTAATTGCTTTAATTTGTTGAATTGATCGATATTGATTTTGAATATATATATATATATTGATCGATCGATCGATCGAGTTAATTAATTGATTTTTGAGTTTGAGTAATTGATCGATGGTTGATTTTGAGTACGTGATTGATCGTAAATATATATTAATTGTTGTTAATTTTGATTATTGTGAATATATATATAGCTAGCTAGGGTGATTAATTTATTTAATTAATATATTGCATTATATATATTGTGATTATTATATATAGGATTAATTATATCTAGCTAGCTAGTGTACATAGGTGCATGCATGGTTATATATATATTTAGATTTTTGTGATCGTATATATATATAGTTAGGGTATACGTGTGTGTATATATATATTAAAATTATGAGAATTATAATAATAAATATTTATATCTAGCTATGAAATTTTAATTAATTAATAAGATCATGGGTGTATATACATGGAGTTATAATTTTCAGGATGGACAAGAGTTGGATGTGCCTTCCAAGATGGGATGTAAGATATCACCGTGGAATTAGAAGTTTTGTGGAATATGTGAAGGTTAATTGTGGAGGGATGACAATTCATTATTGTCCGTGTACGAAATGTCAGTGTCGCAGCGAGCGATATCGTTTTCACATTGATAAAGTATTGGAGCACTTGAAGAAAAACGGGTTTTGGGATAAGTACACATGTTGGACTTATCACGGTGAGAGCTCATCAGTTGGTCAACATGATTACGGACAATTTTTTTAGAGTGGCAGTACATCCAATGATCCAACAACAAGGTTGATCAACGATATGTTTCCTCATGAGAGCGGTATATTTGCTCAAGCACCGGATATCCCTCCCGCCGTTGGAGACTTCCCTCATATTGAGCCAGTCCAGCAATTACCTACAGCTATCAACACTGCTGGTATGGACAAGTACAACAACCTCATTGCCTTCCAACAGACCCCGTTGTACAACGGGTGTAATAAGACTGTTCTCGAAAGTGTTATGGGAGTAATGAAGCTCAAAGTGGAGAACAAAATGAGTGTGAAGGCTGTTGATGATTGGCTGAAGTGGTCTGGTTCGTTGTTGCCCCCCGGTCATCGTCTTCCTACCACTCATCGTAAGGTGCGACAGATCCTGAAACATCTTGGCATTTCCTACATCAAAATCCATGCTTGTAAATATGATTGTGTTCTCTTCTGGGGTGAAGATGTTTATGGGAATGATCTTGAATCCCTTGATGAATGCCCGGTATGTGGTACAGATAGGTATAAGTTGACTCCTGCCGGAAACAAGAAAGCTGTGAAGATACTTCGGTATTTTCCCCTGATAGATAGGCTAGAACTGTTGTTCATGTGTGCACACATGGCTGAAGCTATGAGATGGTGGGCCGAGAGGAATTTGCCCGACGGTGATACGTTTATACACCCTGCTGACGGAGAGGCTTGGAAGCACATGGTGAAGGAGTTTTCTTATTTTGCATCAGAGGTTCGAAATGTTTGGCTGGGGCTTTCATCTGACGGATTCAACCCTTTTGGCAACATGAGTCTTCAATACAGTATATGGCCAGTTATTTTGGTACCGTACAACCTTCCTCCATGGATGTGCATGAAGAAAGAATACAATATGCTCACTATGATAATTCCAGGGCCGGGTTATCCAGGAAAGTTTCCCGATGTGTATTTGAGACCCTTGATTGAGGAGCTTAAGTACTTGAGTGAGCATGGTCATCCCACTTATGACAAATTCAAAAATGAGATGTTCCAGATGCATGCCATGCTTGTTGGCACCATTAGCGATTTTCCTGCACGCGGGATGTTGTCGGGCAACGTTACCAGGGGATACAGGGCTTGTCCAGAGTGCATGACGGTTGAGTGTTGCAGACCTCATTGCAGGAAGATTGTACAGATGCGTCATCGTTGTTTGGCTTCCACATGATCACCCATTTCGGGAGGATATGGAGGCATTTGATGGGACAGTGGAAACAAGTGAGCAGCCGAGGAGATGGACGGGTGATGAAATATTAGAAGTGCTAAATGAATACGATTTTGGGCAGCTAAGCAATCATCATGAGATAGTGGCGTCAATACCTGACAAACCCGATAGGTATAAATTCTGGACACACAAAAGTATTTTTTGGGAACTTCCTTATTGGTCCAAGTTGTTGATCAGACACTACTAAGATGTCATACACATAGAGAAAAATGTGTGCGAGAGTGTGGTCGGCACAGTGTTGAATTGGGAGGGAAAAACTAAAGACGGCCCGAAGGCACGCATTGATCTTAAAAGGATGGGACTGCGAAAACATTTGTGGTTGAGAGATGGGAAGAAAACAATTCCACAAGCTCCTTATACCGTGAAGCCTGCCCAGAAGAATGAAATTTTTGGCTGGATGGGTAATGTCAGGTATCCTTCAGGCTATGCTGGAAATATAAGTCGATGTGTTAACTTCAAAGACAATAAGATGTACGGACTAAAGAGTCATGACTGTCATATACTGCTTCAACGCCTCTTCCCTGTTTTCATTCGAGGGTACCTGCCCAAAGAGGTGGTGGAGCCGTTAATGGCTTTGTCAAGATTCTTTCAGAAGTTATGCACGAGAGAAGTGAAGAAATCGGACTTGTTGGAAATGCAACAGGACATCATTTTTATCATGTGAAAATTCGAAAGGATATTTCCTCCAAACTTTTTCGACATCATGCCTTACCTGATGCTCCATCTTCCGGAACAATTGTTGCTTACTGGTCCAGTACACTACACATGGATGTTTCCTATGGAAAGGTATGTAATGCATCTCTGAATCTGGCTATATATATGTCGATCTTTAATATTATTTATTCACTTATTGTTGCAATAAGCATAACATGCTCAATCTGTAATTACCAATTTACAGACAATTAAGGGACTACAAAGACTATGTGATGAACAAATCTGCACCCGAATGGTGTATCGCTGAAGCATATATTGCGCATGAGTGCGTAACGTACACCAAGTTATATTTGGGAGCGTTGGAGGACCATCACAACATATGCCAGTAGATGGAGGGCGGTTCAACTTTTCGATCATCTCCGATGATGTTGAAGTTTCTGGAAAGTTGCCCAACTCGTACAAGTTGGAACCTTATGAGCTAGTCATTGTCCATTGGTCGGTATTGATTAACTGTCCAGAAGTTCAATATTGGAAAAATTTGCACCTTTACTGCCTTGCTATTTCCGATGATGTTGAGTACCACAACAAGACGTTCGCAAACTATTTTGGCAAATGGGTACGTTTATAGATAAATTGACATGTATATGATGTTAAGTGCATGTCTCGCATCCTATTTATAGTTAAGTTAATAAATGATTATTTTCAGATGAACCATGTACAAGATGATGGTATCCCTCAGTGGTCACACGAATTAAGGCTCTTGGCGCAGAAACCGGTAACTTCCAGAGTTTATCCTATGTGTAAGGTAAATGGCGTGCTATTTATTTGTGAAGATAGAGATGTCAGACGAAAAATACAGAATTCTGGGGTAATGGTGCATGGTGGGTAGAATGGAGTTGACTATTACGGTGTTCTCCATTCAGTTGTCGAATTAATATATGGGGAAGGCATGACCATGCACTTGTTTAAGTGTAGATGGTTTGATACCGACCCTCAGAACACAAGGACCGATCAATACAACATTTTTTCGGTGAATACTGCTACAAGCTGGTATGAAGATGATCCGTTTGTGTTGGTCACGACGGTGAAACAATTGTTCTATCTTGATGATCTTGTGCATAAAGGCGCGTGGAAAGTGGTTAACCATGTTCTTCCACGAAACATATACAGTGCCTCAACCCTTGGTGTGACCTCGGATAATGAAGAAGTCAGTGCATACCAAGAGCCGAACGCAACTGGTATTCCTGAAACCTCAACAATTCACCTTAATAATGTGAGACAGGGCAGTGTGGTACGAATTCCTCAACCGAATCTTATTGATGTTAATCAAAATGAAGATAATGAAGACTCAAGTGACAAGGAAATTCACATCTTACCTGAAATTAACTCGGAAACAGAGTCAGACTCAAGCGATGATTCTGACTATGCGCCTTAATTAGTGTATGTACGTATGTTCTTTTGAGTTTGAACGTGCAATGTAAAATGAATTATATTAAGATTATCGACTTTAAATTGTGTTCATCGATTAAATTGCTAAATAGCGATCATAAGAGAGAGAGATCGAGAGATCGGAAAAAAAATACAACCGATCGACGATATTTGAAATAATATCGTATTATTAAATATTAATAAATATATATTATTAAATATAGCCAAAAAAATTAAATGCCATTTTAATTTAATTAGGCTTTTAAATTATTTCGGTTTTTTTTTTCTAATAATTTCGTATTAAATATTAATAAATATATATTAATACACTACATATATATAACCGGCATATATATATATGAAAAATAAATAAATAAACTATATCCGACGACATTCATATGAAATCTCGTCGGATATAGTTTCGGTTCAACTATGGCCGACGATATTACTTATATCGTCGGCTATAGTTCTGGTTTATATCCTGAACTGGGTACGTTTTGGGCAGAAACGAAACTGCCCAAAACGAAGAACGTACTCCTCTCCTCTGCGATTTTCTCCATTTCCGGTGTGTTAGGAGCAAGCAATCGAAGCTCAAGCCAAAGCCCATCGATCCTCAAGCCAAAGCCCTCGTCAATTTTCTCCATTTCAGGTTTGAAATCCCAAATTTTCTAATTTCGAATTTTTTTTATTTAGGTTAGATTTGAAGTTGTTTCGTTTGTTGATCGATAATGTAGATGCATGCATGAACATTGTGATTATATATTGGATATTGTTGAATTTTATGGAATTATTGTTGATTTTTGTGGAATTAATATTAATTTATATATTGGAATTTTTGTGGATTATTGGGGATTTATATATTGGATTATCTTCATTTTTGTGGAATATTTATATATTGGAATTATTGGAATTATATATTGATTTTATGGAATTATTGGAATTTTTGGATATATATATATTGGATTTATATATTGGATTATTGATATATATATATATATAGTTAAATTATTGGATTATATATGTATTGGATGAATTATATTGGATTATATATATATTGTAATTATTGTGGATTTTATGGAATTATTGTTGATTTTTGTGGAATATTTATATATTGGAATATATATTGGATTTATATATTGGCTTATTGGAATTTTTGTGGAATATTTATATCTTGGATTATTGGAATTATATATATTGGATTTTATGGAATTATTGGAATTTTTGGATATATATATATATATATATTGGAATATTTATGTATTGGATTATTGATATATATTGGAATATGTATTCGAATTTTTGGATGAATTAGGGATTATTTTGAATTTTTATAATTTTATAGCAACGATGAATTGGTTAAATTGCGGTACTTCCCGAGGGGGGTCGAGCTCGAGGGGGAGGTCGAGAGGGAGAGGGAGATCGGGACGTGGGAATGAGGGCACCGGAAGTCGGTCCGCATCAGGATCCACCAGCGTCAGCAACACTTACAGTCTTCCGCAGACCTCTCGACACCGTAGACTGATGGGCAAGGGACAACCTCAACAGCAGCAGTTCGAGCCTCCTCGATCCTCAAGCGCGAGGAGGGTTGAAGAGGTTAGTCGCACGCCGGAAACGGATAGTGCGACTCAATCCTCGGTCCGAATGCCGGACATTCATTGCGAGGACCCTTCCCCCGTCATCCACCAGACAGCTCCTCATTCTTCCGAGGAGGCTGGTGGATCCACTCAGTCCTCGGTGAGGATGCGACTATGCCCGCCGTCTACCTTATTCTTACCTTTGGAAATCCCGACGATACCTCACGTCGATTCCGACGGGATGCCTGTTCCGGGACAGCTAGGGTTCATTACCCCGGACCAGGCATATGCGTATGTACCCTTCTCGGAACCTCTCTGGAGTGTGAGGATTCCGGGACAACGCACCGACGAATCAGGTAAATATTAATTAGTGATATCTTTTTACTTAGTAATATTTAAATTCAATTAGATGTTGATGTTTAAAAAATCGTCTACATATATATGTGATAGGCGAGATCGTGCCCGGTGACAAACAAAAGAGAACCAGAGGCCCCGTCGTCGGCAAGTTACTGGACGACGCCATTCAGGCTAGCGGTGGTGACCAAGTTATGATTCCGACCAGGGCTAGAGGGCAGGTGATCGAGGGAAAGGTCACTCAAAAGTACGCGGGGATGGCGGGCAGCCTCATACGGGATAGAGTGCCAATGTTGTGACCAGATTGGAATTCAGTGCCGCAATCCGTCAAATATCAGCTGAATAATGCGTTGTCGGTGAGTTGAATTGTATATTCATTATGTAAATTTTCTAAATAAATTTTTAATATTATTGATATATATATATATGCATTGCAGAGGTGGTTCCGCGTGGATGCAGACATTAGACCCACGTGGGCGGATGAAGTGCATGGGAGCAAGTTTGCAGACCGGCATTTGTTTCAATTTTTTCGTTTCTTTTGATTATGTTCATACAATGTTGTAAGTTACTAACGCTTGATTTTATGGGTATATATAGGTATAAGGAGTGGAAGGGCGAGCTGAAGAAGCATTGAAAAAAGTACGGCGACGATCGTTCAGGTACCCCTAGCGAGTTTTGTTATAGGGAGTACGAGTGGCGATGGCTTGTGGTTCACTTCAACAACCCGAAATTGAAGGTACGCAACCTTCCATCGATTAAATTTTTGTTTTATCGTACTTCCCTCAAATTATTTGGCTAATAAGTGTTTTTTTTATGTTGGATTAATCGAGCAGGCAGGCTCTTTCTGAAGTCAACACAAGGAACCGGGCCAAAAATACCAAAAATCATCATGCCGGTTCCAGATCATACTCGGGTTGGATCGAGGAGGCGGCCAACCACCCAGAAGAGGATCCCCTTGTCTATACGATGCAGCACGCGTATCCGCAATCCCCCGAATATGCTGTAAGTGTCCTTATAACAAAATAAAATTATTTCTTATTTATTTAGATATAATTTTTTTAATTCATATTTTATTGTTCTTTGTAAATTAGGCGAGAATTCAGGAGGCGATTCTGGAGGTGTTGACTCAAGTGGCGAGAGAGCTCTATCCCAACACCCCCGATGTGGAACTCCCGATTGATCAGATTGATCGATCTGATCCGATCGTCAGGGCCAGGATTATGTCAACTGCGATCCCTCCAGGGAAGAACACATTCTACTGCAGGGGTTCCGGAAAGTGGGGTCAAGGGCTGCTGAAGCAAACCCCTGAATTCTCTCGCGGATCGGGATCATCATCATCTTCGAGGACTAATGAGCTACAGGACCAGCTTCATAGGCAAGCAATTGAGATGGAAGCTCAACGGCGTCGGATGGAGGAGATGGAGCATGCGCGAGCCGCAGAGCAGAATCGGTTGGCCGAACAGCAGCAGCAGATGGGGACATGGATGCAGCACTGTTATGTACAGTTGCAAGCATCTGGAATCCAGATAGCTCCCCCGCCCATTTTCGGTGCGCCACAGCCACAGCCTCAGCCTCAGCCGCAGCCTCAGCCAGACCAGGACCAACCAACTTATGACGATCCGTTTGACCACATAGACTTAGGACCAGGACCCCCCTAGATTTGAACAATTGTCGGTTTAATTTTTATTTTAATTATTTACTATGCATATGTATACAGATTTGAACGATTTCGGTTTTTTATTTATTTATTTTCTACGTACTATAGTTTCAATGGTTGTTGATTTTCAATTTGAACAATATATATTGGTGATTTTTTGGGAATGCAGATTTTGGGATAAAACTCAAAACCTGCAAAAAAAATTTAATTATTTTTAACTATAACCGACGATATGTGTCCACATCGTCGGTTATAGTTTTCTCCACGGTCAACCATTTTGACCATGGAGAAAACTATAACCAACGATAACATTGTCGGTTATAGTTTGAAACTATGCCCGACGATAAACCATCGTTGCCTTTAGTCTCCCTTTTTTCCAACGATAACCCTAATTCATCGTCGGTTATAGTATCACCGACGGTGCATTACCGACGAGACTATAACCGACGATGAGTCGTCGGGTATAGGCTATACCCGACGATAAAGAGGAACAGTTCGACGACACCTCATCGTCGGGTATAGTAATTCTTCTGGTAGTGAATGATAAAAATTATTGTAGTGGTGGTAATTATATGATCAAATATATAAATACTATAATTGAAATTCTTTTATTAAATAAGTAGTCTTGATTACCGAATGGAGAACTTGATTACAACATCAATGACCAACATAGATTTACCTCAAATTATAAACCTTACCATTCTAACTAGTCATAAGTAGTAATATTTATCAAATTGTTCATTTTGTCGTAAACGAGGTGCTAAATGAGGTAGTTACCAGATATAAAATACGTATTATCAATATGACATCAATTTTTGTGATATGTGATAAAATCATGGTGGGAAAAGTAATAATCTCATTTATAATAAAAAAAAATTAAAAAATTATCATATTTATAACACATTTGTCGTCATATAAGTAAAATTGGATATCATGTTGTATATATGTCATTAGTGGAGTAGATACTACAAAATGAACAATGGTTATCACTTGTACATCGATTATTGACTTGGATTGTAGAATTGTCCATAGAAAAATAATTATTTATTCGTGATGAAAATTAAACGATGTAGTACTCTAATTACTTATGAGAGGACTCTTTTATATCATTGAGAACATATGTAATTATATTTAAAACAAAGAAACTTACAAGTCGAAAACACAATCGTGATAATATTTATAATTTAGTTTATAACATAGTAATATGTAGTCATAAATATGTAACTACTACAAAATGAGCGAGAACTTATCACTTATTAACTAATTTTTTGTAGCTTTGTAGTAAAAAATATATATAGAGAAGTAATTATCAATTGATGATAAAAGTTACACAAGTAACCCCCTAATTATCCATTAGAGGATCTCATAGCACCATTTTGAACGTATATACTTTGACTCAAAATATAGAAATTTACTAGTACGAGAACCTATTGGAGGTATTGGTTGTAACATGGTTCATATAAAATACTTATAATTAACTATTGTGAATACAACTAGTAATATAAATATTAATGATCATTTAAGAGCAACATCAATGTGCTCATTTGACTAATTTAGTGTATTTCCTTGTAGGCAAAGGAAAATTAATATATGTGTTGATCGACTTAGTGTACGTATTTCCTTATGCACACAATCAAATTAATTGTATTGAATAAAATAGTAATCGTAAATAACTAAAAAAAGAAACATCATAAGGTATAAAAAAAATATATTGTCTCAAGAGATCAAATATTCTTAACCCTTAAATTTATTAGAATTATATTACTAAATCAACAACTAAGAATATTCATAAAAATATTGTATCTATCAAGAATTTTCATGATATTGTAATATATATCATTTAGACATTTAGACTTTTAACGCATGTTTGTTTGCCCGCATTGGATTGGATTGCTAGTGTTATATAAGAAAATAATACCCCTCCTGTGTTTGGTAACCAATAGGACTATTTCAATTTTCTTATGGAGTCCCGAAAACAGTATCGCACCTCTCCTTATGTATAGATGATGAAAAGCTACTCCTTACATAAGCCTAGAGAGGTGCGAAATTTCCTCCCCTTCTCTCTATTTCTTTCATTGAGATGTATAGATGCCGGGAGCAGGAGCACCGGTACTGGGTCGAAATGACCAGTGAGCTGAGAGTTGGGCTCTCCGATGGTGACCGTAGTTTGTTTGTTTGTTTATTTTTTTGTTTTTGCTAAGAGGAGGTGGGTTGCAGTGATCGGTGACAAAATGTTAGAAGTCGATCAATCTGGAAAATTGGAGCTAGGAGATCTGTGGAGTTGTGGATAGGTAGAGATTAGGAAGCTAAACTTGGTTAATGAGTTTGGTTTCAAAACAGAGATACTGCTTTTCTTTGTTTTCAAAAATCAAAATGGGCATCCATCGACAGTTTGGAGAATGTAAAGTAACAATTGAGATTACAAAAATACAAAGGGCTCAAACAAGGTGAGTAAGCTCGACCCAGCATTTCAGTAAGCAATTTTACTCCACAATTGATAAATGTGAATCTGCCAATTTTGGTTAGTGAGAGCATGCGATGTCCGACTGTAGTGGATTGGACTATTATCTAATAATAGTCCCTTAATGTTAAAAGAGAAACAAACATAAGATTACTATTGGGGCTAAATAAGCATAGCTTATGTAATCTCTCCTAATTTTAATAATATAAGCAATCCAATCTAATCCGGATCAACAAATATGCCCTTAGAGCACTATAAGTAGGCGTGATTTATTTATTTTTTGTGAAGGGTTTTGGCTGCCCGATAGTGTCTTCTTCTTCTTCCCTATCAAAGAGTATATCTCAACTCGTACGTGCTCCAAGAATGAGATCTGATTTTCTTGGTAATGACGTGCACCGAGTCCTAGTGCCGCAAGGCCTAGAGTATGGGTTGCCTTGGTGCCGGCCTTTTCCGGCGATGGTTATGTGTTTCAGGAGTGAGAGTGGTGATACGACAATAGTGGGTTTATATTGAAAGAGGATGGCGATATAGATGGAGGGTTATGGCTTATCAAAAACTACGAGAATCCACTTGGATGTGCGCGAGATCTCGTCCATCCCGCGCGCAACTGAAGAATGAGGTTTCGACTGGACCCGATGGTGCAAGGTGGCGGCTGGCGGTTCTTGTTGGGATCTCGGTGAGCTTTCAAGTGGTGGAGGATTGCCAGTGGCATATCAGTGAAGGAAGGCTGACCGGCGCCGGAGTTTAAAGGCTTCTTAGCAAAACACGAATGTCTCCGACGGCTGGTCATTGGTTCCCATGGATCCCACACCTCACATGGGCTATTTGTGGGCCTAGGCTTTGGTACAGTTGCGCTTGCCTTGTCACCTGGGTAATTAAGCAGCTGTCCAACATTTCTTTTTGTAGGGTTTGGCTTTGCTGTCTTAAGACTTGGATTTTGGAGTTCGTTGCAAGCCTTCTATGCTCCGTCCTATGGGTCATTACGGCACATGATGTGGGATTGGCAACCGAGAAGATAGTTCGAAACATTGGAATCTTTGTGAATGACCGGCTAACACATATAACACGACTATTAACAAATCATTGTGTGATTCATGACCCAGGTTTTGAGATTTACCCGGCGAATGAAGAAATTTAGTTACTAATCGTAAAATATCTTTATCAGAGTCTAAGTAGTTCTCTATATATGATCTTCTATTGTCAATGTTCTCTATTGTCTCAATTTTACTTAAATTTTATTAATAGAAATTTGCGTTTACCTAAAAAAAAGAATCATTTAGACCATCCCCAAGTTATAGATGAAAAAAATTAAATTTGGTTGTTAGCTAAAATCTACTCCTATAGAATCTAAATAAATAAAAGCTGAACTTTTTTTTTGATTTTTTAAGCTAAAATTTCTCTAATAGAGTAGCTAAACTCAACCTATATGTGACTTTAAGTTAAAATCCTCGAACTATGTTTAGTTACAAAAAAAAACTTAAAAAGCTAAAATCTCCAACGTGCAATTATGATCCAACGTTTATTTAAAGTGACTTAATTATAGCTATTACTACTGAAGTTGGAGTTAACATATGTGATAGATGATTTATATATTGTGACTATAAATATATATATATGTGCAATTATGTTCTAGCTTTTAGTTAAAGAAAAACTATGGAGGGTGCATGTTGGAGATGTTATAGATGATTTTTGACACATTTGGTTTTTGTAAATATTATAATGTCTAAAGAATCAACAAACCAATACAGGCCGGACACATCTTATATATAGCTCGTAACTAGTACATACATTACACGATTATAACATAAGATTAAAGCACAGTTCATCATAGATCGACGTAAACAATTTAACGGTGCACGTACCTCGTATATACATCTCCTGGTTATATGTAAATATTAGCCTTCAAATTCCCCGTCAATCGGTAGTACGTAAATCAGATAAAAAGCTCTCGATCAGTTGGTATATCAAGCTCTCTGCGCATAATTAACAATGGCTGAACAAGGGTTTATATATCTAGATTTCAAAATGCCGTGGACTGGAAGTAGCTATATATAATTTAAAAACAAACACTATGTAAGAGCTCATCTCTCACGCCCGTAAATCTGGCCTTACAATTATCCAAAAGATTTCAAGAATACACAACTCAAGCAACATGCGTACAAGCAAAAACCAACCCCTATGCACATGTAGGTTTGTGCAGCTCTATACTAAATAAAGAGTCGAGTCATTTATATATTATAAGCGTGACAAATTTTGTGCAGAAGACATCTCTCTTAATTGATTTCTCTTTTAATTTCCTATACTTTGCTAGTCAACCAAGACTTTGTCAGTTTGTTTCTTTTGCTACAAGAATATATATATACATGTCACTGATGTCAGGCTTGTCAGCCCCAGGACTACGTCGGACAAGCAACAAACCACAGATGCAATACGCGCAGTGTAATAAACTAGACATGGACGCGGTCGGAGTTGTTCCCAGAAAAGGACCCGGCTGGACTGAATCCACAAAGACGAGATATGCATATGGGTGAGACTGGACGGTTCTTCGAGTAGTTCTGGGAACATTTGGTTGGTGTGGAGGTGATCGATGGACATTGGAGGGGAATAGTGTAGCTCATTGCGTACTACATGCGGCGGTGTTTGGCGTTGCTTGGTGGATGTGCAAGGTTTATTTGATATTATTATTTGTTTCTGCCAATAACAGCCTACGTGTCAAAAACAATACAAATTAGAGAGTTCTCGAGCGAACCCAAAATATTAGGTCAGGCAAAAGAAAACAACCGCAAAACAGTAAAAACAATTGGGCATAAACCAGAGAGAAGCCTACTAACCATACATCTCCATACGTACACCGTACACTGCCCTATAAAATATGCATAATGCTGAAATGTACTCCAATATTAAGCACCCTAAGGTTAATTTCTTAAATTGTCATATGTCAGTCTCCGATTGATTGAAAAAGTCAACATTCTTCAAAATTGACAAAGCTTATGATAAGTCAGTGTATCTGATTCCAACTAAAACCCTCCTCAACCGTTGAGAAATGTCAACTGCACTGCTCTCTCTCTCTCTCTCTCATGCCCCGCAACGATTTTTCCCAAACAGACTTCTCCGATTTGGGTTCACCACACGTCCCCTCTGCGCTGATGGCGAATGTCTTCTTTTATTTTCCTGTGCGTCGTCTTTGATTCAAATGTGCAGTAAAACTGAAGTTTCTGAGCTTGTGAAATGTGTTCATGGTTTTATAGTTGGTCGGCGGCGGGGATGAAATCGGTTAAGACGACCGGCAAAGAAGACTCGGTGAGACCAGTATTCTGTCTATGTAATAAACCACAATAACCTTATTGTAAGTTCAGTCTTCATAACTAAATATTGACAATTATAACCAATGTAAACGAGACACGTGTCCTCTTTTTAAAAATATCCTTGGGATGCTTAGACTTGGGTGCACAGCAGCCTGATCCATAAAATAGTTGTAGGGAAGGTACTAAGAGAGACACTCTCCGACAACGCCCATTAAAAATACATGCACATGCACTAGATATGGACTACGATGTCGTTATATCTTGAAGAAATATTATATTATATTACTCACAAAATTCACACACGCTCTGGTACGCGCGTGAGAGAAATCCTAAAATTCTTAAATTTCCTGTCTGGCTGCCCTGGCGGTGGTGTTGGCTTCTGGCATCGCCATCGCGGCATGGGTGCATCCGGATGGAGCTGTGGTTGACTCCTTGATGGCAGTGGTGGTTATCGCCAGAGTTTCATTGAGGCCAGAGAACTTGTGCCCAATCTGTCTAGTCGTAGGGATTGTATTGGAGAAGTTTGGTGGTGGAAGAAGGAGGTGCTCATTGTTGCATCCGTGAAGTCTAGGAAGAATACGACAACCGAATTGGATCCGACTCATATCTGGTCGGTGCATCATCGAGCAACATTGGGCAGATCCGACCTAAATCTGGTCATCGTCGTGTGGATGAAGGAGGCAGGCAATTGCAGATTGTGGCATGGGCTTGGGCTTGGTGCATTCTTGGACTTCGTTGGAGTTGGCCTAAAGTTTTCCCCTTTGAACCAAGTTATTTTGTTATATTTAGTTTATTTAAAATATATTTTTTCTTTAGGTTTAAGAACTGTTAAGTTAATAAAATCCTATAGTTTGTCGGTAGGGTTAGTCAAGCATCCTAGTTGGGCTGTATGTATGTGCACTTTTAATGTATTGTCTATTCTAGTGAGGGTGCTTCTAATTAAATGGATGCATCTTCCTAGTGGCAGGATGCAATCTAATGTCGACGACTAAATGGTCGTTTGGTAGCATACTAGGAAAGCTGGTAAAAAATGGGTCTTGTTGGAGAGCTTTCGCGGGGAAAGCAATAGTTTGTCATTTCCAATGTGTCGCCATATTTGTAAAGCGGATATAATAGTTTGTATGTGTGACGACCCGAACCAGAATCAGTAGAGTAAACAGCGTAATTCTTGAGTTATCCCGTAATCGCGATTTATCGATAATTGTGTAGTTTGCCGGTTTTATTTGGACTTAATTATCAGCCGAGATTTTGAGTTCAGTCTCTTCTCGAGAATTTTTTTACACGTGATTTCGAGCTCGTGGGCGGTTCCGGATGATTTTTCCGATGACCGAGAAATATAATATGATTATTTGAAGTTTCAAAATACCGACGAGTTTATCCGTTCGTATCGAGTTTATCCGAATCGTAATGGTTATCCGTTTTAGACCGTCAATCATCCCGAGACGCGAGTATAAATATCGAAAATAGTCAAAAATTGTCGAAAATCACTATTCGGGAAGTTTGACCATCGTTTGACCTTGGGTTGACCGTTGACTGCCGTTGACCGAGCTCCACTGCCGCTGTGCCGAACTGCCACCGTCGGGTTCTGATTTTCCGGCCACTTTAGACCTTGAAACTGGTATGTTTAGCTTCCTCTCTTCATTTCCTATGGATTGGAACTTGATTTCACTTGAATTGATGATGATTTGAGGTAGAACGAGCTTGGAGAAAAATGAGAATTTTGCCGGATCCGGGTTAGGTGTTCCGACGACAGTTGAGGTTGGGTCTTTGGGGGGAAAGCTTCCCCTCAAGCTCTAGATGCTTTGGGTAGGAGGAAATTCCAATTGGTTGCCATTTTGGAGCTCGCCGGAAAGTCACCGGAATCCATGGATTCCGTGACTTTCGAGGCTTATTCCGGCCACTGTGGTTGTTGGATGGTGACGGTCCTTTGAGGGAAGTTGTTGGGCTTGGGGAGATGTACAATTCTAGAAAATTTGACCGTGTTTGGACGCAGTCGCCACTGCGCCGCTGCCGCCGGCAGTGGTCCGTAGCGGTGCTCCGGCAATGTCCGATTTTTCGAGGTTTTTATGTGTTTTTGACTCGTTTTCGCGCTCCGAACGCAGTCGTAAGGTTTTCGAGATGATTTGGGTGCCGGATGTTTAGTCGAGGGTTTATACGGAGGGTTTTGAGAATTTCGTCGATTATTTTGTATCGTGATATATGTTTTCGGGAACAGTTGGTTTCCGAGGTGTGGTTCAGTGTTATGGGTTATGATTTTGATTAGATATATTTTGTGATTATTCAGGGGATCGAGATCGTGCTTCGGGCGAGGGATCTTCCGCCAGACCACGTGATTAGCGCGAGTGCGCGCTTTGCTCGTCTGTGAGTGGACAATTTCTTTTCACTGATATTCGCGAGTCTTTATATTACATTTTATGAGCATGAGCATACGTCTGTGATTATGACTTATACGAGCATGTGTTTTACGATTATGCATTTACAATATGATTTATACGTATGCATGAAATTATTTATGATTTGATTTGCACAGAGTACAGTCACAGTTTATATTGTTGTATCGATACACTTGCATCCCGCTGATCCCCGAGGATGTCTACCAGGGGGGAACTGTACCTTGTGCCGACGTATTTCCAGGTGGGAACAGATACCCTGACCTGAGGCCTTTCTGGATAGAATCACGTGTGGGTCTGGGATCCCGTGATTCAGACTGTACTAGCACGGATGTGTCCACGAGCGACCCCGTGGGATTTTTCTATGCATGCTCTGTACGCTGGAGGAGTTTAAGTTCACCTCGTGTACTATTTAATGTTCATTCATTTTTTTGACTCGCATATGTTATTATAACATATATTATTTGGCGAAAGACATTTATTTTCGTCCACTCACTCTAACGATTTTCATGTCTTTCCCCTGGGCTTTTCGGTTTCCGTGCCCAGTTTGCAGTTTGGATTCTGGTGTCTCACGTCGTGGTCGGAGGCTGGTTGTTCGAGCTACCTGTGTTTTTCAGTAGGTTTCTTGTTTCGCCTACTGTTGTATATTTTGTATATGCATACACTAGAGGTCGCTCTGATACGTTACTGATACATGTTTTATATGGATTTTTCCCGGATTTACTATATATTACAGTTATGTTTACTGTTTATTGTTATTGTTATGATATTGAGAAATCCGGATGGGATTGGTGCCCACTGTTTAGCTTTTATGGCATAGGATGAAGTGTATTTTCCGGGTGCAGGTTAATGGCAATTCCGCGTTAGTAGCGTTACTCTGCCCAAATTTTAATGGTTTTTGTTGGTTCGTGTTTTCAGAAGGGGTTTGATTCCGGTTTAGGAAACTAAATCGGGGTTGGGTCCTTTCAGCTTGGTATCAGAGCATTAGGTTGTCAAATTCTGTAGACTCTTGTAATTGTGACGCTTAGGGTATTTGAGTTTATACAGCATGACTGGAGTGATGACCCGACTGGCCAGCGGTACTCATCAATACTTCGAGTGTTGTGTATTCTCAAATATCTAAGGTCTCATGATTACGTTCCTTCTGCTTGTACCTAATACTTGTCTTGTATCAGTAAGATGCCTCCTCGACGTGGTCCCCGTGTTGATCGGGAAGCGGATCTTGATATGGATCGCCAGACGCACGACTTGCTGATGCGAGTGTTTCGTTTAGAGGAGCGTTTTGACCCTGTGGTCAAAGCTTGTACTGCTGGTGCGACTGTCTTTTCGGGTTCAACTGATCCAAAGATTTGTGAGGCATGGTTGGTTCAGGTTGAACGTGTATGTGAGCGTCTGCGATTTACCCCTGAGCAGATGACAGTGGCAGCAGTCAGATTACTTGAGTCAGATGCATACTTCTGGTGGGTTAACACCGATAGAGTTCCAGTTGATACTCTGTGGACTTTGTTCCGAGATCTGTTTATGCGGAGATACTTCAACCAGGCTACCCACCAGCGGAAGTATGAGGAGTTCACGAACTTGAGACAGAGCAGTATGTCTGTGCTTGAGTACCGGTACAGGTTTACCCGCTTATCTCGTTTTGCGCGTGACATGGTGGCTACTGAGGAAGCCAAGTGCCGCAGATTTGAGCTGGGTTTGAATTTGAACATCAAGGGGACTCTGACTACGATGCCTCGGAACAACTTCGATGAGTTTGTCAGTGCAGCACTCCGAGGTTAGGATATCGAGAAAGAGAGGCAGATGAGGTATCAGCCTAGATGGTTTGAGGAGGGTGGACCAAGTCAGGGGCCTTCCAAGAGGCAGAGTTCTGATACTTCTGGTTCGGCTTCATCCTCGGGTAGTGGGCCTTATCGACCACCAGCTAGTGCATCGAGGCAGAGGCAGAGATGGAGGAGAGATCGACCCCAGCGACCACAGTCTAGTGGGGGTTTTAGCGGCTCTAGTTATCCTCGGCGTACCGGAGGCACGTTTCCCGTACCGAGGGAGTATCCACTTTTCAACTTCTGTACCAGGCATCACTATGGTTCTTGTCAGCGAGGCCCTACCCTTTGTTGTGGCCAGGCGGGTCACTTTGCGAGGGACTGTCTTCAGCCTATTGGTGGACAGGCGGCCCAGAGTTCCGGAGGAGAGCGAGGTGCCACTTCGGGAGCTAGACCAGTACAGTTTGCGGGCCAGGGCAGACAGCAGGTGAAAGGACCCAACCCCGATTTAGCTTCCTAAATCGGAATCAAACCCCTTCGAAAACACGAACCAACAAAAACTTTTCGAAATTTGGGCAGAGTTTCGTTACTAGCGTGGAATTACCATTACCTGCACGCGTAAAATACACTACATCCTATGCCACAAAAAGCAAACCGTGGGCGCCAATCCCATCCGGATTTCTCAATATATCAACAGTAAAGTAAAGTAGTAAATATAAATGCACTTTACTGAAATCCAGTGTAAAATCGTATAACATATTCAATAGGAAGCTCAGAGCGACATCTAATACATAGTCGTATACTCATACCACAGTAGGTAGAACAATAAACCTACTGGATGAAACAAAGTAGCTCGAGCACTATGCCTCCGACCACGACGTGCGACACCAGAGCCTGAACTGCAAACTGGGCACGGAAATCGAAAAGCCCAGGTGAAAGACAATAAACACGTTAGAGTGAGTGGACGAAAATAAATGTCTTTCACCAAGTAATATATACATATAAAATCATATGCGAGTCAAATGCGTGAAAATCAAATGCTACGTGAGGAGACTCTGGCTACCACTCACGTACAGAGCATGCAACGTAAAACATATCGCGGAGACTCTCGTGGGCTTCCACGCGATAGCACAGTCTGAACCACGGGATCCCAGACCCACACGTGATTCCTAGCCAGAAAGGCCTCGGGTCAGGATATCTGTCCTTCCCGGAGCGTACTCGGGGATCAGCCGAGAAGCCAATGTGTATCGATACCACAACATATACTGAGACTGTACTCTGTGTAAACCAAATCATAAATCTTTTCTATGCACATGCTTTAAACATAATATGTACGTATGAATATATTCGTATACGTATATTCGTATATGCATAATCGTAAACACATGCTCGTAAAATCATAATCAATCCGCATGCTCAAGTTCGTAAATCATTTATAAAAGACTCGCAATCAATCCGTGAAAAGAAATGTCCACTCACAGACTAGCGTAACGCGTATCGCGTTAACCCGTGATCCGGCGGAAAGTCCCTCGCCAAAACAACGATCACGAACCCCTGAATATTCACAATGTCCCATATTCAAAATCATAATCCGACAATACAAATCAAACCACGAGAAACCACCGTTCTCGGAAACAGATAATTCAAAGTCGACGAATCGTCGAAAATCCGTATATACCACTTCAATATCTCGTTTTACGTTCGGACGCTCAACTCGAAAAACGAACCTCCCCACTGCGATCGGGGCGCGATTTCGAGTCAAATGACATGCGACTTGCCGAAAGTCAAAAAGTCAACCCGTTGACCGTTGACCGCCGTTGACCGCCGTCCACGGCGGCGCCACTGTTGACCGGAGAGTTTCACGGCGGAGCTACCCTTGTTCCACTCAAAATCGTGCACTGAGCAACTTCCATAACTGCAACAAAAGCCAATTCAATCTCTAACTACCTCAATTTCATGAAAACCCGAATTGGTACCAAATCTTCCAATCCAAAATTCTCCAAATTCAAGCAAAATTAGTGCTTCAAATTTACACAGTAGCTTCAAGAGGATGAGAGCAACAAAGCCCATCCAAAATTTCAACTCGAATCGATCAAAAACATGAAACCCGATTACCTCACTTTTCTCACCGTTTCATGCCGGAAATTCTACTCATTCCGGTGAGCCACGCCGGAAAACAAGGCCGGGGCTAGGTAGAGGGCAGCAAGACGAGTCGATGGAGACCAAGAGGAGGCTCGGAGGTGGCCGGAATAGGCTCGCCGCCGGCGAAGCCGAACCTCCACCGTACACCGTCGCACCCACTCGGTCAACCCAAGTTGATCGGGTCAAAGCTATTAATGAAGAATGTTGACCTTCCTGATTTGGCAAGTTTACTATTTATAGCCATCCCAAAGAGGAAACCCCCATAAATACATTTCGCGACAAACTTTAAACTCCCGTAATTTCCTCGTCGTAAATCCGATTCCGATAATTCTCGCGGTCACAAACTCGTCTCGACATACTCTTCCAATATTACCCAAAGTCAAACATATCGGCCAACCGAATAAAAAGTCAACCCTTCAAAGCAACACACATTAAATCGACTAAATAATCAACAAACGGCAAAATTCGCAACTAATTCCTCGTAACTCCAAATTATGCTCCGGAAGTTCCCACGAACTCGAAATTAAATTCTGAACAACTTCCGTGAAGAAGCCGAAACCAATTTCTCGTCCGGTAATTTAGTCGTTAAGTAGCCTACCATTTAAATCCGAACTTCAAATATTCATAACTAATTCCTCGGTCGTCCAAATAATGATCCGGAACCGCCCACGAATTCGAAATCACACGTAGAACGACTCTCGAGAAGAGACCCAGCTCCAATTCTCGGCCAATAATTTAGTCGTTAAGAACTCTGGCGATTCCAATATCTGTCGAAAATCCGCGACTGCGCTGTAACTCACGAATCAAGCTGATTATACTTCTGATTCTGGTCCGGGTCGTCACAAATCCAACCCCCTTAGAAAAATTTCGACCTCGAAATTTCCGAGTCTGTCGATTATAAGGTAGGAGCACTGCCTCTGCATACTGCTCAACTCACCAACGGCAATCTCAACTGAACAACTCTGATCACAAACTCCACAATAGGAGATAATTCCGTGCCGGAATCCCTATACCCTCAAATCACAAATCTGAACTGGCTCACACAATCGCTAAGTGTTCCTACATAAGGAACAGATAGGGTACACAACACGCAACAACCTGAAACATATTTCCGCCACGCGGAACACAACACACAAAGCCAACACTATAGGCGATGCCGAACCATACGGCATAACACAAACTCGCCTATGACCACATATGGATCAAAACATCAAGGCAAATCACAACTCAGTTCACACATCAACATAACTCCGACACTCATATCAGCATAGTTCAAACATCGAACTCGAGCAATAATCAATCCATTTCCGCTAATCTGACAGTCTGTGGTAACACACTCCACAATATCAGAATCAAACATCAACTCAAACTCAAACCAAACTCACTCCAGCACAATGGAGTACAACATCGTCCTCAAAACGACATCAAGCAACAACAAAATCATAGCAGTCAACAAATAGGTACTGCACGCAAACTCAAACCGCTGAAACTGCTGGTCCCGAATCCTCCGGAACTGTAATACCAAGGTCCACAACATGCCCTCCAAGGCCTGAATAATCCTCAAAGATCGCTCGCCAATCTGAGGATAAGAATCAGTAATAGCTCGTAATTTGATCTCCAATGCTCGCTGCAAAGCTCACCAACACTTAGTCGTAGCTGATCACCTCGATCGGCGAACTGGGACACAGGTACACCACGTAGATGGACAACCTCCATCAAACACAGCTATACCAGCCAACCACTGGAATCATCTCCGAAAGTACAAAGAACTATACTGAATTCGTCAAATGATCCACAAAGGCCCGACAACTGGTATCCCAACCAAAGTGTACACATACACACACAATCACAGCAGCAACCGTCACGTCGAACCGGAAATCTCAAATGGCTAACACATCTCGGCAAGTCTCTGCCTCCTAGCCATCGCCAGTCGACGAATGTGGCATCAGCACACACAAGTTGCGCTCGCACAAACTGCTATATCGTTTTTCATGTTGCGTCACGAGTAGTAACTCGAAATATCAGACATATCTTTGTACCACTGGTGCACATCGCACGCAAATCACGAGCCTCGACATCATCACACTCAAACTCAGCTAACACGGGAACTCGAGCCACACATACCCACATGTTGCGTCACGAGTAGTAACTCGAAATATCAGACATATCTTTGTACCACTGGTGCACATCGCACGCAAATCACGCATCTGAATGCATCAACAACAACATCCCAGACGGATAGTCAAAGTACAACCTCTAACCTTTCCCGAACAAGCTCAAAGGTGCAGCCATAATCGTCAGTCGACTCCATCCATCGACACTGCCTCAAGCCCAAATCTGGCCGAAAATGCAAGTGGAGGGAACTCAAATGATCAGTGTACATCCTACACTGCGCTGCACATCATAGCAGTGGTATCTCCAACTCTCTGGTGCTAACACAGGGGCAGCTACACCCAAAACATACATAGGATATGTAGCCTCATAAGGTTCCCACTGTCCGTAACCATGAGCCACCGCCCCGCTACACAGCATCCAAACACAACCAACTCTAAACCTCGATGCATCGCCATACTCACGAACTCGTCGCGGTCGTCAGGTAAAGTCAAAACCGAAGCAACGGTCAACCACCCTGCAAGAGTAAGTAACTCTCCTCGCGTGCATCAAACCACTCGAACTCGACGCCTTCTTCGTCAATCCGGGAAGTGAAGTGGCAATCCGGAAAAATCCTGCATCATGCATCGATAGTAGCCTGCTAAAACCCAAGAGACCCCCAATCTCTGGCACAATGGTAGGGCAACCCCAAATCAACACGGCTTCAAACTGGTCAGGATCCACATCACTCACTCGGATAGCATCACACAGCTTAAAATCTTCATGCTAATCAGCCAAAACTCACACTGGCTGAACTTCGCAAATAACTGATCATCTCGCGAAGTCCGCTACACCGCTTGCAACAGCTCCAGGTACTAGTCCACACTCTCGGAGTACATCAGGACATTGCCAACGAACATGACCGCAACTCGTCTAGAAACCGTCTGAACACCTGGTCCATCAAGTCCACACGATCTACGGGACATTGGTCAACCAAATAGCGACCAAAAACTCCTGATGCCCGCACTGAGATCCGTAAGCCAACAAAGCCACATCTGACTCACCGAACCACAACTGATGGTATCCGGTCCCGAAATCAATCTCAACCAAGACTGGAGCTCTCACGAGCTGAACAACCCAATCGTCAATCCGAAACGGAGGATACTCACTCTCCTCTGAAACGAATCAGGCTTCCGGTAGTCAATGCACCACTAAGTCGAACCATCCAACATCGGCAAAACAATGCAAGAGTACACCACGCAAATACACGGGGTCACATGAAATCTCCTGAAACCTCCTCCAGCAACTCCTGGAGTCGAAACTGTAGCTCCATCAGCTCCGCTGGCTCAGAACGACAAGATGCCGGTAAAATGAGTCCAGCGCCTGGTACAAGCTCAATGGTGCAGTCGGTCTCTCGAACTGGAGGAACACCTGATAACTCCTCCGAAACACACCTGGAAACTCGGGAACCACCTCAATGTCTTCAACATCGGGTACAACAACCGTAGTATCCACAACATGAGCTAAGCAAACAACACAACTCGTCTCCACCATCCGCTCGACCATCACCACGAAACAGTATCTCGGGGAAATCTGGTCGTCGAAACACAACCTCCTTCTCGAGGTACTTGAATACAGCCAATTGCGTCGTCAGTAAGTCCATGCTCACAAACACACCAAAACCACAATGTCCAACTATAACAGATCCACGGCTAATCCATATCCTTCAACAAGGATCTCGCAACCTCCGGATGGATGCAACAATCTCCAAAACCTTGGAAGTGAAAATGCAGGTGCAATAGCCATGGATATCAAGCAACAGTAACCTCGGAGAAAATTCTGTCCTCAAACAAGGTCATGGCACAAACTCCAACATGCCCAACTAGTCGCCCACGTCATATGCGACTTGCTGAAGGATCCGTCAAAAGGATACATTGATCAGACTGCAGGAACAACATAAAGATCTCCGTGTAAACTCTAAGCCGCCTAACCGCTACAACAGCTGGTTAAGGACGCTCTCTCGTAACGTGACCCTCCTGGCCACCGAAACAGCAACTAAAAGTTTACCACGAACACCAGTCACAGCGACATCTGCTGCGTGAAAGGATCACCAACGATCGCCCAAACTCATGCCACAGGAGCAAATCCACTACACTGTGATCTCCGCCATCGTCAAATGGATCAGCAGAGAATCCTCAACATAATCGAAAAGACCACAGCCAGATGAAGTCACTGATCCCGAAGTGTCAGAACTCAACCTCATCAAAATCTCGACTAAGTCCACTTTCCTCAAACTATCACATCGGAAACCGTGTACATCTTTTCTTCACAATAACCTCGATGCTGAGTGCAACACACTAAGCTCCTCACGGATAACTCGAGGCACATCAATCAGAATCTCTCTGATGCTCAGGTTCAAACTCATCTCGAACCTCGTACACTGCTTCCTCTGAAGCCACATAACTCGTACAAACCGAAATAACATAGGAACAATGCATCTCTGCCTCAGGTGGGTAAGCACTCCACATTCGATTGCTGGATAGCCTGATAACACCATCACTGTTTACACAACACTCTGAATGTAGACCATGGAGTCGCAACCGGAACTCACACAATATCCGCCCACAAAATACAACAATCTGACTCAGGCACACATCATCTGCCATAAATCTCATCTCTGAGGCAACATGTAGATGCTCATATACACATCCCCAGGCAAACTGTGCCACACAATTCACTGAACTCTGAATACTCATCTGAATCCACTGTTCTCTGGCAATTCACGCGTCGAATGATCCTCAATAGGATCCACAACCGAAACGACACGGAAAGCACGTCAGGAGGCATCCTAATGAATACAATATCGTTCACAACAAGTGGAACGTAATCATGGAACTTCAAATATTTGAAAGCATACAACACCCGGAATTTGATAATTATCCGCCGGCCGGTCGGGTCACCATTCCAGACATGCTGTACATTCTCAAATACCCTTAGTAAACACGACTACAGAAGTCTACAGAACCTGACAACCTAATGCTCTGATACCAAGCTGAAAGGACCCAACCCCGATTTAGCTTCCTAAATCGGAATCAAACCCCTTCGAAAACACGAACCAACAAAAACTTTTCGAAATTTGGGCAGAGTTTCGTTACTAGCGTGGAATTACCATTACCTACACGCGTAAAATACACTCCATCCTATGCCACAAAAAGCAAACCGTGGGCGCCAATCCCATCCGGATTTCTCAATATATCAACAGTAAAGTAAAGTAGTAAATATAAATGTACTTTACTGAAATCCAGTGTAAAATCGTATAACATATTCAATAGGAAGCTCAGAGCGACATCTAATACATAGTCGTATACTCATACCACAGTAGGTAGAACAATAAACCTACTGGATGAAACAAAGTAGCTCGAGCACTATGCCTCCGACCACGACGTGCGACACCAGAGCCTGAACTGCAAACTGGGCACGGAAATCGAAAAGCCCAGGTGAAAGACAATAAACACGTTAGAGTGAGTGGACGAAAATAAATGTCTTTCACCAAGTAATATATACATATAAAATCATATGCGAGTCAAATGCGTGAAAATCAAATGCTACGTGAGGAGACTCTGGCTACCACTCACGTACAGAGCATGCAACGTAAAACATATCGCGGAGACTCTCGTGGGCTTCCACGCGATAGCACAGTCTGAACCACGGGATCCCAGACCCACACGTGATTCCTAGCCAGAAAGGCCTCGGGTCAGGATATCTGTCCTTCCCGGAGCGTACTCGGGGATCAGCCGAGAAGCCAATGTGTATCGATACCACAACATATACTGAGACTGTACTCTGTGTAAACCAAATCATAAATCTTTTCTATGCACATGCTTTAAACATAATATGTACGTATGAATATATTCGTATACGTATATTCGTATATGCATAATCGTAAACACATGCTCGTAAAATCATAATCAATCCGCATGCTCAAGTTCGTAAATCATTTATAAAAGACTCGCAATCAATCCGTGAAAAGAAATGTCCACTCACAGACTAGCGTAACGCGTATCGCGTTAACCCGTGATCCGGCGGAAAGTCCCTCGCCAAAACAACGATCACGAACCCCTGAATATTCACAATGTCCCATATTCAAAATCATAATCCGACAATACAAATCAAACCACGAGAAACCACCGTTCTCGGAAACAGATAATTCAAAGTCGACGAATCGTCGAAAATCCGTATATACCACTTCAATACCTCGTTTTACGTTCGGACGATCAACTCGAAAAACGAACCTCCCCACTGCGATCGGGGCGCGATTTCGAGTCAAATGACATGCGACTTGCCGAAAGTCAAAAAGTCAACCCGTTGACCGTTGACCGCCGTTGACCGCCGTCCACGGCGGCGCCACTGTTGACCGGAGAGTTTCACGGCGGAGCTACCCTTGTTCCACTCAAAATCGTGCACTGAGCAACTTCCATAACTGCAACAAAAGCCAATTCAATCTCTAACTACCTCAATTTCATGAAAACCCGAATTGGTACCAAATCTTCCAATCCAAAATTCTCCAAATTCAAGCAAAATTAGTGCTTCAAATTTACACAGTGGCTTCAAGAGGATGAGAGCAACAAAGCCCATCCAAAATTTCAACTCGAATCGATCAAAAACATGAAACCCGATTACCTCACTTTTCTCACCGTTTCATGCCGGAAATTCTACTCATTCCGGTGAGCCACGCCGGAAAACAAGGCCGGGGCTAGGTAGAGGGCAGCAAGACGAGTCGATGGAGACCAAGAGGAGGCTCGGAGGTGGCCGGAATAGGCTCGCCGCCGGCGAAGCCGAACCTCCACCGTACACCGTCGCACCCACTCGGTCAACCCAAGTTGACCGGGTCAAAGCTATTAATGAAGAATGTTGACCTTCCTGATTTGGCAAGTTTACTATTTATAGCCATCCCAAAGAGGAAACCCCCATAAATACATTTCGCGACAAACTTTAAACTCCCGTAATTTCCTCGTCGTAAATCCGATTCCGATAATTCTCGCGGTCACAAACTCGTCTCGACATACTCTTCCAATATTACCCAAAGTCAAACATATCGGCCAACCGAATAAAAAGTCAACCCTTCAAAGCAACACACATTAAATCGACTAAATAATCAACAAACGGCAAAATTCGCAACTAATTCCTCGTAACTCCAAATTATGCTCCGGAAGTTCCCACGAACTTGAAATTAAATTCTGAACAACTTCCGTGAAGAAGACGAAACTAAATTCTCGTCCGGTAATTTAGTCGTTAAGTAGCCCACCATTTAAATCTGAACTTCAAATATTCATAACTAATTCCTCGGTCGTCCAAATAACGATCCGGAACCGCCCACGAATTCGAAATCACACGTAGAACGACTCTCGAGAAGAGACCCAGCTCCAATTCTCGGCCAATAATTTAATCGTTAAGAACTCTGGCGATTCCAATATCTGTCGAAAATCCGCGACTGCGCTGTAACTCACGAATCAAGCTGATTATACTTCTGATTCTGGTCCGGGTCGTCACAGCAGGGACAGAGCGGACCGGGTTGTTCTATATGTGCTCATTGTAATTTGAGGTTCAAGTGTTATGTCTTGTCGTAGGGATTGTATCAGAGAAGTTTGGTGGTGGCAAAAGGAGGTGCTTATTGTTGCATCCGTGAAGGCTGCGAAGAATGCGGCTACCGAATTAGATCCGACTCATATCTGGTCAGTGCGTCATCGAGCAACATTGGGCGGATCTGACCCAAATCTTGTCATCGTCGTGTGGATGGAGAAGGCGGGGCAATTGCAAATTGTGACATGGGCTTGGTGCACTCTTGGACTTCGTTGGAGTTGAGCTAAGGTTTTCCCCATTGGCCCAGGTTGTTTTGTTTTATTTAGTTTATTTAAAATCTATTTTTTTTAGGTTTAAGAATTGTTAAGTTAATAAAATCCTATAGTTTGTGGGTAGGATTAGTCAGGCATTCTAGTTGGGCTGTCTGCATATGCACTTTTAGTGTATTGTCTATTCTAGTGAGGGTGCTTCTGATTAAATGGATGCATCCTCCTAGTGGCAGGATGAGATGACTCAATGATCACTTGGTAGCATACTAGAAAAGCTGATAAAAAATGGGTCTTATTTTAGAGCTTTCATGGGGAAAGCAACAATTTGTCATTTTCAGTGTGTCGCCATATTTGTAAAATGGATAGAATATCTTGTATGGCATTCTATACTAATTGGTACATGTTTGATTACATAGTTATCGTAGGATGTTCTATGACTATCCGGGATATTTTATATGTTCTCATTGTAATTTTTGGTTCAAGTGTTATGTCCCCTGGCGGTGGTGTTGGCTTTCAGCCTCGCCATCGTGGCGTGGGTGCATCCAGACGGAGCTGAGGTTGGCTCTTTGATGGTAGCGGTGGTTATCGCCAGAGTTTCATTGAGGGTAGAGAACTTGTGCCCATTCAGTCTTGCTGTAGGGATTGTATCAGATAAGTTTGGTGGTGGCCGAAGGAAGCGCTCATTGTTGCATCCATGAAGTTTGCAAAGAATGCAACGACTGAATTGGATCTGACTCATATCTGGTCGGTGCATCATCGAGTAACATTGGGCGGATCCGACCTAAATCGAGTCGTCATCCTGTGGATGGAGGAGGCGGGGCAATTGCAGATTGTGGCATGGGCTTAGTGCACTCTGGGACTTCATTAGAGTTGAGCTATGGTTTCCCCCCTTGACCCAAGTTATTTTGTTTTATTTAGTTTGTTTAAAATCTTTTTTTTAAGGTTTAAGAATTGTTAAGTTAATAAAATCCTATAGTTTGTGGGTAGGGTTAGTCGGGCGTCGTAGTTGGACTGTCTGCGTGTGCACTTTTAGTGTATTGTCTATTCTAGTAAGGGTGCTTCCGATTAAATAGATGCATCCTCCTAGTGGCATGATGCAACGTAATGTCGATGACTTAATGGTCGTTTGACAACATACTAGGAAAGCTGGTAAAAAATGGGTCTTGTTGGAGAGCTTTAACGGGGAAAGCAATAGTTAGTCATTTACAGTGTGTCGCCAAATTTGTAAAGCGTATAGAATAGCTTCTATGGCATTCTCCACTAATTGGGGCATATTTGATTACATAGTTATCGTAGTATATTCTGCGACTAATCGAATTGTTCTATATGTGCTCATTTGTAATTTGGGGTTCAAGCTAGTGTTATGTCTTGTCGTACGGATTATATCGGAGAAGTTTAGTGGTTGAAAAAGGAGGCGCTCATTGTTGCATCCATGAAGGATGGGAAGAATGCGGCAACCGAATTGGGTCCGACTCATATCTGGTCGGTGCATCATCGAGCAACATTGGGCGAATCCAACCCAAATCTAGTCGTATAAAGACTGAGAAAGTTGACTCAAAAAAAAAACAAATGAAATTCGTCGTCTTGTGGATGGAAGAGGCGGGGTATATGCAGATTATGTCATGGGCTTGGTGCACTCTTGGACTTCGTTGGAGTTGAGCTAAGGTTTTCCCCATTGGCCTAGGTTGTTTTGTTTTATTTAATTTATTTAAAATCTATTTTTTTTAGGTTTAAAAATTGTTAAGTTAATAAAATCCTATAGTTTATGGGTAGGGTTAGTCAGGGTCCTGGTTGGCCTATCTGCATGTGCATTTTTAGTGTATTGTCTATTCTAGTGTGAGTGCTTCCAATTAAATGGATATATTCTCCTAATGGCAGGATGAAACGTAATACCGAAGACTCAATGGTCGTTTGACAGCATACTAAGAAAGTTGGTAAAAATGGGTCTTATTGGAGAGCTTTTGTGGGGAAAGCAACGGTTTGTCATATCCAATGTGTCACCATATTTGTAAAGCGGATAGAATAGCTTGTATGGCATTCTCCACTAATTGATGCATGTTTGATTACATAGTTATCGTAGGATGTTTTCCGACTATCTGAAATGTTTTATATGTGCTCATTAGGGCTGTTAATCGGTACAAACGATTCGGTTATTAGGCCGAACCGAAAACCGAATCGTATTTTTTAATCGGTTCGGTTCGATTTGGTTTTCTTAATTTTTTTACAAAAAACCGAATGGTTCGGTTCGGTTTTTTTTTTCCGGTTTTTTAGGTTTTTTTCGGTTTTTTTTTAAATAAAAAAAAACTTTCTAAAAAAAATACTATTTTTTTCTTTTAGTTTCGAAAATTCGAAGATCTTCATTAGCTATTTTTTTCAATAACTTTGTGAAAGTGAAACATAATTTATGTCAAATCAAATCAAACTACAACAAATATAATTAGTCACAAATCATACGTTCAAAGTTTCAAACCATAGCAAATAGCCAAATGTTTACCGAAAGTTTACATCACAAATTCAAAGTTTCAAACATCAACAAACATAAACCAAAGTCCACACTCCACACTCCATAATCCAAGTTTAAAACAATCTACGGTCCATCCAAATAAAAATACAATACAAATATCACATAAAAACACTCAATTGAATCCATTCTCAAACTATACTCAACTTGTCTACCATTAGTATTCATTTTCTTAAACCTACAAGAACCCCAATAATCATTGTTAAGTATCAAACTATGGCACATACCAAATACTACTTTCATATGGGATAAAGAGAGATATTCAACAACATACCCAACAACATCAAACTTGATTGACACTTGTAAAACGACGTCGTTTTATTCATTTCGATTCAAACGATTCGGTTCGGTTTTTTCGGTTTTTTTGGAGACGAAAACCGAAACCGAACCGAATTTTTCGGTTCGATTCGGTTTTTTTGTTTTTCGGTTCGGTATTTATTCGATTTCGGTTTTTTCGGTTACGGTTCGATTTCGGTTCGATTTTTTTTTTCAGTTTTCGATTCGGTATATATTAACAGTCCTAGTGCTCATTATAATTTGAGGTTCAAGTGTTATATACTGTTTTTTTTCAAAAAAGATAAAATAGACGACGACGACGTTCAATCTTTTCTTTTCTCTCCTCATTCAGACCAATCTAAGTGATTTAATGGTTGAGCTCAAGTTTACCATCACAATCACAATTGTCATATTATGTCATATTTGTGAGGCAATTTGTAGAAATGCAGAGTTAGAATATTTCATATTCTTTTTGTCGTAAATTTAGAAAAAATTTAGTTAAAATTGACACAGTTAAAATAATAATAATAAATAAACAAATAAAAAATTATCCATAACGGATCAAGAATTTTATGTATGCGCAAACGTAAACATAAAATATATAGATCAAAATATAAAACGGGACAAGTACATGTACGATAATATTTAGTCTAGCTAATATATCTACTTAATCATTCGATCAAAAGAGTGCATTATATATCAATCATCTCTAAAAGATGTCATGGCATTGACGAAGAACAAGTCTCAAGCCTATATATCAAAAAAAAAAAATTGAAATGAAACAAGGTATTAACTTACGTGTCCCTGTGTGGGGATTTAATTACATTGTTATTTACCAGTTTTCAGGTTATGAAACTGCTTGAATGGTGTCTTTAGCATCATTATCTACCGATGGAAAAATGGCGTATAAAAAATAGTAAACTAGAGCTAACTACGATGCATGTACGTGTGTACAGCTCTCTCTTGAAGCTCGGTTAATTTCTTTTTCGTTAGGACCTATGTCTAGGTTGTTAAGGGTTCATGTGCTAGTGTGCTACAGACGTTCAAATTAGAGCACTTGTTCGGTAATTGGTAACTAACTCGAGGAAGCTTGCTCTACAAATATTATTTCGAGCAGTACGTAATAGAAGAGAGAGCTTCCAACCGGCATAATATTCTACAGAGATTGAATCACTTTTGTGCAAGATGGTCAGGTCCAAGCAATTCCTTCTTGGCTTCATTTTCATTACCACTGTCCTTGGTTGCTGGAACGCAACACCCATCAAAGCTGACTCTGGAAATGTCAAATTAATACATATGCATGCCTTCTTCTTCTTAAGTCGATCTTATCATTCCATGCACCATTCTAATGAAAGACACATGCACCATTCTAATGAAAGACAGACTGGTTAAAATATATAGGAGAGACAGACTTTGATTATAGGAAAGACAATCCTAAGGGGCCATAATTCTGGGGAGACCTTAAGAAAGGATGGAGTGTATGTAAGACAGGAAAAATACAATCGCCAATAGAGAGATACGGGAAAAGAGTGCCACCAAAGTTGTCACGAGTCCGAAGGATCTTATAGTTGATTATAAGCCTGCCAATGCAACTATCAAGAACAACGAACATGCTATATCGGTACGATATTCAAAATCTGATTCCATTTGTTTATTTTTATAATGAAAGACTTATTATTCAAATACAAGGATGTTAAAATTTATTTTCCCAGTTTTGTTCTCTTGTTTTAGCTACAATTGACAATGATTTCTAGTGTTGTACGTATTAATCTTAATTTGACTAGATATATATATTCAGGTTATATGGGATGGAGATGCTGGTTCCATTCAAATCAGTGACATAAAATACCTCATAAAGCAATGTCACTGGCACCACCCTTCAGAGCATATCATTGATGGAAAAAAGTCTCTCTCTTAATTCCAAAATGCATGCCTCTCATATATATGTGCAATGTCTAAATAAGACTTCTTTATATAACTAGGTTTGATTTGGGATTGCACATGGTTCGCCGATGTCCAGACCAGAAATTAGCGATAATCGGATTCCTCTACCAAATTGACCAGCCCAACGGATTTATCACTAAGGTAAAACCCACAAAAATAAGTTAGGTATATATATATATATATAGTTATATACATGCCGGCCTACATGATACATATATGCATGACAAAAATGACTTTGCTCAAATCTCAGGTGACAAACGATATCACTTCTATCACTGACGTGATAAAGGGTGTGCCATTGGGAGTGGTTGATCCAATGAAGGTGAAAATGGCTCAATTCAAAAATAAGGAGCAGCCGAAGAAGGCTGGCCTAAATTCTACAGATATATGGGCTCTCTCACAACCCCACCATGTGCTGAAAGTGTTGTTCGACATCTCAGCAAAGAGGTACAATCTGTTTCAATTGAACAAGTGAAGCTACTTCGAGAAGCTATTTTTGAGTTTGCTAAGAATAACGCAAGACCTACACAACCTCTCAATGCGCGAGAAATCAAGCTCTAGGGCCACCGTCGTTAGCCACTTATTATATAAATACTAAAATATATGTACGCGATGTTCTCTTGTTGTAAATGTAATGGGGAGACAATCATGCACGTGTACTGATAATTTTGGTGCACGGTGTGGAAGGGGAATGATCTCTTCTCGAGGTTGGCAATAAGAGGGCATTGATATTTCTGGGAGATATTAATTTGCTGTAGTCCAGTTATGTGGGTGATTATTGTGGTTAAAAGTTGAGTCCGTTCGACTCATGGTATCTTTGACTGTCTATTTTATTAGGATATGCGAAGTTCTCCTATGATCCGACTTGTGGACGATAATGAATTTACAGCTTGTCATACTGTTTCTTAATTATTGAATGAAAGTTTATTTTGTTCTGAAAAAAAAAACATTTACAATTGAGAACAATTTGCTTCATAATTACTCAAATACAACTATAATTATACAAATAAAAACTTAAATTACTGGACCACATAAGCTGTAATATATAAAAACTGTAATACCCCACAGGTTGTGACTAGTATATTTATTGAATGAAAGTTTCTTAATTATTGAATGAAAGTTTATTTTGTTCTGAAAAAAAAAACATTTACAATTGAGAACAATTTACTTCATAAGTACGTAGTAACTAGCTGGATGTCAGAGTAAATTACTAATTACTCAAATACAACTATAATTATACAAATAAAAACTTAAATTACTGGACCACATAAGCTGTAATATATAAAAACTGTAATACCCCACAGGTTGTGACTAGTATATTTATCCAGTGCAGAATACGTTCTAATTAATTAACTTATGTAGCACCTAGTTAGTAAAAAAATGCTACACGAATTATACGTTAAAAATACGTGTGTATATAATTAAATCGTTTTAAATGAATAAAATTCGTAAAAATTTGGCCATAAAATTCAGAAACGGCAAATTATAAAATTCGATACGTATGTGTTTAAAACAGAAAATGATTAAAATAAAAAATGTAAAAATTCTGATATATATACATTACATATTAATATATTTAAATATATAATTGTGAAACACACTGAAACCATGAACTTTTGCTTAACTATAAAAATGCATTCTTGATATAATCATATAATCTACAACTTTGCATCGAAAGACAACGTACAAAATATCAGATACAATCTTCCACACTTACGTGTGAAGTTGTGCACTAGAGGAAGATCGATGAGTTCTAGGGAACCCTAATCAATTTATTTTTCAATTACTTTTGTCTTGAGAACATAACATGCATGTAGAGAAATAGTCATATTTCTTCCTCTCTTTTTTTAATTCACGTTTTTTTCAATGAAAAAAACGTAAAATTCGAGTTTAATTCGGCCGGATTAAAAAAAACGCGTTTTTTTAATCTTTGTATTGTGAACGGGAAACAAATGTTTTATTTAAAAATTTGTCAATTTGTGAATTATTCATAAATTTACTAACTAGGTGTAGTACTGACACTAATGCACCTTCACTACCAGAAAACCTCACTTAGCTAGGCGACGAAACCTTTAGAGTCCGTTTGACAATAAAATTATAATACATACGAAATCTGACCAATTTAAGGGATTTCAAAATCTCACGTGCGAAATCCCTTTTTTTGGCAAAAATAGAAGAGGGATTTCATAAAACTGGGACTTGGGAAGGGATTTTGGGATTGAACAAAAAACAAGATTTTGTGATTCTGTCTCAAGAGACGTCATTTGAAAATCCCAAAATCTATAGCCAGAGAGACACGACCTGAGCAAGAACACGCCTTTTGATCTCTGGCCATCGTTGATCTTGAGGTTTGTTCATGACATTGGGTTCCCCCTCCATTCTATAATATAGTGTTTTGTTGTTGCAATCTATATTTCTCAATCATTAATTTTGGGGGAATTATTCTCTACGTGTTTTGGCTTATGAGATTGGAATTTCATATCCTTGTTTCCTATGATTTGGGTTCCTAGAATTCGAATGCTTGTTTGCTATAAATTCGGTTTCTAGATTTCATATCATTGTTTACTACAAATTGGGTACCTAGATTTCAAATTGGGTTGTTTGTTTTCTATTCATTGTTTGATGTTGTGAGCTGGTCTTGATTATCTATGGTTCTGTTTTGTGGGATAATGCTTGTTTTTGAATTTCTGGTGTGAGTTTGTGCTTAAAGAACATTTGCTACAACGAAATTTACCCAATGAACAATGTTTAATTCATGACCAATGTTTGTTTAACTCTTTTTTGAAGCTTACTGATAGACTTTAATTCCTATTTGATATACATATGTTCTAATTTGGATGTGCTTTCTTTTTTCTAGGCATTACTGATGGAGAATTGTTCTAGAGCGATTGTTTGTTGCTATTAAACAATCTATATGGTTGTTGTTGATGGTACTTGCTTAACTTGGATTATGAAGTAGACCTTGAATCTCGCTTGGGAAAACACAGGTAGCCAAATTTTGGTCATACTACTCAGACAAGTAATACATTACTTTAGTTTGTTAAGTAATAGATACTGCTTAAGCTTGTTATAGGGTTTTCCCTGAAAAATTTGTAGGATTCTGTACTGTACAGAAGACCTTGATCAACGATGATTGTTTAAAATTTATGTTAAAGAGCTTACATGCACTTTTTAACTTTATACTATTGAAGTGTTCCTTGTTAAACATCAGTGTGTAACTTCTCTTTTTCTTCTGAATTGTGTTTCACAAGTTGTTACTCCAATAACACCTTTAAGCCAGCAGGTATAATCTCCCCTTGTTTGCATACTTATATCTGCAATTTTTCATCATCAACATTTGGGATTTGCATTCTCAGTGTTTTTCTAGGATATAGTGTTCATGAATCCACTTGGGTTCAAGTACTCAACCTGAATATAGGAATTAGTGTTTTTGAATTGTTCTTGTTGCATCTAGAGTTACCTGTAGGGACGTGGTATTCTTTGAGCACATCAATGGCAAGAAACGTATGTGGTATCTATATATGTCTCTTCATAGAATTTCATCTTTAATTATGTTTTTGTTAACATTTTATATACTTTAGTTGGTTCGTCTTTGATGAATCCTCTATTTGCTGTAGATCAAAGAGATTATGATTATGGTGTCATGTTTAAGATAGACAAAACAGGTGCATAATCTGGTTTTGTTTGAGACTAGTAGGACGATATTGTATTCTTTTCACTTGTCTTTGGTGTATGCTTTGTTAGAACTTAGATATCATGTTGTCCATGTTTATACTTGTGAGTTTAAGTGGGTTAGGGTTTTTGAACTCATAATGGAGTGAAATAGAGTATAGTATATATATAGTATCTTTATAAAGTTAGTTTTGATGTGAATGAGGACTGGATCTTAATTGTTAGTTTTTTTTGTTGAATCTGCTTTTCAGGGCCTTCATATAAGTACAAACCGGTGAACTTGGTGAAAGGAGAGCAATTTAGTCTAGGTGGGTTTGAGAGTTTGAGGGTGTGTTACATATGCTTACATTTAAGTAATTAGGCGACGAAAATTATTTCATCACCTAATTAATTAGCATCTTAGACGACAAAACAAAAAAGTTCCATCGTGTAAGTACTTAGACTACAATTTTTAGGTGACGAAACTTAGGCGACGAAAGTTTTGTACTTTCGTCGCCTAAATGAGTTTTTCTAGTAGTGTTTTCTGCTATTTATTAGTGCCGGCCCTATATTTATTCTTTTGTTATTTATTCAGCAAATATATTTATGTTTTATTATTTTATAGATAATTAGAGATAAATGAAGAAGAAAAAAAGAGATATAAAGGATTCCTAGTGCCATATGAAGTTAAAATGTTTGACTTGTCAAAAAAAAGAGCCCCAAATTCAGGTAAAAAATTAAAATCTGAAACCAGAAAATTTCTGTGTAGATTCGTCAAATTCAACAGAGCATTAAGAGTAGCTCAGAATGAACTAGATAATGATATTTATATGTGTGAAAATCCATGGATGTCTAGTTTGTAGAACTTCTTCCGGATCATGAATATCACTTTTCAAAAGAAAGTTATGGTCCTTTTAGTACACGAAAATAATTTTCTCGGGAATCTGTCTTTGACGAGAAATTTGTGTTTGGAGACCCAAGTCACACTGAAAGCCCAAATCTAAAGATAAAAACGAAAATACACATTCAGTACCTTATAAATTAATACTCTTTTTTAGGGTTTTGTAAGGGGAATCAGATTTTGAAGGAACACATCTCAGGATACAATAGGTAGCAGCTATCGACATTCTTTTCTCTTTTATTTTTGTTTCCATGAATTGTTATAGTGTAGCCTACTTGTCTACGAGTAGCTAAACACTTAGTTAAAGGGATATTTTGAAACCTCGTACATGAAGCTTACATGATACATACTCGTTAATCTAATTTTGCATATTGATTGAATAAATTTTTTGTAAATTGCTTAATTTATCATTGATGAATTCTTTACATGTTGCTAACGAGTGAACAATCTTAGTATGCATGTTTAGGAGTTTACTCTAGGAGAGTTGAGATAGAGGCACATCATACCCTCCTTGATCTCTCCAAGATAAGAATCAATAGAGATGAGAAATCATTGGATGTAAGAAACCCTAGGTCTAGCAAGTTATGCCAATGGCTAGCTTGTGAACCTTTGTAGATTCTCAAATACTCTTAGAACATAATGAATTTGGTTGAATAGATGTAAACTTATCACAGTACCAAGTTTACCAACTAGAGATCACACTAAGGCGGATGACCATTCCACTTCGTATGCTCAGTAAGAGATGTGTAGATACGATGTGGTGGATAGCACTCCCCTTAATTTGTTTTCTATATATGGTTCACATCTTTACTTTCCAGTATTTACTTTTCTGTAAGTAGCTCTAGTTAGCAATTGATTTCTCCAACCAAATCAACTTGAATTCCTTTGAAATTTTATATGGTAGTCCTCCACTGAGTCTAGTTTATTGTGTATAACTTTTGTGCCATTTAGAGTAGTCTACGTTAAGTTAGCGGTTGCATATTTCGTCTATAGTCAAGTTTGCCAGATTTTTGGCTCTCTCCTGTATAATTAATATTTAAGGCTTTAGTTTCACCAGTCCTCTGCGGGTAATGGCTCATACTTCTAGTATATGACATTGAAACCTTTATAAAGAATAGTAGGGACTATATCAACAAAGAGATATATCTTTGATAGGTGGTTTTCTGTCACACCCCGATTTTCGACTGCCAGCCGGACCCTGCGATCTACTCGGAGCCGTAGCCGAGATGTGAGAACGAAAAGTAAAAGTACCACCCAAAAATGATAAAACAAATCACGATTATTATTCAAAACAGTGAAAACTCTATTACATGTCACACGAATAATAATAACTCCTCTAGACTCATCGTTCTACTGAGGTAGTTTAACTACTATACATAGAAAATATTTATCTCTTTATGAGGTCAAACATTATACTTATATTTGCATACTTTTGTTATGTTAATTTCAAGTTCTTCGAGTATACCTCTCCAATAGGTTCATTTATGTTCTTCAATGATATATTTTGTTTAGGTTTAATCGTATTTATGCATTTTCAAAAGTTTATGAATTAAAGTGTGAAATTTAATTTTGAAATTTCACTAAATAAAAGCAATAATAATGGAAAAGCACAAATTTGTGGAATTTGAATTATTTTTCTTTCTGTTTGGCTCCGATTTTTCTCCAGCCAGGTTGCTATGATTGAAGATGTCGCAAACTATCTCTTTTGGATCCGCGGTTGTAGATGTGCTATGTGTGAGGCATGCCACTGTCGAGGGAAGAATGTCGTTGTGTTGTGCGCCGCATAATCTCTTCTTCTTGTCAAGCGATTGTAGCAAGAAGAGCACCAACCTCGCTCATTGAGTCCTACTTGTCTTGATGGTATGCAAGACGTAAGCTTCGTGTCTCTCTGACGAGCCACAAAGAATCAATACTTTACACCCTCGAGCAAGTATAAAGCAGAGCAATCCTAAGGATGAAGTTTTGAGAATACAGGATAGGGTGACTTCGTAGATCTTTAGAATTCTCACGCTATATTGGGTGGCTTGGACTCCTCCGATTGTCGTCGTCTAGCTCGAGTGAATCTTTGAATCCTCACGCTCTGTCGGGTGGCCTAGATCTTGAATTCGTTGTTGACGGGTTGTTAGCTTTAGTGAACCTTCGAATCCCCACGCTCTGTCGGATGGCCTAGATCTTGAGCTCGCTGTTCGTTGGTTGTTTACTCGCAACGGAGTAAGATTTACTTATGCGCAAATTGTATGTGTGTAGAGGTCCCAAAATCGTCTTTGATTCTTCTATTTATAGAGGTTGGCACTCTTATTTCTCTGGCTTGACAAGGTAACATTCTCTACTAGGAAAGAAAGTGATATTGTCTTACATTCAGATTTCCCTAACTCGCTTAGGAATCACATAGATATATCATTTCCTGATTCGCAGTTCCAATTAGGCCGCATGTGATCAGCCCGTTTTGTCCCCGAGGCCCAAAAGTATTAAAATAAATGTTACGTACGTTTATTTTAGGCCCAAACATTGCCCCCCAGACCTCGAGATTAACCCATGGGCAATCGAAGGGGTCTTTTTAAAAGTGTTTGGATGTGACGTGTTACTTCCTAGGCTACTCAACTGTTTCTCTTTAAAAATCGCGTCGTCGATTTTCAACCCTTTATACTCTTCAGTCGTCTCTACTCTTTTTACTTCCTTTCAGAAGTTCCGCAATCCAAGATTTTGAATTTTCAATCACTTCCAAGATTCCCACTTTCCTTTTTCATCCCTCTTGAAGAATGGCCCCTTATCAAAGGTTCTGCTCAGATGTTTTTGAGAAGGATGTGGAAGCCTTCCGCACTTATATGGACTAGCGTCTTCATCGAGATCAAAACCTTCCTTATGTGTGGATTGATCTAACGAGGAGAGATGAAGTTATACTAGGTCCAACTACGAATACCACGAGGGCCTCTTCTGTCCTTGATTCGGCTGTGCGTCATCCTCCGTTGGTTGCACGAGGTGAAGCCACTGCTCCTTTCTAGTGGGATTAAAAGGAACTTGAAGTCAAGTTGGGGAAATGGAACCTTTGAGCTACTCACAGTGTTTTAATTATCTCTGGGGTCAGAAGATTTTTCCCAAGGATATGGTAGAATTTGTAGTAAGGAGGACATTCCTTGTCGAGTTGTTTACTGGATTCACAGTGACTCCCCACCAAGCTCCTACTGTGAGGAATCTTTTTGCTCAGTGTGTCACTTGCGTAGACATTATTTTTCTTGATGCGATCTTATAGGTTGAGCTATAAGCTCCTAATCACTTCGCTTGTCAACTTGGGTGTAAACAAGGTCTTCCTTGTCCTTTGATAGAATCTTGCAACAACTATACGTCGTGGAGGACTTGTGTAGAGAAGCCTTCTGCAACGATTCTTCAAGACTTTGCTACTCCAACTTTCCCCTTGCTAGACCTATCAGAGTTCCGTCGGCGTTCCCTTTGTATAACCTACTATATTGTTGATGACCATGATGAGTGGAATAAGCGTCATTATGGTGATATTTGGGAGCAGTCCAAATCCGGAGTTTTTCGCACCATCTTTCCAGCCTCTTTCCTTGATTATTCCAAGAGAAGTGTGGATAGGCAGGCTATAGACCCTAAGGTCTAAAAGGAGCCGGGCCAGAAAAGGAAGCAACGAGAGATCAGTACTTCTCCTGCTTCTGTCTCAAAGCGTAACAAGCTTATGGGTGCGAGTTTTGCTGTTGCCTCTCCTGCTGCGAGAGATGCTGCAAAGGTTGCTACTGCCAAGAAGAAGAAGAAGAATACTGTTGAAGCCTGGGATCATAAGGACGGAGACTCCAATGATGAGTTTCCTCTGGTATAGCTTTTATCTTTTCAAAGATTCTTAGTTTTTCAATCTTCTGTCTTCTACTTCTAACCCTGTTCTTTTATGGTTTAGTCCCACCGCCCCCATCGTTGTGTCGTCAGGGAACATGGGTGGCTAGTGGAAGATGAGTTGAGTGGGAATTCTCCCTCTGTTGAGCTAGTTCCCGACAGTGATCCTTCGGAGAATGATTTAATCCTCTGAGTCACGCGAAACAAGGGGAAGTTTACGCAGCCAGTTGCCACTCTTGAGTCATCTTTCAATGCTATGAATGCATCTGGGGAACCCCCTCTTCCTAAACCTTCGGGTGTAGTTCCTTCCAGTGTTGTAAATGAAGAAACCCAGCGCCGGGAACTTCTTGAGCAGGTTTATGAGCAACTTTTCGATCAACTGGTATCCACTGCCGCGACCGCCACTACGGAAGAAGTAGCTACTGTCATGGTTGGTGAGAAGCCTCTGGAAGGGACTGCTGAGGCCACAGGAGATACTGTTATTCCTGATGTTGTTGTTGTACAGACTACTACTGCTACTGAGGTATTTGTTCTGACTTTGTCGCTTTCTAGAATACTGTGCTTTTCTAACCACTATTTCTAGTTATATAGTCCCAGGAAACTGCTCAAGAAACACAGGTACATGCTCTTGCTGCTGCGAACGTGGCTCATGTTACTGCAGATGGAGGTGATGAAGAACAGCCCCGTGTTTTGGACGTTCCTTCCATCATTTTGGCCCCTGAGTCTGGCCACGTAGAGTCAATCGTATTGCACTTCCTTTGAACTTTTAACTTTAGTTTACTTACTTTTAAGCAGATTTTAACCTTTGCTTATTCTTCGCAGTTTGCTGAAGAAGTGTCATCCCCTCCTTGTATCAATATTGCCTTCATAGTTGTCTATCCCAGGTATACTCTGACTTTACTCATGTATGATTCTCTTGTGTAAGTCTCTTGGTCATCTCATAACTCTCTGGGTAAAGGTTTTCTTGCAGAAAGATCCAGGTCTCATGAGTTATCTCTTACCGAGGGTTGACGGAGACTTGGGAAATTTTCAAACGTCATTCGTAGTTGCAGCGAAGCTGCTGCCCCCCAGTCTGTGATTCCAACCCTTCCAACTCCTACCAGGGGTAACGAGGGAATGGCAAAAACCTGAAGTCTAATTCGTCATATCTTTGTGATCTATGGACTTTGAATTTTAAGAACGAGACTGTTCGTCAAGAATTGGTCGTTCATATTCAAACAGCTCGCCGTGCTATGGAAGGAGTAATCATGCCGTGTTGGATTAAATGGAAGGGCTACTACTAGAACTTCCTACCCTTTTTAACACCGTAGTCTCTGCCACCCAAGAGAGAAATAAAGCTATCTCCAGTTGTGTAGATCATAACCTTAGGTGGAAGCGTGACTTGGAGAAAATTACAACAATGGGGAAGAGTTACGAAGATGAGTGGGTAGACATTCTAGCAACTCGTGCGGAGATCGTCAAGCTCCATGCTAAGCTACGTCAATAGGAGGAGGATTATTTCAGAAAGGAGCAAACTGTTATCACTCTTCTTAATACCGAAAAAACACTTTCCGAAAGTGTTCAGCAGACTCACGCTGTAGCTGCAGATGGTGAGAGAGCTTGGGCCGTTGCACAGGCCCGTTATCTCCAAGTAAAAACTAGTTTGCTAGCTCTCGGTAGCTCCGTTGTGAAGTACTAGATTTTTATTTACTAAGCCCCACTTTTGGGCTTCATACTTTATTTTGTATAAACTCTTGCTAGTTTAATTTATGTTTTACGGCCCATGGCCTTAACCACCTGCTATGTAATTCTGCCATCAATAACTTTGCGCCTCCAAAAATCACGCCGAGTGTGGAATAACTGCCCGCTCTTAATAGTTCATAACTCTGTATCTAGAAACCGTAAATTTTCAGCTTTTAAGAGATAAGTGAATCAGTGAGTGAATGTTGAACTCTCTTAACTGCTGTGTTGAATCGATGCAACGCTCCAGGTCTCTTTACTCAAAGCCTCTTAGAGTTTTCAGGCTTATAAATAGCTTGTCACTTCTCCTTTATTCCACAAGATCTATCTGTAGCAAAAGATGGTGTTTCTAATTCATAGTCTGTTCCTTTCTTATTTCAAGACAAAGCCTCCAAATCTTGTATTTTGCTAGACGTTTTTAGGTCGAAGTACCAAAGCTCAAACCTGGCTTAGGTCGTAGTACCAAAGCTTAGGTCCTTCGGTTCTTTCTAGTTCTCAAACCTTTGAGAATTAGCCGAAAATGGTTGATATGGGCACTCACTAACCCCATCCCTGAACTTGATCATCCTGGTCTGGTGCATGCTCCCACTCACTTTTGCTGCAACTCTCCTTGCTTTCTGAGTGGAGTGTCTAATATTGTGATCAGATGGATGGTTTTGTTGAGCCACAAATTTTGGGTGAGTGCAAGTATCCTAAAGTCTTCCAGAGCCGAAGGTAGATCTATCCCTTGGTTATTGATTGCCCACTGGCGCAAGCCGATGGCCTCGTTGTGGCTGGTTGGAATAAATCTAAACCACTTCCTATGATTGGTTTTTTAGCAGGAGGCTGTTCATTCGATTTGTATCGTATCAGAGCTAGAGGTCGCAAAGCCTCATATTGTACTCTTTATTTTGATCATGTAAAAACTTTTAAATTTTGCAATATTTTTGGCCACATGAAATGGCTTTGGACATAATGGTTGCCCCCCTAGTTTTACATGAAGAGCGAGCCTCTGTTGTAGGCTGCGAATGAGTGCAAAACTAAGTTGCTAATCCTTTTGTTGCCTCGTACACCGAAACTGGCTGCCGGTACTTCTTCAGAAATTGACCATTAATTGGATTACGATGAACCTCACCATCGACGTCTCGTAGCTAGAAAGCTCCCTTCCCTAAAATTTTGTCAATAATGAAGGGTTCTTCCCACTTCATAGACCATTTACCGCGTCCTTCTTGCTTTTCTCCCTAAAAGCAGTATCATTTTCCAAACCAGCTCTCCTTCTGTAAAGCTGAGTCCACGGGTACGTCGATCATAACAGCGAGCCACTTTCTATTTCTCTGCGAGCAAGTTGGTCACTGCGTTGAGGCGCTTGTCATCAAGATCTTCTAAGTCCTGCCACATTGCTTGCACATAATCTTCTCCAATAAATTCGTGTTAATCCATGACCCGCAACGATTGAACGTTGATCTCTAATGGTAAAACTGCGTCATGTCCAAATATGAGTGCATATGGAGTAGTTCCAATAGGGTTGCGCTTAGAAGTCCGGTACGCCCATAGTGTGTTGAACAATTCCTCATGCCAAAGTCTTGGATTATCTGCGAGCATGCGTTTGAGGATGTGGAAGATCAATTTGTTCCTTACTTCAGCTTAGCTGTTAGACTATGCATAGTATGGTGAAGAATGCAAAAATTTGATCCCAAAGTCCGTCATAAGCTCCTCTACTTCTCCAGACATGAACGATGTTCCTCAATTTGAAACGAAGCACTCTGGAATTCCAAATTAGCAGATCATATCCTTGTATAGGAACTGCCTAATTGCAGTGACAAAGGCCACTTTCAAAGGCCTTACTTCTACCCACTTGGTGAAGAAATCTATAGCGACGATGATAAACTTGTGTTGTATGGAAGAATGAGGATGGATCAAACTGATCATATCTAATGCTCATCCTCGCGCTGGCCATGGTTTGATGATTGGCTGCATAGGAATGTTTGGAATATGGTTGACTGGTCCATGAGCTTGACAATCCTCACACCCCTTTGCAAAAGTTATACAATCTTTTAACATCGAAGGCCAAAAGTATCTGTCTCCGTAGGAGCCATCTCATTTTGGGGGCCAAATTGGTCAGCTCCACAGACCCCAAGATGTACTTCTCGTAGCAACCGTTTGGCCTCGGTTCCAAATACACAAACCAGGTCTATTCCTTCTTCTCCACGTTTGAACAATTCATCTCCCAGGAAAATGTACTTTGTAGCAGAGTACCTAATCTTCTTATCTACTGTAGAGCTAGAATCTTCCAAATAAGTGACAATTGGCTGTCTCCAATCATTATTTATTGTTCCCAGAGCCGCAATGTACCATTCATCATTTTCCTCCTTTCTAGTCATGAAGGACGGGAGAGTACGGACTTCTACCTTCATCAGTCATTCATGCACACCATCAGCAAGCTCTGCCCCCGTAGCAATCTGAGCTAACTCTTTCGCTACAAAGTTCTCTCCTGGTGGGATGTGAGTTAGGGACACATCTGTGAACAACTCCAGCAATCCGCTAGCTCGTTTCACATATGGTTATAGGACTAGTCCTGTTTTGAATGTGGCTTGGAGCTGTCTAATTACAAGTAGCGAATCTCCCCAAACTTGTATATTTGTAGCCCTAAGGTCCTATAGAATCTCCACTCCAATGATTAGGGCCTCGTACTCAGCTGCATTATTGGAACAGTTGTACTCCAATCGAAAGGAATATGCAAATGTATCACCTCAAGGATTTACCAACGTTATCCATGCTCTGGCGAAAGCACTCATGCTTGAACCATCAAAGTAGAGTTTCCAAAGAGCCAATGAGATGTGTGACAACTCTAACTCCTTCTGCTCTTGGATTTCCTCCATAGGGTGATGCGCGAGTAAATTGGCCACTGCCTGGCCTTTTACTGCCTTCTGCAGGACATATTATGCTATGACGCACGTTGTGAAGGAAAGCATGTAATGCCTCAGCTTGCATCCTGAAAAATAAAGAGCAAGGCCCAATTTCTTCATCGGTGTGTATCTACTCTCGCAGTCCGTGAGAGTCCTGCTTAGGTAGAAAATTGCTCTTTCTACTTTCACCTCATCGTCTTGTGACAAGAAGCTTCCTATGGATAACTCTGTTGCTGAAATATATAGCTTAAGTGGCAGTCTTTTTGGAGGATTAACCAGGTACTGTTTGATTGTGTCGAATGCTTCTTGGTGAACCAGCTCGCATACAAACTCTTTTTCTCCCTGTAATTTAAATAGAGGCGCAAAAGGTTTGGTTTTTCCCGCAGCATCAGCAATAAACCTTCTCAAGAAGTTGATCTTCCTAAGTAACTGCTGAAGCTCTCATTTGGTATTTGGAGGAGAAGCCTTTATAACTGCATATTTTTTGTCATCCGGCACCTCTATCCCTCGCTGATGCACTAAGAAGCCTAGAAAATCCCCCGCATGTACCCCCAAAATGCACTTGGCAGGATTCATCTTAAACTGATGCTTTCTCATCCGTATGAATACATGCCTTAAGTCATCCACATGGCTTGATCTCATCTTTGATTTGACCATAACATCATCAATGTAGACTTCCATTGTATTACCTGCTAGGTCGTGGAAGATATAATGCATAGCTCACTGATACATTGCCCATGTGTTCTTCAATCCAAATGGCATATTGACATATTCAAATACTCCTAACACCCCTGGGCATCTAAATGCAGTTTTGTGCCTGTCATCCTCAGCGACTAGGATTTGATGATATCTCGTCGTGCCATCCATGAATGACAACATCTCATGTCTTACCACTGCAACAACGAGCAAATCAGCTATCGACATTGGGTAAGCATCCTTTGGCGTAGTTTGATGCAGGTCTCTGTAGTCCACGCATACTCTAATCTTCCCATTTTTCTTTCGCACTGGGACTATGTTGGATATCCATTCTGTGTATTTAGTCACTTGGATGACTCCAAATTTTAACATTTTCTCGATTTCTTCCTTGACCAATGTTGCTGTCTCTGGATTCAACCTTCGCATCTGTTGTTGTACTGGCTTTTTCCCCACTGCGATTGGAAGTTTATGGACGACCAGTTCTGGTGAAAGTCCTGGCATATCTTCAAACTTTTCTGTGAAACAATCTTTGTACTCGAATAACAAGTCAACGAGCCTCTTTCTTTCTTCAGGCTCTAAGAAGGTATTGATAGCCACCTCCATTGGCTCATCTAGAGTTCTGAGGTTGATTTTTCAATTGGATCTCTTACTTTAGGTGGCGTGTAATCTAAGGCTGTAGGTGCGAGCTGGATGATATCCTCCTCAATCTCTTCCTGTTGTACGTCTTCATTGATACACTCTGCCGTTGTGATAGTTGACAGACAATCTTAGGCTTGTGACTCTATCATATAGGTTTTCAATCTTGCATATGGAGAAGCACAAGCCTCTACCTCCTCATCCTTGGACGGTTGATGATTTGTGGAGGCTAGCTCGAGGAAGTAATTAAGGTCGTTTTTTGTCTTCTCTCACTTGAAATATTCCCCATCGAGCTAATTCTGAGGCCGTTACTCTAACAGGTCAGCCATTCTTATTGACGCTGCACACTTCCAATGGTCGGAGATTTCTATTATAGTAATCGGCATCCAATGCATTCGCAGAAACTAAGTAAGGTCAAGGGTCTGCGTTGATAATATGCGATTCTGATGTCTCCATGTCCCAGATAAGGAGTTGTTGATGAAGCGATGAAGGTACGCAGTAGCTCCAGTAGATCCAATCTCTACCCAGTATTGCACTGAAGGGTGAATTGCATTTAATAACGAAGAAGGTATGAACCCCTATCACAGGTCCAACTTTTACTTCTATGAATAATAATCCTAGTCTTTGCAAGACTATCCCTACGAAGTTCTTGATTGTCATGGATGTTGCTTGAATGGCTGATCTTGGGATACTTAATAGTGTCATTGCTTGAGTAGTTAAGATATTCACTGCTGCTCCGGTATCCACCATGACCTTGCTAAGCTGGATGCCCCTCATGCTTGCAGTAATGTACAATGGCCTCATATGCGATGCCATTGTAGCTAATTGTTTAGAGAACATCATGTAAGATTTTTGCATAGCAGGGTCCACAATCAATCCTCGCACCTCTACTTCTTCTATTTCTGTCAGGGTTATTCCTTGAACTGCTTTGGTTACGATGGCCACGTGCTTTACCTTGACTGGTTTGTCAAATTTGGCCTATAATATGTACACCATGCCTACGTGCATGTCTTTGGTATAGACCTCCTCTAAGTCCTCATTGTCTTCCCCATAGTTGACTAACTGCTGGTCCACCTCATTCCCTACTTCAGTCTCAATTAACAGTGGCTCTTGTTGTTGGTCCTCGTTGGGAGGGCTCCGTTGCTTTCTTATGTAGACCTCTGACTTAGGTCTTTTTGAGAAGTCTACCTTCGCCGTGACTTCTGACTCACCAGCCGTGACTTCCTTGATACTGAGTTTGGAGGAAGAGCTAGCAAGCTTCTTTTGTTCTTCAATGACCAAAGGCTTTGGTCTCCATCACAGCACTGGCTTCTTTCTTGGTTCAGCGATTGATTCTGTCTTTGATTCAATGCATTGGAATACTGATTTCTGCACTGGCCTATCTTCAACCGTCTCTTGAGCTCTCTTTGCGCTCGTTGTGCTTCTACATCAGGTTCTACCTTGTCCATCCAGGAAAACACACTTGGTCTGGTTGCTCGCATCTTCGGTCTGTTGGACCCTTTGTCGAACGTAATCATCGGGGTAGCCGCGAGCCTATTCATTCTTCTCTGGATTTATTCTAGCGACTCCACTAACTGCTCTGGTTTAATCAAACCTTGTCCAAGGCCTCCAAAGTCCTCTTCGCTGCTCCGAATTGACGCTGCAGCTTTCTTTTCCTGGTGGGGGTAACCTCCACAGTCTTTCCTCCGGACTTAACATACCATATGTCTTCTTTAATCACAGATCGGCTTGCTGGAGGGATGTAAGGTTTGTCTGACTTTGCTCGCTGCCTATCACCACCTACCTCAGTTTTCTTTTCCGCCATTCGTATTCTTTTGAATAAATTGGCCTCCTTGGCAACTGTTCGTGACTCCTTCGTGCTTGCTGGCTGATAATTTTTAGGTGGAGATTTGACTGTTGGTCATAGTCGCACTGCATCTATGAACTCTTCATAGGTCATCTTGAGGCCACACTCTGCCTTGTACCGGGTACAAAGTACTATCGAAGTCGCTTCTCTGCATACCTCTTTATGTTTCCCTTTTGGCTCTTCTGTCTTGTTACTATTAGAGACTGCTTTATTGGTGGTTCTGAGATCCAATGTTTGCTTTCTCTTGACTCATCTGCGCTAAGATACGTCTAAGGTACCAACCATGAATGCCCCTTTAGAAGCTTTTTTTTTTCTTGCAGTCCGGAATTACGATCTCCCCTTCACCTATCCACTGTTGGATCTGTTCTCGCAAAGCCTCACACTGACTGATGTTGTGTGTCCAAGCATGATGGAACTTACAATATGGCCCTCTCTGCGAAGATGAAGTTGTCGGGACAGGTACGTTTGTGATGCCTGCTTTGATCAGTTCATCCAAGATTTCCTCCATCCTATCACTGCAGAACGTACTGATGGCCTTTGGCTTTACGAGCTCTACTGCTCCTACCGAAGTATTTGTGAAAGGTTGACAATCTAGTAATGCAATCTGTGGTGATGCATCTATTGCAATCCTTGATAGTATGGTTCTACATGTTGTGAAACTTGCAGTATTTCTTTCCCTATAATTGCTCCGCAGTAGGGTATGCACCAAAGTCAGATTTAGTTAGCTTCCTATCAATCAAGTCTTCTATAATCTCATGAGCTGTGTTTGCATCGTAGGTATATGATTCGAACTCTGGCTTTGTGAAAGCACTGGTCAAAACTTGTACTTGCCCCTTTGAGGGAATTATTTTCTTAGACTTGACCGTATTCTTGGCTGTTAATTCCAGACCAGCCACCATTGTATCGTCTGAATCAGATTCATCTTACTCATTTTCTTTCTATACTACTGCAATCATCTTAGAACGTTCTCGGTATGGAGTATATGTTCCCCTGGATGCGTTGCGCCTATTGTCGGCTTCCTCGTACGCGGCATGTGTTTGAGCTACAGCATCAATGAGAGCATTTAACAATGTGAACTTCACATCCATGTACTTTGTATACAGACACTCTTCGAGTCCTCCTACTACAATGTCCACCAATTCCTCTATAGTGCACGAAGTCCTACTCTTAGTGTACTTGGTCCTGAACCTATGTAAGTATGTCACTGGAGATTCGCTTGGTATTTGCACCATTTGTCATAACTTACCAAGTTTCACAGCCGGTTCAGATCCGCCAAATTGTTCGGTGAACAATCTTTCCATTATTGCCCAATCGCAGACCGAGCCTTGTGGTAGGTTTGTATACCAGTGTAGCACTGCTCTTGATAATGAGGACGCAAAGACTCTCAATTTGAACTCGCCGAGCCTTCCGCATGGTCCACATTCTACCCTGAATCGAGCAATGTGGGTGGCTGCTGGCTCTGCTCCTTTACCACTGAAGCGAGTGAACAAGATTGGTCGATAACCCTTTGGCCACTTTCATCCGAATGGTGGTTGTGGGAATGGCTTGTTGTAGGCTACTGGGGCTCCTCCTACACCTGGAAGCCTCTGATTGATGATGCAATTAATCCATTCCTCTGACTCTCGCTCTGGGTTTGGTGAAAGAAGACGTGGAGCCGGATCTTTGACCTCTTCATCGTCATGAAACAGAGGTTCTCGCTCTTCAAGTCTGTTGTTGATCAGAGCGAAGCTAGCTGTCATAGTATTAGTGAGATTTGTGAGAGATTCTGTGAGGGTATCAAACTTTTTGTTGTTATCAATGCAGTCGACCTCCCGAGCTTCGTAGAGGTTATCCAGCATGTTCTAAACTTTAGACACCATCTTGTCGCTGGCCTCTCTATTGTTCAGCATTCGTTCAATGTTAGCGTTTCTCCGTTGCTCTTGTTAGAGCGAGTACTCCCTATAGTCCTCAAAGTCCATGGCCTTGATTTCTTCGATAGTTCTAGGTTCTGATGACTATGATGATGATGATCTACCTTTAGTCATCATTACTCCAAACCGCTATAGTACTTCCTCGTTGCTTAAACCCCTACAAGTGGCTGAATTGTGTTTTTGGAATGTAAGTGTTGCACGTTTAAGGCAACTTATGAAAGTTCTTTGATACGGATCAATGATTGTATGACACTAAACCTGGGTCCTACTGAGCATGCCAAAATGTTTGGATTCAATTTTTCTCCAGTCTGGTTGTTGTGATTGGAGATGTTGCAAACTGTTTCTTTTGGATCCGCGGTTGTAGATGTGCTGTGTGCGAGGGTGCCACTGACGATGGCAGAATGTTGTTGTATTGTGCGCCGCATAGTCTCTTTTTCTTGTCATGCGATTGGAGCGAGGAGAGAACCAACCTTGCTCATTAAGTCCTACTTGTCTTGATGGTATGCAAGACGTAAGATTCGTGTCTCTCTGCCAAGCCACAAAATATCGATACTTTACACGCTCAGGCAAGTATAAAGCAGAGCAATCCAAAGGACGAAGTGTTGAGAACACAGGATAAGGTGACTTCTTAGATCTTTAGAATCCCCACGCTCTGTCGGGTGGCCTGGACTCCTCCAATTGTCGTCGTTTAGCTCGAGTGAATCTTTGAATCCCCATGCTCTGTCGAGTGGCCTAGATCCTGAATTCGCTATTGCCAGTTGGTTAGCTTGAGTGAACCTTCGAATCCTCATCCTCTGTCGGGTGGCCTAGATCTTGATATCGTTGTTCACTGGTTGTTTACTCACAGTGGAGTAAAATTTGCTTGTACGCAAATTGTATGTATGTAGAGGTCCCAAAATCTTCTTTGATTCTTCTATTTATAGAGGTTGGCACTATGATTTCTCTAGCTTGACAAGGTAACATTCTCGACTAGGAAAGAAAAGGATATTGTCTTGCCTTCGAATTTCCTTAACTCGCTTAGGAATCGCATAGATATATCATTTCCCGATCCGCAGCTCCAATTAGGCCGCATGTGGTCGGCCCGTTTTGTCCCCGAGCCCCAAAAGTATTAAAATAAATATTACGTTTATTTTGGGCCGAAACACTTTCTTTAAGCTTGAAGGGAAAATTGGACAGAAAAATTAGTTATAGCTAGGACTGCAATTAAAGAAAATATTTGACATAATTGCATCAAATATTGAACTGAAAAATTGGACCTGGATTAAAATATATTCCTCAAAATTATTTAAATATTCCTCAAAGTATGGATGACAATAATACTCATCGGGTCGGGTATCCATCGGGTATTCGAGCCTAACGGAGGACAATTACGGGTAGAAACAGGTAACGGATACGGGTGTACCCAATACCAAATTTTTTAGAACGAGCACGGGGTGGGTATAGTATTTCAATATTCATACCCATACCCACCCAATAAGAATATTAAATATAAAAATATTACATATTTATTATAGAATTAATATTATGTATAATAATTTATTTTCTATATAAAATTTTGAGGTAAACAAACATTTATTTATCTAGTACCCTAGTTTACTTACTTGTGCTAAAATAATTTATATAAGCTAGACTTGTGTTACTTTTAAAAAATTATTGTACGAAATTAATTTATATTCTTTGTATTGATTAATTTTCTTATAATAATTTTTTTTACGGGTAACGGGTGGGTATGGATATCCTAATATCCAACGGATACGGGGATGAGTAATACTCCCTAATATAATATTATGGACATCGGGACGGGTGCGGGTGCGGGTATAAAATATAGACTCGAATATAGGTACAATATTTTAATATCCGTACCCTATTCTGTCTATTGTCATCCTTATCTGAAAATTTTTTTGAGGGAAAAGACGTCAATCTCATTCAAAATACTAATTAAGAATCACATAGGGTAGCTATATATAAAGCTACTTATAATATATAGGAGGGGCATTCCCACTCCAAGTTCATCAAAGTAAAGAATCAAGTGTGTGGAGCAACCAAATGAGCTAAACCATTATATATTTGTCTCAAAGTTTGTCTGGTATCAATGTTATATTCATTTCCATTCAAATATATATTTGTCTAAAAAGAGCATAAAACTGCTCCAGCAAAAGTCTCCGACTGTATGGTGGATTTAGATAACTACTGTAATTACCTCATTAATTCAGGTACTAAAACTTCCGAGCGTTCCTAAGAACTTGTAGCTACCAATGAAAAAATGGCATACAGAAAATAGTAAACTAGAACTACGATGCATGTGTGTATATATAGATATCTCCCACCATTAGCTAGGTTGTTAACAGTTCCTGTGCAATTGAAATTTCAAATTAGAGTACCAATTCTGTAATTGGTAACTAACTCGAGGAAGCTCTACAAACATCATTTTGGGCAGTAGTAATATATAGAAGAAAGAGCTTCCGGCAAAAGATTCGATAGAGATTGAATCTTTTGTACAATATGGTCGGGTCCAAGCAATCCCTTCTTGGCCTCATTGTTGTTGCCATTGTCCTTGTTTGCTGGAACCCAACACCCGTCAGAGCTAACTCTGGTAATGTCAATTGCCAAATACATATATATGCAGCAGCATGCCTTCTTCTTCAATCTTCTTTTTCTTAATTAAGGTCAAAATATTCCATCATTCTAATGATTTTGCGTTTGGTGAAACAGGTACAACAGACTTTGATTATCGGAAAGACAACCGCAGGGCGCCACAGTTCTGGGGAGACCTTAAGAAAGAATGGAGCACATGTAAGACGGGAAAAACGTAATCGCCTATAGAGATATCAGAGAAAGGCGCCACCAAAGTAGACACAAATTTGAAGGATCTCTTAATCGATTACAAGCCTGTCAATGCAACTATCAAGAACATGGAACATGCTATATCGGTACCATACATGCGCGCATACACAAAATTCTATTCAGTTTTATTATGTTTATAATGAAAGACTTGCTTTAATAATACATGGATGGTCAGATGGTGTATATAGGAAGTGCCTTTGCCTTTACACGTACAACTTCAATTCTTATTTTCCTTTTCTTTTTAGCTGCAAATATATAACCAATTTTGTCTTCATGACGATGCATGCAGGTCATCTGGGATGGAGATGCTGGTTCAATTCAAATCAACGGTACAAAATACCTCCTAAAACAATGCCACTGGCACCACCCCTCAGAGCATATCGTTGATGGAAAGAAGTAGTATCTCTCTCCCTCTTCAATTTCTAAAATGTATGCTTATTCTTCAGTTATATATGTGCAATATCTTAATCAGATTTATCTAGGTTTGATTTGGAATTGCACATGGTTCACCAAAGCGCGGACCAAAAATATTAGCTGTTATCGGATTCCTCTACAAACTCGGCCAGTCTAACGGATTTATCACAAAGGTACGTAAAACCCACTAAAACAATATTACACGTACAGGTATATACATATCCAGTTACGTACCCCTAATAATGATCGATAATGGTCTTGCTCAAATCTCAGGTGACAAACCATATCACTTCTATCACTGATGTGAAAGGGTGTGCCCTTGGGAGTGGTTGATCCAAGGAAGTTGAAAAGGGATCATTTTGGAACTAATAAGGAGCAAGGGAAGGGCAAGGGCGCCAAGCCAATGAAGAAGGCCGGCTCCAAATTCTACAGATACATGGGATCTCTCACAACCCCACCCTGTGCTGAAGGAGTTGTTTGGCATCTAAACAAAAAGGTTTTTACAGTCTACAACCGCTTCATCCGCCCAAAACAACTCTTAGTTCACCACATATATACTTCGTCGGATATATAGCAATTTTGGTGTTAGTATCCAAGGATGACAAGCATAATGATCGAGATAATTATAGAACTTCTCCACAGGTACAAACTGTTTCGGGGGATCAAGTAAAGCTACTTCGAGAAGCAGTCTTCGAGGTAAGTCATTACCCATTTCTGTTAATTAAGTGATTCTCTAGATAAAACTACTTCCATGCATGATATTAACTTTGATGAACACATACTAACTTCGATTCTGCTGAAAACTCGAGTGCAGTTTGCGGAGAATAACGCAAGACCAGTACAGCCTCTCAATGGCCGTGAAATCAAGCTCTATGGCGACCGTCATTAATTAGCCATTCATATAAGTACCAACTAGTCAATAAGTACTTGCAATCTAGATCATTACTTCATGTCTGGAATCTACTATTCCTCAGCTGTTGTGTCAAGTTCATATCAGGCACTCTACTTGTCTTCCTTATTTATTTTTACTCCATCCACGTACTATATATACATATATATATTCGATCTACACACTACAAGCTAGCTGCAAACCTATGAACATAATTGGCCTACAAATTTTTCAACATCAAATTAAAATTCAACTTGGACTCCTCGATCATACAGTTCTACCTTCTAAGCATCTCTTCATCAATAATGCCAGCTTCATCAGTTCATCATCACGAGTAAAGCTACTTCAATTCAACAAGCTTTTTTGGACCAATATCAAATTGTTATTAAGTTGAGTGATTTTTTTTTTGTTGTAATAAAGTTGAGTGATTTCTTTTCTTTTTTCTGAGAGAAATATTGAGTGATTTCTTTGATCGACATAATAAAAGAGGTATATAGAGCCCACGTACTATATACATATGAGTAGGGGTCATTATTTGGCCCGTGGGCCTCGTGGGCCGGTGGAGGCCAGCAAGCACGTGGGCTAAAAGCCCGGCCCGGCCCCCAAAAAAAGCCCGCAAAAGCCCGCCAACGTGGTTGGTGGGCCAAACTTGGTTTAGAGATCTAAAGTCCGGCCCGCCAAAAACCCATCAAGCCCCGTTAGGCCCGGCCCGTCAAATCCCACAATTTTTTATATATATAAGATAGTAGTACATATATCATTATACCTACACTTATATATATATAATATAGTGACTAGTACTATATAGATATATATTTTATATTTGTGTATGTCTATATTAATATATTACATATACATATATTGATCAAATATTGGAATTTCATATATAGTTATATTTGTGTATCTATTTTACTATTAAATCATATATTGTTTAGAGTTTAGGATAAATTAGGGTTTAGGTTTAGGGTAAGTTAGGGTTTAGGGGATTGAGATTTAGGGTAAGTTCAGGTTTAGGAATTATGAGGTTTTGAGTAAGTTAGGGTTTAGGTTTTAGGAATTTTGAGGTTTAGAGTAATTAAGTACGTTAGGGTTTAGGGTTTCATTATAATTTTTTTTATCGATTTACCTTACACAGTAAAACAGTAAATATAATAGATGGTTCAGATTAGATCTTGTAATTTTTCAACGGTGAGAGTTTAATTGAGAGTGTGTGAAATGACATCAATACAATTCTCTTAGATATTGCTTATTTTTCCATGGAGGAACTAGATAAATCAAATGTTTATGTCAATTTTTTTGACACTATGAGATAGATATGTAATTTACAACAATGTGTGTTAAAATTTTGATCTTAAAAAATTCCTTTAGGGATAGGTAATTTACGTTTTAGTTGTAAGGGTACTGCGGTCACATTTAGCGAAACCCATAGATGTAGGTCTAAATCAAGTCCAAAATTTATAAAATTTTAACGGCATGCTTAGAATATTATGAACAACCAATCTGACAGTCAGTTTTGTAAAATGATGATACATGATCGATTACGTTTCACAAAGGTCTTTCAACCCATATAACCAAAGAATAAATTAAGGTAAGAACATTAGTGTGCATATAGAGAATTCAAGCAATATAAGAATTAAAAATGTTTTAACAATAAAGAAGGCCATATATAATAGTTCACCTTGTAATAAAAGACACCGTACGTAAAAATTAGCCTAATCGAAGTACGTTTGGATTCCGGTTAATACAGTTAAACAAAATTTGTGAAAACACTAAAATACACTCATCTTATTTTCCTTATTTTCCTATGGGGGGAGTAGATAAATCAATTTTTTATGTCAATTTTTTTTGACAATATGAGATAGATATGTATTCCATAAGAATATGTGTCTCAAATTTGATGTCAGAAACCGCGGAAGTAAAACATAACATAATTTCATATATGAAAACAGAGTTACATATTTGGAAATTAAAACTTACAAAGTAAGAGCACTGAGCTCAATGCATGAAGGGTACAAGGTTGCTACACTAAGAGCTGACTAAGCTCAACACATGAGCAGCTCTGATAATTCTTATAACTTGTTTGAACTTGGAAAGGAACTGAGAGAGGGAAGAGAGGAGCCTTGGGGAAGGAAGAGGGTCTCTCCGAAAAGAAGCCTGCCTCAAATGAAGGAGTGATCCTTCTTATATAGAGGGCAGATAGAACTTTACTGTTTGCTGAACTTTACTGTTTGCTTTTTATTGTGGCGCCTTAAACTTCGGGGGCATCTTGCTTTTTACTGTTTTCTTTTCAGTAGTGGGGAATAATCAGAAACTTCAATTATTCGTAGGGATCTTGACTATCTTGGAACCATCTTGCTGGTGGTTGTGAGTGACTAGGAGGTGAGGACGAGGATTGTGATGAATGACTCACGTTGTCTTTAACTATATTTTGATCTGAGTCTGAGGAGGTGCTTTCTTCACTTGCTTGCTGGAGGATGGCTTCAACAAGGGCTTTTATTTCTTCAGATTTGGACGGTTTTGATGACTTTATTTTTTTCTTGGAAGAAGACTTTCCTTTACTTTTGGCAGATGATTGTTCCTTACTCTTGGAGGAAGATGATCTTGATTCGGATTTAACTCTTTGCTCTGAGGAATAAGGCGGTAGAGGCATTGCTAATGCTAACTGACTATTTGAGGGAGTCTTGATTTGACTAAGGTGAGGAGCTGAAGCTGGGAATTCTTCATGTTTGATTTGGCTGCGATGAGAGGTAATGACTGGAAATTCTTCGTTGAACTGGGATAGGACTGTCGAAATTAAATTTGTCCCACCATTTGACTAAGAATTGTCTGGAGACAATGTGATCTTTAAGCTCATAGTGCCATTTGAATATCCATGGCAATTTGTATTTGGCCATGAAGTGCAAAGTGGCCGGGAAATTCTGGTCATATTTACTGAAGTTCATAACTGTCTGAAATCTTGTAACTGCCTCTCGAACTTGCTGGGGAAGAAGGTGGTAAGGAAAACCATGAGTTGTCCACCATCTGAGAAACCACATTGGGAGGTTTATTTTGAAGTTTTTGTCGAAATTGATGAACCAAGAGTGACTGAAGTCTTCTGTTTGGTGGAGGAATATGTTTGACCATGCATTGATATAGTCATTGTAACTGTAAGATATGTCTTTGCAATTGTGAAGGTTATAGGGTTGATCACCCCAACAGGCAAGGGAATCAACTTGCAGATGATAAGGGGAGGTTTTTGGAAAATTTATTTGAGGAGGGGGATCACATTTATAAGGGTCATATTGGGTGACTAGAACTGACTGGAAGTTGGGAAGAATTTGGTTGGGAGAATTTAGAATAGGACCTAATAAAGGATTGTAATTAATTAATTGATTGGGTGTCAAAGATCTGATTGGAATGGGATGAGAAGTACCCGGGATAATCATGCTATCTGGCATTTCTGTTTTGACTGTTGGTGCCGGAGGTGATTCCGGTTCTGATTTTACTGAGCTTCTGAGATTTCTTGTGTAAGATCTGGTTGTCATGGTGGCTAGAACCCTGGAGAAATTCTCTTGTTAGGAAATCAGGGATATGGTTATCAGATCCTTTTATGAATGCAATTTCAAAATCAAATATACTCAAAATTGCTTGCCATCTGGCAAAAATCTGTTTACTGGCAATATTTTGAACATCTTTTTCCAAAACATCTTTTGCACTTTTACAGTCAACACGAATTAAGAATTTTTGATTTAGCAAATCATCTTGAAATTTGTTAATACATAAAACAATTGATAAAATTTCTTTTTTGATAGTACTATAGTTTTTTTGTGACTGGCTCCAAGAGCCCGAATGAAATCGCACTATCTGTTCAGGATGACTACTAGAAATTTGTTGTTTTAGAATGCCTCCATACCCAATTTCTGAAGCATCAGTTTCAACAATTTTAAAAGAATCAGCTAAAGGAATTCCGAGGCAAGGTAGGGTTTTGACATGACTCTTAATTTCTTTGATTATAGAAGTGTGAGTAGAGGTCCAAGGAGGGGGATTAGATTGTAAGCGATCAAAAAGAGGTTTGCATTTTTTCCTCAGATTTTGGTAAAAATCTGCTATGTAATTTAAGGAACCTAAGAATCTTTGTAATTGATTTTTATCAAGGATTATGTCAGGGAATTTATCAGCAAACTGGATGACTCTATCAATAGGGTGTATTTGGAGGTGATGAATATTGAAACCTAAGAATCTAATATTGGTTTGGAATAATTTAATTTTTGAGGCGGAAACTACCAGACCATTGTTTTTGATTATTGCGAAGAATTGGTGTAAGTGTTTCCAATGTTGTTCTATGGATTGGGAAAAAATGAGGACATCATCGATATAGACAATGCAGAAATGACTATAAGGATTGAAAATATCATTCATGATATTTTGAAATTCACTTGGAGCATTTTTTAAGCCGAATGGCATGACATTCCACTCATAATGTCCGAAGGGAGTAACAAAAGCAGTCTTGTATTTATCACTTTCATGGATTTGGATTTGCCAAAATCCAGATTTCATATCAAATTTAGAGAAGATGACTGATTGGTTTAATCTATTAATGAGGTCACGTTTATTGGGGATAGGATATCGTATCCATTCGAGGACGGTATTAAGAGGTTTGTAATTGATTACTAGTCTCGGCGTTCCTCTTTCTAATTCAGCACTTTTTTGCACATAGAAAGCGGAGCAGGACCATGGTGATTTACTTGGTCTAATAATTTTTTTGTTAAGAAGGTCCATGATTTCTTTTTTACAAAATTCCATGACTTCATGGCTCATTTGAATAGGACGGGCCTTAGTAGGGATATTCTTTTCATCAAAATTTTTGATCTAAGGGAGAGTGACTATGTGTTTTTTCCTATGCCAAAAGGCAGTGGGGATATCAGAACATAATTCAGTAATTATTTTCTTTTCAAAGGTGTTTATTTTGCTTTGTAAAAAAGTATCTTGCAACTGGCTATCTATTCTTTTGAAATTAACTTCTTCTTTGAGGAAAGCTATCTGTCTTGTTTTAGCTTGAATGGAATTGATTGTTTTAGAAATTGAACTTTCTTGAAAGGTTTTTAAGGAATGAATTTCTAGGTTATTGAGGAAGGAGAATTTGACTGGTTCATTAAAAGGGTAGGTAATAATTCTATCATATTCTGTAGTGAAAGGATAGATCAGGGTAAGGAAAGGGAGACCTAGGATGACTTTGTCTGTTAAGTCTTTGACTAGAACAAAAGAAGTTTTGTAACAGACATTGTTCTGACAAATGTGTGCTTTAGGTAATTCATATTTCATATTCATTTTAGAACCATTGGCTGATCTTAGAGATTCTTTATTTTTTTCAAAATATTTAGAAGGTACTAATCCTTCTTGTATGCAGTTTAAGTCAGCACCAGAGTCGATTAGGGCTATAGCCGTTAGTTGGAAATCCTTTATTTTGATTTGGATTGTGGCGTACCATTTTTTCAAGTGGATTTGTTTGATCGTGCTTATGATTGCATCCTGAGATTTTTCTTCGAAATTATCAGAGGTGTTAGGATTATCTAATTGACCAAATTGATTATTAATTTTCAAGATGTTTATCTCTTGTTTCATTTCCTCATGTTCATTATTTAATTGTTGGTGGGCTAGGTTGAGGGACTGAATCTGTGTTTTAATAGTTTTTATCTCGTGTTGGAGATCTTGTATTGTTATGTTTTTTCTTTTGTCTTGAAACTTCTGGAAGGTTGAAGTTAGACAGATTTTTTGTTGGGGAACGTTAACTATCTCTTCCTGGGTAATTACCTTTCTTAATTTCTTAAGATAATCAGCTTTTAAATCGGGATCATGTATTTTACTGATGAGATCAATAAGAAGTTCTTCTTGTTCTTCCTGTTTGGTAAGAACATTAATGGTTTTGGTGCAGCAATCTTTATTGCATTGAAAAGCATCATTGTAACCAAAAGTGATTCGGGGAGAGGAATTACTATCAGAATTATCTGAAGAGATTTTTGTCGAGTTACTGTCGTTTGGTTCTGAAGAGTTGTCATCTTCAGAATCAGTATTTCTTAGTTCTAAGATGTTGATAAGTTTGTCACGTTCTTCTTGACTTATTTTTAACTGGTTGATAGTGGTCTTTAGAGGACATTTATTGGCAAAATGTCCTGGTTTATTGCATTTGAAACAATTGCCTTTTGCAACATTTTTGTTAGGAGGAAAAGGTCTTTTGGGTTGGAACTTGTTTTTTGAATAGAATCTGTTTGGCTCAAAATGGTTTCTGGGGGGAAACTTATTTTTGGTAAAGGGTCTTTTGTAGTGATTGGACTCAGTGTGTTTTGATTTTCTCCTGGAGGGTGGTAAGGAAGGTAGACCGTATTGTTCACAAAAATTTCCTAATTCGTACTTGGCTAATTTTTTATCCGTTTTTGCTGCTGAATTGGTTTTAGAATCAATACACATTTTGAGGCCTTCTTTTTGGATTATAGTAATGATTTGGCCATAAGTATAAGAGTCATAATCTATTTGTCCTAGTTCATTACTCAAGACTTGTCTTATTTTGTGAGCAAAAAGGTTTGGAAGACCATTTATGAACTTTTCTTTCCATAAAGGTTGGTTACTATCGTCTCTAAGCATGACTCTGGAAATAAAAACATTTTTGTACCAGTTGAAATCACTAAGGGTAGGACACCTAAGATTACTGAGTTGATCATGAATTCTAGAGGTAATGTGACTTGGTGTTCCAATGAAGTGTTGGATTATTGTGTAAAATAAGGTGTTGACAGCGTCAGAAGCTCCTAATCCAATATTTGCATCAAAGATTGGGGATCCATCTTCATCATGCATGACTGCATGTTTGATTGATTCTTTGGATTCAATTGTAAGATGTTTTTCCCACCAGGAATGAAGCATTCATGTGAATCCTGAAGAAAGTATTTCAACAATTTCAGGCTGGGAATAGTTGTAGGCTGTTACGTAACTATTGGCTGTCATTGACATATGGTGAAGTTTATTCAGAATTTCTTGTTCTGAGAGATTGTCAATGTTCCATTCATAAGTTTTATCGGCTGAAACAGAATATTGGTTTGAGGCTGCATAATTACTTGGTTGAATATCTATAGGTAAAGGGCGTTCTTTCCATTTCTGGAAAGGTTTTCTGGTTGGATGTCCTATTCTGTTTAACCGGAGTTTTTCAAGATTTTGGTCTGCTTTGGAAATCGTACTAGAGTTATCGTCTGAAGAATCGGTAGTATGGATGACTATAATTGTGTTGGATTCAGGTTTTAATTCTCTTAACATTTGTTCTATTTTTTGGGTGGTAGAGATAGGCTTAAGGGTAGTTTTACTTAGGTCTTTAAAATAGACCAAAGGTGACTCTTGTTTCTTAGAAGGTTGGATTGTTTCTAAGACATTGTCAACTATTGTTTCTATTTTATCTAATTGGTTTCCTATAGTTATTAAGCTCTAATTTGTATAATTACTTTGTTCTGTTATTTTTTTGAATTCAGGATTATCTGTAGGGGGTAACTTGAAAGGAGAAGCTGTTATCGTAGATTGGAGATGGTCTAGAATTATTGTTTCAGCTGGGGGATGACTAGAAGAAATTAGGGTGTTTTTAGCTGTTTTCCATTTTGATTTTGAAAGGGTCTGAATACTTTTGTCATTAATTAAATCTATGAAATCAAGGAAATAAATTTCAGACTCATTTTCGAGCATAAAATTTTTCCATTGCTGGAATAATTCTATTCTCTGTTCTTTGGTGGGGAATTGATTTCTGTAAGCATTTCTTCTGGGAATATTTTCTTCGTTTTGAAGATGTTGGTCTAATTTAGGGTAATTGATTGTGAAATATTTGTTGAGAACATTTAACTGAGGATTAATGGGGTTGACAACCTCGAAATCTGTTGCCGTGGGAGAAGTTTGTTCATCATCAGAGTCTCTTTGATGATTAACATAACTAGGATAGGTGACTTGAGAAGTAGTTTTTGTACTTTTAATTTTTAATTTTTTCAATTCTTCTTCTAATTCTTTTATCCTAATGTTCTTTATTTCTTTATCTAGGTCACAATCTCTCCTTGACATAGTTTCAGCAGTACTGGAACCAGCAAAGGAATGCCTGGAAGATTGTCCTAGTTCATGAAATCTGGGATTATTTCTGAAGTTGATTCTTACTATGCCATCATTGAATTGGTGGATACAGTTTAAATCACTTTGGCTATGTTGGATATTTATGGGCTGGTTTTCATTGGTGAGTGCCCATTCCGAAGGGAGCTGGACATCTGACCATTTGATAGCGTGAGGAACACGGACATTGGCATTTTCATGACTGCTTTGGATCAAAAGAGTTTGATCTTTGGGACTTTTACTAATGGCTTGAAAGTTAATGTTCGTACCAGTGACTTTATAATGGACCCTGTAGATCAAGGCTAAAGGTTTTGATCCATCAAGGATATTGTATCCTGAGGTTTTAATATTTAAAGTTAGAGTTTTGAGGATGTGAGGGTCACTCAGACTGACTGTAAAATCTGGATAACAGTCAAAGTGTATTGGACCATTGAATAAACTTGACTCGATTATACCAAGGGTACTGTCAGTGAAGTCGGTAAACCGAGCATCACGGAGACAGAGAAGGACTGAGGCGTTTAAACCTTTTCTTGTTAAAGGTTTTACTCCTATTTGGACTAAGCCGATATGAAGGAAGTTATGGCCATCTTTTTTATGTTTTCTAATTGACTCAGGGCTGAACAATTGACAAGTTTCGTGCTGTGAACTTACAGCATAAATTTGTTCAACTGTTTTAACATGATGTTCACTCTTGAAAGAAGTGATTGACCATTTTTTCTTATAGATTTCATTACTAGGAACTCTTGGAATATTCCAATCGTTTCTATCAATGTTACTATGAGACTGAATTTCAATTTGTTCTTCATTTACTATGTTTGGGATTGCACTAAGGGAAGATCTGGATGAACTGGAGGTGACTGAGTTGGACCTGAATAATCTACTCATTTTAATAAGTGAAATGAAGGCTTAATTTAGGAAAAGGTTCTGGGTAAAAGAAACTTAGGTCTGACACCCTAAAGGCTAAGGTACTCACCTCTCCGCTCACGCCGCTCCGCTCACGCCACTCCTTGGGCCTTACTGTTTGGACGTCGGCCTTACTGTTTGGTTTGGTGAATAGACTCAGGAAATAGGAAGGACAGAAAAATGATCTAATACAAGAAACTTTAACTAAAGAAAGAATTCAATTACTTAAATAAATGAATAAAATAATTCAAATTAACTCAAGAACAACTCAAGAACATCACAAGATCCTCACCTAGGCGGTAGTCCGCCACCTGGGGATTGTGAAGTTTCAAAACAATATCCCAGAGACCTCACCTAGGCGGTAGTCCGCCACCTGGGGTCTGGAATTTTAATAAATACTAACATAATCTTTAACCCTTACGGCTCTGATACCAGAAACCGCGGAAGTAAAACATAACATAATTTCATATATGAAAACAGAGTTACATATTTGGAAATTAAAACTTACAAAGTAAGAGCACTGAGCTCAATGCATGAAGGGTACAGGGTTGCTACACTAAGAGATGACTAAGCTCAACACATGAGCAGCTCTGATAATTCTTATAACTTGTTTGAACTTGGAAAGGAACTGAGAGAGGGAAGAGAGGAGCCTTGGGGAAGGAAGAGGGTCTCTCCGAAAAGAAGCCTGCCTCAAATGAAGGAGTGATCCTTCTTATATAGAGGGCAGATAGAACTTTACTACGGTCACATTTGACGAAATACATGGATCGATGTCTAAATCAAGTCCAAAATTTATAAAATTTTAAATGCATGGTTATAATATTCTAACCAATCAATCCAACGGTCAATTTTATAAAAATAATTAAACATGTCCGATTAAGTTTCACAAAGGTATTTCATTCCATATAACAAAGGAACAAATGTAAGAACATTAATATACATATGGAGAATTCAAGCAACATGAGAATTAAATATGTTTTAATGATAAACGAGGACATGTAGAAAAGTCCATCTTATAGTGATAAACACCATATGTAAAATTTAGACTCGTCGGAGTACGTTTAAACCCCGGTGCATGGATGAAGGTTACATTTATTTTGAAATGGCTTAATTTTTTAATAATTAAAACCCGATAGGCCCGGCCCGTAAAAGCCCACAAAGGCCCGGCCCGTAAAAGCCCGCTTGAATGGGCCGGGCCCGGATCCTTATATAAAAAATAAAGCTCGGCCCGGCCCGGCCTGCAAATATTAAAATGTTGTTGAGGCCCGGCTATACATGGGCCGGGCCGGGTTTTTTGCCGACCCCTACATATGAGAACTTAAAGACAAAAAAAATGAACGTTCTTCGGTTTGCAAAGAATATCTGGAATCATTCATGCAGCTACGAATAAAAACCCTCGCAAGAGATATAATTTTTTTTTTGAGGCAACGATAAAATTGATATTGTGATAGAGTACAAAGAGTTCACCGACTGGGTAGAAAGAACCCCCTAAAGTAAACTATAGTATTACATATCTGCACAAATACTTACATAGCTAGACCAATAGGTGTAGGAGAAGGACTAAAAAAATTGGGATCCCACACCGTATCTAACTGTGTGCCCCAAACTACAATAGAGTGAGTCGCCGCTCCTCCGCCTTAGCCCTAGCCTTAGCCGCCTTATCCACGGCCAACTTCTTCGTTGGAGATTCATGTTTCGAGATGCCTTGCAGTCCATCGGTCTGAGCCATCTCTCCTTAAGAAGCTGGTCATGGCTTCCCTTCACGTGCTTGCTGCTTCTTGACACCTACAGCAGTACCAATGCCTTTTTGAAAAGGCATAAGAGTCAAATCATGAGTCTGCAATGCAAACCTTGCAGCAAGCGCCAGCTGTTGTCTACGGTCCTCCGAACCTGAGGAAAGACTGAGCTCTGATCCAGAAGCATAAGATAGCCCAAAAGTGGTCTGAATACCCTGCATGGGAGACACATTGGACATAACTCCAAATTCCACACCATGCACGTGTGGCGCATGCACCAGCATCGAATCTGAAGTAACAATTCCCGGGGTGGCTGGCTCAACCCTAGCCAAAGCTTCCGCCGCTGCCGCTTCTGCTGCTGTCTTAGCTGTCGCCGCCACACGAGTCGCTGCTGCCTCCTCTGCCCGAGCCACCAAGACCTCACAAACATCACCCTCATGGCCAAATCGGCCACCTAAGTTTCAAAAGCCACGGATCCTCATGTACTCAAAGAAGAGGATCGCCAAGACCCTTGCCGGAAACCTAAAGCGCTGCCGCACTAGAATGGAATGTCGGAGATCCATCGCAACCTTCAACCACATCTCCTTGATCTGCCTTAAATTTGGCCAGATTTGGCTCCTTCAACTCACCAAGATGTCGGCCAATGTGCCAGGCCCATGCCTCATTCATCCGGGACATTTCCAACCTTGACCCACATTGGCACCACACCCGCCACCACTGCCATGCAATCGGAGAAACCATCAAACTTCTCTACTACCATTGTATGGTTTTCAAAATACCAAGGCCCACCTTGGACAGCCCGACGCATCGTCGCCACACCCCGGAAGGTACAGAAAAACCTATCCAGGGCTTTCTCATATAGGAGACCTTGGAAGGTCGCCTCGGCATCCCCCAAAGTCTGGCAAAGGTGGCTCGCATGCCACTCTCACTCCGCACAAGCAGCGGATCCATGCCGAACAGCCTCAAAATGCCATAAAAGCACTCCGGGGTCGCAATATCATCGTCGGAGTCGGTAAGCACAATCTCCTTCAATCTTGCGGCATCCTAATCGATAAATTCCATGGCCAAGCTATATTGCTCGCAACATCAGTGGCCTAATCGGCCATGATGCAATTGGCTTGAAGAAAACAAAAGGAAAGGAAGAGGGAGAGATCGAATGAGAATATTGGAGAGGGGAGAGGGGACTAGGGTTGTAGTGGTTGGAGATCGGCTCGAGAGGGAGAGAACGAGGAAGGCTGTTTGAGCAATCTAAGGTTAATCTAAGGTTTGGAACACGGGGGACAGCGCTTTATTGAGCCTTAGGAAAAACGCTCACGCGAGCGACTTCATTGTTCTCTATTGAACGCTCGCAAGAGATATACGTAGTTCAATTGTTTTGAAAAACCTTAACATCGACTTTCTGTCAGAGTGGAGGCAAAGGAGGTACAGTAGTAATTATTGTTCAAATAAATTTTAATTCCTGTTTATTGTTAATTATTGAGATAATTCGGACTTCCCGTGCTGGCGAAGAAAGAGAATTCATTATAGGAATAGCATGATAACAGTAGTAGGCAGATCGAAAACCTTTCAGAAAAATGTAACCTTGCCAATGCAATATCACACAGTATCACCTACAGAATGAAATGTGCTATATAAGACTGTATAAGAGAACATTTTCATGTAAATGAGGTCACATGAGGAGAATGTCAGGTTTCTCTCCTTCACCTTGGAACACAAATTTATTTCTCATGTCACAGCGATCTATTGAAACACATATTTCACTGATGGTAAAGCCTAATACATTTTATTCTCATACTTATAAGAACCACTTGTCCCTTTTCACTGGGTATCTAAGAGATTCGCTCAAATATGAGCAAATAGTTAACCAGTGAACCTACAACGAAACTAGTAGGAGATGAATAAGGGACAAGCACTGAACTGATTTTCTGACACTACTCGGAACTAAAAGCTGCCATATTTCGGAACCGAACAGAACCAATTTAGGAACTAATACAACAAGTCCTGACTCCCCCGACATACAAGTTAGTCATCTCACCATCTCAGAAACCCTTGACGAGCACGATGCTGGCCCTCCTTGTGTTTGCCTCGTGTTGTAGGAGTTGCACTTGAGGCATTTGTGTGCCACAATGTGATAATTTACCTCCGACGATTCTCCACAATCATTGCAGAGGATCCAAACCTACACATTTACAATTACAGTGAGTGAAATCTGTATTCAATTGAGTTTAATCAGCCTAGTGGCCAAAGTCACAGAGAGTAATCACATGATACACTTACCATCTTATTTTGATACATCGGAGGCATTGGAGTTGCAGCTATCTGAAATTTGAAACCAAACAGATTAGTATAGCTACAACAAAAAGGGAAACCTTGTAGGCTAATAATTGCAATCAATTATCAGGTCACTCACCTCCTGGTCAAGTTTTTCCCAGACACGTGACATATCGCAGAATGATTTTGAGCAAACAGGGCAAGAATACCTGCCAGAGAAGCAAACAATTAAATGAACCAAAACAAAAGCTTGTCTTTATTTTACAGAAAACTCAATTCAGGAATTAATGTCATCCATATACGAGTGTAAAAAAAAGGGCTTACTGGAAATGCTGCTCCATCTCTCTCACACATTCCAAATGTATAGTGTGCCCACATGGTAAGACAATAATGTCTGCCATCGTATCGAAAAGAAACTGCACAAATAACTTATGTGAGTTGTCACTAGTAATGTCCCACATGGAAATAAATCTCCTAACATCTTTCAAAATTTACCTCAAAGCACACGGGGCAATTGTGATGCATTGCTTTCTCCACACAATGGTGTGAATCCTTCAACACCGTCGAGTAACAACATCCTAAAGCACATATAAAGATGTTCCTTTAGACTACTGAGAGCACGACATAAAACAAACCACTAGAAATTAAAGTACAGAATTAACATCCTACCACATTTGTCGCAGTGGAAAAAGTTCCCCGCGCCTCCAGTTCTGTAACAACAAATGTAACACACTTAGACACATGCAAATGCGTTGCCAAAAGTATGGCAACATAACAACAATGAAACGTAATCTTTACTCTGAAATAATAATAAACATAGGAACAAAGAAGAAACAATCAAAAAGCAAATGACAAATATCAATGATAGGGAATGACAAGAAATGCTGCAAAGAGTCTAACCTGCAGATACCACATTGGTCACAATGATACTGCTTTTTTGAAATCTAGCAAAACAAATATAATTTTCAGTGATGCAAGTGTATTGAAGACAAGGATTTATGTCCACAAGAATTTGAACTTAAAAAACTATGATTTTTCATCAAATAACAATTCAGAGACTTACGTCGTCATCAAAAAACTTGCATGTAGAGCAAAAGTAGTTTCCCATGCACACCCCACAATGGCTACAGTGCTGTTGAACCTGAAGGAAAGCAAGACATCAGAAGTCATTAACCTCAATAATAAAAGTACCATCAATTTTACGAGATTATAAATAAAAAAAATTATAAAAAAAAATTGGCTTACATCTTGTTCTGTGTTGCACAATGAACAGATGACCTGATTGACACAAACAAACGAATATCAAACTGAATCAGTGTGCCTTTATCATATTAACATTTAGCTTAAACTGAAAACAAAAAAGGAATGAGAGAAAAGGACTGATTCGAAGTTGGCATAATATCTTCCGAGTCTTCAAAGGAGAAAAGGAAAAAAAAAAGAAAACATGTTGAACCTTATCCACAAAATTCAGATCTTTTTCATTCAAAATTTCACACCCTTAAACGCTACATTATCAACACTTAAAAGCAAAAGTCAACATCCAATCATCCATTAGCAATTTCATACCCATCAGCACCCACTTTAAAATGGTCATACAAATGAACCTGTTTATTCCAATCTTTATTACTGTCATTTTCTTGTTTACTTTTCTTTCTTTTTTCTTTTTTTCCGACATAAATGAACATATACAGCTGCATCTTGATCTTATAGCTTTAAGCTTACAGGTGAATTATCAATACGAAAAATACTTATAAATAAATTGAACTTCCAGAAAAATTAAAAAAATTAAAAATATGAGCAGATTATAAGCAAAGCAACTAACCCTTTTCAGATCATGGCGAGGAACATCATGGCGATCAATTGGATCAACATCCAGTGAATTCTACTCCAGACAACGAAACACAAAACAAATAAATACCCCAAATTTTAAAAATGCTGAGTCATAAACTATCTTGCATTAATTTATTAATATGTTAAAGTTCTTAGAACAAACCTTAGATTCATTATGGCAATGCCTGCAATCAAAAACCTCATCACAACAAGGTGCTATGATCTTGCATCTCCGCCTGTAATGCTTACACCTGCAAATCCAATTCACCAAACACAACATTAAAAAACAACATGAGTTCATAAAATTAAAAAATTAAAAATTAAAATTGGAGCAAATTAAAGAAGAAAGAGACACCATACCCCAATTCTCCAGATCCCTTGTCCTCTACAGAGTGGCCATCCCGTTGGGGCTCAAATCCGCTCTCCATTTCCAGATCGAAAGAGGCTGGTTTGGTTTACTAGAGCGAGATCGAGGAGAGAGAAATAGAGAGGGGCTCTGAAGCTGATATGAATTTGTTTGATTGTTTTGCTTTTGGTTTTGGTTTTTATACGAAGCTTGATGATGATGAGGCTTTTGGTTTTGGTTTTTATACGAAGCTTGATGATGATGAGGCGACACGCTAGCTGAGCGAAGCGAGATGAGATGAGATGAGATGAGATATTAATGAGTGTAATAATTGCACTCCCTCTCTCTCTCTCCCCCTCTATTTAAATACTCCACCTCACTATGATTAGACTAACTCAGAACGGCGTCGTCTCGCCTTTTTAAGGGGTTAGCGGGAAGGAGGGGTAATATTGGGATTTTATTAGGGGGAGGAGAGGATAAGGGTCGTTGGGGTTGGGCTTTTAGCTGACTAGATTCGGGGCCCGGAGTCAACATGGAGGTCGTCGTTTTGCACACAGAATCGGCGACAACTCTCTCCGCTTTTGAGGTGTCATAGTCGTGACGTGGCGGCTAACTTCGAGACATTCGAGGGTTATCCATCCATCCATCCATATGTACAGTCAGCTCAAAGCACTTTAAATAAAGATGCAAATGGACCTTGCGGAACAAGGGCCTGAATCATTAGTTCGGGAAATCCTAATGCTCTACGTCTTCATATGTTCTTCCAAATGGGCTACTTTTTCATAGAATAGTATACTAGATTGGATTGACTAGATTAGGCCATATCCAACAAATAGGCGATACTCCAAATAGAAAAATGCTAGGATTAGAAAGAGCGTGTATAAAAAATTAATACCAAATGACGTGACAAGTCACGTCATCATATTCTAGACCAACTATTATCTATATACAATTCTTTCATATTTTCATTGTTTAAATAAAAATCAATTAATTGAACTAAAAAATTGTGATTCCTATCCGATCTGCAGATGAACGTTTCAACTTAAGATATGCTTTTCTCTGTTTTGTTGACGCGGAGTAAATCTGTATCAGTTTTTGTTTAATCTTGTTTCATGTTGACGAAACACATATTTGTTCATAGGGGCTTGATCGATCTCGCCAACAACAATACCATGGTCGACGACAACGTTGTAGTCGCGAAGTCGGCGAGGGTAACCGCAAGGTCAAGCGGATCTCGTCCCATTGACCTGCCACTATGATGGTAAAGTACGGAAAACATTTGGTTCAAACTTCAAAGTCAACTGTTAGAAGTTACTTAGATTATTTTCAATTATATAATTTTTGATTTATAATTTATAAAATTGAGACGCAATTTACCTCTCAAGATTTATGTATACGAAATTTGATCAAAACGGAGATAAGTTGCTGATTAATTTTGCAAAAGAAATTGACGATTATTAATGTAATATTAAAATTCATATTAACTGTCCATTTATAAAAAAGTAAATTACACATAAGGTCATATAGGTAAGATCTATACTACATAAGGTCACTCCACATTTTTATCCCAAATAAAGTCACCTTTCATAAAATCGAAAACAAAAAAAAGCTAAAAGTTTGACTTGTTTACAAATATGTCATTAATATATAAACATCATAATCTCTCTTTCTCCCAAATTCAATCACAAAATCTCTCTCTCTCTCTCTCTCTCTCTCTCTCTCTCTCTCTCTCTCTCTCTCTCTCTCTCTCTCTCTCTCTCTCTCTCTCCCAAAACCCTAGCAGAGCCTCCTCCTTTTCTTTTCCAATAAAACTCTACGGCAGCGACTTCACTTCATCTTTCTCAGCAGCGAACCCTAAGCTTACCGTCTCCTCCTCCTCTTCTTCCTCTTCCTCAAGCAGTGTCTTCTTCGACGACGCTTTGAAACCCCGACGACGACTTCACATCTTAGCTTTCGCCCTTAAGCGTCACCCTAAGTGCCTCAAGTATTCCACTCCTCGCTTCAACAAGGTACCTCTCTCTCTCTCTCTCTCTCTCTCTCTCTCTCTCAACGTTGGAGCATAGTCTGTGATAGTGTTTGCTTTGGTTTGGTTTGGTTTTTACGCAAGAGTTGTTGTGTTTTGGTTGTTACTTACGTAGTAGTGTCTACAATAGTCTGTGGTAGTGCTTATGTTAGTCTATAGTAGTATGTACAAATTGATATTCTTTAGTTTTTATGCAGTAGTGTCTACAATAGTTTTGGGTAGTGTTTATGTTAGTCTGTAATAGTGTGTACAAATTGGTTTGTTTTGCTTTTATGCAGTATTGTCTACAATAGTTTGTACGTGGTAGTATTTATGTTAGTCTGTAGTAGTGTGCACAAATTGGTGTGCTTTGATTTTTATGCAGTAGTGTCTACAATAATCTTTGATAGTGTTTATGTTACTCTGTGGGGTGCTCTGTAGTAGTTTGTAGTGTTGTTTGTGAGTAGTATGTAGTGTGTTCTGTAGTAGTATGTAGTGTTGTCTGTGAGTAGTATGTAGTGTACTCTGTAGTAGTATGTAGTGTGTTTTGTAGTAGTATGTAGTGTGCTATGTAGTAGTATGTAGAATTGATTTAAGTAGTATATATAATTTATGTGAGTATGTAGTATGTAGTGTTTTGATAGTCTATTTTATTATTTTGCATAAATGGCACAACTGGAGGACCCTAAGAAACTCAAAGTCCAAATAAGATCGACATTAAGAGGCTTTTGCAAAGTCATGAGTGAACTTCATAAAAAACTACCTCCAAAAACAGTGAGAATGTTGCAGAAAATACTATTTGGCAGTTTCATGGAAAACACTACAACAGTTTGTTAAAAGTATTATTGTAGTTTTCAGAAAGTACTACTCTAGTTGTTGGACAGTACTACTCTACTAGGACTTGATGCATTCTAACTAAAACTCTGTTGTAAGTACTACTGTAGTTTTCAAAAAGTACTACACTAGTTGTTGTATAGTACTACAGTTAATATTTTTACACACTATCCATAAACTAAAAAACGAACTTTGTTCCCGTTCTTTCCAGTGGCACAGAGCATGTATCCCTTGTACTTTCCCTTGAGATGAGCAGCATTAACAAACAAAAACACACACACAAGAACACAGAAAGCTAATGTGGAGAGAATCGAGCTAATGGAGCTCTCTCTCTCTCTCTAGCACGGCTCACACCCCCTCTCTCTAAAAGCAGCCGGTAGAGTTTTGAATTTGAACTAAACCGTTACCAAAAACTTTTTTTTTAAACTAAACAGCTCACTTTATAAAATAGGGCAATTTTAGAAACTCAAATATATTAGGGAAGGGATAATGACTTTATGTGTGTAAAATATGTATAATGACCTTATGTGTGAAATATGGTCTCTAATTGACCTTATATGTAATTTCATATTTATAAAATACCCAAACTTTGATTCATTTTTAGTTAATTTAATCTTCAACTCATGGTTTGTATAGTGTATGGTCTCGATTATAAAATTATAAATAAAAAATATATAAATGAAAGTAGTTTTAAATAACCGTATAATTGTTTACATCCAATTATTTTTCGTAGAGTACTGTAGTGTAGCGAAGATTTTGAATGTATATTTATGGTATGATTTACTCATATAAATATGAGTATCTTTATTTTCTTTTCACACAAATAGTCATCCATGTCCATTTATGTGTAGACGTAATGGACATTTTGCTAATAGTGTCACTAAGTTATTCTACCCAACCAATTTAGATATAACATGATTACGTTAATTTTTACGGCTAGTTGGCCGGAGGGGGATTTCAAAGTAGAGTTCGTTACAAGTCAAGGCCTAGTCAGACTTAATTGTGTAACTGTTCCATAGGGCCGTGTCACACCTTGGCTCAAAAAATAGTCGGTAATTTGTACTACCAGAAATACACACTTAGGCGACGAAATTTATAAGGTTTCGTCGCCTAAGTGAGACTTAGCCGACGAAATAATTTTTCGTCTCATAAAAATATTTTTCGTCGGCTAAGTAGCACTTAGGCGACGAAACATGATCTTCGTCGCCTAAGAAATTTCTTAGACGACGGATCACATAAGTCGTCGTCTAAGTGTGTACTTAGACGACGATTATTATGTTTCGTCACCTAAAATGCACACTAAGATGACATAAAATTATTTTCGTCAGCTAAGTATGACACACGTAGACGACAACACGATTTTCGTCGTCTAAGTGATCCCTAAGACGATGAATTACGTAAATCGTCGCCTTAGATTTAATAACCTAGACGATAAAAATGCAAGTCGTGGCCTAGGTATACACTTAGACGACGACATAAATTTCATCGGTTAACTGAGCACTTAGACGATGAAACTATGAGACAAAAACTTACCTATCTCATCCTCTCTCTCTCTCTCTCTCTCTCTCAACACAACCACTGCACCTCTGATCCAGGCCGGCCAAAATTCAAAAAATATCGATTTTTCAACCCCTGGAGTTCTAGTTTACCCACTTATCTTCTTATCGGTGAATGTATTAACTCGTTTCTCTCGAATAATTTTTTTAAATTTAATACCGTATGTAATTACGTACGGTGATTGATTTTTTCGGTGAAATATTCCGGCAAATATATAGTTTTCGGCGACCTCATAGCTTAATTACTTGTTTTATTGCATTAATTATCAATCTCATTATAAGCTAATTGGTTAGTTAATTAGTATGTTTAATTTGATTAATTATTTAAAACATGTTAAATTAAGCTAATTTGATATTTAATTGTTTTTTTAAATGAGACGGGGTAATAGCTACCCCGTCTATTATTTGTATTAATCAATAAAACTTGCGACGAAGTGGACAATAAACCTTCGCTCCGTGCACTTCGTATCCAAGAGCTCAAAGCATTTAGACAAAGCCACTCTCTTCGGAATAACCCCTTTACATAACCTCCACAAGTGCTCTTCTTTTGACCTTTAATTGTTAAGCTAATAGTTGAAGCTAGGTAGTTAAGTTTAATTAATTGCATGCATGTTTAATATATTGTTGATTAAGCTAATTCTAAAGTTAATTGTTTAATTAAGGTAATTGTATGTTTAATTAATTGTTAAGCTAGTTGTTTAATAATTAGTTGATATATATATAATTAATATGTAAATGCATTCATATAATATTAGCTTATGTTAATTAACTATAGTATAAGATTGATTATAGCGTATATATAGTATATTAGATTAATTAATTCTTGGTTAAAAAATTATATAATTAATAATTATTAACTTACGCAGAAATATGGACAAGAGTTGGATACAGTTGGCGAATAGAAGTAATGTGCGGTATATAGAAGGAATCAAAGAGTTTGTATTTTTTGCGATAAAACATGGTCAGGGAAAGAAGCGTTTCAGGTGTCCGTACAGAAAATATCTTAACCATCAGTTTGTGGAGGTTAATGTTATGTCTCAACACCTGTAGGACCACAGTATGATGTGGAGTTACGCTACGTGGAGCGACCACAGTGAAGTAGTAGAGTTCAGCTCAGGGTACAATTACCATGGTGCCTCATCCAACGGTAGTGGTGCCCGTGCTTGGAACCCAACAGTGAATTTGATCCATGATACTTTTTTTGAATTTAGTCATGGTGGACACCAACACAAAGATGGAGGTTACGATACCACTCATGATGGCTACCAGCTTGGCCAGTGATACTACTGAGATAGATAAGTACAACATGATGCTACTCGAAGCCCAGAACCTGATGTATCATGGATGTATAGAAAATGTGTTACAATATATAATGGAAGAAGTTCAGATAAAAGTGAAGAAAAAAATTTTAGACCGTGCTTTTGACGAAATACAGGGGCATATATGTAAGTTGCTTCCTGATCATCACAAACTTCCGAAAACTCATTATAAGGTTAGAAAGATCTTGAGCAGCATCGGCCTAAAGTACAAGAAAATTCACGCCTGCATAAATGATTGTGTGCTGTTTTACAAAGAGTATGCACATTTGGACTATTGTCCTGTATGCAACCAGTGCAAATATATGAACCAGAATAAGAGGAGTTCGAAGAAGTATATTTCCGTGAAGGTGCTTTGTTATATTCCGTTGATTCCCAGATTGCAGTGTCTGTAGATGTCTCTATACACAGTAGGGGCGATGAGATGGTATGCAGAACAGCGAGTTGATGACGATGTGCTCTAACACGCGGCAGATGGGGATGCTTTTAAACATTTGACAGGGAATTTCAAGACTTCGCAGAAAGGCTCAAAATGATAGACTCTGATTTTCTACAGATAGATTCAATCTTTGGGGTAATAATAGCGCTGCCGTCAGCACTTGGCCAATTATTCTCATGTCATACAACCTGCCTCCGTAGATGTGCATGAATAAGAAATTTCCTTACTCTGATAATTCCATGTCCTAAATCTCTGGGAAAGTATTTAGATGTGTACCTCAGACCATTGATCGACGAGCTGAAGCTGTTGTGAGAAAATGGTGTCCTAACTTATGACAAGTTCACTGACACGATGTTCACGATGAGAGCAGGCATAATGTGGACAATCAACGATTTTCCTGCGTATGAGATGTTGGCCTCTTGTACAACCAGATGATACAATGGTTTTCCTATCTATTTGGATGACGTAAACTCAAATTGGAACGCGGGGAAGGTGTGTTACCTGGGTCACCGTAGATGGCTTCCTCACGATCACCTATGGCGACAAGAGAAATATCATTTCGACGAGACAGTAGAGAATAATCCTAAACCCTGACAGTGGTCTAGCAAAGAGATTTTTGAGAGGTTGAACAACTTCTATTTCGGTGTGTTGACCAATGACAAAGATGTGAAGAAACTCAATCCACACCCTCCACATGATCTTAGCTATTGGCATCACATGAGTATTTTCTGTGAACTGCCTTACTGGTTCAAGTTGAAACTCAGGAACAACCTAGATGTCATGCACATAGAAAAGAATGTGTGCTACAACATGGTGAGAATAATTCTCGATATTAAGTTCAAGACTAAAGATACTCCTAAAGCGCGAAAAGATCTTGAATCTATGAATTTACGCCGTCCCTTGTGGTTAAGGAGGGATAGAAGAGGAATGTACAACAAGATGCCAGATGCACCTTACACAGTAAAGCCGACACTAAAGGGTTCTGTATTCAACTGGTTTAAAACTGTTCATTATCCGTCTACTTATGTAGCGACTATATTTGGAGCAGTCGATGAGGTGCAACACAAGTTTATCAGTCTAAAGACTCATGGCTATCACGTTATGCTGCAATGTCTAATTCTAATGGTAATTCGACCTTATTTACCTAAAGACGTCGTCAAACCAATAGTAACATTATGTAAATGGTGGAAGAGGTTATGCGCTAGAGAGTTGAAGAAGTCAGATGTGGTCGAACTACAATACGAAATTGTACACATCCTTTGCAAATTGGCGAGGATTTTCCCCTACTTTCTTTGACATATCTTTTTTTTGCGTTTATACTATTCGTCAAATAATTCATTGTATGATTTTGCAGACAGCTCAAACAGTATAAAAGATTCATGAAAAATAAATCTGCCCCGGATGGCTCCATAGCAGAGACCTACCTAATGTATGAGTATGATACCTACTGCAACAGGTACTCTAAGGATCTAGTCCAAGCCACCGCCTCAAATCCAAAGGCTTGCATCAATCTTTCAGTCGTCATAAATGTTGTACGACTGTTTAGATGAGTATTAAAAGAAAATCATATTTAACAAGATTTGTAATTTAATCAACGTACAAACATATATCGTTTCGGTCAAATTAATTAATTAATTTCGGTATTATGCATGGTCGACTACACCAATCAAGCCCTTAACGAAATTCGTATTGAATAAAATTTATCTACTTATATATTAAATGGTGATAAATATATCTAACGGTTATTTTGTCCGAATTTGATTATGTTAGTATCAATATACAGACATACGAACACATATGTTATTCAACATTAATATATGGCAGGGATAATGAGTATTACTTGTTCATCTATATTTTAAATCAAATTTCAATTAATTTAACTGTAATTGAGTATACAAAGCTTCAGTGTATTACAAAATGCCCGTGAGTCCGATCAAAATGGTTTTATGATTATTCTAATTTACAGTCGGTTCCGTCTTTGTCGATATTTACAAAACGCACGTACGTACTGTATCGATCAAAACGAATACCCAACTCTACGGAATTTGCAGCAATTTTTTTCTAAAGTATTATATAAATGTAATGATCACTTCTGACAGCAACTTCTTCCTATTTTGAAGCAGGTAGACAAAATTTAACTTTAATTTATCTCAAAAAATATTAAATAAAATATCCATTAGACGACAAAACTACATCATTTCATCATGGGAGTTTCATGGTCTAAGTGACTTCTTAAGCCACGAAACCATGTATTTTCGTCGCCTAACCCAAAAAATTTGGCTGTTCAATTTTTTGCGCCAAATTTTTTGGGACATTTTTAAAAACGACTTAGACGACGAAGGTTCTTAATTTCGTAGCCTAAGTCCACTTAGCCGACCAAACCATATGTTTTGTCGCCTAAGTCAATCAATATATTCCCAATTTGATCGACCTTATTTCTCTCTCATTCTCTCTCTCTCTTTCTCTCTCTCTCTCTCTCTCTCTCTCTCTCTCTCTCTCTCTCTCGCTCGATCCTCTCTCTCTTTCTCCCACCTATACCCTAGCTGCCATGGAAAAATCACGTTGCTGGCCACCTCCCCTACTCGCCGAATTCTCTAGCAAAGTCGGCCCCCCAATTTCAGAGTCTATCTCATCTCCCCAGATTGTATTGCGCCACCACCACCGCCCTGGTTTCTCTCTCTCTCCTCTCTCTGGAGTCTCTCTCACCGATGTCGTCCCTCTTAAATCTCTCTCTCTCTTCTCGCTGGAAACCACTGTGTCCTCTCTTCCCCGTGGCCTCTCTCTCTTCCTTTGCCTGGATTCTCTCTCCCCATGTATCTTTCTCTCTCCCCGCCGCCTCTCCCTCTCTCTCCCTCCGCCGTCGTCTCTGCAGCCTCGTCGACCACGCCGCCGCCTCCCTATTCCCTCCACCTCCACCACCATGTCAGTATCTCTCTCTCCTCTTTGTATATATAGAAATATATTTATATTTCTATATATATAAATAGAATTGTATGTGGATATATAAATGGAATTGTATATGGATATTTGATGTGAAATTGGATTTTTATAATTTTTAAATAAATTTGGTGAATATTATATATTGGATGTGGATATTGGATATGGTTGTATATATGAAATTGGAATGATTTGGTGATGATATATGTATAGGGATAAAATTGGATAAATATGGTGATTTGTATAAGAATTTGCGAAATGATGTAAATTTGGATGAATTTTTACATTATGATGTCGATGAATATTATATTTTTAATATTGGATTTTTTCAGCTTAATTAAGATGCAGCCAAGGAAGAGGCGTATGGCAACATAGAAGGAGGTCGAACTCCAATTGCACGACAAATGTGTTGGAGGCAAATCTCGAAGGAGACCATTTCAGCTCCTATGAATCCTTCATCTCCAGTGACTGGCCCAATCTCTCATGCTCCACATGAGGCGACCTCAGCCTATACGGACGAGCCAAACACGGCCCGATCAGCGGAGACGTCAAAAGGTTCAGAAGACTCGGTCGACGAATTGATTCTCTACAGTGCCCGGTGCAAGGCCAAGAGGCAGCCATCAGACCCGGTCCCCAAAGGGCCTCAGGAACTTGGAAAGGGCACTAAAGGCAAGCGCACAGTCAAGTCGACGGGGAAGAAGATCGAGGTGTCATTCGACAAGTTCATCCAAGGCCCTCCATCCTCACAGCTCGGAAGTCTAACCTCACACAACATCGGCTCAATCATACGGAACAACATCAATATGGTTACCCCTTCGTGGAAGAAGCTACCCGAAAACGAAAAGTTGAGGGTGTACCATGGACTCTCGGTAATACTATTTAATTTAATTTAAATAGTGAGGTAGGCTAGGCTAGTGGATTCTATAGCCATATCAACTCTGTTTCGCAACCGTAGGAAATTTGGAAGACTTCCAACTTTACTGATCAGTTTGCATAAAAACTTCATGCACATTCAACTCAACCAACTCAAGGAAAATAAACTATTTACAGAACATAACCACTCTCTACATGGCCAGAGACTATCTCCCCTTCTCCTTCTCTCAACTATCTCCAAAGTCTCTCCTGGGTTCGGGTCTTTTTCATGTTCAATTCCAACATGCTTTAGAAATTTAGAAAAGTAGTCACGTGTCACAATTTTATTGGTTACTCTTTGTCAACATTGATTGAGATTATTATAAACTCAGTGTACGAAATCTCCGCCCTCTCTCTCCCTTTTCCCGTCACTTGTCGTCGCCCCCGGCTCGGCTTTGGACTCCTAGAGTTACTCTGGGCACCTAGAGCTCGACCGACAACTAATCTCTCTCCTTCTTCTCTCTAATTTAGAGGTAGTTCCCCAATTTCACGACGACGAAAAGATGAAGGATGACGACGTTCCAAATCATCCTCCACCGTCACCTAACCCTGAACGAAAGTTGGAAGAAAATATCAATCGCATTATCAATCAGAGGTTACCAGGTACAGCTGGAGCTCCAGTAACCTACAACGAGTCATTTCCACCACCATCACCATCGAGATGGAAGTGGCCAAAGGGATATCATCATTTTCCTTCACTTGCTTCAGCGGGGATGGTACAGAACCAGCGTCTACCCATCTTGATTTAGAGTAGAATGTGGGCCATGGGAAAGGCTAAGTGAGTTCAAGCTCAGGGGTGTTTGCATTTTCACTATCATGCGCCGCACTACACTGGTACACAAGCCTGGCACATGGCTCTGTACATGATTGGAGATCGATGGAAAGGCTATTCACTGAACACTTTGGTGGAACAGAACCTGCTGTCAAGCTCGGCAAGTTATGTCAGATGGCACAAATGCAAAGCGAGTCTCCAGTGGCGTATTTGTATAGGTTCAAAACTGAGTATACTAAGAGCAGAACGTCATGCACCGTGGGGAAGTTGGTAGACATTGCGGTAGGCGGTCTTGAGGAATGTTTGCATACGAAGTATATGGATGTGAAGTTCACATCATTAAATGCTCGTATTGATGCAGTGGCTCAAACATACGCTGCATACCAAGAAGATGACAATAGGTGCAATGCATCCAGGGTGACATATACTCCTAAAGTACCTTACCGAGAGCATCCTAAGATGATTGCAGCAGTACAAGAAGAAGAGGAATTTGATGAATATGAGTCAAATGATGCAACAGTGGCTAGTCTGGAATTAACAACTAAGAGCACGGTAAAATCAAAGAAAATAATCCCCTCAAAGGGACCAGTGCGAGTTTTGACCAGTGCTTTCACAAAGCTGGAGTTTGAGTCATATACCTATGATGCAAACGCAGCTCACGAAATCATAGAGGACTTGATTGATAAGAAGTTGACCAAATCTGACTTTGGTGCATATCCTACTGCAGAGCAGTTGAAAGGAAAGAAATACTGCAATTTTCACAACATGTGGAACCATACTACCAAGGATTGCATTAAACGGAAGGATCAAATCCAGAAATGGGTTAACAATGGAACGCTTGCAATAGATGCATCACCATTGATTGCATTATTGGATCACCAACCTTTTGCAGAAACTTCGGTAGGAACATTAGAGCCAGTAGAGCCAAAGGCCATCAGTACATTCTGCAGTGATAGGATGGAAGAAATCTTGGACAAACTAATCAAAGCAGACATCACAAATGTACCTGAGCAGCCTTATCTTCGCAGAAAGCAAAGGGAGAACTATATTGTAAGTTCCATCATGCTTGGACACAAAACAAAAATTGGCGTAAGGCCTTACGAGACTAGATCTAACAGTGGATAGACGAAGGGGAGATCGTAAGTCTGGGTTGCAAGGAAGAACAAGTTTTTGAAGGAGCATTCATGATTGGTACTCTAGAAGTGTCTTGGTGCAGGGGAGCCAAGAGGAAGCAAACATTGGATCTCAAAGCCACCAACGAAGTAGTCTCCAACAGTGGCAATACAGAGGATCCCAAAGGGAAACAGAAAGTCATCTGTAAAGAAGCAACTCCGATGGTACTTTGTACTCGGTGCAAGGCAGAGTGTGGCCCCAAGATGACCTATAAAGAGTTTGTGGAAGTAATGCGAGTAGGGCCACCAATCAGATCTCCACCTGAAAATTACCAGCCAACAAGCCCAAAGGAATCACGTACAGTTGCCAGGGAGTCTAATTTATTCAAAAGAATACAAATGGCAGAGAAGGAGACTAAGGCAGTTAGTGATAGGCAGCGAGCAGAATCGGACAAACCTTATATCCCTCTAGCAAGCCGATCTGTGATCAAAGAAGATGTGTGGTATGTAAAGTAAGGAGGGAAGACCGTGGAGATTACCCCCACCAGAAAAAGGAAGCTACATCATCAGTTCGGAGCAGCGCAGAGGACTTTGGAAACCTTTGACAAAGGGTTGATCAAATCAGACCAGTTAGTGGAGCCACCAGAACAAATTTAGAAGAGAATGAATAGGCTCACAACTACCCCGATGATTATGTTTGACAAAAATTCTAACAGGCCAAAGATACGAGCACCAAGACTAAGTATGTTTTCCAGGATAGACAAAGCAGAGCCTACTATAGAGTCATAACGGACTACAAAGAAAGCTCGAAAGGTGGTTAAGTCAAAAAAAAAAAAAACCGGTGAGAAAATCAGTCTTCAAACACATAGAATCAAAGGTAGAACTAGTCACTGAGCCAAGCAAGAAACCGGTGCTACGATGGAGACCAAACCCTTTGGTAATTGAAGAACAAAAGAAGCTCACTGACACTTCCACTACCACATTATGCACCATTGCCGGCGAGAAGAAAAAAAAAAGGCCGGCGACGGAGCAAGTCGCCGACAATAATGAGCATTGCCGGCGATATGAACCGTCGCCGGCAATGTGATCAAAAAGTCGCCGGCAATGGTCAAAATTATTGCCAGCGACCTTCTCCGTCGCCGGCAATAGTCTCTCCACCATTGCCGGCGAAAATCCGGCCCAAATATCGCCGGCAATGGTGAAAAATTATTGCCGGCGACGGAGAAAGTCGCCAGCAATAAGTTTCCACCATTTCTGACGATTTTTGGCCGGAATATCGCCGGCAATACCTCTTATATCAGATCCAGATCACATCAGCTCATTCATTTGGGTAGAGAAAAATCCGGTGAAATCGAAAGAAGGAAAACGCTCTGAAATCCTTGGGTATTGTCAAAAGGCGTCGAAAACCTGCTCGGGAAGCTATATATATACGTAGCTATATATATAGGTACGTATATACGTATGTATATATATGTGTGTTGATTTAATTAAATCGATATATATATGCATGCATGTGTTGATTTAGAGTTGAGATATCGATTATTGGTTTGATATGCAAATATAGTGGATATATTGTTGATTTCGAGTAATTGACTGTTGATTTTGAGTTGATTTGAGATTATGTCGATGAAAATATGTTAATTTGTGTATATATATATATATGTATGTATGGATATAAAATTATTTTGTGAATATTAATTGTTAATATGTGTATATATATACAGGCATGGTAATTTGTAATTGTGAATTGTTGGTATATATATATATATTTTTTAATTTATATGCATTATGCATGGGTCGACTTTTGTTAATTAATCGGATGAATTCGAATGTAATTAATGATGATTTATTAATTAATTAGTAGTGAATGTGTGTGTATATATATATTTATAGTACGCAATGTTAGAATTTTTAGGATGGACAAGAGTTGGATGAGCCTCGAAAGATGGGATGTGAGATATCACCATGGAATTAGGAGTTTTGTGGATTTTGTGAAGGCTAATTGTGGAGACACTACACTTCATTATTGCCCGTGTAAAGAATGTAAGTGTCGCAGCGATTGATTTCATTTTTCCATTGATAAAGTCCAGAAGCACCTGAGTAAATACGTATTTTGGGATAAGTACACTTGTTGGATTTATCACGGTGAAACATCGTTAGCGGGTCCGCATGATCATGGACAATTTGGTGACAGGGCCAGTTCATCCTATGATCATGGACATTTTGCTGAGAGGGCCAGTCCATCCTATGATCCAACATCGATGTTAATCAATGATATGTTTCCTCATGAGAGCGGTGTACTTGCTGATCAAGCACCAAATGTCCCTCCCGTCATGCAGGGTTTCCCCCATATTGAGCCAGTCGAGCCATTACTAGGAGCTCATGTCAACACAAGCGGTATGGACAAGTACAACAACCTGATTGCATTGCAACAGACTCCGTTGTACGACAGTTATAGTAAGACTGTTCTTGAAAGTGTCATGGGAGTGATGCAGCTCAAAATGGAGAAAAAAATGTCTATCAAAGCTGTTGATTCTTGGCTGAAGTGGACTGCTTCGCTACTGTCACCCGGTCATCGTCTTCCTACCACTCATCATAAGGTGCGACATATCCTGAAAGATCTTGGGCTTTCCTACATCAAAATCCATGCATGTAGATATGATTGTATTCTCTTATGGAGAAAAGATCTGGAAGACCTTGAAGCATGCTCGGTATGTTTTACAGAAAGGTATAAGTTGACTCCTGCAGGCAACAAGAAAGCTGTGAAGATACTTCGATATTTCCCGCTTATTGATAGGCTGGAGCGGTTGTTCATGTGTGTTTCCACGGCCGAAGCTATGAGATGGTGGACTGAGAGGAATTTGCCTGACGATGACACCCTTATACACCCTTCCGACGGAGAGGCTTGGAAGCACATGGTCAGGGAGTTTGATCATTTTGCAGCAGAGGTCCGAAATGTTTGGGTAGGGCTCTCATTTGACGGATTCAACCCTTTTGGCAACATGAGTCTTCAATACAGTATATGGCCAGTTATTTTGGTACCGTACAACCTTCCATCATGGATGTGCATGAAGAAGGAATACAATATGCTGACTCTGTTAATTCCGGGCCCGGGTTATCCAGGAAAGTGTCTCGATGTGTATTTGAGGCCTTTGATTGAGGAGCTTAAGTACCTGAGTGAGTGTGGCCACCCCACTTACGATAGGTTCAAAAATGAGATGTTCCAGATGCATGCCATGCTTGTTGGCACCATCAGTGATTTTCCTGCCCGCGGTATGTTGTCGCGCAACGTTACCAGGGGTTACAGGGCTTGTTCATAGTGCATGACGGTTGATTGTTGCAGTCCTCATTGCAGTAAAATTGTTCAGATGCGTCACCGTTGTTGGCTTCCATACGATCACCCATTTAGGCAGGATCAAGACGATTTTGATGGGACTGTGGAAACAGGTGTGGCACCCAGGCGATGGACAGGGGGTGAAATTTTGGAAGTGTTGAATGAATATGATTTTGGCCAGCTGAGCAATCATCCTGAGATAGTGGCGTCAATTCCAGACAAACCCGAAAGGTATAAGTTTTGGACACACAAGAGCATATTCTGGGAACTCCCCTACTGGCCTAGGTTGCCTATCAGACACTACCTAGATGTCATGCATATAGAGAAGAATGTGTGTGAAAGTGTGGTGGGCACAGTTCTTAATTTGGAGGGGAAAACAAAAGACATCCCTAAGGCACGCATTGATCTGAAAGCTATGGGACTGCGGAAACATTTATGGTTAAGAGATGGTAAGAAAAAAATGCTGCAAGCTCCATACACCGTCAAGCCGAAGCATAAGCATGAAATTTTTGGGTGGCTGAATAAAGTCAGGTATATATTCGTATGGCTATGCAGGAAATTAATATAATTTTTACTTATGGTTATATGCAAGAAATATAATTGTTGCTTATGGCTATATATGCAGGTATCCTTATGGCTATGCAGGAAATATAAGCAGCTGTGTTAACTTCCGGGACAATAAGATGTACGGATTAAAGAGTCATGACTGCCATGTACTGCTTCAACGCTTTTTCCCTATTTTCATTCGAGGGTACCTGCCCAAAGAGGTGGTGGAGCCGTTGGTGGCTTTGTCAAGATTCTTTCAGAAGTTATGCACCAGGGAAGTTAAAAAATCAGATCTCAGGGAGATGCAAGATGACATCATTTTTATCATGTGCAAGCTTGAGAGGATATTTCCCCCAAATTTTTTCGACATCATGCCTCATCTGATGATCCATCTTCCCGAACAATTGTTGCTTACCGGTCCCGTACACTACACTTGGATGTATCCCATGGAAAGGTACAAATGATTCATACATTTGGTTTGCCTCTGTTTTTATATGTAAATTCTTATTTTTTAAGTATCATAACATGCACTTGTTAACTTGTAGACAATTGGGAGCCTACAAGGAGTATGTGAAGAATAAATCTGCACCTGAAGGGTGTATCGCTGAAGCATATATTGCGCACGAGTGTGTAACGTACACGAACTTGTATTTGGGAGCGCTGGAGGACCCCCAACAACAGATGCCAATAGATGAACCCCAGTTCAACCTTTCTATCATCACCAATGACGTGGTAGTACATGAAAGCTTGCCAAAGTCGTACAAGTTGGATGGAAATGAGGTAGCCATTGCCCACTGGTCGGTACTGATTAAATGTTCAGAAGTACAATATTGGAAAAACTATCATCTTCACTGCCCTGCTATTGCTAGAAATGTAGATTACCACAACAGGACGTTTGCAAACTACTTTGGTCAATGGGTAAGGGTATATGTGTATATAACTATTTTTTATATCCTTATATAGCATGTGTGTACGTGGTTTTCTTTTTCTATGTTCATAATTTCTTGTGTGGTTTCTTATCTTTTTCAGATGAACCATGTAGCAAATGATGGTTACCCAGAAGCCGATCGAGCTCGACCATGACAGGTCGTAGCTCCCTCCCTCTCTCTCTCTCTCTCTCTCTCTCTCTCAATTTTTGTTTTTTTTAATTATGTATATATATATATGCATTTAAATTATATTTGGTTGCATTTTAATTAACTTGATTAATTAAGTTTTGGGTGATGTTTTAATTTTTGATAATTATTAGGCAAGTGCATGTATGTATATATGTGGAAAATATTTAGGTAATTTAAGGTGATTTAATTGGCATGGATTAATTGATATATATAGTTGATAATTATATTGTATTTTTAAGGTGTTGCATGGGCAAATTAAGGTGATTTGGATTCATTGATATAGGTAATTTAAGGTAATTTAAGGTGTTGGACAAATTAAGGTGATTTGGATTAATTGATATAGTTGATAATTTAAGGTATATTTGTTAACTTAATTAATTGGTTAAATAAGCATTTGGGTAATAATTAATTGATATTTTGATTGACATTTGGTTAAAATGGAACCGGAACCGTTTTGAACCGATAACTGCTAGAACCGGAACCGGAACCGAACGGTTCCGGTTCCAAACGGTTCCGGTTCCAAACGATTCCAATTCCGAACGGTTTCGGTTCCAAACGGTTATCGGTTCCAACAATTAGTCCTGGATTCGGTTCTATGAAAAACCGGAACCGTTTGGAACCGGAATCGTTTGGAACCGGAACCGTTTGGAACCGGAACCGTTTTGAACCGAAACCGTTTGGAACTGGAACCGTTTTGAACCAGAACAGTTCGGTTCCGGTTCCGGTGAGTGTGGTTATCGGTTCAAAACGGTTCCGGTTCTGAACGGTTATGGTTCCAAAAGGTTCCGGTTCCAAACGGTACCGAAACCAGGACTAATTGTTGGAACCGATAACCGTTTGGAACCGGAACCGTTTCGAACCTGAATGGTTCCGGTTCCGGTTCTAGCGGTTATCGGTTCCGGTTCCGGTTCCGGTTCCAAACGGTTCCGGTTCCGGTTCCGATTCCGGTTCCAAACGGTTCCGGTTCCGGTTCCAAATGGTTCCGGTTCGAAACGGTTCCGGTTCCTTAATTTTCATAAAACCGAATCCAGGACTAATTGTTGGATGTGCAGGAGGTTTTGCGGCAAATTAGCTTGGAGGCATCAAACGGAGAGGGACTAGAAACAGTGGAGGGAGCAGCAGTCAAGGTTCCTCAGCCGCAGTCAGCAACACTCGCAGTGGCCCAATTATGAATGCTCGCACACAAATGTTGCTAGCTGCGCGAGGAGAGGAGGAAGCTGCACGATCCGGATCCGTGCAACCCCCAGTCTAGCCTCGAGCCTCAGTCAGCAGACCCACAGACGAACGACAGTCAACGGAGGCATCAGAAACTTCCTCCATCTGAATGCCCCCTATTGGCCCGGTGCCTACTCCCGTTTCACGGGAATCATTTGAGGCAGATGGTGCTGGCGCCTCATCGTCCAGGCCTCGTCTATCTCCGCCGTCCGGTCTCTTCCTGCCCGACGAGATTCCTGTGATCCCTGAATTCGATGATAGGGGGAGGCCTATTTATATTGAAGGACGGCCGGAGTTCATGAGCATGGAGGAAGTGTACAACTTCATCCCGTTCGACCCCGTGTATCTTTGGAGTGCGAGGTGCACCAACCAGCAAACGGACGATGCAGGTAAATTTTATTTAACAAGATTGATTACTTAATTATTACTTAAGACTTACGATAGGTTCAATTAATGATATCAATTTGTTGACATTGTATTATTAGGCAATATCGTTAATGGCACTGGAAAACGAAAGACTAGAGGCCCCTGAACCGGGAAGAATCTTGAGTAGGCCACCGGGGGAAGGAAATCGCTCATTCGGGCCAATGAGGATGGTGAGGTGATCGAGACATTTGACACCACGCGAAAGTATGCCAGCATGGCCGGGGCCGTCGTGCGGGACAAGGTCCCAATGCTTTGGCCAGATTGGGAATCTGTGCCTCTCTACGTGAACATGCAAGTGCATAATGCACTGAGTGTGAGTTAAATCGTATTTTCATTACGTAAATTTTACATTTATTAATTAAGTCCGAATAAAAATATAATTTTACCGTTTATATATTCATCTTGCAGGTGTGGTTTGACGTGGATGAATGCCTTATTCACACGTGGGTAGAGCGTCAACTACATATCAGGTGATGTGATTCGAGTTATTTGAGTATATATCGAGTTAGATTTTTGTTTATCATGTGTTTTAATATCTCTAACTTTTTTCTTCTGGTGTTAATATAGGTATAAAGAGTGGAAGAACGAGCTTTCAAAACATTACACACAGTACAAGGAGCTAGGCCGAGGTTCTACTCCTAGCGAATTCTGGTTTAGGGAGTACGAGTGGCTGTGGCTGGTAGCCCACTTCGAGCACCCCAAAGCGAAGGTATGCATCCTGAATATATCTTACAACCCTAATGTATCGTATCACATTGAAATAGTTAGTTACTAATTTTTTTACATATGTTTATCAAACAAGGCGATTTCCAAGACGAACAGGGAGAACATATTGAAAAACACCAAGGCCCATCATGCAGGTTCACTCAACTATTTGGGTTGGTCGAGTAAGGCGCAGCAACAATAAGAAGTCAACCCGTTGGTGTTTATTCATCAGAAGTTCTATCCGCAGTGCCCTGAAGAAGCGGTAAGTCTTTCGTCTCATTATTTTGTACTTCACATATGCATGTGTTAATAAAACTATTTTTCTCTATTAATTTATTTTGTTTAATAATACGTTATTCATATTCGCTTTGAATTAGGCGAGAGTGGAGGAGGCGATCACAGAAGTCACCATGAATATAGCTCGAAACAACCATCCTGACTGCTCGGAGGAAGAAGTGACCCAGTATGCCTCTCAGATCAATCCGCTTGATCGCCCTATAGCGGCTCAGATCATGGCAAAAGCGTGCGGGACTGGAAAGAATACCTACTACGGTAGGGGAATGGGCTCGGCGGGCGAAGGAGTATTGAATAACACTTCGGAATACTCTACCGGGTCAAGAACTTTAACTTCTAGGAACTTTAACCTAGCAGCGGAGCTTCTGAGGACACAGAGGGAGTTGGAGGAGCAAAGGAGGCAGATGGAGGAGATGCGGCAATTAGCCGAGCAGGAGGCAGTCAGAGATACCGAGTACCGGGTGATGGCCGAGCAACACCGAACGATGGTCCAGCAGACACAAATGTTCACATGGATGCAGATGATGTACGCGTGCCAGACTACCAGACAACCGCTCCCCACACCTCCCCTGGTCCCTGTGTTCCACACTGATCCACCACCGCAGCAATCACCGCCACAGCAAGACCATGGTAGCCACCGGAGTTCAAATGATTACGTCCACATGGATTTCCTCGACCCTTAGTGTAGTTGTATTTTATTTTCGTATTGTCGCTATTTGTACTGTACGTTGGACAATTATGTGTGTACTGTTGAACTTGTATTTGTACGGTTTCTGTTTTTCAGTGCAGGTTCTAGAATTGGGCCCAATTCAGAACCGGCTTTTTTTTGACAAATTTCTCCGGGTATTGCCGGCGACTTGGACCTAAGTCGCCGGCAATACCCCTCATTTTCCGGCCACGGCGGAGGAACATTGCCCGAGTCGCCGGTAATGCCCTAAATCATTGTCGGCGACTTATGTCGCCGGTGATACTCTTAGGCATTGCCGGCGACTTGAAAATAAGTCGCCGGTAATACTTTCACCGGCGCCAAATTTCCGGCGAGAGTATCACCGGCGACTTAAAAAGAAAGGCCGGCGACTTTAAGTCGCCGGCAATACCTCTTAGTGTGGTAGTGTTCTTCCAGTTTCAGTATCAAGGAGGTAACAACTAGTGAATCAAAACCCACAGCAAAGGTAGACCTTTCAAGAGGACCTAAATTAGAGGGTCACATAGAAAAGTAACATAACCCTCCCATTGAGGACTGTCAATAAGAACCACTGTTGGTTAAGACTAAAGCAGGAAACAATGAGGATGAGCAGTTGGTCAACTATGGGGAAGACAGTGAGGACATAGAGGAGGTTTACATCAAAGATATGCATGTAGGCATGGTGTATATGTTACCAGCCAAATTTGCCTAACTAGTCAAGGCAAAACAAGTGGTTGTCGTAAGCAAAGCAGTTAAGGGAGTAATTATGGCAGAACTAGAAGAACTAGGGGAGCGGGAACTAGTTGTAGATCCTATTATGATAAAGTCTTACATGATGTTTTCCAGGCCAGCGGCCATAATGGCATTGCACATGAGGCCATTATATATTACTGCGAGCATGGGGGGGCATCCAACTCAGCAAGGCCATGGTAGATACTGGAGTAGCAGTGAATGTCTACTCGAGCAATGACATTATTGAGTACTCCAAGATCAGCCATTCAAGCGACATCTATGACAATTAGGTACTTTGCAGGGACAGTCTCACAGACATTAGGATTGATGTTCATAGAAGTAAAGGTTGGACTAGCAACAAGGATTCACACTTTCTTTTTCATTGAGTGCAATTCACCCTTCAGTGGAATACTAGGCAAGGACTAGATCCACAGGAGCTACTGTGTACCTTCATCACTTTATCAACAACTCCTTATTTGGGATATAGAGACATTAGAATCGCACATAGTCAATGCAGACCCAAGACCTTACTCAATCTCTGCAAATGTATTGGATGCTAATTACTACAATGGAAATCGCCAATCATTGGAAGTGTGCGGTGTCGACAAGAAAGGCAGACCTGTTGGAGTCACGGCCTCATAACTAACTCGATGGGGAATAGTGCAAGCAAAAAAAGACAAAGCACGACCATACTTCCTCGAGTTAGCCTCCATAAGCCGTCAATGATATGATCGTCCAAGGACGAGGAAGCGGAGGCTTGTGCTTCTCTATATGTGAGATTGCAAACCTATTTGATAGAATTGCAAGCCTACGATTGTCTACCAACTATTACAACAGCAGAATGTATCAACAAAGACGTGCAACAGGATGTGATTGAGGAGGATCACATCCAACTCACACCTGCAGCCTTGGATGACACACCACCTAAAGTAAGAGATCCCATTGAAAAAATCAGTCTAGGAACACTGGACGAGCCAATGGAAGTGGCTGTTAGCACCTTTTAGAGCCTGAAGAAAGAAAGAGGCTCGTTGAATTGTGTTCGAATACAAAGATTGTTTTGCGGATAAGTTTGAAAATATGCCAGGACTTTCACCAGAACTTGTTGCCCATAAACTTCCAATCGTAGAGGGGAAAAAGCCAGTACAGTAGTAGATGCGAAGGATGAATCCGGAGACAACAACATTGGTCATGGAAGAGATCGAGAAAATGTTGAAATCTAGAGTCATCCAAGTGACTAAATACATAGAATGGATATCCAATATAGTCCCAGTACGAAACAAGAATGGGAAGATTAGAGTCTGTGTGGACTACAGAGACTTAAATCAAGCTACTCCAAATGATGCTTACCCCATGTCAGTAGCTGATTTGCTCATTGATGCAGTGGCACGATATGAGATGTTGTTGTTCATGGATGGCACAGCGAGATATCATTAAATCCCAATTGCTGAGAAGGATAGGCACAAAACTACATTTAGATGCCTGGGGGTATTAGGGGTATTTAAGTACATAAACATGCCGTTTGGATTGAAGAATGCAAGAGCAATTTATTAGCGAGCCATGCACTATATCTTCCACGACCTAGTAGGATACACAATGGAAGTCTATATTGATGATATTGTGGTCAAATCAAAGAAAGGGTCAAACCATGTGGTGGATCTACGACAGGTATTCATACGAATCAGAAAACAACAGCTTAAAATGAATTCTCCTATACATGTTAGCACGACCTATACTTTAAGGATGGATAGGGAAGTGGATTCTCCTGCTGTCCAAGTTTTCACTTCAATATGTCCCACAAAAGATAGTAAAAGAGCAAGCAGTGGCCGATATCCTCGCACATCATCCTATGGAGGAAATCCCAAAGCAAAAGGAGTTAGAGTTATCACACATATCACTGGCTCCTTGGAAACTCTACTTCGATGGTTCCAGCACGAGTGCTTTCGTAGGAGCAAGGGTAACATTAGTAAATCCTCAAGGTGAAACGTTTGCCTATTCTTTCCGACTAGAGTACATCTGTTCCAACAATGTAGCTGAGTATGAAGCCCAAATCATTGGACTGGAGTTGTTATTTGACCTTGGTGCTACGGATATACAAGTTTGGGGAGACTCACTACTTGTGATCAGACAGCTCTAAGCTACGTTCAAACAGGAATAATCCTAGAGCCATAGTCAAAAGAGCTAGTGAGTTGCTGGAATTATTCACAGATGTATCCCTGGCTCATATCCCACAAGGAGAGAATTATGCAACGAACGAGTTAGCTCAGCTTGCTACGGGGATGGAGCTTGTTAATGGTATGCATGAACGAAAGTTTGTACTCTCACATCCTTCATGACTAGGAAGGAGGAGAAGGATGAATAGTATATCACAGCTCTAGATACAATCGATCATGATTGAAAACAACCAATTATCACATATTTGAAAGATCCTAGCTCTACAGTAGACAAGAGGATCAGGTACTTTGCTCCAAACTACATTCTATGGGGCCATGAATTGTTCAGACGTGGAGAAGAAGGAGTGGACTTGGTTTGTGTATTTGGAATAGAGGCCAAACGATTACTGCGAGAAGTACATCTTGGAGTCTGCGGAGCTCACCAATCTGGCCTAGAGATGAGATGGCTCCTACGAAGACACGGATATTTTTGGCCTTCGATGTTAAAAGATTGTATAACTTTCGCGAAATGGTGCAAGGATTGTCAAGCTCACAGACCAGTCAACCATATTCCTAATATCCATATACAACCAATCGTCAAAACATGGCCAGCGCGTGGATTGGCATTAGATCTAATTGGTTTAATCCATCCTCATTCTTCTATGCAGCATAAGTTTATCATCATTACTACAGATTTCTTCACTAAGTGGGTAGAAGCAAGGTCTTTAAAAGTGGCCTATGTCGCTACGATTAGGCAGTTCCTGTACGAGGAAATTATTTGCCGCTTTGGAATCCTGGAGTGTTTTGTTTCAGACAAAGGAGCAGCGTTCATGTCTGGAGAGGTAGAGGAGCTCATGATAGATTTTGGGATCAAATTTTTGCATTCTTCACCATACTATGCACAGTCCAATGGCTAAGCTAAAGCAAGCAACAAATTGATCCTCTACATAATGAAGTGCATGCTCGTAGATAATCCAAGACTTTGGCATGAGAAATTATTCAGCACGTTGTGGGCATACAGGACTTCTAAGCGTAGTCCAACCGGAACTACTCCATATACACTAATGTTTGGACACGACACAGTTCTTCCATTAGGGATCAACATTCAATCATTGCGGGTCATGGATCAACACCAACTAATTGAGGAAGATTATGTGTAAGCAATGTGGGAAGAGTTGGAAGACTTAGACAAAAAGTGCATCAACGTATTGATCAACCTGCTCGCAAAAAAGTATAAAGTTGATCGCTGTTATGATCGGCGTATCCGTGGACTTCGCTTTGCAGAAGGATAGCTGGTATGGAAAACGGTATTCCCTTTGGGAGAAAAGCAAGAAGGAGGTGATAAATGGTCCGTAAAGTGGGAATGACCCTTCATCATCGACAAAATTTTAGGCAAGGGAGCTTTCCAGCTGCGAGACATAAATGGTGAAATTCACCGTCACTCTATTAATGGCAGATTTTTGAAAAAATACAGAAAATCAATTTGGGAGTACGAGGAAGCTGTCGAAACTGCAACTTAGTTTTGTACTCATTCACAGCCTATAAAAGAGGCTCGCTCTTCATGTAAAACTAGGGGACAACCAGTATACACATTAAGGCCATTTTTTGTGGTCAAAATTTTTCAAATTTTTAACTTTTGATAAAGATCCAAGTTTTGTGGTTCAATAAATATTAAGAGTTTTGCTTTGTGACCAATCTCTATGGTCTGCGAATCGCATTTGATTGAAATAAAGAGTACAATTTATTATGAGGTTTTGCGGCCTCTAGCTTCGATACCATACAATCAAATGAATGGTCTCCTGCTAAAAGAATCCATCCATTTGGAAATGGTTTGAATCTATCCCAACCAGCTCTAAAAAGCCCCCGTCTTGCTCCGGTGGGCGATCATTAACTAAGTGATAGATCTACCTTCGGTTCAGAAAGACTTTGGGATACTTGCACTCACTCAACATTTTCCACTACACAAAACCTTTCATTTGATCATGATCTTAGATGCTCCACTCAAAGAACTAAAAGAACTTTAGTGGGAGTGAGTTAGAGCATATACCAGACCAGGATGATCAGGTTCAGGGATGGCGCGAGCGAGTTCTCATGTCAACCATTGTCTGCTAATTCTCAAAGGCTTGAGAACTAGCACAGAACGGAAGAACCTGAGCTTAGATACTTTGACCTAAGCCAGGTTTGAGCTTGGATACTTCGATCTAAAAAGCTAGCAAAAGAGAAAATTTGGGGGTTTTTCCTTGAAGCAAGGAAGAGAACATAAACTATAGACTAAAGGCATCATCTTGGCTATTCTTACAGAAAACTCTTTGGAAAAAAATTAAAGAGGTGACAAGCTATTTATAGCTTACCATTTCGAGGTTCAGTACGGAGAGAGTTGCATCGATTCAATACGGTAATTAAAGAGGTTCAACGTTCCACGCCGATTTGCGTATCTCTTGAAAGATGAAAACTTACCATTTCGAGGAGAGAAATCATGGAGCAATAAAAGCAAACAATTATTCTGAACGTAGCATAATTTTTGGAGGTGCAAAGTAATTCAGTGGCAGAGATTAGCAAGAATTTATTAAGGCCATAGGCCACTTGTTGAAAAGCTAAGTTAAATAAGGTTTTACAAAATAAATAAAAAGCCAAAAACAGGGGCTAGGTCCATAAAAGACTAAACATCTAAGGATATTTCAAAACAGAGCTACCAAGAGTTCGCAGGTTAGTTTTTGCTTGAAGATACCGGGCTTGTGCAGCGGCCCAAGCCCTCTCAGCATCTGCAACTACGATGCGAGTCTGCTGAACACTTTCAGAAAGAGCTTTCCCATCATTAAGAAGAGCGATAGCAGCTCGCCCATTTCCAAAGTAATCTTCCTCCTGCTGACGCAACTTGGCCTAGAGTTTTGCAATTTGTGCACATATGGCCAGAATGTCTACCCACTCATCTTCATAATTCTTCTCCATTGTGGTGATTTTCTCCAAATCACGCTTCCACCTTGGATTATGGTCTATGTGATTAGAGTTAGCTTTGTCTCGCTCATGGGACACAGAAACCGCAGTATTTTAGAGGATGAGGAGTTCCAGCAGTATCCCTTCCATTTGATCCAGAACGGCATGATCTACTCCTTCCATGGCACAGCGAGCCATTTGAATATGAAAGGCTAGTTCTTGACGAACTGTTTTATTCTCAAAATTCAAGGTCCAGAGATCACGTAGACAGGCAATGGCAAGCTGGACTTCAGGAGGACCCTTTCAGAAAGAGCTAAGTCTTTGTAGATTTGCACTGCCTCTCACATGGTCTTTACCATTCCCTCGTTACCCCTGGCAAGAGCTGAAAGTGTTGGCAGGATGGGAATTGTAGAATAGGGGGTAGCAGTCTCACTGCAGCTATGAATGACATTATAAAATTCCACAAGCATCCACCGACCCTCGGTAAGAGATAACTCCTGAGTACCTGGATCTTTCTGCAGAAAAACTTATATCCAAAGAGTTATGAGATGATGAAAAGACTTACACCAGAGAATCATATATAAGTATAGTCAGACTATACTTGGGATAGATGAGGGGGAGATTGATTATCGTACAGAGCAACATTAATGTGAGGAGGGGAGGACACATCAGCAACGAACTACGAAGAACAAATAAAGGTTAAAATCTTCCTAAAAATAGCAAACCAGATTCAAGAACTCAAGAGAAGTGTAGTACGGTTGACTCCACGTGGCCAATCCCAGAGGCCAGAGTGGTGGAAGGAACATCCAAAATTCATGGGCAGTTTCCTGGGGCTATACAACCAAAAACAATGGTTAAATAAACACAGTATTCCAGAAAATAAGAAGGTCAGAACAACGAGTACCTCAACAGTAGTAGTAGTACACTACAAAAAAAAAACACTTAGACGACAAAGCTATTTCGCCGTCTAGGTTCGAGTTTCCATCGTCTAAGTACTTAGACGACGGAATTTGTACTTAGACGACGGAATTTTTGTCATCTAACATCCGTCCTTCAAGTGTCGTCCTCTAAGTACTTAGACGATGGTAATATATCATTCTGTCGTCCAAGTGATGGCTTAGACGACGTAATTGATCCGTCGTCCAAGTGAAGGATTAGACAACGTAAATAACATTTGCGTTGTCCAAATACAACTTAGACTACGAAGTTGTTTCTTAGTCTAAGTCATTCTTTAGCCCACAAAATTGTTTCTTAGTCTAAGAATTGACTTAGACTACGAAATATACTGTTTCGTAGTCTAAGTCATCACTTAGACTACGAAATCATATATGATTTTGTAGTCTAACTGAATTTAATTTGTTTTTCCTTAAAATTTGAATTTAAAGTAAAATATTATTAAATTAATTAAAATAATAAATTTAATTTAAATATTAAAATAATTTAAAATTGTACATACATCGACATCGTTCGAAAAAAATGAAATATTAAAAGTTATGTACAAACTAAGTAAATACGGCAGGAGTAGACGCACCGCCGAGTCCCTTGCCTCCGGCCATGTTGTCATCGTCGGGGTGTGGGGTTGGAGCAGGACGACAATCTTCTGGAATCCTGGCTTGCATGAGGGCGAGGAGGTTGGCTATCTGCACTTGTTGCTCATCAAGCCTCTGACACATGGGTAGCTTTCTGCCTGTGTGAGTCGAGCCTCTTCAAGGGCTGCTTAGATGGCCACATCCTGGCCACTCTTCCTCGTTGAGCGTGTTGTAAATGAGTCAGATAAATCTCGCTGCACCTAGCATCCCAAGCCCCTAACCTACTTGCTAGCTCAACAACCGTATACCGCATCAGCGATTACAATTTGACTCTCCCTTGATAGAGGAAGGAGGTCTTCCGGCGGCATATCCAGGTGTGCAAGCTGCGCTTTGGCCAATTCCTCCTGCGCCAGTTCTAGCCCCCTCGCCTGAAAATAATAATAGAAAATTAAATAATTATAAATTTTTACGGGAGTTTAATAAATAATAAATATTAATTATTTTAATTGAGAGGAAATATATGCAACACTTACGCCGTTTTGACTCGCTTCATTGTCGAATCCAGGCGTCACGTAAGCGGTGATGCTTGCATTCAGATAAGGGTGTTTGGAGCCCTTATCTTTGTGCTCCTTGATGATTTGTATCATCTGCTTGGAGTCGGAGGTATGATGTTTGTCCTTCTTCTCCCAAGTGGCCTTGTTTGCATCTGATTTCGTCTGTCGACAACATAAACCATTAAAAAAAACTAATAAATGACTAAAAAATAAATTATTCGATTTTGTCAATTTAAATAATAAAAAAGACGAACCTGACACGATTCTTCTTCGAAGTGGTTGACCAACCACTCCCACTCATCTTCCCTATCCCCACGCAACTCTATAGGGGTAGGCGAGCGGCCAAATTGAAGGTAATATTTGTGAAGACTGTACTTCCAATCACTGTAGATAGCATTGGCGGTGGTGTTGATGTGCCTAAGCATCTCCGGTGTGCCATCCACAGCATACTGTACCTACAAAAAAAAATAAAAAATTAAAATCGTATATATTATGAAATTATGATTTTTATTAGTTATTAAAAAAAGAATTTAAAATTATATTACCGAGAGTTCTCTAAACACCTTCCCCTTCTTCAAGTCTGGCAACTCCTTCCAGCTAGGCATAACCATACGGATGTTGTTGCGAATAATTGTCCGATGCAGTGCGATGCGAGACTAGCTAACTGCAAGGTGGGAGTGTAATCGATGAAATCGTCGTACGACAACTAGATCTGTTGCCCCGTCGCCTTGAACAACTTCTCGGATTTTTCGCCCTTTCCGAGTCCTCGGGTCTTTTTCGGTTGAAGGTCTGAAGGGCCATACTGACCTTGCGTCATGCACTATAGAGACTAGACTCGGAGGCAGACCCCTAGGCACCTTCTGACATCAATGATCGAGCGGAAGGGGTGTCATTGTCATCACTTTGTATAACTGAGGCATTAGAAATTTTTTCATTCGCCGCAGCCAAGGAACCAGCTGAAGGGTCCGGAGGAGCCGCAACGGTATCCTCCAAACGTCGCCAACCCACTTGGTCTGCCAAGTATCGGAGCCGAGCATCTTCCGCCTCTCTCTAAGCCTTTTTCTTACCTCATGGGGCTATTTTAACCTAGAAGTTGTAAAATTTAATTATTAAACTCATTTTACCATTATAACTATTTTACAATATTTACTATTTTTCATATTTACCAAAAATATTAGCATTTTTAAAATTTACCATTTTTTAATATTTGCCATTTTTTATATTTACTATTTTTAATATTTACCATTTTTTAACATTTATTATTTGTAATTTTTACTTTTTTTTAACAATTTATCATTTTCATTATTTACCATTTTTAATATTTACCTTTTTATATTTTACAAGTTTACCATATTTAGCATTTTTATTAATTTATAATATTTACCTAAATACACATTATTCAACAAATCCTAAATACATATTATTATTATTTTACCAATTTATAATATTTATCTAAATGCACATTATTAAACAAATTTTACGTAAATACATTATTTACCTTTTTTTTTTTACCAATTTATAATATTTACCTAAATACACATTATTATAATATTTATACACATTATTATACATCATATTATACGTAAATATGTATTATTATACTTAAATAAATATTATTATACAAAAATATATATTAAAAATAATTATACGTACGTACGTAAAATTTAAAATTTTTGAGTTTTACCCGCCAGCGATGGGAGGGGCGGTGGTGGTGCCAGACGCAGTAGGAGGAGTTGGAGGGAGTGGGAGGCAGCGGAGGAGGAGGAGGAGCCCGTACGCGTATGAGGTGGGAGCCAGTGGAGGGAGGACGCCGTGGAGGAGGTGGAGGGAGGTTGGAGGTGGAGGCCGGTGGGAGACGCCTGAGGGAGGAGGAGGAGGAGGGAGAGAGAGAGAGAGAGAGAGAGATTTGTGTGTGTGAGAGAGAGAGTGATATTGTGAAACTGGTGGAAACTACAAAATGTATAGTTTCACCTAAACGACGAAGGGCCCTTCGTCGTCTATGTAAGGTGGATTTAACTTAGACGACGCAAACACTATTTCCGTCGTCCAGGTGGCCACTTAGATGACGAACCCTTCGTTTCTGTCGTCCAGGTAGTCACTTAGACAACGGAGTCTAAGTGTATCTCGGGTTTCTCCCCAAATTAATTGAAGTGTGGAAGTTGACCGCCCAAAATTTGGGCTTAGACGACGGAGGAGGCCGTTTCCGTTGTCTAAGTCATTTTGAACGGTTCCCAAAATAAATGGTGGTGAAATTTTGACCGCTCAAAATTTGGACTTAGACGACGGAGGAGGCCTTTTCCGTCATCCAGGGAATCACTTGGATGGTGGAAAATGCCGTTTTTGTCGTCTAAGTCATTTTGGGCGGTTGCCAAAATAAGTGGCGGTGGAATTTTGACCGCTCAAAATTTGAACTTAGACAACGAAGGATGCATATTCCGTCGTCCAGGTGGTTACTTGGATGATGAAAATGGTCTCCTCCTTCGTCGTCTAAGTACAATTTTTCTAAAATAATATTTAAAAATATTTCGTAAGGAAGTTTCTGATCTGCCAAGTAAAAGTGACCTGGGGACTCGCTTATTATTCACTTCAGTGGCGTATCCCCAAACCAACGGTCAAGTAAAAGTAGCAAATTAGAAGATCAAGAACGAACCAAAGAAGCAAATGGAAGGCTACAACCATAAGTAGGCGAAGTGCCTCTACGAAATACTCGGGTCCATCAAAACAACACCAACATAGGCAACGGGACGACACCATTTTCCCTCGTCTTTAGAGCGAAAGCAGTACTACCCCTAGAAATCATGCACAGAAGCCCCCATTTTGAAGGATTCAACAATGAAACTAGTAGGAGGATTGGATATGGTGAATATTTTAAGTGAAGAGTAGAAGAATGAAACCTGAGTTGAACTCCTGGCAAACAAACAATTGTTGGCGCGACACTACAACCACCGAGTCAAGGCACGGAGGCTTCTAATGGAGAGATCTGGTATGGAGAGAAGTCATCACAAAATCAAAGGGACTCATGCCGAAATGGGAAGGCCCATTTAAAATCATCGAGAGCATAGAGCCAACAACATTCTACCTCACAGACAAAGATGGCAAAAAGGTACCGCGAACGTTGAATGTGGAACACCTTAGATATTTCCATCATTGAACAGGTTCTACGTTACGACATTACATTTCGGTCTAGAACTCAAAAAGTAAAACATTTCTATACCGATTTAAACCCACTTATTTTGTATCATCTCTTCTAGCGCTATCAATGAAATGAGAATTCTTCACACCTTTACTTGTCGAGACAAAATTTACTTTGCATACAACTACTTTGTATGATCGTTTGATATAAAGTTACTTAGATAATCCAAATTCAAAATAGGCAGGCAAATGAATTCCCTTCACACTTTTCATTGATCAGTAGAGAGCCCTGATACTTGGAATTTTTTTTGCAAAATTCACGTGTCCATTCATTTTCGGAGCAACCTGAAAAGTAACGATTCCATTCAGGACTATGACTAAAAGTCACGGCACTGACCGGAATACAAAAGAGCCTAGCGACAGAAAGGACAAAGGCATTGAAAAAAAAAACCCTAAGTGTTCAAAAAAAAGTAAATAGATACATAACAAAGTACAATGTAGACCTAAAAACTACGCCTATTCCAAGTACGCTTCCTTCTCAACGGCACCCTGGCGCTCCCGGTAGCTGTCCATGAGAGACAATGACTCCATATTCATGGAATGACCATCAAGGCTGGATAAGTGCTACCCATGAGGATTCGGGGGGGGGGGGGGGGTGCTCACCATTCGAAGTCAGGCCTTGCTCTACATTCTGCCGCCTCCACTTGGCTTCTTCTTCCGTCTTTACTGTAGCGAGAAGCTCGACCTGCTTTTTCTCCATCCCGTCATTGATCTGCCGGTTGTCTTCAAAGAACTTCTCACTAAGCCATTGGCTCACATAATACTTCACGATTGTCTCTTGGATACCCCGGGCATACACCCTTTTCATCACCTCTTTATATTCGGAGCCTGCTTGAAGTTCTCCATGGCATCCACGATTCGGCTTCGTGGCGGGACTCCATCTCCTTCAGTTCGGCCAGGAGCAAGTCCACTTGGCCTACATATCACTCATACTCACCACAGGTCAACCCAAGATCACCCTGGACCCGCTCGTGCTCAGACTCTAACACCGAAACCTTCTCCAGCTCGGACTCCAGCTCTGAAACTCGTTGTCGCGACTCGATTAGGGAGAAGTTTGCCTGGCTAAGCTCGCCCTCAAGCTTCTCGCACTTCTGTGAGAGCTTAAGCCACTCCTCGCTGGCAGTCACCAACAACTTCTCCTTCTCGGCCAGCTCCCCGGTCACCCGAGCCAATTCCACAGCAGACTTGGCCATCTCCCGTCGTTGATGACACAACATTTGAACGGAAGTGGCTGACCGGCGAATGCACTCATTCATACTCGCATTAATATCCACCATGGTATGCACCTCGGCCAGTAGCATAGAGACGATCTCAGCGGAATAAGGTGGAAGAGCCGTCCAACCAGAGGAGTTGAGAATATCAACTGCTACTTCCGATTGTTGCACGTCCCTTGAAGGTAACTCTGGAACACTTTCATCATGATCACTCGACTCAGAGCTATCATCGACCAGGTCCACATGGTCCAAGTGGGGATGGGTGATCTCTCCACTCGGGCAGTTGACATTGCCGCCTAGCTGGTCGACAACGAAAATAAGGTCACCCTCACTTTGAGAGTTTGACCGGGGTACTTTCTTCGCCCGCCCGGCGGTGTCTGCGGCCTTGCGCTTCTCGTGATCAGCATGGAACGACGGCACTACAGAAGAGGAAGAACCAGAATCCTTGTGCCTCCCAGTAGGAACCTCTACCCCAACCTGGTCCGTCTTTGAAAATGGTGGGGGCGCTGTCAAAGTCAAATTCACCTCGTGCCGAACATCATAGTCAATTAGCTGTGTCTCAGCCGCCACTGAGGCAAAGCTCGCGTTCAAATTTTTTATGTCGCCAAAACTGTCCATCTTCTGGGAAAGCCGTGTATTAGCAATATCCACCGCAATGAAATGACATATAAAAGTAAGGTCACAAAAAAAGGGGGAGAAGAGAAGATCACAAGTGAAAAAGGAAAAGGTCACCATACCAGGAGGCTCTATGAGACCTTCTCGATGAAGGAAGATGTAGTCATTCAGGAGATAGACGTGACGTAACTTCTCTAAAATTCCTTTCTCGATGCGATGATAGTGGCGACACTCGGTGGAATAGAGACAGTACCGGCAGGTAACTACATAGATGAAACAAAGCATCAGTAAAACAACATAACAGTAATAAAGAAGCAGAATAAATTATCCCACGTAAAGAAACCCTAGCCCACCTCTATCCGTAAACCTGTTCGGCACTTTCGGTTCTGGCACCTTGTCCGCGGGCCTCGCCATCTGCGATAAAGTTGGTTTCACGGCAATTGGTGTTATTCGTGGGAATGGTCTTGAATAGCCGAAACGATCCCTTTGAGTATCTTGCTATGAGATGCAGCGTACCACCACAACCCTTCTACATTGAGTATTGCACCTTAAAGTAATGCAGAACCTCATTCTTGTGGGAAAACAAGTCCGACAACATCCCACAAAACAAACATCGCATTCAAAATTTGTAGCATAATGGGCGTAACTTGGTCGATAGCACAGTGCAACGAGCCGAATATGTATTGGTGGTAGAGATAGAGCGGAAGACAAAGGCCGAGCTTCAGATGCATTATTCCTACAGTGACACGCCCCTTCCCCGACTTGGTAAACTGTTTGCCCTTACCTACCTGCTTAAGATGAATTGAGGACAGTATCTGGAAGTTGGCTCACATTGCCTCCATAGCGATAAAGGATATGAACTTTTTGGGTTCCTGCACCTCATCGCAATCAGTAAGCTACCAATTCCGCAGAATTTCCATCGATAGCATTTGTTGGGCTGAAGGAGCAATACTCACTGTCGAAGCGGACAGAGTCGCAGAGGTCGACGGGGCCTCCTGAGTATTGTCATATCCTTGCTAGGAGGATGTCATGTTACCTGTGAAATGTTTATGGATAAGATTAGCCTAAGGTTTACCTATACCGGCTTCATAATCTGTAAAAGTTTTCCCAAGAAACATATCCGGTCCTCCAAACTCCAGAACAGGTTTCCTCAGGTTTATAGACCTATTACTAGACGACCCAGTGGTTCTAATATCGTCGAGCAATGCCCCCATCACCCTGGAACTCATAGAGTCACTAGAACTAAAGGTTTCGTTACTATTGGATGAAATAACTACGGTCTCCATGATCAACCTACAAAACGACCAGTAGCAAAACGTCAGTGGACCCATACCAACGACAAAAGAACCTATACCTGGTGTAATCACAACGATGAAAATGACACAAGAAAATGAAAAGGGTAATCTACTATGCAACTGTGCCTGGAACTAGGCCTAAGCCTAAAGAGAAGCAAAGCAGACAAAAACAAAAGGAGGGTCCAATTCAGATCGGCCAAGGGATGAACCTTTAACATTCAGGGACGGCTAAATCAGCTCTGGCCGCCGAAAATGGTAGGGATACCCAAAAGAGCAACCACATCTACATTAAGGAGCAAAGAAAGACAACAACCTCTACCCAACAGTCCACAGGCACATATATCAAAAAAACCAAAAAAATCGAAACAGAAAACAAGCACAAACGAAGCAAGTAAAAAGAAAATCCTAGCAACAACAACAAACCAAAGACTCGAAACTTACTTTATTAGAAGGGCTGGAAATAATCGAGCAGGTCAGAATGGAATACAAGATCAGACGACTAGTCACAAAGCAACGACGAGCATGGTTTTTTTCTCTCTCGGTTACAGCAAGACACTTAGATGAAAAATTCAAAGTGAGGGAAAAGGGCTGAAACCAGGGTTTAAATATCAGCCCAAGTGAAAAACTGCAACCATCCAAGGCAACACGTCGTTTCACCAGATTTAAACATGTGGCAAGTGGCGTCATCCCTTCAGAAGAGTATGGGACACGAAACATACGGTTCATTTTGGATGCACAACTTTTGAGAAATATGATCACGTCGTTTACCTACGATAGGACATTTGGAAAACCCGATGCACCCTAGGTCACCACATTTAATGAAGGCAGCAGGTACACTACCGAGAGCAAAGGGACGACCCAGAAATCAGTTCGACTGAGTAAATATGGGGACTTGCACGACACACAACGAAACACGAAGCACCTGGGAAAAACAAATTCAGTTATTCATGGACCTCGTTAAAGCAGCTAAGTGGAAAAACGTACTCGCGGATACATCAATACTTGGTTTCCGATGAAAGCCGAAAGTCGCAAGAAGGTTTGTAACTCGGGGACTCAAGGGTCACCGATAACGAGTTCCCACTTACGGTAGCTCCACTACCGGTGTAACGATAGGCGACCGGTAGGGAGGACCTAGTGTAGCATACCAAAGAGTATGTCGCTACGGTTAGCACATGATGAGCTGCCACTTGCGCCCCCCTTATTGGAAAGATATGGAGGAGTAGGCCAATGACCTGGGCTTCATTGGGAGCGGGCCTACTGGGTTCCAATACTTGGAGGAACCCCGAAATGACGTCACGACTCATTCGGGAGAATTTATTTGTTGTCAACTACATTTTACAAATCCAATGATACTTGCGATGATATGCTACAAGCGAAGCAGAACCATGCGAAACTCAACGTGGTTGCCAAAATTACGCATTCGGGAGATAGTAAACTAGCTACTTATTGTTCTCACCGCAACTAACCACACTCATGAGAATCATCTTTACATCTTATTTTTGTATACAACGGGTACATAATACGGAAGCAGAACAACCTTGGCTGACCAGTCGGGGGACTATACTGCTCGTAACCGGCATCGAAGGAATAAAAGTGTTAAGCACGCATGTATGATTCGCCAGTATCCGGTTTCATAACTCCCCAACCTAGATTGATCCATTGGCTGAGCGAGTTGGGAGACTTGTACATATACCTACTTAACTACCTCATTACGTACGTGCTTAACCAATTAGGGTCACGTAACTAAGTCTCACAGCCAGCACCAAAGCATAAACCACCTAGAAGGCAACAAGTTTGATGACCAACCCGAGTCTTGATTCGGAGTCAGTTCGGCTCACGCGCCCGAATAAGAAGCTGTCAGAGAACACTTTGACAAAAGGATATAAGCCAGGAAGTTCAGCATTAATGGTACGTCTTCACTACTCTTTTACGTTGTTATTTTGTTAAGATCATATCTCGTTACTGACTTAGACATCGGAAGGTTAAAAGCCCGCAAACCTGGTACCTCCTTTACGGTTGTCATTCTTAACAGCGGGAGCGACTGACAGAGAGCGAGCATAAAATGGTAGCGCAAGCAAACCCTGAAAATGAATTTTAAGAACGATCAACAAAAACAATTAACAAAAGTAAATAGTAAAATCAGAAGAGCGAATTCTCGATAATCATCCCCATTTCAATATTTAAAACCATCCCCATTTCAATATCTAGAACTCTTAATAGTTTACGGTATTAACAATTATCAACCCAGCATCAATTGCAAACACTACCTAACTCGAGTGGGAAACGACAGAGAGTCGATCAATCACATCGATCCTCGCTTCGCTTGCATGTGTTAAAAACGTCGACGTACGTCATCAGATGGGCCGCACGCCATTAGCGCGGCGTCATGAGTTTACAATTTGTCCATCAGTTTCTCTCATTTCGTGCGTCATGAGTTTACTATTTGTTTAGCATTAATGATTCAGAAAACAAATGCGTAACATCAGATTATACCAACTTTGAATTGCATAGCCTCAATCGATCTGTTTGAACGCTGTTGTAGAAAGTTACAGAATGGCCGAGGACGGTGAACCATGGGACCCCTAAATCTTCTTTGATATACAAGATCTTCGAAAGTTGGAAGGTAGCAATATCAAACCTGTGGTCTGCTTCAAACCGGCTTCAATTAAACCACTTCTACAAGAGCTAGAGAATCGACTTACAAATCCAGAATTCACATATATTGATCTTGATCGAACTCAATCCCGGGATATATTGGAGTATTGGACATCAGGACCGGAAAATTACCAGGTAGAGGCTTAAGAAGTAGTGTAGAAAATGATCGTCTCCGTCGAAGTTTAATTTTTCAACTAGAGACGGTGAGAATAGTTGAATAGATAGTGCATTAGTGATTTAGTGGGCAATTGAGTGACGCTTTCGGCTTTAGGGTGTGAAAAGGAAAGAAGCAGCATTGCAGCGTTAGGACAAGGTCCGTTTGTTGGGGCCCGTGCTCCATATAGTGATGGTATGTTTTCTTCATATCGGTCCAGACCTTTCACGTACATGCTTTGCTAGCTGCTTCAAGAAAGATCATGATCATCGATATCGATTTATAGGAATCTTTATGTAAAACGCAAGTAGGGGTATGCCACAATACACGTGCAGTCCTACTCGTTCTTTCTTTAATTTCCATCAGTCATTTCATTTGGGTCGGTCACGCAAGCACCACTAGATCAAGCTCCCAAGATCACATGATTGAACATGCATATCGTGTTGGGTAATGCTGTATAGTTTGGTAAATTGACCTCCAAGAATTTCATGTAGTCATGGGCAACATTTATGCATGCACTAATTAGTTTGAGAAGCTTATGCTATACGTCTACTTTAGAGGTTCGACTACCCTAATTAGCACCAAAAAATTAAATTGATAGGGGGAGTTGTGGGACTAATCCACGTCAACTTTGCCGGTAAACATAATCATCTTATTTTTTTCGAACTCCTTTAATGTAAAAGACCTACTCACCAAACGTAGTTACGTACATTACATATATACAAATTTGTGCTTATACGAGCTTTATAATCCTAACATTAGTAACGTATCGGAATTGGAAATGACATAATTCACTTCAAGAAGAAACTTGATCGGTTAATGGGTTCTGTATAAAGTATACTCCTTCTCTTAATTCTAACTAGATTAAACATTGGAAGATATTCAAAATATGTTACTCCCAAACCATTTGAATATTTTTTGGATAATAGCTATTGTGCAAATAGAAACAACTCAAGTACTATTCTTGTCGGTAAACAGTGGTCCAAACAGTGTTGTCATAGGCTGCTAGCATAATTTAAAAGGTTGGCTGTACCACAAATAAGTGAAGTCTAGATTATGCATAACCCCACATAGTAGTTACAACATTTATCACAGCTCTAGGGTCCAAGTCCTAACAATAATGACCAATAGTTACGTACACTAAGTATTCAACAGCGACACTAGAGTGGAGGTTGGAGAGCATTTGGATTCAAAAATACAGGGGAAAAAAGAAAGAAAAGAAGAACTACAACAACGTGCCGAAGCATCCCTATTAGCTCCACAAACCGCACAAAATGCATTTTCCGGAGAAAAATAATGGGAACGACATTGACTTAATTTCTTGATATGGAAAATCAACGGTCCAAAACCAAACACAAGAAATTGAAAAGAAGAAGTCAATTTCTTCTTCTTCTAGGCGTATTCACTGGAGGGCAGTGGCTCGTGGCCGCTGTTGCTGATGAAGAAGAACTCGTACACAAGCCCAGCAAGTCCACCTCCGACCAAAGGCCCGGCCCAGTAGACCCAGTGATTCTCCCAGCTCCAGCTCACCAACGCGGGTCCAAAAGACACGGCCGGGTTCATGGAGGCTCCGTCGAATGCTCCTCCCGCCAAAATGTTAGCGCCAACGATGAAACCAATCGCGATGGGCGCGATTGTCCCCACGCTGCCTTTTTTGGGGTCAATGGCTGTCGCGTAGACCGTGTACACCAGCCCGAACGTCATCACAATCTCGAACACGAACGCGTTCCACACTCCCACTCCGGACGAGAGCGCAAAAGCTGAGGTGGTCTGCGAAGCACCCAATCAAAACCCCCATTTTGGTTAGGTCACGTAAATTCACAAGTTAAATGGGAATAGTTAAAATGGTTAATTACTACTGACCTGGCCGTTGGTGACAAACTTGAGGAGCAAGCAAGCGACGGTGGCTCCGGCGAGCTGGGCGACCCAGTAGACGAGGCCACGTAGGAGAGAGATGTTTCCGCCAACGAAGGCGCCGAATGTGACGGCGGGGTTGACGTGTCCGCCGGAGATGTTGGCTCCGACGGAAACGGCGACGAATAGAGCGAAGGCGTGGGCTAAGGCGGCGGCGACGAGGCCGGAGGGAGTGGCGTCGCCGTCGCTGGTGAGCTTGTTGTAGGCCATGCCGGAGCCTTCGCCGGCGAAGACAAAGATGAGAGTGGAGATGAACTCGGCTAACCCGGCCTTGAGGGCGTCCGGGTGGTACGCCTCCTCGGGTCGGCCCACGGCAATGTTCCGGATCGGCATGGCGGACTTGATCGAAGGGCTGAGGTTTGAAGAAACTAAGTGAGCTTAGTTGAGACTTGAGAGAGTTTGATGCGAGTGAGTGAATTGCTTAGTGAGGTGAGTGTTGGCCTTTATACTGAACTTGAAAGGAGACTGAGGACTGGCTACAGGCGGTTGCCGGTGGTTAATTGGATTAGGATGGAGAAGCTGATTGGTGGACAGCCTGTGAAAATAGCCGAATGTATTTTTGAAATTATATATATTTGTTTTTTTAATTTAAGACGCCTGCACAATGTTCACAGCGAAGCACTGCGCCGCTAAAGGGTCCTTGAAGTGACACGTGGGGACACGTGATAGGGACACCTAATGTGCCACTAGTGCTGATTTTGTCTTCCTCTGTTCGTCTCTCTGGAATGATCGAATTTGTTATGTGGCTCTTTTTTGGGTCCAGTTTTTCATTCAGGAAATTCTACGTGTAATTCTCTCTTGTTTTTGCCTACAGTATAGAATATAGATTGCATGACAGAAGAGTGGAGCTGCCGAGCTGGATATATATGCATGCATGTATTTATGTATATCGACTGCGAGTTTTTGCTGTTTTAGGCCAAAATTATTCAATCCACAGCTGCTTACGTGTTAAATATTTATTGGCTGAAATATTTATCATAAATTCACAGAAGAAAAAAAAATGACATTTCAATTTTGCCCCTCCTCTCTTCCCGACATGCTTCTCTGTTTGATTTCCATGTTGGTTTTCCCGGCCGACTATATGAGCCAGCAGAGGCGAAACTCCCATAAGGGGTCAAGGAGACAGCTACCTCGTCGGAGGAGGACACATGGGGTCAAGGAGGACGATGACGTGGCAGTGGAGGTCGATTGTTGGAATTCTCTGCCAGCGGAAGATGAGGCTGGAGAAGCGGCGGTGGGTGAGGATGAGTGAAGACGGAGCGAATTTGATATAGTCGACGACGATGGGTTTTTTTTTAAGTTCATCACTCTATTGCTGATTTGGTTCATTTGGACACCTAGTGTATCATTTGGATTCGACGTTGATGCGGTTTTTTTAGCTTAATCAACTTGATAGCTATTTGCACTGAGATAACTAGGAGACTTCGATCAAAAGCAGAGAGTGAAGGAGGTGAGGGCATATGTCACGATTCGATCCTATTAAAATATCGTAAAATTAATTAAATATCATAAAATCAGTAAATAATTGACTCTGATTAAACTCTAATGAATCGAGTCGAAAACTTAGTGGATAGACTCGTCATGATAATACGATTGCAACGATATAAGACAAACTAAATTATTCTGTCGATCACACTGTCATTGTCAGCGACACGTGTTACCACCGCCCACCCATTGGGTCGACGACATCTAAACGTGAATTGAATCTCATGACTATACTCGTGACGTCGTTACAATTCTAACGACATATAACTTGACCAATTCTAGACACCTTTTTTGGGCAGACGCGTCGCCATAGATGGTGACAAGTGCAGCCACATGCCACCTTCGACGACCACTACCAACGAAGGTTAACTTACCAATCGAAAGCTCATGAGGAGCCCAACATATTGCTAAACTACGGTCATGACCAATTCTGCCGGCAACTAGCCAAAAAATAAAAACTAGGAGTGAGATTCAAGCAGTTTAGTTCGGTTTTTTGTAAAAATTATGACCAAACCGGAAAAAAAAAATTTGTTCGATTTTTTCATTTTTTGACAAAAAACCGTGGCTTTCGGTTGGGTTGGGTTAAAAAATAGTTTTTTTATCGGATTTTTTTAGGGTTTTTTTTATTATCAAAATTACAAAAAAATTGTACTAAAAAAAATCGTGCTCAAAACAAACAAACGACTTCATTTTTACATATAATTACTAATATAATGAAGCTGTAACTTGCAGGGGCTCACAAGCACGAAATAGACGCAAACATGAGAACAAATTTGCGAGTGAGTTAAGTTCTTATGGAGGATGAACAATTGAATGGCATGCCATGAAGCAGGCAATTCCATAGCTGATGAAGAATCTCTAGTAGGTTAAAGTACAGGTCATCACTTCGTTTATGAACAATTGGAGTTTACTACTTTTTTCTTTCAATTCTTTAAGTTTATCGTGTCAAATTTATTTCTAATTTTCTGAATCTAGCTTCCAACATCCAAATTTTGAGATGATTCGTTGACATATTTTGATCTAGTAATCTAGCTACAAGCACAAATACACAATGAAACTGTTAGGACTTTTTAAAAATTTGATCAGTTACAAATTCGGCCCCTCTTTAGGCTCATGATGTAAGTTTGGTTCAGAAGAAGCCGGTAGAGCTTACGATAGTTGATGGGATGTGTTCATACAATTATATGTAAAAATGAAGTCGTTGACAGTGGAAACTTGAGAGAGATAGAAAGAAAAAGAGGCTGCGCAAAATATTAGGGCTTCTAATTTTTTCACTTTCGTATACAATATATGCATACATCCAACGAAAGTATTTCACCTAGTTTGCTACTAACTACCAAAACAACCTTGTTTTGTTATGTTAGGTTCAAGTTTTTGAAATCCGAAACCAAAACTGTACCGAATTTAAACGATTTTTTGATTTTTTTGGTTCAGATTTATTCGGATTCTGATTTCTTTGGCTACGGCCCGGATTCGGCTCAGTTTTTTTTTCTTCTGGCTTTCAGTTCAGAATTCCTAGTCCTACAATAAATGGCCCGAAAGCCCATTGACCCAAAATTGCCGAAAATTCTTCCCGTGGAGATTCCAGCGTGGTTGAGCCACCACGGGGCTTGAGGCCTGTCAAAAAAGAATCAACATAACAAGGGATTCAAAAGCCCTTACCTTTCGGTACCAATCGTCGTCAACCGTTGTCCCTAATGGTGGTGATTTGGCTACGATTTTCAAACAGAAATCGCGTCGGTTCTCCCAAAACTCACCTGCAAACAATAAGTCCCAAACATGTATAGATAGAGAAGGAGGAGAGCTTCCTTTCCAAACCTAAACCATCGCCAGAGGTGGCTGGAGAAATTGTCGACAATGACGGAAAAATTAGCCCAAAACCCTAATTTTTCTCATCTTGAACTCTCTTTACTCAGGCTTTTATTCCATCAATCAAGACCATTAATATAAAGAAGAAGTGAAGGGCTTTCAAACGTTACCAAAGTCACAGCCAACGGTGGCTGGACGGCGTCGCACCGCTGGTCACAAGCTCAGCGACCATTTTTCATAGTGAGAGTTGGGATCAATGCGAGTCAATGGCCCGAATGGGAAAGTCTCCCTTTTCCAAATATGGAAACTCACGTTTGTTGCTTATTTTATTTTCTATAAATCCCGTCAAAATTCTGTTGACCATAACTTTTTCGTTGTAAATCTGTTTTTGACATTTAATTTAGGTGTCGACGAACTCATGTCAATGAATATTATGAATTTCATCTGAAGTCAACTGATGTAATTAAATTATTAAAAAGTCAACTCGAGATGAGTGAACATTTATCGATGATAAAAATCAATTACTACGTCCGCTAAATCGAATTCAGAAATACTCGTAAATATTAATGATTATATAAAATGGTCTGGGTACTATAACATAAGAGGAAAACAATAATTAAATATTTATATTTAATCCTAACACTAATAAAATCTAAGTAAATTCTTCACCAATAAAAATATGCCACACTGTAGTACAAGTTTAGTGCATGTTGTATACAAAATACTTTTTTGATGTTTAGGTAGTGAGCTGCCAAATTGACAATTTTAGTATATTATTTTTGGTGCAAAATTACATATGCATATTCTTTTAGGGCACTGCTAGGGGATAATAAGAATGGCCACATTTTTGTGGCCATAAATATAGGTGAAATTATACATCAATATATTTAAATTTTCTATATATAACATACCGCATCATACTTGTTAAATGTCTATCATATCCTTTATAATTTAAAATTTAAGAAAATTCACTCTTCTTTTAAAATTAGATAAATAATAATTATGCAAATATAAATAAAATTAATGTATCGATGAAGATTATTCAATCAAGCAAACATGAATTAATTTACAAATACAATTATTCATGTTTATAATTAACTGTGTTCAATTAATGATTTTGTTCAATTAGAATATTAAAGATTATAACGTATACCCACTTGGCCAGTTTGTACATTGTTCGAATGACATTGCTTCACTCTTTTTTTACTCCTTTCAAAATCAAAAGTCTTGAGATACACATGATTTCCAGCTTTTTGGTTCTCAGATTATGATTTTCTTCATTTCTTCAAAAATCATATAAAATAAAGAAAATCCATCACACAAACATAATAATAGAGGAAGATTATTTCAAGTTTCTAAAGGAAAAGAACACATATATTTGAAGCCAAGAGATATATATAGGCCAAATCTTCTTCGATATATTGATATTTTTTTAGGGAGTCGCTAAAACAATCCACTATAGGAACAAAGTAGTAGTAATACAGATCGAATTCCACCGAATTACCCGACATGCAAAATAATGAAATTTTATCATATCACTACGTACACTAATTTAACGTAATGACGAACATACCCTAGACTAATAAACCAAAATAGTGCAAGTAATTGTCGATTTTATTTATACTTTCATAATTATTATTTATCATAATTATTAAAAGATGATAATTTTATTTAATCATTAAATTATAAAGGATATGATAGACATTTAGCAAGTATGATGTGACATGTTATATATGTAAAAAATTTAAATATAATAATGTATAATTTCACGTAGATTTATGACCACAAAAGTGTAGTATAGCCCAATATCATTTTCTTATTTTTTTAATAGATAAATGCATGCCTACTAAATGTGTAGATTAATTATGACAAAAATTGATTGTTTGGTCTTACTGGATTTCGAGCAGTTCTGCTAATGTCCCATTTTATATTCAGTAATTATTATTTTATTTTGTAGAAGAACAATTTCGATTTCTAAAAAATCATATATCAAATCATCTTCTGAATTCTGAAATGATACTTCTAGGTGTATTTAATATATTTGGCTATGGTTAATAAAAGATAGTGACTTAGTAGAGCACGCATTATCGATCTAAATGATATATAAATTAGCCACTGGATATCAACTCGTGCACTGGGACATTTTCGGGTATTAAGGATATGTTATATCCTTATTTTTTACTTGAGAACTAAAATTATAATATATTTGAACATGAATTTACAACATTTAAGACAAATGTTACTATAATTACTACATATTTTAAGATGATTTATGATATTTATAACTAACTTAATAAAATTTACAATTTTCAGAACAATTTGTTCAAAAATTGTAACTGAGTTTATAAATTAAGTAATTATCTCAAATACAACTAAATAACACAAATAATAACTCCAATTACTATAATGACCACCAAATTTGTTATAAAATAATAAATTAAAATTGTCATACCCCTCAGGTACCTAAAAATTATCCGGACAAAATATATGTTTCAAGTTTCAACCAAGCAGTTTCACAACCTTTGTGGGATTGTCCCTGCACGTTTTTATGATATTGCGATCTTGTAGACTTGTATGTATGTGGATTGGATTGTACGTGACCGAACATCTACATGTTCTATACTCCATTCTTTGATAAAAATGTAGAGATAATAATGGTTTCTGTTCTATGATTTGATCAGTTATTTATGTATTACAAAGTTTTTATTGAAGTAACCAAAACAAAAATGATCGAGATGATTGATGCATACTCAATGTCAGATTGTTAGCTAGGGTTTGAAGTCATCTGACCTCCTTCAACCTCGCTCCTTGGTACCAGTGTCGATCCATTTTTTTTCTTCAAAAACTACAATATAATGCTCAGTTTGGGAGAGTTGTGTTATAAAAATAACCAGTTGTAGCTTCTAGCTTATAGAAGCTGCATATTGCCAACTTTCTATAAATTGTTGTAGCTTATAGCGTTTATGTGCAATTTTTAAAATAAGCTACAATTGCTTTAGTTTGTTTGTTAGAACCCGACCTCGATTTAGCAGCCTAAATTAAGATTAGGTCCTAATGATGCTTAACTGAGATTTCCTTTCAACATGCTTAATAAAACTTCTAGTAAAATAGCGAAAAACGAAAATGAAGCTACTTTTCCAGAAATCAATAGATCTATACAAGAAAAGAATGATGCTTTGTCATCTGCTAGCTATTTTAAACTAACTATCCAACTAAGCTACAAGCCCAAAGGATACAGTGAGGTACTGTTATGCCTCGAAATGCATGCACACCCGACCTCTAGTAAACTCTACAAATCTAAGCATTTTAAATCACATGGCCCAAGGAAAGACATTCCAAAAACAGAAAATTGTTAGAGTGAGTGGACGAAAATCATAATAACGTAAGAAGAAAAAAAAGAAATCTACTTTTATGCTCTTCCTTTGAATTTCAATGAAAAACTAGTATGTGAGTACTAAAAATCATGAGACGAACCAAATAGCAGAGAATCAATTATGAGACTGACTCTAAATTGAAAAGGCTAATCGTCGAATATGGAATCAACTAATTGAGAGTTGAATCTAAATTGATTATTTAAATTTGAAATATCTAGCGAATACAATGACCGAGATATTTACATCTCTATCCATCTGAACTGAAGTCAACTGGTTGAGAACTAAATATGAATCAGAATAATAAAAAAGGAATGACTTAGGTATCTGATATCTTTCTTCATCGGAACTTAAGTCAACTTTCTAAGAACTAAAAATACAATGAAATAATCCGAAGGGAAATACTAAGGTATCTAACGTCTCTAGTCATTGAATGTCGTTTAGGAGCCTAGCATATGTGGGAGCAAGATTTTCGGGGTTCGAACTTGACATTAAGGAATGAGATCGAAGATCGAGCATGGAACGAGGACATTGGGAATTAAGTTTTCGTAGAGTGTCTTGAAGATCCCAATGCGGTTCCATCTCTTTGAAGATTCTGTCAGTTCCAAAAGTGAAGATCGATTTTTGAGCTTCGAACCTTGATGAAGAACCTCGAAGTTTGAAGAGAGTCTCGAACTTCGAGTAGCGATGATCCATAGCGAGATTCGGATGGGTCATTGGGGTGGGAGCAAAGATTGAAAGATTGAGCTCTCAAGGCCCAGGGGACAGTTCGGATATGTTCAAAGGGAGGCCACAAACCCAAAGAAACCCATATTAAGGAGTAGAGAGGCGAGTGGAGCGTGATCCCAGGGACATGCCACTGAAATAGGAGACGGTTGCTATACATGGCTGAAGTTCGAGGATTGAACTTCGGTGCAGGAACTTCGAAGTCCAGCCACTACGTTAGTGGATATAGTAGCTTCTATTTTGGTGGAATTTCGACGGTATATATACATGAACATGGTAAGTTTTTGTAGTTGGATGACATACTTACACACTTGCATTAATCTCTCACTTACTTGAGCGTCAAAGAGTCTTTTGCAGGTAACCACCTCCCCCCAGTTGTTCAAACGCAGTTTTTCCATCACACCGTCATCTTAGAGTTGTTGTAAGAGGGGATACTCATTTGATCGTTGAAGAAAACCTTGTGGAAGTTTCAAATCACGCCTGAATTTTTCGTGCTTTCATAAGTAGGCACCGTCTGTGGGAAACGATGGAAAACGATATCACAAACAACAACAACGAGGTGTTGCACCACAATGATTGCATCCGAGTTGAAGATGACCTAGAATAAGGTGATCTAGAAGATGGAGAAATTGATGAAAGAGCCGAAAGAAGGCAAAGGGAGAAGAGACCTATCTCCGAAGTCCAGCTGGTAAGGGATAGTGGAGATTCGAATCGTCGTCGCGGAGGACTGACAAACCGGGAGATAAGAAACCTCCAAGCCGAATTAGCTCGCTTCAAAAGAGTGGAACGAGCCAAGAAAAGGCGTACATTTAGGTCGAGGAGGAGCCGATCACCTTCGCCAGAGGATGAATCCCCACTTGACGAAGAAAATATGTCCGGGGAGGAAAACCTAGCGGAAGATGGCAATGAGACGGACAATGACTATGTGCCACCTTTGAGAGGCCGTGACATGAAGGACTATATGGCAAAGGTAGTGAAAGAAGCTCAAAGATCGAGGCAATGCAATATTGCGGCTAAGGTGTCAAGAGGAATCACGGATTCACCTTTCACTGATGCCTAATTAAAAGTTGAGAAGCCGAGATGATTTTCTATCCCAGCGTTCACAAAGTTCACCAGAACCTATGACCCGGAGGACCACATCAAGGAATACACTAAAGCAATGAGGATCGAGACCACCGATCAGAATTTAATGTGCAAGCTATTCCCGACCAGTCTCTCTGGGCCAGCTACAAAATGGTTCAGAGGCTAAAGCCAAGATCGATATCAAGCTTCGAGAAGTTAACGCGATTATTTATCACGCAATACTTCTCTAACAAGAGCCATAAGAACTTCTTCACCTTGTTCAGTGTCAAGCAAAAACCAGGGAAGAAATTGGAGAAGTACTTAAAGAGATTTAAGGATGAAATGGCCGCAACAAACACTAACTCGAAGATTGCGGTCGTTGCATTCTGCAAGGGATTACTCAAAGGATCACCAGTGTTGGAAAATTTAGTAAAGAAGGTACCAAGGACTATGGAAAATATCTTAGATCGCATAGAAGGTGAAATCCATCTCGACAGGATCAATGGAACTCGAAAAGGCAGGGTTTCTGCCAACATCGAAGTCAAACTTGGAACTTTGAAATCCGCAGAAGTTCGAGATCGAAGGCCGAGGCCAACTTCGAACCCTAAGGATCTAAAGAACAAGAAAAAGCCAGCGGAGCAATGGTTTACCGTCAGCCCGGAGACCATATTCTATAGGCACGAAAAGGAGGGGATATTCAAGAAACCCTCGCCACAAGCCGAAGCTAAGGATACTAATGAGAAGAAACGATATTGTCCGCACCACCAAGACTATGGGCATAGCCTTCAAAGGTGCAAAACATTGAAACCAGCTATCCTGGAACTCATGGACAAGAGAAAGTTGCAACAATACAAGGTGGGGAATATCAATGGAAACCAAGAACAGAAGGTGGTGGATAAAGACCCTCCGGTGCACGAGATATTGGCTATATACGGCAGCCCGTCCACGAAAGCGGAGGACGAGAGACAAATTAGAAGCAACACTCGACAAGCAGAGAAAATCAAAAATGTATGCTTCACTGAAAGGAGAGAGATCTCGGAAGAAAAGGCGAATGAAATCCTATCAATCTGCTTCTCACCATAGGATGGAGAAGGAATTCAATTCCCTCACTGAGATGCGTTAGTCATCTCAGCAAGGATCGACAACTACATGGTGAGAAGAGTAATGGTCGACGCGGGTAGTAATGTTGATATCCTGTACTTCGAGGACTTCCGCAAGCTCGGCATTGACTCAAAGTTTGTCAGAGAGAGCAAATCACCAGTGATGGCCTTCGATAGCATCAAGACTTGGCCTTATGGGGAGATCACCCTCCCGGTGACCACAGCTGACAAAAAGGTCGATGTGAGCTTCATCATCATAGATAAGCACTCAGCCTATAACACCATGCTTGGAAGAGACTGGTTGCACCGCATAGAAACAGAGGCTTCAACGAGATATCAAGTCTTGAAGTTTATCTCGGGAGATAAAAAATATGTAGTCTCAGTGCGTGGGGACCAAATGCTGTCGAAATTTCTTTATATCATGGAGATTAAGAAAAAGTTCGACACGACACCCTCTAGCTCAAAGCTCATAGACCCAAAACCGCTCACCAAGAAGCAAAGGAATCTCAAAGCTGTTAGTCAGAGCTCGAAGTCTGACAACAAAGAACAGTCCGACTCGGAGATGAAGATCGAGGAGGACAAACAAATTGTCAAACAATAATTAGGGGAGGGCCTATCAGATGAAGAAAATGAGGAGAAGGTCAAACAAAAGATGACACCAACCTTAGAAAAGGTTCGAGAAATGTCCCTTAACGACGAACCAAAGAAGAAACTCTTGATAGGAGCCTTCCAAACCGAAGAGGAAGTTTGAAACCTATTCGACTTCCTAACCAAGCATGGTCACATTGAGATATGCCGAGTATTGACCCAAGAATAGCCTACCATAAATTAAACACCGATCTAGATTTTCCACCATACAAGCAAAAGCCGAGGAGGTTCACACTGGAGCGCAACCAGATCATAAGTGATGAAGTAAATCACCTCCTCGAAGTTGGACGCATAAGAGAAGTATGGTGTCTAACTTGGATCTCGAACGTAGTGGTGGTAAGGAAAAAGAACTGGAAGTGGAGAGTCTGCATGGATTTCACCAATTGAATAAAGCATGCGCGAAAGACTGCTATCCACTCCCGAAGATTGATCAGATGGTAAATGCAACCGCAGGTTTCAAGAAGTTGTCATTCCTCGATGCTTATTTGAGTTACAATTAGATACCATTAGTGCCGGAAGACCAGCTCAAGACCACATTCGTGTCAGAGAAAGGCCTCTTTTGTTATAAGGTCATGGCCTTCGGATTAAAGAACATGGGAGCAACTTACCAAATCTTAGTAAACCTTATGTTCAAAGATCTGTTGGGGAAGACAATGGATGTATATATAGATGACGTGGTGGTCAAGAACAGGCACAGGGGAGATCACACCAAGGACTTGAGAGGTATGTTCAAGATTTTGAGAAAGTACAAGATGAGACTCAATCCTTCGAAGAGCATCTTTAGTGTGTCTTCCAGCCAGATCCTGGGTTACATTGTGAGTAAAAGAGGGATTGAGGTGGATCCAAAGCAAGTTAAGCCTATCTTAAGTATGAAAGAACCCAGTATGAAAAAGGAAATTCAAGTCCTAACTGGGAGGATATCCACGTTGAGTAGATTCATCTCTCGAATGACCGATCGATGTCGGCCATTTTTTAAAGCTCTGCAGCTCAAAGCTTCAAAATTTTGGGGCCATGAGCAATCAGAGGTATTTTGGGAGATGAATCAGTACTTGGAAAGCAAGAAGTTCTTGATGGTACCAAGAGATATGGAGCCACTTTGCGTATACTTATCCGTGTCGGGAGTAGCGATGAGTGATGCCTTATTTCGAGAAGAAGGGCATCAAAGGTCATAACTTTACCAGCCACTATCTTCTCGATGCTAAGACAAGGTACACTTCGACCGAAAAACTTATATTGGCATTGATACACACAAAATGCAAGCTCCGACAATATTTTGAAAGTAGAGAAATCGTGGTGTATACCAATTTCTCCATCAAAGGAATCCTCACGAAACCAGATATGTGCGGGCGCATGGTGAAATAGGCTATAGAGTTGTGCGAGTTTGACATCACTTATAAGCCACGCACCACCTTGAAGGGATAAGTTCTAGCTGATATCCTTGTCAAATGCCATATCCCGTTATCCATCGCAGAAGTTCCATGGGAAGAGCCGAGATGGGAAACGAACATCGACAGATCCTCAAACTTTGCTGGGGCGAGAGTAGGCATAATCTTGAAGAGTTCAGAAGGTTTTGTGCTGGATTGTGCCGTACGATTGGATTTTGAAGCTTCGAACAATGTGGCAAAGTCTGAGGCCCTATTGGTTGGGATGCAGGTTGCACGCCAACTAAGAATCGAGAGCCAATAAATACACTCTGATTTGTAGTTTATAGTCAGATAATCCAATGACGAGTACACAAAACGAGATGAAAAGATGATTCAATACAAAGCGTTGGTGAGAAGAATGATTTTCGAGTCCTCCCAATTGTCGTTGGTAAAGATCCCAAGGAAAGAAAACCCAAGGGCCGATAAATTGGCAAGGATGGCATCTATATATGTTGAAGAGCCTTTACCAATAAGGATTGATGTGCTCGAATGTCTGAGCATCGAGAAGCAGATTGAATATCAGGCCATGATGGTTGAATCGATCCCGAATGATTAGATTTGCATTATCATCAACTATTTGGAGTTTGACATCCAACCAAAGGACCCCATAGAGGCCATAAAGCTCAGATTTAAGGCTGCAAGGTGTTGGCATAATCTCTTCAGCTTGCCATATTTCATACACACGTGTTAAAATAAACAAAGGTGCGTCGATTCCCACATTGAAGAATGAGGGGGGAGAAGTGTGTTTCTGGGTAAGTGCATAACAAGGTAATCGTCATTAAGGAAATGTAATTGATATCCCTGCATCAGCAAAAGTCTATTTGCTCTACCTAGTTAGTCTGTTTGCTCATGACCATCAGACTTCATGCTCGTCCATTTGGATTATCAAGTTTGGTCTCTCACGCTCATCCGGACTGCTATTTGGATACCCACTTTGGATTGTACGTTTGGTCCATCACACCTGATTTTGGTTGTCAGCTTGATGTACCACATACCAAGGTGTTTGGTGTACTTGCATTCCCTCGCCCGCAAAAAGTTTAGGCCCGACCACTTCGTTCGCCAGCTCACTTCTTCAAGCTCAGCCTTTCAAATCTGCCCATAGTGGGGGACTCACTTGCATATTTGATAATGAGCGCTCTCTAGCTAGCTACTTCAGACCACCAAAGCTCACCACTCAAGCGCAACTAGCCCGTTTACACCTCCCACACTCACCAATACTGGGGGACTTCCGCCAGATCTGCCGCGCGACGTTTGCAGCCCCAACTCATCATTCAAATACAACTATAGGCGCACTCTCTAGAAATCATACGCCCAAGCAAAACTAGCACTACCTTAAGCCCACAATGGCAGGTTGCTAGCTTCGAGTTTGAGCTCAAGATCACGAGGATCATTCTGGTTGGAAGTAAAGCAATCTCGAGCAATGGCAGGTTAAAAGTGATCTAAGCTGCGGCTCCTGCTGCTGTCATGAGGAGATGAGAAACTATTCTGATCATGGCTGGATTCGCTGGGATCATCGGGATAACGGGAGCACAACATCTCTTCAATATGAGTAACTCTTCTTGACAAAGTCATGCCATCAGTGCTATAGCCGCGGGAATTATAGCAAGAAAAAGGTGACACCGATTCATCAAATCGAGATCGAGACCTACGAGAAGAAAAAAGCAAGTAATATTACGTGAAGTAGTATTGTGCTTAACATGCAAAGACTGTGAGAAAACGTTACCGAGTGGAAGCCTCGGGCGAGAAGATAATTATGGGCATAAGTTATTTTCTCTTCCCATGGCGAGGAGCGGAGGTGCTCCCCGATTGTGCTGACGAAACAAAACTAAATCTCAGATTGTTAGAGGATGTAGCCATACATAATATATTTTAAAAAGAGCTGAAGATGGAGTAGGTATGGTTTCGGTTTTATAAGTGGAATCTCAAGAAGGATTTCCTTAAACCCTAACAGAGTTGAGTTTGAAATAGATTTCGGATGAAGTTCAAAACCAAAAAGAATGAAGTGAGATGTCAAAATAGTTTTTTACTTGTTTTTAAAAGCTTTTTTCGGGTGAGAAAACGGTTTGGGTTTGACTCGGTCGAGAAGCTCAACTTGAGAGAGGACTCCTTGTCTAGGGATTCCTTCTCGAAGTTCAAAGTGAGAAAGGACTCATCTTCTAGGGATTCCTCTCGAAATTCAAATTGAGAGAGGACTCCTCATCTAGGGATTCCATCTCAAAATTCAAATTGAGAGAGGACTCCTCGTCTAGGGATTCCTTCTCTATGTTTAACTTGAGAGAGGACTCCTCATCTAGGGATTCCTTCTCAAAGTTCACAAGATTGAGCCATGGTTTTGAAGTTATTTCGAATGTCGAAAGTGTCGGGTTCGAACAAAGGTTTTGAAGGTGAGTAAATTTATTGGAAAAGATAACTTTCTACTATGTAAAGCTTCAAAAATTCAAAGGTAAAGTAAATTAAGCAGTTTGGAAAAATTAGACATTCTAAGGCATCACCCAAAAAGGGACAAACAAATTATTCAAGTTACATAACCAAATGAGTCAAATTTAAGGACTAAATAAAGAAAAAGAAAAGCCTAAGGCTCGTCGTAACTCTCCGGGAACTCAATGATTGGGGCAGCAAAAGAAGATGGGACAAGAGCAGAGGCATACACCATGGCAGAGCTGGAAGAGGGGTCCTGAGGCTTGAGAGAATCCACAACATCAAGGGTTTAAGCTTCAAGAGGGTCTACAGCATCAAGAACTTTCTCCAAAACTTCGAGCTGCTCGGAGATTACTAAAGCAGCTGCGGTAATGTCAGCATGGGAGAGGCGAGCTGTAGACTTGCCTTCACCTGGAAGAGACCCAAAGAGGGGCTCGTACTTGTACTTGCACCAGAACTTGTCATCAACCTCCTCATGGTCAATGAAGAGACGGTCCTCAGGAGCAGTAAGAGCTTGATTCCAGCCAAATTGAAAGTATTAGGCATAAGCGTATTTGATCAGACGTTTGGCCAGCGATGGACTCATTCTCCCGAGCCTGCATGGCATCTTCGAGGTTAGTCTGTAGCTCGTTTTTGGCCTGAGTTATTTCCAAGTCTTCTTTCAAGTCCGTGACTTGGACTTCCATCACCTTGGCCGTCACCTTTTTGAGTTCGAGCTCAGTCTCGATACAGGCAACTTTGGTCTTGCTGCCCACAAACGATTTCTCAAGGAGGACAAGGTAATCTTGAAGTTCTTGCTCTGTTTGGGTGGCCTTTCGAAGCTTCTCCTTAGCGTCAGCAAGCTTCGAGGAGATTTCTTCCTTCTCCGTAAAAGTTAAGTCAAGCTTCATCTGGAGGTCTATATTGATTAAGTCTATCTCTTTGAAGCAAGCTTCGGTGTGGAGCATTCCTTTAAGGACAAAAGTCATTGTTAGTGGCTGGTCAATATGAATAAAGGAGGATAACGTTGAAGTTTAAGAAGTTATAGATGAAAAAATTTATGTCAAGTTAACATGAGTACGCCGCTCGAAGGTTGTCAACCTAGTCTCCCTGATTGAGGAGATCCATTTCCAGATCTCTCTAACTCAAGCGTTGGACAAAGATCGAGGCAGCATTGTAGTTGCGAAAGACGGATTGATCATCATACAAAAACAAAAAATCTACAGAAGGCGTGGTCGGAGGAGTGTCACCTGGATGAGTCCGTGGGGATGAGCCTGCATGGAAAGCATCATAGGTAGTAGATGGTGAGAGAGATATCTAATTTTAAAGTTCGAAATAAGAAATCAAGGTAGAGAAATGAAGGAAAGAGATAAGAAGTGGAAAAAGGGTTACCTCTAGAAAAACCTTGACTGTGTGGAGGAGGCGGAGGGATATTCTGGGCAACTTTGAATGGTTCCCTCCCAGCTCAAAAAGTTCGAGGTCTCAAACTTGGGGAAGGATGAAGAGCTTCGAGATCAATAGTCTTGAGCCCCGTAGTACCCTCTAACTTTTTCTTCTTCTTTTTCATTTCTTGGGAGTTCTCAGACTCCTCAAGAACCTTCGTCACTGAGCTTCAAAGATGTTTCTTCCCCAATGGGGCACCGGTAGGACGAAAGCTTGACTTCTTGGTAGTGTACTTGTCTCTCTTGCAAATCGCTTCCTTCACCAACTTATTAGTCTCGGAAGAAAGGGCAAAGGAGGACTCCACATTGATCAACTAGTCAAGGAAATCCTCTCCATCTCAAGGCTTTCTAGAGTAGCGAGTGAAGAGATTAGAGTTCCTCTCAGAGAGCTCTCTGCTCGCGACTTGGGCCAAAAAGTTGTCTAGCCAGAAGTGCCTTTCTTTGCTAAGTTCGAAGAAGGTAGCATCGAGCTTCATGGCTATAAACGAGGTTCGAGATCAGAATTGAAATGGATGAGTATCTTCCTTAGTAATCAAAAGTGAAAGGTGAAGATCGAAGTTGTACCTGGAGCATTGAAAAAGGAGGAAGGGACTTCGAGTCTGAGACCCTCGAGCATCCAGTTACCTTCGACGGGGACTGGATTGATGTGCCAGTAGGCAAAGTTGGTCGACTTCTGGTCAAAGCACTTCTTAAAGCGTTAAGTTTGGAGGTTGAAGTGCCTTTCCAAGCCTCTCACCTTGGCCCACATGTGAACATAGAAGAAGTCGACAAGGCCGATCGAGACCCACAACTGGTTTCCAACGGCAAGGAACGCCGAGAGAAGAAAGTACAAATTGGGGATGAGTTGCATAGGGTGTAAACCTAGAAGGACCTAGGGAATGACAAATGTTGGGTGCAATGGAAAGCTCAGGTATCAGAGGTGGTGCTTCGCGAGCACTAGAGCACCGGCCAGAATCCCCTTGCCGGAGTACATATCGCTACCTTTCGATAACGCTTGGATCAAGACGCATCCCTGAGGGTTAATCTTTGCCTGCTCAATGTCAAGTTGGGCCTTGGTCAGACTCCAGATCTCTGAGTTATGGAGTTGAGACGCAACCTCCTCATGATCAGAATCGGCTCCCGAGGAGGATTAGGTGGGTTCGACCGGGGTTGGACCACGGCCGGGAGATGGGCCGCAACGAGCACTAGAGCGAGTATGAACCATCTAAATCGAACGGGACCAGGAAGATTTAGGTCTTTCTGATTTTAGGGTTTTTATTTGTGAAAGTGAAGTGAAGAAGTAATTAGGATAGAGGGCTATTTATATTCTACGAAATGAACAGTAGAATATAGATAGTCAAGCAGCATAAGAGTTTTGTTTTTGGTGCATAAACTCGAGGAAGCGCGGGAAGAATGCGTCAAAAGGCAAGTTTTGAAACTGGAGGATCGAGGTTGATCAATGCTTCGAAGTTAGTCACCGGAGAAATATCAACGAATGATGTGTGTAAGTTTGAAATCGAAGCTAAATTTCACCTGTTGGGGCCAGATGTAACCCAAAGGAAAAATTTAGGGCAAATTTTTGGGGTTCGAACTTGACATAAAGGAATGAGATCGAAGATCGAGCATGGAATGAGGACATTGGAAATTAAGTCTTCGTAGAGTGTCTCGAAGATCCCAATATGGTTCCATCTCTTCGAAGATCCTTGTCAGTTCCAAAAGTGAAGATCGAGGTTTGAGCTTCGAACCTCGATGAAGAACTTCAAAGTTTGAAGAGAGTCTTGAAATTCGAGTAGCGATGATCCATAACGAGATTCGGATCAGTCGTTAGGCTGGGAGCAAAGATTGAGCTCCAAATGCCCAGGGGATAGCTCAGATATGTCCAAAGGGAAGCCACGAACCTAAAGAAACCCAGAATAAGGGGTAGAGGGCGAGTGAAGCATGATCTCATGGAAATGCCACTGAAATAGGAGGCAGTTGCTGGACATGGCCGAAGTTTGAGGATTGAACTTCGGTGCAGGAACTTCAAAGTTCATCCACTATGTTAGTGGACGTAGTGGCTCCTATTTCGGTGGAATTCCGATGGTATATATACATGAACTTGGTAAGTTTTTGTAGTTGGATGACATACCTACACGCTTGCATTAATCTCTCACTTATTTAAGCGTCAGAGAGTCCCTCGCCCCCCAGTTGTTCAAACGTAATTTGGCCATCGCACCGTTATCTTAGAGCTATCGTAAGAGGGGATACCCATTTGATCGTTGGAGAAAACCTTGTGGAAGCTTCGAATCATGCCTGACTTTTTCGTGCTCCCACAACATCCACCACAACATGTGACCATATATCGTGACTCAAGAAATAAGGAGGCGACGATGACTGGTAGAGAATTACAACTCCAGTCACCTCTAATATCTGGTAGTGAAGTATAACCCCAGATAATGCATCAATAGTGAGTGTACTGTAACCCTGGAATGGCTACCTAAGGGCCAGTTAGGTACCATATATGCGCATTTATAAAAATCTCAAATATATATAGCATCCGGACTACTGACTCATCCCCCAATAAGACACAAGAAATGACTAATGAATTGACATATCAACGGCTCAGATTAAAGTTACTATTTGATCTGACGACTAGGATTAATCACCAAGTATAAATTTGTATTTTAATTCTCTTTTCCATAAAACTTCCTAAAAAATTAAAACTTTACTCAAAGCTCTAGAAATTTCAATAAAAATTTACATTGCCAAATACTTTAAGCAGTTTAAAGATTAAGTTAAGATGCAAAAACAGTTACATAAATATGTAGATTAAGAGAAAAATATAAGAATAGGAGTTAAATAATTGGCCTAACTATATACGGTTTAATTAAGCCCCGTGGTCATAAGAGCATCTCCCATGATAGGCTAAATCCTTAGCCAAATTTGGCTTAAAAAATAATAATATTCTGTAGAATCTTTTTTTAGCCTATCAAAGTCTCCCACTGTAAGCTAAATTCTTAACCAAATTTATAGCCTTTTGACTCTAAAAGACACTCCCATCATAAGCTAAATCTCAAGGTAAACCCATTTCTAATTCTTTTGTCATATAAATGTAATGTTATATTTCTATGCATATTTTTTTCTTTTCTCATATATATAATATTAAAATTAAATTAAAACTACAAATATTGAGAAAGACATACATAGATCTTATTCCTTCAATATATGATAATTACAAGATACAACCAACGAAAATTAAAAAAAATACAACACTAAATTTATTTGAAAACAAAAATAAACATTTAACGATCACGATTTCAAACTTATGTTCCTCCATGTCGCTGCCAAATATGTTCAATCAAAGCATCTCGAAGTTCATAATGAGCTTTTTTATCTTTAATTTTTCTATGGTGATCAAAAAATTGGTTATATCTTGTTGTTTCATCGGCCACCATCTCAACAGTAAGGGCGGATGTTTCATTAAATTCCCTAAACGGAGCCGATAAATCTCGCTCATCCTCAATAATCATGTTGTGAATTATGATGCATGTAGTTATTATATCATGTAAGATACGTTTATCCTAAAATCGTGTTGGTCCTTTAATAATTTTCCAATGTAATTGAAGAACTCCAAATGCACGCTCCACATCCTTCCTATATGATTCTTGCTTTGTGGCGAATAAAGTTTTTTTCCGACCTTGTGGATCATGTATAGTTTGGACAAGTGTGGACCATTTAGGATATATACCGTCGGCTAGATAATAACCAACACTATAATCCTTTCCCATAATTGTATAACTAACTAGAGGAGATTTACCTTCCACAAGATCTACAAATAAGTGAGATGCTTCTAGCATAATGATGTCGTTGTTCGATCCCGGTAACCTAAAATATGCATGTCATATCCAAAGATCATAATCAGCTACGGCCTCAAGAATAATGGTTGGTGATCCCTTCCGCCCCGAGTACATTCCTGCCCAAGCTTTTGAGCAATTTTTCCAACACCAATGCATGCAATCTAAACTCCCTAACATTCCTGAAAAACCACGTTCTTCGCCTATATAAAGAAGCCTTGCTATATCATCAAAGTTAGGTCTCCTTACATATTGTGGTCCAAATACCTCTATAATTGCTCGACAATTTTTTTTCATACATCTAATAGCAGTAGACTCACCAATTTCAAATAGTCGTCAAGAGCGTCAGCAGGTACACCATACGCAAGTATTCAAAAAACAACTGTGATTTTTAATTTAATAATTAATCAAGTATATGATTTTATCTAAATATATTAGATATGGGGGTTACATGAAAGGTAGATCTTTGCAATGGTAAAAAAAATATAAACGAATTTTTAGTTATGTAGTTGTGAAAGATTAAAAAAATTTAGTTCAAATTTAAAAAAGATATAAAATGAAATAATATGGTAGGTAGAAGGTAAATCTGGAAAAAAAATAAAACTGAATAAAATATTATTTGATTTTAACCTATAAGCTAAATTTGGTAGGTAGAAAGTTAAATTTGACTTACAAAATTACTTAAGCTAAATTTTTTGGCTTAAAAATTAAAATTTATCTTATGAAAAAAGTAACCATAAGCTAAATTTGACCGATTTAAGATGAGTAACGGGACTTGGACCTATATCAGTTGGTAGAGGCGTCATCTAGACACTTCGACCATCGAACCATCGTATGTGCTGGGAACTTGGGATAGACCTATGCCTTCGGGGCAAGTATTAATTCGATATATACATATATTTTCAATTATATCCATAAAGTCACACACATATATAGTGAATGTACGTACGTAGACCAAGTTAGCTACCTGCATCCAAAAATGATTTAAGAGGGACCGGCGTGGCCCTAGCTATCACCGACCGGAAGAGATTGATCACTCCAGTCACTCCTACGTCGGAGTTGGCAGGTACTGGCCGGTTCATTATATTTTGATTTCTTATTCAAATATAAGTGATGCATAATATTCTGTCCAGGACCAAGAGCAAGTTGTGCTAAATCGATATTTGAAACTTTATCTGCTTGATGGAGATCGGTGATCGATATGAGTACTATTACAAATACGATACGTGCTAATTAAAGATACACAACAGTGAATGTGATATTTGAACATTTTCTACAATGTCACAATCGTTGAATTTATACTAGTGATTAAGAAGAAAAATTTAAATTTTGAAGTACTGTGTTAAGTGTTTGCCAATTACCACTAAAGGAAAAAATGGAGGACGTACTCTGTATGGTAAATGTGAAGCATGTTTGCAGGATAGCAACTCCAACAGTTTTTTTTATAATTTTTATAAAATAGAAAAATAAAAGTAAAAATTTCTAAAAAAATTATGTTTCGACTCTAAGAGATTCCTTATTTTATAGATTTATACATTTATTACAACTACATTCTTATTTATTATAACAATAAAATACTCATTTCTTTCCTTGAGACTTGCAAAAAAGTTGTTGAAAGAACTTTGGAAGACATTAAAACTTGCAAAAAGGTGCAAAATATTAATGGTAGCCTCTTCTCCAAAATTTTACAGATTGTTGTAAATTTGGAGAATATTTTATTCTCTCTTATGCCTTTCTCTATTCTGGAGAATGAGATGGGGAATCTGTTAGAGTGAAAAAGTGTAAAATATTCTCCAAAATATTTTTTCTCTATAATAAAAAATTTATTGGAGTTGCTTTGATTGCATGAAACAAAACAATGGAAGACATAACTAATAGCTTTTAAAGGAGATACTTGAATATTTTCAAAAATATAATAAGAACGGACGGGTTGAGAGTTGAAACTTGAGAGCAAGTTTAATCGATATGTCAAAGTTTAAGTGGAGGTTTAGTTTTAACATTTACTTCATTTTATCGAGGATTTCTATTTGAACCTCCAAATTTTCTAAATAAACATCCCTTCTCCTTTTTATCACCAAAACTTCCAATTTTATCCCTAAATAAATATGAAAATGAAAATATATTAAGTATAATATTCCAACAGCTTCATTAGAATTCTCTATTTGAGGTCTCTATGAGATGAGCGCACATGCGATAAAGCTATCATACAGGTATAGATGTATATATAACCATATATTTAGAGTGCCTTCAATCAAAACCCAAGAACCCAGAATCGCACCTCAAGCTTTGATTATTTATCTTTGAACCCTGAAATATGGATTTTAGTAATTATAGAAGATAAATATTATACCCGAAATTAGGCCAACAATTTTGGTGCTAAGACTACCAATTTTACTCGATTTCTTTCAAGGATTCCTAATATATTCGATCACTGTGAATTGTTTAAATTTTTTTGCTCAAGTTCTCTAATGAAACGACATGATATGTCTCTGTGAAAATACAAATATGAATCACCAAACTTTGTTTCGGTAGACATCAGTCAATCGAGATGAATCAATTTAGTCACGAGAATAATTTTTGTTTGTTCTTTCTTTTTGATAAAATATTCTTTTCTTATTTTCAATATTACATAAGGGTAAAATTGGTTTAATTTTTATAGGAGGTCTAAAGAGTAAAATAGGAGGTGCTAATAGAAAAATTGAATTTTATCCTCTCTAATGGATATGTCAAAATTATACTACCTTGGAGTCCATATGGATGACATATATGAAAATTCTAGTCAATATGTCAAATGTTTCATTATTATTTTTTTTTCTATTCTCTCTCCTCATTTTTTCTCTTCCTCTCATGGCTCTTTGAATAAAATAGTATATTTATTTAACATATCGATTATAGCTAAAATATTTCAAAAATGACCAATATCATCTCATATTTCAAATTTAAGTTTGGTCAAATAATTTTGACATGTCCACTAGATTTATTCTGAGAGACCAATTAATAACCAGCGACCCTCTCATTATTAATTGTTAATTATGGACAAACAATAGTACTAGAGCTATCAAATTAAAAAAACAGAAAGATCAATTTTGAATTTTTTAACATAAGTGGCAAATAATTTAATTTTAGTGCTTCATCCTCTGTACTTTCTTTTTCTACTCCATTTTTTTTAGTAAAAGTATGATGTATCACTTTAAACACGGACCATAAATCAATACTGATAATAATTTAATAATATCTAAACATTTTAAATTGTGGAATACGAAATTTGTAAAAGTAATAAAAATTCAGTGTGAAGCATGCAATTTACATGAAGCACGATGCACGTTAGGCTGGAAATGTGGCCCTTGGATTGGCCCGTCGACAGCTGTCGCAGTCCATCTTCAGGAGTCAGGGAGTGGTGTGTGGGAACCCATGTAGTTGGCGGGACCTGATTCTGAGACTAGTCAAAATTAGGCAATTCTGATTTAAGCGATCGAGTTAAAAACCAGACGTAGCAGTCAGTTCTGTATACTGTACAGTAGTGAGGCCACAGCCAAGATTCCCCGCCACTTCACGATACAAATTACAAACACTGCATCATCATCCCGTACGTATATCAGTATGTGTGTGATACGATCATTCGTCTTTGGCACTTTGGCAATGGCGGAGGAGCAGCACTTCGGTGGGGAATCCACCGGACAAGGTCAATAAGGCGGATTAATCAAAATTCAACATTACAAAACATCATACCTATAATGCCCCCTACTATTCCCCGCAAAAGTTCATGATTATCTTTCAAGTTCACTGTGATTGATTGAGCCGTTAACAAACAGTATAGGGCGGCCCTATCCAAATACTACTCGTAGCGGAGCTTAAAAAAATAGTTACTTGAACTAATTGTAATTTGACAATATTTTGTGCAGCGCATATTTTTTTTGAACGTTTTTGTTATTTTGTTACGATAATTAAATTTTAACATAATAAATTAAAGAAAAACAAAAAAAATACAAACACAATACACCGAAAAATCTTTGAGTATGCAAAAAGCTTATACAATTTTATTAAGGAAGAACATATTGGCAATAAGAAGCGGTGACAAAGATGCAAAGTGAACGAATGATGAAAAAAGAAATTGTATGAATTAATTTTTTTTTCTTTAAGGGACTTTTTTTTATACATGTATGAATTAGTTTTTTTTTCTCCTAAAAACTTACCTGGGCTTGAGCCCATGGCTGACTCCGCCAGTGGTCATTAGGGTGTATTATTATTGACTTCTTGTCCTTGGTAAATAATTCATCTAGGTTTAGCCGTTTAGGTTGTATTTGGATCCAAAAATAATATGAAATTTTATTTAAAATCTATTGAAGAAAAAAAAATATATACGTTATCAATGTAGACTAAAACTGTGCTTTATTCATTGATAGATGACTTTATATATATGTTTCACAATTTGTTACAATCAATATCCCTATAAATCAGAGATTAAGAGAATATCTACTTCTATTCGAATTAGGACAAGACACACACCGAGATATCATGAATATTTCTCCTGGAACACTGCCCGTTGTGTCGCGATCCTAATGTTGATGCATAACCTGTTGCCTCACTAAAAACTTTGTCAAGCAAACAAAAACCTCGCAGGTAAAACAAAAACTTGGTCGAAGGGAAAAAGAGTACAAAAGCGACCACATGTGATGTAGACTCCCTCTGATCTCTATGAAATGAACTCCTCCTAATTAGTAACTCAATTTTGGAGTTCAGATAATCGTTGCATTCCACTGCGTATCACATGCTTCACAAATGTAGATTTTGGTAGTGACTTAGTGATCAAATCCGCAGTATTATCCACTGAACCAATCCGGTTCATACAGATATTCAGTAACCGCTGATTGTAGGAGTACTTCGGTGAAATGTGTTTAGTATGAACGCCCTTGATGTATCCCGACTTCATTTGTTCAATACAAGCCGCATTGTTTTCAAATATGCAAGTTGGTGCTCTAGTAGTATATGGTAATCCACTAGATCCTCAAATGTAGTGTATAACTAATCTAAGACAAACACACTCCTTAACCGCTTCATGCAAAACAATAATCTCAGAATGATTTGAGAAAGTAGCAACTAGCATTTGCTTAGTTGATCTCCAAGAAATAGTCGTGTTCCCAATGGTGAATACATACTCTATTTGGAAACGTCCTTTATGTGGGTTAGAAATATACCCAGCATCACCAAAACCAACTAACCAAGACATCACATGGTGTCTTTGAGTAGGAGAACGACACTGAATTAAGGTACAATACTCGCAGTTGGAGGGAATTTTGATGGGTCGAAGCTTTCACTTGATAGGTGAAATGATTGCTTTGGGTCGATGCAGGGTGTATATTTCGACAAGTCGAGAAATCTTTGCGACAAGTAAATTGACATCTTCGGGTCTGTCTAGGGTGCAATTTTTGACAGGTCGAAAGATCCATTCAGCGGGTCGAAAATTCCAGGATTTGCATGTTGCGATTCAACCATCCATTTTCTGAGAATTTCAAGTTTCTCTCTATTTTCATTGTAGGGAAAAAATAAGCCCAAGTCAATGGATCCATTCAAGTATCTGAAGATGTGCTTTACACTAGACCAATGACGTTGCATAGACACAAAACTAAACCGAGCTAACAAGTTCAAAGAGAATGCAATGTCTGGACGAGTGCATTGAGCTAAATACAACAAAGCTCTAATAACACTAAGATATGGTACATCAGCTACCAAAAGTTCCTCATCATCATCTTTCAGATGGTACAGATCCTTATTGGGTTCTAGACTGCGAACAATCATTGGTTTGCTTTGTCCATGTTAAATTGCCTGAGCATCTTTTGGACATAAGTAGATCGGTGAATGAGTATTCCACAAACTCAATGTTTTAGCTCTAAACCAAGACAAAATAGAGTTCTACCAAGGTCTTTCATCTCAAACTCGTATTTCAAGTAGCCAACTATCTCATTGATTTCATCAATGATATTCATATCATCAAGATAGAACGCTATAATGGCAAATCTTGCACTTGTTCAGAAAGGACCCGACCCCGATTTAGTTGCCTAAACCAGAATTAGAGTTTAACGACTCTACTAATCAAAGTGTCTACTCATAATACACAAGAATCAAATTGGAGATACAAAACTCAAATTTCATGAAATAAAGAAATTTCTCACTTATTGGTTCACTATTAAAATATAAAAGATATACAACGGATTTCGACATTAGGGCAGCTAGACAAATTAAACTGACTATGTAAAGTAAAATACTAACTCACAGGACCAACCTAGGATCCTACGGTAGATACCGCTATGCCATGAACTGCGTGCGTGCATAACTTCAAACGAACTCTGCAAACTGAGCAATTTAAAACAAAGGGCCTAGGGAAAGACATATAAAATAATAAAGTTGTTAGAGTGAGTAGATGAAAATATTGTTTCGTTTTAAACTGAAAGATATCTCTATCATGCCTATCTCCAAAGACTATATATATATAAATAAATAAATGATGTGAGTATAAAAATATGTATATGCCCAGGTCAGGTGTTTGTCCTAACCCTCCTGAGTACTGTGTAAATCACGGGTCAGGTCTCAGACCCTCCCAGAGCATCTCGGGGATCATTCGAGAAGGCAGTGCATCGATGCAACAACTGTAACTATGTTCTGTGTAAAACAACATCATATGTGCCTCAATGCAAATGCATAATAGTAAAATATATAACTGTAAATGCATAACTGTAGACACGCAAAACAACAGTGAAAATGAAGTGTCCACTCACAGTACACAGCTATCTCCGTGGTCCAGCGGAAGTCCCCTCGCCAAAATCTCAATCACGGTCTCCTGAATAAACAACATATTCATTTAATACTGGATTTCTATAAAACGTGAGAAAATCAACTCAAAAACTATCCTGAAAACCCCCGGTCAGTTTTAGATTTTCGCATCATCGAATCTCCGCCATGGACGGCGGCGTGTGAGTCACACGTGCCTCCAGTGCAAACTACTCTGATGGGAGCATTTTACCCCTTGTTGGAAAGATCTCAATGAGGCCAACAACTTTCCTAACTAGCCTAAAACCTAAATCGCCGCTGTTTGGCTGGAAATCGGCCTGAAAAACCTACGGCCCGAAAATCGTTGAAAAATATTTTTGGTCAATTTTGATGCCGTAGTCGCTCCTCGGTCCCCTAAACCAAAGGGGTTTGACTCCCGGAGTGAAACCCAATCGATTCCACCTCACCCCGTCGTCGGTTTAACCCGAAAACCGACAGGTAAATCGAACTGGTTCGATCCCAAAAACCCAGAATACATACATGAATCAAAAGAGGGGAGAGAGAGCTTCAAAACTATACTTAGAACACTGGAAACAGTGACGTTTTCCAGCAGGTTCGAATTCGAATCGGGTCGGGTCGTGAAACGGGTCTCGCCTAAAAACGGGTCGAGTGGATTTTTCTATTTTTCTGAATTTTCTGATTTAATTGCAAACAATTCCTTAATTTATATCCTTAAGTAACTTATCAGATCAACTACGTACTGAGGTTTGATCTGATCAAAATCCAACGGTGCAGATCAAGCCGACTTAAATAAAATAGTTTTGAATATTTTCCTCACGCAGACTTCCAAAAATCATATAAAATATCTCTCTTATCCGAAAAATTTCACAAAAATTCGTACGAGTTTGAAATAAAATACTCTATGACTTTTGTAAAGAAAATACAGTCTAATTCTCGCTCGGTGAAAAAGTCGTTAACAAATCACACGATACGATTAAGTCGCGATAAACCTAATTCGTGCCGACTAATGCGTAATTTTTGTTCAGGTCATTACAATCTACCCCCCTAATAAAAAAATTTCCCTCGAAATTTACATACCTGCTAATCAAAGAGATAGGAGTATTGTTCTCGCATATGCTGCTGGTTTCCAAGTGGCATCCTTAACTACATGGTATCTCTATAAGACCTTCACAAGTGGAATGGTTTTGTGACATAGTTCCTGTACTCTCTGATCAAGAATATGGACTGGCTCTTCCATACAAGTCAAATCCTCCTATATAGGGAGCTGATAAGGTGTCAGAACATGAGACAGATCAAAAATGTATTTCCGCAACATAGACACATAGAACACATCATATACTGTGGCCATCTCAGAAGGTAGTGCCAACCTATTACGCCACCGCATCCACTCGTCCAATAATCTTATATGGGCCGATATAATGTGGGTGGAGTTTGCCACATTTCTTGAAACGCACAACTCCTTTCCAAGGAGATAATTTCAAAAATACCCAAATGCTAGTATTATAATTGGATGTACGAGGTAGCTGATATACAAAGTCCATTGTAATATGCTCCCACTTCCAAACCGGAATCTCTAATGGTTGCAATATTTCAGCAGGTTTCTGCCGCTCCGCCTTCACCTGTTGACAAATAAGGCACTTGCTCACATATATTGCTATTTCTCTTTTCATGTTACGCCACTATTAGTAAGTTTTAAGTGTTTAAAACATTTTTGTACTGCCCGGATGCATGGCATAGGGTGAACAATAAGCTTCATCAAGTATTTCCTTCTTCAACTCATCATTCCTCGGAACATACAGTCTTCCTATGAACATTAAAGTACCATCATTCCTTAGTCGAAGCTCTATTGGTTCACCATTTTGAGTCATATTATTTTTACTCAACATATAGGAATCCGCATTCTGTGTCTCTCACACCTAGTCAAACAACACTAGTTGGACTTGAAAACTGGGTAACAGTGCTCCATCATCTCTCCATTCCAGTTTTTCTCCCGTAGCTCACAACTCAGCTAACAATGATATTCTTGCGACACATACATGAAATAGAGAGGCTCCAGATTTCCTACTAAGAGCATCAGTCAAAACATTAGCTTTTCCTGGATGGTACTCAAAAGTACAGTTATAATCATTAATTAACTCCATCCATCTTCATTGCCTCATGTTCAGAACTAGTTGAGTACGCAGGTAAGTCAGACTCTTGTGATCAGTATAAATCTTACACTGCGCTCCATAGAAGTAGTGCCTCCAACTCTTTAGTGCCAACACAATGGCAGTCAGCTCAAGATCATGTGTGGGAGAATTAATTTCATGGGGCTTCAATTGTCTGGAACCATATGCAACGACATTGCCATGCTGCATCAAAACACAGCCTAGGCCTAATTTCGAAGCATCACTATAAATAAGATATTCTCCACTTTCGTATGGCAATGTCAACACTAGTGACGTGGTCAATTTTTCTTTCAACGTCAGATAACTCTCTTCACATGCATCGGACCACTCAAATTTGATCCCCTTCTTCGTCAATCGGGTAAGCGGAGCTGCAATCCATGAACAATCTTGTACAAAACGGCGATATTAACCCGCTAAACCCAAGAAACTTCTTATCTCAGTTATACTTGTAGGTCTATTCCAATTCAACACCGCTTTAATTTTATTTGGATCAACACTAACTCCTCAGCTGAAATCACATAACCCAAAAATTTCACATTATCCAGCCAAAATTCACACTTGCTAAACTTTGCATACAACTGAGAATCTCACAAAGTTTGCAAAACAGCACGTAGATGCTTCTGGTGTTGCTTCACATTCTTGGAATATATTAAGATGTCATTGATAATACAATGACACACTTATCCAAGTATCACCTGAAGACTCGATTCATGAGGTCCATAAAAGCGGCTGGGGCATTTATCAAGACAAAAGGCATAACAAGAAACTTATAATGCCCATAGCATTATCAAAATGTTGTTTTAGAAACATCTGATTCTCTAATCTGAAGCTGATGGTATCTCGACCTGAGATCAATCTTTGAGAAAACTATAGCTCCTTTTAGTTGATCGAACAAATCATCAATCCGCAGTAAATGATACTTATTCTTTATCATGACTTGATTTAATTTTTGATAGTTCAATGAACAACCTCATTGAACTATCTTTCTTCCTCACGAACAATACGGGAGCACCTCAGGGTGTAACACTGGGTCAAATTAAACCCTTATCGATCAACTCCTGCAGTTGAACCTGCAACTTCTTCAACTCTGCTAGGGCAATTCGATATGGTGCTTGGGAAATAGGACTAGTACCTGGAAGTAACTCAATGGTGAAATCAATCTCCCTCACTGGAGGAAGACTAGGTAAGTCCTCAAGAAATACATCTGGATACTCACAAACTACGAAAATGTCCATGATATTAGGCAAGCACACCTTCATATTGACTACATGAGCCAAATACGCCACACAACCCTTCCTTAACATCTTTTCCGCTTTCATTGCTGAAATCATACAAGGTGGATAAGTATTCATTTCGCCGCAAAATAAGATTTCTGGCATTCCTGGACTTCTAAAGACTACCTCCTTTTTATGATAATCAAAAACTGTCCAATGAGCCTCTAAGAAGTCCATCCCCAGAATTACATCAAAATCTACAATGTCTAACAACATCAAATCCGCAGCTAACCCATAATCTCCTATGAAAATCTCACAATCCCTATACACTCATCCGACATTCACAACCTCACCGGATGGATATAACACTTGCCACATACCCAGAAGTGGAGAGGTAGGTATAGTGGCCGAAGATGCCAATCTATATGACATAAAAGAATGTGTAGCCCTCGGGTCAAGTAAAGTAAAGACTAAATAACCAAAAGAATATAACATACTGATGATAACCTCTAGAGAAGCTCTGCCATCTCACAGGGTCATGACATGCACTCGGGTCTTCCCAGCTAGTCGTTCACGCTGATTGCGATTCTGTTAATTTGTTTGCCCTGTGGACTGGGCTGGCCGAATTCGAACTCCAGAAGTGGTACCCTGATCTCCACCAGAACTCTAGGTGGCTGAACCACCAAAAGTGCCCCTCTGTGGACACTCTCTAGCAAAGTGACCCTCATGGCCACATCGATGACAAATGGTGGTGCCCCGCTGACACGAACCGAAATGCTGCTTATTACAAATGTTACATAATGAAAATTATCTTGGTGCAGCTGGTGTGTTACATGGACGTTGAGGGTAACTCGATCCACTAGAACTCCCAATTGATTGTTGCCTTTGATGTCGATTCCTCTTCCATCTTTGGCTTCTACTATGACCAGATGTGCCAATAGGAAATCTATAAGGTCCATTGCAAGAAGAAGAGGTTGAGCCTGATGTACCCGAACTTAATCTCTATGAAGGACTCTGGCTGGGTCCACCTTCCTCAAAGCGACAAGATTGAAACTACAGCTGTCTTTCCCTTTCCACATCCTCACCTTTGATTGTTGCACTAATAAACTCATCAAAATTATCCCGAGGCATAATTTTCAATGTTCTCTCAATGTCCAGATTCAGACCCAGCTCAAACCTCCTACATTTGGATTCCTCACTTGCCACCATATCATGTGCAAATCTAGACAAACAAGTAATATTATCTCGATACTCAAGCATTGACCTACTGCCTTGCCTCAGGTTGGTGAACTCTTCATATATTTCCGTTGTTTGGTAGCTTAGTTGAAGTATAATCCTCTGAATGTAGGCCATGAGGTGTCAACAGGAACCCTCTCAGTACTAGGCCACTAGAAGTAAGCATATGACTCAAGTAAACTAACAACTGCTACAGTCCTCTGCTCTAGAGTAAAGTTAAGTTGTTCACATACTTGCTCCACCTGGACTATCCATGCCTCACATGTTTCAAAATCTGTGGAACCAGAAAAAGTGGTTGCTCCAACTGTTCTGGCCTTTGCTACAAGATCAAAACGCTAATCTAACTCTAAAACTCACATAAGCAAGTCTCGCATTCGCTGATCCTCATCACAATCCTCAGCCTTATTAACGCTGGCTCCACGTTTGTGAGGCATCTCATATATATGAGAAAACACATTAGTCAACAAAACACGAAGGATACAATCATGAAACCTTAAACAAATAAAAACACACAACACCGTGAGCATTGATGGGGCTCCGCCGGCCAGTCGAGCCATCTCTTTTGAAGTGTTGCATTCTCAAATTTTCTTAGTTTCACAATTGTGAAAGTCTACAGAACCTATAACCTAATGCTCTGATACCAACTGAAAGGATCCAACCCTGATTTAGTTGCCTAAAATGGAATTAGACCCTACCGACTCTAGTAATCAAAGTGTCTACTCATAATACACAAGAATTGAACTGGAGATCCAAAACTCAAATTTTACGAAATAAAGAAATTTTCCACATATTGGTTCACTATTAAAATATAAAAGATATACAACGGATTTTGACATTAGGGCCACTAGATAAATTAAACTGACTATGTAAAGTAAAATACAATCTCGAAGAATCAACTTTGGATCCTACGGTAGATACTACTATGCCATGAACTGCGTATGCGTAGACTTCAAACGAACTCTGTAAACTGGAGAATTTAAAACAAAAGGCCCAAAGAAAGACATATAAAATAATAAAGTTGTTAGAGTGAGTGGATGAAAATAATATTTCGTTTTAAACTGAAATATATCTCTATCATGCCTTTCTCCAAAGAGTGTGTGTGTATATATTTATAAATGATGCGAGTCTAAAAATATGTACATGCCCAGGTTAGGTGTTTGTCCTAACCCTCTTAAGTACTGTGTAATGTGTGGAGGCAGTAACTTGAGGCAATCCTATCCAAGCCACAAGAACGCCCAGGTCAGGTGTTTGTCCGAACCCTCCTGGGTACTGTGTAAATCACGGGCCAGGACTCAGACTCTCCCGGAATGTCTCGGGGATCTGCCGAGAAACCAGTGCATCGATGCAACAACTGTGACTATGCTATGTGTAAAACAAATTCATACTTGCCTCCATGCAAATGCATTATCGTAAATGCATAACTGTAGACTCGAAAAACAACAGTGAAAATAAAATGTCCACTCACAATACACAGCTATCTTCGTGGTCCTGCTGAAGTCCTCTAGCCAAAATTTCGATCACGGTTTCTTAAATAAATAACATATCCATTTAATACTGGAATTTGATAAAACGTGTGAAAATCAACTCAGAAACTATCCCGAATACCCCTTGGTCAATTTTAGATTTTCGCCTCGCCGGAGCCCCACCGTGGATGGTGGCGCAGGGCCCTCATGTGCCTCCACAAGCGGCGGCGCCTGAGCCAGACGCGCCTTCGATGCAAACTTCTCCGATGGGAGCATTTAACCCCTTGTTGGAAATATCTCAACGAGGCCGACAACTTTCATAATTAGCCCAAAACCCAACTCGCCGCCGTTAGGCCAAAACCCAACTCGCCGCCGTTAGGCCGACAACTTTCCTAATTAGCCCGAAATCCCACACTCGAAAATCGCCGAAAAATGTTTCCGGTTGATTTCGACGCTGTCGTCGCTCCTCGGTCCCCCAAACTAAAGGGGTTTGACTCTTGGGTTAAAACCCAACCGATTCCACCCCACCCCGTTGCCGGAAAGTTTCTGGAGCACCGTCGTCAGTTTAACCCGAAAGCTGTCGGGTAAATGGAATTGGTTCGATCCCAAAATCATCCCAAAAACCCACAATACATACATGAATAAATAGAGGGGAGAGAGAGCTTCAAAACCATACCTAGAACGCCAACAACTTACAGTGAAGTTTTCTGGCAAGTTCGAATTCGAATCGGGTCGGGTAGTGAAACGGGTCTCGCATGAAAACGGGTCGACCAGATTTTTCTATTTTTCTGAATTTTCTAATTTAATTTCAAAAAATTCCTCAATTTATATGCTTAAAAGCATCTAATCAAATCAACTGCTGAGGTTTGATCAGATCAAAATCCAATGGTCCAGATCAAACAGACTTAAATAAAATACTTTTGAATATTTTTCTCACGCAGACTTTCAAAAATCATATAAAATAGCTCCCTTATCCGAAAAATTCCCCAAAAATTCTTACGAGATCAAAATAAAATACTCTACGAATTTCAGGAAGAAAATAAAGTATAATTCTCTCTCGGTGAAAAATTTGTTAACAAACCTCACGATACGACTAAGTCGCGATAAACCTAATTCGTGCCGATTAATGCATAATTTTGGTTCGGGTCGTTATATGTTCTCTTGATGAACATGCATGGGCACAAATTATAGTTCTTGTATCACTTCCCAATTAAGTAGTCACCTAGACGTATGTATCACATGCTAGCAGATTTTTTCAATCCATATAGTGAACGTCTCAATCTAATCACATGAGCATTATGTGGTTTAGAGTTACTTGAATTAGGTATAGCAATGCCTTCTGGAACTCTCATGTATACCTATGAATAAATGTTTCCATAGAGATATGCTGTAACTACATTCATCAGTTGCATGTTCAATTTTTTGGACACTACCAAACTGATAACATAGAGGAATGTAATGATGTCTATGATCGGAGAGTTTTTCTCCTCATAATCAATGCAAGGGCGTTAAGAGAATCATTGCGCCACTAGTCTAGCTTTATACCACATGACTTCATTCTTCTCATTATGCTTTCGAACGAAGACCCATTTATGTCCGATCGTCTTAAGATTCGGTGGGCATAGTATTACCGGACCGAAAACTTGCATTTTCTTCAAAGAGTATAGTTCCACACGCATTTCCTCTTTCCATTTTGGCCAATCTACTCTCCACTTACATTCAGCAACCGAGCGAGGTTCCACTTCATCGTCGTCAATAATCTCCTAAGTGGAGGAAGAAGCAAAAGTATCATCAACTATCTTGGATGATCTATCCATAACAATGCACGCATCATTGTTAGTAACAGAGATTTCACCATTCTCTGACATCACATATGGGTTTGTAGCGTCATCCAGAGATGTCATTTGTGATTCTAGGACATAACTGTAATCATGAACAATCTTATGTGAAGGATTTACAATGTTGATGATGAAATGATCATTATGTGCCTGGATGGCCTATTTTTTCACCGGAAGCTCATATGTGGATTTTCTTGGTCTCCCCCTCTTCCTGGTAGGAGTCGAGACCAACGCTACTCCCTCCACATGGGTGGGAGGAATGTTACCTTGCCCTGGAGTGGTGTTAAATCGCTCCTTTTTGGGGACTAACATTTGCAGCAAGTATGTCTGATCTCGTCACTTTGAGAATCAGTAAAGGAGTCAGACATCGAGTTTGCTACCTTTTGAAGATCAAGAATACGTCGCACTTCAATCTCACTTTGGATGTGTGTGGATCTTCTTGAAACATAGTGGGAGCATACCATGTCAATTCCTGACGTTCAACTGGAATAGAGGCATTCCTATCTTCTCTTAACATCGGAAAGTATGTTTCATCAAAGTGGCAATCTACAAATCTTTCAGTAAATAAATCTTGTATCTAAGGTTCTAAGTGATGGACAATTGTTAGAGATTTATAACCAACATAGATTCCTAATCGATGTTGAAGTCCTATTTTAGTACGTTGTGGAGGCATAATTGACACATAAACTGCGCAACCAAAGATTCGTAGATGTGAAATATAAGGCTCATACCTAGTTACCAACTGGTACGCATTGAATGGTTAGAATGCTACAAATATCAAGCGAATAAGAATTGCTTCATATAATACTGCATATCCTCAAGTAGATACCGGTAAATGTGTATGCATTACCATTGCTCTGGCCACAAGCTATAATTGCTTGATTTGTGCCTTTGCTAAACTATTGTGTGAATGAACATAAGGAACAAGATGTTCAACTTCAATCCCAAAGGTTTTTGATTTAAACTTTCCTGCATTATCCAATCTAATAGACTTAATTGGTTTGACCGAGTGGTGAGTCAGAAGCTTAATAATCTGTACTAGGAGTTTTGCAGATGCAGCATTCCTTGTGAATCGCAAAGCATCGTGTGACCAACACGTTGATGCATCTACCAAAATCATAAATTATTTAAATAGTCCGCATTTTAGTTTGATAGGTCCATAAATGTCACCATGGATTCTCTGTAAGAGTGGTATATTTTTCAGTGTTATCAACCGCAAAGGGAGGTCTAGCCTGTAACTTTGCTAATGAACAAGTTTTGCAAAATGAGCAACGAGCATCAGAGATTGTCACGAAGGAATCTTGTGGACCAGCACTAGGTGTCTTACTCGTCTTAAAGAGCGATACCGAATGAAGATTGTTTATCTCATTCACCCCATCAAAACCGATATCTATTTTCACATGCTTCTTTGCTCTGAAAAACAAATGACCATGAGAGTTTTTCAATATTTTGATAATCATATCATGATCTGGATGTCCTAGTCAAAAATGTCAAAGTTTATAAGAGGTCGAATCGCATGTAGTAGTAAGAGTGACATCATTGGATTTAATGATCCTAACTGCAGTAAGATATAAACCATTACGAATGGGTGCTAACTTTTCTAAGATGTGCTTTCTACCGCACTCCTCAGAGGTTATACATAAAAAATTCTTTACCATTCTCACAATGAGTTTCCATGTGTAAACCGATGACTTTAATGTCCTTAAAACTTAGCAATGTTAGATTGGCCTTAGGCGCGTATAATGCATCAGTGATATAAATTTTTGGACCATGTCATAGCAAGAATTGTGCTGAACCACGCCCTTGTATAACCAGCGTTGAACCAATCATAGTAGTTACTGATGAGTTGTATGGCACAAGATCCATAAAAAATTGCTTATTCCGCAATATAGTATGAGTGGTACCACTATCTGTTAGACACTCAATCTCAACTTCAAACATCTACAAAAGAATGTGAAGTTATAAATCTTTAATATCAAGACATGGTGAACACTTTAAGTAAGAACTAAATATTTTTCAAAGGGTTGTGACCATTATAGAGTGCTGATATGGCATGTTAAAATCGATGTAAAACACAACAAAGACACCAATTTCGGGTAAGGATTTCAACGGGTTGTGAAAAACCACTCGGCTGGTCGAATCATGAATTCATCATGTCAAGGAGACAATTTTTGACAGGTCGAGAATAATCTTTGACAAGTCGATGAAAACCCAAAATAAACCTTGATTTTTCGATATCATTTTTTGACAGGTCGAATGTGCTGTATAGTGTACCGGAGGACATATTTTGACAAATCGAAATGAAAACCAGGCATAATTTTTGATGGAATAAAAAATACCAAAACAGATCTAGGGTGTTATCTTTGCCGGGTCGAGAGAGAATCTCGACATGTCGAAAATTCCATGTGATCAAAACCATCCTCTTTTTTGTCTCGTTTTTATGGTGTTTTGGTATCATAGTGCCATAGACTATTGTATATTTCGAACCATTTACGCATTATAAAGTTAAATAACCATTTTTAACACTTTCAAATACCAAAAGGAAGAAATTTTAATACTTTGCCAACATCAAAACTTATAATACATATATAAACTTAATTACATAGCACTGATAGCTAGCAAAAACATAGACTAATCAAATTTCGTAGTCTTCAGATGAGCTTTTGTGTCATCTGCTACAATAAAATTGGCTTCAATGCCATCTTCCATTTCATAGTCTTCAACATAGTTGGTCTTGTGCGCCAAGTACTGCTCACACCTTTTGTAGGCATTCTAAACATCCTTTGGTGAACGACATTGTTTTGTCCATGTGCTTGATAGAACCACACCTATAACAAGGTGACAAGCGAGAAGTAGAAGCAGAATTTGAGTGATTTTTGGTTGAGGTGTTCTAGCTATTGTCTTGGTGAGTCTGAGTTAAGTTTCCACTTTGTCCTCCTTTACTACGACCTCTGCCACGTCCTCTTTTACCACCACAAGTATTGTATGCCTCAGAACGACCGTTCCTCTTATCCTTACGTGTCTTCCCACCAGTTTTATATGTCTAATGAGATTTTTTTGTACTTGTTGACCTAATATTGTTATTGAGAAGTATCTCACGATATCTCTCCTTTTTGGCAACACATCCATGAGATCACTAAATGATCTAATTATTCTATGCTCGACATTTGTATGTTATTGATGTGCAATCATATCCATAGAAGTAGGGAAGATGCTCAAAGACTTATCGATCATAGTCCGATCAATCTTTACCACGGCACAAATTGTCAACTCAGATTGAAGCTCCAACATTGCTTGATTAAAATCATTGATCTTTTAATAATCCAATAACAAGATTGAATCCCTTTTTTTTTTGTTTTTTTTTTTGCAGTTCTGGGAGCTATGCATCATGCACATTATTGAATCTTTCTTTTAAAATCGGCCACAAATCTGCAGGGTCGTTAATTAAAAGATATTTCTTTTCCAGAATTAGATGAATATGCCACCTCAACAACATGAGGACTTGAGCTTTTCTACTAAATAGAAGTTAGAGTTGTTATAGAGTTGGTGGCACTGAGTTTTCACCAGGTAGTGGTGTTGATTGGATAGTATCAATTAGATTTTTACCAAGAAGCTTGTTCTCAACATCTAATACCCAACGAGGGTATTTGCACATTGTGGATCAAGGATGTCAAACTCATGCCTAATCGACTATGTTGATGTCATATACAAAAAAGACAAGAGATGTAATTAATACCAATCGAAAAAGCACGAACACTAATCTCAAGTTTAGGGAATAAGAACAATGATCAATGCTGTTTGGTCACAAAAATCGATGCAAAATAGGTGGTACCCAGAAACCGTGACTTTCACAATTAGTCACAAATATCGACTTCCCTTTCTTCAATTTGAAATCACAATTAACCGTGATATTCACCAATAACCGTAACTCCCCTAGGATCGTTACTAATATCAACTTTTTATCAACATATATTAATCCATAGAAACTAGGGCATAAAAGTAAATCACGATATAATAAATCAACTTAAATCTAGACCTAGATCTAGGGTGTTGTAGTAATTAAGTTTTGCAACTTAGTTTTCGATACATGAGCATCATGTAATAGGCAAATATGAACAAGTTCCAGAAGATGTCACACTTGATCATGAATTGAACGATGACAATAACCGCCGCCATATCTCTATCCCAAGGCGTTCCATCGCGAAGCACAGCAGCCAAGTGGGACAATAACCGCCGCCATAGAAACTGCAGCAATTTGCTTATTTCCACCCGTTTATTTTCTTTGTCAGTTATAGCACTTATATGAAACAGATGGATGGACAAATAAACAAAAGCGTTTCCCTTTTCTTGCAAACCAATCAAGCTAGGGAACCTAATCCCACTGCTTTCCCTGCAGGTTTTGGTGATGCCAAACTCATCCCAATTGCCAAAACAAAATGTCACATGCATATATCCCAAAGAACTTCAAGTGTAAAGTTTGGACAATTAAGTAGAAAGAATCAACAATTAACTTGAATGATATATCAGTATAAAGACGACGTCAAATAATCAATTGGGTTACAAAAGGACATGTTGGTTGTTTGCTCTGTAGCTATAGCTAGCTGTTTTTTAGTAATGGCAACCCACCAAAGGAGAGGCAGAGAAGACGATGACTTGTTCCTTCTTTGAGCTGGCAAATGGCAACTTGGTCATTTCTAGCGGCTCTTCTTCCGGTGCCGGAAGATTAAGATCCAACTCCAAAACACTTCTCGGTCTCTTGTTGGATCCTCCTTGAGACTGATGTTGAGGACTACTCATTGTTGCTGTTGCTGTTGCTGTTGTAGAGTTGATCAAAGTTCTGTGCCTCCTCATATGGCCCCCAAGAGCTTGACCGGATGTGAACTCAGCTCCACACACTGAACACTCATGAACCTTGTTGCTTTTGCTATTAATATTGTTGTCAAAAACCCTATTGGGTGATGACACTTGTAACGAAAGCGTGGTGCTTGTAATTGCGTTGCTGTTAAACCTACGGATGTCGACGTACTCTTCTCGATTATCTTCCATAAACGCCAACGCTTTCTTTGGCTGTGTTGTGCTGATGGGAATCATGGCATTGTTGTCTGCCTGTTGCTTAGGTTTCTTGTGACTCGCTCTATGCCCCCCGAGGGCTTGAAAAGACGAAAAGCACCTGTTACACGTCTTGCATTCGTAAACATATAACCCCGGAGCTGTATCAGCAGCAGCAACAGCCTTGATGGGTTGTAGTAGTAGTTGGTGTTGTTGTTCTTGAACTTCTGGGATTTTTCGGGTCTGATGACCCGACTGAGCCAAAAGTATCAAACAGTTAGCCATGTCTTCTTCTTCTTCTTCTTCTTCTTCTTCTTCTTCTGTAGTGCTCATCTCTGTCAACAATTCAGCGGAGGTGGTTGAGTCCTCATCGTGATCACTGACAACTCTAAGATGATGATGATGATGATGATGATGATCTTCAACATCGCCAACACCACCTGGACTAGATGAACTTGAAGCTGCTGTTGTTGCTAACACAATCGAAGACGAAAGCCTCTGACGTTTCGTGCGCTTTCCTTTGATGATCGTCATCTGGCTCTGATCCTCTTCATGATTTACAGCCTCCATCATCAACATCATCATGATCTTCTGGACCCGATCACTGAAAAACTATCGGATCACAGAGAGAAAGAATATAGGAAAGGGGTGGGGGTGATCGATCTAAGAATGAAGCAGACGTTTGAGGAAGTGTGGTGTAATTATAGTGATCGATGAGGAATAATGGTGGTGAGGAAGCGAGTTTCAAGTGGGACTCTATAAATTAAAAAGAAAAGTTAGTATAGTAGTAACCGTGTATTTGCAAATTGCCAAGCTTGGCGTTTTTCCAACCTTTGGAAGTTATATATAGATAGGCAATATATGAATTTCTATGTATAATGTCAATGATGCATTACACACTACATATATTTATACACATACAGATGGGTAGAGAGAGAGAGAGAGAGAGAGAGAGAGAGAGAGAGAGAGAGAGAGAGAGAGAGAGAGAGAGAGAGAGAGAGAGAGAATGGGAGAGAGATGCAATGTAAGTATGAGGAAGCGAGGCAAGGAGTGAGATTCGGTTGGCTTTGAAGCAAACCCATTACTTTTTTTCCAACGATTCCTTTCTGGATTTTCAAAATTGGTTTGTATTGCAAGCCTGGACTACCACAGAATTTTTGCTTTTCTTGCTAGAGTGTGTTTTCTTTGTTTACACAATCTATTTTTAGGGGGGATTATTAGTAACAACAGTGAAGTTTAACTAATCACTAAAACTGTTCGTACCACATTGCTATTTCGCTCCACTAAAACGTCTGATGCAATCGATTAACAGTTCAGTTTATCTAATTTTTCTGTCAATTAATTGTTGGTGGAAAATCTTTCAGAGAGTTTGTGAGGAGGGAATTTTCGTATTGTTGACAAAATCATTGTAGGCAGTTGTAGCTACATGTGCGGTTGACCCACCCACTTCGTATTATAGGGTAATCACTTCTTGGATGGACAATAGACCCAAATATCACGCCACCCCTATCTATTATGATGATGATTCTATAGTTATTTGATTGACATTTTCTGCTCTATTCAATCATTAAGGGTGCTAATTAATTCACACACTAAAAACAATTAAGAGCATCTATTTTTTAACAAATTTGTTGAAAACATAACTAAAAGTTAAATATTTAGGGAGCCAAAATTTTTATATTCCAACCACATATGCAAAAAAAAATAGAGAGCCAAATTTAATGCATCTACTTTTAAATGTATTTTTCTAATAATTTCATTAAACTCTTAATCTATTTATGTTTAACAAAAATTCAAAGAAATAATATAAAATATTTTATAAATTAAATTCTATAATATTGAAAAACAAATAGGCAGCCACATTGAATTTATAATAGTTTTGTTTGAAAATTATTTGATTTACAAATCATTTATTTTTGACCTAAATATAAATAAGAAAATATGCAATAAATTAAATTCTTCAAATTATAATAATCATCATGTAATCATTTTTATCATATAAAAATTACTTTAATTAATGTTTCAAAAACTTTAGGAGCTCATTTCTCTCTTCTCAAATTTAGGAGTTCTTAAGGATTTTTCTATTTTAAAAGCCTAATAGGGAGTACGAGTAAGAGCTAAAAATTTGAGTTTTCTCTATTATTTGTCTAAAGTGCTCTAATAGGGAACCCCATTGAAAATGTTGTAACATCCATCTTATTTTTGTTAAGAAAACAAAATTAACATCCATCGGTTAATTCTTAAAAAAATAAAAAAACATCGGTTAGGTAACATATCCGATTGCAAATTCGTAAGGTACATTTTTCAGTCGAGAACCTCAAATTAATAGTCGAATGACATAAAATATTAGACTAGACTATAGATGAGTTGTGTCCTGTAATCTGTATAATACATGGTTGTTAACTAATAGATGAGTTGTGTACTGCATACATGTGACTTCTAAAGAGGCTCATCTATGCTGCATGAATACTCAATCTCCTCCAATAATTACGTAGAAACGATCACAGCAAGAGTATAAGTACAACCAAGACAACATTATATTCTGGGAAACGGAAAGGCTAGGAAGAATAGAAAAGTTTCTTCCCTAAATATGTAACCATATGCACTTTTACGTTCCTTTTATTATTTTCAACTCATAACACTTTTCAACTCTCAAGTTATGAACAATAAAGCAGGCTAGGGCTCGTCAGTTTATTCTGTTACGTTTCTCCCAGAATAAGCCAACCAACGGAATGAACGGACCAATCAAAGCATTCCTTTCTAACTTCCAATCTTTCGAAGCACTACATGAGAAAGGGAAAGCTCTGTGCATGCTCAGTTACCTCAGTACGTAATCGTCGGCCTTGCATGTACTAAATGCGCTTCCAAATCATTACATATAGTTTTGAATGATTCCATTAATCTTTAAACATGTTTTATGGGTGTATTGTATTTGGACCTTAGGCGTTTTATGTATTTTTAAGGTTGCTAAAAGTTCAAGGATATTAAATCAGGATTTATTAAGACTTTTAAAAAGTTCATGAAAATCATGAGGTATTCAATTTGGATATTTAGATAGAGATTTTAAGTCTATGCATGAAAATCCTGGGGGTATTCAAAAACTCTGCAAATTTTGTGGTTTATAGGCTTCAATTATAACTACAAAATCTTAATATAAATCCGACCTCCAAACCAAAGTTTTTAAGAATACTTTCATTTTCTGTCATCTTTTTTTGTTGCAACTTAGTTCTTGATCAAATTAATTTGATTCTTCACTAAAAACATTTAAAAAACTCTACTTTATATTATGCATCATAATTAAGTTTTATACTTGTGAGCTCTTCTTTTATTATTGGAAACCAATTGACCTTGACAAATTCACCAATCATTATTGATTTTTTTATGTTGTTTTTTTAACAATAAAATCGTCAGTTTTTTAGCCTTAGCAACAGCACACAAGCATAGTAACCATATCTCATCACCATCAGTATTAACTTCTAATTCCTCATAACATATTTGACATTTGCAAATATAGAATAAAAAAGCCTATGAAATAATATATATTTTTTTTATCACTTATTCATTTGGATTTAGCTGCACTACAACATAATTTACTTTTAGCGACCAAGTTTTCTGCAAGGAAGATTTTATAGTCGCTAAATGTTACATTTTACGAGGAATTTTTTTGATTCGTCATTGAAGCCCATTAGTCCTTTTGCTTGGACAATTTTATAGACGCTAAATGTTACATTTTATGAGTAAACTTTTGGTTCGTCTTTGAAACCCATTGATTCTTTTACGAGTAACATATTTTCGTCATAGAAAATAGCTTTTTACGACAAAATGTTAATTTCTTATATGAAAACATGATAATTTTGAAGACCAAATAATAATGTTATCAGCAAGGAGTTGCAAAACTTTAGCGATGATATTTTTTCTCGTGCAAACGACATTTTGACAAGGAAATAAAGATTTCCTCGTTATTGATTTGATGCCAAGATTTTATGAACTATTAAATTTATTATTGACAAAATATTTTTTCATTGTTGAAACTCTAACTTGTAGTAAATAGTAAAGTGTAATATTATAATGAAGCCAATATAGATTTTCAACGGAATGAACCAATCCATAGATACAAAGCATTGCCAAAGAAACCATTGAATACGAAAAATATGAGCATATGCATGTATAGATCTAAAAACAATATTGCAATATATATGAAGTTATGAACTAGTGATATTGAAATTTTTCATGATCTTCGAAAAGAATGTGATGCAGGAAGAGAAAGATCGAGCCACTCTTTCTTCATCAAGAGTTAACCTCATCCTCAATGTAACTTTTGACTCTAGTTTGTTCTTCTTCAACACATTGAAACTTAGAAATATTAAGTGTTGAACATGGTACCTCATACTCTAATCACGTACTTGAGTTGATTTCCCATGAAATCTCCACTGATAGATAATCTAAAAAGACTACACAGAATAATGCAACAAATGTAATGCAACAAATGTGACTCTTCATACTTTGAAAAATTAAACTTACACACACAACACACCTATAATCTTGATATCACGAGAAATCTGAACACTTGAACTTCTTCACTATAAGAGCACATAAAAGTTCAACAAGAAAATCTATATGGGATTATAAACTTGAAAGAAAACAAATGCATGTCATTAATTGGCGATAGACAGAGATATCGATTATAAAATTGAAACTAATAGAATTTAAATGAAACTATAAGAAGATAGCCTTCTAGTACAAGATTAAAAGTACAAAACGAAAAACATAAACCAATTCTACTAAAAAAATTAAAGCTGAAAAAGTTTTAAATCTGGTAACAACAAATTTACATTGAACATAATATGTTTTAAGAGAGGACAAAACTTTGACCTTGAAACTTTGATTTCTTAATAGATAGCGCACTATTGTCGCTAACTAAATGGAGAGTTTATTTCCAAGATTTTCTCTATTGGTGGAGTTTGTACATATTGTTTCTCACACAATATGTAACAACCTTCATCCGAGTTTATCTTCCTAGTAACAAGATTCTACTTATGCAACTAAACAATCTCATATTGAATGCTTAAATTTCTTGATTGCTCAGGAGTATAACCTCTAGTATATAAGTATTTCATACTATAGTGTGATTGCACTGAAATCATTGAATCATTGTCCTTTGATTTACCATTATATCAAACTACAGAGGAAAGAACAATCCCAAAAAAAGAAAAAAAAGAAAGAAAGTAGGATAAGTGCAGCCACCAAAGCAATAGACCACTTTGAAATAAGTACTCCAGAAGCTAGTTATGTGGATAGGATTTTACCGGGCTACATGCTTAACGAAGACAAATCCTTAAATCGATCCAGCGAAAATAAATCTTTGTCAGCTTTCTGAAGAAATTCAAAATATCAAATCATACCATCATTAATTAGATTATGAGTTCAATATGAATCGTTGGAGCAAATTGGTGGGGAAAAAATGAATTACAAGAACAACGATACACGAAATCACAAAGATGGGAGAAAGAGAGCAAGGCAGGCCGTGGGACCGTAGTAGAATACCACCATACGTTAGGATAGAAGGCGAAACTAGATAAAGTAGAGTGAGTGTCACATTTTTTTTTTTTTTTGTGTTTTTTTTCCTTTGTGAGCTTCCTTGTCCTCATATGAGTTTCACACGTTTTTTTTTTTGCTTTTGGTCTGAACGCGTTTCAGTTGCCTAACCTGTCTTCTTATCTCGATGTTTTTTCTCTGTCCTAAACTCCAATTTGGTTTGAGATTTTAGTTTAGCGTATAGTATATAGCTTATTTATTTTATTTTCTAAATATTACAATAACAAAACTCTTGCATGTATAATGTGACACACGATTAAAAAAGTTCAAAAAAAATTATAGACACATATTGTAATATATGAAAACAAATATAATATTTGCCCATACTATCTATTGAGTTATAAGTTGTTTTGAAATCATTAGTTCATACTTCGTACAACCTAGAACATATACAATGTATATGCTAAGCCATAAGTTATTATTATCATTAGTTTGTACAGCATAAAACCAGGCCATGAATACCTTATAAGTCAGGTATTTATTTATTTATTATTAATTATATCAAATGCTATTCACTAGAAGAAATCATTACAAGTGAGCGGCTGGAGTAAGTTTAATATTGAAACGTGTCACGAGTCCAATTAAGCTAATGATACCTTTCGTATTATAAACAATATTGTATTGAATCTAACCACCCACGTTGTCATTAGAAATTGTTGGATCAAACTCGTGATATCTTTTCGTTTTAGAAAACAATGTACCAAATCTACCCATCATGTTGCTATGACTTATTATATGTACATATATACATACATACATATATATATATATATCTATATATTTTGTTTTACTTTGGCAAATGAAGTAAATATATAAATGATGTTTAGTATTCCCCTACGTACATATATGATTAATTATTCAACTAATAGATGGCTTGTTCAATCTCAAATCCAAATTGATAATCTATACACAGGTTATGAAACCCCAAATTCACATACCCTAAACTCCAAAAATATTTATGTTCAACATTATAATGAAAAATAAGAAGAAATTTCCTAAAAAAGAATGATGTGCCGCAAAAGTCATTCACCATAATAGAATAGTATGAAGTATACCAAGGGGAGGTTATTTTTATCAATTAAATATCAATTCTAAATCAATTCTAAATGCTTGCATAAATATAAGATTCAGTTGAATAAATTGCTAGTGATATTAGGGTAGACGACTAGGACTTCTATGTAGAGTACGTAGGAGGGACAATAAAGTAAGCAAAATATAAATTCAGTTTTAGATAAATACTCTTTTTCTCGTTTCTTGCTCTCGCACATGCCCACATACCAGTCTCTTGTTCTCTCCCAATTTCTGAGACTTCGCCGCTCCCTTGTCTCCCTTCTGTCTCATCAAATATGATGCTATTTGCTCTCTCCCTCACTATAACTCATTAAATGGCTAGACCCAATTTGAGTTTCTTAGATTGGTGAAACGATAAGGTGTCAATTTGCACTTGCTCAATTTAGGGTTTTTGTTTCCTTTGGTTTACAATTTATTATTTAGGGTCTTTCTGTGTACATGTCTCTTCATATTTCTGCAATAATTGGATGTTGAATTTTTGCGAATTTTGGGAATTTGTGTTGGTGGGTTGAACAATGGGTAAATAGTTTTGGGATTGAGTAATGAGCAATGGTGGCTGATGTTGCATTTTTGATTATGCGTAGGGTTTAGATTCAGGGTTGAAGGTTTTAAAGGAAGGAGGAATAAATATAGTAAAGTTGGACGGAGAGTTGAGGACCACCACATCATCATAAATCAATTGGTACCAATATGGGAGGGAAGCTTATTCTTCATTTTTATAAATTTTATTTGTTGTTTCGAGATTGCTGAAATATTGCTCTCAAGTTTTAAGTCCTTGAATACCATTACTGTGTAAAGTTTCTAATTTTCTTCTTTGGGTTCTAAATTTGAAATTGTGATTGTGTGCTTACAGTTTATAGCCTCGGGCTTCTTAACTGTGATATTCTGATCTAGGAAACTACAGAGAAAAGCTGAAACTAATGCAGTTATTGCAGTTATCACCGAAACCCTAAGATCAGCCTTTTATTGCAGTTATTTAACCATTCTAGCACTCTAATGTTTCCAGTGTTAGATTTCATTTACAGTTTTTCTGTGTAGAACACACTTTTCCAATTGAAGATGGATGTGGTATGATCATGGTGGTGCAACTTTCTCTCTACACTTTTTAGCCATTGAACTTGAAGAGAACCGATATTGAGAAATGGAAAGAATTTTAAACCTATATGAAATAATGCATCTGGTTTGTTTCTCTCTTGAAGTAGCTTGACAATCTCTTATAATTCTCATCTCAGACTGTTCTTACTGCCACTCTCTTTGTGGAAAAAATAAGCAAGTAAGGATAACAGAATAATATAGTTGGCTGGAGGCTGGAGCCTTATTTGGGTTATCATTCTTTGCTTGGGTTCTGTTGGAATTGAAGGATATGCAATTTATCAGTAGATAAGCCAAGTACGTTTTCTCACACTTCTTTTATTCTTTGTATTATATATATATATATATATATATATAATTGTAAGCACTTGAGTAGATGAGTCTAGAACAAAGCCATTACTTTCTTATATATACTTGATGTACCATTAGTTATTATTTGTCATGTTATTATTTTCTCATACATTCCTCATTCTAGAATGGGTAATTGCTATCCAATGATATAACTCATTCGTTCTTTACACTTATACAAGAATTACTTACATTTTGTTTTGTACTTTCAGGTGATACCATGATACTAGACTGGGATGTGTTCCATGTTGTTGCTACCGAGTTCTTAAAGGTTTTTAGGATGTAGTGTGTATAGGTTTATCTATTTGTCAAATCTGTCTGCAGCTGGATTTTATACCTGAAGAATCATTTGATATTGGATTGTAGCAAAAATTAGTAAATTTGCACATTTCATTGTGATTGTAGTGTTACAAGTTTTGTAATTATATACATATGAAAATGTTGAATGTTTATGCACTCTGAAGAGTACATCAAGAAGCAATATACTTCTTGCAACAAAACTAAAATTCTTGAAAGATAGTTTACCATGAGACCAACTTTTCTCGCAGAAAGACCGTTTGGACCACAATTCTTTTGTCGCAGCAGTGTTTTTTTTAATTTATTATAATTTATATAATTTTCTACCATCTGCGAGAAAATAATTATTTGCGAGGAAATGACTATTTACGAGGAATAAAATTTTCTCACAAAAAATGGTCAATTTGCAAGGAAATCATCATTTTAAGGAGGAAAGAGGTTGAGTCGTTTCGGTGAGAAAATAAATTGTCGCTAAAAAGAAATGACGATAAATTATAATTTTCTCACAAAAAATATTTTTCGAAGAAATGTCTTTTTCCTCGTAGATACTTTCCTTGACCATGATATTGCGAGGAACCAATGACCAAATATTTTTCCTCGCGTAAACACTACAGCAAGGAAATATTATTTTTTTGTGAGGAATTATTTCCTTGTAGATAGTCCATTTTTTTGTAGTGTTGACATTTTTAAACATGGGTTTATGTCCTAATGATATAAAAATAAGGTCTATCAAAGTCTAGCAAAATGCTTGGAAACTTTTTTGAAACTCTTTCAAATGTTTTCGAAAAGCTAGCTCACAACATCCATAGATTTGTAAGATTTTTGAAAATCCTATACAATCCACACATATTTTAGAAATCCATCACTTGAAAAAAGTACACCCAAATTCAAATACAATATACCCCCTTAGTATAGATCGTCCAACTCATGGACTCGCATTTTCCTTACCTAAATAATTAAGCTCCTTATCAGTATGTAATCGATGGTGCTATGTGGCATTTTGCTATAGAGATTAAGTTTTTTTTTTTGATAAAAGGAACCTACAGAGATTAAGTGCCTGTTTTGGATGAATTCTTAAAGTAATTTTCGTATTAGCGCTTTCTCCTAGAAGCACTTTAAAGATAAAGCACCTCCTATATGCTTTCTAAAAAATCACTTTTAAGACTTGTAAGTGATTCCCTAAATTTTTTCAAAGTACTTTCATTTGTGACCAAACACTATAGCTTTAATAAAAATATTTTTTTTAAGGTTAAAAGTGCTTTCAAAAGTTATACCAAACATACATAAGTTGAATAACGAAATAAAAGATATATATCGGCTAAATGCATAATTTTTAAATTGTGGCCGGTGACCAAATTGGAAGGGAGATATGTAGTTGATGAGGTAGATAGTGTGAAGTAGATGGTGCAGAGGAATGGGTTTAGAAAGGAGATCGGATTCTTGGAGTAAAGTATTATAGAGCTGGGAGGAGGAGGAGGGTTGTGAAGGGCACGTAATGACCACAAAGGCCAGCATCAGCAGTTGTTAGTGACCCAAAGTAAAGCATCAAATTCAATTATTGTTTATATATTATATACTCTTGCGGTTTTTGGTTGGTGACATAACATGGGGATTGCTTCACCAATTCTCCTCTACTGTACTCTTCATATTTTCTGCTATATTATAATCCAAATTCACTACTATACTACTAGTCTACTACTACTACTCATCCACTCCTTATCCTCAAATGCCTGTACAATATCTAAGGCATTAAACTATCTAAGTTTGTAAGGTTTCGGTTTAGTCTCCCGAGCATGTGTACTCTTTTTGTTATATAATTATTATAAGACTTCGAATAAGAGTGTGAAGTAAGTCATTGCGTTCGACATCTCTTTGAAAAATTAGAAAATGTAGAAAAAATATTGAATTTCATCAATTGTTGAGAGTAGCCATTACCAACAATTGATCATAAAAAATTCATGGGCAGCAAAACCAACCCAGAAAGAAACAAACATGAACTTTTTAAAGCATGGAAACACCCAAAGAATGCATGTTAACCAATGCCATCCATTCGAAGTTGACCACCATACACACCAAAGCCACTCCATGCTTAATTCCTGCACTTTCTCCAACCTCTCATGTGTAATTTAACATCTTGTCATGATCAAGAACCAAAACTCATATCAGACCCTCAAACTAACGACAACAATATCAGGTGATAGAAGATTTATCTCTCCCATGATAAGCAACAAAAACACTGAGATTTCATTCCACCACAACACACCTTCATGACTTGCTCTATAATTTGCTAAAGTATTTGTTGTCTCATTCCCTTCTCTGTAAATATGAAAACGTTTAGTTAAATATATCGAGCTAAAACTAAGTAATTACTCTATTTAACTTGCAACATCTATCCTTTTGCAATTACAATTTTGATACCCTCCATAGCAGCTAACACCTCAGCTCCCAAAGCACAATTCACCTCCACCTTTTTTGTAAAAACTCCAAGTAAAATGTCACTGCTGAAAGGACCCAATCCCGATTCAGCTACCTAAATCGGAATCGAACCCCTTCTGAAAATACGAACCAACAAAATTTTTTTCGAAATTTCGGCAGAGTTTCGTTACTAACGTAGAATTGCATAAACCTGCACCCAGAAAATAACACTTCGTCCTATGCCACAAAAACTAAACCGTGGGCACCAATCCCATCCGGATTTCTCAACATCAATATATGAATCATGAACAGTAAACCGTACTGTAGTGTATATATATATCCGAGAAAATCCGTATAAACAAGTATCAGAATGTATCAGAGCGACCTCTAAAGTAAAACATATACAATATACACATCAGTAGGCGAAACAAGAACCTACTGGAAAGCACAGGTAACTCTGATCACTAGCATCCAAACCGCGACGTGAAAACACCAAAACCTGAACTGCAACTGGGCACAGAAACCGAAAAGCCCAGGAGAAAGACATGAAACACGATAGAGTGAGTGGACGAAAATAAATGTCTTTCACCAGTTGATATATATGTTTAAAATAACATATGCGAGTCCACGTAAATAATAATAACAAAGTACACGAGGTAAAACCATAATCCTCCAGCGTACTGAGCATGCAAGTAAAAATCCCACGGGGTCACTCATGGACACATACCGTGCTAGTACAGTCCGAATCACGGGATCCCAGACCCACACGTGATTCTAAGCGATAAATGGCCTCGGATCCGGGGATACGCCCCTCACCGGTCTGGTTGGGGAAACGCCCCTCCAGGCCACCTACCATCGGGGATCAACCGAGAGGCAAAGTGTATCGATACAACAACGTAACTGAGACTGTACTCTGTGTAAACCAAATCATAAACAGTTCGATGCAAATGCATGAAACAATATATAAGTATATGCATATTCGTATACGTATATCCGTATAAGTATAATCGTATAATCGTAAAACACATGTTCATGTAATCCGAAATCTCATATGCATGCTCAAGTTCATAAATCATATAAAAGACTCGCAAGAATTCCGTGAAAAGAAATTGTCCACTCACAGGTGAGCAAAACGCGCACACGCGCTAATCTCGTGGTCCGGCAGAAGATCCCTCGCCAGAAGCACGATCACGATCCCGATCTCGATCTCGATCTCCTGAATATTCACAAAAACATAAATAATCAAAATCATAGTCCACAACCCTGTACTGATTCACGGAAACCAACTGTTCCCGGAAATATGCAATGCGGTACAAAATGTATAAAGGAAATTCCGAAATCCCCACTCGAAACCTCGACTGAAAATCGGCTAACCAAATCAACCCGAAAACCTCTGGATGATAACCAGGGCGTGATTTCGAGAAAAACGACACTAATTTCATCAAAATCTGAAAAAATCAACTCCTCCGCCGTTGACCACCGTTGACCGCCGCCGCCGCCGGCGGCGCGCCGCCAACGGCGAGATTCACCGGCGGAGAACTTCCAGATCACAAGGTCTCGACATTTCGAACCACTTTCATAACTGACACACAAGCCAATTCCAACTCTAACATCATCAATTACATCAAAAATCAAATCGGAATTTCAAATCGGATACCTAATCGGAGCACCCCAAAAACACAATCTCAGACCAAATTAATTACACCATGAGACTCAGAGGAGTAAGGGGAGTCTAACCCCCCTAACCACCACCTCCAAACCTCGCCGAAAAACGGCCAACCATTAACGGCGACATCATCGAATCGGACCCAATTCGGGTTCAATCAAAACGACATCAATTCCTCTCAATCCAAATACCATCACACTCGAAATTACAAGGGGAAGCTAGCTATACCTGTCACGTGGCCGGAGGTGGCCGGAAAGTTGGTCGTCGAACGGCAAGACCAAAACGGAAACTTCTCCACTTCGGGTCAACGGTCAGATTTCCATTTTAGGAAAGTCAACGTCTGGTCAACATAAAACAGTGTTTTTACGACTATTCTTGACTATTCCGATATTTATACTCGCGCCTCGGGTCAATCGACGGTCCAAAACGAATATACGAAATGATTCGGATAAGCTTGAAACAATCGGATAAACTCGTCGGAAACCAAAACTTCGAATAATCATAAAATATTCCTCGGTTATCGGAAAAATCTTCCAGAACCACCAACGAGCTTGAAATCACGTACTCTACAATTTCCGTGAAGACACTCAACTCAAATTCTAGACCGAAAACAAAGTTGCGAATCGAATCTGCAAAACACTTATACGACATAAAACTGCGACTAAACTCAATCTCGAGAATCGTGCCGAATACACAACAGATTCTGGTTCGGGTCGTCACAAATCTACCCCTCTTAAAGAAATTTTGACCTTGAAATTTACGTACCTGTCAAGTGAACAGATGAGGATATTGCTCCCGCATACGCTGCTCGGTCTCCTAGGTGGCCTCCTCAACTGAGTGGTTCTGCCACAAGACCTTCACTAGCAGAATCACACGGTGCCTCAACTCCTGCTCACGACGATCGAGAATCTGCACTGGCTCCTCAACATACGATAAATCCTCTCTGATCGGCAACTGCTGTGGGGCTAACACATGTGAAGGATCTGAGATGTACTTCCGCAACATCGAAACATGGAAGACATCATGCACACGAGCCATCTCAGTCCGTAACTCAAGTCTATAAGCAACAGCTCCAACCCTCTCTGTAATCCCATACGGACTAATGTATCGCGGTCGAAGCTCACCTCGCTTCCCGAAACGCACAACTCCCCTCCACGGAGATAGTTTCAGGAAGACCCAATCGCCAACCTCGAACTCTAAGCTCTTCCTCCTCACATCTGCGTAACTCTTCTGCCGATCCTGGGCGATCTTCAATCGATCCTGGATAACCTGTATGTCCTCTATCGTGGTTTTCACCAGATCAGGACCAATAAGCCAACGCTCGCCCACCTCACTCCAACACAATGGTGTGTGACACTGCTTCCCGTACAAAGCCTCGTACGGTGCCATCTCAATACTGGTCTGATAGCTGTTGTTGTAGGCGAACTCAATCAAGTGTAACTGCTGATCCCAGTTTCCGCGAAACTGCAACACACACGATCTCAGCATATCCTCAAGTGTCTGAATGGTCCGCTCGGACTGCCCGTCAGTCTGAGGATGAAAAGGTGTACTAAATCGCAACCTCGTGCCTAACGCTCGCTGCAACGCCTGCCAAAACTCAGAAGTGAACTGACTATCTCGGTCAGAAACAATCGACACAGGCACACCATGCAAGCGAACAATCTCGGATAAGTACAACTTGGCCAATCTGCCCACTGATATCTTCCCCGGAAGTGCAAGAAAGTGTGCAGATTTCGTCAATCGGTCAACAATAACCCAAATGCCAGTGTTGCCCGCCGAAGTACGCGGCAACTGATAAACGAAATCCATCGTAATATGCTCCCACTTCCAAACCGGAATCTCAAGTGGCTGTAGTTTCCCTGCAGGTTTCTGCCTCTCCGCCTTCACCTGCTGACAAATCAAACATCGACTCACGTACGCGGCAATCTCCCGCTTCATGTTGCGCCACCAATAGTACGCTCGAAGTGTACGAAACATCTTCGTACCTCCGGGATGCATCGCATACGTTGAACTGTGGGCCTCATCAAGAATTTCCTTCTTCAAGTCCTCGTCTCTGGGTACACATAACCTGCCTCTGAACAACAACGTACCGTCGTCGCTCAATCGGAACTCTGTAGGCATACCATTCCGTATCATGGTCTTCTTGCCCAACAGGTAAGAATCTGAATCCTGGGCCTCTCGTACCTGATCAACCAGTACGGGTCGAACCTAAAAACTGGCCAACAAAGCTCCATCATCATCATACCCAAACACAGCACCCGTAGCTCGAAGCTCGGCTAGCATCGATACTCTGGCCACACACATATGAAACAACGAGGCTCCAGATTTCCGGCTAAGTGCATCTTCTACAACATTGGCCTTCCCCGGATGGTACTCAAACGTGCAATCGTAATCGTTGATCAACTCCATCCATCGGCGCTGCCTCATGTTCAAATCCGGCTGTGTCCGCAAGTAGGTGAGACTCTTGTGATCAGTGAAAATCTTACACTGAGCACCATACAAATAATGCCTCCAACTCTTCAACGCTAACACGATAGCGGCTAACTCCAAATCATGCGTCGGGTAGTTGGCCTCATGTGGTTTCAGCTGTCTGGAACCATACGCCACAACTCTACCATGCTGCATCAACACACAGCCAAGTCCCAACTTCGACACATCGCTGTACACAACAAACTCACCACTGTCGTCTGGCAACGTCAGAACCAGTGCCGTAGTCAATCTCTCCTTCAGGAGCAAGTAACTCTCCTCGCACGCATCAGACCACTCAAACTTGACGCCTTTCTTCGTCAATCTGGTCAGTGGTGTAGCAATCCGGGAGAAATCCTGTACAAACCGTCGATAATAACCTGCTAACCCCAGGAAACTCCGAATCTCCGGCACAGTAGTGGGTCTACTCCAATTCAGCACGGCCTCGATCTTGTCAGGATCTACACTGACTCCCTCGGCCGAAATCACGTGGCCCAGAAACTTCACACTATCCAACCAGAACTCACACTTACTAAACTTCGCGAACAACTGATGGTCCCGCAAAGTCCGCAACACTGCCCGCAAAGTCCGCAACACTGCCCGCAAATGCTTCTTGTGCTGGCCCACACTCCTGGAATAAATCAGGATATCGTCAATAAATACAATCACGAACTTGTCTAGGAATCGTCGAAACACCCGATTCATCAAGTCCATGAAAGCTGCGGGGGCGTTGGTCAACCCAAACGGCATAACCAAAAACTCATAGTGCCCATACCGCGTCCCGAATGCTGTCCTGGCTACGTCAGAGTCTCGGATCCTCAACTGGTGATATCCGGATCGAAGGTCAATCTTCGAAAAGACTGCTGCTCCCTTCAGCTGATCGAACAAGTCATCAATCTGCGGCAACGGATACTTGTTTCTCACTGTAACCTGATTCAGCTTCCGATAGTCGATGCACAAACGCATGGACCCATCCTTCTTCCGCACAAACAACACTGGAGCACCCCATGGAGAAACACTCGGTCGAATGAATCCCTTCTCTAACATCTCCTGGAGCTGGATCTGCAACTCCTTCAACTCCGCAGGCGCCATCCGGTACGGTGTCTGGGAAATCGGTCCAGTACCCGGCAATAACTCAATGGTAAAATCAATCTCCCATACAAGGGGTATACTAGGTAACTCCGCTGGAAACACATCCGGAAACTCAGACACAACCTCAATACTACTAAGATTTTGCACTGCAGCTGTAGTGTCCACAACATGGGCTAAGTAAGCAACACAACCCTTCTTCATCAATCGATCCGCCCTCATCGCGGAAATCAAGCACGGTAGTGAAGTGTTCTTCTCGCCACGGAACAGTATCTCAGGTAACCCTGGTCGATGAAACGCGACCTCCTTCCTGTGGCAATCAAACATGGCCCAGTGCGACTCCAAAAAGTCCATACCCAATATCAAATCAAAATCCACTATATCAAGCAGTAACAAATCTGTGGCTAAACCATGGCCATCAATAAACACCTCACAATCTCGGTAAACCCAACCGATGCTCACAACCTCACCTGACGGATACAACACTCTCCACAACCCCGGAAGTGGAGACGTAGGTACCGTAGCTAATGATGACAGTCTAAATGATATGAATGAATGTGTAGCGCCCGGATCTAATAATGCAAGTACAGGAATACCGAAAACATGTAACGTACCGATAACGACCTCCGGTGATGCTCTGCCCTCACGTAGAGTCATAGCATGAACCCTCGCCTGTCCGGCTGGTCGTCCTCACTGGGGCTGTCCCTGCTGCCTACCCTGACCTGCAAACTGTGCTGGTCGAACTCCCGAAGTAGCACCTCGCTCAGCTACGAAACTCTGGGCCGCCTGTCCGTCACCACCATACAACTGAGGACACTCCCTTGCATAGTGACCCACCTGGCCACAACAGAAACAAGTGACAGGACCACGCTGACATGGACCCACATGATGTCGGTTGCAGAGACTACACAATGGGTACTCCCTCGGTATAGCAAAAGTGCCACCAGTACGTCGAGGATAACTAGAACCGCTGGAACCTGCACTAGCCTGTGGACGCTGTGGTCGATCTCTCCTCCATAACGGTCTCTGTCTCGGTGCACTAACTGGTGAGCGATAAAATCCACCGCCAGAGGATGAAGCTGAACCGGAAGTATCAGAACTCTGCCTCTTCGAAGGCCCCTGACTCGGTCCACCCTCCTCCAACTGTCTCGGCTGGTACCTCTGCCGCTGTCTCTCCTGCTCAATGTCCTCACCTCGGAGTGCAGCACTAACAAACTCATCAAAGTTGTTCCGAGGCATCGTAGTCAATGTCGCCTTGATGTTCAGATTCAATCCCAGCTCAAACCTACGACACTTGGCTTCCTCTGTAGCCACCATATCCCGCGCAAAACGAGACAAACGGGTAAACCGATCCCGATACTCAAGTACAGACAAACTGCCCTGTCTCAAGTTTGTAAACTCCTCGTACTTGCGCTGCTGGGTAGCCTGATTAAAATACCTCCGCATAAATAGATCACGGAACAATGTCCACGGAGTGTCAGCTGGAACTCTGTCGGTGCTAACCCACCAAAAGTATGCATCACCCTCAAGTAAACCAACTGTGGCTACTGTCATCTACTCAGGAGTAAACTGCAGACGCTCACAAACACGTTCAATCTGAACCAACCATGCCTCGCATATCTCTGGATCAACTGAACCCGAAAACACAGTAGCACCCGCTGTACGAGCCTTGACCACAGGGTCAAAACGCTCTTCCAAACGCAGCACTCGCATCAGCAAGTCGCGCGTTTGGCAATCCTCATCAGGATCCTCATCTCGATCAACACGGGGACCACGTCGAGGAGGCATCCTACTGATACAAGACAAGCATTAGCTACAAGCAGAAAGAACGTAATCATGAAACCGCAGATATTTGAGGACACACAACACCCGAAGTATTGATGAGTACCGCTGGCCAGTCGGGTCATCACTCCAGTCATACTGTATCAACTCAAATACCCTAAGCGTCACAACTATAAGAGTCTACAGAATCTGACAACCTAATGCTCTGATACCAAGCTGAAAGGACCCAACCCCGATTCAGCTACCTAAATCGGAATCGAACCCCTTCTGAAAATACGAACCAACAAAATTTTTTTCGAAATTTCGGCAAAGTTTCGTTACTAACGTAGAATTGCATAAACCTGGACCCAGAAAATAACACTTCGTCCTATGCCACAAAAACCAAACCGTGGGCACCAATCCCATCTGGATTTCTCAACATCAATATATGAATCATGAACAGTAAACTGTACTGTAGTGTATATATATCCGAGAAAATCCGTATAAACAAGTATCAGAATGTATCAGAGCGACCTCTAAAGTAAAACATATACAATATACACATCAGTAGGCGAAACAAGAACCTACTGGAAAGCACAGGTAACTCTGATCACTAGCCTCCAAACCGCGACGTGAAAACACCAAAACCTGAACTGCAACTGGGCACGGAAACTGAAAAGCCCAGGAGAAAGACATGAAACACGATAGAGTGAGTGGATGAAAATAAATGTCTTTCACCAGTTGATATATATGTTTTAAATAACATATGCGAGTCCAGGTAAATAATAATAACAAAGTACACGAGGTAAAACCATAATCCTCCAGCGTACTGAGCATGCAAGTAAAAATCCCACGGGGTCACTCATGGACACACACCGTGCTAGTACAGTCTGAATCACGGGATCCCAGACCCACACGTGATTCTAAGCCAGAAATGGCCTCAGATCCGGGGATACGCCCCTCACCGGTCTGGTTGGGGAAACGCCCCTCCAGGCGGCCTACCATCGGGGATCAACCGAGAGGCAAAGTGTATCGATACAACAACGTAACTGAGACTGTACTCTGTGTAAACCAAATCATAAACAGTTCGATGCAAATGCATGAAACAATATATAAGTATATGCATATTCGTATACGTATATCCGTATAAGTACAATCGTATAATCGTAAAACACATGCTCATGTAATCCGAAATCTCATATGCATGCTCAAGTTCATAAATCATATAAAAGACTCACAAGAATTCCGTGAAAAGAAATTGTCCACTCACAGGTGAGCAAAACGCGCACACGCGCTAATCTCGTGGTCCAGCGGAAGATCCCTCGCCAGAAGCACGATCACGATCCCGATCTCGATCTCGATCTCCTGAATATTCACAAAAACATAACTGATCAAAATCATAGTCCACAACCCTGTACTGATTCACGGAAACCAACTGTTCCCGGAAATATGCAATGCGGTACAAAATATATAACGGAAATTCCGAAATCCCCACTCGAAACCTCGACTGAAAATCGGCTAACCAAATCAACCCGAAAACCTCTGAACGATAACCAGGGCGCGATTTCGAGAAAAACGACAATAATTTCATCAAAATCTGAAAAAGTCAACTCCTCCGCCGTTGACCACCGTTGACCGCCGCCGGCGGCGGCAGCGCGCCGTCACTGGCGAGATTCACCGGCGGAGAACTTCCAGATCACAAGGTCTCGACATTTCGAACCACTTTTATAACTGACACACAAGCCAATTCCAACTCTAACATCATCAATTACATCAAAAATCAAATCGGAATTTCAAATCGGATACCTAATCGGAGCACCCCAAAAACACAATCTCAAACCAAATTAATTACACCATGAGACTCAGAGGAGCAAGGGGAGTCTAACCCCCCTAACCACCACCTCCAAACCTCGCCGGAAAACGGCCAACCATTAACGGCGACATCATCGAATCGGACCCAATTCGGGTTCAATCAAAACGGCATCAATTCCTCTCAATCCAAATACCATCACACTCGAAATTACAAGGGGAAGCTAGCTATACCTATCACGTGGCCGGAGGTGGCCGAAAAGTTGGTCGTCGAACGGCAAGACCAAAACGGAAACTTCTCCACTTCGGGTCAACGGTCAGATTTCCATTTTAGGAAAGTCAACGTCTGGTCAACATAAAACAGTGTTTTTACGACTATTCTCGATTATTCCGATATTTATACTCGCGTCTCGGGTCGATCGACGGTCCAAAACGAATATACAAAATGATTCGGATAAGCTCGAAATAATCGGATAAACTCGTCGGAAACCGAAACTTCGAGTAATCATAAAATATTCCTCGATTATCGGAAAAATCTTCCGGAACCGCCCACGTGCTCGAAATCACGTACTCTACAATTTCCGTGAAGACACTCAACTCAAATTCTGGACCGAAAACAAAGTCGCGAATCGAATCGGCAAAACACTTATACGACATAAAACTGCGACTAAACTCAATCTCGAGAATCGTGCCGAGTACACAACAGATTCTGGTTCGGGTCGTCACACTACTATCCCTAAAAATTCCACCAAAATCAGCCACATTCTGACTAAGGAATGACCCATCTATGTTGATTTTAACCCAATACAACAACAGAGCAATCCAATACACTGGCGTATATCTTGGAGCCTTAGGACGAAGAGGAGAAATGCCCAAAAAATCATAGATAGAAAAAGTAGAGTACATTGTCAAACAAGACGTAAAAATGATGGAAGCCGATTCACATAATATTTTGACAAAAAAACGTCTGAAAACAAACAAGTTACATACACCTCCCTCTTGCCTGAGCTTGTTACGCTCCGTCCACACATACCATAAAAGATTACACACCGCTAATCTCCATAGCAGCCTCAATGAAATTGACGTATTTGTGAAAATATTGTCTTCCAATAAAACTCGAATATCAGTGGAAAAATCAAAATACCTCCGGAACATTACCATAATCTAATTCCACACCTCAGCCACCACCCTACAATGCTTGAACAAATGACTACATGTCTCCGCCTCCACTCCACACAAAGCACACCTCGAGCACAACAGTACTTCCCTGTGTTACAAAACATCATTAGTAACCACCCTACCTTGTACAATTTTCCACACCAATAATGTCTTCCTTAACTGCAAAGCCTTGTGTCATATATTTTTGCACCAACCAAGTTTGGGTGTAGGAGGAGAAATTGCAAAAAGGGGATTCGTGTCTGCAGGTCATAAGCTAGCTAGATAATTGATATCTTAACTCCACTTCACAGGTGCCAGCCATACGCGTAGACAAAGGTCCATTTAGCATTCTTCAATTCTTGCCTATTGGAACCCCAAAAGAATAAATATATGTGCGAAACAAGGGGTCTTGCCCGGCCAGCTGATGGCCTGAACTGATACGTACATAAATTAGAATAATAAGGTAGGAACAAGCTAACATGCACATTCTACTGATTCAAGGAGACACTATTAACCAGATTCCTTCTCCATTACAGGCTCTTTTGGAATATAGTTTACACTGGTTTGGACACTAGAGGAATCTTGTTAGTTATGCTTGAGGTGTACGTATATGGAGTATGACATGCATGTGATATAGAATAGCTAGCTAGGTAATGGCGATAATGCAACCCCGAATGATCGAGATCGGGAGCCTGCTAGTTAAAGAGGCACTAGCTAGCTTCCCGAGAAATATGCCTGCCTTCTGGCTTCTGTTGTCTCCTTAGTAAAGCCTTCACTACGTAGCTATATATTAGGATAGGTTTATTGTTGTTCACATGAACTATGCATGAGAGAAGATTTTGTTCCACCAGAACGTGGAAGACCGTACCCCATATGGATGCTCCGCTGCTGGCTTTCAATTCCCTCTCGAATATATCATTGAGCACCTAATGATCGAGGCACAGATGAAAAAAGTGGATGCTTGAATTTAGGGTGCATAGAAGCATAATCCTGGCTAGCAATAGAAACACAAAATCCTCGTGAAGTACTCGAAAAATAACAACATTAGCCTCGATCAATAAATGCTCAATGATATATTCAAGAGGGAATTGAAGGCCAGCAACGCAGCATCCATACGGGGTACGGTTTTCCACATTTTAGTGGAACAAAATCTTCTCTCATGCATGGTTCAGGTGATCAACAATAAAATCATGCTGCTAAGCACTCCAAGTCTAAGGAGTGCACCTTTATTGTGTTGCCCAATGATGTGCATGTTAAATTTTGCACTAATTTTGTCATAGACAAGGCACATGAGAGAGAAAACTAGTACAAAATTTAACCGGCTCACCACTGTACAAGACATTGTTGAATCATTCCAAGTCTAAGCACACCATTAGATTTCATTTGTGCCACGTGTCAACATATGATTGGTTTTATTTTTCAAAGTTAACTGAGCTTATCATAAACTCAGTCCATGTGATCATCTTCCATGCACAAAGAGCAGTCGTCGAAATTCACTCCGTCACCGGAAAATTATTGCCGCCACCCTCCTCTATTGGTGCCTAACAGAGAATTTCGTTCTCCTGAATCTTAACTATAGGAATTAGCTAAGATCAAGGTTGTAATTCCCTACCTGCTAGTATACGGGGTCAAGTAATAATATTTATAAAGAAGTGTAGTGTCGAACCCACCTGATCACTCTAATTCTCTAGCTTGATTCGATTAGTTCTTTAGATTACGTTATAACATAAACACACAATGCAACGAAAATAAAACACACGATGGAGGTGAATCTTATAACACTAAGTCCTTTGGAGACTTCTCATCATAAGGGTGATTTTATTATGATGAATGATAATCCGTTTAATTGATGATTGATTACTCTAGGCAAAAGTAGAAAATTAAATTATGCAAATGCAAGGTAAAAGTATGATCAATTAAGAATATCATCTCTAGCCAACTTGATGCACAACAAAGTCCAATTCATGATGATGAGTAGTTAAGTCTAGTTTACACTCTCAAATATCTTTTGGATCATAAGAACAAATCCTTTCATTGTCCAAATCATGTGTTTTAGGTCACCTTTAGTTATGAGCCAAAACTCCTAGGTCTTTCGAATTCTATAAGGTTTCGGACCATCCATATATAACAAAGTAAACCAAGATTAGGAACTAGACTTTTGGTGCTAACCCTTAAACATTTTTCATGCATAATAAGTTCTATTAGTCAAACATGCTAATGTTGTGAAAAGTTTTCCCTTTTCAAGCCTCGTTTGGAGGACTTAGAAGTATGTTCTTAAGGACTCTCTCGGTCCGCATCTTTTGGAGTACCAAGTAGAAGGGTCAACCATTCGCAACAAAGTCTTTTGGATCCATGTAAACTTGACCGAAGCTCCATGAGTCGTTTAGAACTCAAGGAGTCTTCATTCCATTCTTTAGGCCCTAGGAAACCAAACCTAAAAGCTCAATCTTTTAGATTTAAACCTAGGTCATGTTACTTGCTCATTTTTAGTTAAGTGAGAGACTATTTCACCCAAGTTCCATTCTCTAGTCCTTTACACAGATTAAGACTTAGTCAAGATCAAAACATGAATACGAGAACAAATATGAAGCTCAAACATGCAATAAGCTGCAAACATGTAGCATAACATATCAAACACAAAACATACTCATATCATATATCAAAACATGATTTGTTCTACATCAGGTGGCTAAGGTTTGACCCCTACCATACAAAAACTACTCAAAACTCATATATACAATAATGTTTAAATATAAGATTAGAAGCTAAAAGAGTGAGAAATAACCAACTGGTCCCCAAGTTAAGCTCCACCAAACTAGTAAGCTTCACCCATAGCTCTTCAAGCTTCTAACTACTTCTTAGGCTCCAAATTGCATCCAACACTTGAAGATGAGGAAATAGCAACCTCTAGGACTTAAAGAAGTCAAGAGGAAGAGGGATTACTTCTCACTTCTTCAAGGTCTAGAGAGTCACCCAAATCTTGGAGGCAAAGATGAGAGGAGGAAAATATGGATGATGGTAAGGGTGAGGAAGAGGTTCGGCCTCTTTAAGGAGAGGCTAGGTTTCTTGAGTTTTAGAAGGTTGGAAGATGAAAGCTAAAGATTAATCTAGTTTCTCTCTAGAGAACTAAATCAAGAACCTTAGAAAGAATCTAGAGAGAAAACTAGAGAGAGAACAGCTATAAAAAAAACTATGAACTTGTAAAAATGAAAGGTGTGTGGAATGAAATGGGTAAAGAGAGAGAAAACCAATCTGAAAATTTAGCTAGGCTATTTACGAAGATATTTGAATTTTGAAATTAATGGGATAATGGTTTTAAAGTGACTCATCTACCTCTCACATGTGCCATGCATGTGACATGCTTCAAGTCCAAAATATCTTCATATGTGACTTGAAGTCTTGATCTAAGTTTGACCATGACCATAACTGACCATAAGAGTTACGTTGATTGTATGTGAACGAAATCTCAGAATAATTCGGCGACTCTCAAGGCGAATGTGGGAGAGAAATATTTCTCCACGTCGACGAGCTAGATCGGGTTCTTGGAGAACAAGGAGACCTCAGATCGTTTGGATGGAAGGTGAATGAGAATATTTCAAAATAGGTAAAAGCTCGACGAGAAAGGAAATTGCGTGTTAAAGAAAAATGCCATACACCAAGAGGCATGAGGCGAAGTCAAAAGTCTTTGAGATATTTGCGGCGCAGAAATCGGTCTTGCCGAGAATATCTCGAGGACGTTTCGCTCGACGAATAGTAGATCGTGGGCTTGCAGGTAAGGAGTCAGTTTCAGATGGTAAGCTCTGAAACTTGAGGCCCATGAGTTGGTTTTCGATTTGGAGGGAAGGATGAGACTATGTATACTGTCCTTCCCGATATATTTGAGACACATTCATTTTTCGCAAAACTTACTTGCGCTTACACTCTCAACTAGAGCACTGTGAGTGATTTAAGCGTTAAAGTGTCTTTAAGGTACCCCCTACCTCATTTCGGCACAAGGAATTCGAACTCAGACTGGTCAAAGGTGTGTAATCGTTCTGCGTTCTTTGAGAAGTTCTTGTTGAGGTAATTAGTCCTCGACGTACTTTTTCCCCCCCAACATAAGTCAAACTCCAAATCTCGAGGACGTGTGCAATAGTTTGATCGAGCTTTGACTTTGATGTATTGTGGAAACATTGTCAACCTGAGACCAAGGAGACGGAACTGAGGGGAATTATGTGTTAGCGAGATCATGCATGAAGAAGAAAAGTTAAAAAGGAAAAAGTACAAAGATTTTACCCAGTCGACGACTGTTTGGGGGATAACTCGATGGTCATACATGAAAATTTCTTTCCTTTACCATGCCTCAGTGGAGGTGGAAGAAGAATGGGGCTGTTTGAGGGCAAATCCATCATAAAATCGACTTCAGAGAGTGTGGCAAACATAATGAAGGATTTTTGATGAGCGCATATGGAAAGTATGGTGAAACCAGTTTATAAAGCCTAAGTGGATTAGGGTTTCTTATATAAAGACGCAACAAGGAAGACAAAACTGAACTCCAAGGTAACCGAGATCAAAGGAATTTAAAAAAATGCCTAATGAAAATCAGTTTCGGAAAGACGACGTGGTCAAAGGGTCATTGGGGAAAATCTCATCGAACAAGTGGTTAGGTCATCCTCAATGAGATTTTATTCGAAGAGAAGCTTGTCATCTCGAAGATTGTTCAAGGAGTGCAAATGTTCGACGAAGAATGGAAGACGAAAGAAATTCGGCGAGCACAAAGTTAACAAGTATGGGAAAAGCGTGAAGTGCCGAAAGAAAAGCATCCATACAAAAATAAGAAACCGATAAGTTGTTTAAAAGTCGTCTTAGACCAAAAAATTACAGGCCCGAGATAAAAAAAGGAAAACAAAAGTAAGGCAGGAAAAGCTTCAAGTGGTGGCCATCAAGTCTTTCTCCTCGATCTTCTCTTTGACAGGCTCCTGGGTCAAAGTATTCTCGACAAGGGTCTGTGCTGCAGAATGCTCGATGTGACCAGGGACCACCTCAAAAATAGGGACAACCTCGATGTGCTCGAGTATTGCCTTAGAGGAGGGGACAACTTCTTCGGTGATTTAGGCTATTTTCTCGGCATAAGCATCATTTTCCAACGCCAGAGGAGTACGTTGATAGCATCCGGTCGCTCGTAGATACACATTGGAGGAGTTCGTCGATAGCATCGATTCCCTTGTAGATACACTCCTTGGTAGGGAGAGAGGATTGGGCCCATGCAAGGCGAAAGTACTTTGTCAAGGACTGCCTCACCATCCGGATGGCATTCTTGAACTCCTCGTTGCGGATTTTCTCCCCCTCGTCGATTTGTATCTTCAACGAGGAAATACGCTCCTTGACCTCCTGATTTTCTTTTTGAATCTCGGCTATGTTGCTCGAAGCACTCTCTACCTCACGATCCTTGACAAGACACCTCCCTTTAGCAAACTTGAGGTTGTTGGAGAGCTCATTGTTGGATTTCTCGAGGTTGGAGAGTTGCTCCTCGAGAGGTTCAAGTTCTTGCACCCTCTCCCCGTATTGGGATGAAGAAGCGGATAGTTTGGCCTTCGCCTTAGTAAGCTCAATCTTTAGAGCGTCAATGAGGTGAGAGTCGGAGGAGAAGATAGTCTGTTCGTGAAGTACAATCTGAAAAAGACACACTAGTTAGGAGTGGAAGAGGAGAAGGTAAAACTTTCAAAGAAAAGAAAAGAAAGGTTTTCGACGAACTTACATCCAGGGCCTTAGAGAGCACCGCCTTCTCATGCTCCTATCGCTACCCTATCGAAGGTGTTACGGTCCAGTGAACGCCTGTGGAGTTGGAGAGCCATTCTGCGCCCCGCCTTGGGGTTTCCAAGGAGGGGATGCTCCCTGTTGAGTAGGGGATGGACCTTGGTAGGCTTCGATCCACTGGTTAATGAGCTTTTCTCGGCGGGGGTCGCAATGTTCTTCGATGAAAGAGGTCTGGGGAGTGTTGAGACTACATAATCGTTGAGGTTATTTGAATGAAGATGGAGAAAAATATGTATAAGGAAAATCACGACAAGGAAATAAAAGTACCTTAGGGAGAAAGAGGCTGCAAAGTTTACTCGTGGAGGAGGGGATCCAATTTCTCCAAGGGAGGTGGACAAGCTTCAGGTGCACGAAAGTCGGGTGTGCGAGCTCTAGGACCAAGAGGAGGGAGATTGGCAGGCTTGGAAAGGGCCTCGCCGGTGTTCGACGAAACCTTGCATCTCTTTTCCTAGAGGGGGTCCTTGAAATTGACGGTGAGTGGGGTTGTGCGTCCTCTCTTCTTGGTGCTGGAGGTGGTGGCGGATGGAGAATCATCAGTGGCTTCTGAGGGGATTGAGGCAACCTTGGTCGGGGCCTTGAGTAGATGATGAGTCTCGGGATTGATGTCAAAAGGGAGCTCCACCCTTATCATAGTACCAAGTGTAAGCTGACGAGGAGCGCTCGTGGGCAAGCACGAGGAGAGAGGTGGAGAAAGTGAAGTGAGCTAGAGACCAGTGGCTGTTGGCCAAGTTCTGGGTGAGCCATTCGGCCCAGTCATCATCGAGCAAAAAGGGGTTAGAACCCACTAGTAAAGCTACAAGCAAAATCAAGGAAGAATAAGTTCTCGAGGAGAAAATCAAAATTGAAATAATGACAAAAAATATTCGAAGAAGAAAAAACGATGAAGAGAGAAGTTTACTTGGTTTGTCCTTGAAACTTTTGGGGATGTCGAACGGGAAGTCCTTGAGCTCTGAGGGCATCCAATCTCCCTTGATCATCACCAAGCTAGAGTCCCACCCTTAATAATTGGTGTTCCACTGCTTGAACCACTTTCATTGGTGGTGAGGTTGGAAGTTGAAGTGGCAACGAGTTTGCTTGATCCTTGAGTATTTGTGGAGGAGAGGAAGTCTCCGATCCTGAGGGGAACCGTCATTTGTTGGCTACAGGCCAACAACGCCGAGATCACGGCGAACGAGTTCGGGCTTAATTGCATGGGATGCATATCAAGTACCATGAGCAACAGAAGGATAACAGGATGAAGAGGGAAGCTTAAAAATTTAAGGTGGAGCTGAGAAAGGATAAGGCAGTCGGTGGGCACTCCCTCACCGGAGATGAAATCTACGCCATCTGGCACGGTGAAGATTTGGATGCTACCCGGAGGGTTTAGGTGAGCCCTTGTATGCTAGAGTTGGCTCTCGAAGGGAGCCCACCGCTTCTTCTCATCTTCTAGGGACTTGACATCCCCATGGTCGTCATCTCCTTCTTCTTCGGTAACCTCATCGTCATTAAGGTTGCGATCCTCAGAGGTCAGCTCATGGACCAAGTCGGCGACGGCCTTAGAATGAGCTTGAGATCATGTGGTGGTCATGTTAAAAGTGGTGGAAAGCAACGATCGGGGTTGATTTCTGGGTTAGAGAATGATCAAATTCTAGTTTGCTTTTATAAGAGAGGAAGAGTTCGAGATAAGATGAAGTGAAGGAGGAGAGTGGAGAAGAGGATATATATATAGTGAGCAAGAATCGAGGGGGGAATGAATAGTGGTTACGGAATTTTTAAAGGAGGAGGAAATGAAATGTAGTGATGAAGGCGTCGAGTACGCTAAATGTGGGGGACACAGATGAGACACGTAGGCAGACGAAGGGTTCTCGGTTTCTCGACAAAGAAAATTCCTTTTGGGTTTTCGGTGGAAATCCAAAAGAAATTTTAGGGGCATTTGTGGGGGAGAAATATTTCTCCACGTCGACGAGCAGGATGGGGTTCTCAAACAATGAGGAGACCTCAGATCTTTTGGATGGAAGGTGAACGAGAAGATTTAAAAATAGATAAAAGCTCGACGAGGAAGGAAATTACACGCTAAAAGCTTGACGGGAAAAGGCCGTGCACCAAGAGGCATGCGACGAATTCAAAGGTCATTGAGATATTCACGGCGTAGGATTCAGTCTTACTGAGAATATCTTGAGGGCATTTCACTCGATGAGAAGCAGATCGTGGGCCTACAGGTAAGAAGTTAGTTTCAGATGATAAGGTCTGAAACTTGAGGCCTACAAGTTAGTTTCCGATTTAGAGGGAAGGATGCGACTATAAATACTACCCTTCCTAGCAGATTTAAGACACATTCATTTTTCGCAAAACTTACTTGCACTTACATTCTCAAGTAGAGCACTTTGAGTGATTTGAGCGTCGAAGTGTCTTTGCATGTACCCCCCCCCCCCCTCACACACACACACACACACACCTCATTTTGGCCCAAGGAAGTCGAACTAAGATTTGTCAAAGGTGTGGAATAGTTTGGTGTTCATTGAGAAGATCTTGTTGAAGTAATTAGTCCTCGACGTACTTTTTCCCCTAATAGCGACCTTCTTTTTTTCTTTTTCTAAAAGTTTCCCCATCTTCTGCCACGTCCCGGAAATGTTCTCGCATTCACCGAAAAACATCTAATCATAATCTTTTAGCCCATTTTCTTGCCAAACCATGATTTCTTACCATAAATAGGAAACACCATAAGAATGATGCTTTGTTCATGAAAAACAAGCAATAAGCGAGAAGTTATGGACATAATAAGAAGATAATTATGGACCTAATAGTGTCGCCGGTCTCCACCATTATCAAACCTCATTTTGAACATCGTTGCAGTGGGTCATCCTCATCTCGGCCTCGGTTCGGCTGCTAGGCTCGTCCTTGCCTTGCCTTGACCACCGCACCTTGACTCGCACCGACACACTCCGGCTGGATATTGCCGTGCTACCTCCCTCTCACACTGATGCCGCTTGTCGTCGACCTCAGTCTCTCCTCTCAGGCACACCTCCCTCCTCCTCCCTTTCTCTTGGGCTCGCCCACTCCTCCTTGACTCGATCTAGATACCTCGATCTCGCCAGTAGTGTGTGCGGTGATCGAAGTCGGGGGCGATGGTTTCTCTTTGAAAAAATGAACGGTGAAGATGATGAGGTGTTATTTGACTTAATTTCAACGCTCCATATTGAATCTCACAAATTTTATTTTCGTTGACATGTTTTACTAGGAGTCAATTATCGAGTCTAGGTCACTTTAAAATTGTCAAACACTGAAATAAATGTGTTTGTTAAAAAGATTTATGTATGTTATGAAATTCAAATATTTTAAAAATAAACTATTACTTACAAAATAAAATTGAAAAAACTGACCGTACGATTAGATCTCTCAATTATATATTATATTGTGAACCACCCATCAAAATTTCAATATTTCGGTGACCTTTTAAACCTTGATCGACATAATCAATATATACTTTGTAGTTATTTTGAATAAAACTGTCTATTTGAAACACCCAAAAATAAAAACAAATAGCTTCTTTGTTCGAATGATTATAGAAAAAATTGCACAGTCTATTTATGGTACAGACTTCACTACGTTGAAAAATGTCATCGCTACCGTCGGTGGTTCACGTACCGAGTGTAAATTTTTTTATGTAAATTTTATACCATTTTGCTCATAATCATGTACCAAGTGTAATGAAGATGTTATTGAGTTGATTTGGACATAGTTATTTAAGACGTGTGATTAATCAGATATTAATGATATAATTTTTACAATTTTAACGGTCGACCGAGTTGACCACTGATTAGATCTTGAGTCGCATAACAATTAAGAATGTGTTGCGACTTTCAAGATATTTAAGGGTTCACAATTTGGGATTAGAATTAAGCTTGTAAGAACTCCGAAAAATGTAATGCTCCACAATTTGGGATTATGCTCGTTGGTAAACGAGTTTAGCTATTCGATATGACTTTCGACGACTAGTTATTAAATAATAATCATTATTTTAGGACGACGTATTAGCAGCCAGTAACAGACGTATAGAAACACCGACATATAGGCTACGACTCGGTGAAAATTACGGCACAGTATTGTGAGTGGACACTTGCATTTTCACTGCCGATTTCCGAGTCTAAGTTATACATTTTACTATTATGCATTTTATGATTATGCATTTGTATAGAGGCACACATGATTTTATTTTACACATAGCATAGTCACAGTTATTGCATCGATGCACTGGCTTCTCGGTTGATCCCTAAGACGCTCCGAGGGGGCCAGGGACCTGACCCGAGGATTCACATAGTACCCAGGAGGGCCAGGAAGTTGATCTGGGCAGTCTTCAGGCTTGAGGTCATTTAACCCAAGTCACCACCCCCACACATCATATAGTTCCTAGGAGGACCAGGAATCTGACATGGACGTTTATATTTTTAGATTCGCATCATTTTTCGTATATTCTACAGTGAAAGCAATTTGAAATACGTCTTTCATTTCTTTACAAAAATTACTTTTTGTCCACTCACTATAATTTTTTAAGTTTTAATGCCATTCTATGGGCCCTTTGTTTTAAATTTCCTAGATTGCAGGTAAGTCGGCTGAAGTCGTGACCGTTCAGAGTAGGAGGCATGAGAGTCAATTGATTTCGTTTTCTCGGTTGAGATTCTTAGAGCATTTTTTCAGGTTACTTGTGTTGGGGTTATTTGTAGCGAACCTTCGGTGCAAGTCATCCTAATACGAGTCCCATAGGATTCACCCTAGATTATGTGTTAATATGGTATGAAAGCATTAGGTTTTTAGATCCTGTCAATAATCTTATATTGTTACTGATGCTTAGAGTGTGATGGTCCGACTACAGCAAACTCATCATATGCCCTCATGTATTAATGTCACTGAAGATATAGGGTAATCTTCCAAATATGTTGTTCCTCGAGTGTCATGCCTCATGGACTTGATCGACGACTTCAACATCTGCACTCGTCGGTCAATAGTTTCGACGACGAGTTTTCTTTTTTGACCTTTAGAGGGAGAGGTAGGCATCGTAGATTGGACATTGAGTTTTTATTGTTTTTCACATATCAGATTTATGGAAGTGCACAGGCATTTCCCACGTTATGCGGAACTGTGGAGTTAAGTTTGGGCAAGTTTCCTTATGTTGGTTGAGCAATTGTGAACTCTTTGTTTCCACCGTGCACCTCATGTTTATGACCATTCAGCGAAGGTATTATGTAGGGTATCTCACCACTATGATTGCATACCACGCATCTTCATTCTGGCATCCGATTTTTTTTCGACGCGTTTGTAGAAAACAAGAAGGTAGTTACCATCTGCATTACTTCTTAGTCTTATGACGACAACATGAGCATCACTACATATAAACTGTTGGGACTATGGTAAGGGTACTATGAGAATTTGGCACTAGTAGTTTCTATAATTATCGTTCAGTAACATCAATTCAGATGTTAGTCGAGATTGAGGTTGACCTCTGAGGAAATTTATCATATTGGTGAGGTCGTGTGGGTCAAGAAAATTGTATACGTCCACCCTTATTATCTCACGCAATGTTTTTCTATTCTTTCTTAAGAATCCTTAGTATGTCATATGTGGACTCCTGATTCTCCTTCGAGTGCGAGAGTTTAAGTATTTGCATTCACTCCAATTTTCTCCCCATTGTGTAAGGTTTATTCTAAGCTATTTTTATATCTCATTCAACGAGAAATAGGAGATACATGGCGAGTTAGGGAGCTTGCTTCTTTGTACATAAGTAGTGGCTCTTGAGGTTCGATGCAACATTTCGCAACTATATAATTGATTTTTTCCCTTAGTGAATTGAATATCAACAAACTTTTTTTTCAATGCTCGTTTGATTTGTTTCTATGTTCAAGATCTGTTTGTCGATATGAGTCATGGGCATGAGTATACGAGGTATTTGTGATGATAACTTCAGGAAGTAAAGTTTTCTTGGGAATAGACTTGATAATCGGGTTTGCCCGTGGTGGATATACTTTTGGGCCATTAACCCTCAAGTTTGTGATTTCAGCAATTTTAGCACCTTCAACTTGTAGTGTTACGAGTAATGTTCTTCCGTTTCCATCATGAAAAAGTTGTAGTCTCGTAGTTGTGGATGGTACAAATAAGGTATCAAGAATATTGCATAATCGTAAAATTGAAGATAAAATTTATTGCAGAGGTCAAATTAATCCTCAGATTATTTTTAGGAATATATAATTATCGAGAGTACATTTTCTTGACCCACATGCAATTCTTATCGCTTCGACCTGACCCAACTATCTCACCCGCCACCATCTTTCTTGTTGGCACTATGGTTGGTGTTTAAGGTTACGTCTTGAAGCACTCTTCCTCTTGATACATTTTTTGTTTGGGTTTGTTGTATGTATATACCAACCAGAGGAATCAAATTGATGTCTCTCCAAGGAGCACGATCGCCGTGTTCTATGGTGCTCCAACCAGTATGAACGTCAAGGGTGAGGGCTAACTATATTCTTGTATAGTATGCAACCAGAATTACATAACCAATTGATGGGAAAAATGCAGTTGCTTTTCGAGTATGCAACCTTTGCCAGCTCAATATTAAGAATTCTTCGCCTTTTATCGCGCGTTGTGTCACTAGTTTGGAACTTTGCATTTGCATCACGTTTCATGATGATTATAGCCGGACATGTTACTGCCATGAGTGCAACTTATTTCATTTTAGATGTTCGATCCATTTGGTTGACTCTATTGGGTAGAGTGATAATGTAGTAGGCGATTTGCATTATTCCTCATTTAATCACTTCAAAGAGTTTGATAAGATCAACATTGTAGCCACCTCGATTTTTGGTAAATTTCAACCTAAATTTGGCGATCCAAACACATCCACCCACCTATGAATTTATCTATTTTATTTATTTTCCAAGAAATGACCTTAGATCTCGACTCCAACCTCTTTTCTTCACTTGAGATGGACATCGCTTGTTGTATATTATATCAGCGACATGTTAGTATTCTTTTCCACTAAGCATTGTGATTAGTGTAGTGGTCGAGTTAGAGAGTTTTCCTCAAGCTACAACATGAAATTTAATTAAACCACCATCGTGGTCACCTCGACTTGGGGTGAGTATCAAATTGACGTAAGCAGTAGAGATTCATTCACTATCTTGTGAATCTACTAATACAACTTTTGTTTGTCAAGATTAACCTTTAATCTCTGTACTCCTATTTTTTTCATGAATTGGTCGTGTTCATTTTGTGCCATTAACACATTTTTCTCTATATAAAGATGTCTTTAGAAATGAGCAGCTAGCTCGGGAATGTGAATTTTCCAGTTGTGAACTGTGAGTTTGAGAGAAAGAAGATGAGTATGTTTTGGGATTAATATGTTGCACGATCTTCGGATTCTCGCTAGACTAGTTAGAGAAGCATCATGTTGATGACCATGCGATCATCACTTGCAGGAATATATATGATAATCATACATCAAAACGCAAACTTCCGACAAGTTTTGATTGTCTTTGATGAAGATGTAGTTTATTAGTTGAAAGGACCTAACCCCGATTTAGCTTCCTAAATCTGAATCAAACCCCTTCGAAAACACGAACCAACAAAAACTTTTCGAAATTTGGGCAGAGTTTCGTTACTAGCGTGGAATTACCATTACCTGCACGCAGAAAATACACTTCATCCTCCGCCACAAAAATCAAACCGTGGGCACCAATCCCATCCGGATTTCTCAATATCTCAACAGTAAAGTAAACAATACATATAATAGTACTTTACTGAAATCCGGGTTTAAAATCGTATAACATATTCAACAGAAAACTCAGAGCGACATCTAACATATAATCATATAAGTATACCACAGTAGGTAGGACAATAAACCTACTGAAAGAAACAAGGTAGCTCGAGTACTATGCCTCCGACCACGACGTGCGACACCAGAGTCCGAACTGCAAACTGGGCACGGAAACCGAAAAGCCCAGGGGAAAGACATGAAACACGTTAGAGTGAGTGGACGAAAATAAATGTCTTTCACCAAATAATATATGTTATAAAACATATGCGAGTCGAAATATAATAAATCAAACCAAATAGTATACGAGGAGACGCTGACTCCAACTCGTAAACAGAGCATGCAAGTAAAATCTCACAGTGAGAACCACGGGGTCCCTAGCCCACACGTGATCCTAGCTGCAGCAGCACAGTCGGAACCACGGGGTCCCTAGCCCACACGTGATCCAGAACCACGGGGTCCCTAGCCCACACGTGATCCTAGCTGGTAACATCCTCGGGGATCAGTGTATCGATACAACCTCATAAACTACGACTGTACTCTGTGAAAACCAAATCATAAACAGTTCGGTGCAAATGCATGAAACAATATATCAATGTATGTATACTCGCATACGCATATCCGTATATGTATAATCGTAAAACATATGCTCGTAAAACCATAATCAATCTGCATGCTCAAGTTCGTAAATCATATATATAAAAGACTCGCAATCATTTCCGTGAAAAGAAATTGTCCACTCACAGTCTTGCGTAACGCGATACGCGTTAACCCGTGATCCGACGGAAAGTCCATCGCCAAACGAACGATCACGAACTCCTGAATAATCACAAAATCCATTTCTCAAAGTCATAACTCGACAATACAAATCAAACCACGAGAAACCACCGTTATCGGAAATTCACAATTCAATGTCGACGAATCGTCGAAAATCCGTATATGTACACCACAATACCTCGCTTTACGTTCGGACGCTCAACTCGAAAATGAACCTCCCCACTGCGATCGAAGCGCGATTTCGAGTCAAATGACATGCAACTTGTCGAAAGTCAAAAAGTCAAACCTGTTGACCGTTGACCGCCGTTGACCGCCGCCCACGGCGGCGCCACCGCTGATCGGAGAATTTCAAGGCAGAGCAACCCCTATTCCACTCAAAATCGTCCACTGAGCAACTTTCATAACTGCAACAAAGGCCAATTCCATCTCTAACTAACTCAATTTCGTGATAAACCGAATTGGTACACAAATTTCAATTCCAAAATTCTCCATACACAAGATGAATTGGATCACCAAACTTACATAGTAGCTTCACAATGATGAGGGCTACAAAACCCAGTCCTTGTTGTAGCTCGAATCGGCCGAAAAAGTATAGTTTGAATTCACCAAGTTTCTTCAAATTTTCTTGCCGGAATATCATCCTCCACCGTGAAGCTTGCCGTGAAAGGAGGCCGCAGTCACGTCGGGGTGGCCAAGGCGAGTCGGACGAGCTAAGGGTTAGGCCGTGCGGTGGCCGGAAAGGCACCCGTCGCCGGCGAGCACCGTGAGCCATCGCGAGTCATCTCCTCCTCCACCGAGTTGACCGAGTCAACTCGGTCAAACACATTTATTTCCTGTTTTGACTTTCCCTTAATGGCAAGTTACTATTTATAACTTTCCCGATTAAGAAACTTCGTAATTATCCACTTCGACGAACTTTAAACACGCGTAACTTTTACGTCGTAACTCCGATTCCGATAATTCTCGTGGCCACAAACTCATCTCGACATATTCTTCACTAATCACCCGAAGTCAAACACATCAGCCAATCGGATAAAAAGTCAACCATTCAACCAAGCCCATATTTAATCGACTAACAATCCACAATCGGAAATAATCACAACTAAATCTTCGTAACTCAAAATCATGCTCCAGAAGTTCCCACGAACTCGAAATTAAATTCCAAACAACTTCCGTGAAGGATCCGAAGCCAAATTCTCGTCCGATAATTTAGTCGCGAACAAACCTGCCAATTAAATCCATTTCCGTCGAAACTTCAAATATTCATAACTAATTCCTCGGTCGTCTAAATAACGATCCGGAACCGCCCACGAACTCGTAATCACACGTACAACGACTCTCGAGAAGAGACCCAGCTCCAATTCTCGGCCAATAATTTAGTCGCTAAGAAGTTTCGGCGATTAAAACAACTGTCGCAACTCTGCGACTACGCGCAGGCTCATCGATAAAGCTGATTCTACTGCTAATTCTGTTCTGGGTCGTCACAAATCCACCCCCCTTAGAAAAATTTCGACCTCGAAATTTCCGAGTCTGCCAACTAAAAGGTAGGAGCACTGCCTCTGCATACTGCTCAACTGCTCTGTAATCACATCAACTGAACCACTCTGACAACTAACTCCACAATAGGAGATAGCTCCGTGCTAAAATCCCTGTACCCTCAAACCACAAATCTGAACTGGCTCTACACAAGCTCAAGTGTTTCTGCATAAGGAACAGATAGGGTACACAACCCGCAATAAACCTGAAACATAGTTCCGCCACACGGAACACAACACACATAAAAGCCAACACTATAGGCGACGCTGAACTATACGGCATAACACAAACTCGCCTATGACCACATACAGATCAAAATAGCGTGGCAAATCACAACTCAATTACACACATCAACATCACTCACACACTCACATCAACATAGCTCAAACATCGGACTCGGGCAATTATCAATCTGTTTCCGCTAATCTAACAGTCTGTGGTAGCACATTCCACAAAATCAGAATCAAACATTAACCCAAACTCAAACCAGACTCACTCCAACACAATGGAGTACAGCATCGTCCTCAAAACGACAACATGCAACATCAAACCATAGTGGTCCACAAACTGGTACTGCATACAATCTCAAATAACCGAAACTGCTGGTCCCAAATCCTCCGGAACTGCAATACCGAGGTCCACACATGCCCTCCAAGGCCTGAATAGTCCTCAAAGATCGCCCACCAATCTGAGGACAAGAACCGGTACTAACTCGTAATCTGGTCCCCAATGCTCGCTACAAAGTTCGCCAACACTTAGTCGTAGATGATTATCTCGATCAGCGAACTGGGACATAGGCACATCACGAAATGGACAATTCCCGTCAAACACAGCTATGTCAGTCTGCCACTGAAATCCTCTCCCGAAAGTACAAGGAAATGTACTGAGTTCGTCAAATGGTCCACAAAGGCCTGACACTGGTATCACAAATCAAAGTGCTTACAAACACACACAATCACAGCGACAAACGCCACGTCTAACCGGAAATCTCTAATGGCTGATACTTCTCGGCAAGTCTCTGCCTCCTAGCCATCGCCAGTCGACAAATGTGGCATCTGTACACACATGCTGCTATATTGCTCTTCATGTTGCGTCACGTCTGGTAAACTCGTAGTATCTGATACATCCCCGCAACACTAGCGCCAAATGCGCGTGAAACTTCGAGCCTCAACATCATCATACTCGAACTCAGTTCCCATAGCTCGCAACTCGGCTATCACGGAAACTCGAGCCACACACACACATGAAACACTGAAGCTCCCGATTCTCGATTGAATGCATGAGCAACAACATCCCAAATGGATAATCAAAGTAAAACCTCTAGTCTTCTCGAACAAACTCAAAGGTGCAGCCATAGTCGTTAGTCGACCCCATCCATCTACACTTCCTCAAGCCCAAATCTGGCCGAAAATGCAAGTGGATGAAACTCAAGTAATCAGTGTACATCCTACACCGCGTTGCACACCATAGCTGTAATGTCTCGAACTCTTCGATGCTAACATAAGAACAGCTACACCCACATCATACACAGAATACGTAGCTACATAAGGTTTCCACTGCCTGGAACCATGAACCACCGCTCTACTACACAACATCAAAGCACAACCAAACCCAAACCTCGATGCATCGCCATAGCCCACGAACTGATCGCGGTCGTCAGGTAAAGTCAAAACTGAAACAACGGTCAACCATCCTGCAGGAGTAATAACTCTCCTCGCGTGCATCGAACCACTCAAACTTGACACCTTCTTCGTCAATCCGAAAAGTAGAGGGGCAATCCGGGAAAATCCTGCACAAAGCCGTCGGTAATAGCCTGCTGAACCCAAGAGACTCCCGATCTCTGGTACCATGGTAGGTCAACCCCAAATCAACACGGCTTCTAACTGGTCAGGATCCACGCCGACTCCTTCGGACAGCATCACACAACCCAAAATCTTTACGCTAATCGGCCAAAACTCACACTGGCTAAACTTTACAAACAGCTAATCGTCTCGCGAAGTCCGCAAAACCGCTCGTATTTGCTTCAGGTACTGGCTCACACTCCTGGAGTAAATCAGGAAGTTGCCAACGAACATGACCGCAACTCGTCCAGAAACCGTCTGAACACCTAGTCCATCAAGTCCGCAAAACTACGGGACATTGGTCAACCAATAGCGTGACCAAAAACTCATGATGCCCGCACTGAGATCCGAAAACTAACATAACCACATCTGACTCACTGATCCACAACTGATGGTATCCGGACCCGTAATCAATCTTCGAAAAGACTGAAACTCTCGCGAGCTGATCAAACCAATCGTCAATCCGAAGCGGAGGATACTCGCTCTCCTCTGAAGCAAATCAAGCTTCGGTAGTCAATGCACCACCTCATCGAACCATCCATCATCCGTACAAACAATGCAAAAGCACACCACGCAAATACACGGGATCGCACAAAATCTCCTAAAACCTTCTCCAGTAACTCCTGGAATCGAAACTGTAGCTCCATCAGCTCCGCTGGCTCCGAACGATAAAACGTCGGTAAAATGAGTCCAGCGCCCGGTACAAGCTCAATGGTGTAGTCGATCTCCTGAACTGGAAGAACACGTGGTATCTCCTCCGGAACACACCTGGAAACTCGGGAACCGCCTCAATGTCACCAATGTCGGGTACAGCAACCATAGTATCTACAACATGGGCTAAGCAAGCAACACAATCCGTTTCCATCATCCGCTCGACCATCACCGCAAACAATATCTCGGGGAAATCTGGTCGTCGAAACACAACCTCCTTTTCGAGGCACTCGAACATGGCCAAATGCATCGTCAGTAAGTCCATACTCACAATTTCACTAAAACCACGATGTCCAGCTATAACAGATCCGCGGCTAGCCCATAACCTCCAACAAGGATCTCGCGACCTCCGGATGGATGCAACACTCTCTAAAACCTCGGAAGTGGAGATGCAGGTACAATAGCCATGGATGTCCAACAACAGCAACCTCGGAGAAAAGTCTATCCTCAAACAAGGTCATGGCACGAACTCCAACATGCCCAACTAGCCGCCCACACCAATTGCGACTTGCTGAATAAGTCATCTAAAAGCTACATTAGTCAAACCACAGGAACCACATGAGGATCTCCTCGTGAACTCTGGGCTGCCTGAACAGCTAAAACAGCTGACTGAGGGCGCTCCCTTGTAACGTGACCCTCCTGGTCACCGAAACAGCAATTGAAAGTGCCCCACAAACAAAAGTCACCGCAACATCTGCTGCGTGAAAGGATCACCCAGACTCATGCCACAGGAGCAAGTCCGCTACTCTGTGATCTCCGCCATCGTCAAACGGGTCCTCTGCTTGATCTAATGACCCCCAACATAATCGAAAAGACTACAGCCTGATGAAGTCACTGATCCCGAAGTGTCGGAACTCAACCTTATCAAAATCTCGACGAAGTCCACTTTCCTCAAACCATCACATTGAAAACCGCGTACACCTTTCCCTCACAATAGCCTCGCCACTGAGTGCAGCACACTAAGCTCCTCACGGTTATCTCGAGGCACATCAATCAGACTCTCTCTGATGCTCAGGTTCAAACTCATCTCGAACCTCATGCACTGCTTCCTTTGAAGCCACATAACACGTGCATCCGGAAACAAACATGTGGATAATGCATCTCTGTCTCAGGTGGGTAACCACTCCACATTCGATCGCTGGATAGTCTGATAAAACCATTACCGTGTAAACATCACCCTGAACGTAGGCCATGGAGTCATAACCGGCACTCACACAATAACAGCCCACCAAATACACTGATCTGACTCAGGCATACATCAACTTCAATAAATCTCAGCTCTGAGGCAACATGTAGACGCTCATACACACACAACCAGGCAAACCGTGCCACACAGTTCACTGAACTCGGAATACTCATCCAAATCCACAGTTCACTGGCAAATCACGCGTTGATTGATCCTCAATAGGATCCACAACCGTACCGACACGGAAAGCACGTCAGGAGGCATCCTAATGAATAAAACATCGTTCACAACAAGTGGAACGTAATCATGAAACCGCAGATATTTGAGAATACACAACACCCGAAATATTGATGAGTACCGCTGGCCAGTCGGGTCATCACTCCAGTCATGCTGTATCAACTCAAATACCTTAAGCGTCACAACTACAAGAGTCTACAGAATCTGACAACCTAATGCTCTGATACCAAGCTGAAAGGACCCAACCCCGATTTAGCTTCCTAAATTGAAATCAAACTCCTTCGAAAACACGAACCAACAAAAACTTTTCAAAATTTGGGCAGAGTTTCGTTACTAGCGTGGAATTACCATTACCTGCACACAGAAAATACACTTCATCCTACGCCACAAAAATCAAACCGTGGGCACCAATCCCATCCGGATTTCTCAATATCTCAACAGTAAAGTAAACAATACATATAATAGTACTTTACTGAAATCCGGGTTTAAAATCGTATAACATATTCAACAGAAAACTCAGAGCGACCTCTAATACATAATCATATAAGTATACCACAGTAGGTAGGACAATAAACCTACTGAAAGAAACAAGGTAGCTCGAGTACTATGCCTCCGACCACGACGTGCGACACCAGAGTCCGAACTGCAAACTGGGCACAGAAACCGAAAAGCCCAGGGGAAAGACATGAAACACGTTAGAGTGAGTGGACGAAAATAAATGTCTTTCACCAAATAATATATGTTATAAAACATATGCGAGTCGAAATATAATAAATCAAACCAAATAGTATACGAGGAGACGCTGACTCCAACTCGTAAACAGAGCATGCAAGTAAAATCTCACAGTGAGAACCACGGGGTCCCTAGCCCACACGTGATCCTAGCTGCAGCAGCACAGTCGGAACCACGGGGTCCCTAGCCCACACGTGATCCTAGCTGGTAACATCCTCGGGGATCAGTGTATCGATACAACCTCATAAACTACGACTGTACTCTGTGAAAACCAAATCATAAACAGTTCGGTGCAAATGCATGAAACAATATATCAATGTATGTATACTCGTATACGCATATCCGTATATGTATAATCGTAAAACATATGCTCGTAAAACCATAATCAATCTGCAAGCTCAAGTTCGTAAATCATATATATAAAAGACTCGCAATCATTTCCGTGAAAAGAAATTGTCCACTCACAGTCTTGCGTAACGCGATACGCGTTAACCCGTGATCCGACGGAAAGTCCCTCGCCAAACGAACGATCACGAACTCTTGAATAATCACAAAATCCATTTCTCAAAGTCATAACTCGACAATACAAATCAAACCACGAGAAACCACCGTTCTCGGAAATTCACAATTCAATGTCGACGAATCGTCGAAAATCCGTATATGTACACCACAATACCTCGCTTTACGTTCGGACGCTCAACTCGAAAAATGAACCTCCCCACTGCGATCGGAGCGCGATTTCGAGTCAAATGACATGCAACTTGTCGAAAGTCAAAAAGTCAAACCTGTTGACCGTTGACCGCCGTTGACCGCCGCCCACGGCGGCGCCACCGCTGATCGGAGAATTTCAAGGCAGAGCAACCCCTATTCCACTCAAAATCGTCCACTGAGCAACTTTCATAACTGCAACAAAGGCCAATTCCATCTCTAACTAACTCAATTTCGTGATAAACCGAATTGGTACACAAATTTCAATTCCAAAATTCTCCATACACAAGATGAATTGGATCACCAAACTTACATAGTAGCTTCACAATGATGAGGGCTACAAAACCCAGTCCTTGTTGTAGCTCGAATCGGCCGAAAAAGTATAGTTCGAATTCACCCAAGTTTCTTCAAATTTTCTTGCCGGAATATCATCCTCCACCGTGAAGCTTGCCGTGAAAGGAGGCCGGAGTCACGTCGGGGTGGCCAAGGCGAGTCGGACGAGCTAAGGGTTAGGCCGTGCGGTGGCCGGAAAGGCAACCGTCGTCGGCGAGCACCGTGAGCCATCGCGAGTCATCTCCTCCTCCACCGAGTTGACCGAGTCAACTCGGTCAAACACATTTATTTCCTGTTTTGAGTTTCCCTTAATGGCAAGTTATTATTTATAACTTTCCCGATTAAGAAACTTCGTAATTATCCACTTCGACGAACTTTAAACACGCGTAACTTTTACGTCGTAACTCCGATTCCGATAATTCTTGTGGCCACAAACTCGTCTCGACATATTCTTCACTAATCACCCGAAGTCAAACACATCGGCCAATCGGATAAAAAGTCAACCATTCAACCAAGCCCATATTTAATCGACTAACAATCCACAATCGGAAATAATCACAACTAAATCTTCGTAACTCAAAATCATGCTCTGGAAGTTCCCACGAACTCGAAATTAAATTCCAAACAACTTCCATGAAGGATCCGAAGCCAAATTCTTGTCCGATAATTTAGTCGCGAACAAACCTGCCAATTAAATCCATTTCCGTCGAAACTTCAAATATTCATAACTAATTCCTCGGTCTTCTAAATAACGATCCGAAACCGCCCACGAACTCGTAATCACACGTACAACGACTCTCGAGAAGAGACCCAGCTCCAATTCTCGGCCAATAATTTAGTCGCTAAGAAGCTTCGGCGATTAAAACAACTGTCGCAACTCTGCGACTACGCGCATGCTCATCGATAAAGCTGATTCTACTGCTAATTCTGTTCTGGTCATCACATTACTACCAGAGAGTTGTCCCGTTCCTTGCATTTCACAACATTTTGATCCTCTGGTTAGTTTTCATTGGTTAAGTATCTAGTGTCAAAGGAATCACAAATGTTTATAGCTGTATCGTGAGGGAGGTGGCAGCAATTCGATTATTCAATATCAGATTGGGTCTAGGTATGTAGATTAACACCTCAGTGTTTTACCTCATCGAGTGGACATATTTTGTAGGCATATGTTTATGTATAAGCAGAGGTCTATGTCTATTACCAGCGAATCTTTTGGCGTTGGATAGTAGTAGATATGTTTATATCTGAGCCCTGTTTTTAAGCTAGTGATATTCAGATTTAGGTGCAATGTTATTGATACAAATTGTAGTCCTTGAGTCACGAGAATAGTTACATTGGGTTTTGAGACCCAAGTTGCATATAATTATTACTTATTTATCACAGATAGATGCATAGCATATCGGCATTAATCAGACTTTGGAGGAAATAAAAAGTTATTATCTCCAAATTAGAGTGGGATTGGAGATCACTATTTGACTCTTTGGAGTTTTCTCGTAGTTTTGGACATCTTTGAGGCAAATCTCAATGATTTCTTATGAGCCTTGCTACATTATAGTGATTAGTTATTGATATTTGAGTTAGTCCTTATAGTTTGAATTGTGGAGATATTTGGTATTGCAGTCATTGTGATGCATAAATTCATATGCGTATAAGTGGTTTAGGTTCTTAATGTTGTTCATTTTGATTATGAGAAATCCGGTTGGGAATCGGTGCCCATGGGTTATTTTAGGAATTTGGTTATTTGAAATATTCTCTTTATGCAGGTTTTTGGTTTCCTTGAGTTTTAGGGGAAACTATGCCAAACTTTTAGTAGAAATTTCAAGAATAAGATAACTGAGTTGGGTCAAAACTTTCCTTGAGATCAGTTAGATGCCCACATATGTTGATTTAGAATTGTCAGTCTAAGTTCTCATCTCATAACCTTGGTGGCATGGACGGTCATTTTATACGAGTGTTCACAGAGGCACACCTCAAGTAGGCTTTCGGTGCAGGGTTTTGGTGATGATCAGTCAGTGTGATTAATCGAATATTAATAATATGATTTTTACAACTCTAATGGTCGATCGAGTTGAACACTGATTCAATCTTGAGTCGCACAATAATTAAGAACGTGTTGCGACTTTCAAGATATTTAAGGGTTCGCAATTTGGGATTAGAATTAAGCTTGAAAGAACTCTGGAAAGTGTAATATTCGAGAATCCAATGTTCTCGGCAATTGTGCTTGTTGGTAAACGAGCTTAGCTATGCGATATGACTTTCAACGACTAGTTATTAAATAATAATTGTTGTTTTAGGACGATGTATTAGCAGCCAGTAACAGATGTATAGAAACACCGATAGATAGGCTACGACTTGGTGAAAATTACGGCACATTATTGTGAGTGGACACTTGCATTTTCACTATCGATTTGCGAGTCTAAGTTATACATTTTACTATTATGCATGGAGGCACACATGATTTTATTTTACACATAGCATAGTCACAGTTATTACATCGATGCACTAGCTTCTCGGCTGATCCCTGAGACGCTCCGGGGGGGCAGGGACCTGACCCGAGGATTCATATAGTACCCAGGAGGGCCAGGAACTTGACCTGGGTAGTCTTAAGGCTTGAGGTCGTTTAACCCAAGTCACCGCCTCCACACATCATATAGTACCCAAGAGGACCAGGAATCTGACATGGACGTTTATATTTTTAGACTCGCATCATTTTTCGTATATTCTACAGAGAAAGGCATTTGAAATACGTCTTTCACTTCTTTACAAAATTTACTTTTTGTCCACTTACGCTAACGTTTTATATTTTAATGCATTTTCATGAGCCCTTTGTTTTAAATTGCCCAGATTGCAGGTGAGTCGGCTGAAGTCGTGACTATCCAAAGTACAAGGCATGATAGTCCATTACTTCTATTTTCTTGGTTGAGATTCTTAGTGCAGGTTTCGGGTTACTCGTGTTGGGGTTATTTGTAGAGAACCTTTAGTACAAGTCATCCTAATACGAGTCCCGCAGGATTAACCCTGGATTACGTGTTAATCTGGGATGAGTCTTATCATCAAGCTTATCAGAAATGTGAATCTTTATTGAATGAAAAGCAACATATTCAAAATATTATCATCAAGAAGAGCATTGGAGATCGAATTAGCTTCCGCATTCGACTTACTACATCAGTTAATTGCATTCGATTTCTTTTATGGCAAGGACTTGGATTTTGTGGTCATGATGAGTCTGATGAGTCATGTAATCGAGGTACCTTTTTTGAACTGTTAACTTTTCTTGCTGATCACAATGAGGAAATTAGAGTCGTTGCTTTGAACAATGCTCTTGAAAATCTTAGATTAACTTCGCCAAAGATCCAGTAAGATATTATAAATGTATGTGCGGTACGTTGAAACAGTTGATGTTATTCTTAGAGACATGGGATATATTGTCTTCTCTAGTTTTGTTGATGAATCTCGTGATGTATCTGTAAATGAGCAAATGGTAGTAATGTTTCGTTATGTGGATAAAAGAGGTTATGCGATTGAACACTTCATTGGTATCAAACATGTTGCTTAAACCACAGCTATCTTACTTAAGATTGCAATTGACAAGCTATTTTCAAAGCATGGGTTGAGCATTTCTCGGTTACGAGGTCAAGGATATGACAGTGCTAGTAACATGAGTGGAAGCTTCAATGGTTTGAAAACTACTACCATGCAGGAGAATGAATGTGCTTTCTTTGTTCATTGTTTTTGCTCATCAACTAAAATTGGCGCTTATGGGTGTAGCAAAAAAACATGGATTAATAGATATGTACTTTAGTTTATTATTGGTTTGTTGTGTACTTTATTTTTCAACCTAACGATTTGTGTTTCTCATAAAAAATATAGGTACTTTTTTCACTGTAGTATCTAATATAGTCAATATTGTTGGAGCATTAGCCAAGCGTCGTGACATTCTTCGGGAATAATATGCTATAAAGTCATTGAAGCCTTAAAAAGTGGTGATCTTACAAGTCTTAAATCAAGAAATTGGGCTGAAACGTCCATGTGATACACATTGGGGAACACACTTTGGTACTTTGGTAAGCTTTATTGCCATGTTTTCATATATCATTGATGTGCTTGAGGAAATTAGAGATGATGCGGTGAATAGTGACTAGAAAACATATACATCCATTTCGTTATGTTTGGTGCAAACATATGATTTTGTGTTTAGCTTGCATTTGATGAAGATTATACTTGGAATCACAAATGAGTTGTCACTAGTCACACAGAGAGAGGACTAAGATATTGTGAATGTCATGAATTTAGTTAAATTGTGCAAGCAACAATTATAGATGATACGTCATAATGGATGAAATTCATTAATGGAGGAAGTGTCTAATTTTTGTGTTGAGAAAAATATTGATGTCATTAATATGGATGATATGTTTTATAGTCCACGAAAGTCAAGGCGTAAACTCTCAATCTCACAAATATGCATTATTATCATATTGATTTTTTCAATGCTATGATAGATGTGCAACTACGAGAGCTCAATAGTCGTTTCAAAGAGGCCAACACTGATGTTAGTACGTGATCCCATAAACACATAGATGTCCCACACTTAGTCACTCCAAACAGGTCAACACAGCTCAGACCAAACATAAGACAGCAATACAGGCTTCAACTTTAAACAAGGAAGCAACACCATCCGAAAGCCCACGCGCTTGGAACAACAAACGGAAGGTACCAGGACAGAACATGAACAAACAATCAGGATTCCACATAGAAGAAAAAAAAAAGACCCCATACTCAACCGCCAATGTGACGACCCGAACCAGAATCAGTAGTATATTCGGCACGATTCACGAGATTCTGTTTAGTCGCAGTTTTATGATATATGTGTGGTTCGTCGACTCTGTTCGCGACTATGTTTTCGGCCGAGAATTTGAGTTGAGTGTCTTCACGGAAATTGTAGAGTACGTGATTTCGAGCTCGAGGGTGGTTCCGGAAGATTTTTCCGATAACCGAGGAATATAATATGATTATTCGAAGTTTCAGTTCCGACAAGTTTATCCGATTGTTTCGTGTTTATCCGAATCGTGATGGTTATCCATTTCGAATCGTCGATCGACCCGAGGCGTGAGTATAAATATTGGAATAGTCGAGAATTAGTCGAAAATCTCAATTTGGGCTTTGACTGACGTTGACCACCTGTTGACTTTCCAAAATTTGAAAGTAGCCGTTGACCCGTGAAGGAGAGAGAGCGACCCGGTTCAGTTCGTCGGCCGACCCGACTTTTCCGGCCACCTCCGGCCAGGCTGAGGGTACAGTTCGAATCCTCTTGTGATTCTCTTTCATTTTGTACTTGAGTTTGTTGAAATTGGTGGTGTTTACTTTGAGTTCGAATCGGGCCGAGGGTATGGTTTTCGCCGGTGATGGTCACGGTGGTTCCGGCGAGATTTGGAGGTGGGGTTGTTGGGGTTTTTGCTCCCCACACCTCGGTGAGGCTTTCTGGTTAATTGGTTTGGGAGGAGGTGGTGTTTAAGGGTGAACCCGATTAGGTTTCCGGTGTGGAATTCCGATTTGGGTTTGGATGAAATTGGTGATGTTAGGGTTTGAATTGAGGTATGCTGTAGTTATGAAAGTGGTTTGGTTTGAGATGGGCTTCATTTCTGGAGCTTCCTCGCCGGAAAATGTCACCGTTTTACGGAGTACCGCCGGCGGCGGCGGCGGTCAACGGCGGCGCTCCGGCGAGGAGTTGACTTTTTGGATTTTGATGAAATTAATGTCATTTTTCTCGTAATCGCGCCCTGATTATCGTCCAGAGGTTTTTGAATTGATTTGGTTTGCCGATTTTCAGTCGAGGGTTTCGAGTAAGGATTTCGGGAATTTCGTTAATCATTTTGTAATGCATTGCATATTTCCGGGAACGGTTGGTTTCCGTGGTTCAGTACAGGGTTGTGGACTGTGATTTTGATCAGTTATGTTTATGTATATTCAGGAGATCGAGATCGAGATCGTGATCGTGCTTCAGGCGAGGGAGCTTCCGCCGGACCACGAGATTAGCACGAGTTCGCGCTAGCTGATCTGTGAGTGGACAAGTTTCTATTTTCACTGTTGATTTACGAGTTCGTGGATTTTATGATTTTCGTATTTATTTTATACGATGATTGAGATATATGTTATTTTCGGAGGTGTGTTATATGTTTATTGGTGATGGCATTTATTGCATCGATGCTACCAGAGTTGAGAGATTCCTCTGGCCCAGAGTTGAGAGATTCCTCTGAAGCAGGGTTGAGAGATTCCCCTGAGTGCCGCCGGGGTTGAGAGATTCCCATGGCCTTTCACCGTCAGGTTGAGCGATTCACCTGACGTCGGGCTTGAGAGATTCGCCCGACAACCTCCATATATATATGTGTTGTATTCCGAACTCGCATTGTTTTACGTTGAGTATGTATATAAACTGGTGAAAGGCATATGTTTATTTTCGTCCACTCACTCTAACGTTTTATTTGCTTTTCCCCTGGGCTTTTCGGTTTCCGTGCCCAGTTTGCAGTTCGGATTCAGGTGTTTCACGTCGCGGTTGGAGGCTAGTGATCTGAACTACCTGTGTTTTCCAGTAGGTTCTTGTTTCGCCTACTGATGTGTATATTGTATATATTTACACTAGAGGTCGCTCTGATACACTCTGATACGTGTTTATACGGATGTTCACAGATATACTATATATAGTACAGTATGATTACTGTTTATTGCTTATATTATGATGTTGAGAAATCCGGATGGGATTGGTGCCCACGGTTTGGCTTTTGTGGCATAGGATGAAGTGTTATTTTCAGGGTGCAGGTTTATGCAATTCTACGTTAGTAACGAAACTCTGCCGAAATTTCGAAAAGTTTTTGTTGGTTCGTATTTTCAGAAGGGGTTCGATTCCGGTTTAGGTAACTGAATCGGGATTGGGTCCTTTCAGCCAATATATACAACACATTTATGAAAGTTACAAGGTACGCCCGTTACTCAACCAATACTATTGTTACGCTTCATACACTAACTTGAGCGTCGGAGAGTCAAAGGCGGGAACAATCCGTCAAGGATTCTAACGACCATTTGGTATATTACTCTTAACAGCAGGTAAATGACAATATACGCGTGACAGCTCAGATCATTCGAATTGACCCTGTCCGCACTTCTACTAGAATTCCTACAGAGTTTGGTAGAAACAATTGGCGTCGTCTGTGGGAATCGAGCAATCGTAAACCACCCGAAACCATAGCAGCAAAGATGGCAACAGACCACGTTACACCCGAAAGCTGAAAGACGAGAGACGCGCCCGTCGACGCGATCAGCAGCATCAACGACCTAACGTAGGACGAAGCAGTAGCCCACCTCGTGAAAGAACTCCAAACGGCCCGAACTGAAAGAGACCAGGAACGCCAAGCCCGACAGCGCTCAGAGGATCGGCTTGACGAGTTCATCCGAAGCTAAGAGACCCAACGAGAAGAATCTGGACCAACGGAGGAGCCAGAAACGAGTAGGCAAGCCGTCAGGATAGACCCACCATGGGGACAGCGAAACAACCGGCTTCCAAGACCTCCACCACCGCCCGAAAAGATACGGGAGTACGATGACGAGGAACCTACCACGACTGTTGGGAATGCCATGCTCCGGCGAATGGAGGAGGTGGAGGCCGAAATCATGTCACTTAAGAAAAGCACGCACATCGGGGCAAATGGAATGTACACTCCCTGTGTAAGCCCCTTATCGGACGATATCCTGACGCAGGGCAAGGATCCATATTCCAAAACCTACAAGATTAGCAGGTTCAATGGGAAGGGAGACCCGCGAACACACATTGATGAGTATCAATCCGCAACCGTAGGTACCCGGTACTCGGATGCAACCCTCTGTTTCCTGTTCCAGGAAACGCTGGCGGAAGAAGCACGAAACTAGTTCTACGAGGTGCCGACGGGATCCATCCACTCATTCGATGAGCTCACGGAGTGTTTCCTCAAGCGATACCGGCTACAGGGCAAGTACAACACCGCCAGCACGCTACTAAAGGTCCATCAGAGGGACAATGAAAACCTATCCGGCTTCATCAACCGGTGGAGGGCCCTCGCGAACATGTGCAGGAACCCCGTTCGTGGAGAAGATGGTCAGAAAGGATCAGCTTGGGTACGATGAGATCATCGACCTAATCGTCCAAAAGGCACTAGTATAAACCCACGTGTACGGAGCGCAAGGTCCAAGCACGACGCCGACCTCGAAGACACACGGCTACACACAAGATCGCCCGTTTTCTCCCTATACAGCCAAGAACCCGCCATCGAAAGCACAGCCCACCGCATCCCGTAAGCGCAAAAACCACTATCGCGAACACAGGAACCACAAACAATATCAGCAAACGCATCGCGAGCGTTCACCACCGCGAAACCCACCGCCCAGAGATCCCCACCAATGACGTACAGTCTTCTCCATTACCCAGGGCACCAACGAGGAAGAAGGCAACCAAAGCAGCACGCTCTCGTTCGTCATCGATGGAATGGTAGATCGATACCTAGTCAAGCGCATCCTCATCGATAACGGAGCTTCCATCAACATCATCTTTCAAGAGGCATACGAAGGCCTCAAGCGCCCGAAATGCAAAATGATATAGGACCACGAGAGCATCACCAGCTTTTCAGGTGAGACCACTTACCCGCTCGGTAGCGACTACATGCGATTCGGCATCAGTGCACCAGGAACCCTCCAGAGCGAAATCAGAACAGACTTCGTTATCATAGACCTCCATACATCCTACAACATGATCCTCGGACGACCGCGTATCTCGAAGATGAGGCTGATCATTGCAGGCCACATGCTCATGGCAAAGTTTTTGACAGACTACAGAATCGTCATGATCAGAGGGTATGATTTCGTGGAAAACACGGTTCGACCAGACAAAGACAACACGCAATTGGAAGTACTCGCAGTGGCAGAGTGTTCCCCTGAAGAGCAGCAACCTGATGACCCGCATGACGGACTGAACGCTATCAGGCCCTTCGAAGGACGGGAGGGGCAACGCACGATACAACTATCCCGTGAACACCTGGAGCACACGATCCGCATCGGCGTGCAATTAGAGCCCAACATGGCGGCTCGGATAACCCAGGTCCTAACGGACTGCCAACAGATATTTGCATGGTCCTACACAGACATGCCTGGAATCGCCCCAAGCATCATCTCCCCCAAACTCAGCATCAGCTCACTTGCAAAGCCAATAAAGAAAAAACGGCAGGCGTATGACCAAGAACAATATGCGGCTATGCTGGCGGAGGTTGATAGACTGCAAACAATCGGTTTCATCCGAAAAGTCGACTACCCGAAATGGATCTCCAACGCCGTTATGGTCAAGAAGCAAAATGGATCTTGGGGCATGTGCATAGATTACAGCAATTTGAACAAGGCCTGTCCGACAGATAGTTTCCCGTTACCTCGGATCGATCAGCTCGTAGATGCCACCGCCGGGCACGAACTACTTTCCATGATGGACGCGTACTCGGGGTACAACCAGATTATTATGAACCCCGAAGACCAAGAGGCCACGTGCTTCACAACGGACAAGGGGCTCTACTATTACGTAGTCATGCCGTTTGGTCTGAAGAATGCGGGCTCCACGTACCAAAGATTGATGAACATTATACTTGACGGGCTGACGGGCGAAATTGTAGAAGTCTACATCGATGACATACTAGTCAAGATCACCAAGGCAACGGATCACCCCGAACACCTACGAACCGTGCTCGAACTCCTGACCAAGAACGGCATGTGATTGAATCCGATCAAATGCACGTTCGGCGTGACAACAAACAAGTTTCGAGGATACATCATCAACAATGGGGCATCGAGGCCTCAGCAACAAAGGTCAAGGCAATACTAGACATGCAACCCCCTATGACTAAGGCCGAACTCCAAAGCCTAACGGGAAAACTGGCATCCCTCAATCACTTTATCTCCCGCTATTCCGACAAGTGTACACCATTCTTCAAAGCCCTCCGAACGACAAACAAGCGAAGCGTCGTTTGGACAACCGACTGTGAAGCAGCGTTTCCATCAATCAAGCAGTACCTCGCCTCAATCCCCCTTTTATCCAGACCCATGAAAGGAAAAGCTCTATACATGTACCTATCTGTTTCCCTAACGGCCGTCAGTTTGGCCCTGGTCCGAAGAGAAACGAATTCCGAATTACCTGTCTTCTTTAGTGGAAAGGGCATGACACCTCTCGAGACCTGTTACCCTACAATCGAGAAGGTGACACTTGCACTCATCTCAGCAGCAAGGCAACTCAGGCCATACTTCCAGGCCCATAGCATCCATGTCCTCACCAATATCCCATTGCGACAGGTATTGCAATCACCCGACCACAGTGGTCGTCTGGCGAAGTGGGCCGTCGAGCTAAGTGAATACGACATCCACTACGCGCCCTGAACGGCAATAAAGGGCCACGCTATCGCAGACTTCATAGCGCAGTACACGGAGGCCGAAGGGGCGACACAGCCCGTCCTCGACACGCCACTCGTTAGCACGGAGCCTCCCAAGGAAGAACCCCCCAACACCCGAATCATCATGGAACCTTCACGTGGACGAGTCATGCACCAAGAACACCAGTGGGGGCTGGGTCATCCTCACCGGGCCCGGGGGCGTACGAGTCGAGTACGCGATAAGATTCGAATTCAAAGAAACAAACAACGAGGTTGAATACGAAGCTCTTATTGCCGGTCTACAATTGGCCCGAAACTCAGAAGCCTCGAGAATCAACATCTTCAGTGATTCACCGCTAGTCGTCAACCAAATCCGGGGCGACTTCAAGACTAATGGTGATACGATGACGGCATACCATGACCACATTTGCACAATGTTAAGCAAGCTCAAGTACTTCAACATCAACCACATCCCAAGGGGCAGAAACACCAAGGCAGACGCACTTGCCCGATTAGCAACGTCGCCCGTACATACGGAGCCAGGACAACGAGTAGTAGAAGTCCTAAAGAGGCCAAGCATCACGAAGGCGCCAGAAGAAATCTTCACGGTCGAACCACACATTGCTAGCTGGATGGACACGATCACTAAATACAAGACAAGCGGCGAACTACCAACAGACCGAGCCCAAGCGCGAAACATCATAGCCCGAGCAGTCAACTTCAGCATCCGACATGACTGCCTATACAGACAATGGAAGACGTGGGCCAACCTCAAATGTGTTATACCAGAGCAAGGCGACAAGATACTCAGGGAAATCCATTCGGTCGTATGTGGCCACCACGCGGGAGCACGATCCATCTCATAAAAGGCACTCTGTTGCGGATTCTGGTGGCCCACCATCCACGCGGATGCAATTGTAATCACTACGACCTGCCACCAGTGCCAACTATACGCACACAAGAATCACGAGCCCGCAGTTCCCCTATCGATCCACACCTCTCATGTTCCGTTTGCACAGCAGGGACTCGATCTCATCGGAGAACTCCAGAAATCCAAGGGCCAATATCGATACATCATAGTGATCATTGACTACCACACCAAGTTTATTGAGGCGGAACCGATGGTTAAGATCACAACCGAAAAGGTGAAGAGATTCCTATGGTGTTTCCTCTACTGTCGCTACGGCACCCCGCTCAACATCATCACCGATAACGGGCCGTAATTCCACAACGACGAGCTCAAGGCATTCTGCAAAAGGTAAGGTACCAATCTGATATTCGCATCGCCAGCACACCTACAAAGAAATAGACAGGTAGAAGTAACAAACAAAAAAGGAGACGTTTAGTACGAACGATGGCCCACCCCGAGTGAAATGACTCAACCCCGATTCAGTTGCCTAAACCGGAATCGAACCCCTTCTGAAAACACGAACCAACAAAAATCATTCAAAATTTCGGCAGAGTAACGTTACTAACGTGGAATTGCATAAACCTACACCCTGAAAATAACACTTCGTCCTATGCCACAAAAGCCAAACCGTGGGCACCAATCCCATCCGGATTTCTCAACATCAAATCATACTCAATCAACAGAAAACATATCTGTAATATATAATATATCCGAGAAAATCCGCGTAAAACATATATCAGAATGCATCAGAGCGACCTCTAGTGTAAATATATACAATATACACATCAGTAGGCGAAACAAGAACCTACTGGAAAACACAGGTAGCTCAGATCACTAGCCTCCAACCACGACGTGAAACACCAGAACCTGAATTGCAACTGGGCACGGAAATCGAAAAGCCCAGGGGAAAGACATAAAACTCGTTAGAGTGAGTGGACGAAAATAAATGTCTTTCACCAAGTAATATATATATATACATGTAAAAACATATGCGAGTCAAATGCATGAAAAATCAAATGGTACGTGAGGAGATGCTGACTCCAACCCACGTACAGAGCATGCATTGTAAATATATCGCGGAGTCTCTCGTGGACTACCACGCGATAGCACAGTCTGAATCACGAGATCCCAGACCCACACGTGATTCCTAGCCAGAAAGGCCTCGGGTCAGGATATCTGTCCCCCCCCGGAGCGTACTCGGGGATCAGCCGAGAAGCCAACGTGTATCGATACAACCCTGATAACTGAGACTGTACTCTGTGTAAACCAAATCATAAATCTTTTCCATGCACATGCATAAAACATAATATGTACGTATGTATATTCGTATACGTATATTCGTATATGCATAATCGTAAAACACATGCTCGTAAAATCATGATCAAACTGCATGCTCAAGTTCGTAAATCATATATGAAAGACTTGCAATCAATCCGTGAAAAGAAATTGTCCACTCACAGACTCGCATAACGCGCACTCACGCTAATCTCGTGGCCCAGCGAAAGATCCCTCGCCTGAAGCACGATCACTATCTCGATCTCCTGAATATTCACAAAACATAACTGATCAAAAACATAATCCACAACTCTGTACTTAACCACGGAAACCAACCGTTCTCGGAAATATACAATGTAGTACAAAATGATTAACGGAATTCCCGAAATCTCCACTCGAAACCCTCGACTGAAAATCCGCTACCCAAATCAATCTGAAAACCTCTGGACGATAATCAAAGCGCGATTATGAGAAAAACGACATTAAAAACGTCGAAAACCATAAAGTCAACCCCTCGCCGGAGCTCCGTCGCCGCTGGCGGCGCGCCGTCAACGGTGGAATTCCACGGCGAGATTCTCCAAAATTCAAGGTCTTTCCAAGCTAAACCACTTCCATAACTACCACAAGTCATGATTCGAACCATAACCCACTCAATTCGCCTCGAAACAGATCGGAATCCAGATTCCGGTGACCTAATCGGTTTCGACCAAAAATCCAACCTCCACCTAAAATAACCACATGGAAAGCATCACCCAGGTGTGGGGAAGTGAAACCCCAACAATTCCACCTCTAAAACTCGCTGGAACCACCCTAACCGTCACCGGTGAACTCCATAAACTCGACCCGACTCGAACCCACTCAAAACCTCATCAATTCTCATAAATCCAAACACAAACCAACTCGAAAATCACAAGGGGAAGCGAACCTTACCCTCAACGAGGTCGGAGGTGGCCGAAAAATGGACGTCGGACGGCGAAGACCAATCGGGAAACTTTCCACTTTGGGTCAACGGTCAAGTTTCCAATTTTGGAAAGTCAACGGTCCGGTCAAACTTCAACAGTGTTTTTACGACTAATTCTTGACTATTTCCGATATTTATACTCGCTCCTCGGGTCGATCGACGATTCGAAATGGATAACCATCACGATTCGGATAAACACGAAACAATCGGATAAACTCGTCGAAAACTGAAACTTTAAATAATCGTATTATATTCCTCGGTTATCGGAAAAATCATCCGGAACCGCCCACGAGTTCGAAATCTCGTACTCTACAACTTCCATGAAGAAACTCAACTCAAATTCTTGGCCGAAAATATAGTCGCGATTAGAATCAACAAACCACACATATATCGTAAAACCGCGACTAAGCATAATCTCGTGAATCGTGCCGACAACATTACTGATTCTGGTTCGGGTCGTCACAAATCTACCCCCCTTGAAAAAATTTCGACCTCGAAATTGACGTACCTGTCAAGTGAACAGATGAGGATACTGCTCCCGTATACGCTGCTCAGTCTCCCAGGTGGCCTCCTCAACTGAGTGGTTCTGCCACAAGACCTTCACTAACGGGATCACACGGTGTCTCAACTCCTGCTTACGACGATCGAGAATCTACACAGGCTCCTCCACGTACGTCAAATCCTCTCGGATCGGTAACTGCTGTGGGGTTAACACATGTGAAGGATCTGAAATATACTTCCGCAACATCGAAACATGGAAGACATCATGAACACGAGCCATTTCAGCAGGCAACTCAAGTCTGTAAGCAACAGCTCCAATCCTCTCTGTAATCTCGTACGGACCAATGTACCATGGTCGAAGCTTGCCACGCTTCCCGAAACGCACAACTCCCCTCCACGGAGATAGTTTCAGGAAGACCCAATCGCCAACCTCAAACTCTAAACTCTTCCTCCTCACATCCGCATAACTCTTTTGTCGATCCTGGGCGATCTTCAATCTATCCCGGATAATCTGGACATCCTCCATAGTGCTCTTCACCAGATTAGGGCCAATAAGCCAATGCTCGCCCACCTCACTCCAACACAACGGAGTGCGACACTGCTTCCCATATAGGGCCTCGTATGGTGCCATCTCAATACTGGCCTGATAGCTATTGTTGTAGGCGAACTCTATCAAATGTAGCTGCTGGTCCCAATTCCCGCGGAACTGCATCACACAAGACCGCAACATATCCTCAAGTGTCTAGATAGTCCGCTCAAACTGCCCGTCAGTCTGAGGGTGAAAAGCTTTACTAAATCGCAACCTCGTGCCCAAAGCTCGCTGCAATGCCTGCCAAAACTCAGAGGTGAACTGACTATCTCGGTCAGAAACAATGGACACAGGCACACCATGCAAGCGAACAATCTCGGATAAGTACATCTTGGCCAATCTGCCCACTGATATCTTCCCCAAAAGTGCAAGAAAGTGAGCGGATTTCGTCAGTCGATCCACAATAACCCAAATGCCAGTGTTGCCAGCCGAAGTACGCGGCAACTGATAGACGAAATCCATCGTAATGTGCTCCCACTTCCAAACCGGAATCTCAAGTGGCTGTAGTTTCCCTGCAGGTTTCTGCCTCTCCGCCTTAACCTGCTGACAGATCAAACATCGGCTCACGTACGCGGCAATCTCCCGTTTCATGTTGCGCCACCAATAATACGCTCGAAGTGTACGAAACATCTTCGTACCTCCGGGATGCATCACATACGCTGAACTATGGGCCTCATCCAGAATCTCCTTCTTCAGGCTCTCGTCTCTGGGCACACATAACCTGCCTCTGAACAACAACGTACCGTCGTCGCTCAATCGGAACTCTGTAGGCACACCATTCCGTATCATGGTCTTCTTGCCCAACAAATAGGAATCTGAATCCTGAGCCTCTCGTACCTGATCAACCAACACGGGTCGAACCTGAAAACTGGCCAACAAAGCTCCCTCATCATCCCACTCGAACTCGGCACCCGTAGCCCGAAGTTCGGCTAACATCGATACTCTGGCCACACATATATGAAACAACGAAGCTCCAGATTTCCGGCTAAGTGCATCAGCTACAACATTGGCTTTCCCTGAATGGTACTCAAAAGTGCAATCGTAGTCGTTGATCAACTCCATCCACCGGCGTTGCCTCATGTTCAGATCCGGCTGCGTCTGCAAGTAAGTGAGACTTTTGTGGTCGGTGTAGATCTTACACTGAGCTCTATACAGGTAATGTCTCCAACTCTTCAACGCTAACACAATAGTGGCTAACTCCAAATCATGCGTCGGATAGTTGACCTCATGTGGTTTCAGCTGTCTGGAACCGTAGGCCACAACTCTACCATGCTGCATCAACACACAGCCAAGTCCCAACTTCGACACATCACTGTACACTACGAACTCACCACTATCGTCTGGCAATGTCAGAACCGGTGCGGTAGTCAATCTCTCCTTCAGGAGCAAATAACTCTCCTCGCATTCATCAGACCACTCAAACCTGACGCCCTTCTTCGTCAATCTGGTCAGTAGTGTAGCAATCCGGGAGAAATCCTGTACAAACCGCCGATAATAGCCTGCTAACCCCAAGAAACTCCGGATCTCCGGTACAGTAGTAGGTCTACTCCAGTTCAGCACGGCCTCGATCTTGTCAGGATCAACACTGACTCCCTCAGCCGATATCAAGTGGCCCAGAAACTTCACACTATCCAACCAGAACTCGCACTTGCTAAACTTTGGGAACAACTGATGGTCCCGCAAAGTCCACAACACTGCTCGCAAATGCTTCTTGTACTGGCCCACACTCCTGGAATAGATCAAAATATCGTCAATGAACACAATCACGAACTTGTCCAGGAACCGTCTGAACACCCGATTCATCAAGTCCATGAAAGCTGTGGGGGTGTTGGTCAACCCAAACGGCATAACCAAAAACTCATAATGCCCATACCGCGACCTGAAAGCTGTTCTGGCTACATCAGAGTCTCGGATCCTCAACTGGTGATATCCGGATCGAAGATCAATCTTCGAAAAGACTGATGCTCCCTTGAGCTGATCGAACAAATCATCAATCCATGGTAACGGATACTTGTTCTTTACGGTAACCTGATTCACCTTCCGATAGTCGATGCACAAACGCATGGATCCATCCTTCTTCCGCACAAACAACACCGGAGCACCCCACGGAGAAACACTCGGTCGAATGAAACCCTTCTCTAGCAACTCCCGGAGCTGAATCTGCAACTCTTTCAACTCCGTAGGCGCCATACGATACGGTGTCTGTGAAATCGGTCCTGTACCCGGCAACAACTCAATAGTGAAATCAATCTCCCGCACAGGGGATATACCAGGTAACTCCGCTGGAAACACATCCGGAAACTCAGACACAACCTCAATACTACCAAGGTCTGGAACAGCTGCTGTAGTGTCCACAACATGGGCTAAATAGGCAACACAACCCTTCTTCATCAACCGATCTGCCCTCATCGCGGAAATCAAACACGGTAAGGAAGTGTTCTTCTCGCCGCGAAACAGTATCTCGGGTAACCCTGGTTGTCGAAACGCGACCTCCTTCTTGTGACAATCAAACATGGCCCAATGCGTCTCTAAGAAGTCCATACCCAAGATCAAATCAAAATCCACAATATCAAGCAATAACAGATCTGCGGCTAATCCATGACCATCAATAAACACCTCACAGTCTCTGTACACCCAACCGATGCTCACAACCTCACCTGACTGATATAACACTCTCCACAACCCCGGAAGTGGAGATGAGGGTACCGTAGCTAATGATGACAGTCTAAATGATATAAATGAATGTGTGGCACCTGGATCTAACAATGCAAGTACTGGAATACCAAAGACATGTAACGTACCGATAACGACCTCCGGTGAAGCTCTGCCTTCTCGTAGAGTCATGGCATGAACCCTCGCCTTCCCGGCTGGTCGTCCACGCTGAGGCTGTCCCTGCTGCCTACCCGGGCCCGTAAACTGTGCTGGTCGCGCTCCCGAAGTGGCACCTCGCTCTCCTCCGGAACCCTGAGCTGCCTGATCACCAGCACCAACCAACTGAGGACACGCCCTCGCATCGTGACCCACCTGGCCACAATGATAACAGTTGAGGGTGCCTCGCTGACACGAACCAAAATGATACTTATTACACAAGTTGCACAACGGATACTCCCTCGGTGTAGCAAAAGTGCCAAAAGGTCGTCGAGGATAACTGGAACCGCTGGAATCCCCACTAGCCTATGGTCGCTGCGGTCGATCTCTCCTCCATCTCTGCCTCGGTCTGGGTACACTAGCTGGTGGTCGATAAGATCCACCGCCTGAGGATGAAGCTGAATTGGAAGTATCAGAACTCTGCCTCTTTGAAGGCCCCTGACTCGGTCCACCCTCCTCAAACCGTCTCGGGTGGTACCTCTGCTGCCTCTCCTTCTCTATGTCCTCACCTCGGAGTGCTGCACTGACAAACTTATCAAAGTTGTTCCGAGGCATCGTCGTCAGAGTCCCCTTGATATTCAAGTTCAAACCCAGCTCAAACCTGCGACACTTGGCTTCCTCAGTAGCCACCATATCACGCGCAAAATGAGATAAGCGGGTAAACCTGTCCCGATACTCAAGTACAGACAAACTGCCCTGCCTCAAGTTTGTAAACTCCTCATACTTGCGCTACTGGGTAGCCTGATTAAAGTACCTCCGCATAAACAAATCACGGAACAAAGTCCACGGAGTATCAACTGGAACTCTGTCGGTGCTAACCCACCAAAAGTATGCATCACCCTCAAGTAATCCGACTGCTACCACTGACATCTGCTCATGAGTAAACTACAGAGGCTCACATACACGTTCAACCTGAACCAACCATGCCTCGCATATCTCTGGATCAACTGAACCCGAAAACACAGTAGCACTAGCAGTACGAGCCTTGACCATAGGGTCAAAACGCTCTTCCAAACGCAGCACTCGCATCAGCAAGTCGCACGTCTGGCGATCCTCAACAGGATCCGCTTCCCGATCAACACGGGGACCACGTTGAAGAGGCATCCTACTGATACAAGATAAGCATTAGGCACAAGCAGAAAGAACGTAATCATGAAACCGCGGATATTTGAGAACATACAACACCCGAAGTATTGATGAGTACCGCTGGCCAGTCGGGTCATCACTCCAGTCATGCTGCACAAACTCAAATACCCTAAGCGTCACAACTACAAGAGTCTACAGAATCTGACAACCTAATGCTCTGATACCAAGCTGAAAGGACTCAACCCCGATTCAGTTGCCTAAACCGGAATCGAACCCCTTCTGAAAACACGAACCAACAAAAATCATTCAAAATTTCGGCAGAGTAACGTTACTAACGTGGAATTGCATAAACCTACACCCTGAAAATAGCACTTCGTCCTATGCCACAAAAGCCAAACCGTGGGCACCAATCCCATCCGGATTTCTCAACATCAAATCATACTCAATAAACATAAAACATATCTGTAATATATAATATATCCGAGAAAATCCGCGTAAAACATATATCAGAATGCATCAGAGCGACCTCTAGTGTAAATATATACAATATACACATCAGTAGGCGAAACAAGAACCTACTGGAAAACACAGGTAGCTCAGATCACTAGCCTCCAACCACGACGTGAAACACCAGAACCTGAACTGCAACTGGGCACGGAAATCGAAAAGCCCAGGGGAAAGACATAAAACTCGTTAGAGTGAGTGGACGAAAATAAATGTCTTTCACCAAGTAATATATATATATATACATGTAAAAACATATGCGAGTCAAATGCATGAAAAATCAAATGGTACGTGAGGAGACGCTGACTCCAACCCACGTACAGAGCATGCATCGAAAATATATCGCGGAGTCTCTCGTGGACTACCACGCGATAGCACAGTCTAAATCACGGGATCCCAGACCCACACGTGATTCCTAGCCAGAAAGGCCTCGGGTCAGGATATCTGTCCCCCCCGGAGCGTACTCGGGGATCAGCCGAGAAGTCAACGTGCATCGATACAACCCTGATAACTGAGACTGTACTCTGTGTAAACCAAATCATAAATCTTTTCCATGCACATGCATAAAACATAATATGTACGTATGTATATTCGTATACGTATATTCGTATATGCATAATCGTAAAACACATGCTCGTAAAATCATGATCAAACTGCATGCTCAAGTTCGTAAATCATATATGAAAGACTTGCAATCAATCCATGAAAAGAAATTGTCCACTCACAGACTCGCGTAACGCGCACTCACGCTAATCTCGTGGCCCGGCGAAAGATCCCTCGCCTGAAGCACGATCATGATCTCGATCTCTTGAATATTCACAAAACATAACTGATCAAAAACATAACCCACAACTCTGTACTTAACCACGGAAACCAACCGTTCCCGGAAATATACAATGCAGTACAAAATGATTAACGGAATTCCCGAAATCTCCACTCGAAACCCTCGACTGAAAATCCGCTACCCAAATCAATCCGAAAACCTCTGGACGATAATCGGAGCACGATTACGAGAAAAACGACATTAAAAACGTCGAAAACCATAAAGTCAACCCCTCGCCGGAGCTCCGTCGCCGCCGCCGGCGCGCCGTCAACGGTGGAATTCCACGGCGAGATTCTCCAAAATTCAAGGTCTTTCCAAGCTAAACCACTTCCATAACTACCACAAGTCACGATTCGAACCATAACCCACTCAATTCGCCTCGAAACAGATCGGAATCCAGATTCCGGTGACCTAATCGGTTTCGACCAAAAATCCAACCTCCACCTAAAATAACCACATGGAAAGCATCACCCAGGTGTGGGGAAGTGAAACCCTAACAATTCCACCTCCAAAACTCGCTGGAACCACCATAACCGTCACCGGTGAACTCCATAAACTCGACCCGACTCGAACCCACTCAAAACCTCATCAATTCTCATAAATCCAAACACAAACCAACTCGAAAATCACAAGGGGAAGCGAACCTTACCCTCAACGAGGTCGGAGGTGGCCGAAAAATGGACGTCGGACGGCGAAGACCAATCGGGAAACTTTCCACTTTGGGTCAACGGTCAAGTTTCCAATTTTGGAAAGTCAACGGTCCGGTCAAACTTCAACAGTGTTTTTACGACTATTTCTCGACTATTTCCGATATTTATACTCGCGTCTCGGGTTGATCGACGATTCGAAATGGATAACCATCAGGATTCGGATAAACACGAAACAATCGGATAAACTCGACGAAAACTGAAACTTCAAATAATCGTATTATATTCCTCGGTTATCAGAAAAATCATCCGGAACCGCCCACGAGCTCGAAATCACGTACTCTACAACTTCCGTGAAGAAACTCAACTCAAATTCTCGGCCGAAAATATAGTCGCGAATAGAATCAACAAACCACACATATATCGTAAAACCGCGACTAAGCATAATCTCGTGAATCGTGCCGACAACATTATTGATTCTGGTTTAGGTCGTCACAAGGAGAAACTCCGTTCAGCCTCACATTCGGAACGGAGGCCGTACTACCACTCGAGCTCGCGTACAGAAGCCCAAGGATCGAAAGCTATTACCCTACCACCAATGGCGAAGGACTCAGACTCGACAACGACCTTTTCGAAGAAAGGCGCGACAAGGCACACCTTCACAACACCGCAAACAAGCAGCGGGTCTCTCGACTATTCAACCAACGTGTGAAGGAGCGCCCGCTTCAACTGGGGGACTGGGTCATGAAAGCAATTCAAACGAAGCCTAAGAGATTACGCTCATCATGGGAAGGTTCATACGTCATCGACGCAGTCGCAAGTCTGGGTACGTTTTACATCAAAGACATGTTCGGAAGAAGGATAGGCAATCCTTGGAACACACAGCACCTAAGGAAGTATTTTCACTAAGTGTTCTTCGACCTGCGTTTGAGCACATTTTGTAATCTAAACGCACATTAATCTAGTGATTGTAAACTTTTACATATGTACGTTTTGTTGTGTGCCAGTAGCAATATAATTATACATCAAACGCACTCAGACAAGCAATGTAAACGAAACAAAAGGTACGTAGATATATTTCCCAAAAGTTGTACATTTCATTAAACGCACGCAGGCGCGAGAGTACACAGCAAAAGCAAAAGAAAGCAAAAATACAAGATAAACTAGCTGGCCCCAGCAGCATTAGCCCTACCCTCCTCCAGTACCGGCCCGTCACCCCCAGCTGGCGCTTCGACATCCGGCTCTTCCAGTGAGCGCTTCAGCTTCTCAGCCTCAGCGGCTTGCCATGCCTCAAACTCGTCCACCTTCACGAACAGCAATACGAGTAAGGAGAAGTCCTTACATTGAACGTTGGCCTCAGCATCAACCAAGTCCTCGAACTCCTCCGAATCCATGAAAGCATGGACCGCGTCAGCCCTGACCTTCTCAAACTCGGAATAGGCCTTGTACTTGACCACTGCCTCTTCAGCAATCCTCTGACGGACCTCCTCTGTCATGGCATGAGCTCTGGCCTCCGCCAGCTCGCACTCCAGCTCCGCTATGCGCGCACTGCTGGACAACCAGAGGGTGGCCAGGTCGGTCTCCAGGATGGCAACCCCGGATTGCGCTTCCCTCAAATCCTTCTTCAGCTCGTCGGCCTCACGCATAAGCTCATTTACTCGTGCGATCTTCCAATTGGCTATGTCATTGGACTTGGCTAGAGCCTGCTGCAGCTTGCCCACGTCAGCCTGAAGCTTCCAGTTTTCAGCCTTCGCCTTCGAAAGCATGGTGGTCTGCAGCATCGACCCCTCGAGCCCCTTATGAGGAAGAGCTGATGCTGGAGCTACGTGCAGGTGTCAAACGCTGCACTGAGGGATTCGCTCGGGTCGGTGCCCAGCTGACGCCACTTCTGTAGGGATTCAATGCCCGCACCCATGGAGCTCTAGATACGAGCAATGAACTCTGACGAGAGCGCTGTTTCGCCCGCCACCGCAACAGTAACGGCAGAGGAGGCCTCGTTGGACGGACCCCGAGAGCACTTCAACGGGCGGCTAGATGTGCCTTGGCTATCTGGCCTCCTAGCTGAGGTCTGGGACCGGCGGCCATCTGCCTCTCCAGGCTGACGGATGGGGGAGATCTCGAACAAACTCCTCGAGGAGCCCGTATTAGTAGAGGGAGACTTGCCCTGGCTGACGTGCATGTCCACGCGTTCAACACGACGCTCGCCGCGCTCCCTGTTGCGTGTCTTCTTCTCCTGACGGAGGCGCTCCCTTTGGGCCTGCTCGCCCTCTCCCCTTTGAGAATCGAGGGCAATTTTTTCAGCCTATCCCTCGGGGATGACTGCTGGAGCTCCGATAGCCGCGCCCACGGCTTGGACGTCCTCATCTCCCTTTTGTACCGGGTCTAGGTACTCGTTGCAGTTGGGAGGATGCATCACACCCTGAGGAGTGTCGCCCTGAACCAGCTGGCTGCTCGCGTCCTCGACGACTATTCGGGTCTGCCGGGCCCTTTCCATGAGCACCAACATGCGTTGGTAGGCAGCATCCTGCTTGGTACAGGATCTGGACTTCTTCATCTTAGCTGCAACAAAAAAATACACACAAGGGTCAGCCCGACAACCTACACAAACGGAATAATCAAACGCAATGAACAGGAAAGAGACGTACCAGGAGGGCGTGAGAGACCACAACGTTCGACAAGATTCAGTGGTTGGCTGCCCAGAAATTTCGCGCGTCTGGATGGGGGTCGAAATCAAACTTGATTCGTGCCAACCGCTTCTCCTCTAGATGGGTGAGGGGATACGAACTTTGGTCTGTAAAAAGCACAAACGTGTTAGTAAGCACGAATACAAACTTCAAACAAAGCAAACGCCTTTAGTCGGCACTACAATATCACACCTAACGGTTGAAAAGACTCGGGGACTCGGTGTATCTGATCGCGTCCGCGCAATAGAGCACCATCCGGCTTGTCGAACTGCCACTCGCCTCCGACAAGGCAATGATACCTACGCCAGACTGTGGAAGAGGAAGGGGGTTTCGTTAGCCACCACTTCGTTCGGGGCTCGACCGTCATCGTACCCTTATCCTTCATACGAGAAATATACTTCAAATGGAAGAAGTGCCCGATCTCCGCCCATGTGGTAAACTTTAGCCCACTTAGCTTCTAGATGTTGTGGAAGGCAATCAGTACGCGCGTCAACGTTGGCCCGCATTGGCCTAACGTGATATTGAACAGTGCGAGCGCATATTAGAAGAACGGATGGAGGGGAAGCTTCAGCCGGGCCTTCAGCTGGAACTCGCTCACGTATACGTAGCCGCGTGAAGGGCATGTGAACGACTCACCCTGACAGAGTGCCCTCAGCTTCACCGTACGTGGGATATGGTAGTCTCGGTACCACCGCTCGATCTCGTGCACCGACGGGGACCCCTCAGGCTCCAGTACCACTTGGTCGTCTGCCAATCCCTACAATACGGGCCCGCCCTGAGGAAGCACGGGAAGAGCAGCCCCGGACGCCCGCTCACCGCGTGGGAGCACGACGTATCTGTCAGATCCGAAAGAAGAGGACGCGTCAACGTTCGGCACACTCGATCCAGGTTGCTCCATGTTCGGCACTGACGACCTACGCAAAACACTATTGGTGTTAATGGACAGTGGGGAGACACTCAGTACGCTATCAAACGAAGAATCCGAAACACTATGGGATGAAACCCGGGACCTTATACGAAACCTAGGGGTTGACGAAGGCGACTCATCACTGGACACAGCTACCAATTCCATGATCCTAAGAGAAAAGCAAACGGGCCATAAGCCAAACGGCGAACGTGTAGACTGTCGCAACCCCAATCCCCCAGCAAAAACAAGTACCAATTTTTCCCAATACCCAAAAATCAATCAAAAAACCCCAAAGCAACAAAAACCCCAAGAACTCGAAGCTGTTCTTCCCAACACCCAGAAAAGCCCATAAATTTCTTTTGGCACAACACAAAGCAACACAAACCCAGAAATTTACCCCAAACACAGTAACCAAAACAAGTACAAAAGTAATACACCACAAAACAATTTTCGAAAAGCAACAAGAACAAAGTCACTACCTTTGAAGAGAGGAGAGGAAGATTCACGAGACAGCAAGCAAGAAACACTCCAAGATTGATAGCAAGCAAATTCGAGAGCACGTTTACGCAGAGTTTTAGTTTGAACAGCAAAGTGTAAAAAGTGAAAGTGAAAACACCACTATTTATAGGCAACGAAACTAACCCTAGGCAAACGCCTACCGTTTATTTTCAGCGCTTCCAACCACAGGATTACGACACGTGTCTCACGTGCCCCACGCGCTCCCGCCAAAATTAATTACCTTACCGCTTCGAATTCGGCGCGCCACGCGTCACGCATGCAGCAAACAACTGAAATAAACTGTCTGACACACAATCACCTCAAGCGACAGATAACCGTTACGAAGACGAAAAGGTCGGAATACGAGAAGACAAGAGGGACCCACTTTGAAAACAACAGTACCGTTTCGGAGTCCACCTGATAGAGCAATATCTGATAGGCAAGTGGCAGTTATGCTTGCGCTATCATAGGCACGGTTGATACCATCATGACCTGGGCCATCGATCAGGGCTAACAGACCGAAGTCTGGGACCTCCCGTTACGTATCCACCCGATAGAGCAATACCCAATAGGCAAGTGGCAGTTATGCTTACGCTATCATGGGCACGGTTGATACCATCATGGCTTACGCCATCGATCGGGGATAACGGACCGAGGTCTGGGACCTCCCGTTACACATCCACTCGATAGTCGAACAACAACAATGTTCGCGCTATCGTGGGACGAGTAGCATCACTTGTTGCCACGTAAGTGGCTCCAAACAGCAACATCAGGTTTCAGAGTCCAACCCGATAGCTAAACAGCAACAACGTTCGCGCTATCGTGGGACGAGTAGCAACATCACTTGTCACCACGTAAGCGGCTCCAAATGGCAACATCAGGTTTCAGAGTCTAACCCGATAGCCGAACAGCAACAACGTTCGCGTTATCATAGGACAAGTAGCAACATCACTTGTCGCCACGTAAGCGGCTCCAAACAGCAACATCAAGTTTCGGAATCCAACCCGATAGCCGAACAGCAATAACGTTCGCGCTATCGTGGGACGAGTAGCAACATCACTTGTCGCCACATAAGCGGCTCCAAACAACAACATCAGGTTTCGGAATCCAACCCGATAGCCGAACAGCAACAACGTTCGCGCTATCGTGGGACGAGTAGCAACATCACTTGTCGCCACGTAAGCGGCTCCAAATAGCAACATCAGGTTTCAGAGTCCAACCTAATAGCCGAAACAGAAACAACGTTCACGCTATCGTGGACGAGTAGCAACATCACTTATCATCACGTAAAGCGGCTCCAAATAGCAACATCAGGTTTCGGAGTCCACCCCGATAGCGGAATAGCAACAAATGTCCGCACCATCGCGGGACGAGGCCCCACGGCATGACACTTTGACTTTCGACCTCAAAATCAGCTCTTCATCGGAGAGTTGGGGGACTCGAGGTTACCAGGGTGCGCCCCCCCCCCCTCCTCAAGTGACCACGTGTGCAAAATCTGGACAAAGCCTTGCAAATCCCCAATCAAGAGCTGATTCCCTTGACTTGGGGACTTGGGGGACTTGTTAGTACGTGATCCCGTAAACACATAGATGTCGCACACTTAGTCACTCCAAACGGGTCAATACAGCTCAGACCAAGCAATACATGCTTCAACTTTAAACAAGGAAGCAACACCATCCGAAAGCCCACGCGCTCGGAACAACAAACGGAAAGGTACCAGGACAGAACATGAACAAACAAGCAGGATCTCACATCGAAGAGCAACAAAAGAACCCATACTCAACCGCCAATATATACAACACATTTATGACAGTTACAAGGTACGCTCGTTACTCAACCAATATTATTGTTACGCTTTATACACTAACTTGAGCGTCGGAGAGTCGAAGGCAGGAACAACCCGTCAAGGCTTCTAACGACCGTTTGGTGTATTACTCTTAACAGTAGATAAATCACGATATACGCGCGACAGCTCAGATCATTCGAATTGACCCTATCTGCACTTCTACTGGAATTCCTACGGAGTTTGGTAGAAACAACTGAGTTGTTACTTTGTTTGGCATGTTTGTCTCCCAATGATTCGTTTTCTGTTTCTGACAAGATAAACTTGATTCGCCTTGCTCAGCTTTACACATATGAATTTTGTTCCATGGATCTATTGGTACTAGAAAGTCAGCTTCAAACTTATGTTTATGACATGTGTTCTAATGTAATATTTTTTGAATTGAAAGGAATTGTTGAACTTGCCAAAAGACTAGTGTATTTGCTCATTAAATTGGCATTGACACTTCATGTTGCAACAACTTCAGTAAAAAGGGCATTATCTGCTATGAACATTATAAAAAGTCAAATGCGAAACAAAATGGGGGTTCAATGGCTGAATGATTCGTTGACAAAAGTATATTGAAAAGAATGTCTTCAATGCAATGAGCTTATTATCCACCGTTTTTCAGAATATGAAGACTCGTCGAGGATAACTTTAAATGTTTGATTTCAAATAGTTTCTTTTTGTTAAGATTTTGTTGTAATTTCTATTTTTGTTAAGCACTTATTTGAATTGTTATGTTATTACATGTTTATGAGAACTTTATATATTTTTTTTGAAAATTACATATAAGGTCAATTAGAGACTAATTAAGGTCACTTTTTTTATCCATGGTTTTTGTCTTTCTGTAACGACCCGAATCAGAATGGTATGTTAATCGGCTTAATTCACGAGTTTCACGTATAATCGTAGTTTATCGTAATTAGTCGATATGACAGATTTGTTTGCGACTAAATTATCGGGCGAGAATTTGATATGAGTTTAATTTCTTCACGAGAGTTGTAGTGCACATGATTTCGAGCTCATGGGAGTTTCCAGAGGATTATTCTGAATCACGAGAAATAAGTTATGAATATTTTCGATCGTTGGATTTAGTCGTGTTTATCCGTTTTGGTTTCGATTCGTTTTGGACCGTTGATCATCTCAGGCCGCGAGTATAAATATCGGAATAGTCGTAAAATTGTCGAAAAGTCACATTTCGGAAGTTTGATTGTCGTTGACCGAGCTCCCCCGTGACCCACGAACTGTCGTCGTCCAACCTGCCGATTCCGGCCACCTCCAGCCACAATATTGGTATGGTTAGAATCCTCTCGTGATTTCCTATGGTTTAGAACTTGATTTTGTGAGAATTGATGAAGTTTTAAGGGAGAACCAACTCGGTGAAATTCGGGATTTTTGCCGGAATCAGGTGAGCTTTTCCGGCCACTTTTGGGGTCGATGGGGTTGGGGGTTTTGCTCCCCTCAACCCATAGAAGCTTTTGGGTGGAGAGATTTCAAGTTTGGACGCCGTTTGGGGCTCGCCGAAATCTATGGAGGCCGTGGGTTTCGGACTTGATTCCGGCCGGTATGTCTCGAATTGGAGGTTGGTGTAGAAGGAAAAGTTGTTGGGCTTGAGAAGGAGTAGAGTTCTGGAAATTTTCGGGAGTGAACGGCAGAGCTCCAACGGCGGGAGTAGTTGTTGGGCCGGCGGCGGTCAACGGCAGAGCTCCAACAAGGTTGACTTTTTGGGATTTTTAGGAAGTTTTATACCGTTTTGCTCGTAATCGTGCCCCGATCGTAGTCTTGAGGTTTTTGAGTTGATTTGGGTACTCGATTTTGGGACGAGGGTTTATTGGGTTTATTTCGTGAATCTTGTAATCCTCGTCAATATTTCGAGCGATACGTCTTTCGAGGACGTGGGGTTCTCGGTGTATTAGCTCCGAATGTCGAACTTCTATCTGTATTGATCGTATCCCTGCTATTCAGGTGATCGAGATCGAGCATTTGGCGAGGGATCTTTCGCTGGACCTCAGGGCTAGCATTGCTTTGTGAGTGGACACTTTTTTTTCACTATCGATTTGCAAGTCTTGATTATGCATTTTACGAGTATGCAATTATGATTATGCATTTACAATTATATGTATATGATTATATATTTTATTTGGAGGCACATGCATGATTTGTTTTACATGGATTATGGATATGTGGATGCATCGATGCATAGCTTCTCGGCTGATCCCCGAGATGCTCCGGAGGGGGTTATGACAAACGCCTGACCCGTGATTATATGGCTCCCAGGAAGGTTATGACAAGCCCCTTACCTTGCTTGAGTAGGATTGTTACTCTGAGGAAAATGTACTCGAGTTACGGTCTCCACATTTTATATGGTATCCAAGAAGGTTATGACAACTGCCTTACCTGTGAATGATGATTTTAGACTCGTATCATGATTTCATGTTTATTGGTGGAAGACATATTATTATTATTTTCGTTCACTCACTCTAACGTTTTCATTTGTCTTCCCCTGGAATTTTCAGTTTCCTTTGCCCAGTTTGCAGTTTGGGTTTCTGTGTTGCAAGTCGAATGCGGAGGCCTAGAGTTCGGATCACACTTCAATTTCTGTAGGTTTCTTGTTCGACCTACTTGTTGTAAATGATGTATATAGGCGTCGCTCTGAATACTTATGTTTGTTTTCAGTCGAGTATACTCCTGAATGATTCTGGATTTCTTGTAAACCTTTGAGTTTATTATATATATGTTGTTAAGAAATCCGGATGGGGAACGGAGCCCCACGGTTTGGATTTTGTGGAATATTCGAAGTGTATTTCTTTGCAGGTTCTAATAATGGTATGTCTTGTTTCAAAGTAAACTCTGACAAAAACAATTTGAGGTCATGTTTTCGAAGGGGTTTGATTTCAGTTTAGGCAACTAAATCGAGGTCGGGTCCTTTCAGTTGGTATCAGAGCATTAGGTTTCAGGTTCTATAGACTCTTGTAGTTGTGTTACTAAGGACATTTGAGAATGTACAACATTTCCGGAGCGATGACCTGACCGGCCGGCGGATAATCATCAATGCTTTAGAGTGTTGTATGTTTTCAAAAGTTTGAAGTTCCATGATTACATCCTTTCTGTCTGTGACTAATATCTTTTATCCTTAGGATGCCTCCTCGACGTGGAGTCCGTGCTGAACGGACTGGGGATCTTGATGAGGATCAACGTACGCGTGACTTGCTTATGAAAGTATTACATTTGGAGGAACGTATTGATCCAGTGGCTAAGGCTAGGACAGCGGGAGCAACTATTTTCTCTGGTTCCCCTGATCCTGAAGTATGTGAAGCTTGGGTGGTTCAGGTTGAGCGTGTTTGTGAGCATCTGCATTTCACTCCTGAACAGAAAACAGTAGCTGCTATGGGTTTACTTGAGTCAAATGCCTACTTCTTGTGGGTTGGTACAGACAGGGTTCTTATTGATACTCCTTGGCCGATGTTCAAAGAGATGTTCATGCGTCGGTATTTCAATCCAGCTACTTAGCAGCAGAATGAGGAGTTTACCAACCTGAAGCAGGGGAGTATGTCAGTGCTTGAGTATCGGGATAAGTTCACTCGTTTGTCTCGGTTTGCACGTGATATAGTGGCATCTGAGGAAGCAAAGTGTAAGAGGTTTGAGTTGGGTCTGAATTTGAATACCAATGGGACTTTGACCACTATGCCTCAAGATAACTTTGATGAGTTTGTTGGTGCTGCACTCAGGGGTGAGGACATTGAGAGGGAGAGACAGATGCGGTTTCAGACGCGTCGCTTTGAAGAAGGTGAGCCTAGTCAGGGTGCTTCAAAGAGGTTGAGTTTAGGTACTTCTGGATCAGCATCATCTTCAGGTAGTGGACCTTACAGATATCCTACCTGCACTGCTAGGCAGACTCATAGATGGAGGAGGAGTCGACCACAGATGCAACAGTCGAGTGGGAGTTCTAGTGGATCGAGTTATCCTGGACCTTCCTTTGGCACACTAGCTGCACCGAGGGATATTCCATTATGTACTCTTTGCAATAGACGACATCATGGTTCATGTTACCGGGGTACTATGAGTTGTTATCATTGTGGCCAGGAGGGTCACTTTGTGAGGGAGTGTCCTCAGCTTGGCACTTTTAGAGGTGTTGTGAATCAGAGTGCTGGTCGAAATCAGGGTACTGCACCTGGTGATCGTGCAACACAGTCTTTTGGATATGGTGGTCAGCAGCAGAATCGCAGCCAACGTGGACAACTAGCTGGACAGGCTCGGGTTCATGCCATGTCTCTACGTGAGGGCAGAGCTTCTCCAGAGATTATCATCGGTACGTTGTACATTTTTGGTCATCCAGTTCTTACTTTACTTAATCCAGGGGCTACGCATTCATTCATGTCATATAGATTAGCATCATTGGGTACTATACATGCATCTCCACTCCCTAGTATATGGCGAGTGTTGTATCCATCTGGCGAGGTAGTGTGTGTCGGGTGGGTATATAGAGATTGTGAGATTTTTATTGGAGGTTGTGGGTTAGCCGCAGAGTTGATGCTGCTTGATATCGTGGATTTTGATGTGATTTTGGGTATGGATTTCTTGGAGAACCATTGGGCTGTTCTTGACTGTCATAAGAAGGGGGTTGTTTTAAGGAGTCCAGGCATGCCGTAAATTTTGTTTCGGGGTGAAAAGAATACTACTTTGCCTTGATTGATTTCGGCAGTGAAGGCTAATCGGATGATGAGGAAGGGATGTGAGACTTACCTTGCACATGTGGTTGATACGAGTGTTCGTGTGCCAGATATTGGTGATATTTCGGTGGTTTGTGAGTATCCAGATGTGTTTCCCAAGGACTTACCCAGTGTTCCTCCAGTCAGGGAGATTGATTTCGCAGACACCTTACCGTATGGTACCAACGGAGTTGAGGGAGTTGCAAATTCAACTTCAGAAATTGATTGAGAAAGGCTTCATACGACCTAGTGTATCACCTTGGGGTGCTCCAGTATTGTTTGTAAGGAAGCAGGATGGTTCGATGAGGCTATGCATTGATTATCAGAAGTTGAATCAGGTTACAGAGAAGAACAAGTATCCGCTCCCACGGATTGATGATTTGTTCGACCAGCTAAAATGAGCTTCAGTCTTCTTGAAGATTGATCTCAGATCTGGATACCATCAGCTCCGGATTCGGGAGTCCGATGTGGACAAGACGGTGTTTCGGTCACGTTTTGGGCACTATGAGCTCCTTGTTATGCCGTTTGGGTTGACCAATGCTCCAGCTGCTTTCATGAACCTGATGAATCGGATTTTCAGACGTTATCTGGACAAGTTCGTCATTGTGTTCATCGACGACATCCTGATCTATTTCAAGAGTGTGGGGCAGCACAAGAAGCATTTACATGCAGTTTTGCAGACTTTATGAGATGCTCAATTGTACGCCAAGTTTAGTAAATGTGAATTTTGGCTAGACAGTGTAAAGTTTTTGGGCCACGTGATATCAACTGAGGGAGTCATTGTGGATCCAGATAAGATTAATGCGGTGGTGAATTAGAGCAGACATACTAACGTGGCAGAGATACGGAGTTTCTTGGGCTTAGCAGGCTACTATCGCCGATTTGTGCAGGACTTTTCACGGATAGCGACACCACCCATTTGATGAAGAAAGGGGTCAAGTTTGAATGGTCAGATGCTTGCGAGGATAGCTACTTGACTTTGAAGGAAAAGTTGACTACTGCACCGGTGTTGACACTACCTAACGACAGCGGAAAGTTTGTGGTGTATAGTGATGCTTCGAAGCTAGGCATGGGTTGTGTTTTTATGCAGCATGGAAAGGTAGTGGCATGTGGTTCGAGAAAGTTGAAACCACATGAAGTTAATTGTCCTACTCATGATCTGGAGTTAGCTGCCATTGTGTTAGCATTGAAGAGTTGGAGACATTACTTGTACGGGGCATAGTGCAAGATCTACACCGATCACAAAAGTCTGACTTACTTACGTAAGCAGCTAGATTTGAACATGAGGCAGCGGAGATGGATGGAGCTGATCAATGATTACGATTGCACATTCGAGTATCATCCAGGGAAAGCTAATGTGGTTGCTGATGCTCTTAGTCAGAAACATGGTGCTTCTCTCTTCCATGTACGGGTTGCTAAAGTGTCACTTTTGACAGAGTTACGAGCAACGAGAGCAGAGTTAGAGTGGAATGATGAAGGAGCATTGTTGGCCAATTTCCAAGTCCGTCCGGTATTACTTGATCGAGTTCGTGAGGCTCAAGATTCAGATGCCTATCTGCTGAGCAAGAAGAATTTGATTCAGAATAATGTACCGACAAAGTTTCAAATGCAGAGTGATGGCACTTTGATGTTCAGGGGGAGATTATGTATGCCCAAAGATGAAAATTTGAAGAAGGAAATACTCGATGAAGCCTATTGTTCTGCATATGTTATGCATCCAGGTAGTACAAAGATGTTTTGGACACTGAAAGCTCGTTATTGGTGGCGAAACATGAAGAGAGAAATAGCAATGTACGTGAGCAGATGCCTAATTTGTCAGCAAGTGAAGGCGGAACGTCAGAAACTGGCAGGTAAACTACAACCTTTGGAGATTCTAGTGTGGAAATGGGAGCATATCACTATGGATTTCGTGTATCAGTTACCTCGTACTTTTGGTGGTAGTACTGGTATTTGGGTGATTGTGGATTGCCTTACGAAGTTAGCTCAGTTCCTAGCACTTCCAGGAAAGCTTCCCGTGAGCAGATTGGCGAAGATGTACTTGAAAGAGGTTGTGAGATTGCATGGTGTACCTGTGTCTATAGTTTCTGATCGGGATAGTCAGTTTACTTCCGAATTTTGGCGGGCATTACAGAAGGCAATGGGGACTAGACTACACTTTAGAACAGCTTTTCATTCTCAATCAGATGGTCAGTCGGAGAGGACTATTCAGACTTTGGAGGATATGTTGCGATCTTGTGTCTTGCAGTTCAAAAGGAATTGGGGTCATCAACTTCATTTGATTAAGTTTGCGTACAACAATAGCTATCAGGCTAGCATTGGTATGGCACCTTACGAGGCGTTGTATGGTAAACAATGTCGAACTCCATTATGTTGGAGTGAAGTTCGCGAGAAATGGCTTCTTGGCCCTGATTTGGTAAAGAGTACCATGGAAGACGTTCAGATCATTCGACACAGATTGAGGGCTGCTCAGGATCGACAGAAAAGTTATGCTGACGTGCGATGAAAGGATCTCGAGTTTGAGGTTGGTGACTGGGTTTTCCTGAGACTTTCTCCCTGGAAGGGTGTTGTTTATTTCAGAAAGTGCGCGGTAAACTTCGTCCGCGTTATGTAGGCCCTTATGAGATCACTGAGCGAGTTGGTGCAGTGGCATACAAATTGGCATTACCTTCCGAGATGGCCAGGGTCCACGATGTGTTTCATGTATCCATGTTGTAGAAGTACATTTCCGATCCCTCCTACGTGTTGACACCATATCAGCTTCCTATTCGGGAGGACTTGACCTATATGGAGGAACCAGTTTAGATACTTGATTGGAAAGTCTAGGAGTTGCGACACAGAGCTATTCCTCTTATGAAGGTATTGTGGCAGAACCATTCAGTTGAAGAGGCTACTTAGGAGACCGAGCAGCACATGCGAGATCAGTATCCCTACCTCTTCAGTTAGCAGGTATGTAAATTTCAAGGGCGAAATTTTTGTTAGGGGGGTAGATTTGTAATGACCCGAATCAGAATGGTATGTTAATCGGCTTAATTCGCGAGTTTCACGTATAATCGTAGTTTATCGTAATTAGTCAATATAACAGATTTATTTGCGACTAAATTATCGGGCGAAAATTTGATATGAGTTTCTTCACGAGAGTTGTAGTGCACGTGATTTCGAGCTCGTGAGAGTTTCCAAAGGATTATTCCGAATCACGAAAATAAGTTATGAATATTTCCAATCGTTGGATTTAGTCGTGTTTATCCGTTTTGGTTTCGATTCGTTTTGGACCGTTGATCGTCTCGGGCCGCGAGTATAAATATTGGAATAGTAGTAAAATTGTCAAAAAGTCACATTTGGGAAGTTTGACCGGCATTGATCGAGCTCCACCGCGACCCACGAACTGCAGCCATCCGATATGTCGATTTCGGCCACCTCCGGCCACAATCTTTGTATGGTTAGAATCCTCTGGTGATTTCCTATGGTTTAGAACTTGATTTTGTGAGAATTGATGAAGTTTTAAGGGAGAAAAAACTCGGTGAAATTCGGGATTTTTGCCGGAATCAGGTGAGCTTTTTCGGCCACTTTTGGGGTCGATGGGGTTGGGGGTTTTACTCCCCTCAACCCATAGAAGCTTTTGGGTGGAGAGATTTCAAGTTTGGACGCCGTTTGGGGCTTGCCGGAATCCATGGAGGCCGTGGGTTTCGGGCTTGATTCCGGCAGGTGTGTCTCGAATTGGAGGTTGGTGTAGAAGGAAAAGTTGTTGGGCTTAAGGAGTAGAGTTCTGGAAATTTTCGCCAGAATTGGTCACTGTTGACGAGTATGCTTTGCTTTGTGAGTACACACTTTATTTTCACTGTCGATTTGCGAGTCTTGATTATGCATTTTACGAGTATAAAATTATGATTATGCATTTACGATTATACGTATATGATTATGTATTTTATTTAGAGACACATGCATGATTTGTTTTACATGGATTATGGATATATGGATGCATCGATGCATGGCTTCTCGGCTGATCCCCGAGATGCTCCGGAGGGGGTTATGACAAACGTCTGACCCGTGATTATATGGCTCCCAAGAAGGTTATGACAAACCCCTTACCTTGGTTGAGCAAGATTGTAACTCTGAGGAAAATGTACTCGAGTTACGGCCTCGACATTTTTTATGGTATCCAGGAAGATTATGGCAACCGCCTTACCTATGAATGATGATTTTAGACTTGCATCATGATTTCATGTTTATTGGTGGAAGATATTATTATTATTATTGTCCACTCACTCTAACGTTTTCATTTGTCTTCCCCTGGGCTTTTCAGTTTCTTTTGCCCAGTTTGCAGTTTGGGTTCTTGTGTTGCAAGTCGACTGCGGAGGCCTAGAGTTCATATCACACTTCAGTTTCTATAGGTTTCTTGTTCGACCTACTTATTGTAAATGATGTATATAGGCGTCACTCTGAATACTTATGTTTGTTTTCAGTCGAGTATACTCCTGAATGATTATGGATTTCTTGTAAACCTTTGAGTTTATTATATATATGTTGTTGAGAAATCCAGATGGGGAACGGAGCCCCACGGTTTGGCTTTTATGGAATATTCGAAGTGTGTTTCTTTGCAGGTTCTAATAATGGTATGTCTTGTTTCAAAGTAAACTCTGACAAAAAAATTTTGAGGTCGTGTTTTCGAAGGGGTTTGATTTCGGTTTAGGCAACTAAATCGGGGTCGGGTCCTTTCACTTTCTAATTTTTCCCCTTTATATTAACTTTTCTTTTTTCGTCTTCTTCAAAATTTCAGAAAGAGAGACAAGCAACGGGGGACTACTGTTCTATAACACAATGTACTACTATTTTGTAACACAATGTACTACTGCTGCCTCTAGTAAGCACTACTCTAAAACATTCAGGGTACTACTTCAAAAAATGGTAAGTACTATAGTTCTGTAAGACAATGTATTACATCAGACCCTAACAACATAGTACTACATCAGACCCTAACACAACAGAAAGCACTACACTACTACTTAGACTTTGATGCTTTTGGTTGCCTTCTTCTTGTTCCATAGTCGAACTGAGCGTCCTGGTTCACCGTCTTCCTCTTTTTGCCCTTCACATCTTTCACCAACAAAGATGGTGACTTCCTTTTACCTTTTCCGGCTACAACAACATCCTTCTGGGACCTCAATTGGTGTTTCACTAGTTTTGCCGGCCTATCATGTCTTTTTTTTTACTTCAAATCACGTCCAGCATCGATAGGTTCTGCAACCCTATCGTGTTTCCTTTTCGACTTGAATTCATGTCTCTGATCACTATCGATGCTGCCCTGCATGTCATCACCATTATTATAAAAAATAAAATCAGTTTTTCACAAACAACCAAAGCACACTAATCTGGTATACACTACTACAGACTAACATGCAAACTACCACAGACTAACATAGACACTACTGCGTAACAACTCAAGCACACCAATGTGTATACACTACTACAGACTAACATACACACTACCACAGACTAAGGTAGACACTACTGTGTAACAACAATAGACACTACTCTCCACAAACTTAAACACTACTTCAGACATCTAACATACTACTCTCCACAAACTTAAACACTACTTCAGACAACAATAGACACTACTGAGATCTAACATACTACTTTCTACAAATTCATATTCGTTAATCTGTTGACCTCATCGATAAATTTAAGATTCTGGTTCAAGTGACAAACTGAACTATAGCGCTGGACAAAAGAACAGTCTAAAATTTGACAGAAAATTACAACAAAACTATAAAGTTCAGGCCACATAAGTAACAGACAGAGATGACTAAAAGCTTCTACTCACATCATACACACTACTATCCTCTAACATCAATACTACTTCAGACCATACTACATACTATTACAGACCACCATACATACTACTTACGTCATACACACTACTTTCTTCTAATATCAATACTACTATAGACCACACTACATACTACTCACATCTAATACACTACATACTACTCACATCAATTCTAGATATTACTACAGACCACACTAAATCTTTTACCTATATGTGCTGCAGTTTGTGGCTGCATGAGGCCTTTTTTTCGGAGGCTAGGGTTTGTAGCTGCGGGAGGCACCATTGTTTGTAGCTGCGGGAGGGGCGAAACTCAGAGTTCGACAGAATCAGATGAGAGAGAGAGAGAGAGAGAGAGAGAGAGAGAGAGAGTTGTACCAATCAGAATTGAAAATCAGGTGGTGGCAAGCGTCGGCGAGCTTGGTGGCAGCATTGCAGCGAATGGGGTGACGAAGGCGCGGTCGAGAGGAGAGCGACGGAGAGAGGAAGGCGACGGAGAGAAGATAGCGACAGAGAAAGGAGAGCAGCAGAGAGAGGAGGACGACGGAGAGAGGAGAGCGGCGGAGAGAAAGCTTTGCTAGGGTTTTTCCAAATTTGGGAATTTAGGATCGATTTGGTTTTGGTCTGAACTATAGAGAGAGACCAGGTTTATATACGATGACATTGGCGTAAATAGTTTGAACGAGAGGGGTTTTTTTTTAAATCAGGTGACCTTATTTGGGAAAAAAATATTTGGTGACCTTATATGATATAGATGTTATGTAAGTGACCTTATACGTAATTTACCCTTCTTCTTTTCTATTATGCCCCCCATAAAAAAAAATTTAGGTTCGTCACTGGATGCATCTAACGTTTATTGACCATGACTGATTACGAACTCACTGAATACCAATATATGACCGGACAAATTAACTGCCCAAATAACATGCGTTGTAAAACAAAGGAGAACTTGTGGTTTGCAAACTAAATAAAAAATTATCATAAAAAAAAAAAAAACTAAAAAGGGAAAACATGAAATCCGCACCAGTCAACCCTAAGTTGCCCACCCGGCCCAAGTTCGTAGAAGAGTGTGTTGAGTTGAAACCCACACACAAGTACAACCGTAGTACACCCTATTTGCGAGTTGCGAGAGAAGACGCAGCGAAACGAAACTCAGAATGGCGGTTCCAGGCAGAGGTTTAGTGGAAGCAGACGACAACGACGACGAAAACGCTTTCTTCGAAGAAGACGGTTTGGACGACCTCGACTCCCACGCGCCTCCTCACTTACGCGCCATCGCAGACGCTACTCAGCTCGGCGACCTCGACACCCTCCGACTCGCCCTTGGTAATTTCTCGTTCCTACTTTTCCCTTTTTAGCTTATGTTGGACTTGGGTTTCAGTTTGGTAGAATTATATAGCTTGAATTCAACTCTGTGAGCTTAAAGGTTAATGCTTTGGATGTGTTTGAGATTTTATAGTGGTTACACTATAGTCTTGTATGTTACTGCTTTTGATTTTGTGTTCATCGGGTGTTTAATTTGACCTTTTTGGTTTTTGGGTGTCAATTGAATTTCTGATTATGCTTGTCCTTCGTTTTATTCTATTCGGAATGTATGTAGATAACTTGGAAGGAAGTATTGATGAACCAGTTGAAGATGGGGACACAGCTCTCCATCTGGCTTGTCTCTATGGTAAACTTTCTTGTGTTCAGGTCAGTATGCGTGAAGTTTTGTTATTCGTTTAGTTTTTTGAAGGTTCATACTTTGAGGTACGAGTTATTTGACTGATTGTTGCAAATGTAGTTGCTTTTGGAGAGGGACGCAAACTTGGAGGCTCAGGATGAAGATGGAGCGATTCCTCTGCATGATGCTTGTGCTGGGGGTAAGCTATAAGAACTTGATATCAGTTTGTAGTGTCAATGTTCATCTTTATTCGCTGTTTGACTTTTCCGCAAATGATTTATGCAGGATACACTGAGATAGTTCAACATCTAATCAACAGTGCCAAGGACAACGAGTGTGTAAATAGAATGCTAGCAGCAGTGGATGCTGAAGGTGATACTGTGAGTACAACTATTCATACCCATCTTCTGCTTTGCTTTGTTTTCAGTGGTGAGAAATGAAGTCGTGAACTTCCTGATTCAAGGTTATATAACTTTTATTATTTATTCCCGCAGCCTCTACATCATGCAGCCAGAGGTGAGCATGCTGATATTATAAGATTGTTACTGAATGCTGGAGCAGCTCCAACAAAGGCAAACTTATATGGAAAGGTTTGTCTTCAAACCTTGTTTTACCTCCTTTAGTTTCTGCACTCTGCGTTGTGGTGTTTCTGATGAGAGAGTCTTCTTTTGGCAGGTCCCAAGTGAATTACCAGAACCGAATACAGAAGCCAAGGTAATTCTGGAGGCTGCTGCTAGTGCTATGGCAACCCAGTAGGTTCCCTTGCTGCCTAAAAAAAAAAACAAGAAATTACGGGTTCCTTCCATGCTTCAATTGATCAGCAACACCAAATTGTGATCCATGGCCTCCTTGTTTATGATTATAAAGAAATTAGAACATTAGATACAAAAACCCAGCACATTCCCTTCCTATATGCAAGGTTTTCAGGTTGCGAGTATGCACTATATTGTTTTTCTCCTTTCTTATTCTTCCATGAGTTTCATCTTGTCACCTTTACCAATTTTTCACTAGGACATTACAAAAGTTTTGCCAATTCACAGTCCTGACCCAGCTCATACAGCAGAGTCGCCACTATTCGGAGGACCAGGGACCCTGAAAATCCGAAAATGGCATCAATTCACGACATTAGCATTAATGTAACCAAGCCTAGCTGCAAACCTACTCATGATACCAAACGGCACAAAATCGGTTCATTATTTCTTTCTTGTATGGCAAGGCCCAAAGAAGCAAACAAAGAAAACCTTGCATCATCTTCACATCACATTTTGGTCTTTCCTTATCTTCTTTGCGCTCCCGCCAAATGTCAAGGTAGTCATGGATATACCAGTCACTCAAAGCCTTCAAAACCTACCTCTCCCACTCAAACAGCTTCAGACACAAAAACACTGGAGCTTGCTCATAAAGCAACACGCCAAGCTCAAAAACGACCATGCCATCCTCTCCACCTATACCCAAATGGGGTCTCTAGGAGTATCTCCCGATAACTCATCCCTGCCTCTGGTTCTCAAAGCCTGTGCGAAGCTAGGCAAGCTAGAGAGAGGGAAGAAGATACATTCAAGTATTCGCAACTCGGTTTTGGCAGAAGATGTGATAATTGGGACTGCCCTTGTCGATTTTTACTGCAAAAGCGGGCTCCTTGACAATGCAGTTAAGATGTTTGATAAAATGCGTGAGAGAGACTTGGTTTTGTGGAAGGCTCTGATTCATGGGTGTGTTGGGTGTGGTTGTTACGAGGAAGCTGGTTTGTTGTTTAGGGAGATGCAGAGTGAAGGGTTGAGACCAAATTCGCGTAGTGTGGTTGCGTTGCTTTCAGCTTGTAGGGAGGTTTCGGAATTGAGATGGGGACAAGAGATACATGGATATGATTTGAGGAATGGACTTCTGGATTTGGATGCTCATGTGGGTACTGCTTTGATTGGGTTTTATGTGAGATTTGATATCAGAATGTTCCACCTTACATTTGATTCGATGCTTGTGAGGAATGTGGTTAGTTCAAATGCGATACTTACAGGGTATCTTGACACTGGGGAGTATATGATGGCGTTGAAGCTTTTTGTGCAGATGCTTGTGGATGGGGTTGAGTTTGACTCTGTTTCAGTGTTGGTTGTTGTTCAAGCCTGTGCAAAAGTTGGATCTATTGCATTGTCAAGGCAAATTCATCAAATGGCTATTAAGTCGAATTACAGAAATGATCTTTTCATACTAAATGCATTGCTGAATATGTATAGCGAGTGTGGTTGTTTCGAGTTTTCAAGTACATTGTTTGAAACATTACCAACTCGTGATGTAGCTATGTGGAATTCCATGATATCTTTTCACATTGAATATGGTCAATATGAGGAAGCTTTGCTCTTATTTTTGAAAATGCGAACGGAAGGAGTCATGGAAGATGAAAGAACTATCTGCATAATGTTGCCATTATGTGAAGAATTGTAGGAGGGATTGAGAGAGGGTAAAAGCTTGCATGCTCTTGCGTACAAGAGTGGGATGGAACTGAATGTTTCTCTAGGAAATATGTTGTTAAGTATGTATGCAAAGTTTGACTGTGTCGAGTTTGTTCAGAAGGTTTTTGCTGATATGAAAAGTTCCGATGTTATTTCATGGAACACTCTGATCCGGGCATTGGCCTGCAATGGATTACAAGACGAAGCATGGAAAATATTTGGAATTATGCGAGAATCTGATACCATGCCTAACTCTCATACTATCATATCTGTACTTGCTACTTGTGATGATGAAACTTGTGTTAAATCAGTGCGAGCAATTCATGGTTTTGTTATGAAACATGGGTTTGAAGTTGACATATCTCTGAATACTTCAGTAACAGATATGTACTTGAATAGCGGTGATAAAGCAGCAGCTAGGAGTCTATTTGAGGGATGCTCCCATAAGGATGTGATCTCATGGAATGCTATTATTGCCAGTTACATCAGAAACAATGAAAGCGAGGAAGCTCAGTTACTTTTTAGCCATATGATTTCAGAGGTGAAACCTGACTCTGTCACCATCATAAGTATTCTCTCATCCTGTACACAAGTTGCCTCCTTGACTCTAGGTCAATGCTTGCATGCTTATGCAATTAGGAATCACTTCTCATTTAACTCCGATTTGTCTCTTGCAAATGCATTTATATCAATGTATGCGAGAAGTGGCAGTATGCAGAATGCTGAAAAGATCTTTAGAAGAATACAGACGAGAAATATTATCTCATGGAATGCCTTGATCACTGGCTACAGCATGCACGGTCAAGGAGATGATGCTATTCTTCTGTTCCTACAAATGTTACAAGATGGATTCCAACCAAATGGGCTGACTTTCGTAGCTGTTCTATCTGCTTGCAGGCATTCTGGTTTGATAGAAATGGGATTGAAGCTTTTTCAGGTTATGGTACATGATCTTCAGATAACACCAGAGCTTGTTCACTGTGGTTGTGTGGTTGACCTTCTTTGCCGCGCAGGCCGTTTAGATGAAGCTAGAGACTTCATCGAATCAATGCCTATTGAACCAGATGCATCTATTTGGAGGGCTTTGCTCAATGGATGTCGAGATAATTCTGCACCGGAGTTAGCTGGAGCAGTCTTTGAAAAACTTGTGGAATTAGAACCCATGAATGCTGGGAATCATGTTCTGCTGTCTAATATATATGCTGCAGCAGGTCTATGGTTAGAGATCAGGAAGATAAGAACATTGCTTAGGGAAAAGGGATTGAGAAAGCCTCCGGGAACTAGTTGGATTGTTATTAGAAGCCAGGTCCGTTCTTTTGTTGCCTCAGACACATCACACCTTCAATCAGAAAGTATCTATGTTAGTTTGAATTCTCTCTCAGCCTTAATCAAAGATGTTGGTTATGTTCCTGATCTTCGATGGGTTTTGCCTGAAGAGGAGAGTTGAAACAGGGTTTCCAAATCTTGGTCTTTTCATATTGACGACGATTGTAGGCTAGCAAAATCAGTACACTCATCTTCCAGGAATATGAATTCTAAATGCATGGAGGAAACAAGAGCATCATTCTCAAAAGCATGAAGATTCCCAGAAGTTTGCTTCTTAATTCCTGACCGCCGTCTATGAGCACTACAGAAAATTGAACTGTATATACATGAATCTCACTGATTCTCTCGTCTTTCTTCCCTAAATTGCATAATATGTATTTGATGTTGTGCTACTGGGCGTACATTTGTAACTACTATCATCAATTAATTTCAAGAAATAGAAAGCTCATGAATCACAAGTTCTTTTGAAGAAGATATTTCCAATTTCATTCCACAATAAAAAATAGTAGAAAGCTTATATCAGATAGAAATTACAGACAATTCCATTCTTAGTATGAGTGCTGCTAGTACCAATGTTATTTGAGTGCCACTTTTCCATTGTGATGGTACATCTATATGCAACTCAATAACAAGAAAGCAGCAGTAAAGCAGTAAGAGGAAAATAAAAAATATGCAGATGGGAATTTACATATACATGATGTGCAAGTCAAGCTTCATACTGAAGTACACATAGCTACATTTTATGAGCAACAACTAGAAGGAGCTTGAATTTCTTGTTTCTGCTTCAAAATGTTTCTCTTCGCAACAGTTGAACCTTCTTCTAAGAGGCTGGGAACCTCCATTATCTATTATACAATTCCAGCTGGTTAGAATTGAGAATAAAACGTTGTATAGTTTGTCTAGATAATCTCAGTTGTCTACTTCATTTATGGCACAATGGAGGCTCCTTATGATCTTAGGATATTATCATTAGTTATGCTGCTTTGATATTTTCATATATATGAACAAGTCAAAGGTATAAGCATCAGTCAGTAAAGTAGAATAACGCTTCCATAAAGCTTTAATTGTGAAGTAAACATACTTGAAACATATATGCAATATCAGCTAGCTCAAGTTTCTTTCTGAAGTTGAATACAATTATACAATGAGATTAAATATGTCCCTGCAATTTAATTCACTACTCACTAGCTAGTTAGCCCATATGTTTGTTAGAGAAGAAAGCCGGTGTCAACATCAGTAGTGAAGCTAAGATACAGGTCTGGGAAAACAAAGGCTACCTGTAGCCCCCATGTGGTAGTTCTTACTTCTTAGTACTATTAAATAGTAGGACTAACTTCCATGTCAATATAGGATTTATATTTGCTTTGGAAAACTTCAGTTACTGGAATATTACAGTTATATCAAGCGTTGTAGTAATAGTCGTAAAATCAGTTTGCAAGTTAGTTTTCTTATTTTTCCAAGTCATTGTCTGAAAAGAATAGAAAGTAAAAAGTATCACAGGAGTATGTACCCTTAATGCTAGATCTTGAAAGCAAAGCTCCACATTCTCTCTTGTCCTAGCGCTACATTCAAGAAACAGACACCCAATATCTTTTGCTAGAGCGATGCCCTCTTCTTTACTCACTGCTCTCTCAGATTCCTGAAATAACGCATAACTTTTATTTACAAGATATATCAAACGAGGACAACAAGAAGAGCCCTTACTACAAATACATATATATGTGACGAGCATCTTGCTTTAAAAGAAGGCAGAGCTGGCTGTCCACTTATAGCTAGGGGCATATGATCCATAATCAGGATCAGGAACAATATTATTTCCTTGCTAATTTTTAGGTTAAAGTAATCAAAGATACAAAGCAGACAGGATGCGACTTACTCTATCAACTTTATTCCCAACAAGCACCTTGACACAGTCTTGATTAGTCGAGTACAGTTCCACCTCTTTAGCCCATACATCTGATAGGTTGGTAAAGGAGTCTCTCCGAGTCACATCATACACTGAAAGTAAAGCAGATGAATCATCCATTAACCATGGCAATTGTATATGCAAGGAATTAGGAGACAATCATGTTTTAAGTTTTAGTAGATTGCTGCAATTCTATAACCAGAGCCCTTCCACTCAAGTATCCCTTTTTTTTGTCATTTCTAGGGATAGGGCATTATAATAACTTTCCAATCATATTTTGACATCTCCACTGTTCACTTTTTAGGTCCTAATGTGTATATACTTCTGCAAATTTTGAGCCAAATTGATTATCGATAAGGCATTCAAAACTGCAATTGAAATTTATAAACATGAACGGTTCAGCTTTGACAGATTTGGTCCATCGCTTGATTTAATCTAATTTGACACTTTAATGATCATCATTTAAACTCAAAATTTATAGAAATGATCTACACATTAGAATCTAAAAAATGAACGGTGGAGTTGTCAAAATGTGATTGGAAAGTTGGTGTAATGCCCTATTCTTAGAAATGACCAAAAAAAGGTATCCCTGAGTGGAAGGGGCCTGATAACTAGAGCCCTTCCACTCAAATTCTATTATCTCCTTTTCATAGTTCCATAGGCAGCAAACTTTGGCTAATAGTTGGATGCGAAGAAATACTAACAAGAGAACATGCTGTGCATTTGCTAGGGGGAGCCAATACTAAATTGTTCCATAATTTATTTATTTATTGAAATAAACAAACAGATACTTCTTGATCAACACTACACAAGTTTTGAAAGCATACCAAGTATGATTCCTTGAGCGCTTCTATAGTAAGAACTAGTTAATGTTCTGAATCTCTCCTGGCCAGCTGCAATACAACAATATGATCTCTCATGTCATCAAACTATTCTATATTCAGCATCAAACTCATCATTCAGTAATCAACTTTACACTATTTCGGATGATTCCCATGAACAAGGAACCAAAATCAAATATGCAACAAAACCATTAAAGAAAATACAGATTTCATATAAACTACCTGTGTCCCAAATTGTCATCTTAATTCTCTTCCCACCTACAGTGAGCATCTTGATTTTAAAATCCACACCTGCATATATAAGAGAAAAACCCAATCACATGTTTGTGTCAATCGATCCAAGCTAGTTTAGCACAGGGACATGTTAAAGTTACTAACTTTTCCTTGGAAAAGGACAAAAAGTGTTGTTCTTTCCTCTGAATCAGAAATGCATAAACTCAAGAACATGCCAACTGAGTTGTTGCCTCACAAGAAGCAAAAACTCACAAAAAAGAGAGACCAATGTGCCTAAGCTGAGCAAACCCAATTCATAGATCCAACAGTTCATTTCGTTCACCAGTAAAACCAAACTAAACAAAGTAAAAGGGTCTCTTCCACAACCAAATGAAAACCAAGATAGAGAAGATGGGTTTCGAAGGATCACCAATGGTGGGAGCAAGATCTTCAACAGAGTTGGAGATGAAGCTAACAAGCAGACTACTTTTGCCGACGGCGGAGTCTCCGATGAGCAAGATCTTGAACGATAGATCGTAGTTGCTGCTGCTGCTCTGCCCTGAGGAGCCCATGTTGGTTATGATTAATGCTTCTTTTTTTGTTTCTGACCAAGTGTCAATGTCTTTCTCTCTCATCAAATTAACTAGTACTGTGAAACAGAGAGGGATGCATTATAATGGAAAACGAGAGAGAGAGTATGTGGTCTTTTTGAAAAGAACGGAATGGGAGCTAAAGAAAACGACTATACCCTGAACTGCAACAGCTGACAACTACCAACGTATTTATTCCTTAATTTTCTTGCTTCACATAATAACCGGGGCCTTTGTCCTAAAGCTCTATATTCCCTTCCTTCTTGCGTCTCCTACGATGGAGGACTCGAATCTGATTCATTTAGCACCAAGGATATATAAACTCGTTTATTTTATTATATCCCTGCATGCTTTCCCTAATTCGCTCTACACAAGCAAAACCTTGCCACCCTCTAAGCATCAATCATTAATGCCTATAACTAACGGTGCATATTTGGGTGGTTAGTGAATTCGAGATTATTTGTAGTTAATTATCGAATAATTTGCGTCCAACAATAAATGATATAAAAATTTCTTCCAACAGTTTTGTATTTATCTACCTTTGGATAAAGGTCTAACGACAATTGATCACAACTTATTGACCACTAGAAAATCATGACTCATAGAACAAATTGGAAGATAAATTCGTATAGATATTCCATAGTGCTTATAAGAAAATTCGGTGATTCGAGTCCTTGAACATAACTAAACGTATACATGGGCGTTCAAATGGCAAATACATACTCATTCATTTAGAACAAAATGAGATATTTAAATCGATACATTAAAATATATATATATATATCAAGTAACATAAGGAAGATTATACGGCTAAAAATATTACATCAAATTACCTTTAACCTGCAAATATTAAAACGCAAAGATGCATTATGTTATATATATGTAATTATGTATTTACCATCTACTACAACATCCTAAGTTGATGATGCCTATATATATTGTACGAATTTGTTACTGAGATTTAGAAGGCCATAAACATATGAAAAGCATACTGGTCCACAATGAATCAAAAAGGGAAGGAAAGTTGTATTAAAAATATGAAAGCGTGGGAGGAAAATAGCAAGAATAATGTGAGACCTCCTGATGGTGAGGAGGATCTATCATTCGATGGTACACACTAAACGTATAAACAAGCAAGCGATGATAACCAGAAGAAAAAGAAAAAAACAACTGCTGATCGATCCCACCATGTACATAGCAGTAGAGCCCATATTATTCATTCATGACTCATGAGCTACCAGAACGTCAAAGAGATCGACATAACATTCAGGCTAGGAGGCTAAACTAATCACATTTCATTGTCGTTGCTTTTAAATTAAAATTATCTTCAATATATATATATATATATGGATGCATGTCTCCTCTGGCCACACACCTAAAAGACAAACTCCACTTTGGAATAGAACTGTTTGGTCCAGGCTTTTGTGTATATGATGATGATGAAACTATAGCAGCACTATACATGAATCAAAACAGTGCTATTATTTCGTCGGTGAAACTGTGTATCTTCGATCAAAATAGTTTACAAGATGCAAATTGCAAAGCTTATGCTATGCAGCTGGTTAATTATGTAAAGAATCAAGTTTTAAATAAGGCTATGCTTCCATTGCTTCGTCTTTGAGAATGAAATAAAGTTAGTAATGCAACAAAAAAATATATAAATCAATAAAAGTTTAAGTGGGCCTGGGCTGGATACTTGGACTTCCTCTAACAAGCCCAAATTGTAATCCTTCTCCCTCAAATAAAACACCAGCCAAGGTTTAGCGACTCGAGTTTTAAAGCGTCTCTCTCTCTCTCTCTCTCTCTCTCTCTCTCTCTCTCTATGTGTAGCAAGGTTTCTTCTCCCAAATCGAGTGTTGAGCAAACATGGACCGCGAGTGGGGTTCAAAGCCCGGCAGCGGCGGCGCAGCCTCCGCCCAGAACGAAGCCATCGACCGCCGCGAACGTCTCCGGCGACTCGCCCTCGAAACCATCGATCTCGCTAAAGATCCATACTTTATGCGCAACCATCTCGGAAGGTAATATGCCCATTCGAACCCTAATGAAACCCATTATTTATTTTGTTGTTGTTGTTGTTGTTCAATCTTATACTTGTTGTTGGGGTTTTGTAGCTATGAGTGTAAACTTTGCTTGACCTTGCACAACAATGAGGGTAACTACTTGGCACATACACAGGGAAAGCGCCACCAGACCAATCTCGCCAAGCGGGCGGCGCGTGAGGCTAAGGACGCTCCTGCTCAGCCCCAGCCCCACAAGCGCAAAGTCTCCGTTCGCAAAACAGGTTAGTTTTTCCTTCTTACACATTTTGTCGAACACCTAGTGTGCATGCGAAACTTGTTCATAAACTTGCTTGGATTATATCTTATATCTGCTATGTGTGCTTGCAGTGAAAATTGGGAGACCGGGGTATAGAGTAACGAAGCAGTTTGATGGAGAGACGAAGCAGAGGTCACTTCTGTTCCAGGTTCGTTGTGTTATCTTTGGTTGTGTTTTTGTTTCATGTGAGAGGATGGAGCTAACTGGTGTTTACGATACATGATTGTTCTTGTTTTGTGCAGATTGAATATCCTGAGATAGAAGATAACGCAAAGCCAAGGCATAGGTTTATGTCGTCTTATGAGCAGGTAGTGTTTTAGTTTGTTGACTGAAATATATGCTTGTTGCCTGTGTTTTGTTTCTTCATTAGTGTTTCGGTGCATTATTTTGATCCTTTTATTTACTTTTTTGTGAATAGAGGGTCCAACCGTTTGAGAAGATGTACCAGTATCTTCTGTTTGCAGCCGAACCATACGAGATTATTGCATTCAAGGTATATATCATCATCTATACAATGTTGTTCTACATCCAAGATACTGTTTGATTCAAATAATTTACTGATGCTGAACATTTAACTTCTTTTAGGTCCCTAGTACGGAGATTGACAAATCGACTCCAAAGTTCTTCTCACATTGGGATCCAGACTCCAAAATGTTCACGGTTAGTTTTCTGATCCTCTACTCCTTCATGTCTTTCTTTATGAACTTAGGAACCGTTGTATAGTTTTTTAATTGCAGTTTCAGTCTGGTTGTGCATTACAGCGATTACTTCTTTATTTGTTATTCATGCGTTTCTAACATATCTTGAACTTGACATGTTAGGTATCTTAGAAAACTAATTTGATTCCACGAGTCAAACCTTGTGTAGTGTCACTTCCATTGACAGCAATAACAACAACCGATGACACCCACTTAAATACTTGCTTGCTATTTTGATCAATCTGGATTGATCCATCTCATATGAGACCAGTCTAGTTTGATAGTAAATACTTTTTGCTTGCTGGATCTTCTGTTTTCATCTAGTTAATTTGACCGGTGTACAAATATGCAGTTGCAACTATATTTCAAAGTTAAGCCACCAGAGACGAATAAACCTCAACCTCCTCCTACTGCCAATGGAACAGGTGCTCCTGGAGTTCCATCAAGGTCTCTGCCCCCACCACCTCAAGGTCCACCTCCTCCACCTACACAAGGACTAGCACCTGGTATGGGAAATCCTCCTAGAGCTCCACCGCCTATTCCTGGATCTCTACTGCCACCTCCTCCTATGGTCAATGGTCCTAGACCTGTGCCACCCGGTGGAGCTCCACCTGCCCCACCTCCACCCCCTGTAGGTAATAATACCATGGTGAGTTTCACTCCTGGCAATCAGATGGGTAGACCACCTACAATGCCGCCACCACCACAAGGTTTCCCAGGACAACAGATGCAGGGTCTTCGCCCTCCTCCACCTCCTAGCATGGGATAAAGGGAACCACATTGCCTCCAAAAATGCCAAAAGCATTGCAAACAAGTCAATTTGAGCTAAAATGCCTTGTGGTAGCTATTCCTGATTAGTGAACTACATTTAAAAATTTGTGTATTAGATGCTGTGTCCCAATTATCACTTGTAAAACGCCCAGTCAAGATCTTAAATTAAGAAGATTTTGAAAAGTTGCAATGGCATCTGAGTTCTAGCAAGGCTGGTTGATGCATGTCGACTGTTAGCGTTTGCACTTTGCAGTGTGACTGGATCTTGTCAAACCATATCTTAGCCTGTTAATCTAATCTGACACACTTGCTATTTATCTATATGCAACTGCGTTTCTGGTCGTTGACTGTCAATGATGATTGGAAACGATGAAAATTGAGAAATGGATTCAAGTACATGTATTAAAGCAATTAAGCAACAGAAACTAGTGGCAATGGAAACCAGTTTTCTTTCAACCGAATCATCACAATGATTCTTCAGCAGCTTGATAACGATTACAAGGAATTTGTGAGGATTCAGCTCGAAATCGATCATGCAAATGATGCTTCCCCAAATGCACGTTCCATGGCCACCTATGTGAATTGTAGCTCCAAGGCATGCAATCAAGTGGCTCTGATATAAAGAACTCCGGTTCGGAGAGGATTCTGCATAGGGGTCTTCTTGCTGCGTTGGATACGAAGTTCTCAACTTGCAACATTTGGAGGGAAGACTTTCTGAATGAATTCCAAGAAGCGCCGCGAGTAGAATGTGGGGTCTACTGCAGAGATGGATAAAGAATCAAACTGAAGAGATTTGTATGCATGTTCAATCTTCTTACCCATGTTGTAGTCTTGCAATATATCAATGATACCAAGATATAGCACAACATCATACACTCCATGGAACATTTGTTCGTCTCCCTGATTCTCCATAATCTGCTCTGCCCTTGATGGCATGTTTACACCCAGTTGGACTTGGAGTCTGTTCATTAAGTCGAGAGAAAAAAAATGATGCATATGCCACAAGAGTAGCTTATATTATGAGAAGTTAAATTCACTACACATGCATATCTTGTTGTATCCAGCCTTCTACCAATCTGACCCATTTCATGAAATGTGATCAATTAAACCAACCAACAAATTTACTTGTTACGAAATATCTGACATCTCTGATTCTAAGAACAGCCAAACTCATACCTTGCAGTACCAGGTAAAAGAAGGTCCACTTCCTCGAAACCAGCAGATGAAGCTCTCAGCCGGTTCCCTCTAACGTGAGGGCCCGCAACAACAGTACCATCGTCAGTTCCTCTAGGGATCAAGACAAGTCCTTGCGGGTAGTTCTCGTCTTCCATAGTCTCTGTCATTGAAACACCAAAAAGGAATATTGATTTTATTCTTAGTCATAACGGAAAGGCAACTCTGCATGTTGTAGTAGATACATGCAGAATGACAGATTATATGATGCGGACCTTCCTCTGCCACCACTCCCAATCCATCTGCTCTACTGCCTGTATTGTAGGACATGAGAGACCGCAGATGTTGAGGGGCTCGATAATGCACACCAAGGAGAAGACTATAATCCATTATGTGCTGAGCCTCCAGAAATTTGCTATCAGTCTCAATCTGGCTGCAAATTAGTAAAAATCAAAACAAATCAGAGTAGCACAAATTAATGTTCGAATTAGAACTTAATGTTCACGGATCGAGCATGCTAAGAAGCCAAACAATGAAAACTAATATTCTCACAAGAGTCTGCACTTGGAAATAATCTTCACTACCTTCTTTGTTTTCATTTTTGAAACAATGTAAAGATGAGTAAAAAAATATAGATAAACTGCTTTTTATGGATAACTTCTTGTACCAAGCATCTAGATATATAGATAAAAAATCAAAAAACTGACAAACACCAAGCATCACTGCTTACTTCAGTAAAGACTCCCGCCAAGAAGGCTCCAAATAAAAGCAGTAGTTCAAATCCAAGTCCTTTAGCGTGGTGTTTTCATCGATTTCGATTTTATCTGCAGATCGCCCAAGAGATGAACCTTTCAAATCGAATCTTCTATGTATTCTTAACTCCGTGCAAAACATGTTCCCCATCACTACAAATCGGAACTGCAAGGCATATGTTATCAGACAAAGGTCAGCCTTCTGAGTACAGCAAGCCATCATATATCAAGAGAAGGATTCATAAATACCAATACAGCTCAGACCATAGTACTTCCAGTTATATGTTAACTGTAGTAAATTTTATCTAGCTGTGATATCGAAGTACATGAATCTAAAGCCACTTTGCCGCATCACCTTTTGACCACTTGAAGGTTTGATCCTATGAAGACCAAAGAATTTTGTGATGAGGGTGTTCTCGTATGTCTGTACATGATGATGATAACTAGGAAGCATCCGTAGAAGAACCTATACATCAGGAGTTTGAGTATAACAAACAGATAAGAATCTCAATTATAACAATTATCATCCTGCTACTGAAATGGGTTGTTGAAAAAGAAATAAAGAGAAATGAACTGTGCTATACAAAGGATGAGCTCACTACAATGGCATCACAGTACGTAGTCATAATGGCTAAGACATGCAATAAGATTTATTAAGATTTAAGAGTCACTAGGAGGAAGAGAAATTAAAAAGGCAAAAAGATCTTTCACTATGTTATTTGATAGTTCAAATTCAGAAAATAGCAGGCCCATCAGGCACCAGGCAATTGTCATCTAAAAAACAACAAAATCCATGTAACCTTCAGTTTTCTGATTGTAGAACACATCATGATGTACAAAATGAATATCCCCTTTGGCACTAAACTTATGCAGGTAAGTCTCAAAGGTTAGAAATTACTGGTTCTGGTATAAAGTCATGCGTAAAACTTTACACAAACGAAAAAAGAAAAGTCATTTATCTACATAAACAAAAGAAATTATATGGACAAGCCTAACAGTGATGACAAACCTGAACTTCAGATTTCCTGAGTGTCTTAATCATAAAACGATCATCTTGCGATAAGAAAAAGACACTACCACTTTTTCCGGGGGAAGAAAGTTCTCTGAGAGCATCATTTCCACAAATGGACATCATGTAGTCAGCAGCATCAATTTTGAACATCTCCCTTAAATTCCTACAATGAATTTGATAAATGGACTGATCATTACGCATAACTACACAGCACTTTTCTGCATTACAGCTAGAACATCATATAACAAACACATAGACGTCCACTGAGGATTTAACCAAACTTTGTCTGGGTTATATCTCAGCAGAATTGATTACACATCTATGAAATGTGTGCAAGCTATTAATCAAAAGAAAATGGTATTTCTTTTCTTCTATTCTTTTCCAAAACAAAAGTAGCTCATGATTATCAATCCAATTATTGAACATATCAAAGCGTAGAAAAATCCAATGTAGTTGGTCAACAAAATAAGAGAACATCCATATTACAGTAAAGCATCAAAGAAGATTTATTCCATTAGAAAACATGATAACTCACCTAAAAACCATGGGGCAATAGTCTTTCCATTTGAAATCAACTGACTGATGAGGCGGTGTCAACTGAGAGCCTTCTTTTGGAAAATTCATCCAAAAACTGGCCCGAGGACCAAAATCTGATACACGAACTGCTCTCCTTTGTATTGGTGTAATCTTACCAACAGTATACCTGAGATGTGAGTGAGAAAAAATTGTGAAAGAGAACACAGTTCGATTCTCTAAATCACTCGTTGACTCTTTAAGCATACATATATTATAAAATAAAAAAATCGATTTCTTTGTCATTTTTTCCCAGTCATGTTTGTTGACTTTGTTCCAAATCAGCAGCAAAGGAAAGACACAGATTACATTGCTTAGTATAGCTTTGCTCATACTAGATGGGAGGAATTAATCAAGTAATCTCATTCACCTGATAACCAAGCATTTGATGCAAAAGTTAACTGATAAACATTACAAGTCACTGATATAAAAGTCTAACTGAAGTGAATTGAAAGTACCTGATACCAAGCTGCAAACTGAGCATCAAATCATAACTCCTGTGACCTTTGATGATTGCTTCACCAGGCCTCTTAACATCTTTTGCTAGTTTCTTTTGTCTGCGCTTAGCCCTTCTATTCGACGAAGAGAAGGAATTATTTATTACTAACTCACTGATTAAAACCCCTTGCATATATTCTCGTTCCAAAATTGGAATGTTTGCCTCAGCATTGTTTTCTCCACCTTCTAATAGTGTGGAATCATGTGCAATCACTTTTTCTATAGAGACCTCAAGACTCCAACGCCTTTCCAAGGAAACATTTCTATTATGTGATTGTTCCAAATTCATAAGAGTTCTCTTAGAGAATTTATCAGCTGAAGCACGATGAGACCCCTGGATATCCCCAATGCCAACATTATTCAATTCAGCTGAAGTAGCATGATGAATATGTGCAGCATTGTTTTGCAGCTTTTGCTTTCTTAAATCTGGCAAGAGCCCTCTTTTCCTCAGTGCATTGAGGTAAAGTTCTTCTACTGCTGGAAGTCTGCTGCCTCTTGGATAAAATGATCCTTTCCCATCCTTTAAACCCCGAGTCCAAGTTCCAACGTAGAAGCCTCCATCACTCCATGTGTATACTCCAAATCCATGCATCATGCCATTTAACCAGCTTCCCTCATATGAGTCCCCATTTGTCCAGGTCAGAGTTCCTTTCCCTGACATTTTGCCACCTTTCATGTTTCCTAGATAAACATTTCCATGTAGCCATATATATTTACCTGGCCCTTCTGGCAATCCCTGGATCCAAGATCCCTCAAAGATATCTCCATTAGGATAAACTTGATATCCCAGACCATGTTTTAGATTCAACCGCCACCTCCCCTTATAATTCAAATTATCTGATCCAATGTATGTCCCTGCACCATGCATATATCCGCCGGAAAATTCACCCTCATAAACAGCGCCTGAAGGCCATGAGATTTTTCCAACTCCATGTCTCATCCCCCGTCTCCACTCACCTTCATATATGCAGCCATCTGACCAGAGGTACTTTCCACTACCCTCGGGGATGTTGCCAAGCAGTGCCCCAGCATATGTTTCGCTGTTTGAAAGTAAGAGCTCTGTGACTCTAAATGAAGCAACTTCAGAACTTCGAGCAACTTCACCATCATCTAATTTGAACTCCCGGTCTCTGTCTCTGTCTGAAATTACTTCAAGAGATTGTGTTCTCTCTGTAAACGATCGTACTCCTCTCAAGTTATCGTCAATGGTCGCAGGGCCAGACATGCATAATGTCCAAAATTTTGATCTCTTATGCAATCAGAGTTGGCCCGGAATTCTCACAGACCATAAGACAATAAAGGATTCTGTAAAGTCACAAGAGTGATGTAAATACAATGGAACTCCACCTCTGATCTAACTACAAATATACTTGATATAGGAATCAAACAAAATAATGAGAGCTCATTTTGGTCTAATTCAGCTTCAACCACCAAATGCTAAAAATATTAGAATCAGTACTCAAAGTCTCAAACCAATGCACATCAGCTAAACCAGACATCTTTCAATTTCAATTCTTTTATGCTGGACTGCTTCAAAGAACTAACAATTTGTGGATCCACTACCACCAAAGATTCACTATCAAAAGCGCAAAAAATCAAACTTTCTAGAGGCAAGAAAACAGGGCAGATTTCCAAAAATTGCATTTTTTTTAACATACCCAAAATTTGGTGTCGCAAACAATACAGACCAGAAATACTTGCAGAACAATTTCTCACGCAAAAACAGCAGCAGCACATACATGGTCTGAAGCCTACCAGTTTCTCCATGGTTATTTTAAAAATTGTGGCTACAAATTCTCACTCTTCTCAACACATTCAAATTCTTTCTCTCCAAAAGAAATTCGAGACATAAAGACTCCACATTCACATCCACCATTTTTTTTTCACAATAACAAAATCGAATGAGAAAATGAATACACACTGCAAGTAGTGGTCTTTGAGCTTTCATACCAAGAAAAACTCCAAGTTGACTTTCTTCCAAAAGCAGAAAAGCTAATTTCAGCTCCCAGAGTCCATTCATCCATAGCCAGAAAAGCCAACATGAACAAAAGCAATTCCCACTTTGCAACAACTTAAAACTTAACCAAAAGCAAAAAACCCATATTTCATTCTGAAAACTTTTTAGACGCAGATGGTCAGAAAGAGTGAGAAAAAGGGTACCTGGGAAAATGAGAGAAGAGAGCAGAGGACCTGAAGACGAGGAGGGTTCTGTCTTTGAACTCGGAAGCTTATTTTGAAGCTTTTGCCTTGTCTCAGTTTGGCCTGGTTTTTTTAAGCTTTTTGAAGCAAATGGTCTTTGCGAATTCCAAAGCTCGAAGCAGACGATGACTCCGTGTATCTAGAGACGCACTCTACCTTATTTAATTAATTAATACCCTAAACGGAAATGTAACGCAAAATTTAGAAAAATTGCGTCTCTGTTTTAAATACGACGGTGACGTCGAATGACGAGAATGCCCCACGTTAGACGCTTTGGCTGATGGCGTTTGTCAAGGGTAAAAGAGAAAAGTCATGTCTTGTACACCACTCATCGAAGAGCTACAGTCTGGATTGCTTTGTGATAAATAAGTTTGATAGGTTTCTTGTATTTATTCTCTCTTGTCAAACACTAATTACCTTCCAGTGCCTTAATTGGTTGATGATGCTCGTTAATTGTCTTGTTAGTGAATCAAGCGAGGTTATGCTAAATTTGTAAGAGTATTATTGTTTGGTAAGTTAGTGGCATACGTGCAAGTCAATTGGTCTCACTGTCTCAGTGTGGCAAGGAATCCAGCACCGAACCGGCCATGTCAAATTCTCTCATTTGTCGACTTATATTTAACCTCAATAGTCTATTTTCATTCATTCTTTTATATGGACACAATTTTAATATGCAACTTTCATGTTTTAATATTTATCCACACAAAAAAAGGATTTTATTTTGTACGTACGTTGTAGTAACTCCAAACTTGCGGTTGGATAGGTACATCATTCAGAAGAAGATGCACGTACGTACGTTTTCTCGTTGTATAGTTGAGCCAAGCTAGATTTACGTGCTTTGGAATTACCTGATTTACATTGGCGAACGAGTCTAATCACATTATATATCTCTCTCTCTTAATATGGTAATTGAAATCAATTATGGAGTCGGACGGTTTGTCAAAATGTGGAAAAGCCAGCTGACGAAAGCTAATTAACATAAAGAAATTAGGAAGAAGAAGGTGCAGTGCGTATTCCAATCGGTGTAAATTAATTTTTCTAGTTGTTGATTATCACGTACCAACAGTGGCATATGACTAATAAAGCTCCAATTTAGATTAATGACAGTAAGGTAAGTGGGATCGAGACTAGCAAGTGGCAACTTCATTATCCAAATCGATCTTATTGAGGCTATCTACCAAGTGGCAAATTCATAAGCCAAACTTTTTCTAGGCTGAACCAAACACACATAGATGTTGATGTAAAGCCACCTTCGGTCCCCTTAATAAACATTACATATAGTGGTAAATAAAGAGCAACTTGCACCACTTTCTTGTAATATTCGTTTTCGTTAGATTGATCGATTGTGCAAGAGTTACAATGTTAAATGATTTGATTATAAGAGATTTAATTAAATAATAGTGTCTTCTATACGTTTGTTTTTTGTGCGCATCATGGTTCCGCATAAATATAAAGTTGAACACCGTCCGTTTATACTAAAATATATGAAATGAAAACTTATAGTAAGATATTTGGTCTATAATATGGAAAAGAACTTGCTTTGTCTCCAAAATATGTTCGATCAATACTATAATTTTCATCATGCTCTATTTAGAAACAATGAGTTAGGTACGGTGTTTCTTCCAATAATACAATTGGTGTTAAAGCTTAATAGTGTCATCCTTGACAACTTGACTTACCTTATATATATAGAAGTTGGATTAAAGTAATCGCACTATTAATTGATTACAAATAAAACCCCATTTGCCCACCCTAGATTTTGAGTCTTAATTTTGACCTTGACTATACATGGATTGTGGATGAAAAAAGTAAAAGAAGAAAACCTAGAGCACGTCTAAAAGGGCGCTCGTCTTTTAGGCGACATGACCAAATTATGATTGGGTAGTGGGTACCTCTGCAACCTACACTTGTACAATGATTCCCAGATCGAAGTTGATATATATATGGCTATTTTCTCGGTGAACATTCCGGCCGGCCATGCGTAGGGTGAGGCAGACGTTATATTAGGTAGGGAAAAAGTCACGGACAATACCTGAATTATGGACAACATACAACATTGATACTTCAACTTTTAAAAATATAAAATTTGTACCTGAAGTTTTAGTTTGATATTAACTTTAGTACCATTTTTATTGTTGCCGTTAAATTTGACATAATTTGGAGGTTATATTTGTCTTTCCACTTTTTTTCATTTTTTCTTCTATTTTCCTGACTTTCTTTTACTCAAGATAATCAGAGTAAAAAAGATTTGGAAAGATTGAGATTTGGTAAGTGAAAATTCAGTCATTGACGTTTTGTGGAGGTTCTGTAATAGATGGACCCTAAACCCACTAAATCATCGAGTGAGAATTGGTTACAATTTTTTCTTTGTTTGTGATGAAGAACCCAGATGTCGTGGTCGATTGGAACTCTCTCTCGTCCAAAATGCATGCTCCGAGATTAAAACATTTCCAATTCTTAGCATTTTCAATACAAAATGTTACAAAAGCTTAAAACCCAGTTCTGGGTATCACAAATATTTGTTGCTCTCCATTTACAAAATCAACAGCAAATGAGGGATTGAGTATTTGAAATTATCAAATTGAGGAAATCACGAGCTACATGCCTACACATCTCTCATCCTCTGACAACCCAATTCTTCTTAGCATCATTGTGAGCCTTTGTCTAAGTTCAAGTTTCATAAGCCAAGAGACCTAATCAAAAACTATTTTTCTTCAATATTTAGAATACACAGCAAAAAAAACTCAGACTTGAAACAACTATGAGCAATACTACATCTCCGCCACCATCATAATCATGAAACAACTACCCATGGTTGTGATGAGAATCAAATAGAGAAAGATCAAAATGAAAGGATTTCACATGGGGAAAATGATCGATCAATAGAGAAGAAGAAAGAAAAAGACGAAAGAACTGAAGAAAAAGAGTGAGACTGTGAGAGATAATCCGGAAGTAAATAAAAAGGTAAATGAGGTAGGCTAGCTAAAATACTAAAATATTCTTCAATTTAAGAATAATGGCATGAATTTTGACGGTGATAATAATGCGAGGTACTAATGTTAATACCAAACCGAAACTTCAGGTACTAATCTTATACTTTTGAAAGTTGATCGAGGTACTAAAGTTATATGTCGTCCATAGTTGAGGTATTATTTGTGACTTTTTCCCTATTAGGTATGATCCAAGTGGCGGAGCTAGAAATTAATTGTTACCTGATTATAATTTGGTATTGTGCAGTGCACAAATTATTTTTTTAATGATTTTCGTTACTTCACCATGATAGTTAAATTTTAACTTTGTAAACTAAGGAAAAAAGACAGAATTTTACAAACACAACTCACCAAAGTTTGAAATTTTAAACTCGAAAGGCCATAGGGAGTAGAACAAACATCATAAATAAGATCAAAGTCAAAGATAGATGTTTTGTATAAGTACTAAATCCTTATATAAGTTTGCAAAAAGTTCGTGTAATTTTGGTGAGGAAGAACAAATAAGTGATCACTGTGTGAGGGCGGTGTCACGAAGAGGTAAAGTGCATGAATAGTAAGAGAAAAGAAATTCTCACATGAAGTAGTTTATGAAATAAAAAATTACGTGTATAATATGGTGCGAGACTTAATTTGGTGCTGAAAATTTGACATAAAAGTATATATATAATTTTCTATCTAAAATCATTACCAGAGCTTAAGCCTAGGGAGGCAGGGGCTCGCTCCGCCCTGGATCCGACTATGTCCAGCGACTGGCTCCGCCCTGGATCCGACTATGTATCTTCTTCACATATAGTAGGTGATCGACGATGGATCAAAAGAAGTAGTTTCTATACAGTTCCACAGCAACCTCAGGCTAAACGACGAGCTAGGATTGATTCGGAGTACGTCATTTGCATACGAATGTGGCCTTATGATATTTATATTTTATTTCTTATCGGGGGTTAATATAATCTCAGATTTGGAGCAGTATTAAAATATCTGGGAAGATGGATTAAGATAATATTGGTTAATGACATGGTGAACAGCAGTAGCTCGATCGAAAAGGTTTCTGGAGGTAGGCGGGCGTGATTATTATTCAATGATAAGCTGGTTATCTGCGCTCTTAGTTATACTCAGAGACTGTAGCCAATCGTGGTACAACACACTGATGATTAATGAATTAAGTTTTGAAAGGCACGAATATACTTTATTGTTACTATGATTGTAGCTCCATATATAATGCAATTTAGTACATTCAATTAAAAAAGAAGAAGACCTAGCTAGCAATAAACGTACTAGATCGATCATTTTTCATGGAGATCAGTTTGCATGTATTGATCTAATAAACATTTTTTATCAATTAAAAATGTACTTATAAAGATATATACCCAATTTAGAAGTGAATGAAAATATTACATTCTATCACAAACACTTTTACTTATACTTTTATACTTGGTATGAGAACCAAACTTGTAGACCTACCGACAAAACCCTATTTTTTTACGCCAACTACACCTAAATTCCGTTGTCAAGGAAGGAGGATCCGATGCTGCTGTGATTTCTTCTCCCTCACATCAACCTCAGATTCTACCTGCTATCCACTACCACAAAAAAAAACTCATCTTTTCCCATTGGAATTCTCTTTAATGATTCCAACTACTCTACTTGGGCTCCTGTCATGAAGATCCGTGTTGGAGGCCGTAATAAGCCTGGATTCCTTACCATTGCTTCGGTTGCTCGTCCTACGGACATACCTGAGTATCTTACTTGGACTACTGACAACGAGAAAGTGAAGAATTGGTTGATCTACAATGTGTCTCCCTCCATCATCAACCGTTATGTTCGTCTCAAGACTGCCACAAAAATTTGGAGTGCCCTATACCACACCTACGACGATGATTCAGATTTTACTCGAATCTATGAGTTACACCGCCTCTGCTTCACCACTAAACAAGCAGGGCGGCCCCTATCTGTCTACTACAACTACAAATCTATGCTCTAGTTTCACATGTTCTTGGGAGGTCTAGATCTTGAATTTGATCAAATTCGAGGGGAGCTTCTTCGTCGTGAGGAGTTATTAATTCTTGACAAGACTTATGCTCATGTTCGTCGGGCTCACAACGATCGTCTCACTCACACTGCAGCTCCTGCTCAGCCCGCGATCATGACTACTACCACCACCATACCTCCACTGCCGCTTTTAACAACACCGACCTCAATTAGTCAGGTCGTCGTGACTCACCGACGGCCTATCTCCTCCCGCTCATCTGACTCCTCCCAATTTGGTGCTCGTCTTCCAAACCCTTATGCCAACTCTATATGTCTGCTGTGTAAGGATAAAGGTCACTCCAAAGACAACTGTTTTCCAGCTATTGGATATCCTAACTGGTGGGGTGATCTCCCATGCAAGACCCTTCATTCCACAAGCATCTTTGCTGCTTTTTTTAATGTAGTCCAATCAGGTATGTCTGGTAAGGCTTCTCTTGCTACATCTTCTGGGAATTATGCTTGGATAATTGACACTGGTGCATCTAATCATATGACAAATACCCTTAGCTTAGTTCATTCAATCCGTTCATCCTCTTTATCTAGTGAATCTACTGTTGATGGTTCCCCTTCTTAAGTTGTTGGTGAAGCCTGTGTTACTCTTTCTCCACACTTAACCATTGATTCTGTCTTAGTTGTCCCCTCTATAGTATATAACATTTTATATGTTAGTCAAATCATTATGGTCCTCTCTTGTTCTATCACGTTTTACCCTTTTTGTGTATTTCAAGACATTCTGACTCGACAAATTCTTGGTTATGGTACTAGACGGGGGAAGCTATACTATCTCGATTTGACATTCGGTAGAGAAAAATAACTGAGTTTGTTGAGTCAAGCCAACAGTGTAAGCAGTCTAAATAAAGCTAAGGAAACCATCTGGTTATGACATCGTCACTTGGGTCATCTTTCTTTTGGTTATCTTAGGAAGTTACAACCACCTCTGTTTTCGGGAGTTGGTGAATCTGATTTTAAGTGTGATGTTTGTGAACTGGCCAAAATCCACTGTATTACTTATTCCCCAAGTTTGAATAAATACTCAGTTCTTCTTATGAAAATTCACTCTAATGTTTGCGGTCCTGCTAGAATTTCAACTCCAACTAGAGCTTGTTAATTTGTTACTTTTATTGATGAGTGTACCCGAATGACATAAGTCTCTTTGATGACTAGCAAAAGTGATGTCTTATCTCGCTTTACTAAGTTTCATAAGATGGTGACTATCCAATAGCAATAGCCTATTCGAGTTCTTCAATCAGACAATGGAGGTGAGTATATTAGTTGCGCCATGTTTGCTTATCTAGTCTCTCATGGGATCCGTCATCAAACCTCTATTGTCTATACTCCTCAAAAGAATGGCTTGGCAGAACATATAAATACGAAATTACTAGAGGTTGTTCGTGCTTCATTGTTTGACATGAATGTGCCTCGATCTTATTGGGGTGCAGTTGCTACTTCTGTTGCTTACTTGGTCAATCGTATTCCATCTCGTTTTATTGAGTTCTAGAGTCCACTCCAGAAATTACAAGAATTGCTTAATGTTCCTTCCCTTCCTAATCTTGAGCCTCGCGTGTTTGGTTGCACTGTCTATGTTTATATTAACAAGCTTCTTAGGGTAAACTTGATTCTTGTGTTGTGAATTGTGTCTTCATTGGTTATGCTGATTTTCAGAAAGGTTATCGGTATTATGATGCTCTCACTAAGAAAACTCATGTCTCCATGGATCTCTCTTTTCGAGAGTATGAACCTTCTTACTCGGGGGGGGGGGGGGGGAGTTTGAGAGTCTTCCCTTCTGGGGGAGAGAGGTTGTGAAGGAAAAACTCTTAGTTTGCCAGAATTTGATGAGCTTGAGCAGTTGGAGGCAGATTTTTCAGTATTAGAAAATTCTGGACTAGAAATGAAGGTCCTCGACCCGTCGATTGAGGAGTCTCGACCTGTCCAAAATGGTGCTCAGGAAGGACAAAGGCTTACCATCGACCCGTCGAGTGAGTCTCGACCTGTCGAGCATGGTGCTACCGGGGGACAGAGGCTTACCATCAACCCTTTGAGTGAGACTCGACCTGTCAAAAATATTGCATCGGATGAACAAGAGCTTGCTTTCGACCCGTCAAAAATTCTTCTAACAGGGAAGAACTGCCAATGATACAACATCGAGATAGTACTGAAGCACCTGCTCCCCTATCTACATCATCAACTGAGATCTCTATTAAGGGTGCTCCATCTGAGGTATGTAAATCTAACCAAATTACCAAGGGAATTCTCAAACGACAATATGTGCCTAGAATACATGCAAAAGCCAAATACCCTAGTGTTAACTATATCTCCCACCTAGGGTGATATTCGGGTGGTTTAGTTTGATTTTTTATTTTTTAAAAGAAAAACCGTGACCATTCGGTTCGGTTTGGTTCGAATTTTTTTTTCCACATTTTTTCGGTTTGTTTCGGCTTTTAACATAATGCATAAAAACAAACTTTTTAAAAATCAAAATAAAAAAGTTCTGTCAAATTAAAAAAGTTCCCTAACATTTTGATTCATCTCTATGGGAGAATTTGATAAGGATTGTGCATAAAGAAATTGAGAATTTAAGAGTCTAAGGTTTTAATTTTGCATATATTAATATAAAAAATTATAAAATACCCAAAATAATGTCATTTTTTGCGTACTTTGGTTTTGTGGTTCGTTTCGGTTTTTATAAATCAAAAACCAAAATCGAAGCAAATGTTTCCATTTTTTCAATTTTGGTTTTTTTTTCAGTTCGGTTTGTATCAGATTCGGTTGTTTTTTGGCCGCGCCTCGATTTTAGCTCAGATTTTTTTTCAATTTTCGGTTACAATGTCCCACCATAGGTTGTCTGAATCTCATGCACTTTTTGTTAGCCAATTATCTTCAGTATTTATTCCTAGCAATGTACATGATGCTTTGGTAGATCCCAAATGGAAACAAGCTATGAATGAGGAATTAGAAACCTTGCAGAAGAATGAAACTTGGGACATGGTCCCTATGCTACACGATAAGAAGACTGTTAGATGTCGTCGGGTGTTTACTGTGAAACTTAAAGCTGATAGAAGCATTGATCATTACAAATCTATACTGGTGGCCAAGGGTTATATTAAGAAATATGAAGTTGATTACCAAGAGACTTTTGCATCTGTTGTCAAAATTAATACTGTAAGAATTCTCATTGCCTTGCAGCTCAATATGATTGGCCTTTACGCCAGTTTGATGTGAAGAACACTTTCCTGAATGGCGACTTCAGTTACAAACCAGGTAATGAGGCAAAGGTGTGTCACCTGAAGAAGTCTCTATATGGTTTGAAACAATCACCTATGGCATGGTTTGGACGCTTCTCCAAGGAGATGAAGAATTTTGGGTATCACCAGTGTTACTCTGATTATATCTTATTTGTCAAACGCAAAGATGGTAAGACTACTGCCTTGATTATGTATGTCGATGATATAGTGGTTATAAGAGATGATCCATGCGAGATGGCAAGTCTTCAGAAACAGTTGTCATATGAGTTTGAGATGAAAGATCTGGGTAATTTGAAATACTTCTTGGGAATTGAAGTTGCAAGGTCCAAGCAAGTGATTACATTGTCCCAAAGAAAGTATGTTTTGGATCTTCTTGCTGAGACTGGACTGTTAGATTATAAGCCTACTGCTACTCCTATTGAGAAAAATCACAGGCTGGAACTTCTCCCATATCAGGTTCCAATAAACAAGGGCAAGTATCAACGTTTAGTTGAGAGACTTATTTATTTATCACACACTAGACCTGATATTGTATATGTTGTTAGTGTAATGAGTCAGTTTATGCATAGTCTTGAAGTAGAGCACATGAGTGTTGTCTTATGTATTCTCATATATCTGAAAGGCACACTTGATAAAGGTTTGTTATTTGCAAAGAACCCTAGTGAGAGGTGTGTTTCAGGCTACACTGGTGATATGTGTGTTTCAGGCTACACTGATGCAGATTGGGTTGGTGATCACACTAATAGGGCGTCTACTTCTGGATACTTTACTTTTATTGGTGGGACTTTGGTGACTTAGTGCAGTAAGAAACATAATATGATTGTATGCTCGAGTGCATAAGCTGAATACCGTGGAATGGCAAATGGAGTATGTAAAGTGCTATGGATCAAAAACGTATTGAAAGAATTGGGTTTCAAGCTTCAGAATCCTATAGATTTGCATTGTGATAATACAGTTGCTGTTGAGATTGCTCATAACCCTGAACACCATGATGAAACTAAGCATGTGGAGATTGATAGACATTTCATAAGGGATCACCTTGACAAGACCCTTTGTGACGTCTGAGAAGCAGTTAGTTGATGTTCTTACTAAGGAGTTGTCACATGAAGCCTTTCGTAAATGGTTGGACAAGTTGGGCATGATTGACATATACGCTCCAACTTAAGAGGGAGTGTTGGTAAGTATTGATTTTATATATATTTGAGATTTCTATTGCAATTAGAATAAATTTATTCTTTATTGTAGATATTCTTTATCTATAAGGAATATACTTGTAAAGATGTATATATACCCAATTTGAAAGTGAATGAAAGCATTGCATTTTACTATAAACACTTTTACCTATATTCTCTACTAGATCGATATCAGATATAACGTAAGATTAATTTGTGAATCCGCCAGGAGAACATGCAGGGCTCTCCAAGTTAAAGGAAGATTATATATTAATGAAGAACTCTAAGCTAAGTACATAAGAAATGATCAACAAGAGAGTCTACGGAAGAATAATGCTCCCTAAACCAAGAAATTATCTATTCAAAGAAGAACTCAATGCAGCGGTTTGATATCATTGTGCATACGTACTCACAAGATCGACATTCTTTACGATAGTTATATGAGAAATAAAGTTTCACTCGTAATGAGTAGAGCTTACGAAATCAGACCAACAATAACTATGTACTACACTAGAGCCGATTGGTATTATGTTGATAATGATTCTCATTGATTCTTTGGTGTTTTTTGGTATTATGCGGGTAATGAACTTGCGTTTAATTAATTATCTTCTATTCATAATAATCTTTTGTGTTAGGCGTTGAGCTAGTTCCGGTCACGATTTTTAATAATAATAATAATTTTAAAAATAAAAAATAGTTTTAAAAATAACTAATAATTTATTGAATAAAAAATTCTTGTCCTAAAAAATAATAAAATATATAAATCTAGTACCTACGTAACTTGAATGCTTTTATTTTTATACGATCTGAATATTTGAACATGCATGGCTGTATAATCTGCATTATTTTGTCGTTTAGTTATTTATTAAAAGTGAAAAATATATTATGAAAATGCATGACGATTTTATTGAAAAACTGTGCTCAGATTTGGTCATTTGAAATCTCACTTTCCTCATAATTAAGTACGAAGAGTTATTCTCTTGTTATGAAGAATTGTACACAAGCATTAATGGCGAGGCCAATGTATCATGTATGTGCATGTTAAAACCTCATACTCAGTCGTTAGATTTCGGGTGACTAAAGTTGAGAGAGCATTTACATTAGGAATTTTTTCTAGGAGCCCAAAAAATGGTTCAAAAATTTCCACTAGCCTACGAAGAGATCAGAAATTCCCACTAGCTAATTAATTGTGCGAAAATATGATAATGCCCTCCTCTCTCTCTCTCTCTCTGAGAGGACCCAATCCCGATTCAATTACCTAAACCGGAATCAAACCCTTTCGAAAATACGAACCAACAAAAATTTTCCAAAATTTTGGCAGAGTTTCGTTACTAGCGTGGAATTACCATAACCTGCACGCGGAAAATACACTTCATCCTATGCCACAAAAAGCAAACCGTGGGCACCAATCCCATCCGGATTTCTCAACATCAATATATAATTCATAAACAGTAAACAGTACTGTACTAAATATAGTATATCCGTGAAAATCCGTACAAACATGTATCAGAATGTATCAGAGCGACCTCTAAAGTAAAATATATACAATATGTACATCAGTAGGCGAAACAAGAACCTACTGGAAAACACAGGTGACTCTGATCACTAGCCTCCAAACCGCGACGTGACACAGCAGAATCTGAACTGCAAACTGGGCAAGGAAACCGAAAAGCCCAGGGGAAAGGCAAATAAAACGTTAGAGTGAGTGGACGAAAATAAACATATGCCTTTCACCAGTTTATATACATAAACCATAATAAACAATGCGAGTTCGGAAAACACAACACACATATATATATGGAGGTTGTCGGGCGAATCTCTCAAGCCCGACGTCAGGTGAATCGCTCAACCTGACGGTGAAAGGCCAGGGAAATCTCTCAACCCTGGCGGCACTCAGGGGAATCTCTCAACCCTGCTTCAGAGGAATCTCTCAACTCTGGGCCAGAGGAATCTCTCAACTCTGGTAGCATCGATGCAATAAATGCCAATCACCAATATCACATAATAACATACCTCCGAAAATAACATATATCACAATCATCGTATAAAATAAATACGGAAATCAATAAGTCCACGAACTCGCAAAATCAACAGTGAAAATAGAAACTTGTCCACTCACAGGTCTGCTAGCGCGAACTCGCGCTAATCTCGTGGTCCGGCGGAAGATCCCTCGCCTGAAGCACGATCACGATCCCGATCTCGATCTTGATCTCCTGAATATCCACAAAACATAAATGATCAATATCGTAATCCACAACACTGTACTGATGCACGGAAACCAACCGTTCCCGGAAATGTGAAATGCAGTACAAAATGAATTACGGAAATCCCGAAATCCCCACTCGAAATCTCGACTGAAAATCGGCTAACCAAATCAACCCAAAAACCTCTGTACAATAACCAGGGCGTGATTACGAGAAAAATGGCATTAAAATTGTCGAAATCTGAAAAGTTGACTTTTTCCACCGGAGCGCCGCCGTTGACCGCCGCCGCTGCGCCGTCAACGGTGAGATTCTCCGACGAAAACTTCCAGATCACACCATCTCGACCATACGAACCACTTCCTCTTCTATCACAAAGACCAAAACAGCCCGGAACCACCTCAACTTACCTAAATCCGATCGGAATTTCAAGGCTCCGGTGACCCATTCGGGTTGCTTCAAAACCAACACCAAACTCCAATTAATTCATACCCGAAGTATCCCTAGGCTAAGGGGAAGCAAACCCCCTTAACCACCATCATCGTGGCTCACCGAAAAGTGGCCAACCGACACCGGCGAATTCGAAGAACTCGGCCTACTTCGAACACAACCAAAACTAAACCAATTCCATCCAAACCAAAGCTTAACCCACTCGAAATTACATGGAGAAGCGAACTGTACCTGTCCCGTGGCCGATGGTGGCCGGAATTCGGTCGTCGGAAGTTGAAGCCGAAACGGGAAACCTTTCCTTATCGGTCAACGATCAACTTTCCCAAAATGGAAAGTCAAAGACTGGTCAACGCCCGAAATGAAATCCTCGACTATTTCTCGACTATTTTTTGACTTTTCGATATTTATACTCGTCCATCGGGTCGATCGATGATTCGAAATGGATAACCATCACAATTCGGATAAACTCGAAACCAACGGATAAACTCGTCGGAAATCGAAACTTCAAATAATCATAAAATATTCCTCGGTTTTTGAAAAATATTCCGGAACCGCCTACGAGCTCGAAATCACGTACTCAACAATTTCCGTGAAGACACCCATCTCAAATTCTCGACTGAAAATATAGTCGCGAATCGAATCGACAAACCACACAATATCGTAAAACTGCGACTATAAGCAAATCTCGAGAATCGTGCCAAACACACATCTGATTCTAGTTCGGGTCGTCACTCTCTCTCTCTCTCTCATCTCGTTCCGGCCGTTGATCAAATCGTCGGTCGCCGATTGACTCATCGTTACTCCGTTGCTGATCTAGTCACCACTACAACTAATTCGCTCGCTGATCAACTCAATTTCGACAGAAAGGTGAAACCAACTCATTCAAACAACTTCTCAATCTCGAAGTAAGTTTTTACAATCATTTTTCTCTTTCAACTCAGACTACGATTTTGATTATCAATTGAGGGTAAAATTTTAGGCTCAACAGAGTATCAGTTGAGGCTCTTGTTTGTTCTGGGTTTGATAGGATTTGATCTCAACTGATACTCAATTTATAGTTAAGTGTAAACTGATACTCAATTTAGGGTAAAATAAGTATTAGTAGAGGCTCAACTAACACTGACTTTGGACCTCAATTGGATTTCAAAAATTATATTTGACTTATTTTTTTTTTTGTTAATAAGTAGGATGTCGTCGTCGTCCGATAGAAGACTCACTGATAAAGAAATGGAAGTTGATGAAAAGTCTGATGTGGAAAGCGGGAGAATAGATCAAATAATAAAAGATATCATTGTGAGTGAAAACTTGAAACCCTTGCATAAGAAAAGGAAGAGGTAATATGTCGGGAAGGGAAATAAGCCCATAAAGGAGAGCACTTCTGTGCAGAAGGAGAAGAAGACAATGAAGAAGCTAAAAGCAAAAGGAAAGCAGCAAAAGAAAAATGAATCAGAATCGGAGAAACCAACAATTGCTTACATATAGTAGAGATATGGACCCACCTCATTCCACAAGATGTTTCAAGCGAAGAAGATACCGCAGGTGGTATGGATGTTCTGAAAAATACGATATTCTGGCCAATGTTAGAGTCGTTTCACATTTGGACGGTAACAAAAGACCAACCAATGAAGAAAGAAGTGGATTTAGAGATTATTCTCAACCACTATGACAACAAAGGGAAACAATTCATCTTTGGTACAAAGGAAATGAAGATTACATAAGAGTTTATGCAACAGCTCCTTGGTTTGTCGACTGAAGGGGTCGTGTTTGATGCTGACCTTAAAGAAAAGGACAAACAATTCAATTATGTCATCTTTACTGACCTCGACAAAAAGGAGAGTTTGGATAAAAAAAACATAGATGAAGCTCTACATAAAGAGTTGAAAAGAGGAAACAAGGCAGATCCAAAGAAGATGGCATTGCTGCTCCTCATATATTTGTGTGTTACATTCTTTTTCTCAAGATCGACGCTAAGAATCAATTTAAATGTAGTCGGCATATGCGAAGACCTTGACACCATCAATAACTGTAGTTGTTGAGCATCCATTCTGAATTTCTTGTATAATGGCATAAAGATGCACAAAAAAGAACCAACAACACATATCACAGATGCTTACTTCTCATCTATGTAAGTACACAACTGTTTACTTTTCTAATCTTGTTCCGTAATTATTTGACTAATTAATAACATGAGTATTGTGTTTGTAGTGCTGGTTCTTGGAGAACACGGCTGCAAAGAAGATGATCAATAGAAAAGAGACGAAAAAACCAATATTCCTCTGATGGAACATGAAAGACATCTTTAACTGGAAAGAGATGGTCAGAAACCCAAAACTTGTAGAAGATCTCATCCACAAAGGACGATCATGAGAAGATGAAGTCATCAACTTGTCCGACGATGAGGATGAAACTATGACTGAGCAACAAGAAACTACATTGAACATATGGGTAAGTTTCTGATACTCAGTTGATGTGTAGTTAATGTTTAGTTTTTGTCAGACTCTCAGTTTAGTCTCAATAGAAACTAAACTGATACTCAGTTGAGGATACTCTTTAGTTGTTGTTTTTTCTTTTTTGGAAATTTATGGCTATATTGTTGCCTTACTCATTACAAGTTCCTCAAGCAAGCCAGGAGGTAAAAAAATTGAGCAGTGAGCAGTGAGCAGTGAGCTAACTAGCAAACTTCAAACTCTCATCGATCAGTTGAGGTAGAATGATGAGAGGAAGAATGATGAGCGAGAACAGATCCAACAAAAGTATGAGAATTTGTTTTCCCCATTAAGTAGCTTATAGCTTGAACATGGTCTCTAGCTCACACCGGATTTGAAACTACGCGCGTAAGGAATAACAACACAAATTTAACCAGTAGTTATTCACACCTCATTTTTTTCTCACTACTCTCGATTACTTATTATATCCCATACAAATATTTTAAAACATGTAAAATGCTAAAAACACCAAATTATTTGACCTAAATATCCCTTTGGGGTTTACATGACATGCATAACAAAAAGATCACTTTAGGGGTGTTAAAAATGAGTCTTCATAAAAATCACATTGAAGAAAAACATTCATCAGGACTTTAATGAATAATATTTAAGCATTCGTCAAGACTTTGATGAACAAAGCATGCATTACTTAAGAAACGACTGATCAAGTCAAACGACTTTACTCTCATTCGTCGGGACCTTAACGAACAAAGTACCAATGTTTGTCAGGACTTTGACAAATAATCTGTAAGTATTCGTCAAGACTCTGATGAATTAAGCACCCACTACTTAAAAAACGACTCTACTCTCGTTCGTTAGCAGGGTCAGACTTTACATTTTTGGACTTGAGGCAGGAGCCAAAAATAGTGTCATTCATGGTGGTAAAAAAAAGTTAGCGAATCCAGTACTTCAAAAACTGAAAATGTTCAAACCTTGATACAAACTGAATATTCCAACAGAATTCCAAAAGAGAAAAAAAAGAGTCTTAGATCCTAAATTGCTTTCTTAAAACTTCACAAGTTACTTAAATGCTACCCGTCTTGCAGTTTTGGAGGCGAATATATGCTAGTTTTTATTTTTTTTTATTTTATATATAAATATTATTTATATAATTATAATATTTTTATATAATAAAATATATATTATTTTAAATTTTAGGCCCTCAAACGATGTGGTACCTGAGGCGGCAGCCTCCTCCCACCTCTATTCAGGTACGGGTCTGTTCGTCAGGACCTTAACAAATAACGTATCCATGTTTGTTAGGATTTTGACAAATAATCTTTAAGCATTTGTCAGGACTCTGACAAACCAAGCACCCATTATTTAAGAAATGATTCTACTCTCATTTGCCAGGACCTTAATGAACAATGTACTCATGTTTGTCAGGACTTTGACAAATAGTCTTCAAGCATTTTTCAGGTCTCTGACGATCCAAGCACTCACTACTTAAGAAACAACTCTACTCTCGTTCATCAAGATCTTAATGAACAATGTATACATGTCTGTTATAACTTTGATAAATAATCTTTAAGCATTTGTCAGGACTCGACGAACCAAGCACCCATTACTTAATTAAGAAACGAGTCTACTCTCGTTCATCAGGACCTTGACAAATATTGTACTATTGTTTGTTAAAACGCTGACGAATATCATATCAACCTTTGTCAATGCATTGTCAAATATTATTCTACAGTTTGTCAAAAATTTGACAAACAATCCAATTTTAAATATCCCTTGTTGATAATGACAATAATAACGACTTCAAGAAAATTGAAGAATGACTCGCCCAAATCCTTTTATGTGCACACATAATTTAACCAGTATAATTTAAGTTGGGATGTAGAAGTAATAGAAATTTAAAATATAGACGTTTATATAAATTTAAATAAGAATAAATAGTAATTCAATCATTCAAATGATATAAGATGAGGAGAGAATAAAATATAGGGTACAAATAGCCGCAACTATCACTACCAGTGTAATTACTATAGCCGACGATTTTTCAAAAACTATAGCCGACTGATCTACGCATTTTATGCTTGATTATTAATGTCTTTCTCTCTATATTTAACTTTGTTTTGTGCTTAGTAAATATGTTTTTAACTTACTTTATGTTTGTAGGTAGAAATAAAGGAGGAATCCGTAAAGGAGGCAGAAATGAGCTCAAAACCTACTAAGGAGGAAGTTCCTAAAATGAGGAGGAAAGATGAAGAAGAATGGGCCACGATTTATAAAGAATGGATCAAAGATTACTAAGATGGGTCAAGACCATGCTCATGTGTCCAAGAATGTCCAAGATCATGTCAAGATTCACCCACAAAGAAGCCCAAAAGAAGAAAATGGATCAAAAGCTAGAAATCAGGAAATCTGCCTGTGCAGATCAGCCCACTTCAAAAGGCCACTGTGGACAGATCCGGATGAATCTAGACGCGATTAGCATATGGTTGGAAAGATCTAGAAGTCTAGTTTCCAACGCAACTGGAATCAAGCGATTTGGAGTCCTAGAACGAGAGAAAATCCTATTTTAGTGGAGAAGGGTCAGGTTACCCGGGTGTGTAGTTAGAGTTCTAAAAGGAGTCGAACTAGGCTTTGCTTGGCCTATATAAATGAGGGCTCGACTAGGGTTTCATGATCACACATTCTAGGAGCCGAATCTCTGTCCAAACACTACCTCCTTTCACACAAAGTCGAAGAACTCTTCTCCTTAGCCGAAACACCACCATCACCACCTCAAAAACATCCCTCCTTCACCCATAAGTGTTCTTACGCTAGATTTGGCTTTGAACACTTGTGTCCTCCCTCACGCCAACAAGGGGATGCTATACTTGGAGCTTGCGGAGAGACGAATTCCTCGGAGCAAAAAGTGTAACATGACATCTTGTATCAAATTTCGGTTATGTATTGGTTTTCTTTACTTTTTGTAGAAAGACAACATGTTTTAGTGTAAAGATGATTGTTTTGGATTTTTATGAGTTCTTCCATGTGTTCTTAGTATGAATTCGAATATGTATGCTAGCTTACTATGATCTTAATGCTTTGAAACTTGTTTAGGATGACACTAGATGATTTGGTTCACCCTAGCATGTTCCACCGAATTAATCAAGAATAAAATTGAGTTAGGAAGTTAACTAGATGATTTGGTTGCTCTCTAATTCGATGTAAGCATGTGTATGTGTTTTAATGTGTGCTATGAATTTCGTAGAACTTGTTTAAAGAAGAAGTAATCGGCTTAGGTAATTAGTATGTGATGATCACTTGTAAATAACTAGTTTAGTTTTTTTCGGCAATGATGCATGTTTAGGGTTTCTAGGGTTCTTGATTGTTTGCTTGTCTATGAGTGAAGCATGTTAGAGTCCTAGGGTTTCTTTATGTGTATGATTGCCACGTTTTTGTCTTTAATTTTGTAGTTATAGAAAACAAACCAACTTTGCACCCCCCTATATAACCTAGCATAGTTATACATGCACCTTCAATCCCCGGTTAAGAACGATCCCTACTTATCAATGCTACATCAACAAAGGAGGGTTTTAATTGTATTCGTGTTTGATTAAGTGTTTAATTAAATGCTTGAAAAGATGAGAATCAATTTTGGCGCCGTTGCCGGGGATTGAAAAGAATTGTGTGATTATGCTTGTACATTATGTTAATAGTTTTCTGTTTTTCGGAGCTGTGCACTGCCCGGTTTTGTGCAAATTATTTAACATAGCTAGAGGACTCACAAAAATCTGAAATTTTGTAGGAATGTTTGGTTTTGTGTCTAGTTGGTGCCTGAAAAATTTCAGCCCAGTCGACCGAGCCAATAATTCTAAAAACATTCGACAAGCTGCTGTGCTCATGTTTGGCAGAATCTGGAATTGCATGTGTTTTTTTTTTTTTTTTTTTTTTTGTAAATATGTGAAATTTTGTGCATATATACTTGTAAATTTTCGAGTTTTATACTAACACTTGTTCATATTGTATTTTTACAGCCATGTGTACACCTTAAAGGTAGTATTTGATTTAAATTTAGTACATGAGTTTGGTTGATTAAGTCGCATTCTTTGGAATAGATGGCGCCTCTTTTCCTTGTTTATCTCCTTAACCCCTCATGATGTGTGGATTTCATCACCGCACACCATAACCTAAGTGAAGTTATGGACATGAGGTTGAGGGCGGAGTCTACAAAGGACTTGAGGGAGTGTAAATTTTCGAAAGATTGGCTGAATGTCGGACATGGTGTCTAGAATGGGTTATGACTGGTGACAGGTTCTGGATCTAAGAAAGACTTACACCAATAGAGTATATACCATTGGCCCGGTTAGCCTCGGGGTGTATTGTCGAAATTAGTCCTGCCTCTCGCGTTATCTCTATCCCTAACTGGCCATGTTTTTCGATTGAACCAAGGCCATTCGATTGAAAGTGTACACTTTATCGCGCGGGTCGCACGTCCATTGAACGACCTAAAGATTAATTTCGTGTACTCTCTTTAAATCTTAGGCGCACTCAATTTGGACATGCTTGGACATAATACTATGTTGAAATTGTGTGTTTGTGCATATAAACTTGTAAAGGATTAATCACATATACTTGTTCATAAAATTTTCGAGACTTATCATTCTTCTGTTTTGTAAAAATTGTTTGACATAGCTGCAGGTGTCGGAAAAATCTGAAAATTTACGGAATATTGTATATATGTGTCTAGTTCTTGCTCGTAAAATTTCAATGCATTTTGACATGTTAATAATTCTATATAAATTGTTCTTGCAGGTGTGCTCATTTTCTACGATTTCTAACTTGTAACATGAATTTACTAACTTGTGCACATTCTTTTTGAGAGAGGTTCAACCACATCTTCGGTTGAAAATGTGGCACCTAGGGCCACAATGGCACATTCGTTTGAACAAATCGCCCCAACAAAAGGTAATGACCCTATTCCTTCAAATTCGGTTGTTGCTAATTCTACGTTTGCTCGTGAACGGTTTTCAGGTAGGTCTGACGAGTCCAACTTGGAGAAATTTCTTATGCCCTTGAGTGCATCAAACAAGTGCCAAAATATGAAAAAGTTATGCACAACAAGGAGGCAAACGCAAGAGAAGGAGGTTGTTTAGATGAACAAAACCGACGCGGTAATTATGGATGGCTACCCCTAAATTGAAGGACCTAAACGTGGAGGAGATGCCCTCAAAATTCAGGCCATTCTTAGAGCAAAATTGAAGCATCACGTCTAGGCTGTAAGACTTTAAAAAAACAAGCGCTTGTTGGGAGGCAACCCAATGGAGGAGTCTACAAACCAGATTTGCATTCTCTTCCCTCTCTTTTTTATTTTTGTCGTTGCTTTTTAATTCTCTTAGATAGAATTTTCGTAGATCTCTCTTTCATGCTTGAATTCTATGACTTTACTTTCGTACATTGAGGACAATGTAGAGTTTAAGTGTGGGGGAAGGGGTTTACAAATTATTTGAGTCATTAAAAAATAAAAATAAAAAAAAAATTTTGTTTTGAGTCATACTTAGTGTATTTTGAGTCTTTTTGTTTAACTTAGTGTTTTAAAGAGTCTTAGGATGCCCTTAGTTAGTCTATGATGAAAATGGACTGAATTTGAACATACATATGGCACTGCATTCATGATTTCTTGTGTTAATTGAGTTATTTTGAGTGTCATGACATGTAGTAGATATGGATAGTTAAACATGGTACAGATTTCGCATGTGAGAATAAGTTTAAGTCATATGAACCCTAAACGTGAGTTTTGAGCCTATACATTTCTTTTGAGTGAATTTTATGCATATTAGTCTCAAAACTATGCATGTGCATCATTTGGTTACTTGCCATAGATTTTAATGAACTAGAGATTACTAGAACTTACTCATGTCAAATTTGCAAAGCTTATAGTTGACATATACTCTGATTTTGGATATGATAAGAGGCACTTAGGTTTACCACCACTAGCCAAATTGCCATGAGTCCCTTATGTGCGCACGAGTTGCGACACCCTTAGATAAACCATTTGAGCCCACATTAAGCTTTCTTTCGTCATCCGTAATACCTAAACACTTTGCCTAGTGTAGGACTTCTTTACCGTATGTTCTGAACACTTAGTGTGAAGTAATGTCGACAAGAGCCGAAGATGGAGATTTTTGGTGATGCTCCTTGATTGGTATAATGTGTGTATGGGGATAGACTTGTCCAAATAGCTTAAAAAGTGTGTTATTGCCAAAAAAAAAAAAAGGAATTCGAGAGAATGAAAAGAAAAAAAATTGTGATCTCTCATGGCAATGTGTTCTGTTTTGTAAATGTTTGGATTAATGTCCCCCATACTTGTGAATTTGGAGTATGCTACGAATTGAAGGCCCAAAAAAATAAAGAAATATGACCTTTGTCCTGTTCACAAAGCTCAATGGGAGTTTAGAATGAAGTTAGGGTCCAACAAAATGAAATTTGGCCCTTGTTTATAGAAGATTGACCATGGAGGCGTGGAAAAGATGAAGGAGTCTGGTTTTACAAAGTTTGTGATATTTCGACTAAGTCTTTGGAATGTTTTTAACCACCACTTATCTAAATTTTTGAATGCCTTAGCCTTGCCCCATTACAACCCTTCGAAAGTCCTTTTTGATCCTTAAGATGAGTAGCAGTTAATCTGTTGAGTAAGTTGCATGAGTAAGCATATGGTTTGGTTCATTTGTGCAAGTATTTCATTCATGAGGTTTTCAATTATTTCTATCCATTTTTGAGTGAAAATATGATGAGTGCATCCATGTGAGTTGATTTGAACTTTATTCGAAACATGCACAGATTTAACATCACCATTGTTTACACCACGTCTTACTTGTTCATTGCATGAATCATATCTTGGTTATCATTTGAAGTTATGTAATTCCATTGCCATATACATTAAGAAATTTCTGAGACAAATTTTGACTAAGGGCTTAGTGTTGTTTTACTTAGTATCTCTTACGTTTTCAAACATGATAACATGAAAATTTGCGGCTTTGAAACATTGAGACTTCTAAGTGTTTTGTACATATAAGTGTGACGTTTTTCCCATTGTTATTTTTTTCCCTTTATTTTTCTTTTATCGAGTCCGTTGCTTTGATTTGTATTTGCTAGGGACTAGCAAAGTCTAAGTGTGGGGGAATTTGATCTACGCATTTTATGCTTGATTATTAATGTCTTTCTCTCTATATTTAACTTTGTTTTGTGCTTAGTAAATATGTTTTTAACTTACTTTATGTTTGTAGGTAGAAATAAAGGAGGAATCCGTAAAGGAGGCAGAAATGAGCTCAAAACCTACTAAGGAGGAAGTTCCTAAAATGAGGAGGAAAGATGAAGAAGAATGGGCCACGATTTATAAAGAATGGATCAAAGATTACTAAGATGGGTCAAGACCATGCTCATGTGTCCAAGAATGTCCAAGATCATGTCAAGATTCACCCACAAAGAAGCCCAAAAGAAGAAAATGGATCAAAAGCTAGAAATCAGGAAATCTGCCTGTGCAGATCAGCCCACTTCAAAAGGCCACTGTGGACAGATCCGGATGAATCTAGACGCGATTAGCATATGGTTGGAAAGATCTAGAAGTCTAGTTTCCAACGCAACTGGAATCAAGCGATTTGGAGTCCTAGAACGAGAGAAAATCCTATTTTAGTGGAGAAGGGTCAGGTTACCCGGGTGTGTAGTTAGAGTTCTAAAAGGAGTCGAACTAGGCTTTGCTTGGCCTATATAAATGAGGGCTCGACTAGGGTTTCATGATCACACATTCTAGGAGCCGAATCTCTGTCCAAACACTACCTCCTTTCACACAAAGTCGAAGAACTCTTCTCCTTAGCCGAAACACCACCATCACCACCTCAAAAACATCCCTCCTTCACCCATAAGTGTTCTTACGCTAGATTTGGCTTTGAACACTTGTGTCCTCCCTCACGCCAACAAGGGGATGCTATACTTGGAGCTTGCGGAGAGACGAATTCCTCGGAGCAAAAAGTGTAACATGACATCTTGTATCAAATTTCGGTTATGTATTGGTTTTCTTTACTTTTTGTAGAAAGACAACATGTTTTAGTGTAAAGATGATTGTTTTGGATTTTTATGAGTTCTTCCATGTGTTCTTAGTATGAATTCGAATATGTATGCTAGCTTACTATGATCTTAATGCTTTGAAACTTGTTTAGGATGACACTAGATGATTTGGTTCACCCTAGCATGTTCCACCGAATTAATCAAGAATAAAATTGAGTTAGGAAGTTAACTAGATGATTTGGTTGCTCTCTAATTCGATGTAAGCATGTGTATGTGTTTTAATGTGTGCTATGAATTTCGTAGAACTTGTTTAAAGAAGAAGTAATCGGCTTAGGTAATTAGTATGTGATGATCACTTGTAAATAACTAGTTTAGTTTTTTTCGGCAATGATGCATGTTTAGGGTTTCTAGGGTTCTTGATTGTTTGCTTGTCTATGAGTGAAGCATGTTAGAGTCCTAGGGTTTCTTTATGTGTATGATTGCCACGTTTTTGTCTTTAATTTTGTAGGTATTAAACAAACAAATCTCGCACCCCCATTTAAACTTAGTATAGTTATGCATGCACCCTCAATCCCCGGTTAAGAACGATCCCTACTTACCAATGCTACATCTACAAAGAAGGGTTTTAATTGCTTTCGTGTTTGATTAAGTGTTTAATTAAATGCTTGAAAAGATGCGAATCACCGACGATTTTTTTTATTTTTATTTATTTTTTTATAAAAATTCTTAAACTATAGCCGACGACTTTTTATAAAAAAAATTAAAAAAAATCGTCGGCTATAGTACTATAGCCGACGAAAAAAAAACTCGTCTACTATAATTTTTAAAAAATCATCGACTATAGTGATTACGATGATAGTGTATTAACTATTAAATCTATATGTATATTCAAATGTGGTAATGATCATATTCTTTGTTGTTTTGTCGATTGACAATATCTCGACATTAAGTCTACATATTGAGATATGCTCAGAGAAGATGTACATATTGATGAATTTTGATCATGCATTTTTATTAAAATTCAATTCGCCCGTTTTGTCATGCATTTTCTTGATCATTCATGATATAATATATATTAAAGTTGTACGTATTTTTGTCGAACGCGTATCAATGTATCAATGTTATGCTTTCAAACATTAATCACACGTAATATTCGTGTCACCCAAGGGCGGAGGCAGCATGTGGTACGCTCTCTAAAATGTGGGAGAAAAATTAGTTAATACATATGTTAGTAAAAAAAAATACATAAAGTGTCTAATAAAAGTAAAAAGAGAAAAACTAACTCGTTTTAATTTTCTTTCACTTAACTATCTTTCTTTTCCTTTAAAAAAAAACACTATCTTTCTTTTTCTCAAAAATAGTTCTATTGATATAAAAGATCCATCCTTTACCATTATAAGGGATAATAATTTGACCAGATAAGGATTATTTTCTCCTCGTATATCATAATATTTGTCTCATACTTGTTTAAACTGATTTTACCTCATTTAGTATATATTTTCTCTAATTTCTAATTTTGTTCTATGATTAAACTTAACAACTAAGGATTTTGGCTTTAGGCCACAGGAGCCTTATATACATAAGAGATCACTTTGGTATATTTGTAACCAAAATACAAAAATGTGAAATTAAAAGCTTAAGAAATTAGTAAATTAGCACGGTACTCTAGATTAATATCAAATTTTATTTGTAATATGTTTTTCATTTAAAAGCTTAATAATTTTCGTATATACGGTAAACATCATAACTATACATATATGATTTAACAAACATTTTGTTCTCCATGACTAAATTTTCTGGCTCCCCCCCTAATGTCACCGATCGGCAGCAGCAACCAAAAAGCCGATCCAAAAATGAGATTGGAATGCATGTACCAATCAATCGATTTAAGATGTTATCGTTAGGCGGCTGGGTCTGGATCGGAGCGCATGGAAATCGAATAGATAGACAAGTAGTCGGTGGCTGGTGAGCTGAGAAATGATGAGCATGGCATGGGACCAAAAATCCACCAAAGGCTTAGACAACCATGCACCACTCCCCGACCCAACAGAAACCTGCCACTCTTTGATCGTCAATAGCCTATATTGTGGTACTTGAGTGAATTAATAGGAAATCAGACAGCGATATTTAGATGTATATATTCCATCGAAAATTATTCCACACACAACAGTCTAGGTGCATTGTCATATGTGGTACACTTTTACTGATTATTAGCTAACAAAAAAAAAATTCAATTATTCACAACTCAGAATGGATTCTCGACTTCTCTCCATCTCCCTCTCGAGACACCCAAAACGACGGTGTGCACCTCATTGTCCCACTCTCCAACCCTCGTGTCAAAAAAAAATGAAAATAAAAAAAAAATATAACAGAACCTACAATCAAAACTTAAATATAAGCTTAAAATAGAGAAAAAACTTAAACAAAACTTAAATATAAGCTTGGGAGAAAAAAAATGAAAATGTGTGGTAAATAGAGGCTGCCAAGGTTAGAACCTACAATCAGTTAAACTTAAATATAAGCTTTTTTCATTATGTCAAGCCTATTTTAGTCACTAACTATATAGACAAACAGAACATAACAGTTTTTCATGGGGGGCCATGACCCTTGTTGGCCCTAACGTGGCTCCGCTACTTCTCATAAGCCACCAACCAGAATCGCGCTTGAAAGCATGGACATTCACATTAGTTGTTTTAGGCAAGTTCAGATATACATTGAATTACGACTAAGCAATGAGATCATTGAGATATTGCTATACCATGTAATCAGTAAACAATATATACATGTTTGTTGGTATTAGGAATCTATCCTTAATAAAAGATATGATCTCACTTCTTTCCTTTATTACGATAGAGTGCAACAAGGAAACCTTTATGGGCAAGGACTTGTTGCAACTCTCTATATATGTGAGCATTGGTCCCTGTTTTCTATACGCGTAAGCATTCAGAGCCTATTCCCATCAAGGTGCTAAAGTTATAGAAAACAGAAGACCGAAGCTATTACAATGGCCATATCGATTAACGCTGTAGGTAATCTTCTAAACACTTCAGTTATATGTCGAGTGTGTTTACATGTACTGATTGAACTATAGACTTCAGCTTTCAATTGGTTTCAGAACTTTTGGCTCGAGAATCATACATGTAAATCAATTTAGAAAAATCGACAAAAAAATTAAAAATTGGGCTAATAGGAAACGGGCCAACCATTCTGGCTGACTCATTTAGAACAGCCCAAATGCCTGGGACAGTGAGTTGCGTGACCCGGCCCATGACCCGTTCAGTTAATCAAACTGGTCCAAGTCATATATTGACTGACCGTTGAGGATAGAGTTTGAAAAAAAAAACTGGGTTTCTTCATTGAAGGCTGAGGAAGAACACGCTCGAGTTCGTATCATGAACTCGCAAGGATTCAATCCTTTGGGCTCACTAAATCAGGTATGTTTAGGAAATGCATAGAGAACCTAGAGCATATCCCGGTGTGCACATATGTTATGATAGAATTGGGATTGTGCCTTGATTGACCGGATGGAACTTACGTTTCTGTTAATTGATGTGTGTTCTTGATTGAATGAGTGAATTATTATGCTGCATATTGTGTGAATTCTGCTAACAGTGCAGCGCTGTGAGCAGAGGCTAAGGTATGTTATTGCATGATTTTGAGTGATTGATCTGCTCTAAAACAAGCTCTGCTGAATCTGTAGAATTCTTCTGAAATAGATAGATTGACTGGTTTGAGTAATCAAGTTTGACAACTTAAAAACCATGATCCATGAAATTTACAACAAGGAATATGTTTTCTCATACAGTTTTAGTAGAAAGACATTCCAATCAAACTCTGAATTTCTAAATCAACTGTAAACAGTATGTTGCACATGACAAAAACTTTTTCACGTTTTTGGAAATTCATTCAGCATCAAGAGTTTTGAAAACTTGTGTTACTGAGTTTAAAAAAAATATGTACATTGTGTCTTCCATAGAAGTGTCGGTACATGGTTTTTAGAGTCAGTACAGCTGCACACATGATTTTAAACCTCATATTCAGATATGATAGGAGTTCTTCTTCTGCCATTAGGTGATGATTTCTCCTCTTATATGACATGAGCTTAACAGTTATGGTGTGTGGATACAGAATTCAGTGTGTTTAATCTACTGCTATATAAGTGTAGTTAGACATGTGTTTTGGGAATATTTTGTATTGAAATGTGTTTTGTTTGCATCTGTATAAAATCTTTATTCAGTAATCATAGGATTTTCATAAACAAAACCTTGAAGATACCTATAGTAAACAAGAACTAATTAAATTTTTCCCCTTGATTTGCTCCTTAGGTGTCCAAGTTGTCACTCTCAACCAAATAGAATTGTTGACTGGTTCCAATTATAAATCCTGGAAAAGACAAGTTGATATGTACTTCTCACTCAACAATGACCTCGATAGTTGCCTTATTGATCCTATTCCTGATCATGTGGAAGCAGATGATAGAGAAACCAATAAGGCAGGATGGGATTATCAGCAAAGCTGGTTTAGGAAGAACAGCACATGAAGAAACATTATTAGGGCCACCATGACAGAAACCATAGCTGGAACCATCCCTGAGTTAGAATATGCTTATGATCTTCTGGAATTTATTCATGAAAAATTCAAGAAGACTGATAAGTCTGAAGCTGCCATTCTGTCAAATCAACTCAATTCCCTTAAGTACAATGGAGTTGGGGGAGTCAGAGACCACATTCTTAAGATAGAAAACATCACACTTAAGATGAAGAGACTGAACATGAGTCTCCCCGATGAATATGTGGTACATACTGCACTCCATTCTCTTCCTCAAAGCTTCAGTCAACTCAAGACAAGCTACAATACACAGAAGGATAAATGGGATCTGAATGATCTTATTGCTATAGCTACTGAGGAAGAAAATAGGATTAAGGCAGATGATCCAGGTTATGGGGTTATACAGCCAGCAAAGGAAGCAACTGTCAACATGGTGGGTAAAAACAAGTGGAAAAAGAAACTTAACACTAAGAAAACCACCAACTTTAAAAATTCAGTGAAGACAGCAGGACAATCCAGTAACCAACCTTTCAAGTTCAAATGCTATTTCTGTAAGAAACCAGGACATGTTAAGAAGGATTGTTCAGGGTTCAAAGCCTGGATGATCAAGAAGGGTAAGTGTCCTATAAAACCTGTCTGTTTCCCATCTCTTTTCTTTTTAGAAGTTGATTTAATAAATGTAGAACCAAATACATTTTGGCTTGATTCAGGATCTCCCTTACATATAGTAAATTCCTTGCAGGGCTTCATAAAGAAGAGGAAACCAAGAACTGAGGAAACACACATCAGAGTTGGCAATGGCATGAGAGTTTCTGTCAAAGCTATAGGCTGCCTTAGTCTAGATTTGGGATTAGGAAATTTTCTTTTTCTGGACAACGTTTATTATGTACCCTCTATGAAGAGAAATTTAATCTCTTGGGATCTTTTGATTGAACATGGATGTAGTTTTCAGTATGATTTTAATGGAATAAAGTTTTTCAAAAATTCATTATATATTGGTTCAGCTATACGTTTGAATGGCTATCTACAGATCAAATGTAAGGTCTCCAGTAAATCTGTGTTTGCCATTGAGCAACCAACAGATACTACAAACACTTCATATTCAAACATTTGTATAAGCATCAAAAGAACCTTATTTAATGACAAGTCTGCATCCCTGTGGCATAGGAGACTAGGCCATATATCCAATGAGAGATTAAAAACACTCATCAAAAACAAAATGTTGCCAGAATTAGATGTTTCTGATCTATCTGATTGTGTGGAATGTTGTAAAGGGAAAATGACTAACAAATCATGCAAGAGTGCATACAGGTCCAGCAGTTTATTAGAACTGATCCACACTAATATTTGTGGACCATTCAGGACTCAAACCATATGTGGGAACATCTACTTCATTACATTCATAGATGATTTCTCACGGTTCTGCCATATTCATTTAATGTCAGAAAAATCTCAATCTTTAGATGCCTTCAAAATCTTCAAAAATGAAGTAGAATTACAACTTGAGAAGAAGATTAAGGCAGTGAGATCTGACAGGGGAGGAGAATTTTATGGTAAATATACTGAAAGTGGTCAACACAATGGATCTTTTGCCTTATTTCTTCAAGAACAAGGCATTACAGCACAGTATACCACTCCTTACACACCCCAACAGAATGGAGTGGCAGAAAGGAAGAATAGAACTCTTCTAGGTATGGTTAGGAGCATGATGTGCACATCTGGTTTACTTAGGTTTCTGTGGGGAGAAGCCTTAAGGACTGCAAATTACATTTGCAATAGAGCACCTAGTAAATCAGTTGTAAAAACTCCATATGAACTGTGGCATGGTAAACAACCAAGCCTGCATCACATGCATGTTTGGGGTTGTAAAGCTGATGCTAGGCTGTACAATCCTAACTTAGGAAAACTTGACATCAAGTCTGTTAGTTGTAATTTTGTAGGCTACTGTGACAAATCTAAAGGGTATAAACTTTATTCTGGAAAACATTCTCCTAGAATTTTTGAAACTCATCAAGTCAAATTTTTAGGAGAAGCAACCTGCAACACAGATTTTGTTGATCTTTCAACAAAATTTGAGGAAGTTGAAGGAGACCCTGAACAATCACAGAACCTACAAAATATATTTGTTCTGCCATTAATCTCAGGTGACACTACAGTATCTAAAGATGTATCTGATGATATTGGTATAAGGGAAGAAACAAATAGAGAACCTACAATTCAATGCCAAACTAAAATCTTAAAACCTGTACAGCCTCAGCATGATTCAGAAGTTGTTGTATCTACAGAAAATTTAGAATCTCTAGCTTCTCAACCTGATTCAGTCCCTGAACCTAGAAGGTCAACAAGGGAAAGAATTCCTACCTATGGAACTAAGAGTGATTATCTTGTGTTTTCTCAGAAAATTGAGCAAGCATTAGATGAGGACACTGATCCTGTCACTTTTAATGAAGCCATAAACAATGAAGACTCAATAAAATGGCATGAAGCCATGGATGCAAAGATTGAGTCAATGAAAAACAATGAAGTATGGGACTTGGTTGAAACTAGTGATAAACAGAAACCAATAGACTGCAAGTGGGTTTTTAAGACTAAAAGAGACTCTAAGGGAAACATTGACAGATTTAAAGCAAGATTGGTGGCTAAAGGTTTTACACAGAAAGAGGGAATTGACTTTACAGAAACCTTTTCTCCTGTATCCACTAAGGATTCATTTAGAATAATCATGGCATTAGTAGCTCATTTTGATATGGAGCTACATCAGATGGATGTCAAAACAGCCTTTCTAAATGGTGAACTAGAAGAAACAATCTTCATGAAACAACCTGAAGGTTTCTTGGTTAAAGGAAAGGAGAGCATGGTCTGTAGACTTAAGAAGTCCATTTATGGATTGAAACAGGTCTCTAGACAGTGGTACAGAAAATTTGATTCAGTTATATCAACCTTTGGATTTACAGAAAACATTGTAGATGAATGTGTTTATCTCAAAACAGTGGGAAATGGTTTCATTTTCTTAATACTGTATGTTGATGATATCCTTTTGGCAAGTAGCAATATGAAATTGCTTAAAGATACGAAAATCTTTCTGTCAAAACACTTTGACATGAAAGATTTGGGGGAAGCATCTTTTGTCTTAGGGATTGAGATAAAACGAGACAGAAAACAATGTTTACTAGGTCTGTCACAAGCAGGATACATTTCCAAAGTTCTCAAAAGATTTGGAATGAAATCCTGTGCTCCAGGAGAAGTTCCAATGTCCAAAGGTGATAAACTAACCAAGAACAAGTCCTTCCTGTCTGAAGCACAGAGAGAAAACATGCAATCAAAGCCTTATGCTAGGTTAGTTGGAAGTCTAATGTATGCTCAGGTATGCACTAGGCCAGACTTAGCATTTTCAGTAGGTATACTCTCTAGGTTTCAAAGCAGTCCAGAAATACAGCACTGGAATGCAGGAAAGAAGGTACTTAGATACCTTCAGAGGACAAAACGCCACATGCTTGTTTACAGAAAAGTTAAAACTCTAAGTTTAGAAGGATATACAGATTCTGATTTTGCTGAAAATTATCCAACCTCCAGTAAGTCCACTTGTGGATATGTTTTCATGCTAGCTGGTGGTGCAGTGGCATGGAAAACAGCAAAACAATCTCTCACAGCAACTTCAACAATGCAAGCAGAAGTGATTGCTCTTTATGAAGGTGTTTGTGAAGGATTGTGGATCGGAAATTTTCTAAGGGAAACCAAAGTGCTGAGCCAGTTCATTCCTGAGCTGTTAATCCTATACTGTGATAATGAGGCAGCTGTTTTCTTCTGTAAAAACAGCAAGAGATCAATTCATTCAAAACATATTGATCTAAAATACTACAACATGAAGAAGAGAGTCAAAGATGGTGAGATTCAGGTCATGAACATTGACACAACTCATCAACTAGCAGACCCTTTTACAAAACCTTTAGCTGTTGGTATTTTCAAAGAACATTGTAGAAACATGGGAGTACTGGATAGCCTGGATTCATGAGTTTAGTGGGAGTAATCGAGAGTTAGCTCGAATCAGCTTCAGATTGCAGATACAGTTCTTGTAATTTTATTTTTTGTATTGTTCTTGTAAAACTTGATACTTGCTATCAATAAAATGAAGATTTTCATTTCAGTTTCTGTTGCAACAGTGTGATTCATGATCAAGTTTTATTAATTCAGATGGATGGTTATATGCAGAGTTGTTCTGCATATATGTATACATATGTATATAACTGCCCTTGAGTAGAGAGACACGATTCCATCAGTATTTTTTAGTTATGTGTCTTGTGTTTGGAGTTTTCAGTGTAAAACCATTAAGTGGACCTTGAGATTTTATGACAAATTCAGATCAGTTTGATGTATATATACATAGTCATTAGCTCAATTAATCATATCTGAGTTCATGTGTTCTGTGAGGTTCATTACAGTGGTCCTTAAACAGCAAGTGTTGTTGCATTTGTGGAGTTTTGGTACCCTATAATGTGTTGAACAGATGACAGAACTGGTTTTAGATTTTCAGCAAAATTAGTGATTTATGCATGCCTTCATTTCATTGCTTAGTGAAAGAAAGTCAGTTGCCAGTAGCACAACAAATGTGTTGTCCAGTGGGAAATTGAAAGCATGGACATTCACATTAGTTGTTTTAGGCAAGTTCAGATATACATTGAATTACGACTAAGCAATGAAATCATTGAGATATTGCTATACCATGTAATCAGTAAACAATATATACATGTTTGTTGGTATTAGGAATCTATCCTTAATAAAAGATATGATCTCACTTCTTTCCTTTATTACGATAGAGTGCAACAAGGAAACCTTTATGGGCAAGGACTTGTTGCAACTCTCTATATATGTGAGCATTGATCCCTGTTTTCTATACGCGTAAGCATTCAGAGCCTATTTCCATCAAGGTGCTAAAGTTATAGAAAACAGAAGACCGAAGCTATTACAATGGCCATATCGATTAACGCTGCAGATAATCTTCTAAACACTTCAGTTATATGTCGAGTGTGTTTACATGTACTGATTGAACTACAGACTTCAACTTTCAGCGCTCTCCTGCGTTCATGAGGTGTGAGCGACGAAGCCTGCCGTGCATGGAGAACCTGAGGTGGCTGACACTGTTTTTGTCGGTTGCCAGAAAAATACATTTTAGATTTTGGGTCGTCAATGACGTGAGGGCAAAATAGAAAAACCGATATCTTAATTTATTTCTGATGCATACCCCATTAACTTTTTGTTTAATTCAAAACCAATCAATACTCAACACCTAAATAGTGCCCCTACACTGCTATACATCCAATACCTTTTGATATTCCATATATATAGTTCTAGATCGGTCGGTAAGTACTTGGAAGTTGGTATTTATATATAGCACATACGTAACATAATGGATTATTGTCACTTTCCATGCATGCATGTTTTCACAAGTTTTTCAGCTCTCATACTTTTAACTTCATCGATCGTGACCTAATTTTCCACGCCGGCAACCGACTTTCTCCATCGCCGACTAAAGTTTTATATCATTCTTCTCATTCAATTATTCTACTTCTTTTCTTCTTATTTCAACCCCATTATTTTCTTTCGTGGAGACGTGGACTGTAGGTTGTTTACTCAATTACGTACTTTGCATATATATATATGCAGGTCTTTTTTGTGGGAACACGAAGATTTGTTTGTCTTTCGATCCACCAAATCTATTTTCCTTTTTGAATGTCATTGTTCTTGTTTGTTTTCTGCATGTGTTTTTCTCTCTTGTTGGTCATGCATTGACAAAACGTGCCTTTCGTTCTCTCAAATTTATACTGAATATATATTAATTTATATAATTTGCTTATTTTTTGTTCATTTATATATGATTAATCACTTCACAGTCGGTCTGATATGTATTAGTTATGAAGTTCTGTTACCAATTAGATAGGTTCGTCAAAACCGTACTGATCAAGACATGCGATGCTAAACAAAAAGGCCATATGCAATGCAAGCAGTGTAGTACGTAATTTATGCTTAATTAATTTACATGCATCTGGGTACGTTATTCATAATCAATTGAGATTCTTATACATATAATAATTACCTGAATGTTCCGACGAACGAACATTCAGCATCGCATAAGCTAGCAATCTAAGCGTGCGTGATAACTTGATGGATGCATTTTTTTAGCTATTAGTTTTGTGGCATTAGTACATGGTACCATTGGTACGTATTAGCACTACCACATTTGCCATCATTATCGGCGAGATCACCGGAGACAAGGCCGGCGATCGGAAAAGTCGCCGGTAATGTTAATCATTACCGGCGACTTACTCCGTCGCCAGTAATGTCGCCGGAAAATCGCCGGTAATGTTTCGCCGGAAATGTGTGGCTCAACATTGCCGGCGACGGTTGGAGTCGCCGGTAATGTTTTGAAACATTACCGACGATTTTCCGGCGTAGAGTCGCCGGTAATGTCTTCATTTCCGGCGACTTACTCCGTCGCCGGCAATGTCTCTTATATTAGATGCAGATTGCAGCAGCTCGATCATTCATTCATTTTGATCGAAAAAAATCCAGAGAAATCAAAAGAAGGAAAACGTACGCTCTGAAATCGATCCTTCGGTATATTGTCAAAAATAAGGCGCGCGTCGAAAACTCGATCACTCGGGAAGCTATATATATAGGTACGTGTATATATACGTATATGTGTATGTATATATATGTGTGTGTGTTGATCAAATCCAATTCGTGAGATATATATGAAATGTTGTTGATGTCACCGAAACGAGAAAACTGCTTGTAGTTAATCTTATCTTGTGTCTGAATCAACGACTGGTATTATCGTAGTGTTATCGGAGCCAGGCTTAACAGAGCCTCCTACCTAGTCAAATACATTTTGAATTGAAAAAAGAAAAATACCATCATTGAGTACTGAATCGAATCCAGAGATTAGATCGATATATATATATATATATGCATGCATGTGTTGATTTATTTAGAGTTGAATTGAGATATCGCGTCGATTATTAGTAGTGAATGTGTGTATATATATAATTAATACGTAAAATTGTTAGAATTTTCAGGATGGACAAGAGTTGGATGAGCCTCAAAAGATGGGATGTCAGATATCACCAGGGAATTAGGAGTTTTGTGGATTTTGTGAAGGCTAATTGTGGAGACACTACACTTCATTATTGCCCGTGTAAAGAATGTAAGTGTTTCAGCGATCGATTTCGTTTTCCCATTGATAAAGTCCAGAGGCACCTGAGTAAATACGGGTTTTTGGATAAGTACACTTGTTGGATTTATCACGGTGAAACATCGTTAGCGGGTCCACATGATCATGGACAATTTGGTGAGAGGGCCAGTCCACGCTATGATCATGGAGATTTTGCTGAGAGGGGGAGTTCATCCTATGATCCAACATCGATGTTAATCAATGATATGTTTCCTCATGAGAGCGGTGTATTTGCTGATGAAGCACCAAATGTCCCTCCCGTCGTTGAGGGTTTCCCCCATATCGAGCCAGTCGAGCCATTACCTGGAGCTCATGTCAACACAAGCGGTATGGACAAGTACAACAACCTGATTGCATTGCAACAGACTCCGTTGTACGACGGTTTTAGTAAGACTGTTCTTGAAAGTGTGATGGGAGTGATGCAGCTCAAAATGGAGAACAAAATGTCTGTCAAAGCTGTTGATTCTTGGTTGAAGTGGACTGCTTCGCTACTGCTACCCGGTCATCGTCTTCCTACCACTCATCATAAGGTGCGACATATCCTGAAAGATCTTGGGCTTTCCTACCACTCATATGATTGTATTCTCTTCTATGGAAAAGATCTCGAAGACCTTGAAGCCTGCCCGGTATGTTTTACAGAAAGGTATAAGTTGACTCCTGCAGGCAACAAGAAAGCTGTGAAGATACTTCGATATTTCCCGCTTATTGATAGGCTAGAGCGGTTGTTCATGTGTGCTTTCACGGCCGAGGCAATGAGATGGTGGGCTGAGAGGAACTTGCCTGACGATGACACCCTTATACACCCTTCCGACGGAGAGGCTTGGAAGCACATGGTCAGGGAGTTTGATCATTTTGCAGCAGAGGTCCGAAATGTTTGGCTAGGGCTCTCATCTGACGGATTCAACCCTTTTGGCAACATGAGTCTTCAATACAGTATATGGCCAGTTACTTTGGTACCGTACAACCTTCCACCATGGATGTACATGAAGAAGGAATACAATATGCTGACTCTGTTAATTCCGGGCCCGGGTTATCCAGGAAAGTGTCTCGATGTGTATTTGAGGCCTTTGATTGAGGAGCTTAAGTACCTGAGTGAGTGTGGCCACCCCACTTACGATAGGTTCAAAAACGAGATGTTCCAGATGCATGCCATGCTTGTTGGCACCATCAGTAATTTTCCTGCCCGCGGTATGTTGTCGGGCAACATTACCAGGGGTTACAGGGTTTGTTCAGAGTGCATGACGGTTGATTGTTGCAGTCCTCATTGCAGTAAAATTGTTCAAATGCGTCACCGTTGTTGGCTTCCATATGATCACCCATTTAGGCAGGATCCAGACGCGTTTGATGGGACTATGGAAACAGGTGTGGTACCCAGGCGATGGACAGGGGAAGCAATTTTGGAAGTGTTGAATGAATATGATTTTGGCCAGCTGAGCAATCATCCTGACATAGTGGCGTCAATTCCAGACAAGCCCGAAAGGTATAAGTTTTGGACACACAAGAGCATATTCTGGGAACTGCCCTACTGGCCCAGGTTGCCTATCAGACATTACCTAGATGTCATGCACATAGAGAAGAAAGTGTGTGAAAGTGTGGTGGGCACAGTTCTTAACTGGGAGGGGAAAACAAAAGACATCCCTAAGGCACGTATTGATCTGAAAGTTATGGGACTGCGGAAACATTTGTGGTTAAGAGATGGTAAGAGAAAAATGCCGCAAGCTCCTTACACCGTCATGCCGAAGCATAAGCATGAAATTTTTCGGTGGCTGAGTAATGTCAGGTATATATTCTTATATATGACTATGCAGTACGGAAATTGGTTTGCCTTAAATTTTTACCGGATTATGGTGATATGCGAGAAATATAATTGTTGCCTATGGCTATATATATATATATATGCATGTATCTTTATGGCTATGCAGGAAATATAAGCAGGTGTGTTAACTACCGGGACAATAAGATGTACGGATTAAAGAGTCATGACTGCCATGTACTACTTCAACGCCTTTTCCCTATTTTCATTCGAGGGTACCTGCCCAAGGAGGTGGTGGAGCCGTTGGTGGCCTTGTCAAGATTCTTTCAGAAGTTATGCACCAGGGAAGTTAAAAAATCAGATCTTAGGGAGATGCAAGATGACATAATTTTTATCATGTGCAAGCTTGAGAGGATATTTCCGCCAAATTTTTCAGACATCATGCCTCACCTAACGATCCATCTTCCAGAACAATTGTTGCTTACCGGTCCCGTACACTACACTTGGATGTATCCCATGGAAAGGTACATTTGGTTTGCCTCTGTTTTTATATGTAAAGTCTTATTTTTACCCCTTTTAACATGCATTTGTTAACTTGTAGAAAATTGGGAGCCTACAAGGACTATGTGAAGAATAAATATGCACCTGAAGGGTGTATCGCTGAAGCATATGTTGCGCACGAGTGTGTAACGTACACCAAAGTGTATTTGGGAGCGCTTGAGGACCCCCAACAACAGATGCCGATAGATGAACCTCAGTTCAACCTTTCTATCATCTCCAATGACGTTGTAGTACAGGGAAGCTTGCCAAAGTCGTACAAGTTGGATGAAAATGAGGTAGTCATTGCCCACTGGTCGGTACTGATTAACTGTGAAGAAGTACAATATTGGAAAAACTATCATCTTCACTGCCCTGCTATTGCCGGAAATGTTGATTACCACAACAGGATGTTTGCAAACTACTTTGGTCCATGGGTAAGGGTATATGTGTATATGTCTTTTTTTTTATTGCCATTTTCCTTATATAGCATGTGTGTACGTACGTGGTTTTGTGGTTTCTATGTTCATAATTTCTTGTGTGGTTTCTTATCGTTTTCAGATGAACCATGTAGCAGATGATGGTTACCCAGAGTGGTCAAACGAATTGAGGGTCCTTGCGATGAAACCGATAGCTTCAAAAGTTTACTCGATGTGTCAGGTCAATGGCGTTAAATTTATATGTGAAAATCGAGACGACCGACTAAAAACACAGAATTGTGGGGTGATGGTCCATGGTGGGCAGGATGGCATTGACTATTATGGTGTCCTTCATTCAGTTGTTGAACTAATTTATGGGAACCGAATGAAAGTGCACTTGTTCAAGTGTAGATGGTTTGATACTAGCCCGGAGAACACAAGGACCGATCAGCACGGAACATTTTCGGTGAATACTGCTACTACCTGGTATGAAGAAGACCCTTTCGTTCTTGCCTCATCAGTAAAACAAGTGTTTTACCTGGACGATCTTCTTAACAAAGTCCCGTGGAAGGTGGTTAACCATGTTGCTCATAGAAACATATACAGTGCTGCCACACTTGGTGATACCGCAGATGATGAGGAAGTTACTGCATACCAAGAGCCGAACGCTTTTGACATTCCGGAATCATCTACGATTCGCCTTAATAATGTGAGATCTGGGAGTGTGGTTCGAATTACTGGAGCAGAACTTCTCGATGTTAATCCATATGAAGTTGACGCTGATTCAGATGACGAGGAGAGGCACATATTGCCAGAGGTTACCTATGAAACCGAGTCAGACTCAAGTGATGACGATGATTACGATTATCACCCTTAGTACGTTAATGATGTAGTCGGAAATTGTTGTCGAAAATATGATGTAGTCGGAAATTAATAATGGAAATTGTAGACGGAAATTGTAGTCGGAAATCGTAGACGGAAATTGATAATGGAAATTGTAGTCGGAAAATGTAGTCAGAAATAGTAGACGGAAATTGTAGTCATTAATCGTAGACGGAAATTGATAATGGAAATTGTAGTCGGAAAATGTAGCCGGAAATCGTAGACGGAAAATGTTGTCGGATATTCTTCGGGAAATAATGACATTACCAACGAGTTATAAGCAAGTCGTTGGTAATGACATTACCAACGAGTTAAAACGTCGTTGGTAATGTCATTACCAACGAGTTGCTTATAACTCGTTGGTAATGTCATTACCAACGAGTTGAAGTCGTTGGTAATGTCATTACCAACGAATTATAAGCAAGTCACCGGCAATGTTTTCTGGATAGGAACTACCCAACTCGACCCCGAGCTGTATTTCTCCTTATCCTCTCCTCCTCCCCTCCTCCCCTCCTCCCAAATCGGTCTGGCGAAAAACTAGCTCACCTCCTCCTCTTCCTCTCCCTCTCCTCCTCCTTATCCTTTACTCCTCCTTATCATCTCCTCCTCTCCACCGATTCGGAACTCCTCTCCTCTTCCGAAAATCTCCTCCTCCCCTCCTCCCCTCATCTCCTCCCCTCACCATTGTAGTCGGCAAAGCATTGTAGTGGTTAACCATGGCAGGTCCGATCCTCTCTCTTTCCCTCTCTCTCTCTCTCTCAATTTTTAATTATTTTTGTGTATGTGTATGTGTATGTGTATGTGTATGTGTATGTGTATGTGTAAATTAATTAGGGTGCTAAGTTGGAAATTAGGGTGATAAGTTGTAAATTTATATGCAATGTATATATATGTGATGTATATATATAGGTATGTGAAAATTAAGTGATGTATATATATGTGAAAATTATGTATATATGTGGTTTGGATGAATATGTGATGTATATATATGTGAAAATTAAACCTAATTAAGATGCATGATGTATATATATGTGTGAAAAATGTGGAAAATTAATTAGGGTTTGTGATTTGGATGAATATGTGAAAATTAAATTTAATTAAGATGCATGATGTATATATATATACATCGAAAATGTATATATGTTAATTTAGGTGATATAGTTGTTAATTAATCGTATAAATTAAGGTGGAAATCGGGATCGGAACGGTTTAGAACCAGAACGGTTTTAAACCGGAACCGCGCGGAACCGGAACCCTTTGGAACCGGAACTGTTTGTAACCGGAACCGTTTGAAACCGAACGGTTCCAGTTCCAAACGGTTCCGGTTCCGCCCGGTTCCGGTTCCGATTTGTTATAAAACCGTGTCCAGGAGGTAATTTTGCGGCAAATTGGCTTGGAGGCAAATTACAGAAAGGTTCCCGAAATAGTGGAGGGAGTAGTAGTCAAGCTTCCTCCTCACCCGCAGTTAGCAACACGCCCAGTGGGCCAATGATGAGTGGTCGCACGAGAGCCTTGCTACAGGCGCGAGCTGAGGAGGAAGCTGCACGATCAAGAGCCGTGCAACCGGACGTCGAGCCTCGAGCCTCAGTCAGCAGACGCTCAATCAGCAGACGTCCCCCCGTCGGTGTACCCTCAGACGAGCGATAGTCAATGGGGGCATCAGAAACTCCCTCAATCTGAATGCTCCATATTCGCCCGGTGCCTACTCCCGTTTCACGGGAATCTTCTGAGGCAGATGGTGGTACTGGCGCCTCATCGTCCAGGCCTCATCTATCTCCGCCGTCCGGTCTCTTCCTACCCGACGAGATTCCTATGATCCCTGAATTCGATGATAGGGGGATGCCTGTTTATGTTGAAGGACGGCCGGAGTTCCTGAGCGTGGAGGAAGCGTACAACTTCATCCCGTTCGACCTCGTGTATCTTTGGAGTGTGAGGTGCACCAACCAACAAACGAACGATGCAGGTAAATTTTATTTATCATGTGCAAGATTGATGACTTAATTATTACTTAAGATTTACGATAGGTTCAATTAATAATATCAATTTGTTGACATTGTATTATTAGGCAATTTCGTTAATGGGACTGGAAAACGGAAAGGGGCTAGAGGCACCTGCACCGGGAAGAGACTTGAGCAGGCCACCGGGGGAAGGAAAACGCCCATAAGGGCCAATGAGGAAGGCGAGGTGATTGAGGCATTCGACACCACGCGCAAATATGTCAGCATGGCCGGTGCGATCGTGCGGGACAAGGTCCTAATGCTTTGGCCAGATTGGGAATCTGTGCCTATCTACGTGAAGATGCAAGTGCATAATGCACTCAGTGTGAGTAAAATCGTATTTTCATTACGTAAATTTTACATTTATTAATTAAGTCCGAATAAATATATAATTTTACCTTTTATATATTCATATTGCAGGTGTGGTTTGACGTGGATGAAGTTCTTATTCACACTTGGGTAGAGCGTCAACTATATATGAGGTGATGTGCTTCGAGTTATTTGAGTATATATCGAGTTAGATTTTTGTTTATCAAGTGTTTTAATATCTCTAACTTTTTTTTCCTGGTGTTAATATAGGTATAAAGAGTGGAAGAACGAGCTTTCTTCCCATTACACTGTATACAAGGAGCTAGGCCGAGGTTCTATCCCTAGCGAATTCCGGTTTAGGGAGTACGAGTGGCAGTAGCTGATAGCCCACTTCGAGCAACCCAAAGCGAAGGTATGCATCCTGAATATATCTTACAAGCCTAATGTATCGTATCACATTCAAATAGTTAGTTACTAATTTTTTTCCATATGTTTATCAAACAAGGCGATTTCGAAGACGAACCGGGCGAATAGATTGAAAAACACCAGGGCCCATCATGCAGGTTCACTCAACTACATGGGTTGGTCGACTAAGGTGCAGCAACAACAAGAAGTGAACCCCTTGGTGTATATTCATCAGAAGTTCTATCCGCAGTGCCCTGACGAAGCGGTAAGTCTTTCGCCTCTCCATATGTTAATAAAACTATTTTTCGATATTAATTTATTTTGTTAGCTAATACGTTATTCATTTTCGCTTTTCAATTAGGCGAGAGTGGAGGAGGCGACCGCAGAAGTGACCATGAATATAGCTCGGACTAACCATCCTGACTGCTCCGAGGAAGAAGTCACCCAGTATGCCTCTTAGATCGATCAGCTTGATCGCCCTATAGCGGCTCAGATCATGGCAAAAGCGTGCGGGACAGGAAAGAATACCTACTACTGTAGGGGAATGGGCACGGCGGGCGAAGGACTATTGAAGAACACTTCAGAATACTCTACCGGGTCAAGAAGTTCAACTTCTAGTCGTAACCTCGCAGCGGAGCTTCAGAGGACGCAGAGGGAGTTGGAGGAGCAAAAGAGGCAGATGGCCGAGTACCAAAACATGGTCCAGCAGCAGACACAGATGCAGGCTCAGATGTACACATGGATGCGGACGATGTACGAGGCTCAGACTACCGGACAACCGTTCCCCACACCTCCCCCGGTCCCTCCATTCCCTAGCTATCCACCACCACCACCGCACCAGTCAACGCCAGAGCAAGACCAATGTAGCCACCAGAATTCAAATGAGTACATGGATTACTTCGACCCTGACCCGCAAGTTCCTGGACCCTGACCTGTAATGTTAGTTAATTTTCGTATCGTCGTTGCTATTTGTACTGTACGTTGGACATTTATGTGTATTGTTGAACTTGTATGATTGTACGGTTTATGTCTTTCAATGCAGGTTCTGGAATTGGGCCCAATCCAGAACCGCATTTTTTTTTCAAAATTTTTCCAGACATTGCCGGCGACATGGACCTAAGTCGCCGGCAATGTCTCACATTCCGGCCACGGCGGCGCTGACATTGCCGGCGACTTGAGTCGCCGGTGATGTCAGGACATTACCGGCGACGTGAAACTCCGTCGCCGGCAATGTTAATACCGGCGGGGAATTTCCGGCGACGTCATTGCCGGTGACTTGTCGCCGGTAATGACAATTCCGGCAAAAAAAAAACAAGGCCGGCGACGGCAAATCGCCGATAATGTCTCCATTTCTGGTAGTGTAGGTTTTCTCCATTATATTAAATGATTAAGGTCTCAACTTCCAGTCCAATTTCTTTTCTTTTTTCAGATACGCCAGCCCTTCTCCTCCCGTGCATATGCCTCATGCATAGATTTGAAAATATATACAGCATTGACTTTCTCTTCATTGCATGGATCTTGTATACACTAACATATGTTATGGTTATATCGAAAAAGAAAAAAAAACTCTACGTACGCACATTTTAAATCCACCAAAACCACTGGCTACTAAAGCTTCAATTCAAAGTCTACTTATTCACCAAGTAAAACATATGATATGATGGTATCATTTTTTGTTGGAGATGATAGATCTCATATTGAAAAAGAGGCAAAAAAAAGATGACTTATATGTTAATGGACTACCTTCAATATTAACCGAAACCTTTTAGATAAAATCCAACACCTTAAAGGTGGTTCAAGTTGGGACAATATTGATTATATTGGGGGTCCATATGCCACGCTTACCGCAGTTTCACTTGGTATCAGAGCCAAGTTCCTCGTCCAACTCCTGACCGCCCCACCTGTCTTGTCTCCACTTCTGCGAATCTGTCGACTCGTTCTCGTTTCGACCAAGAGAGTCATCTGAAACCTGTCAATCTGTTGCTCGTTCTGACCGAAAAGATCATTTGAATTGTTGCTCGTTCCGACTGAGAGGATCATCTGAACTGTTGCACGTGTAAGCATAAGTTAGGTTGCACGTGAGGGGGCGTGTTGGAGAGGATAGATCCCACATTGAAAAAGAGGCAAAAAGAAGATGACTTATATGTTAATGGACTACTCCCAATATTAATCGAGGCTTTTTGGATAAAACCCAATACCTTAAAGGTGGTTCAAGTTGAGACAATATCGGTTGGGGGTCTCATGTCACGCTTGCCACAGTTTCACTTTTCTAAGCTATTATATTACTTACAACAATTAAATATTTCACTCAGGATTTTGAGATTGATGGCTGTATTGTGTAAATGCATAGTGTATATATTTTTTTTTAAGTTTTAAATCCATGTAATGTATAATTTTGAAAGAGATTATTTGCTGCCCCATATACTATACTAAATCGGAGTTATCTGAACTTGAATTGGCATAAACTTACAACATGTTGTTTCTAGAATATGAGAATAGAGAAGACTAAACCAAAATTAAAACTCCATACAACATAAAAGCAAGAAATAAGAATAGACAATGCAACAAAGTATAGATCATATGTAAGTCATAAACAAAGATAATAGATCAAATGACTACCATTTTATTAACACAATAATATTAGCAAAATAATTTCAACGCAGAAAACAAAAAAGCAAAGCATAGCAAATAAAAAGATAAGCTCAATTCACAAAATTCTTCACACTTGTACCTAGTTTCTCTAAAATATCCAACCAATTTTTTTTATATTTAATTAATATAACACCCATTTCACAGTTCAAATTCAATGTTTAGGTTAAATAGGTAAAGTTGAAAATAATATTAATTAGTCAAGAACTCAGAGTTACGTAGTCGCATATTAAGCAGTAGACATCTCGCTGATATTTGTTGTATATATTGAAGGAGAAAGTAGATATGCAATAGATATAATTTGAAACTGTACTTTATTCATTGATAGATGATCGACCTTAAATAGACATTACAATATGATACAATCGATATCCCTATAAATCAAGGATTGAGAGAATATCTACCTCTATTCTAATCAGAACAAAATACACATCGAGATACCAAAAATATTTCTCACAGAACACTCCCCTCCCCCTTGTATCGCGATCCTGATGTATGATGCCTAACTTATTGCCTCACTAAAAACTTTGCCAAGCAAACAAAATCCTCTTGGGTAAAAACAAAAGTTTGGTTAAAGGAAAAAAGAGTACAACACATCAACTACAAATGCAACCACATGTGATGTAAACTCCCTCTGATGTCTACGAAATAAACTCCCCCTGATTAGCAACTCAATCTTAGAGTTCAGAAAACCTTCGCATTCCAATGCGTCTCATATGCTTTACAAATGTAGATTTGAGCAATGATTTGGTAAACAAGTATGCAACATTATCTGCCGAACAAACTTGATTCACATGAATGTTCAATAACTACTGTTGTTGCTGTTTAAAGAAGAACTTAGGCGGAAGATGCTTTGTATGATCACCCTTGATGTATCTCAACTTCATTTGTTCAATGCAAGCCGCATTGTGCTCAAAGATACAAGTTGGTGTTGTAGTAGTGGATGCTAATCCACTAGATTCTTGAATGTGGTGTATGATCGACCTAAGCCAGACACACGTACTCTTTAAGCGCTTCTTGTAAAGCAATAATCTTATAATGATTCAAGGAAGTAGCAACAAGGGTTTGTTTAGTTGATATCTAAGAAATCGCCGTGTTTCCCATGGTGAATACATAACCTGTCTCGGAATGTTCTTTGTGTGGGTCAGAGAGATACCCAGCATCAGCAAAACCAACTAAGACATCACAAGGTGTCTTTGAGTAGGGGACCGCATTAAATTGAGGTTCAATACTTGTAGCCGAATCACTGTTCAAGATGGGTCGAATGAATGGTTCTGATCCGTCCAGGGTGCAACCTTCGACTGATCGAAATTCCTGGAACCTGCATGCTGCGATTCAACCATCACTTTTCTGAGAATTTTAAGTTTCTCTCTATATTCTTTGTAGTGAAAGAACAAGCCCAAGTCCATGAAACCTTCCAAGTACTTGAAGAAGTGTTTTACACCATTCTAATGACGCTGTGTAGGTGTAGAACTAAACTGAGCTAACAAGTTCACAGAGAATACAATATCTGGTCTTGTGTATTGAGCTAAATACAACAAAGCTCCAATAGCACTACGGTATGGTACCTCAGCTCTCAATAGTTCCTCATCATCATCTTTCAGATGGTACGGATCCTTATTGGGTTCAAGACTGTGAACGACCATCTTTTATGACGATCAAAAATGTGACGTTTTGGAGATAGTAACGTGCAGCCGACGGGTCAAAGTAGCTAAATAAGTGGTCGAGGACCACCTTTTGACGGGTCGAAAAGTGTTGAAAAATTTCGACGGGTCGAGGAAAAACCACGACGAGTCAAAAATTCCCAGTATCAAACCATTATCTCTTTTGTCTCATTTTTATGCTATTTTGGTGTGATAATGCCATAGAATTTTGTAGAATACAAATCATTTAAGCAATATGTATGTAAATAATCATTCTGAACACTTTTAAATACCGAAAGAAAGAAATTTGATTACTTTGACAATATCAAAACTTACATCTAAAGATCGTTCTTATTCAATAATCATGACTACAATCGGGGTCAAAATACAAAGCTAAACTTGTTTACATAGTAGAATCATAAACCTAATACATAGATTAAGAAAAATTCGTACTCTCTATGCTTGCTTTGGAGATTTCTGCTACAATTAGATTGGCTTCTCCGCTATCTTCCATCTCATGTCTGCATAGTGTCTCTTTTTTCTTTGCTTGGTATTGTTGAAATATCTTGTAGGCATTCTGAATGTTCTTTGGAGCTCTGCATTACTTGTGCATATGATTAGTCGCACCACACCTATAACAAGGTGCCAAGTGAGAAGTAGAAGCAGAATGTGAAGAATTTTCACCATTCCTAGAACCGAAATTGGAATTATTCTTGTTAGAGTTGTGGTTGTTGTCATGGCGAGTCCAAGTCAAATTTCGACTATTTTATTCTCTACACGTCCTCCTCTACCACTATGAGTTTGATAAAGTTTAGAACTTTGTTTCCCCTTATCCTTTCGTGTCTTCCCTCTGGTGTTATAATTTTCATGGACTTTCTTTGTACAGGCTGGCCTAACATTGTTGTGGATAAGGATCTCGTGATATCTCTCTTTCTTGGCAAGCACACTCATATGATCACTGAATGATCTAAGTCTTCCTTGCTCGTAATCAAGGCAATACTAATGTGCAAGGGTGTCTATAGAAGTAGGGAAGGTGCTCAAAGACTTCTCGACCATAGTTTGGTCAGTCTTTACAATACTACAAATGACAAGCTCTGACTGTAGCTCTAGCATATCCTGATAAAAGTCATTGATCTTAGGATAATCCAATAATCAGATTCTATACCATTTTCCTAGTAGCTCTAGAAGTTGTGCATCATGCACATTGTTGAACCGTTCTTACAAAGTCGCCTACAAATTTGCGGGGTCATCTTTTAACAACTACTATTTCCTCATAGCAGGATGAATATGTCTCTTAAGAAACATGAGAGCTTGAGCTTTTCAAGCCAATGTGTCCTCATTGGCTTCAGTGCCAGGTGGTGATTGGATGGTTTCAGTGAGACGTTTACTAAGAAGAGTATCAAGTTTAGGGAATAAGAAACATGACTCCCCTGAAAATTGTGACTGTTAAATAGTCACAAAAATCGACTTCCTTTTTTTTTAATGTGAAATCACAATTAACCATGATATTCACCAACAACCATGACTTCCCCAGGGCCGTCACTAATATTCAACTTTTTTTAATATGTTTTAATCCATAGAAACTAGGGTATAAAAAGTAAATCACAGTATGAAAATTCAACCTAAATCTAGACCTAGATTTAGGGTGTTGCGGAAATTAAGTTTTGTAATCTAATTCTAAATCGAAGGAAGTTTAAAAATTTACCTCGAGGGTGTTATGCTTGGTATGAAAACTTAGCTGAAAGAAGTTTGAAGCAAGACAAAATCCGGCGATAGGAAAAGCTTCTGACGACAGTGATGGTGCTCTGGCGGTGATGGAGAATCCGGTGGTGGAGATTGTATTGTTTAGGGGTTTAGGGTATATTTCATTTTAGGGTGATGGATATCAACTTAAGAGCTATTGATAACGTGTTGAAGGAGAAAGTAGATATACGCAATAGATATGATCTGAAACTATACTTTATTCATTTATAGATAGCCTTAAATATGCATTACAATCTGATATAATCAATATCCCTATAAATCAGGGATTGAGAGAATATCTATTTCTATTCTACTTAGGATAAGTTACATATCGAGATACCAAGAATATTTCTCCTGAATCTGTATATAAATATATGCATATATTAATTTTTGGGTGAAATTACAAGATATCTCTATACTTAGTGGCAGAGGGAGGTCAAGGCAAGGAAGGGCAATTGCCCTCCCTTGATTTTTGGTGTAAAATTATTAAATACGTGTATTCTTACTAAATTAATATAATTAATAATCACTGATCACAATAAATCTCCTAATTGATATAACTAGTGTGATTGCTCAATCAACTATCACTACCACGTTTTGCAACATTACCGGCGAGATTTCCAAAAACAAGGCCGGCGACCGAGAAAGTCGCCGGTAATGTCGCCGAAATTTCGCCGGTAATGTTTCAAAACATTACCGACGACCTCCTCCGTCGCCGGCAATGTCAAGCCAAACATTGCTGGCGAAATTCCGGCCGGAAAATCGCCGGAAATGATTGGCTTGACATTGCCGGCGACAGAGGAGGTCGCCGGTAATGTGTTGGAACATTACCGGCGAAATTCCGGCGAAAAGTCGCCGGTAATGTCTCCATTTCAGGCGATTTAATGAATCGCCGGCAATGCCTCTTATATTAGATGCAGATCGCAGCAGCTCATTCATTTGGATCGAAAAAAATCCGGTGAAATCGAAAGAAGGAAAACGCTCTGAAATCGATCCTTCGGTATTGTCAAAATTAAGGCGCGCGTCGAAAACTCGATCACTCGGGAAGCTATATATATATAGGTACGTGTATATATACGTATATGTGTATGTATATATATATGTGTGTTGATCAAATCCAATTCGTGAGATATGAAATGTTGTTGATGTCACCGAAACAAGAAAACTGCTTGTAGTTAATCTTATCTTGTGTCTGAATCAACGACTGGTATTATCGTAGTGCTATCGGAGTCAGGCTTAAGAGAGCCTCCTACCTAGTCAAATACTGAACTGAAAAAAGAAGAATACCATCATTGAGTACTGAATCGAATTCAGAGATTAGATCGATATATATATATATGCATGCATGTGTTGATTTAATTAGAGTTGAATTGAGATATCGCGTCGATTATTAGTAGTGAATGTGTGTATATATATAATTAATACGTAAAATTGTTAGAATTTTCAGGATGGACAAGAGTTGGATGAGCCTCAAAAGATGGGATGTCAGATATCACCAGGGAATTAGGAGTTTTGTGGATTTTGTGAAGGCTAATTGTGGAGACACTACACTTCATTATTGCCCGTGTAAAGAATGTAAGTGTTTCAGCGATCGATTTCGTTTTCCCATTGATAAAGTCCAGAGGCACCTGAGTAAATACGAGTTTTTGGGGACAATTTGGTGAGAGGGCCAGTCCACGCTATGATCATGGAGATTTTGCTGAGAGGGGGAGTTCATCCTATGATCCAACATCGATGTTAATCAATGATATGTTTCCTCATGAGAGCGGTGTATTTGCTGATGAAGCACCAAATGTCCCTCCCGTCGTTGAGGGTTTCCCCCATATCGAGCCAGTCGAGCCATTACCTGGAGCTCATGTCAACACAAGCGGTATGGACAAGTACAACAACCTGATTGCATTGCAACAGACTCCGTTGTACGACGGTTGTAGTAAGACTGTTCTTGAAAGTGTGATGGGAGTGATGCAGCTCAAAATGGAGAACAAAATGTCTGTCAAAGCTGTTGATTCTTGGTTGAAGTGGACTGCTTCGCTACTGCTACCCGGTCATCGTCTTCCTACCACTCATCATAAGGTGCGACATATCCTGAAAGATCTTGGGCTTTCCTACATCAAAATCCATGCATGCAGATATGATTGTATTCTCTTCTGGGGAAAAGATCTTGTAGACCTTGAAGCCTGCCCGAGATGTTTTACAGAAAGATATAAGTTGACTCCTGCAAGCAACAAGAAAGCTGTGAAGATACTTCGATATTTCCCGCTTATGGATAGGTTGGAGCGGTTGTTCATGTGTTCTTTCACGACCGAAGCAATGAGATGGTGGGCTGAGAGGAATTTGCCTGACGATGAGACCCTTATACACCCTTCCGACGGAGAGGCTTGGAAGCACATGGTCAGGGAGTTTGATCATTTTGCAGCAGAGGTCCGAAATGTTTGGCTAGGGCTCTCATCTAACGGATTCAACCCTTTTGGCAACATGAGTCTTCAATACAGTATATGGCCAGTTATTTTGGTACCGTACAACCTTCCACCATGGATGTGCATGAAGAAGGAATACAATATGCTCACTCTGTTAATTCCGGGCCCGGATTATCCAGGAAAGTGTCTCGATGTGTATTTGAGGCCTTTGATTGAGGAGCTTAAGTACCTGAGTGAGTGTGGCCACCCCACTTACGATAGGTTCAAAAATGAGATGTTCCAGATGCATGCCATACTTGTTGGCACCATCAGTGATTTTCCTGCCCGCGGTATGTTGTCGGGCAACGTTACCAGGGGTTACAGGGCTTATTCAGAGTGCATGACGGTTGATTGTTGCAGTCCTCATTGCAGTAAAATTGTTCAGATGCGTCACCGTTGTTGGCTTCCATATGATCACCCATTTAGACAGGATCCAGACGCGTTTGATGGGACTGTGGAAACAGGTGTGGCACCCAGGCGATGAACAGGGGAAGAAATTTTGGAAGTGTTGAATGAATATGATTTTGGCCAGCTGAGCAATCATCCTGACATAGTGGCGTCAATTCCAGACAAGCCCGAAAGGTATAAGTTTTGGACACACAAGAGCATATTCTGAGAACTCCTCTACAGGCCCAGGTTGCCTATCAGACACTACCTAGATGTCATGAACATAGAGAATAATGTGTGTGAAAGTGTGGTGGGCACAGTTCTTAACTTGGAGGGGAAAACAAAAGACATCCCCAAGGCACGCATTGATCTGAAAGCTATGGGACTGCGGAAACATTTGTGGTTAAGAGATGGTAAGAGAAAAATGCCACAAACTCCTTACACCGTAAAGCCGAAGCATAAGCATGAAATTTTTCGGTGGCTGAGTAATGTCAGGTATATATTCTTATGGCTATGCATGAATTTGGCCTTAAATTTTTACCGGATTATGGTTATATGCGAGAAATATAATTGTTGCCTATGGCTATATATATATGCAGGTATCCTTATAGCTATGCAGGAAATATAAGCAGGTGTGTTAACTTCCGGGACAATAAGATGTACGGATTAAAGAGTCATGACTGCCATGTACTGCTTCAACGCCTTTTCCCTATTTTCATTCGAGGGTACCTGTCCAAAGAGGTGGTGGAGCCGTTGGTGGCCTTGTCAAGATTCTTTCAGAAGTTATGCACCAGGGAAGTTAAAAAATCAGATCTCAGGGAGATGCAAGATGACATAATTTTTATCATGTGCAAGCTTGAGAGGATATTTCCCCCAAATTTTTTCGACATCATGCCTCACCTGATGATCCATCTTCCCGAACAATTGTTGCTTACCGGTCCCGTACACTACACTTGGATGTATCCCATGGAAAGGTACAAATGATTCATACATTTGGTTTGTCTCTGTTTTTATATGTAAATTCTTATTTTTTACGTAAGTTAACATGCACTTGTGTACTTGTAGACAATTGGGAGCCTACAAGGACTATGTGAAGAATAAATATGCACCTGAAGGGTGTATCGCTGAAGCATATGTTGCGCACGAGTGTGTAACGTACACCAAAGTGTATTTGGGAGCGCTTGAGGACCCCTAACAATAGATGCCGATAGATGAACTCCAGTTCAACCTTTCTATCATCTCGAATGACGTGGTAGTACAGGGAAGCTTGCCAAAGTCGTACAAGTTGGATGGAAATGAGGTAGCCATTGCCCACTGGTCGGTACTGATTAACTGTCAAGAAGTACAATATTGGAAAAACTATCATCTTCACTGCCCTGCTATTGCCGGAAATGTTGATTACCACAACATGACGTTTGCAAACTACTTTGGTCAATGGGTAAGGGTATATGTGTATATGTCTATTTTTTATATATATAGACTTATATAGCATGTGTGTACGTACGTGGTTTTGTGGTTTCTATGTTCATAATTTCTTTTGTACGTATTTCTTATCGTTTTCAGATGAACCATATAGCAAATGATGGTTGCCCAGAGTGGTCAAACGAAGTCCTGGCGATGAAACCGATAACTTCAAAAGTTTACTCGATGTGTCAGGTCAATGGCGTGACGACCGACTGAAAACACAGAATTGTTGGGTGATGGTCCATGGTGGGCAGGATGGCGTTGACTATTACGGTGTCCTTCATTTAGTTGTTGAACTAATTTATGGGAACCGCATGAAAGTGTACTTGTTCAAGTGTAGATGGTTTGATACTAGCCCGGAGAACACAAGGACCGATCAGTACGGAACATTTTCGGTGAATACTGCTACTAGCTGGTATGAAGATGACCCTTTCGTTCTTGCCTCATCAGTAAAACAAGTGTTTTACCTTGACGATCTTCTTAACAAAGTCCCGTGGAAGGTGGTTAACCATGTTGCTCATAGAAACATATACAGTGCTGCCACACTTGGTGAGACCGCAGATGATAAGGAAGTTACTGCATACCAAGAGCCGAACGCTTTTGACATTCTAGAATCATCTACGATTCGCCTTAATAATATGAGATCTGGGAGTGTGGTTCGAATTACTGGAGCAGAACTTCTCGATGTTAATCCATATGAAGTTGACGCTGATTTAGATGACGAGGAGCGGCACATATTGCCAGAGGTTACCTATGAAACCGAGTCAGACTCAAGTGATGAAGATGATTACGATTATCATCCTTAGTACGTTAATGATGTAGTCTGAAATTGTAGTCGGAAATCGTGTCGGAAATCGTTGTCGGAAATTGTAGTCGGAAAATGTAGTCGGAAATTGTACGTAGTCGGAAATCGTGTTGGAAATCGTAGTCGGAAATCGTAGTCGGAAATTGTAGTCGGAAATCGTGTTGGAAATCGTAGTCGGAAATCGTAGTCGGAAAATGTAGTCGGAAATTGTAGTCGTAAATTGTAGTCGGAAATTGTAGTCGGAAATTGTAGTCGGAAATCGTGTTGGAAATCGTAGTCGGAAATCGTAGTCAGAAAATGTAGTCGGAAATTGTAGTCAGAAATTGTAGTCGGAAATTGTAGTCGGAAATCGTGTTGGAAATCGTAGTCGGAAATCGTAGTCGGAACTTGTAGTCGGAAATCGTGTTGGTAATGACATTACGATTTGTAGTCGGAAATCGTGTTGGATATTCTTCGGGAAATAATGACATTACCAATGAGTTGCAACTAACTCGCCGGCAATGTCTACTGCATATGGGTTGCTTCAGCTCGACCTCTCCCTCATTTCTCACTATCTCAAACCCTAAAACTCCTCCTCTCCTCCTCCCAAACTGTTCCAGCCACCTCCCTCTCCTTAAATCTCTCTTCCTCTCCTCCCCTCTCCCCTCCCCTCACCTCCTCTCCCTTCTCCTCTCTCCACACTAAAAAACCCCATTTCAAATTGAAATTTCCTCTCCTCCCCTCCTCCTCTCCTCCTCCTCTCCTCCTCCCCTCACCTCCGTCGCCGGAAAATCAGCTCGAGCTCCACCATGGCAGGTGCATGCAAGCTCATTCTCTCTCCCTCTCTCTCTCTCCCTCTCTCTCTCTCTCTCAATTTTTGTTTATTTTTATGCATATATATATATATACGTATGTACGTATGTACGTATGTGGCCATGTGTATATATAAATGTATGTGGACATTAAATTTTATTAGGGTTATTTGGATTAATTTATATGCAATGTATATATATACCGGTAATGTTTGAAAAATGTGGGAAATTAATTAGGGTGCGTGATTTGGATTAATATGTGATGTGTATATATATATGTGAAAATTAAATTTAATTAAGATGCATGATGTATATATATGTGTGAAAAATGTGGAAAATTAATTAGGGTGCGTGATTTGGATTAATATGTATATATTTAAGTCGAAAATGATGTATGTATATATGTTACTTTAGGTGATATAGTTGTTAATTTAACGTATAATAGGTGAAAAATCGGAATCGGCATTTAACGTGTTTAATTTGGATTAAGGTGATATAGTTGTTAATTTAACGTATAAATTAAGGTGAAAAATCGGAATCGGAACGGTTTGGAACCAGAACGGTTTTAATCCGGAACCGCGTGGAACCGGAACCGTTTGGGTACGTAACAGTTTGTAACCGGAACCGTTTGAAACCGAACGGTTCCAGTTCCAAACGGTTCCGGGTTCAATCGGTTCCGGTTCCGCCCGGTTCCGGTTCCAAACGGTCCGGTTCCGATTTGTTATAGAACCGAATCCATGACTATTACGGTGTCCAGGAGGTTTTGCGGCAAATTGGCTTGGAGGCATCAAACGGAGAGGTTCCCGAAATAGTGGAGGAAGCAGTAATCAAGCTTCCTCCTCAGCCGCAGTTAGCAACACGCGTAGTGGGCCAATGATGAATGCTCGCACACAAGCCTTGCTAGCTACGCGAGCAGAGGAGGAAGCTGCACAATCCGGAGCCGTGCAACCGGAAGTCGAGCCTCGAGCCTCAGTCAGCAGACGTTCAGTCAGCAGAGGTCCCTCCGTCAGCAGACCCTCAGACGAGCGACAGTCAACAGGGGCATCAGAAACTCCCTCCATCCGAATGCCCCCAATTCGCCCGGTGCCTACTCCCGTTTCACGGGAATCATCTGAGGCAGATGGTGCTGGTGCCTCATCGTCCAGGCCTCGTCTATCTCTGCCGTCCGGTCTCTTCCTACCCGACGAGATTCCGGTGATCCCTGAATTCGATGATAGGGGGATGCCTATTTATGTTGAAGGATGGCCGGAGTTCCTGAGCGTGGAGGAAGCGTACAACTTCATCCCGTTCGACTCCGTGTATCTTTGGAGTATGAGGTGCACCAACCAACAAACGGACGATGCAGGTAAATTTTATTTAACATTAGATTGATTACTTAATTATTACTTAAGACTTACGATAGGTTCAATTAATGATATCAATTTGTTGACATTGTATTATTAGGCAATTTCGTTAATGGTACTGGAAAACGGAAAGGGGCTAGAGGCACCTGCACCGGGCGGCGACTTGAGCAGGCCACCAGGGGAAGGAAAACGCCCATTAGGGCCAATGAGGATGGTGAGGTGATCGAGGCATTTGACACCATGCGAAAATATGTCAGCATGGCCGGGGCGATCGTGCGGGACAAGGTCCCAATGCTTTGGCCAGATTGGGAATCTGTGCCTATCTACGTGAAGATGCAAGTGCATAATGCACTGAGTGTGAGTTAAATCATATATTCATTACGTAAATTTTACATTTATTAATTAAGTCTGAATAAATATATAATTTTACCGTTTATATATTCATATTGCAGGTGTGGTTTGACGTGGATGAAGTTCTTATTCACACGTGGGTAGAGCGTCAACTACATATGAGGTGATGTGCTTCGAGTTATTTGAGTATATATCGAGTTAGATTTTTGTTTATCAAGTGTTTTAATATCTCTAACTTTTTTTTCCTGGTGTTAATATAGGTATAAAGAGTGGAAGAACGAGCTTTCTTCACATTACACTCTATACAAGGAGCTAGGCCGAGGTTCTACCCCTAGCGAATTCCGGTTTAGGGAGTACGAGTGACTGTGGCTGATAGCCCACTTCAAGCACCCCAAAGCGAAGGTATGCATCCTGAACATATCTTACAAGCCTAATGTATCGTATCACATTCAAATAGTTAGTTACTAATTTTTTTACATATGTTTATCAAACAAGGCGATTTCGAAGACGAACCGGGCGAATAGATTGAAAAACACCAGGGCCCATCATGCAGGTTCACTGAACTATTTGGGTTGGTCGAGTAAGGCGCAGCAACAACAAGAAGTGAACCCGTTGGTGTATATTCATCAGAAGTTCTATCCGCAGTGCCCTGAAGAAGCGGTAAGTCTTTCGACTCTCCATGTGTTAATAAAACTATTTTTCGATATTAATTTATTTTGTTAGATAATGCGTTATTCATTTTCGCTTTTCAATTAGGCGAGAGTGGAGGAGGCGACCACAGAAGTGACCATGAATATAGCTCGGGATAACCATCCTGACTGCTCCGAGGAAGAAGTCACCCAGTATGCCTCTCAGATCGATCCGCTTGATCGGCCTATAGCGGCTCAGATCATGGCAAAAGCGTGCGGGACTGGAAAGAATACCTACTACTGTAGGGGAATGGGCTCGGCGGGCGAAGGAGTATTGAAGAACACTTCAGAATACTCTACCGGGTCAAGAAGTTCAGCTTCTAGTCGTAACCTGGCAGCGGAGCTTCAGAGGACGCAGAGGGAGTTGGAGGAGCAAAGGAGGCATATGGAGGAGATGAGGCAGATGGCCGAGCAGCAGGCAGCTAGAGATGCCGAGTACCGGGGGATGATCGAGCAACACCGCCTCATGGTCCAGCAGCAGACACAAATGTTCACCGAGATGCAGACGATGTACGCGGCTCAGACTACCGGACAACCGCTCCCCACACCTCCCCCGGTCCCTGTGTTCCCCAGTTTCCCCAGTTATCTACCACCACCACCGCACCAGTCACCGCCACAGCAAGACCAGGGTAGCCACCGGAGTTCAAATGAGTACATGGATTTCTTCGACCCTGACCCGCAAGTTCCTCGACCCTGACGTGTAGTTGTAGTTAATTTTCGTATCGTTGCTATTTGTACTGTACGTTGGACATTTATGTGTACTGTTGAACTTGTATGATTGTACGGTTTATGTCTTTCAATGCAGGTTATGGAATTGGGCCCAATCCAGAACCGCGTTTTTTTTTCAAAATTTTTTCAAGCATTGCCGGCGACATGGACCTAAGTCGCCGGCAATGTCTTCAAATTCCGGCCACGGCGGCACTGACATTACCGGCGACGTGAAACGCCGTCGCCGGCAATGTTATCTCCGACGGGCTATTTCCGGCGACGTCATTGCCGGCGACTTGTCGCCGGTAATGACAACTCCGGCGAGATAAAAAACAAGGCCGGCGACTTAAAGTTGCCGGCAATGTGTCTTAATCCGGTAGTGTATGCAAACCTCTCGTTTCTTTCTTTAATGAAGAGATTTTCTAATCTTATTTAACATGTGATTCAGTCTATTATACATTTATTAGTAGAATTTATATACATATTTTCTCTTATACTACTAAATAATACAATTAAATCATTTATTCCCCTTTTCATCTACCTTCTCATTCTATACAATATTAACAAGTTTATTAGTTTCTCGATTTCATATAATAAATGATACCAAAATTTCACATTTTGTGTATTAATTTTCATGCATCTTGATTATAAAATTATCGAACTTTTGATTTTTGTGTATTTTTCTCTAAAATAAGTGGAATTTGTCGTTAAATTTTATCAATTTTAACATATAATTTTTATAAAATTTTCAAATATAAAGTATGCTTAGCTAAATAGTATAACTTAATGAGACTGCCCTCCGATCCCTTATCATATTTTCTGTCTCCGCCTCACTATACTCTATGACTTTTAATCCAAATTTCTTGCCAGGCTGGGGCTAGAGCAGCCTACAAGCTGCATCCGCCCATGTCTTACGCAAATTAATATTAAATGTACATGTACAGTTTTCTAGCATAAGAATCACAATTAGGTAATTTAATGGTCGGCTCGAATTGATCTATACATAGTTAACTAGTTGGCAAGTAGGTCAGAAATTGCACTTGATCTTTAATTACCTCAATCTCACGGCTAGGAAGGATTATGCAGATACAAGAATTCCAAAGACAATCTGTCTCACTACGTATTATATCTCCTGGATATTTTGCAAGCTGCGGAGACGTCTCTGATCAGACGTCGTAGTTACTTAGCTGCAAATGGCCGTGCATGATACGGGGATATGGCCGGTTTAACGGTTGGCCTATTCAACCGTTCACATCAGTTGAATCGATAACCTGCTGATGATATATGGTCGGATCGGATTCGGTACAAATTAAAAAGCACCGTAACCGTAAGATGAACACTGAGTTAATTCTGACTCTAACCTCAAACCTTAATCTTAGACCCTAACTCTAATCCCTTAGACGTTAAGGTACATGCACAACCTTAAACTCTAGATCCTAATCTTAGTCCCTTTTCCCCCTAAAAACATTTAGACGACAAAAGTATTGTCTTTCGTCATGTAAGTATCACTTAGACGAAGAAAGTGCTAGAGTTTCGTTGTCTAAGTCGAACTTAGATGACGAAAATGACCACTTTCGTCGTCTAAGTAAATTTTCACTATCTGACATCCATGAGTACGATCATGTGTATGTGTATCATGTTAGATTGCAGATTATATTCGTCGAGAGTATAGAGTAAACAATTATTGGACTGTTAGTGTCGACGGTTAAAAAATCGGAGTTACAAAGATTCGTTTATCAACGTTTTCGTTTCGTTGAAATTTTAATTTTATGGTTGACTACATTGATTAAACCCTTAACGAACTTCATATTGAATGAAAATTCATCTACTTACATATTAAATGGTGATGAATATATCCAACGATTGTTTTGTCCAATTTCAAGTTAAATAATATGGATGTAGAGTATAGACAGACATACGAACACACAAGTTATTCAACATTAGTAGATGAGTAACAAGTATTAACTCGTTAAACTAGTTTTTATGTCCAATTTAATTTATATGTAATTGATATATAAAGTTTCGATGTAAGTAGAAATGCTCGTCACGTCAGAAACAGTTTTATGATTATTAATATGTACGATCATTTTCGTCTTTTAAACTTTAGTGGATATTCACAAATCTGTATCGATCGAATACTAAATTCTATCAAATTGGCGTCAATTGTTTCTAAAATATTATATAAATATAATGATTATATCTGATGGCTGATTTCTTCGTATTTTTAGGGAGGTAATCAAATTTTTTTAAAAGAAAATTGATACATATTTTTATAAATTATCACCTAAGTGACGAAACCTGGGTATTTTGTCGTCTAGGTTCATTCTTTGACGACGAAATTATTTTATTTCGTCATCTAACACCAAATATTTGGCAGGTTTTTTTTGCCAAATATTTTGGGGAATTTTTAAAAAAAGACTTGGGTGAAAAAATACCTATATTTCATCGCCTAAGTCCACTTAGATGACGAAAACCTAACGTTTCGTCATCTAAGTTCTTAAATTAGATCGATAAATTTAGGGAGAAATCCCTAATCTCCCTCTCTCTCTCTCTCTCTCTCTTCGATTTTCCGAGACTCTCTCTCTCCACTCACCAGTGCTCGCCGGGATTTAATCTCTGTCGATTTCGGTATTGCCCTCTCTCTCACATACGTATATATATAATGTAAATATATATATATATATGAAATTGGATGAATTGGATGAATTGATGTGAATTGTGAATGTTATATATATATGAAATTGGATGATAATTTGGATATAATGTGAATTTATATATATTAGTATATAGGAGTGTATATATATATATAGAGGAGTATATATAATTTGTTGAATGAATTAATATTTGTTGAATTTGTGATTTTGTTGAATATGTCGATTGTGGGAGTCGGTTTTGGCCACCCGAGGTGGGGAAACATAAGATTAGGAAATCCGATTCTAGGTGAGGTCCGATAAGGCCAGAAATGGGCCTGGGCTTGAACGACTAGGGTTTCGATTAAAGAACGAATTATCTAGAGGTTTCTAGAAGTGCCTGGAACGTTGTAAAGGCTTCTAGAATATTCGATAACATGACAATCCCAAGATAAGATCGGACCTCAAGGAGGTTGGCAATCTGACCACGAGGGACTATTTGATCGGACCTCAGGGGGATTGACAAAATCTGAGATGAATAAGGTAAGATTTACACCGTATCCAAGGGGATTATGTCAAAGGGCCAGTGGTAATCATGAGATTTGATTGGCCATGGATATTGAGATTTATTCAGTAATAGATTCCTCATTTCCTAATGCAAAGTAGTCTGGTTTGATGAGAACTATGCTTAGACCTAGCACGATCATTATATATAGGTCATCCATACATGGTCTTAGGTAACATTACTCTACCCTAATCACTATTCTATTCTGAAGATAAAGTTCTGACTTAAGCTTCAGAGGGTCTAAACATAGTACCACACCGTGCTTCGACTTGTTTTGCAGGTTCACGAAGATCTAAGTTGTAGCGGGACAAATCTGCTCTCACAAATTGGTGCTTTCATTGAGAGTAGAACCCTCGTCTAACTCTCATGAATGGAAGAACATGGAAGACAACACTGGCGCAAGTAATCAGCTTGATAAGGAGATAACCCCACCACCGTGAAATAATCAGGTTACTACTGACAAGGGGGCATCGAGGCACAAGAGCGCCCTCACACATCCGGTTCAGTCGAGAAACCTTGCAGAAGAGGGACACGTGAGCGAAGAAGAAGGATCTGACTAGGAGAATGAGGGAGCCAGAGGATGGAGGGGCAAGGTCGATCAGGACCTCCATCGGGCCGAGGAACGATATACGAATATAAGGATCGATGTGGCCGCACTACGACAGTCTACCAAGGGGGCCGCTAGAAGCACGAACAAGTTGGCGGGCACCGTGGCTATCGTTCAAGCCACTCAGCTGCATCTGGTAGAACTATTAAAGAACTATGGATTAGTTACGCCTGATCTACCCATGAAAGAAGTACAGGGAGCCCCGACGGCAGAGCAGAATAACCAGTAGGAGGGGGCAACCAACGCAGGGATCCCAGGGGTCACAGCTCTTAGGAACATGAGGGGGTTCATGGAGACGCAGCTTGTCCATAACGTTCGGACCAACCAAGAAACCGAGAGGCTAAGGAATGAATGTATGCCCAAGGAGTCAAAAGCCAAGCAAAAGGCTCGGAAGATGTTCCAGAATCCCCTAGCTCAGTTTGTTCATGATGTTGATCCCCCTAAGAAGTGGAGCTATCCCAACCGGAGTTAGAGGTGGACAAAAGAAGTACCTCCTGGTGGCCACAGTTTACCACTCCAAGTGGATCGAAGTTGAAGCACAGTCGAAGATAAGGGGAGCAGAGGTAAAAAAAAATTATTTGAAAATTTATCATATGTAGGTTCGAGATCCCACAAACGATCATTACAGACAACGCCCCTCAGTTCAATTGCCAAGAGGTCAGGGACTATTGTGCGGAACATGGTATAAAGATTAAGTTCTCTACTCCAAGGTACCCCCAAGGCAACGGACAAGTAGAAGCTTCGAATAAAACGATATTCCAAGATCTGAGGAAGAGGCTCGATTAGCTAACAAAAGGGCAATGGGTGTCTCAACTCCCAAATGTGCTCTGGGCATACAGAACAACCAAGAGGAAACCCACTGGAGAAACTCCCTTTGCCTTGGTATATGGAACAGAGGCTGTCATACCCATCAATCATAAGATCCCCAATCTCAAGTTGGCGGAACGAACGATAGAGAGCAATGTAGAAAGCCTCAAGCACTATTTGGACTTACTAGAGGAGCGAAGGGAACATGCCCAAGTCAGAGTGGCTTCCTACTAGCAAAAGATAAAATCTTATTATGACAGAATTGTTCGACCTAGAGTTTTCCTCCTTGGCACCTTGGTTTTACGCAAAGTGTTCGAAAGTATCAATGTCCCTGGAGAGGGAAAAATGAGGGCAAACTGGGAAGGACCCTACATGATCATTGGAGAATACTACAATAGGTCATACGAGCTAGAAAACCTGAGAACTGGACCCCTAGTGGATAAACGGTGGTACGCACTTTACCTGAAGGAGTACCACTCAAAGCAGAGCCGAGGACCTGAAGGCAGAAGCTAGCGAGCATCTAGAAGGGGCATGTACTCTTTCTAACCAGCTTAGTTTTTAGCACGATTGTTTTACAAGTTGGCAGGTTTAACAAGACGTGTCAGATACTTCCTTGCTCAACACGATAGACATTGTACAATGCATACGATCATTCAATAAAAGCTTCTGTTTTCAGTAACTATGCTTTTGATTGTGTTCTGTGTTTGGTTTCTTGTTTTGTCTTTACAAAATAATGAGATTACCTTGTGGATCGATGTGTACAATTAGGAGGAGCTTAAAGTGCATGAAAGGCAAAGAGCTTGAGTGGGGTAGATAACGTTTGTTCCTGTGGGAAGGACCTTCACTTTGCAAGTTAGCCAGTCCTCCCAAAGAAAAGGCATCCTGAGGGGGAAAGGGTTAGGGAATTGAGAAGGACTCCCATGGATAGACCAAAATATTCAGAGTAAAACCCCACAAAAGGCTCACAGTAATCTTGGGTCAGTAAAGCCCTCAGAGTCGGATTTTACGAGGTTAGAATGTACGTGATCAGACCAACACAATCACCCCAAGGGTGACTTAGCCATATTGTTGCAATTTGGGCATTCTAAGTCCCAAGCGTTTACATCTGACGACACCCTAGTGATAAGTCAAAATCAATATGTAGAGAGTTTTGGCCGACCCCATCTCAATACTGCAAACAAGTCCCTTTGGTGGGACTCAAGCTGGAGGGCAGCCCGGATGTGGTCTTTTTGATAGCGTCGAGTACCCTACGAAGGTAGAACCCTCCAAGACAAAGGGACTTGGTCATGGGAAGATTCTAGAGTACAGTGGTCTTTATACAGACCTGGGGGTAAGCATGCACACCCCTTATTGGGGAGGTAGTATCAAAACCGTGAGCACCTTTCAGGAGACCTTAAGGTTACTAAGGAACTCCTTAAGCCTCTTCCGAGAGCACTAACTTGGAAAGATTAAGGGTCCAAGAGTTGCACTGAGGCCACATGTATTCAGAGGCAGATCCCCTAGACCCAGAATTTGATGGGCATAAAAGAAAAGCATGAAATAGTTAAGCATGATGAGCTAGGTACGATAAAGCAAAGTACGATAAAATAAGCATGACATTCATATTTACTCTTGGCATAAGAGTTATCTAAGCTAAGGCCCAGACCAAGATTAGCAAAAAACTACATAAGTTAAGTAAGAAGAAATTGTTTGAAAAAAAGTCTTAAGACTATTATATGAGTACACCCCTTTGAACAAGCAGGGGGCTTTACTCGGACTCGGTTTCAGAAGCAGCAGAAAGATTATAGGCAGGGATAAGCTCCTTGCACTCCTGCTCCCAGTCCACCCGATGAGATTCGAGTTAGAGCCTGTGAGCCTCCTCTAAGGCAGCCAAGTGATCCTCACACTCCCGATCTTTGGCATCCAGAGCCTCTCGAGCTTCATGCAGCAGGCCTGGGCCTGAGCGTCCCAGAGCTTGTGGACCTCAACCTCGATCTCATAGACGATCTGGAAAGGATGCATAAGCAGGCCTGGACCATGAGCCGTCTCGAGCTCCGATACTGTTGCATCGTTCTGAATGAGAGCAAACTAGAAATTGTTGTCCCCCTGGTGGAAATATTGGATGAAGGAGGCAAGGGCCTGGGCGGAATCTACCTTTAGGACTGAGGGATATAGCTCCTCACAAGCCTTCTTGGAATCAACCTTGGTGGTACATGGCTGAAATTGCATGGCGGTGGGATTGGCCTCGACCTCCAGAGCGTGAGGATGGATGACTTCAACCTCCTCCACTTTGAAGGTAGTATGGGAAGGAGGATTTTGAGCGACCTTTACGGTGGATTCCCGGCTTGGTTTGGCAGAGGCCGGAGCAACGGTGGATGGCAGCGTCTAGAAAATAGGCACGGTGGTGGCAAGTGGTTTGGAGATCTCAATCTGATTGATGGTGCTTGGGTCTTGAAGAATGACGATGGTATGGTCAATGATCTCTTATGGGATAGAGGAAGGAGTGTTGTTGACAGCCATTGATGTCTTCTGGGTTTTCTGGGAAGGAAGAGTTTGAAGCTTTGAAGATTGTAGGGGAAGCTTTTTTGGGTTTGGTGGAGAGATTGGGTAAGTATGAGAGTGTAAAAAATGAGAAAGAATGAGGGTTTTGATTTATATATGGTGAAGGGATACGAAGTGAGAATGAGTGACCATTTGAGGAGATAGATGGTTTTGGATTTCGAGGGATATGATTAGGTTTGAAAAGAGGTGGGAATGGAAATTGTTGCGTTAGTTGGGGAGAGACGTTATGGCTGACAAGATTTGCTGACGCAGGAGTCATGATGAGGGCGGTACAGTAGAAGCACGTGTTTGGGTTTCCACGCGAGGCATGATAGGAAAGCTGGGGAGTTTTTCGAAAACTGGAGAAATAAAGCTTGGACAAACAGCAGCGCAAGGCCAACACGTATCGAACCTCACACTGATGTGAGGGTATTTGTGAAAGTCAGTTTTGGCCACCCGAGCTGGGGAAAAATAAGCTTGGGAAATCCGATTCTGGGTGAGGTTTGATAAGGCCAGAAATGGGCCTGGGCTTGAACGACCAGGGTTTTGATTAAAGAACAAATTATCTAGAGGTTTCTAAAAGGGCTTGGAATGTTGTAAAGGCTTCTAGAATGTTCAAAGGCATGCCAATCCCAAGGTAATATTAGACATCAAGAAGCCTGGGCAATCTGATCATGAGGGACTATTTGATAGGACCTCAGGGGATTGACAGAATCTGAGAGGAATAAGGTAAGATTATAGCGTATCCAAGGGGATTATGCCAAAGGGCCTATGGTAATCATGAGATTTGATTGACTATGGATATGAAGATTTATTCCTTAATGGATTCCTCATTTCCTAATGCAAAGTAGTCTGGTTTGATGATGACTATACTTAGACCTAGCACGATCACTATATATAGGCCATCCATACATGGTCTCAGATAACGTTACTTTGCCCTAATCACTACTCTGTTATGAATATAAAGTTCTGACTTAAGCTTCGGAGGGTCTATACCGTGCTTCGACTTGTTTTGCAGGTTCACGAAAATCTAAGCTGTAGCGGGACAAATCTGCTCTCACACCGATGAATTAATATGCCGATGAATATATGGATATGAATTTGCGAAATGAAGTAATTTGTGATTTTGTTGAATATGTGAAATGAATATATATAGGATGAATTTGTAAATTATTATGTCGATGAATATATAATGGATATATATATTATACTGTTAATCTCTGATTTTGTACAGCTCAATCAAGATGTCTGGCGGTAGGAAGACGCACACGGCAGCAAATAAGGATGCTGAATTCCAATCCATTGGATGACAAATGGGTTGGGGTCAAACCTCAGAGGAGACCGCTACGGCTCCTTATGCTTCGGCGGATGGGAAAGAAATCCCTAATGCTCTAAATGAAGTGGCTACAGCCTATACGGATGAGCCAGATATTTCTGCTTCGGCGGCGATGTCACAAGGTCCCCAAGAATCCATCGACGATTCTATTCACTATAGCGCTCGAAGCAAGACCAGGAGGGAGCCTTCAAACCTGATCCCCAAACGCACTCGGGGACTTGGGAATGGCGTTAAAGGCGAGGACATAGTCAACTCTATAGGAAAGAAGATCGAGGTGTCGTTTAACTAGTTCACCCGAGGCCCTACGACCAAGGAGCTCGGCAGTCTGTGCTCGCACAACATCGGCTCAATCATATGGAACAATATACATATGATTGCCTCTTTTTGGAACGAGTTCCCCAATCCGAAAAGTTCGGGGTGTACCACGAACTCTCGGTAATAGGGTCTATTTAATTTTATTTAATTTCATAATTAATTACAAAGCATAAATGCATAAGGTCTAGGAATTTAATTATTTATTTATTTTCCTAGGTAGATTTTGACAATGAAGGCAGACCAAAGATGTGAGAGCACATAGAGGATACAGCTACCCGCATTTACAAGGATTAGAAGTACGACCTCCACAAGTACTACCAGCAACGCAACGCCTCGCCTACCCTACAAGAGCTACGGACGGAAAGGGAATACGAGTGACAATGGTTGGTCGGGCACTTTGAGTCCTACAAGTTTAAGGTTCGTCTTCATGTTCTTTAATGTAATGAAAATGAATCATTTCTTACTTTTAACCCTTTATTTATTATTTAATATACTTTATTTTGTAACAGACAAGGTCGTAGGCCAACAAGGTAAATCGTGAGAAGAAGATTGCCCGCCCATGTTTCGGGCTTGCGATGGTTCATCTACATGGAAAAGGAGCACAAAGACATTGTTTCCTGGATGCCAGTGTCTTCGCTTATGTCAAGCCCGGACAAGTCAATGTCGCAAGTGAACGTGGCGTAAGTAACTATTTTTCCAATCATTATTTAATTTAATCGTACTTTCAAAATTTATTGAATTTAATCTCACGGTAATTGGTTTGAAGAAATTGATATATGATTAGGTCATTTTATTAGGCCGTGCCTTGGAATTTGCTTTAGTTGGTTAAATTATGATTCTGAACTTGAGAAATCTGGATTGGAATCGGTGCTCATAGTGAATTTGTAATGTTGGAATTGGTTATTCGAAGTGTTTTCTTTCCTGCAGGTTGTTGGTTTCTTCTAATTTTAGGGAAAACTATGGCAAAAAATTGTAGATATCAGTATTTATGTATTATTCACATGATAAATTTTAGGAGAGGTTAATACAAATGACTCAGGAGGAATTGGTGAACGCACAGTTGAAAAACTCGAAAATGATGCCTGAACAGCTGCCTCCTCTATCGAAAGAGAGTCAGATCAGTATTGTCGATGTCGTTTTTGGCCGCCGAACTGGCAAAGAGATTCGTGGGGTTCGACAGGTGGTCAAGAGAGATTTTACCTAGTCAGCCATATCGGCGAGTAGGCGCAGTGCGATAGATGCCGAGGCGGTCCGAGCAGCCCAAAAGGAGGCTCGATCAGTCAAGGAGGAGGCTAGAGTGGCCCGGGAGCAGGCGAGGTCGACCTAAGATCAACTTAACACGACCAATACTCAGATGAGCGCCGTCCTCAAGTACCTCATGTTGATGGGGTGGAAACCTCCACCGGAGTGTTTCCCCCTCCCCTCCTAGGCACGACGACGACGACGACGACGCGAGCAGCAGCGAGGGAATCGGCAGGATGTCTACTCCCGATTTCGGTTTAGTTTCGTAGTTTCGTTTATGTATATTTTGATTGATGTACATACACTTTTTATATTTAATGAATATTTTAAATTTAATTTATAATTCCGAAACAATAAAAAAAATTGAACTTAGACGACGAAGCAAGGATAGTTCGTCGTCTAGGTCAATCACTAAGATGACGAATGATTCGTCGTCTATGTTTATACCTTAGACGTTGAAGATCAATGTTCATTAGCTAAGTGGTTGAACCTAGACGACGAACTGTTGTTCGTCGTCTAAGTGATTCACTTAAACAGTTCGTCGTCTAAGTGATTTACTTAAACGATGAATTGTTGTTCGTCATTTAAGTATTACTATTTAGATGACGAATATCTTTTGTTGTCTAAGTGTTAATACTTAGACGACGAATACCATTATTCGTCGTCTAAAATGCATCTATGACGAAGAACACTTTCGTCGTTTAGAGGTGCAATTTTTTTGACGTCTAAGTACAAAGGCGATGAAACAGTAGCACCTTAGACTACAATTTTAGACGACGAAACTTTCGTCGCCCAAGTACTTAGGCGGAAAAAAAAAATCACTTAGGCGATGAAATTGCTTCATTGCCTAAGTGCATTTTTTTGATAGTGTAAACTTGTTCCAGAATTGGCGGTATGCATGGCTTGTCGTAGTAGCTCTCCCTTAGCACTAGCAAATTTTGAATTCAATCATTTCAAGAAGATATAAACTCGCATCTTGTCTCGGGACTTGTTGTGTATAGCAATATCTAGGTCACACACCATAGTGTTGAGATCTCTCTCATCCAATGCTTGCTAGATAGCTTTCAAGTTTGCATAGTATTCTGCAAGAGGTTGACCATTCTGAGTCGTTGTGAACACTTGACATGCGAACTGATCATGTACTCTTGCAAAATCACTCCCATCATAATATGTAGTTGCAACAACATCCTATATTTGCCTTCAGAGAAGTATAGCTAGAGAATAAAAGCATGATTGGTCTTGTCATAGATCTTAGAAGGAGCATCATCACATTGGAATTTGCAGTATCCCACATAACTTGTGCCTTGCCAGCCTCTTCAGTTCGTGATAGTGTGCCAACGACATATTCCCACTTGCCAACACCTCCAAGATGCATCTTCATAAGTCTTCGCCATACTGGATAATTTGTGCCATTCAGTTTCACTCCAAAACCTGTGCTCTCGTTCTGAAGAGTCATCAATTGTTCACGGGTGACTTCAAGTTGTTCTCCAAGAAATGCAAGATCTATTGCAAACAAGTTCAGAAGGTTGATCAGAGGAACAAGATAGGTTCGATAAGATTCGACGGATCGAGAACTTCTTTCGACGCTTCGAACAGATCGGGTCAGGATAGGTCAGGACAAATTTGTAGCGGAAAAAATAGGATAAGATCTCCAAAATTGCGAGAATCAACTTATGCTCTGATATCAAGTCAAATAGAAGATAAATATTTGGAGAATTTTTTGATATATTGATGACTCTCGAATTGAATATATATATAAGACTAAGTTATACAAAAATACGATTTACACTTAATCAATTACAAAATTTACTTAATTATAAAATATACACCTCATTTCCTGCTAAGAGTGACTCACTGTGGCAATGACATACATGTTAAAATATCACCAGCAAAACCCAGTGGAGATTAACTAGTTCTACTAGACCGGCCAGTACACGTACCATATTCTATGATGATAATCATGATATAAACCATTCTAGTGATTCTACGATAGAAAATAATGGCCGCCACAACACTTAATATAGATTCAGAAACTTAATTCTTGATGAACCAAACTCCGATCCAGTCTTTCTCCGTGTCTCGATCTGATTACATATGCAACTCCATCGTTGGATATATTTGAACTCCTTCGGCTTGATGGAGTACTTAGGTGCAGTGATGGAGTAGGAATTGTATTGAAGTATGATGAATTTTTATTACTGTTTTTTTTACTTGTAATTGACGGAGTCGATTTATTTTTTGAGAAAAAAACACGATAGAATTTGATGTTATAAATAAGAATAATTATTATGGAAAAGATGATGAACGAGATACTAAAATAGAGTGTTGGTCGAGGAAAAAATAACGGAGAAAATGTGACAAGTTGAGAGAAATTTCGAAGAGATGTGAATTTTCAAGGGAAAAATAACTTGAAAATATAGACATTGAGTCTTGATGCTTGAATGAAGAACATCATAATATTAATTGATATCTAAGCAAATATTTGATATTATAGTATAAATCAAATATAGATTTATTTATTTATTTTCAAAATTTGAGGGATGCCATTCACCTTGGCTGGCCTAGTTTTGTCTCCGTCACTGCCTACGTGGGTTCTGCTTATATTCTGCATATATATACAAATATTATCTCCATGAGTATATTGTATGACTTTGTATAGTTCAGAATTCAGATAGCTAGACTTGGACACTTGGTATAACTGTATAAGGATAGAAAGCTGCATCTCCACTGTGACATTTGGCATATAAACGCAGATAATAGATGGTTGGTGGTGGGTTTTACATAAGCATATATGCATGTCACTACACAATCTTGTCATGGGCATCAAGGACGGAGACAAAGATATATTCCCCATATCGAGAAAAGGAGACTAGTACGTAAATGGCCTAGATTAAAGATCATATGTGTGTGTGTATAAAAGATAGAAATCCTAGAACCAATAAGTGAACCTCACCCGGCCAGTGTGATTTAATTTCTGCCTTTCAGCTGGTATGATCCGATTGGCTCGACCACGTACACTCGAGTCTCGATTCTCAAACTATATATATGTGGTAGGGTGGTTTCTATGTGTTTATCTATTTTATTTATTGGTAAATAATTTTTAAATATTTTTAATGTAATATAATTTGATACAATAAATTTTTTGGTAAATCAGGATTGAGAGAATTTATATATCTACTTTAATTAAGACAAGACACTGAGACGTATGTACCACATTCTACCAGATTGTTTCAATCTATACAAGGAACGCTTCAATCTAATCACATGAGCACTCCGTAGTGTAGAGTTACTTCAATTGGGTATGACCATGTCTTCCAACACTTTCATGTATATCTCATAATCAAGCTTCTCATAGAGATATGCAGTCACCACATCTATCAGCTGTATGCTCAGTTTTTCGGACACTACCAAACTGACAAGGTAGCGGAAAGTAATGATGTCCATGGCCAAAGAGTATGTCTCCTCATAATTAATGCCATGGCATTGAGAGAATCATTGCGCCACAAGTCTAGCTTTATACCGCACGGCTTCATTGTTCTCATTACGCTTTCGAACAAAGACCCATTTATGTCCAATCGGCTTCACATTTGGTAGGCATAGCACTACTGGATCAAATACTTGCCTTTTCTTTAGAGAGTCTAGTTCGACATGCATTGCTTCTTTCCATTTTGGCCAATCCGCTCTTCCCTGACATTCAGCAATCGAGTGAGGTTCCACTTCATCGTCGTCAACGATATCCTGAGTGACGGCATAAGCAAAAGTATCAGCAACTACCTTGGATGCTCTATTCATTACAGTGCGTGTATCATTGTATTTTAGTGAGATTTCACCATTTACTTAGGTCACATATGGTTCTGAAGCTTTCTCCAAAGATTTCATTTGTAATTCTAGGACATAACTATAGTTAGAAACAATCTAATGTGTGGGATTCACAATGTTGATGATGAAAGGATCATTTTGTGCCTGGATGGTCTGCCTTTTCGTCGGTAGCTCATCTGTGGATTTTCTTAGTCTCCTTCTCTTCCTGGTGGGAACCGAGGATTATGCTACTCCATCCATATGGGCAAGATGCACGTTATTCTGCCCTGGAGTTGCTTTAAACCACCCCTTGGGGCCTTCCAACCTTGTAGAAATATTTGCAGCAGGAGTGTGTGATCGTCACTTTAGCAATATCAATGAAGGAGTCAAACATTGAATCTGCTACCTTCTGAAGATCAAGTATACGTCGCACTTCAATATCACTTTGAGATGTGCATGGATCTTCTTGAAACATAGTGGGAGGAGATTTCCACCTCAATTCCTAACGTTTAACTAGAATAGAGGCATTTATATCTCCCCCTAACTTCGGGAAGTATGTTTCGTCAAAGTGACAATCTGCAAATCTTGCAGTAAAGAAATCTCTTGTCGAAGGTTCTAAGTAACGGACAATCGTTGGAGATTCATAACCAACATATATGCCTAATCGACGTTGAGGACCCATTTTAGTAGTTGTGGTGGCGTAATTGGCACATACACTACACAACCAAATATGCGTAAAAAAGAAATATCAGGCTCATATTCAGTTATCAACTAGTGCGCACTGAATGGTTGGTGTGCTACAGGTCTCAAGCAAAGAAGCATGGCTACATGTAATACTGCATATCCCAGCGCAAATACTGGTAAATTGGTGTGCATAACCATTGCTCTGGCAATAAGTTGTAACCGCTTAATTTGTACCTATGCTAAACCGTTCTGAGAGTGAACATGAGGAACGAGATGTTTAACGTCTATCCCAATTGACATAAAGTAGTCATAAAAAATCTTTGATGTGAATTCTCCTACATTATCTAATCGAATTGACTTGATTGGATTGTCTAGATGGTGATCTCGAAGCTTAATAATCTGTGCAAGGAGTTTTGCAAATGCAATATTCCTTGTGGATAGAAAAATAATGTGTGACCATCGTGTTAATGCATCTATCAAAATCATAAAATATTTAAATGGTCCACATTCCAGTTTGATAGGTCCACAAATATCACCATGGATTCTCTGTAAGAATGAAATATTTTCAATGTTATCAACCGTAAATGAGGGTCTAGCCTGCAACTTTGCTAATGAACAACCTTTGCAAAAAAAGCGATGAGCATCAGAGATTGCCATAAAGAAATCTTGTGGAATAACACTAGGTGTTGAAACTGGATGGAGATCGTTGATCTCGTCAATGCCATCAAACCCGATGGTTTTGGGGATTTCCACATGCTTCTTTTAAAAAAAATGACCATGAGAGTTTTTCAATATTTTGATTATCATGTCATGACCTGGGTGTCTCAGTCGAGAGTGCCCAAGCTTGTATGCAGTTGTTTAACACACAGTAGCCAGTGTGACAACATTGGATTCAATGATCCGAACTGTAGTAAGATATAATCCATTACGAGTTGCCTCTAACTTCTCCAAGGTGTGCTTTCTACCGCACTCCTCTGAAGTTATGCATAAAAATTCTTTTACATTCTTACTATGAGTTTCCAAGTGTAAACTGTTGACTCTTATGTCCTTAAAACTTAGCAAGGTTCGGTTGACCTTAGATGCGTACAATGCATCAGTGATATGAATTTTTATAACATGTGGTAGCAAGAATTGTGCTGAACCACGCTCTTGTATCACTGACGCGGAACCAATCATGGTTGTCACTGATACTTTATATGGCACAAGATCAATAAACAATTGTCTATTCCGCAGAATAGTATAAGTAGTACCACTATCTGCTAGACACTCGATCTCGCCATCAAACATTTACAAAAAAGTTTAAATTAATTAGTCTTCAAGACTTGTTGACCACTTTAAGTAAAGACTTAAAGATTTACTAAAGGATTATGACCCTTAAAGAATGATAATATGACATAAGCAAACCAATGTAAAATACATCAAAGACACTATTCCCAGGTAGCATCTTCGACGGGTCGAGGGTGATTTTCAACGGGTCGAAAGTTGGGGAAAAGTAACAGAGGAAAACATTTGACAGGTCGAAGGAATACCTTGACGGGTCGAATGAAACCAAAACCCAATATCGATTTTCCAATATCTTTCTCAACGAGTCGATCATAATTTACGACGGGTCGAGTTTTATGACGAGTCCGAGACAGAACCGTGCATTCGACGGGTCAGAGGTAAATTCGACAGGTCGAATCATGTGCACAAACTGTTCCAGAGTTCTACCATCGACGCGTCGAGGAAAATTTCGATGGGCTGAAAATCTCTAAAATCAATCATCCTTGCTTTGTCTCGTTTTTATGGAACTTTGGTGTCCTAATGCCATATGATTATGTATAATTTGAACCTTGTAGGCAATATGTATGAATATAACCATTCTTAATACTTTTAAATACCAAAAGAAAGAACTTTTATTGCTTTGCCAACATCAAAACTTACATCAAAAGATTGTTCTTATTCAAATAACCATGACTAAAAATAAAGTCAAATACAATGCTAAACTCGATTATATGGTAGAGATATCAATCTAAGAAAAATTTGTAGTAACTAAGTTTATATTTGAGATATATTCTACAACTAGATTAGCTTTTCCGCCATCTTCCATCTCTTCATCCGCAGTGTAATTGGTCTCTTGAGCCAGATATTACTTGCATCTTTTGTAGGCATTCTGGATATCCTCGGGTGCATGACACTGCTTGTGCAGATGCTTGCTTGAACCACACCTATAGTAAGGTGCTAAGCTATGTGTCGAAGGAGCAGACCTCGAAGAATTGCCATTGTTCTTGGAACCAGAACTTGATGGATTCTTGTTGTTGTCTTGGCAAGTCCAAGTCAGATTTCAAATGTTTCCTCCTCTGCCACGACCTCTACCACGTCCACCTCTACCACCACAAATTTGATAAGGTTCTGAACGATTGTTTTGCTTATCCTTTCGTGCCCTTTCAGTTTGATGAGGCTGCGGGACTTTCTTTGTACCTGCCAGCCTGACATTTTTGTAAAGAAGAATCTCCTTATGCCTTTCTTTCTTTGCCAGCACACTCATAAGATCACTGAATGATCGAAGTCTCTCTTGCTCATAATCAATTCGATATTGATGAGCAAGGGTATCCATAGAGGTAGGAAAGGTAGTCAAAATGACTTTTCAACTATGGCCTTGTCGTTCTTGACAGTGCCACAAATAACAAGCTCAGATTGTTGCTCTAACACATCCTAGTAAAAATCGTTGATTTTGGGATAATCCAATAACCAAATTTGATCCCATCTTTCTAGGAGTTCAAGAAGCTGTGCATCATGCACATTGTTGAACCGTTCTTGTAAAGTCACCCACAAATCCGCGAGATTGTCCTTTTACAAGTACTGCTTCCTTAAAGCAGGATGAATATGTCTCCGAAGAAACATGAGAGCTTGAGCTTTTCGAGCTATAGTGGTTTGATGGTGTCCAAGAGTCTTTTACCGATGAGAGTACTTTTCACATATGAGACTCATCTATGGTACTCTGCTGCTTGAAGATCAAAGACGTTAAATTCTGGCCTTGCTGACTCAGTCATCTATAAAAGACAAGAGATGAATTAGTTTACCGATCGAACAACCACGATCACTGATCAAGTTTAGGGAATAAGAAAACATGATCCATTAATGTGTGGTCACAAATATTGATGCGATAATCGGTGGTTTCATACCACACCCCATAAAACCGTGACGAACTTAGAGTCACAAAATTATAGTGACTTCCTTTTTTTTCCATGTATATTGTGACTCCCCCAGGACTGTCACTATTGTTTATTAAACTTTGAGGATGAGGATTTAATCCTTCACTCACTCATACCTGCAATAATCCATAGAACTAGAGGCATATATAAAATTCACGGTATTTAAACCTAAATCTATACCTAGATTTAGGGTGTTGAGGTAATTAAGTTTTTAACCTAATTCTAAATCGAATAAGTTAGTCGATTTACCTCGAGAGTGTTATACTCGGTATGAAAACTTCACTGGGATCGAAGTTTGAAGAGAAAAAGTCCACAAAAGCCGGCGTGAGAAATATCCAGCAATGTCAAGGTGGCGGCGGTGGTGATGGGTGAATTCTGGCGACTTCAAAGCTGGTCGGCGGCGGGAGGACTTCGTGCAAGGAAGGAGGCCGGCGGTGGAGTTTGTAGTGTTTAGGTGTTTAGGTTTTTTTCTTTTCTGGTTTGGGTTGGATAACAACTCAAGAGTTGTTGATAACGTGTTGAAGGAGAAAAGTAGAGAAAATACGCAAAAAACTAAAACAGTAAATCTTTAAATATGCATTACAATCTGATACAATAAATCTCCCGGTAAACCAAAGATTGAGATAATCTCTATATCTACTTTAATTAAAACAAGACACACGCCGAGATAGTAGGAATATAATTCCCTTAAAGTGTCATATTTTCTGAATGTAATTTAATATTATATCAATCAATGCCAAGAAGAAGAAGAGCAATTTCCTACCTAAAACTCAACGGACAATTGACTTCTTCCTTCCCACGAGGGGAATAAAATTGGTAAACAAAAAGCTTTTATTGGCTTGTTGTTCGTAGCCCAAAACTCAAACCTGGGCCTAGGTCAGAAAAGCCCAAAACTATAGGATATTTTCCGAAACAAATTTCCTTACCTCCTAATAAAAAGGCTTAAACCTTTTGAACCCTTGAACCCTGGTTGGAGTCTCATACTACACAGCGGCAACTCCTTTAAACCAACCATGGTGAAGTCTTACCTCCGTTACGAGCCGGCGGCCTCCTTCGGCGTCATCTCCTCCGGCGACTCAAACATCACTTACGACAGCTCCGGCAAACACCTTCTTGCTCCGGCCCTCGAAAAGATCGGCGCTTGGCACGTACGACAGGGCGTTTGTACCAAAACCCTCACCCCCTCCGCCGCCGGAAAATCAATCTCCGTCACCTTCATCGCCTCCTCTCATACTTGTCTGGTAAAGTTTTGATTTTTAGTCTACCTTGATGTACTTGGTAAATGTGTTAAATTTAATACATGAAACTATGGGTTATCACAAAGTTCAGCACTTTGTTGCTTAGAGTCTCAGTTTGATACTAAAGATAGGAGCTTTGATTCTCTAACGTGGAAATGAGGAGTTTGGTTTGAAAGTTTTGATGAAGTCGGAGAACTTTTTACGGTGAAATTTATATATACAGAGGTTGATATTTAAAGTAATGAAATTAGTTTTGATGGCAGATAGCAGCTGGGTATTCAGATGGTAGTATAAGAATATGGGACTCGGAGAAAGGAACATGTGAGACCACATTGAATGGACATAAGAAAGCTGTCACTGCATTAAGGTATGACAAACTTGGTTCTAAGCTTGCATCTGGCAGCAAAGATGACGACATTATATTATGGGATGTGGTTGGTGAGTCAGGCCTGTATCGCCTCCGCGGGCATCGCGATCAGGTTGGTTATTGCACTTGTTCATCTGAAACTTATGATTTATGCTTGTACTCTTCCTGGTATCGGACTTGCTATAAACCTTTGTTATCTTCATTTCCCACGCTCAGGCTACGATGTTTTAATTTATGTATATTTCTTTTCATGATGTAGGTCACTGACCTTGTTTTCTTGGATTCTGGTAAGAAACTCGTTAGTTCCTCAAAAGATAAGTATCTGAAAGTATGGGATCTCGATACCCAGCATTGTATGCAGACAATTAGTGGCCATCATAGTGAAATTTGGTCTATAGATACTGATCCAGAAGAAAGATATTTGGTCACTGGGTCTGCGGACCAGGAGCTAAGGTTTTACACAATTAAGCATGACCTGGAAGATGGCCAATCCACCTCTAATGGGAATGTGAGTGAAGGTGTCGACAGTGGAGAACCACCTGTCCATAATAAATGGGAAGTTCTAAAGCTGTTTGGTGAGCTTCCGCGGAAAAGCAACGAGGGTAGAGTTGCAACTTTGAGATTCAACAAGTCTGGAAGTTTATTGGCTTGTCAAGTGGCAGGAAAGACAGTAGAAATATTCCATGTACTGGGTGAGGATGAATCAAAGCGGAAAGCAAAACGTAGGCTTCACCGGAAGAAAGAAAAGAAATCTGCAAAGGGGGCACCTGAGGTGATGGAAAATGGTGGCACACAAGGAACTAGCCCTTCTGTCACGGTCCTTGATGTTTTCAAGCTTCTTCAAACTATTCGAGCAAGCAAAAAGATATGTTCTATCTCTATCTGTCCGAACACAGCAAAGAGTGCAATGGCTACAATAGCTTTGTCACTGAACAATAATTTGTTGGAGTTTTATTCCATCGATAGTAATGCAACGGATAAAACACTTTGTATAGAGCTCCAAGGACACAGATCTGATGTCAGAAGTGTAGCACTTAGCTCAGACAACACACTATTGATGTCAACCAGTCACAATGCAGTAAAGATTTGGAATCCAAGTACTGGTTCCTGCCTGCGGACCATTGATTCTGGATACGGCTTGTGTGGTTTTATTGTTCCTAATAGTGAGTATGCACTTGTTGGAACCAAGACTGGTACAATGGAAATAATTAACATTGGAAGCGGCACTTGCATTGAAGCAGTGGAAGCTCACGGTGGCTCTGTCATGTCAATTGCAGCCATTCCCAATGAGAATGGTTTTGTCACAGGAAGTGCGGATCATGACATCAAGTTTTGGGAATATCAAGTCAAACAGAAGTCTGCTCAAGTATGTATTTTGTACATTATGTTCTTAGTTGAGGAAACTTCATATTTCCAACACTTTGACTTGGAGCACAATATTACTGTCTAATCTTATTTTTATATGAAATCATAAAAAAAAGGCATTGATGATTTCATAACTGAAATCGGTCAGCTTCTAATACTTATGATTGTCAAGACATTTCAACAATCTGCAGATTTGACCTTGGAGCATCTATATTGATGCATTATGCATATTTATGTTGGTGCTTCAATCTTCATATATGTGGAGAAATGTTTATGGCTTAGATGAACGTATTGTGTTAATGTGCTATCTCGTGAAATCTCATATTTTTTATGTTGTGGGCGACCATTGATGTCTGTACTCCTAGAAGTTTCCTTTATAAGCATTAATGTATTGATTTGGGTAGTAATATTGCATTCACTCTGCTTGAAACAGGATGCCAAGCAGCTAGTGGTGACTAATGTAAGAACTATGAAGATGAACGAGGATGCTGTTGTGGTTGCTGTCAGCCCTGATGCCAAATATGTTTTGGTTGCACTATTGGATTGCACAGTGAAGGTCAAATACAATATGTGATGTTTACTTATTTATGGTCCTTGGTTGTGAAGTATAACCACAAACAAACATATGATTCACTATAAATTTCATTTGTTAAATAGGTGATATTGTCGTTGATTTCACATTTATTTGTAAAGAATATTATTTGTGTTATCATGGATTGCTTTCTCTCCTGCCCAATAGTTTGTTCGAGTTTGTATAATCTGCAAAATAATTTTTCTGTTAGCTTATGGATTAATGTTTTAATTTTAATTTTATTTTCAGGTGTTCTTTATGGATTCGCTCAAACTGTTCCTAACCTTGTATGGTCACAAGTTCCCTGTGCTATGTATGGACACGTCATCTGATGGAGACCTGATAGTGACCGGATCTGCTGACAAAAATTTGAAGATCTGGGGTTTAGATTTTGGTGATTGTCATAAATCCTTATTCGCGCATGATGACAGGTAGAGCTCAGATATATAATCTAATAACTATATGTAATGTTTATGAACAAGAATTTGGATGCTTGAAGTTCTACTGACAGTTTTGTTGAACTGTATCAATAATGCAGTGTGACAGCTGTGCGGTTTGTCCAAAATACACATTACATGTTTAGCGCTGGAAAAGACCGCACGATTAAATATTGGGATGCTGATAAATTCCAGTTGCTTTTAACTCTGGAGGGACACCATGCTGAAGTTTGGTGCCTCGCCATTAGTAACCGTGGTGATTTCATTGTCTCGGGATCTCATGACAGATCAATTCGCCGTTGGGATCGCACTGAAGAGCCATTTTTTATTGAGGTAATTGCTGCTTCTGTAGGAAAAAAGTAACTTTGCTCTGTAATAGTTGTCCTATCAAATAAAGACGTATGTCTGTGTTGATAGGGATGCTTTAGGTTAAGTATGTTAGTTCTCAGTAAGACATGTTCTTGCTTTTGTAATTGCTTTGTTCAAAATTTTGCAGGAAGAGGAAGAAAAGAGACACTTGGAACAGATTGAGTCTGAACTTGACAATGTGTTAGAGAACAGGTATGCACCCAAGGAAGAAATCCCTGAGGTGGGAGCTGTAGCCTTGGTAGGGAAGACAACTAAAGAAACAATTACAGCTGCTGATGCAGTTATTGATGCAATTGATTTAGCAGAGGCAGAATTGAAGCGACTTGCAGAACAAGAGGTAGATTGTTATATTCCTGGATAATACTATTTATGATGTTTTATCTCCATGTGTGTATTCTACATAGATAACTTCTGTTTATTACTGTACCCACAACATTATTATACAGCATCATTGCTTGTCTTATAATGGGTTCTTTCATACATTGAGAGGAAAAAGAGAAAGAAGAATGTATCATGTTATTTAGCAATACATGTGATTACTGCCTCCTGAAATAACATCTTATTGATATTATTGTAATAACATACATTATACCTACATGACATTGGCCGAGTTTATAAGAGATCCTACGTCATATTTTAATTTCAACATGAGCTTTGTGATGAGAGGATCATCAGAAAGCAAAGCACTACTTTGGTGTTGTTAGCTTCCTCATGCCTTCTGTGTATGCAGCATGATATATTTAATTGGACTTGTGATACTGCTAGGATATGCCTTGTAAAAATCTGAAAGATGAGGTTGCAACCCAGAGGATGAGTGCCCGGGTTATTTGATTGCCTCATTTGTTAGTTTGAGTCACTAATTGCCAGTCGATGTGGAAATGCAATCTCATTATATGATGACTGAATGGTTTCACATTCAATTTCAGGAGGAGAAAAGCAGGGGAAGCATTGCTGATTTTACTCCTAATAGTTGTATGAATGGGCTCTCTCCATCTGATTATGTTCTTCGTGCAGTTTCAAATGTTCAGACAAATGATCTGGAACAGACGCTACTGGTACGTTTGGGATTCACACTAGATAAGCACATCTAAAAAGGAGTGAACTTTCAGTAGTATTTTTTTATACTTCTCCAGGACTTGAGAGCTCGCCTTGTTTTTTTTAGCTGTTTTTGTATTTATCATTCTTCTAATGTAAGGTTGGTCTAGTTGTCTTGAATCAGCATCATGGGCAGTACTGTTTTGTATTTATGTTTTGAAGATCTTGCGATAGTCATGCTCTTTTCTCCCATTTCACATTCTATCCATTTATATGGCATCACACCAGAAAAATTAACCGGGAGAAAAAGTTCCAAGTGCCCCTTTGATTGTGTCGAGCTGACTTCTGTTTATGGAATTTAACAACTTACTTTACACATGAGTATGTGGCGAGTTGTTTTCTTTGCTAGTTTAAATTATTATGGGAACTAATTCAAGCTGCATCTTGTGCAGGCTTTACCATTCACAGATGCTTTAAAGCTTGTGTCATACTTGAAGGACTGGACTTTGAATCCGGATAAGGTTGGTGTATCATCTTGACTTGTGCAAATAAATTGGCGCCCATTGAAATTTATTTGCTGGACCAGTACACTTTGCTTGTATCTTTTTGACACATATCCTCAGACGTGCTTTTAAACATGGGATGTGATTTGTAAGAGCTTTTAAACTTTAATGTCTGTACTCAAGGTGTAATGGTTGTGGTAATCTTTTTTTAATTTGAAATTTCTGCAGGTTGAACTTGTGTGCAAGATCTCTTTAGTTCTACTGCAGACTCATTTTAATCAGTTAGTCAGTACTCCCGCAGCGAGACCGTTGTTGACTGCTTTGAAAGAGATACTTTACCCTGAAATCAAGGTACTTGTACATGAAAGTTCATTTTGATAAATGGTCACATGATTACTTTTCAATGTAGTATTTTAGTTGGTAAAGATAATATAATTTCTTTTGGATGCTGGTTGGCAGTTGTTTAGTAGTGAAAGACGTGTACCAAGGTTTCCTTGTAATAAGAAATTTAAGGCTATTGCTCCCCCGTAGGCCTAGAAGAAAGAAACTAGAATTCTCTCTCTCTCTCTCTCTCTCTCTCTCTCTCTCTGTAGTTTCTATCTGAAAAGTGTGTGTTGACATGATGAGGGATGATTTATCAATTTAAGCTCTTTCAGGAACGGAAAGACATCATTGGTTTCAACCTTGCAGCTATGGAACATCTAAAGGTAGCCTTAAATCTTTGAATCTTCTTGTTTATGTATCCTGATGGTTCTAATGGTTGTGGTTTATTTTAACTAATTTCATATGTTATTTCAGCAATTAATGGCTTTGAGATCAGATGCATTATTTCAAGACGCAAAATCAAAATTGCATGTAATTCGTGCACAACATTCCAAGCGTTTAGATGCATTGACGGGCACAGGCCCGAGAGAAGAAAATAAAAGTAAGAAGAGGAAAACAAAAAACAACAAATCCAATGATGGACACGCTTGGGTATGATGTGTCAAGATATTTTTGACAACTAGTTGGCTGGAGAGATTCATTTCTGACATTAATACATGGTAAGACGATGATGGTGAGGACTGCGAAGATGGATCTTGCTGCTAGTTTCATCAATATATGTCCTCAAGTTGGTTTGCTTGCGTTTGAGTACTGCCTATCCATCCCAGAAGTTCAAGCTAATGCATGATTACAATGTTGTAACTCTCCAAGTGATAAAACTCGATGAATAGTGTCATAGGAAATGTAACAATTTTGCTGGCTGATGGCCATTTGTCTTCTGGGAAGTATAATACGAGTTGAATTAGTGCATATATAGTTGTGTAGATTTGAGTAATTGTAATCCCAAATGTTGTGCTCTAAATTTGTTCCCATGTATCAATCATGTTCTTCAATGACAAGAGGAAGGCATGTTTGGTTAATGTTGGAAGCGTTTTGACTTGTACAAAGTTTTAGCATTTCCATAAAAATGAACAAATTCTCTATATACTGATCAGTTTTATTGACCTCTCTATTACGTATACAAGAGCGAGCACATTAGTATGTTACTGGCGGACAACCATATAAATATAGCATGTCTTTTGAGACGTGAGGACCATCATAATGAGTGTTATGTTTTAAGCCTATCGGAAGTTCTTGCCCTCAAAGGTCTGGCCAAACTGCCAATTCTTGGGTGCTATATGCCATGAAGTTGAGCGTCTTTTATCACTTGCTTCAACTCTGAAGGTCGGAGACTCCCCAACCAACCTAGCATCAGTGATCCATCTCTGACCCCACATCCGTTTCATGTTTGTCCACTTGAGCTTGTCGTGGCCCTTCACTTGCACGCTGATCACATCCCCGGCGCCGGCCACGTTCCACACCAACACTTCGTTGAAGTAAGGATTCCCGGTGATCGTGAATCGGATGCCTCCTCTCTTTTGGCATGGAACCCTGCACAAATGTTCCTCAGCTAAAGTCATCTAATAAGTTGACTAGAAATGTTGCATGGTTTTAATATGAAGAAGAAGAAAGGGATCGATCACTTTCAAGTCTCAACGTACATAACATGCATGCATGCATGCTGAAGATCAAAGGGATCGAAGTGCTCGCGTGGTGCGTTGCACCATCCGCCATTGTCACTTGGAAGGTTATAATTCGGCGGGCATTGGTTGGTTGCTGTAACATGAAGAGTTGGTTGCCCGGGCTTGCACCATTGTGCTGAGTCCACACATTGGATGTCGTAACATGCACCGCACGACTGCCCGTTGTTGAACAATGCATCGCTCAAAGCGACTGTCTCGAGGCCATAGCCTTCTTCAACAACGTCGTGGTAGCCACAAGCACCACGTAGGTACGTTCAAATTGTTTCAAACAATCAATGTCAGCTAGCCAGAGATAGAGAATATACCTATATATTATTATGTCATTTAAGTGTGACATAAGAAATTGCATTTCTAATATTGTTAATTATTGGTAAACCATACCAAATGTTCCGGAGCCGCCTTCATAGAATGTGGCATGAGCATGCTTCCAAGGCCAGGTTTGAAGTTTGGTTTATGGCGCCCAGCAACATGATCAAGTAATACAAGAGCAAAGAGAAGCAAGGAAGCCAAGAGGGAAAAACTCAATGACGCTATTGACATGTTGAGAGACAAATTAAGCTTGATTTGTATTTGGTTTGAACAACTCAGTCCGGTGCAGTTTATGTCTTATACTACAAGTATTTAGTTAACTTCTTTACGCTCCCTTTCGATCGCCATTTCCAGCTAACTATATGGATGTTAATTTATAGCCACTGATCTAGCTAGCCAACTAAGTTTATTTCCCTCTCTCTTGCTCGAAGGTCCTTTATGCATGCATGCATGCACGCAACTTCTTCGTCACGAGCCATCCGATCCTTTTCTACTCAGAACATGCATACCAAAAACTATGTTGCCTAGCCAGCTAAAATGCTAGTGTTTGAGAACTGAATTGATCGAGCTAGCATTATCTTTTTCCATGGAGAATTGGTTAACATGCAGTGCGCTCTAAACATAAATTAAAATTTAAAGAATGAGAGGTAAAAAGAATCAGCCCTCAATACGTTCGAGTGCCTTGCTTGATATATACAGGGGTAAGAGAGCGTATATAAGAAACTCATTCTGACTTTGAAAAGAAAAAGTAGTAAACCGACTTCCTAGTAAATAGATTCCAAGTAACCCGACTCCCTTTTGAAAAGAAAAAGTATTCCTTATTTTTAAGGGTTTTATAATACAGGAGGCCCGCAAGTAAAATAGTTTAATAATAGGCCGACACTAGCGGGTTTCGCGAAAAACAAATAGTCTTTTCTAAGGAGGGAAAGATTCCTTAGTGATCTTGTCATCAAATATTAGATTTTGATTGAAAGACCTAAGAAGTAAGAATCCGGACAATTAGAGTCATTAAGTGAGTCTAAGTGCAAGGAATCTTAGGATTACTACAACAAGGCACCATATTTTCCTATATATTAAAGAAATCTCTACGTAATCAAGATCCACGATCACAACCCTTACTCTCGGCAAAACAACATTCTCGTCTCGAGAAACCCTAGCAACCGGCCATCAAGAGATCTTCACCTGAAGAAGCGTGAGTATTTGGAGATTCAAGGACGCATCCCTGTACTCTCAAATCTCATCAAGGAAGTTGCTCTGCTTCACACCGAAGGAGCTGTGGAGTATCGATTTCTGTGGCTCGTCTAGAGACACGAAAGTTATGAAGTCCTAGGCCTACTAGGCCAAAAGGATCCACCGGGCGGGGTTGGTGCTCTCCCCGTCCATAAAATCACTTCTTAGAAGTTAGGTGGCGGCCTACGCTACGATCAACATTCTTCTGTCCCAGGGTAGTGGCACGTCGACGCACAACTACACGCGATCGAGTAAAATAGACAGTTTGAGGACTTCTCAGTACCTTGAAAATTTCTAAGACAAATATTTTGGCATGCCCAGTAGGACCCACTTTGTGTCTCTAAGCAAAAATAGGGGACCCTTACTAAACGTCTTACCCGCAGTGTCATAGACATCCTCAACCGACCTACAGGGAGCATACGTCAACTGAGTGCCGTGCACTCTCCGCGAACGTAGTAGACTTGATATTCAGGATGACACAACCCCAACCAATGGAGTTTGAGTTTTTGTCCGAAGAGGAGATCAGAGGCTTGGCATACGAAAACTATCGCATGTACGCCGCCAAGCGTTACCGATACCAGGCAGAACAACTCGATCTCATCAACCAAAAACTAGCCGACCAAGTGGCTTTGGCCGCTAACAATGGCAAGAAGACTGATGCCACCAATGTGTAGGTGGTTGCCCTAAGGGCCGAGTTCGCTAAGGGCTTAGAGGAACAAGCGGCCCAAAAGGCTCAGCTCACGACCCTAATAGAAGGGCAAGACATGATGCAAGCCGAGCTTTTGAGTGTTGTTGAGGTCACAATGATGCGATAGAAAAAATACATGCTATAGATGTTCAAAAGGACCGATAATGTCATCGGGCAGCTCACCAAGTCTGTGTCCGACTTCGCAAGAAATCAACGACAAGCTGACACTTTCCCAGTTGCTTGGAAGGAGAAGTTCAAGGAGTTCATGGATCAATGCAACATCCATATTGCCAAGTCTCGTTAACAATACGAGACCCTTTACCCATTATTTGGGAGTATCAATACCACCTGGCAATGACCCAGGAACTATAAGCCAATCAGCTTCCAAACCTTCAGTGGGGATGGAAGTGGGAGTGCATCAACTCGCTTGGCCACTTTCACATTGTAGCTTGGGCTGTAGGGAGAGGACCCACAACTGAAATTAAGGGTTTTTAGTTCTTCCTTGACTGGCTCAGCCATGATCTGGTATATCGGCCTCGATTCTCAATCCGTAAAGGAATGGACCGACATGGAGAAGCTATTCGTCGATCACTTCGATACAACTTTGCCAGAAACTAGCATCAGTAAATTGGTTTCCATGAGCCAGGCGCCATCCGAGAGTCTGGTAACGTTCTTGCACCGCTTCAGGTCAGAGTATACTTTGTGTAAGACTCCTCTTACAAAGGATACTATCATTGACATGTCAATCAATGATCTCGAAGACCAATACCATCGTCTGTTCCTCAGTAGTAAACATCCTTTACTGAACGAGTTTATCATTACGGTTACAAAGGCTTACAATGTCATGCAGGAGAGGGACACTATATGTAACTCTTTAAAGGAGATTTATGCACCCAGATCATCTTACTCGGAGGGAAAAAATCCAGCAATTGTAGCTTATATTGAAGACTCTGTTAACAAGGAGTACGAGTCCGAAGGCAAGCACGTTTGTGCTATTGAGCTAACTTCTAAATCAGTGCTCATGCCTCGAAATCTCCAACAAAGCAAGGGTCCAATAAAGCTCTCAACAGTGGCTTTCACCAAGCCAGAGTTCGAGACCTACACATATGATGCCAACCTGGCTTATGAGATCTTGGAAGATTTGATTAGCTTACGAGTGGCGAAGACAGACTTCGGACCCTCCCTAGTGTTGAGTAGCTCAAAGAAAAAAAGTACTGCAAGTTCTATGGCATGTGGAACCACTCTACCAAGGATTGTGTCAAACTCAAGGACCAAATCCAAAAGTGGATCAATGAAGGCAAGCTTGCCCTAGAGTCATCACCCAAGACGATCTCACTAGTTAATTCCCAGCCGTTTCCTGATACACAGATCAACATGGTGGAGATACAAAAATTCTTGGCTAGGCGAGGGGCAGAGGAAAAAGAGATAAGGTCAAACGAGCCTAGACGACTATGACCAACAAAAACGCTCAGGCCGTCATTGCGGTACACTTTCAACCAGGATCACATGAATGAAATCCTTGATGAATTAATATGGAGTATTTGACCAATTATAGGCCTGTAAAGAGGCTTGAAGACCTAGCCTACATAGGGCTAGGTGATTATTTTTGCAGGTACCATAATAAGTTTGGACACACAACTTCTTCATGCTTTGGTTTGAAGAACAAAGTCCAAAGCTTGTTAGACTACTAAGTGATTGGTTTCGACCAAGGAGAAGGATCAAGCACTGATCCCAGACCATTGCCACCTTTCCATAAGAAGCTTAGGTAGGTGTTACCAGCCTCAAAGGCAGAACATACCAAGAAGCCTGAACCAACCAAGAAGCTAAAGCAGTGGTTCACCTATGATGTTTCACGAGTGTCATAAATTCAAGATTACCTGTACAGGCGAAAATCGTTAAGGTACCTAATGGGCCCTCACCAGACCCCGCAAGTATGGAAGGACTCCCGTACTGTCATTTCCACTATGTCCCGAGATGCCAGCCATTTCCCAGTGCAGGTGGTCAGATTCCTTACGAGCAAGGTACAAAGCCCGTTCGTCTGCGGAAGTAGACGACCATTTGCCCATTTGACAAAGGACATCTTTGTGGTTACACCCCGTCAGTGCAGCCATCGGGCTTCTTTGGAAAATTAGAGCAGAATGACAAATGGAGGCATTATGAGTCTGGAAGAAAGCTAGGTTAAACGACGTCTGGATGAATAGACCCAATCAGCCGGTTGCGGTCTCAGACAACTTTAAGACGACAATGGGGCCAAGTTGTTTCCTTTTGGCAGTGGAACACACCATTCCTGCAAAGGAGTGGGCGATCTCTTGTGAGATATAAGGCTGAAGGTTTCGGTAGTGAGGTGGCATCGTGTTGACCTAAAAATCTGACCGAGGAAGAAAGATGAAAGCTTCGAAAGGAATTTAGTCGATCAGGGACACTGAAAGAAGAGGAGTGTTTTGGGAAATGAAAATTTGACAAGTCATATGCGCTTAAATAGCGTTGCATCAATAAGGGCGCGACTTTTCAGAAATGAAACGAGCTAAAGTGGCGTCACGAACGGAAATTACCAATTGAGCCCAACCGACATGTCGTAGTTACAAACCTCTTCGATTGCACTTGGACTTGCTCTCGAGGCATGATGGGTAATGTTTGGACCAAAAATAAACAGTCTTTATTTTTAAGGATTTTATAAATGGGCCGATACCAGCGGGATTTGCGAGAAACAAATAGCCTTTCCTAAGGAGGGAAGGATTCCTTAGTGATCTTGTCATAAAATCTTAGATTTTGATTGAAAGACCTAAGAAATAAGAATCCGGGCAATTAGTCATTAACTGAGTCTAAGTGCAAGGAATCTTAGGGTTACTACGACAATGCACCATATTTTTTTATATATTGAGGAAATCTCTACGTAATCAAGATCCACGATCATACAACCTTTGCTCTTGACAAAACAACATTCTCATCTCGAGAAACCCTGGCAACCGACGATCAAAAGATCTTCACCCCAAGGAGCATGAGTATCTGGAGATTCAAGGACACATCCCTGTGCTCTCAAAGCTTGTCAAGGAAATTGCTCTGCTTTACGCCGAAGTAGCTTTGGAGTATTAATTTCTGTGGCTCATCTAGAGACATAAAAGTTACGAAATCGTAGGCCTACTAGGCAAAAAGGATCCACCGGGCGGGGTTAGTGCTCTCCCCATCCATAAAATCGCTTCTTAGAAGTCAGGTAGCAGCCTACGCTATGATTAACATTCTTCAACCCCAGGTTAGTGGCATGCCGATGCACACATACATGTGATCAAGTAAAAGAAACAGTTTGAGGACTTCTCAGTACGCTGAGAATTTTTGAGCCAAACAAATCCTAGCTGTGCCGTCCCACCTTTCATCATCGATCTTCCTCTATTCTACTCCGATCCCAAATCAGAGGCCATATTCTTCATCCTCATCTCTCTCTGATTCTTCACATATCATTGCATGTGAATTTCCTTCAAGCCTACAAGCACTCTCACAATTTTATCTCTCGGTCTCACTTTGCTCGCCGATCTCCTCTCTATTTTCGGCCCTAGTTCTTGGCCCTAGATTTCCTTCATCTTCCTGCATGTCGACACCGACCCATGAGGAGGCAGTTTCGTCCTTTCCCGAGGCCGCACCTCCTTCTTATGTTAAGCCACAGATCCTGGCGGTGGCTTTAGGGGCGGTAGTCCTTGCCGTGTCTAACGACGATGAGGAAGAGGAATGGTACTACGTCGTTGCTCATTGTTTCTCTCTCACTCATTTTTGTTCCGATAAGATTCAAGGCACTACAAGAAAACAACACTTAGACCACGGAAACGTAAAAGTTCCGTGGTCCAAGTGTAACTTGGACGACGGAAAATTCTCCGCGGTCCAAGTGGAACTTGGACGACGGAAACTATAATCTCCGTGGTCCAAGTTCCACTTGGACCGCGGAGAATTCTCCGTTGTCCAGGTGAGCACCTGGACGACGGAGAATATAATCTCCGTCGTCCAAGTCCACATTTGGACTGCGGAGAATTCTCCGTGGTCCAGGTGAGCACCTGGACGACGGAGATTATCGTCTCCGTCTTCCAAGTCCACACTTGGACATCGGACCGACACGCCGTTGTCCAGGTGGCCACATAGACGACGTACCGACACCTCCGTCGTCTAAGTGAAGCATTATATAAGGCAAATGCCGAACTCTCTTCCTCTCCGCTCACTCGTCTCTCAACTGATCATAATCTCTTCCTGTCTTGATCAGCGCCTCACGCGTGCATGCAATGCAAACGACGACGACGTCCTAGCTAGCTAGCTAACTACCCAGGTAGCTAGATAGCACTATATATATATATCGATCTTCGGCTCCGACCATCGATTAATTTGCCATATATCGGAGAAGGCCAGGTACGTACGCAGTTAATTTTTCAACACCATTAACGTAGGTTATATATATAATTAATTGCATGTACATTTGTTAAAATGCCCATTGTTAATAATTAATTAGTACGTCTAATATATAATTAATATATTAAGTTAGGAAATTGATGATATATATATTAGTTAATTAATTATAGACCTGTAGTACGTATATATGTATGGATGTTTTAAAATTTGGTTAATATTTAGTTAAAACGTACATACATGCATGTATGTTAGCTAGACATATTAAAGTAATTGATGTAGATCAAGTACGTATAATTAATAGTTAATTGACTAATATATATGTAATAATTAATTAATTATAAAATTTTGTAGAAGTATGGACAAGAGTTGGATGAAGTTGCGGAATAGATGTGATGTCCGGTATATGGATGGAATTAGCAAATTTGTGAATTTTGCGATAGAACATGGTCAGGGAAAGAAGCGTTTCAGGTGTCCGTGCCAGAAATGTCTTAATTGTCAGTATGTGGAGGTTAATGTTATGATGCAACACTTGTACAAAAATGGTATGATGTGGTGTTACACTACATGGAGCGAGCATGGTGAAGCAGTAGACTTCAGCTCAGCAGACTTGAGCTTAGGGTTCCTCATCCAGCGCCAGTGGTGCCGGCCCCCCTGCTTGCAACCCAATTGCAGATTTGGTCCATGATGCATTTCCGGGATTTAGTCATGGTGGACACCAACACCAAGAGGAAGGTTACAGTACCACTCATGAGCATGATGACACATTCCCTACTGCTAGCTTGGCCACTGACACTAGTGAGATGGATAAGTACAACCGGATGCTACTTGAAGCGCAGACCCCGGTGTTCCCTGGATGTTGAGAGAATGGTTGCAATATGTGATGGAGCAAATGAAAATAAAAGTGAAGCACAAAATGTCAGTCAGTGCTTTTGACGAAATTCAGGAGCAAATATGTAAGTTGCTTCCTGATGATCACAATCTTCCTAAATCTCATTATAAGGTTAGAAATATCTTGAGCAACCTCGGCCTAAAGTACAGGATAATTGACGCATGTCCGAATGATTGTGTGCTTTTTTACAAAGAGTATAAAGATTTGGACTATTGTCCCGTAAGTGGCCAGTGAAAATATGAGCTGAATAGGAAGAGTTCGAAAAAGAGAATTCCTGTGAAAGTTGTTCGATATTTTCCCTTGATTCCCAGATTGCAGCGCCTGTACATGTCTCTACACACAGCAGAGGTGATGCGATGGTACGCAGAAAAGCAAATAGATGACGATGTCCTGCGACACGCCGCGGATGGGGAAGGTTTCAAACATTTCGACAAAGAATTTGGAGACTTTGCTGCAGAGGTTAGAAATGTTAGACTCGGACTATCTACATATGGATTCAATCCTTAGTGTAGTAATAGCTCCGTCGTCAGCACTTGACCAGTTATTCTGATGTCGTACAACTTGTCTCCGTGGATGTGCATGAACAAGGAATTTAATTTCCTTATTGTACTAATTCCAGGTCCTAAATCTCTAGGGAAGTGCTTAGATGTCTACCTTAGACCTTTGATCGACGAGCTGAAACTGTTGTGGCAAAATGGAGCCCCAACTTATGACAAATTCACTGACACAATGTTCACGATGAGGGCTGCCGTAATGTGGACGATCAACGATTTTCCAGCGTATGGGATGTTGGCAGCCTGCAGGACAAAAGGATATAATGGATGTCCTATATGTTTGAACGACGTGAACTCTAGTTGGCACGCGGGGAATGTGTGTTACTTGGGTCACCGTAGATGGCTTCCTCACGACCACCCGTGACGACAGGATGAAGCTCATTTCGACGGGACGGTAGAGAACGATCCTAAACCCTGTGGTTGGTCGGGCGAAGAGATTTTAGAGAGATTGAGCTATTTCGACTTTGGTGTGTTGACCAATGACGCGGATGTAAAGAAATGCAATCCAATTCCTCCACATGATCTCCGCTATTGGCATCACAAGAGTATATTCTTTGAACTCCCTTACTGGTCGAAGTTGAAGCTGAGGAACAACTTGGACGCGATGCACATAAAAAAGAATGTGTGTGACAGCGTGGTGGGAACAATTCTCGGTATTAAGTTCAAGACTAAAGATACTCCCAAAGCGCGCAAAGATCTGGAATCAATGACTCTACGTCGGCCCTTGTGGTTTAGGAGGGATAGGAAAAGAGTGTACAACAAGATGACAGCTGCACCTTACACAGTGAAGTCGACACTTAGACGTTCTGTATTTCACTGGTTTAAGGGCGTTCGTTATCCGGCTACGTATGCAGCTACTATAATTAGAGCAGTGGACGAGGTGCAACACAAATTTGTTGGTCTAAAGATACATGACTATCACGTTATGCTGTAACGTCTGATTCTAGTGGTAATTTGACCATATTTACCTCGTGACGTCGTAGAACCAATAGTGGCATTGTGCAGATGGTGGCAGAGGTTATGCGCCAGAGAATTAAAGAAGTTAGATGTGGTGGAACTGCAACAACAAATTGTGCACATCATTTGCAAACTAGAGAGGATTTTCCCCCTGCTTTCTTTGACATCATGATTCACCTAATGATCCACCTGCCCGAGTAGGTGCTCATTTCTGGTCCGGTCCAGTACACTTGGATGTATCCTCAAGAAAGGTACGTACAACTAATTAATTATACAGATTTTTCGATTCAAAATTTGTTCCACTGGAGATTACTAGCTATATGTACTTATTCTTATTGTACGTTTGATTTTGTAGACAGCTTGGACAGTATAATGGATTCGTAAAAAATAGGTCGGCCCCAGATGGCTCCATAGCTGAGACATACCTAATGCATGAGTGTGTTACTTACTGCAACAGGTACCTCAAAGATCCACCACCTCCCACTGCCTCTGATCCCAGTGCCCGCATCAATCTTTCTGTCATCACCAATGTCGTCCGACCGTTTAGAGGAGTATTAAAGGAATCGTTAACACGGGAAGAACTTATTGAGGCATATTGGGTAGTGTTGCGAGATTGTGACGGAGTTAAGCCGTACATTATGTCATACAGGGAGAGGCGTCAAGCGTTAAATCTAGACAAGAGTTCGGCGTGGATTGAGAAAATGGTTAAGAAAAAGTTCCCTGATTATTTCTTCCAATGGGTACGTACGTACGTCTCGGTATTTAGTAATTTATATACATATCGATCATGTTTGTAGAAAGTAAACCCTTAAATTTTCCCATTTTCACAGATGATTGATCTACAAAAATCCGAAAACCACGGGGGGTGGTGGTCCTGGCCAAAGCACTTGCTAGCAGGGAAGTCGATTAAACACTATATTTATCCCGGATGTTTTGTGAACGGTGTAAAGTTCCATTCATTGGCCCGAGATGAAGGAAGAAGAACACAAAACAGTGGGATAGCGGTTGGAAAAGACAATGATCTATATTACGGGGCTATTGTATATGTGGTTCAGCTATGTTACGGGAATGATGTCAACGTTTTCCTATTCAAGTGTAGATGGTTCAAGCGTACAAAGGAAGACCTGGGACTTTTATCAGTCGATACAAACTCAAGCTGGTATGAGGATGAGCCTTTCGTTCTCGCCACCTTAGTTAGGCAAGTGTTCTATCTCGACGATCAGAAAGCTAGTGAAGGGTGGACAATAGTGAACCATATCTCTCATCGAGAAATATGGAATACATAGACAATTGAAGGGACACCGGCGACTGAAGATGCTGCTGAACCAGAAAGAGACATTCCTGCCTATCAAGAGCCTAATATTTCTGTCATCCGCTCTGATATAATGGACATGGTTCAAGATGGTGAACGGTTACCCATGCCTGATGGTTGTACTGATCTAACTGAAGATGAGATTATTGAGGCAATTAATGAGGTAGATAAAGAAGACGTGCAGGATGAGGACGAGGACGAGGACTCAAGTTATTCGTCGGACGATGTTTAGTATGATGAGGAGGATGAGCAATCGAATGACGGGGATGAGGATGATGACGATTATGACGAAGAGTACAATATAACAACGATGACTATTATTTGGTAATTAATTATTGTAATTATTGTAATATATGATGCATCATCGATCAATAATTAATGTAAATATTATAAGGAGGAGTACGTATGTACGTATGTAAAACTATTATTTTTGTACTTAATTAATTACACGCGGCCAAGCTCAGATCGGATCGACCGACGTATGTAAATTTAATTTAATTAATTAATTAATCGATCCAGATCGGATCGAATCGAATCGGATCGATCGAGGAGTGGATCAGATCAATGATTTTTTCGATCGAATTGAATCAGAAGAATTGAACGGAGACACTTGGACGACGGAGACTCCATTTTGCGTCGTCCAAGTGAAGGAAAACCCTAAACCCTAAACAGTTAGGCCATAACCCCTAAATTCAGGTGTTTACACTTGGACGACGGAGATGAGCTTATCTGTTGTCCAGGTTAGTACTTGGACGACGGAAAACTCATTATCCATAGTTCAGGTACTCACTTGGATGACGGAAAAGCTCATGTGCGTCGTCCAAGTTCATATTTCGTAATTTTATCTAAGACAACGACCATCTAGACCATCTCCCAATGCATATTCTTTTCGTCAAGACTATAGAGTAAACAATTCTTGGTGTGTGACCTTCGACAGTTCCAAAATCGGAATCACGAAATGTCTTGTATCCACGTTTCCGGTTTGTCAAAATCTCGGTTTTGCGGTTGACTGTGCCGATAAAACCCTTTACGAACTTATTATTTTCTGAAAATTATTCTAATTATATATTATGCTACGGCGAACGTATCCAACGGTTGTTTTGTCCAAATTCAATTCTGTTAATATCGATATGCAAATGAGCCTATACTTAATAACACTTAAGTCATAAAAATTAGTAGATACTTAACAAGTTTAAAGACGTAAAATTATTCGTCGTTTCAAATTCAATTGTTTATATATACGATGCGTTAATCAATATTTTACGACTATTTCATTCGAATGACAGATCGGCAAATTCCTTGCGAATTAATTTTAAAATATTTTTTAACGTAAATTCAACTTGGACCACGGAGATGGCCTTTCTCCGTCGTCCTGGTGCACACCTGGACGACTGAGATTATCTTCTCTGTCGTCCAGGTTCAAAACCCTTGGCGGTTGATCGTACCGCATTAATTTTTGGCGCCGTTTCGAAAGTCCACTTAGACGACGGAGAATCTAGTATCCGTCGTCTAAGTCAACATTTGGAACGACGCCGAAAATTAACGCGGTTGAAACCGTCCCGCCGATTAATTGGGCGCCGTTTCAAAATTTTGAAACGGTTGACTTAGACGACGGAAACGCCCTTTTTCGTCGTTCAAGTGTACTTAGACGACAGAAAATAAGGCTCCGTCGTCTAAGTGAAAGCCTATATATAGCACTGCTCATTCTCTCTTTTCCTCATCCCATCTCATTTCTCCTCCTCTCCTCTCCTCTCCTCTCACTCTCTCTCAAAAGCTCCGGCCTTCCTCATCCGGCGACCAAAATTTCGGCGTTTCCCTCACTCCGGCAACTTTCCAGCGACTTTCCTTTTGGGTAATAATTATATTTTTTAACATCATTATTATTAAAGTAATTATTTAATTTGTAAATTGGTTAATTAATTAGTAATATATTAGTAATAATAATTATTAGTAAATGAATGATTATTAGTAAAAATAAATTATTAGTAATAATTATTATTGGTAATGATAATTAATTATTGGTAATAATAATTATTAGTAAATGAATAATTATTAGTTAAAATTAATTAATAGTAATAATTATTATTGGTAATAATAATTAATCATATTGGTAAATGAATAATTATTATTGTAAATGCATGATAAATAATAATTAATTATTGTAATTAAATATTGTTTTAATTAATAGTATAATTGGTGATTATTATTGCATGTAATTATAATTTGTAAATATTGTTCTAATATTGTCAATTTGTAGTAAATATGGTAAACTAGTGAATTATTAAAAATAATTAATTGATAATTATGGGAATTTTGTAGTAAATTGGCAGTCTTTGATTTAAATTTAGTACATAATTAAGTTTGGTTTATTAAGTCGCACTCTTTGGAATAGATGGCGCCTCATTTCCTAGCTTATCTCCTTAACCCCTCGTGATGTGTGGATTTCATCACCGCACACCATAACCTAAGTGAAGTTATGGACACGAGGTTGAGGGCGGAGTTTGCAAAGGACTTGAGGGAGTGTAAATTTTTGAAAAATTGGCTGAATGTCGGACATGGTGTCTAGAAACAGGTTATGGCTGGTGACAGGTTTTGGATATAAGAAAGACGACACCAATAGAGTACATACCATTGATTTGGTTAGCCTCGGTGTGTTTTGTCGAAATTATGCTTCTCGCGTTATCTCTATCCCTAACTGGCCATGTTTTTCTATTGAACCAAGGCTGGTTAATTGAAAGTTTACACTTTATCGCGCGGGTCGCACGTCCATTGAACGACCCAAATACCAAGCTAGTGTACTCTATTTAAATCTTAGGCGCACTCAATACTAATGTGTAATTACCGTAATTTTTTTTGTATAATTGTTATGGTAATCAGGTATTTTAACAACTCCTAGGTTTTAATGGCTCCGTCAGGAAAAAAAAAGGCCCAACAGGAGGCCGAAGATGCTATGCTCCGACGCTTGGCGGAGCAAGTTGATTGGGAATTACAACAGGGCAATGACGCGCTCTTTCCGGACCCTTCAGCTGGTCCGTCGACAGCGCCCACTTGGGAAATTCCCTCTGCCCCAGTTATCCCGACCGGTGATGACGACGCCCAATCTGGTCGGACGCCCGGTTCGACAGAAAGTACTCAGGCGTCGTCGACCTCGGCTTCCTCTGAATCTATCCTTTATAGCGTCCGGCGCAAGCTCAGGAGGGCCCCGATTGACCCGGAACCCAAAATGACTCGCGGTCTCGTTAAAGGCGGAAAATCAGAGAAAATTTTCAAGGTGACCGGGAAAAAGATCGACTTGCCGCACGACGAATTCACCGATGGCCCTCCCACAGCTCAGCTAGCTAGTCTCTCAGCGCATGGCATAGGGTCAATCCTTCGTAGCCGGGTTCGTATGACTGCCCCTACTTGGAAGGAGTTGCCGGATGAAGAGAAGGCGAAACTGTTTAAAGAACTTTCGGTACGTAATACGTACAATTTTAAATTTATTTTCTAATAACCAATAAAAATTATAATTTCATAATATATACGATTATAATTTTCTATTTATTTCTGATAGGAACAATATGAGGTGGATCCCACACCGGCGATGCTTAGGCATATAAACCAAACCGCTAACTCCATCTACCGTGATTGGAAGTACAAGCTTCATGTGTACTTAGACAATATCGGCCCCGTGCCTACCCCCGTAGAGCTGCGTGGGGATATGGAAGATGAGTGGCAGTGGTTGTGTAACCACTTCCAAGATGAAGAATATAAGGTGTTTACTTTTTAATTTAAATTAAGAGAATTGAATTATTTTTATTTTAGTTACTCATTAATTTTTTAATGATTTGTGTTGTCCAACAAAAATTCTCCGAAATCAACAAGACCAACCGGGGGAAGAAGAACAAACACCATACCTCCGACGCCAAGCAAGTGATTCAAATAGGCAAGGAGCACAGGGATAAGGGCTCCAAACACCCTAATTATCTCGATGTTAGCATAAGCGCGTACGTGACGCCTGAGCTCGAGAATGAAGCGAGTCAATACGGCGTAAGTAATATATATATATATGTGCTTTTAATAATCGTAGTTATTATTTAATTATTATTTAATTATTATTTTTTAGGCAAGGTTGGTAGAACGTGCGCAGGAGGAATTGGCCAACACTCAGCTTGCATACCCAGATTTGCCGCCCGAAAACCTGCCTCCTCTATCGATGGAGAGCCAAATTGCAATCGCCGATGAAGTATACAGTCGTAGAGCTGGAAGGGAGGTTAGGGGGATGGGACCTAAGGTGATTCGAGATTTGTCGACCTCCGACTCATCATCTACGAGAGGTTCGGCGAGGAAAAGTACTCATGTTGCAGCCGTCCAAGCAGCCTATGAAGAGGCTCGACTCACACGGGAGGAAAATCAATCTATGCGTCAAAGGCTTGATCAACAAGAAGCACATATAGCCCAACTCGTCGCCCTCATGGAAAATCAAGTTCGACGACAGTGTCAACCTCCTCTGAACCCATACCCCGACGACGACGACCAGGCTGGAGGCAGGGGAATCGACGGCGCATCTGCTCCTCTAGTATTTTAGTAGTTAATTTGTGTAGTTTATTATATCGTTTTTTTCCCGATTTCGAACAATATTTAATTTCATGTATGCATGTACAAATTAATTATTATTATTTAATTAATTAAGTAATTACCAATTTATTTTATTTAATTAATTTTAACATATTTAATTATTTAAATGAGATTGGAGTTTGTTAATTAAATTATTAATATTTTACAACAATTTAAAATTTAATTTAAAAAAAATAAATAACCACTTAGACCACGGAAATCAATTCTTCGTGGTCTAAGTGAGAACTTAGACTGCGGAGAAAGCCCAACAACTCCGCGGTCCAAGTAAGCACTTGGACGACGGAGAATCTATTTTCGTCGTTCAAGTTTTTACTTGGACCGCGGAGATTGTCCGCGGTCTTAGTAAGAACTTGGACGACGGAAATAGATTCTCCGTCATCCAAGTGCTTACTTGGACCGCGGACAATCTCTGTGGTCTAAGTTTCACTTGGACCGCGGAATTCACCTTCTCCGTCGTCCAAGTGCTTGGACGACAGCACTTGGAGCACGGAGGTTCCGTCGTCTAAGTACTTAGACGACGGAAACACTCCGCGGTCTAGGTGCGTTTTTCTTGTAGTGAGGTTTCAAAATGAAGATGCTTAGTTTGTAGAGAGATGTTTCTAACTCAGGTAACATCGGGTTTGAACAGATCACTCATGATCGCTTTGTGTGCAAGTTTCGGTCCGTGGTGGATCAGAAAAGAGTTGTGGAGCATAGTCCCTGGTTTAATCATGATATAACAATTATGGTGGAGCACTTTGATGGCTTAGCTGAGCCTTTTATGATTCTGGCCTCTAGATGCTCGGCATGGGTCTTTGTTCAACCTGCTTCGAGTCGTTTTACTTCTGCGGCTCTTCAGATCAAGTGGCTCAAGCGCATGGGAAATGCGCTAGGAAGTTACCGATCTCATGATCCACTCCTTGTGTCTCATTGATTGGATGTCAAGCTTCGTGTGGATCTCGATCTTTGAAGACCGATTGTGGTGAGTACTACTTTCCTTATTAGTAGTACCTATTTTGTTAATGTGACTAAGGAATATGAACGTTTGAAGGGCTATTGTGTTTTGTGTGGCGCCTTCAAGCATGGTGCGTCGGGCTGTTTGAAGGCCCTTATGGCTTTGTCTCCTTTACCACCCTAAATAACAAAAATACCTGTTAACTGACAGGTACCGGATAAGACAGTTTCTACTTCGGGCACTCAGTGGGAGGGGGGACCAGTGCTTGGAACCCCTCTACATGTACTTGGTGGTGTTACGGTGCCCATCTTGTCTAGTGGGACCCTAGTCCGCCTATGGTTCCAAACCCTGATTTGGATGGGTAATTTAACAAGGATGCTGTTTTGCAGGTGGCTGCTTCAGATTTTTCAACATCCGTGGTTGCCTTTGAAGTTTCACAATCTCATTTCAATGTTTCCCCAAGACTTATGACGTCTTCCCCAGACATTACTATGTCCGTGGCAGATGTGGGACTAGGTGGAAGTTCCACAGTCCCATTTCATTCTTTAGGCCCGGAGATGATGGCAACTGGCCAGGAGGACTTGGGGGTGTCCTATGGAGGTGCACCGTCTAAATAATAAGAGGGACAAATTCGATCTTGGCCCTAAAGCGGGTGGTATGAAGAATGCATCGCCCAAAAAGTCTGCAATTCTTTTACCGGCTGATATGGATGCTAAGGCGCTGTGTTGCGCCTAGCTAATTAAGGAGTGGTGCGCCCTTAAATTTGACAGTTACTTGTGCTACTCTGGTTTATTAGTCTATGTCTTATGTGTTATATAATTAAACCAAGTGTAGTGGTACGATAGAATATCTCTCTTTTGCGTGCCGAGTAATCCGGTAAAATTTTGTATTGCTACCGACTTTAATTCTATAGTGGATAAATATTTGCGCCCCTAAAAAAAATATGAAACCTTTCTTTTATCTAATTTATTGATATATATCCTTTCTTCGCTTTAACAGGCGTAAGAGTAAACCTGGTACATCGAAAGTTTGAATTTCCAAATAGATCGAAAAAAAAAATTCCTATACAGCAGTTGTCTGCGCTTTACTTCATCGCTAGCTACTTAGTCTTGTGGCTGGATAGTCGACCCTAGCTTCTTACAAAACTTTTGGTAGCATCTTTCTAAGTAAATCAAATTACTTGACGCCTTTCCTAAACATATATTATCAGTACACACACACACCCACATGCATGGTTAATTACGAAATTGTATAGCAGGCTTCCTAGACGAAGTTCTTGCCATGGAAGGATTGGCCAAACTGCCAAGTCTCAGGGACCACTTGCCATGAGGTTGAAGATCTTCCATCACTTGCCCTAACTCGGAAGGTCAGTTTCTCACCAACCATCTTTTTGTCAGTCACCCACTTCTGACCCCAAAGCCTCTTCAATGGCGTCCAATCCAGGTTCTTATGTCCCTTCACTTCAACGCTGGCCACATCCCCGGCACCTGCAACGTTCGACACCAATACTTGGTTGAAGTATGGATTCCCTGTAATCGTGAACTTTATGCCTCCTTGCTTTTGGCACGGAATCCTGCACGTACATTTGAGCAAACCCTAATTAGCTTCATGCGTGCCCTCTTGAATTGACCATAAACCGAAATGGCATGCATGGTGTGAATATATAAGTGCTCACCTGCGATACATGATGGGAACAATGCCGGCCTTCTCCTCGGCGACTCTGCTGAACGAAGCCTTGGCTATATCGAAATGCTCGCGAGGCGGATTGCACCATCCTCCATTATCAGCGGACTGGAGGTTATTCGGTGGACAGTTGTTGGTGGCCGTAACAATAAGAGACTTCTGCCCTGGTTTGCACCACTGAGGACTATCCACACATTTGATTTGGTAACACGAACCACATGCCTGCCCATTGTTGAACAAGGCATTGCTCAATGCTGCTGTGTCCACGCCATAGCCTTCTTTGACTACGTCTTCGTAGCCGCAAGCTCCACCTGCATGCGCTCACAATTAACGATTCGATCATTTTATTGTTAGTTTGCAAAGGACGTAATGAAGAGACAGCTTTCTAGTATAATGAATCGAAGAAGAAGCTAGAAGGCTACAACGTACACACCGAATGTATTGGGGGCTCCTTCATAGAATGTAGCATGAGCATGCTTCCAAGGGCCATTGGCGAACCTCGGCCTGTGGCGTCGATTGACTACATGAAGTCTGCCATCACTACTTTCAGAGCCCACTGCATGGTTAGCAACCTTGTCCCATGCACCTGCATGAGCAATATGAGGCACCACGGTAAGAAAGACAATAAGTAATGAACCTAACAAGGCGTGAGATAATGATGCCATGTATCGATCTTCGGCTAATATCTGGTTGTGTTTTTCAATTGGCTTTTCGTTAGATTCTTAGCGCGCGCAGCTAAGATTTATATAAGCGTCTGGAATTTAGGAAATGTTTAACTAGTAATGTCGCGTCTATTCCGGTTTAACTTGGATTTGGAGGGATGCAAGTGATCCAGGTCGTTTTTATTCTTCCTATAATTTCACAAAGTGAGAAAGATATTTAGTCATTGGCCAAAAAAGCAGTCATAAGAAAAACCATGAAAGATTTGCTAGAACGTACTAATTGGGGACATTACAAGATAATACAACCGTTGAGAATCTATTTTTGTAAAATGACTAGATTTTTTATTCTCTTTCTTTAGGAAGCTTTAGTGCTGCTGCGCACAATTATTCCATCATTTCATCCTACCGAGTTCAATGTTAGTCAGATTAATTAATCAACATTTATATGTTACGATACAACAACAAGAAGAAGATGGTTATTTGTAAAAAATAGTTGCGTTGGTTTGTCAATATATAAGTCACATTTGATTTATGAAATGTGTTGGACTAAGAGAGAGAATTTTGACTTTGAAATCTCAGAAAGCTTCAGTACTATTACTTGACCACACCTTACAGACAGCTAAAAACATATTTAAAGCTATCATTCTCCAATTTCTGAACCGAAATTCCCGCATCTCTAAGTCATACGACATATATTAACTGACCGCCCTGCCAAAAGATATCAGCTCTATTAAATTCATATTATATTAGTTTCTTCCAAAATCTCAATTTGCAATCATGTTGGTGATCCAAACATTAGAGAATATTTATTTGATGCCTCGCTGTCACATTCTTTATTAGCGAATCACAATATGCACTAAATTGGATGTTTGATGCTTTATAAATTAAGCTTATTCACACTACATATATGCTAGGCGGACATTTGTGGCTCATGCTTAGTTTATAATCTTTATATTAGGTTAACATTAGTGATCATGAAAACGCTGTGGTGTTCTTCAGGAACTTGGAATGCGCAAAGCTGGTAAAGGGCGTACAGCGGTTTAAAGACCCAACTCCACACATCACGCTCTTTGCAATTCTTAACTTTTGATTTGCAGCAACGGTTGGAAAACCACGCAAGCGAGGGATGAGAAGACAGATGCAGCAGAGATTGTTTTTCCTTCTTCGTTTTTACTACCAATTGAGATTAAAATCATTCAAAAATTACGGACCTGAATATCAAACTTAAAGGACGCGCATTCTAAAGAACATATCCAAAGTGAAAAACAGAAGAAAAAAAGAGTTGCGAAAACTCAGCTTCAGCAGATGAGAGATATCATTACACTCATAAACGGTACACTTCTTATTTTGGCCACAAATGAAGCTTATATAAGTTGCTTGCATATGACATTCCTCTAGTGAGGAATCCCCCCTGCTTGAATTATTTGTAGTTTTAGAAGGTGCGGACTTCCGAACGGGAACATAGGTGAGTACTGGAAGTATGGAATAGACCAAAGGAAATGTTGAACTGTATAAATGGAAATATCAGGACACTGAGCTCAATATCGGTGTATAAGTTGCTTGTATGCATCTTTATGCTTTGCATAGTAGTCACTTTCTGCCTGCAACCGAAATTGGAAGAGGTGCAAGTATTTATAATTTGATCAACAGTACGAAATTGTTTTTCGAGTGTGAGTATCTGTGATTGGACATTTGATATGTAAAAGTCATCAGTAATGTTTAAAACATACCTTGCGAACACCCTTTATGGCAACCAATAGCTTTTCTCCAATTGAATCATTGAAGACATCGTCTTCCTTTAGAGCTTCTAAAGATTCAGAAAGTGTTTGTGGTAACCTTTGAAGCTCTCCATCAAGACTAGAAGGATTTGTATCTGTTAATGAGGAAATTTCATAGAAATGTCAGATTATCACAGAGGTACCATTATGCATTCAGAAGGATCATAATCTATCAACACTAAACTCCTGACAAATCGATAGAGATAAGAGTCCCAAAAGTGGTCAATGGTTCAAAACATAGGGAGGAAAAACCATAACACTGTACAGGCAGAAGAACAATATTCATTCCTAGAAATACATCAAATGCACTATAATAAATTCACTGGAAACTACACCAAAAAGATCAAATCTCAATTCCCAATAGGCACCACTGTTCCAGTTCGAGAGAGAACAATGCTTTATATATGTATATGGCTATTTCACTATATGTCGTGGAAATTCTGAATCAGTACTTGCTACAAAATATACTGTTCACATTCATAGAATGAGACTAACCAGAATCACTAATGTGGACAATGCAAGTAATTTTTACAGGAATATCATATCTTAAAACCAATTTATATCTAATGGTATGTAAACTTACCAACAGGGTCAGGGAGAGAAAGATGCCTCCTAAGACCATCAATGCCAGCTGCAAGTATTGCAGCCAAGCCCAAGTGAGGATTTGCACAGCCATCAAATGACTTGATTTCGAAGTTGCTGACCAAACCAGCTTGAATTCCAGGTGGGCATGCAGTTCTCAATGGAGCTTCTCTGTTTTCTTTTCCCCAGCACTTGTATGCTCCACTCCAAGTATTAGGTTGTATCCGGTCATAACTAAAATTGTATTTGATTATACAAATAAGAGAATGATCCAATCAACGTATTATTCCACTCGATGACTAGAATACCAACTACGAGGCACTCTCACATACACTAGTTCTGCGAAAATTTTGCACCCAAATATTTTGAAGAAACACAAAATTTTACATACTCGGCATTTCTCTAAGAGGTATCAGTAACGATCCATGAGAATGGAAAGAGCTTTAATGAAAAGTTGATCAAATAAGCACCACATAAACTGAGGTTAAAAACAAAATCGTTATCATGCTAGCAAGACCAAGACAAATGGATAGAGCGGCAGGAATACGAGTACCTATTTGGAATTGGTGCTGTAAATGCCAAAATTGCAGGGAGATGACATAAAACCCCTGCCATAAATTCCTCTCCAACCTTAGACATTCCATGCTTAGAGGATCCACCAGATGCCATAAATACATTTCTGCCGTTCTGCCACAAACTGAGATGTACATGGGATCCGGAGCCAATCTCATCCAGTGCATACCTGTCCAAGAGACAACACAAGTCTCTTACAATATGCAGCATGGAAGAAGAAAAATGTCTTTATAGCTGTCATGACTTGTGCGGACGCAATTTTACAGAACGAAACGTGTGAAGGCAATTCAAATGACATGCAGTGGCCACAGACCATGGTACGATTTACACAAAAATTCCAAAGTCCAAGATCTCTTTCAGGCTTGTTGAAAAACACAGTTTATTGCAATAAAGTATCTAGCTGTGTACGAAAGAAAAGTGAACCTACTTGGGCATAAAGGTTGCCAACAATCCATTTTTCCTTGCAATCGCCCTAATAACTTCACGGGTATAGATCAAGTTGTCAGCAGCATGCAGGCAAGCTGTGTGTCCCAGAGCCATTTCAAATTGACCTTTCCCACTTTCTGCATGTAACTGCAGTTTATGAAATAGATAAAAGAGCAAGTAAAAAGAAAGTTTGCGATAGTCAACAAAAGATCGTGACCAAGTCTCCTTTACAAACTAGAAGTGGAAAACATGTTTATATAGTTACTAACTGTTTAACGGTAATTTATGCTCACGTTTCAGAGTAAAAGGAAAGTCTGCAAATAGTCAATAAAGACAGTGACCAAGCCTCTCTAGTAAGGGGAAGAAACAAAAAAAACTAACTGGGTAAGCACATTTTATGCTCTTGTTTCAGAGTTGGTCACAAGTTTGCCTCAAGGATATATTAAAGCTATCAAGCATCAACAACCTAAAGAGCCCGAAAGAGTAGATCATGGATACACACTAATTCAACAAGCAAAAATTAGTTACGTAAAGTTCGGGATCAAATTATCAAACCCTATATGGATACATGCATTGATAAGTCATAGCCAGTTAAATGGTTGATTTTTAGCCATGGTTTATTAAAAATAAAAAATTAATGACAGCATTTTCTGTGTCATTTTCAATCTGAAACATTTTCATCCTAATTTTCACTTAAGTTCAAGTTCTCATGGTTGCTTGCATATCAATGTCAACCCTTAAAAGTTGCTTAGAATATTAACACACTAATAAGAGAATGGATAGATAGCTCCCATAAGTTGGCCAAAGTGGATGGATTATTTCAAGCAAAATTCGCACGTACAGAATATAGAACAAAGATAGCATGAGTTTTTTTTGCACCTGTTCTACAGTAATTTTCAAGGACTTGAGAGCAGCATTAACTTCGTGAAACAAAGGAGAAGCAGCATCAAATGAAGATGGTGAACAGTAGGGTGTTGAGTCAAAGGGTACCCATTCTTCTTTCCCATCCCTGCACACATAATTTATTTGTGTCCCACAAGTCATATAGTGTGTAAAGTTTCCATCTAATAAGTTAAGCTAGAAATGGAGTATCTCATACCTCAGCATATTCTTCAAGAGAAAAAATTCATTTTCAAAACCTGCATTCATAACCTGGACAAATAATAATTTAGTTTTGTATTTATATCATAGTAAGGATTGAAAACATACTTTAAAATAAGAAAACGGATAAATGTACAAGAAAGGTGAATCAGCAGCCATCCAACAATATGAAAAGGAACTTAAAAGAGCTTCCATCACGATATTAGAATCCCAGTGATTGACAAGTCACCCATACTTAAACTCTATGACAACATGTAAGAGTGAACCAATTCATAAAAAACATTTATATTCACTGTCCAATAAGAGCGACACCATTTATCATAAATCCCACCTCTAAGCCCCTTTTCTCAAGGGAGTAATAATTATGTATGATACAACAAATCTAACATACCAAGTTGAACTCATCTTTCAAGATTTTTGAAACTCTACGTATGGCTTCTCTTGGGCAGTATTCCCATGCTTCACCTGGTTTAAGCTGCATATCAGCCAGAACCATTTCCTCTTGTTTTACCCTGTTGAGCAAAATATTGATATTTAGGAGCACAGGATTTCACCGATATAACTTATCTTTTATAGTCAAATATATTGCACAGTAATAAAATCATGTTTATTGATACCAATAATTTGTACGACTGATATACAGCTGATATTTTCTGTAGCTTGTCAACAACCCTAATTCAGTTCTAACTAATTCTTGTGTCAAAGAATGAATTTTAAACTACTAGTGGAAGTAACTAATAAGTTGAACACACATTTTATTAATGAGACACTACTTTAAATGACCTGTAAAATAAGCATATGCTGTTCACAAAGAAGAGAAATGCTTTGCTGTAAACTCAGTAACTCTATTTAGTACCAGGGAATTCTCCATTTAGTCGATAAATCAGGCATGAGTCTGATCTCACCAACTCCAGTCAGATTAGTCTCGTCAGCTGGACCATCGGTGAATGATGTCATTCCCATACAAGCAAAAGTCAAACCAATGCCATTTTTTGTAACAACATCATTGAACCGCTTAGCAGGAACAACCTGAATCGATGATTAACAACCAATGAGATAAATGAAATTTTACAGTAGTAGTCCATCTGTCCATGTAAAGTCAAGAAGTCACTTACAAAGTAGTTTTGTTTGAAAATGTCCCAAATATTATCCTTACTATCAAAAAGCACAAATGTGCAAATACACGACAAGCCAAAGGTATTCTTTTCTATAATCATTTCTTTACTTTTTCGGACAACCTGCTTAACCAAGAAGGGATAACCAGTTGCATTTGCATCTTCTTTTATTTTCTTTGCCGAAATTAAATATAAGTGATACGCTGGACATACAAAAGGCATAGTTATACAACGAGATTGATGAACATAAATAGCAGTCGTTTCAGAAGCAATTTCCAGGTACATCAGTAAAATAAGGCACAAGATTTTTTTCCTTCTCTTTTTGGCTTAAAAGTAATTAGTTGAGAAAAATTTACTGATAAGATAACAAAAATACTTCTATTGTCTATTAAAAAATAAAACTGAAAAAGAAAGTTACTCACACGACATCTTTGTTGTCCTGATGCATCAGCCCAGAAGACACGAACAAATGAGATATCATTTTCAGAGTCATAATTACTCTCCATTTCCACAGAATTAGAGGATACATTTTTCTCTGACTCAGATGATTTGACCCCACAATTAATCTTGTAAAACTGAATTGCATTTAGTGAAAATATGTCTTTAGCAGCTTCAATAGCCTCAGGAACTGAGAGATCACCATCCGCACAGGCATCGGACAGGACAGAAAAGACAACTTCACGTGCTTTTTTTGCACCTGATGATCACAAACATATGTGTGCACTAATTCGGATAAGCATCTAAGTAGAATACACTCATCATGATCAAAAGTAAGTGCTCAATTGTCAATTTAACAGACCTAAGTAAAAAGTTTCAGGAAATGCATAGCCATCGGTGCTGAACATGACCTGCAAATAATATATATGGTTCAACATTGGATGTTTTTACACGCGCAAAAGCATGTGCATGGCCATACAGAAGAAACAAAGTTTCACTTTACCACTCAATACATAGATAGTCCTGGAATTATGGATAAGGTACAGAAAGTGTCAATAAACTACAAGAATGCCATATAATATTGCCATAGAGTATACTGATTAGTCAGTGCGAAATCTTAATGTTAACGTCAGTGCTAACGCTTGATCTTAAAGCTTAATATTCGTGCAAAATCCGTTCGTGCAAAATCATTTTTGTCTGTTTTAGAATGCAGATTTTCTTATATGTTTCAACTTAATATACTGTTACCTTCTTAATTGGAGCTAGATCCAAAAGTTCTTTGAGTGAAGATACCATCCCATGGACACTAAGCTTGGGTATAGCCAAGCCAAAATCAAGGTATACCTGTAAGTGAACACTCTTATCAGCTGCAAAGACTTGCCAGTTTACATACAACATCAAATAATGTAACTGAATGGCACTGCAAAGCACCTGGCTATACACAGAGGCCAGATATGATGCTTCTTTTGAAAATGGGTACGAAGCATGTAAAAGAACAATACGGATTGTAGAAAATCTCTTGTCCTCAAGAACAGCCCGGAGATGAAGGGGATTGGATAGCCTCAAGTCCAAATCTTTGTCTCCAAAACTAGTTACATTTGGAAACTGTCAATTAATAAATAACCGCAGCAACATACATATCACCAATGAGCTTTTCCATTCTCTTTGAAAACAGTGTTGGCAAGTAGGAGTAGTAAAAAAACGTAAAATTTGTTTGTAATTCCTAGAGATGGATATGTCTGGCACTCTGAATCTATTTCCTTCACAGTTCATTGTTTAAAAAAAACAGCATTAGTATCAATATAGAATTGACATAATTTTTTTACATGTACAAAGTAGTTGGCTTACTAGAGAAGTATCCCTTTAGAAATTTAAGTAGCCAAACCTAATTTCATATTTTCCTTTTCATACTTAGCAGCAATCATTCTAGTGACTACAAAATATCATTATCATAATATCAAGCTTTCTATTACCCTGTATGTATCTGCATTGGCAGGTCAAATTGTAGAGCAACCTCCAAACTACGAGTGAAAATATAGTCGATAAAACTTTTATTTGATATGCGAACAGGCTTTCCAGCTGCATACATAAGATAATTAGCACACTTTCCAGTTAGCACAAATAAAACAGCAACTAAATGCCATATTCACCTTTTATAACGTCATAAAGGCCTTCCTCGGCATCTTTCCTAGAAACATTCGTATTAATCTCCAGACCGCTGCGATATGCAGCTATGCTTTTGAAGCCAAAAATCTTATCAGCAAATGTAGCACAAGTGTTAAGAATAAATAACCTCACAGATGGGGACCTCAGTTTTATATCACGAATAGAGAAAATGACTAATACATGCTAAACTGAAAGGATATGACTTCAACTTTCCAACAAACATTTGGGAGAACACATCCAATGTCCAGGGACATCCACTCGGCAAATCCTATAAGAAACAAAAAAGAAATAAACAATATGATCAATCATATTAGAACTACCACCACAAATACTAAGGTATGCAATTCGGCACAACTAAATAACAAGTATCAAGTGCCCTCACTCACTTGACCGAGAATCTGTTCGGCAAGAGACTCAATCCTCAAAATCCTGCCAACCACAGGCGCGAGACTCTTATGCCAATCAATGTCATGCATTTTGTTAAGGTCGAGTCCATCGTCGAACAGAATCGCAGAGATCTTCGCAGCTCCGAAGCATCTAGAGCTAATCGAATCCAAACCGGAGACTCTCCGATGCTCCTCCACCGCATCCAATGACTTGTCGACGACGCCGTAGAGCTCCGCAACCTCCTTCAAGCTCCTCTGCAAATTCAATTCAGCTTTGACTTAAGTTTGACCCGGATTGGTTCACATGAAGTGAGTGAGTGAGTGAGAGTACCTTGAAGGAGAGGGAGTGGGGTGCATAGGATAAGGCGTCGCCGTCGGCTTCGGAGAAGCAACGGATGAAGGGGAAGGAGGAGTCGACGGCGACGATGTTGTGGGCGTGACCGTCGACTAACTCCGCCTCCTCCACCGCCTTCCGCAGCGCCGTCATATCCATTTTCCTTCGCTCTTTCTCTCTCTCGAGAAAGTCAAATTTTGACCGTTGAACCGGGAATTTTTGGGGCGTCGCTATTTAAATCCAAAACTGGATGATCCTTTACTAATACTACAATGACAAAAAATTGGTTAAATTCCTATTTATTTAGTATATAACAAAAGTCGGTCGGCAGTACTGTACATAAGGTACTGTTCAAATGGGCGTTTTGGCATTTTTTTCATCTAATTTTAATAGTTTTATTTTTTTATTTTTATTTTTACTTTTTACTGTTTTACTTTCACAGTTTTTACTTTTATATTTTAACAATTTTTACGGTTCTAAATTTTATAATTTTACCTTTTAAAGTTTTACCTTTTTATTTTAACTTTTTATCATTTTTTTATAATTTTTTGTTTTACTTTTAAATTTTTACCGTTTAAAATTTTTACTATAACTTTTTACCAATTTTTTTTTACAATTTTATATTTTACTTTTTAACTTTTATAGTTTAATTTTTTACTTTAATTTTTTACCAAACCTTTTTACAATTTTGTGTATTACATTTGAACTTTATTTTTTAACAATTCTAATTTTTACTTTTATTTTTTGACATTCACAAGTCATTTTCACAGTATTATTTTTAAACAGTATAATTTTTATTTTTTACTTAAATTTTACAATAAAAAAACTTTATATAGATTTTATTTAATTCACTGCATTAACTTTTTTTTGTTTTGACAAGTTTCATCTTTTACAAAATTTTCTGCTTAAATCCTGATTTCATTTATCCATCATTTCCAATTATTTTTAACGTATATTAGCTAACCACGCCTTCCGCGTGGGCTATCCTTCTATTCCAAATATCAGTTTCATTGATAATATATTATTTTCACTACACCTCTCTTTCCACTTTTGTTATCAAATAAGGTTTCTTTAACTCTGTTATTTAAGCTCATGCAAACCATTCTCTTATGTCAGTTTATAATTCTAGATATGTGTTTCACTACATTGGTCAGAAAGAAAACAAGCAGGCTTTGTAGTACCATAGTGAGTGTTTGGCAATTGCTTATGTACTAATCAGTACTTCTGCTAGGCAAACTTTGAGGATCATGAAGAATCTTAGAATTTGTGGTGACTGTGCCATAATGCAATCAAAAACATGTCGAAGATTGTAGGACTAATCTGGCGTGTTTTTTTTTTAAAATTTTTTTGTTTTTTTTCTTCTGTGATAATATGGCCTTTAACTATTTACAGAAGTCACAAACTGTACAAATATAATTGTTGAAGTTCAATATGTAATTTGGCGTCTTTTTAATCCATGTAACTAGGCAAAGAAGAAATTTGAATATATATAGTTGTGGTGTCTTACTAGAATTCTAAGCATCCTGCTTGATGGTAAGGAGGAGCCGGGGCCAGCAACGGAGTGTTGGCAGACTGTGGATCCAGCTCCGGCATAGTAGTTATGTCTGGTTGCATTGCCTAGCTACTTAGCTAGAGATCAATCTAAGATAGTGGTGATATGGATCATATGTTGTATATCATCAATTCTACTTTTCCATTTACCATTCATTGTCCTCATCAAACTAACAACATATGGAGCTGCTACAGACGGGTATTTAAATTTGTCGTTTTCTGCAAAGGTTTGATCTTCTTCTATGATTCTAGAATCGCAGTGCATATTAAAACTTTGATTGATCTGAAAGATTTACATATGATCATCTGCTTGCTTCATTTTGATGTTTTGGATCATAAAGTATTGATCATTGAAGTGTTCTGTTTGTCGAAATTCAATCTAATTGAGTAGGCTTATTGGGTATGATGATTCTTGATTTCCATGTTGAAATGGTTTGAATGATTGAATGTGAGAGGTGTTGAAAATTATATTTTCTGTAATGCTAATGAACTCAAATTGTGGCTTTGATGTGGAGAAGTTCATCTGTGGATTAGTGGGCTCGATGAGATTTAGTCTGGGTAGTTAGCTGGGTTTGTTTATGACGATCTCGGATTATGATGATCTGATATTGTTAGTGTGTAAATTATTTTTGGGGACCCAGAAACGCTCTCATGCCAATTAGCTAGTTGTTCAGTTCATATGTAGATGAACTTGAATTGGTTGATCTTTGAGGTGTGGTTTGTTTGGTAGCTGATATATCTGTGCCTACAACCTGTAACAATGCATTTCTTAATACCTCAATTTTGGATAGACAAAAAGAATTTCCCAAAGAAAGATAGATATGCTTACCTGAAGAATTTTAGTCTGCCAAATTTTGTTGACATGAAAACCACGGTGTTCAAACAAGTTTATTTTGTTTGAAAACCACATAGGAAAACATATAGAAATGGTTGGAACGGTGAAAACATCTCTATTCATTTTATGTTTTGTATTTTATCCTATATCACATATCTTCTTCCTCTTTCCTTCCTATTTCATCATCCACTTTTCATAGAAACTTATCGTTCAACTGCGCCATAGGCGCGGGGTTTCACCTAGTGAATTACAAGAAACAGATATGAGCCAAGAACCAGAGCCCAGACCCTTACCAACGAAAATTCTTCAGTGCTCCGAGCATCCATGCTTGACTCAGCTGGCATGTTTATGTACGTTTGATCAAGTTCTTTGCAATCTGAAGGTTGGAAATCGGCAGCCAGATAACCTGCTCTCTCTTTAGACTACTCCAATAAGCCACGCGTGCAGGAATAGTACTCTAATAGTTGGTGACATCACTAACATGCATCATGAAGACCCGATCTTTGTCCAAAATCGTCAAAATTAACAAGTAAACAGGTAAATCGAGGAAGTACTTGATCCGCAAACAATTTCAAATAATCTAGTAGAAGAACGTATTCGACAAACGAGTTACGACGAAATGGTCATAACGATATAAGACAAATCTAATTTATTCGTCAGTCGCACCACCACTGAGGGAGACACTCATCGTTGCCGCCCACCCACTGGGTCAATGAAGCCTAAATGTTGATTAAACCTTACGGCTATATTCGTATTGTCGATACGAACTTAACAACATATAACTCGAGAAGTTTCAAGAAATAGTTTACTGGTCACACGCCACCGCCAGCGACCATCGCCAGCGGAGGAGATTGACACAATACTGAAAAGCTCTCGTCAAGCCCTATAATCTGTTCAACTAACACAAACTCCAATTCGGCAAGATTCTTGACAAAAAAATGCCCCGAAACCCAAAAAAACCCAATCTCGCCGGAAAGTCTTTTTAATGAGCCAATGACGTCGTCGAGCCACGGCTGGGCTCACAACTGGTTCCAATCAGACTGCGAGGAGGCAAGGACTAAAACCCCTTGACCTCGGCCCCTAAAACCTGCTAGAATCTTCCATCCACGACGGGGGAGGCCGAAATTGGGCTTGCCAGAAATAATTCGAATTCCAAAGCTAAACCTGCACCAAAATTAATTTCTAATATACCAATACAGTCCACAAAAAAAACCCAATCAATTGACATAGGGGTCATCATGGGCTGGGCTGGGCTAGGCTTGGTCAATGGTCAAGCATAACAAGGCTGGGCTGGGCTGGGCCGAGGCCACAATTTTGAAGCCTTAGCCCGCATATTAAGGCTAGACCAATGAGGCTAAAGAGGTCGGGTCTGGCCAGCCTCTATGGGCAGGGCCAAGATGGGCTTAAATTGAGTAAAAATAATATATAAAAAGTTTAATTTGTTATTATTATTGATGTATGATATTTATTTTGATGAGTTGACACTTTCTTTTTCACTGTTGATAGCGAGTCTAAATTACAAATTTGTTATATCTTTTCTGAATATATATATACACACACACACTCTGATACAATATGATATGTTTATGTTTATGCACTGAGGCACTTATGTCTTACGATTTAGGTGCACGTTATGTCTGATAATGCATCGATGCATAGGCCATCTGGCTGATCACCAAGAACGTCCCCAACGGGACACTTCACCTCTTAGATCCAGCTACAAGTACGAGTACGATATTACAGCCTCCACACACACATGATATTTTATTTCTTAGAATGTCTATGTTTTATTTTACCTTGTTTCGGAGAAAGGCATAAATACTTTATTTTTTTTGTTACTTCATGATTATGGTTCCACTCACTCTAACGGATTTCTATTTTTGTATGTCTTTCCCCTGGGCCCTTCGGTTTCAATCGCCCAGGTTGCAGAGTTTCTGTGGAGGTCGGGCCCGCACGCAGATTGAAGCATAGTAGTATCCACCGTAGAATTCAAGTTAATCCTACGGATTAGTATTTCAGTCATCATAGTTAAACTAGAAGTCTTGCTGCTCTAATGTCGTTTAACAATTAACTAGTTTTATTTTTGGTTGTGAGTTGACATCAGCAAAAGTTTCTTTGACTTATGAGTTTAGAGTTTTGGAATCTCACTTCAATTTTCTAATAATGCACCTATGTTAGTTTGGTCATTAGGGCCTAATTCCGGTTTAGGCAACTAAATCGGAGTCGGGTTCTTTCAGTACCAGCCTATATATAAGGTATTTTATCAATGAAAGAGTTACAATTAACAATCTATCATATTTCCTCTGCAACACGTTATCAAGCACGCTCTGAGTTCATAACCAGCCATCACCACAGAAAAAATCCTAACCCTAAAACAAAAGGCCTCCAACGCTTGAAACTTTTCTTCACCACCGATCTCAACAGCTCGGTTCCTCCTCCTCCTTCCAAAAATCCTCCTTGTGTAGCACACGCTTAAATGAACCTCCCTACTTCGAAAAAATTGCTCGACTTCCAAAGAACCGCTTCAGACAAGCTCTTCCCCAACATCATCCAAACTTTGTACCGGTCATACCGAGCATAACACCAATCGAGGTGAATTTTCTAAACCATCAATCTCTAAATCTAGGAATAAAACTTACTTTTTGCAAAACTCTAGATCTTAGGATTGTGATATTTTGATTTTGATTATTGCATATCTATGCCCCAGATTCTATTGACCTATATCCTTAGAGTATAAATGATAGTCATGGGGGAGTCATGGTTTAGAAAATAAAACATTGAAAGGGAAATCGATAGTATGTGATGGTTAATCACAATTTCTGGGCGTGGTTTTTGAGCCACCATTTATTGATGATCAATTTTTGTGATCATACATCTTGGATCATGTTCTTATTCATTAAAACTTGATGTTAGTAATCATGGTTCTTCGATGGATACTCATTAAATCTCTTTATATTTTGTAGATGAGTTCGAATGAGCCGGTGAGGCCAGAATTCGACATCCTTGATCTTTAAGAAAACAAATACCAGCGTTGGGTCTCCGATGTAGTTAACACATTCATCGGAAAGAGACTTAGCAATACCATCCAACCCGTTGGGCCAAATGTCATTCCATCATCGGATGAAGCGAAATTTCAAGCCCTCATGCTTTTGAGGCGTCATATTCATTCAACTCAAGTGGTACTTAAAGAAAAATGATCCCCTAGATATAAAGGATGCTCTGAAGAAACACTTCGATAATGTGCATGATGCACAGCTTCCTGAGTTGACTCCAAGATGGGAAGCCCTTAGGCTATTGGATTTTTTAAAGATCTAAGATTACAATCAAGCGATGTTGGATTTACAATCTGATTTGAGTTTCTATGAGGTGAAAAAGTCTGAGAACGACATGATTGAAAAGTCGTTGAATACATTCTCAACATCCATGAGCATCCTTGCTCATTAGTATCAGCTCGAGTATGAATAGGGCAGGATCCTTACCTCCAGTGATCTCATCAATAGACTCGCTAAAAATAAAAGGCATCATGAGATCATCATCAATAATAACTCAAGACCTGTTGGTACTGAAAAGCCTGAGAGTTATCAAATGGGAGGAAATGCCTGTAAGGACAAAAAGAACGTTTATTCAAAACCTTATAACCGTGGAGGAAAAGCTCCACGTAGCGGGAAGGGAGGGCGTAGGTGTAACATCCTAACCCGAGTTTTACCTTATTATTTTGATTAAACATTAATAGTTGATGGTAATTAGTTTTTACTATCAGTAATTATCGCTGGCATTTCGTCAAAAATTTATCGATTAAGTTTTTCGAGGCAGTTCTTTGAGAAAAGTGGCAGAGTTTATCAACACGAGTTTGTGACCACGTCAAATGTTAAAATCAGAGTTACGACGAAGAAGTTACGGTCAGCGAAATTTTTTAACGATTTACGGAGTTCATTGTTGAGAGTATAAATACAATTTTTGCAAGTTGGAAAGTTAGACTTTCCAGTTTGGGTCATTGAGTTGTTGACCCTATTGACTCGCTCTCTCGCTACCCAAAATTGCAACGAAGCTGCTTGCTGCCGGCGAGACTCCAACCAGCCACCTTAGGCTACGATTTTGATCAGAAACAACTCGCCTTATCACCCTTTACTCATTGCTGGTTTCAATTTTGGTGATTGATGGCCGAGGTAGGAGGATCGAAGGGGAGAAAAGTTAGGGTTTCGGTTCTGTGTCACCGTCGGAGACTTTTCCAGTCACCTTTGGCCGACAACTAGGTATGTTTTAAATATCTCTACCTCATCTATATGTTTGTGTATGATTTTGGGTAATTACAGGTGAAGAATTTGGGGTTCAAAATCGAACCCGAATCGATTTTGTTCGTCAAAGTCGCCGTCGTTGCAACGGTGGTTGCCGACGGTGTTAATTGACGAGGATGGAGGGCTTTTGTTCTCCTCCTCGTCGCGAGTCGATTGGGACCGGTCACGAGCCCAAGGGTAGCTCCACGGTGGAGCTATGTCACTGGAGGAATTTCGCACGATAATCTTCTAAGCTGATTTTGGACCGGTTTCCGGCCGAATTAGCCAGGACCGTATTTGAACATTTGGTTGATCTTATTGAGAGGAAGGGTTTGGTGTTCGGGTCACCGGGAAAAGTCACCGGCGCCGCCACCACTGGTGGTGGTTCATGGCAGTGCTCCGGCGAAGATGAATTTCGACAAAATTTTTATACCATTTTGCTCGTAATTACGTTCCGAATGTAACGAAGAAATTATTGGATTGAATTGGACATTGTAAATTAGGACGTGCGGATAATCAGACATTAATTAATGAATTATATGATAATGTTAAACTGATGAACCAATTATCGAATTGACCTTGAGTCGCATAACGTTTGGGGGATATGTTGCGACTCAAAAATAAGGATTTAAAAATAAATTATTCAAGAATTAGACTTAGAAATTTGGTTAAGCTAGACAGTAGTTCGGAAAATAAGTTATTCAGAATGCGAAGTTCTCAACAATATTGCTCGTCGGAAAATGAGTTTAGTTATTCATTTTGAATATGAACGATTGAATATTAATAATACTCGATGTTTCAGGATGACGAGTTAGCAAGTTGTAACAGATGAATAGTTGTGCCGACAAACAGGTTTTGGCTCCATGGATATCACAGCATAGTACTGTGAGTGGAGCATTTTTATTTTCTCAGTCAACAACGAGTTCAATTTTCAATATTTCAATTTAATTTATAGTATATTTTAGAACATTTTTTTTAGGTTTTTCTTTGTGATGACATTAGTTAGTTGCATCGATGCACTGACTGTTCGGCTGATCACCGGATAATCAAGTCAAGGGAGGTCAGGGTGCCTCATCTGGCCCATCACTTACAGTTTCTTTTTACTGATTGTCGACTCGGGTTAGAAAAAAACTCTTGAGCGACCACCTCCATTTGTAGTTCAGTTTATAATACTTGAACTCGCATTATTTCACAGAAATTAGCGAAAATGCATACAGTTTTAGTTTTACAGATTTACATAGTTTATGATTTTTATCCTCTCACTCTAATATTTTATATTTTATGCCTTTCCATGGGCCCTTTTCTTTAAAAATTTCCCAATTTTCAGGTTTGTCCGCTGATGTCGTGATCGTCCAGAGTACTAGGCATGACAATGTACAACTTTTGTTTTCTCAGTCGGTTTTCAGTAGAAGTTCAATGTTGCTCATGTTTGGGTAGTTAGTACTGATTAAGCGGTGCTAGATAGTCTAATACAGGTCCTGCAAGACTTATCCTGGATTACTATGGTAATCTGGGGTGGGTCTTGTCATTTGGTATCAGAGCATTAGGTTTTCATATCCTGTCGATAATCTTATATTGATAGTGATGCTTAGAGTGCGATGGTCCGACTGTAGCGGACTCATCGTATGCCCTCGGTATTAGTGTCACTAACGATATAGGGCAATCTTCTGAATCTGTTGTTCCTCATATGTCATGCCTCATGGACGTGATCGACGACTTTAGAATTTACACTCGTCAGTCAATAGTTTCGACGACGAGTTAACTTTTTGACCTTTAGATGGAAAGGTAAGCCTAACAGAGTAGACTTGGAGTTTTTTTGTTTCACATATCAGATTTTCGAAAGTGCTTGGACATTCCTTTAAGCTCAACGGAATAGGGTAGTTAGAAATAATCGAGTTTTCAAGATTGTAAGTGCGGTGAGGAGACTTGTGTCAACGGAGAGAATGGATGTGAATTTGTAGAGTTAAGTATTAGACTTATTTCTTCTCAATGGACTATGCACTATCGTGAAATTCTTTGTTTCCAGCTTCACCTTGTGTTTGTGTATATTTGGCGATGGCACCAGTCGAGCACACGAGGAGACTACCTGTGCGAATTATTGACGATGATGATGTTGAACGAGTTAGAGCAAAAGATACATCGACCCCTTATTTTTTTTGTGATGTCCAACAATATTCGTTAAGAATTCTTTGCATTTTTTTATGCAACATTTGATTCTTGTTATAATATATAGTGAAGTACCCACATTCATTCCAGTTTTCTAATTACTTTTGTCTAAGATTCATTTAAGCTACCTTAATATTTCGTTCGACTAAGAATATGAGGCACTAGTTGGGTTTTGAGGACTTGATAAATTAGCAATTACACAGAAACTCTGGAAGAGCATGGTGACATTTAGTGGCGATACATCGGATTCATATTACTGTATTGGGTAATAGTAACTCTCTTTCTAGTATTTGTTTCTTCTGTTCCAATTTCGAAATTATTTGTCGATAAGAGTCATAAACGTGAGCACAGATGTGGATAAAGGAGCCATGATGACTACTACATGAAGAAAGGTTTATTAGTGAATGGTCTTAATGATCGGGTTGACCATGACGGACATACTTTGGGTCATTGATCTTCAAATTAGTAAGTTCAAAGATTTCTTTGGCTTTAACAAGTAGTGTTACAGGTTAATGTGTTTCTTCTCCTTTCGAGAAAAAGGTGTGGTCCCATATGTGCGGACGATACGAATAAAGTATCAAGGACAAGCTATGATCACAAAATTGAAGATGAATTTATGGCAGTGGTTTAGTTTATCCTCTGTTATCTTGCACAGTTTGTGATTTACCGAAAGTATATTCTTTGGATTCATATGTTTATTCTTTGACTCAACTTTTACTATTTCGATCCGACTTAAGTATCTGACATACCACTATCTTTTTCTTATTGGCCACTACCGTTAGTATTTAAAGTAATGTCTGGTTTACTATCTTGTTGAGACTAATTTGTTGCACGATTTATGCATTTTCGCTAGACTAGATATAAGCGCCATGTGGATGACCTAATGTTTAACACGCGCAGGTGTATATGAAAATTTTACATGCAAGTGCAAGTCTTGATTAATATTTTTTGTTTGATATTCTGATTAGTTTTTGCAAGTTAATGATCTAGTGTCGGGGAAAATTTCAATATCTATGGTTGTACAACGTGGAAGTTGCAGCAATTGAATTATTCAATTCGAGATGGAGTCTTGATATGTAGATTACCAACCCTAGTGTTTTATTACCTTCAGTGGACAGATATTGCAGGCATACGTGTATGTGTAGTTGCGGCCTATGTCAATTTTCATCGAGTCTTTTGGCTGTAGATAGTAGTAGTTATATGTTTGTTTGAGCCATATAAGTAAATCATGAATGTTCAGCTTTGGGTGCAGTTTATTTTATAAATTCGAGTATTTGATTCCTGGGAGATGATCAAGCAAATTTACAGACTTAAGCTGCATATTGACATCAATTTTCATTATTTGTGGATGTGGCTTGGTATGACTAGTTAGACGTTGATTTAAAGGGTTGAGTTGATATGTTTATATTGGAGTGAGTTAGGAGACAATAGTAAGACTTTTGGGAATCCATCCACATTATTGGGAGCTATGCAGATAAAAAATCAGGTGAACTCATGAGAATTTTAATACGTTGTACTTACTGTTGGTTAAATTAATTGTGATAGTAAATTTGATATTTTATTTCAAATGGAATGCTAACACTACATCTTCAAATCCATAGTAAATTGCGATGGCAGTTTGATTCCCTACCATTCGCCCATAGTTTTGGGTTTATTATAGGCAAACTGCGGGTAATTTCTTATGAGCCTCTTTATGGTATATTGGATTTTAGTTGAGATAGTATTTTGATTGGGAGTTATGAATTGTGGAGATATTTGATTTTGTGATCATTACGATTTATACATTCAGAAAAGTAGCAGTGACTTATGTTCATAATGTTATTATTTTGGATTATGAGAAATACGGATGGGATACTGTGCCCATGGTTTGTTTTTGGAATGTGATTATTCGAAGTGTTCTCTTATACATGTTTTTAGGTTTCTTTGAATTTTAAGGGAAACTATGCCAAGTTTTTTCAGGAATAAGATAACTGAGTAGGATTAGAAGGTTTGCTTCTAATCGGCCAATTACCCATTTATCATGCGAATTTTGAATAAACAGTTTAGGTCTTCAGTTTATTAAATATGCGACCTTATAGGTCACTTTATATGCGAGTGTCCACGGAGGGACACTTTGGATAGACTCTCAGAGCAAGGTTCAAGTGGTGATCAAAGGCCCACTTCGGGAGTTAGAACCGCACCGCTACTCATATAGCCATTTTATCAGAAATGTAATCAGAAGTGGTGACTGGTAGACTGGCCGATTAAGCTCAATTATACTAGTAGAACTGAAAAATAGTGTTGGCACGAATACCTGAAGTTTTTAAGTATTCACGTTACAGAGTTAGGATTATGGCGTCTTTTGTATCAGTTTTATAAGGTGTGGTCAATTCTGACTCGAGATTTGAAAAGCGAGATTTTATAACAAGATGTTAACATGATAACAATGTTACGAATAATTCTAATAGCTATAGATATTACTTACGAGCTGAAAAATACATGCAGGAGTAGTAACTATTGGAACTTTTCTAGTTTATGTGTATGCGTAAATTTCGAGGACGAAATTTTCTTAAGGGAGGTACATTGTAACATCTCGACCTAAGTTTTGCCTTATTATTTTGATTAAACATTAATCGTCGATGGTAACTATCACTGACATTTCGTCAAAAATTTATCGATTAAGTTTTTTGTGGTAGTTCTCTGAGAAAAGTCGCAGAGTTATCGAGACGAGTTCGTGGCCATGTCAAGTGTTAAAAATCGGAGTTACGACAAAGAAGTTACGGTCAGCGAAATTTTTTAACAATTTACAGAGTTCGTTATCTCGAGTATAAATATGATTTTCCCAAGTTGGAAAGTCAGACTTTCCAATTTGAGCCACTGACCCATTGACCATGTTGACTTGCTCTCTCGCGACCCCAAATTGCAGCAAAGCTGCTTGCCACCGGCGAGACTCTTGCTGGCCACCTTAGAGCACCCGCACCGGTGTTTTGCTCTTGCTCGAGCAATTTGAGGAGGAGCAGACACTGTTTGAGGTGGAGCAGTCACTGTTCATCGAATAGGAGATGCAGTTTCTGTTTTTCGCGCAGCGGTGTCAAAAAATAGCACGTGCTATTACTGTTCATAAATTAATTTTGTATTAAAAAAAAAATTTTTAATCTTTTTCAACCAATCCATAAACGACACATGTCGTTGTCGTATGAATAATTGAATAAGATTTCGGGTAAGATTTCTGACGAATGACTAGTTGACACGTGTCACGCCGACAGAAGGTTATCGGGTAAATAATTGTACAAAATTTTCGATAAGATTTTCAACCAATCACGAGACAACACGTGTCATGTCCACTGTTCATTATCGGCTCTAATAATTGTATAAGATTCTCGGATAGATTTCTAACCAATTGAAAGCTGACACGTGTCATCATCTTATCTAATCAGAATATCTACACTCGGCTATATATTTGTTGATCGGTGCTCATCGTTCATTCACACCTTTCCAACCATATATTCTACATTCCGATAAGATGAATCCTTTTAGTTTTGAGAATTTTTTCCGGAGGAGGCGACAGCAACGTCGGCGAAATGCCGAACTTGCTAATGCTTTCATCGCTGAAGCGGTCGTGGTCGATGCAATGTTCGATGACGAACCACCTCACCGCCGACCAAATAAAGAAAGAATGAGGGAGTCAAGGGGACATAATCTGATGGAGGATTACTTCATCGAACGCCCCGTCTTCAACGAACAAGCCTTTCGTCAAAGGTATCGAATGAGTACCAATTTATTCAACCGTATAATGGCGGATCTCTGCAACCACGACCAATTTTGGCACCAAAAGATGACGCCATCAGATTGGTTGGACTGCTTCCACAACAAAAGATGACAGGCGCTCTTCGTATGTTGGCGTACGGCGTAGCCGTAGATCAGTGTGCTGAAATAACAAGGATGGGTGAATCCACAACACTACAATGCATGAAGAAGTGGTGTATGCATATCTACGAGCTTTACGGTGACCTCTATCTCCGCGCTCCATATGCCACAGACTTATCCTGACTTCTAAAGAGAGCAAGGCATCGCGGATTTCCTGGTATGATCGGAAGCATTGACTGCATGCACTGGGAGTGGAAGAACTGCCCCACAGCTTGGCAAGGAGCATTCTCGGGCCGAAAAAAGCGTCCAACTATTATTTTAGAGGCGGTGGCCTCATATGACACGTGGATATGACACAACTTCTTTGGGGTACCCGGATCACAAAATGACATCAACATGCTCCACCAATCGGACATATTTGATTCGCTCCTTGCCGGAAACAGTCCGAGTGCAACCTATAAAGTCAACGGTATGACTTACCACAATACTTACTATCTAGCAGACGGTATATATCCCAGGTACTCCTCGTTTGTGAAAACAATCTCCAATCCCCAAGAGCTTCCACAGAAACTGTTTGCCAAGAAACAAGAGGCATACCGCAAAGATGTAGAGAGGTGCTTTGGAATTTTGCAATCTCGTTGGGGAATTATTCGGCATGTAGCTAGGTGTCATCACCAATCGACATTGAAGAGCATCATGTTGGCTTGCATTATAATGCATAACATGATTGTCGAAGAAGAATTTGTGGAGGAGGAGTTCGAGGAGTTGGAAGAAGAAGATCTTCAAAACCTATCAACTGCTTTCAATGTTTATGATGGACCAGTAGATGAACAAGGTAATCGTATTCCTTTTGAGCCTGTTGGAAGGGATGCACAAAATGAACAACGATTTGCCAACCGTGTTGTAGATCTCCAATCTGCGGACATCCATGGAGAGTTGCAAAATGACTTAGTTAAGCACAACTGGTATCTAGAGACCGGCGAACGACTTTAAATGATGTGTGTGTGTGTGTGTAATTTTAATTAACCTGGTTTGCAACATGTTTGCTTTATTTGTTTTTCCTTTTAGTTGTTTGAGTGATGTGTGTTTGATTTTAAGTCATTATGTGTTATTGTACTGTGCGTGAGCTTTGATGGAATAAAAAGTGCGTTTTTATTACTTGGAAATTTGAAGTACATAATTTCAATCAAAGCGTAGAATTATTGGAAATTGAAAGTACATAATTTCATAATGGAAAAACAAATAAAGCACTAATGAAACAGTGGGCGATAACAATTTGAAAATGTTTCATCGCTACCATCTCCTTCCTCTTTCTCCATTTTCTTTAGGATACTCTCTTTTTTCTTCGAAAAATACCTCTTCGATTTTGGGGTCATAGCATCCGTATCCATTGCCATTATCCTTGAATCCTCCGCTTCGGCCCTCAATTTGTAGTCCTTCTCCTTAAGGGCGAGTTGTTTTTGGTACAAAGATAGTTCAGTGGCATCACTTTCTTTCTGCCCGGCGAGATGCATTCTTTGATTTTCAATCATGCTTTTCAAAACCTCATCTCTTACCTCATTTGAAGATGAGCATGCTCTTTTCCCCTTTCTTTTGGCTTCCTTGGCCGCCTTCACTCCGATTGGTCTAACCGGACTAGAGTACACTTCTTCTTCATTGCTTTGTGGTGTTGCAATGACTTCATCATCCTCCACGTTGATGGGGGGAGGCATTGAGGTAAAAGGAGGAGTAGTTGCGGAGTTGGAATATGAAGGAGGTGGTATAGTAGGTTCGACGGCCCGAAAATTTGGATGGTTTATCATCACTTCCCAACAATCAAACTTGGTAAACTGTTTCTTTTTTTGTGCCACGTACCATGATTGAGCTTTTCTTATCTAAGGTGCCAAAAATTTGTATGTCAAAATAATATCTAGGAAATTGAGATGTCAACATTGATTAAAATAAATGTAATAAATAATTTATGACAAAATTATTAACACTTACCTCATCTTGCAAATTTGAGCCGGATTGTGCATTCCTTCGTGCATATGCAAGAGCGGCACCCCAAGTTCTAAAACTCGGCTTCAACTTTGTAAAACGTGACGAAACCGCGGTTTGGGTCCTAGGCTCTGGCCTTAATTCACCATGCGCAATCTCCCAATTTTCCTTATAATTGGCATAGACTTTTTCCCACAATTTGTCGGACTTTTGCATGTTGCCGGTAATAGGGCAAACGCTAATGCGACAATAAGAAATACAAAGTTGCAAATCTTCGGAATCAAGCCAATTGGACATTTTGTGAGGAAGAGGAAGGAGAAGAGGAAGGAGAAGAGGAAGGAAAGGATAAATTTGTGTGAGATTTGAGTGAAATTGATGTAGTATTTATAGAAAAATACTAGGGTGTTATTTGCAATTTTTTGGAATTTTTAGGGATTTTTTTGCAATTTTTTAGGGGTTATTTTGCAAAATGGCAGAAAAAATCAAAAAAATCAGAAAAATCAGATATTACTGTTTCGGTTGAATCTGGACTGTCCGATCAGAATTTTTGATTTGAAATGGACGGTCCAGATCAATCTGACCGTTACAATTTTTTTTTACAGCGGGTAGCCACGTGTCGCGTTATTATTGGCTGGTAAGTTTTTTTTTTAACTTTTACTCAGTAAAAAAAAAAAAACTGAACCAGGCTGACGTCACCCACGCGTGTGGATGACGTCAGCACAGCTCGAGCAGCAGAACGAGCAGGAGCTGCTCCTCCCTCCGGTCAACGAGCGGTTAAGGCTCGCCTTCTCCCCCGCTGCACGTCCTTCCGGTCGCTGCTCGTGCTACCGCCGCCTGGGGTTTACCTCCGGAGAGCTGCTCCACCTGCTCGTGCCGCCTGCGCTGCAGGTGCTCTAAGGCCACGATTTCGGTCAAAACTGACTCGCCTCGTCACCCTCTACTCATTGCTGGTTTCAATTTTGGTGATTGATGGCTGAGGTAGGAGGATCGAAGGGGAGAAAAGCTAGGGTTTCGGTGTGGTGTCGTCGTTGAAGACTTTTCTAGTCCCCTTTGGTCGTCGACTAGGTATGGTTTGAAGCTCTCTACCTCATCTATATGTTTGTGTATGATTTTGGGTAATTATAGGTCAAGAATTTGAGGTTCAAAATCGAACTCAAATAGATTTTGTTTGTCAAAGTTGTAGCCATCGCAACGGTGATTGCCGACGGTGTTGATTGATGAGGATGGAATTAGATTTCGAGATGGATGTTGACACCAGTCTCTTCATTGCAGAGGACAAGGAGAAAGATCTAGTGACTCCGGATTTTGAATAGCCTATATAAAAGACGGTTATCTCTGTCATATATTCAAGTTTTTAGTTTGTTTTTGGCATTATTTACTGTCATTTTTAATAGACTTTTTGTCTTAGTTTTGATTTTTTGAATAAGAACATCTATGATGTAAGTTTTTAGTTAGCAAGTAATGAAATTTTCTCTGTTTTTCAGTATATGAAAGTGTTGAGAATGCTATTTTACTATCCATTCAGTGTATGGTTCGATTACAATTACATATGGCATAGTGACACATTAATACAATAAAAATGAGACACATGAAAAGATGTTGTTTTAGATCACAGGGATCCTTCGACCCGTCGAGGGATTTCCTCGACCTGTTGAAGATATTGTTCTAAATTGGTTTATGCACCTTTTGATCAATCGAAGGTGATCCACGGTTACCTATGTTTGCAACTTAAACCCATCGAAGATTTCCTCTACCCATTGAAGGAGCACTCATGTCTCTGTGTCTATCCAACTTTGACCCATCTAGAATACTTCTCGATTCGTGGAGGATAGATATCGAAAAATTGATATCAGTTTTAGGTTTTTTTCGATCTGTCGAGCCATTTATTCAACCCATCAAAGGAGTGCCTTTGGATAGGTTTTTGACCCGTCGAGAATTGGTATCGAAAAATCAAATTATATTTTGGGTTTCCTTGACCCGTCGAGGGATTTACTCGACCCATCGAACGATATACCCAGATCTAGTGTTTTTAGATGTGTTCTACATCGGTTTTTCTTTAAAAATAAGGGTTTAGAATAATGTTAGCATGCCCTATCAGCACTCAACAAAGGTCACATCCCTATTCAAATCTTTAAGTGTTTACTTAAAGTGTCTGCCTAGTCTTTAGTTCAAAGACTCACATATTTACATTTCTTTTGTAGATGTCTCAATGCGAGATTGAGTGTCTTGCAAATAGTGGTACTACCTACACCATTCTTTGGAATAGACAACTGTTTGTGGATCTTTTTCCATACAAATTCTCAGTGATTACCATGATTGGTGCAGCGTCAGTTATTCAAGGGTGTGGTTTAGCAGAGTTTCTCCTGTCTCATGGTACAAGATTATTCATCACTAATGCCTTATACATAGGCCAATCGAACCTTGCTAAGTTTTAAAGATATTCGCGCCAACGGTTTTCACTTGGAAACATATTTTGAGAATGGACAAGAATTATTGTGTATAACCTCTTTTGAGTGTGGCCACAAGCGCATTCTAGAGAAGTTTCCGGCTATTCGTAGTGCCTTATATCTAACTATAGTTTAGATAATTGAATCTAATGCAATAACTCACACGACTTCGTGTGATTCAGACTCATACAAGCTTTGGCTTTTTCAACTGGATTACCCAGGTCGTGACATGATGATCAAAATATTGAAAAAATCTCATGGTCATCCATTCTTCAGAGCAAAGAAGCATGTGGGAATCCCTAAATTCATTATCTTAGATGGGGATGATGAGACTACTCCTCTCATTCCTAGCTTGGTCTCCAAGATAAGTACAATACAATCCCGACAAAGTACCACTGTGGCGTCATTTGTTATCCCACCAGATTCATATGTTGCAACTTTTGATGCACATTGCTGGTTTTGCAAAACTTGTTCCTTAGCAAAGTTACAAGCACATTCTTCTTTTATTTTTGACAACACCGACAATATTCCATTCTTACAAAGGATCCAAGGTGATAGGAATGTGGACCATTTAAATATTTCATGTTTTGGTAGATGCATCAACGCGATGGTCACACGTTGCTTTGTTATCCACAAGGAATGCTGAGTTTGCAAAAATCTTGGCCCAAATTATTAAGCTTCAGGCTCACGACCCGGATCATCCAATCAGGTCTTTTATATTGACCAACGTAGGAAAGTTTACATCAAAATCTTTTGATGATTATTGCATGTTAGTTGTGATTGAAGTTGAACATCTTGTTCCTTATATTCATTCTCAGAACAGTTTAGCAGAGACTCACATCAAGCGGTTACAGCTTTTGTCTCGTGCTTTGGTAATGCATACAAACTTATCGGTATCCGTTTAGGGCTATACAGTGTTACACACAATCATGCTTATTCGTTTTTGACCCATGGGCCGCCAACCATTCAGTGCGCATCAGTTAGTAACTGGTTATGAGCCTGACATTTCACATCTATGCATTTTTGGCTGTGCGGTATATGTGCCTATTGCGCCTCCACATCGCACTAAAATGGGTCCTCAACGAAGATTAGGCATTAATGTTGGTTATAAAGCTTCAACAATAGTCCGTTATCTTGAACCTTCGACAGGAGATCTCTTTACTGCAAGATTTGTGGATTGCCACTTCGATGAGACATACTTCCCCACGTTAGGAGGAGGAAGGAATGTATCTATTCCGATTCAACGTTAGAAACTGTCGTGGTCTAATCCCACTATGTCTCATCATGATCCCCATACATCTCAGAGTGAGATAGAAGTGCAAAGAATACTTGATCTTCAGGAAGTAACAGACTTTATGCCTAACTCTTTTACTGATATCTCTAAAGTGACAAGATCGGATGTACCTACTGCAATGTTCCTGCAAGATTAGAAATCACGAAAAATGGATTGGTTAGTACCAACACTGGGCAAGGAAGCGGTCCTCATGCCCAGTGGAAGGTGTTGCATCGGCCATGTGGAAGGTGTTGTGTCAGCCTCGGCTCCCTCCAGGAAAAGGGGGAGATGAAGAAAATTTACTGATGAATCGCCGATTAAAAGGCAGGCCATCGAAGCACAAAATTATCCATTCATCATCAACATTGTGAATCCTTCATAGGAGATTATCTCTGACTAGAGTTATGTACTTCTATCACAATTGACATGTCTGAGGGATGCCTCCGAACCTTTTGTGATATCAAAGAACAAAGAAATCTTGCTCAGAACAAATGATGAGTGCACTTTTATGGATAGATCTTCCATGTGAGTTGATGATGCATTTGCTTATTCCATCGCTCTGTTGCAGATTGTCAACGAATAACAGATTGGCCGAATTGGAAGGTAGCAATCCAGGCTGAACTAGACTCTTTGAATAAAAGACAAGTTTTCAGTTTGGCAGTGTTATGCCCACCGAATGTTAAGCCAGTAGGACATAAATGGGTCTTTGTTCGAAAACGTAATGAGAAGAATGAAGTAATGCAGTATAAAGCTAGAATTGCGGTGCAAGGATCCTCTCAACACTCTGGTATTGATTATGAGGAGACATATTCTCCGGTCATATACATCATCACCTTCCGCTACTTGATAAGTTTGGTAGTGTCCGAGAAATTAAACATGCAGCTTATGGATGTGGTGACTGTATATCTCTATGGGGATCTTGATTCAAAGATATACATGAAAGTGTTGGATGACATTGCTACACCCAAATCAAGTAACACTAAATCACAAAGTGCCCCTATAATCAGATTGAGACGTTTACTATATGGATTGAAACAATCTGGTAGTCTGTGGTATACACGTCTTAGTGACTACTTGATTGAGAAGGGATACAAGAATGATGATTTATTCCCTTGCGTGTTCATTAAAAGAAAAAGTTCAGGATTTGATATAGTAGCTGTCGATGTAGATGATATGAACATCATCGGGACTTTTAATCAGATCAATAAGACGGTCGGCTACTTGAAAGCTAAATTTGAGATGAAAGACCTTGGTAGGATTCAATTTTGTCTCGGATTAGAGCTGGAACATCGAGTTGGTGGAACCCTTATTCACCAGTCTGCTTATGTCCAAAAACTTCTTAGGCGATTTAATATGAACAAAGCACACCCTGTTAACATGTTGATGGTTGTTCATAGTTTGGACCCCAGGAAGGATCCATTTCGTCCGCTAGATGATGATAAAGAGATCTTGGGAGCTGAAATTTCATCTCTTAGTGTTATTGGAGCTTTGTTGTACATAGCTCATTGCACACGTCGAGATATTGCCTTCTTAGAGAACTTGTTGGCCAGGTATAGCTATGCGCCTACGCAACGTCACTGGAATGGAGTAAAACAAATCTTTAGGTACTTGAAGGTTTCATTGACTTGGGCTTATTCTTCTCTTACAAAGAATACAGAGAGAAGCTTAAAATTCTCGAAAAATGGATGGTTGAATCACAGCATGCAGGTTGTAGGCTCTTCGACTCGTCGAGTAAATCTCTCAACCCGTTGAAGGCAGTGAACTATGATAACCTAAAGGTGTCATTTAACCCATCGAGGAATAGTTTCGACCCATCGCAACCAGTACCCTGGATCGAATAGAAGTAGTCGTTCAACCCGTCGAGCGAGGACTTTAACTCATTGAATTCCTCCTCTGCAGCGAACAGTTTGACTGCAATCCCCTATTTCAAAACACCGGTTAATATGTTGGTCAGATTTGCTGATGCTGGATATCTATATGACCCACACAAAAGTCATTCACAAATTGGTTATGTTTTCATCATGGGAAATACGGTGATTTCTTGGAGATTAACTAAGAAAACTCTTGTTGCTACTTCCTTGAATCATTCAGAAATCATTGCTTTTCATGAAGCGGTTAGAGAATGTGTCTGGCTTAGGTCAGTCATTCATCACATTTGAGGGTTTAATGGATTACGATCTACTACGACATCTCCCACTTGCATCTTTGACGATAATGCGACATGTATTAAACAGATGAAGTTGGATTTCATTAAGGGTGACAACACAAAGCATATTGCTGAAATTCTTTTAAAAAAATCTATCACAAAAATCTATCACAATTAATATATTTAAACACAAATAACTGATAAACAATGCTACATCACTGGAGAAGATAAATAAAACAAGAAACTAGCGCTATTCTTTTAGTCGACATTATCGATCAAGCTTACTTGCATCTCAGGAGAATCACGATAACCATATAAAAATAAGTTTTTACACTCATGAGCACTTAATTGTGGAAGATATGTCAACCCCAACTAAACTCACAATTCACAAGCCACATCAATAAGCCAAATACACATACGCCCACATGTTCGCACTACATCGAACCACCTGGATATCATACTTGAACCCCACCTGGATTTCAAATCTAAACCCTAAGGTCCAAAGCTTATCTAAGGAGGCTAAAAAAAACTATGATTTAGACTAGAAGGCCTCAACTGGCCTAATGGTCATGATTTAAGCCTAGAATGTCTAACACCCAACAAAGGAGGTGAGAGCACCTGCAAAACAATGAAGCACAACACTTGACTCTGTCATCGACACTAACGTTGACAAAACTAAACCGCCTCTTTGTAGCGCCTAAAGGCTGACCACTCATTGACTAGAGCAACCTAGCGAGTCGGATGAGCACAAGCTGCATTGTCGCCAACATAATATAGTTCTCAATTGGATTATCCGAACACCACCTAGACACAGTCCACTCACGATGACCAAACATCATAAGAGACCTACATATGGGGTAAGGAGGCTACCCCAAATTTTAAAAGTCACTATTTTCTTTAGTATATTGTTAGTTCAAAATATTATAATTCAAAATTTAGCCCACCCAAAGTATATGTTAATTGAAAGAAAGAAAGACGAGGTAAAAATAGAGACAAATTTAAAAAATTAATGAAAAATAATTAATCGGAGGTTTATAAAAACATTTGAAGAGTTGTGAATAGACGTTTCAAGCGTTTTAACCTATATGAAAAAAAAAAACGTTTTATCTTCTTACGAGTTTTCACCAACGGTTAGAACGCCCCGGTGAAAATGAACTTCACCTCTGAAGATTAACATGTTGAATAGCTGTTATAGACAGACACACGGTCCAAGCTGTCTTCTAGTTGTTGAAATACTTCGCTTTCCTTTTTCTTCTTCTTCTTCTGGTTCTCTCTCTCAAATGACGTCGTCCACCTCTGCGAGTTCAATTGCAGCTCCAGGTACCTTGATTTCGCCGCATCATATCTCGATCATGGGCTTCGTTTCCTTTCTCATCACCAATATCGACTCTCTCTCTCTCTCTCTCTCTCTGATCTCGAATTTTCTAACACGTTTCGGTTTTCGTGTCACAGAGGCCGTTCAACTTCTGGTTTCATTGCTCGCTGATGAATCCCCCAATGTTAGACAAGCCTCCGTTGCTTCGCTCAAAGACATTGCCGCACTGTAATTCCTTCTCCTTCTCCTTCTCTCTCTCTCAATTGAATTGTGATTTTTGTATATGTGCATATGTTTGATGTTGATTATGCAACTGCAATTGCAGGAACCCTATTTTAGTTCTAGAATGTTGCTCAGCGGTTTCGCGAGGAGGCCGTAGGGTAATGCTGAATTCTTGTGACTTGATTACTTGACATTCACGTTTAAGTTGTGTGTGTTGTTTTTTTTTTTTTGGGAACTGAAATCTGTGGCGGTTTCAGCGGTTTGGTAATATGGCTGGAGTTTTCCAAGTCATGTCGTATGGAGTCTGTGCTTTGGACAAGGATGATGTAGACTCTGCATTCTTGACTAAGCTGGCTAAAATTGCTACATCAGAGATTATCTCTTCCAAGGTACTTAAGTGTTGTTTATGGACTTTTGGGGATGCTGGTGTGTTGATTCGATAATGGAACTGGTTGCACGGATCTAATTGGAGTGTTCTCTTTGATGTAGGAGCTCAATGCAGACTGGCAAAGAGCTGCATCAGGGCTTCTTGTTGCAATTGGGTTGCATTTGCCTGACCTGGTAAGTGGCTTGGTGCAACTATTTTGAATGTTGGTCCTTTTTTTGGTTCTTTCTACTGGAGTGAAAATCAAAGAACACTGAGGTCAAGAAGTCCTCATGTACATACCTAGGAGGAACAAACATAACTTTGAACACTAATAAGACACTACTAGCTAAAAGTAGATGGTGTTTTTTGAAGTCTATGACTGATGCCCAAAGGGCAGACTAGAAGCTAACCGACCCGAGAAATTTTCCCACACACAACATCTATGATTTTTCTTTTTTCAAATATCCTGCAGTTTCATCTCGTTTATTGATTTTGCAGATGATGGAAGAAATATTTCTTCATTTGCCAGGGCCAAATTCAGCTTTACCAGCTATGGTTCAGATTCTAGCAGACTTTGCCCATGCTGATGGTTAGCTATTGAACTTTCTCTTTCAAGGTGTCCAGCTAGCCTATGTTTATATTTTTATGTTGTCTTGAACTGAAATTAGTGATGTACATTTCCCCCTTTGAAGCATTGCAGTTCACCCCAAGACTGAAAAATGTGCTTTCACGGGTTCTACCTATTCTTGGAAGTGTGCGAGATGTCCACCGGCCTGTGTTTGCTAATGGTATGCTGAACCCTCTCTTACATTTGCTACTGACATCATTGGTATGTTTAAGTGGGTTGTTATTAATTGAGATCTGTGAAACCAGTGTATGTCAAATACTGCAGTGTAACTGACAGGTTATATAGGATTCATTCTTACATGTTAAATCAAGAAATAGGTTACGGCTGTCAAGTGCCAAACAATCAACGCGAACATTCGGGAGAATTTTGAATGAATTTCTTAGAAAGATTTATGACATTTGTAATGATATGGTCTCCAATCTTGAGTTGACTGTGTCCACCAAGAGGAATGATAAATAACACAAAGTCGGGGAATGCTATTATCATGTTTATTTTGCATAGAAACACATCTATGATTGTCTATGTGTTTTCAGTTCCTATTCTCCTTGCTGGCAAAGTTAGCTCTCTTCCTTTCCGTAGTCTTTGACAAAGTTCTCAGAATATGTTACAATATTAATTTTAGTCTATAACATTTCTTCTTCTTAGTTGCTGACCACACTTTGTATGGTTTTCAGCTTTTAAGTGTTGGTGTCAGGCTGTTTGGCAATATAGTCTGGATAGCCATTTGCCCCCATCTTTGGACAGTGACATAATGTGAGATCAAGTTCTTACTGTTCTCTGTGTTACAATCCTTTATTCACAATTCCTTTCTTTTAAATATGCCCGTTTCGATATTTGTATTGGCTGTGTAAGTGAATATATTACATATACTTCAGGTCATTCCTTAACTCTGTTTTTGAGCTTCTATTGAGAGTTTGGGCAGCTTCCCGGGATCTGAAGGTTTGAAATTATCTCTTTCTGTTGTTATTGTAATCAATTCCATTTTGCTCTTACTTTTATTAAGATTTACTTTGATATTGCCTATTTATAAGTTGATCTCAATCAAATGTCATACTCGGTGAATATAGGCCTTATGTTCAAATGCCTCATACTTTTTAGGTTAGAATTCTTTTTATATTTTTCTGAACAACTGAGGGTATTTTTCTCCTAAATATAAGTTGAAGGGCATAAAAGTTCGGGCAACCGGCACAGATTCTTACAAATAATGAAGGGGAGACCAGTGAAGCACCTGTATAGTGGAATGTATATCAAATTTCTAGTGTCCGATACTTTTTGAATTTATAGAAAAGCAGTTTCTCATTTATTGTTCCTATCTGCATTTATTTTTCCTTTGATACTGAAGTGTCGGTAATAAGGTTCACACAAGAGAAGACATATAGATACTTATATAAAACTGTCTTGATGTAAATTGTTCCATGTGACTACTTGCTTCATAGTAGACCCTGGTTTCAAGCCGGGGTCTGCTAAGCAGGTTAAGGGATTTTTGCATGTAAAAACAATCCATTAATATTTCTTATTTATCCAGATCAATGATTTTTTGTTTCGTTATTGTTATCCTTTTCCTGCTAAGATTATTCATAGCTGACATGAAATTTGGTAATATAATTATCCGAAACACTTGTTTGAGTAGGTTCGGATATCATCTGTAGACGCGTTGGGTCAGATGGTTGGCCTTATTACCCGGACCCAGTTAAAGGCTGCTTTACCCAGACTTGTGCCCACAATATTGGAATTGTAAGTTTGATTTATAGTAGTTCCGGCTTTATTTGTTTTAATACTGCATTATGCATGCATGCTTTTTGTTCAATTTTTGTATAACATGACTTCTGACTTTGATATTGGATCAGTGATTGTACAACTCTTTTTGCGTTATCATGTTGGTCAGGTATAAAAGAGATCAAGATATCTCGTTTTTGGCAACATGTAGTCTTCACAATCTCTTAAATGCATCTGTACTACCAGACAGTGGTCCTCCATTACTTGATTTTGAGGTAAAGCTTCTTTGTTCTGTTATTTTATTCATAGTAGTTTCTTCCTTTCAGAATAACAAATTGTTTCTATCTCTGATAATGTGTTGTCCCTGTTATATTTTACTGCTGAGTTGATTTCTTGTCCTTACCACCCTTACCTTTTCTCCTTTCAATGAAATATGTTTCTTTTCAAAACAAAAGCACAATTCATCTTGCTTCTGATGTTCTAATACTAATGTTTCAAATGTTGGTTTATTCGTTGACGGTTTGCAGGAGCTCACCATCATTTTATCAACACTCCTTCCGGTGGTTTGCATCCATAATGACAGCAAAGATAACTCAGATTTCTCAGTTGGATTGAAGGTCTAGAAATTTATTTCCTTATTAAGTTATTATTGACTACGATATTGATTGCCTCTAGTGATTAGTGTTTTCATTTATCAAGTTCTTAAAGTTTAGGTACTTTGGTCCTATCACGATTTTATTTTTGTATATTCCACCCTGATTCATGCTGTTGTGGGTCTGCATGTTCACCTCACATATTTCAACTCGTCATGTGTATAAAGTAGGATACGTTTTGCATTCTCTTTGCAGCTTTTGCTGCTCAATAATTTTTTTCATCCCCTTTGCTCCATGGACCTTATCCATATTATCATCCGTTTAACTGTTTCAATATGTTATATTATATAAGATTTTTTACAATTATTTCTTTTCTGGTGGCCAGACATATAATGAGGTTCAGCGTTGCTTCCTAACAGTTGGTTTGGTATACCCTGAAGATTTATTTGTTTTCCTTCTCAATGTGAGTACTCTTTTTTCATATTGGTCCTTACTGCCAAGTGATCTACAGTTAACCAAATCTGGTAGTTCTGTTCTGAGAATTTTTACAAGGTCAAACTTATCTTTTGATGACCTTTTTTGTTGTTGTTGTTGTTGTTTGTCTTTTGGGCACATTCCTAACCAGAAATGCAAATTGAAAGAAGACCATTTGGCATTTGGTGCACTATGTGTTCTAAAGCATCTGTTGCCCAGGTTTCTTTACATTCTGTTGTTACTAATTACATTCTTTGATTCTTGGACTTGATCTGACTCTCTTATAATTTTATGTGGAGGCTATCTGAAGCTTGGCACAGTAAACGTCCCTTACTCATTGAAGCTGTGAAGTCCCTGCTAGATGAGCAAAACTTAGATGTCCGAAAGGCACTCTCAGAGGTATGTCACATTGAATTATGTATTCATCATTTTGGGCCCAATGCTACCTTTTTAATTTCCCTTGTCTTCTGAAAGTGAACGCGTTTGTCTTTCCTCTATCCTAACTTTACATTGCATTACTCTGTGCAGTTGATTGTTGTTATGGCTTCACATTGTTACTTAGTTGGTCCATCTGGGGAGCTCTTCGTTGAATATCTCGTTCGTCATTGTGCTTTAACAGACAAGGATAGAAGTGACTTTGAGAGGTCCAAGGATGTGTCAGGAAACAGTTATGTTCCATTTCAATACAAGAGATCAGAGGTTTGCATCCAACTACTGTGCTGGAATTTGAGATTTTAAGTTGTAAATAAAATTTACTAAGGGTGATGAAACCTTGATGTCACATTCTATTTGTTACTGAAGTATAGTAATATCAGATTCTTTTAGTACTAATGCTAGCTTGCTCTTACTAGGTGAAAATTGGGACACTTTGTCCAATGGAATTGAGAGCAATAAGTGAGAAAAGTCTTCTGTTGCTGACGATTACAATCCCTGAAATGGAGGTATGTTAAATTGTCACTTCTACTTTAAGAAGCTCTTAAGCTTTAACTGATCATCTGAACTTGTAATAGGGTTTTGTTGTTTGAATATATATGGCACTGTTAACTAGTTTCTTGTGGTGCATCCTGCAGCATGTACTTTGGCCTTTTCTGTTGAAGATGATTACTCCACAGGCGTATACCGGTGCAGTTGCTATGGTAGGTTCACCTTTTATCCCAAGGAGTCTGAACGTTCTAAGAGTTATCTGTTCCACTTGAATTGAAATTCGCTAGTTCTCCTGATGCAATGTATGCATTTAATATTCTCTTGAGTTTGGATGATATCTGCTGGTACAGGTTTGCAGATGCATCTCAGAATTGTGCAGGCATAGATCTTCTATAAGTGATACTATGCTTAATGAATGCAAAGCTCGTGCTGATATACCAAATCCAGAGGTAGACTTCTTTCTGTATCGAATTTTGGACTTCATCTGGTAACTGATCTTATGAATCTTTCTTCTACTTATATTTTTAGGAGCTTTTTGTTCGGTTGGTGGTGCTTTTGCATGATCCTTTAGCAAGGGAGCAGCTGGCGAGTCAAATTTTGACAGTAAGCATAAATCATTCTAAAGGGTTGCTTGATCCTGGCAATGAACTGGTTGTTTTGATATGTCATGTCAATGTATTCATTTGGATACAATCTCATTTGATAACTGATTTAATAAGTAACCCATGTGATGATATGACTTAGGGAGTGGGAGCAACCTCTACTGTTCTTTTTCAATATTGTTGCTTTAAATTCAAAGGTTTTGAGGACTCTGATAATGCTGTTTATGATCTTGATATAAGTTATGAATGTGTCTCGGTATCATGTCAAGTTACTTTCAACCCAAATATAGCTTGATCAGATAACCCATGTGATGATGATTGACGGAGTGGGAGCAACCTCTACTGTCCTTTTTCAATATTGTTTCTTTAAATTCAAAGGTTTTGAGGACTTTGATAATGCTGTTTATGATTGTGATATAAGTTATGAATGTGTCTCTGAACCATGTCAAGTTACTTTCAACCCAAATATAGCCTGATCAGATAACAAGTCCATTTATTAAATACCAACTCATAGAGATGGTTTTGACCCGATTTAGTGATCCTTGTCAGAGATATGATCAGAGCTGAAAGTTCTTAAAGCACTGGACGCGTCTTTGTTTTACAATTAGGTGGTTTTGATGATTTTCAATGTGTTATGTTGGAAGGAATAATGGTATTGGTTCATTCACCTTGTACTGTTTTGATTTTTTTTATTGATGACACATTTGTTTTTTTTGTGTTACTCGTAGGTCCTATGTCATTTGGCACCCCTTTTTCCAAAAAATGTTGGCTTGTTTTGGCAAGATGAGGTAAAGGTTATGAGTTAAAATTCAGTAGTTTTGTTAGTGCCAGATGGGTTTAATTATGGCTTACAGTTTTTAAGCATCTGAAGTTTTTCCTCACAAATATCTATATATTGACACTTACACTGACACACACACACACACCAATAAGGAATCAAGGATTGTATGGATATATGCTTTGGGAATACTATTTAATTTTTTTTATTGAACAGAAACAACTTTTAATTGAATAAACAAAAAAAATAAGGAATCAAGGAATCAAGGAGGCATACAAGCATACCTGGGTACACTATGTATAAGTACTGCCAAATCTTTGTGTGACAAGATATATATCTGCTCTTTTAGAAGCGAAAAATATATAGTTTTGGTGGTGATGTGATTTTGGTATAACACAATCTTTGCTGCTATCTTTTAAGCTATCTGATTAATCTCCTTGTTAGCCCTTGTTAATTTCCTTTCATTGGATAATTTGCAAATATTGACATATACGTGTTCCATTTCCCTTTTTTTTCTGTGTTATTTTCTTTAAATAAACATGGGTTGTCTTCTTATGACTCAATCACAGCCGTGAGGCAAAGTAAAATGACTAGTATTGTAGTCTGATTAATTTTGTTCTTCGGTAAGCTCTAGATTCCAAAATTGAAGGCATATGTTAGTGACACGGAAGATCTACAGCAAGATCCTTCTTATCAAGAAACTTGGGATGATATGATAATCAATGTAAGTCCAATGGACCTCTGAATCGCACTTCTCATTATATTTAAAACATATATAATTTTTTTTTCAATGTTATGCTTTTAACCTGTACGTCAACTTTACCATGGCCACTGTATTTGAAAGTTCTAGTTCTAGATGAAGTCAATTGTTATTTCTAAATCGTTCCTATAAATTTGGGCTTGTAAGAACCTGAGTAGACATATTGAGGTATCCTTTAGCATTGTAAAACAAAATGTGGAGAATATAATGGTGACAAGTTGGGTCGACTAATCTTTGATTTTGTGCAACAGTTTTTTGCAGAATCTCTTGATGTGATTCAAGATGCTGACTGGGTGATATCTCTTGGAAATGCTATTACCAAACAATATGAACTTTATACATCTGATGATGAACACTCTGCTCTTCTTCACCGGTATTATTCCTCTCAGACTGGTGTTGCTATGCTAGATTATACAGATCTATTGAGTACCATTCTAGCATTTCTGTACATGTGAGTATGGCTGTTTGTGCACTATTTCTAAGATCCTATAGTAGGTCCCATTACTACCTCTCCTCACTGCACTGATTGTTATGATTTATGAAGAAAAATAAATAAAGATAAATACGTAGAGGTTCAGTCCTGGTGGTTAGTAGGCATGGGCCTCTTGTGGGTTCCCTATGGTGGATATGGAAAATTGTGATGTGCACACCATTTCTCGTTAAACAACATGAGTTTGTTACGTTTCCTTTATTTTTTATTTGAAAAAAAAGCTTCGTATTGAAAAAAAAAAACATACAAGGAAGCAGACAAGAGGTCCTCTGAGAACTATATAGGACAGCCAGGAGGGAAACTTAGCAGTTCAGCTAAAAATCAACTCCAATCTTAGGGATCTATACCACTGCTTGCCAGTTTAGCATAATGAGGGAAATGCTTTCCTTTATCCTAACTACATCATTGTAATGAATGTTGAAACACATATTTAATGAAGGAAACTAATTGGCCTTTTCTGCATTTTATCGTTTTGATGCTTTAGTGTGTGTGTGTGATTATTTTTCTGAAAATTCTTTAGTATTGTTAACAGCATCTTACTTGTGATGTAAACATCCATGGGCTTCAGGTGATTGGTGACCTTGTAGCTATTGTCAATTTAAGATACCATGTATAAAGCTCTGAGTTGGAAGGAATGTTTGAATTTAACTATAATATTTCACTGCAGCTGCTTTGGTGTGTTGCTTCAAAAAGTTAACGACCAAGCATATGTCCGTGATAAGATAGATTGGATGTATAAACATGCTAACATCACAATTCCAACAAATAGGCTTGGTCTGGCAAAAGCAATGGGGTTGGTATGTTACAGTCCTTTGATTGTTTCCTGCTCTTTCCATCTTTATTTCATTCATTCATGATTGTTTTTGTCCTCTCCACTTCCAGGTTGCAGCATCCCACTTGGACACAGTCCTAGAAAAGCTGAAAGGCATTCTGGATAATGTTGGGCAGAGTATCTTTCGAAGGTTTTAACCACTCTCTTGGAGTGCTTCATATGAATTTGTTATTTCAGTTTACTTTGATAGATCATTTGTTTGTTTCACTCTCTTGCCACATGCCAACTAATTTCCTGCTTTCTTTGATTTAGTAATTTGATCATTTTCATACTAGGCAAATTAGGTTACCTGTCATTCCCTGCTTTTTTATTTGTATCTAGCAAATAGGGTGACCGGTAGTTTATTGTTTGTTTTAGAGTAGAAAAAGGAGACTGTTCACAAATTTGGTTCTGTGTTATGGCGTGTTTAGTATTAATTGGTAAGAAACGTGTGATGTGGTTTACTTTGTTTCTTTTAGATATAAATATTTATTGTTGGATTTTAATGCTCAATTTACATCTAATGTGGACACAATAATTATATATGTTCTACGGGATAGATGTGAAGACATTTTCATTTGCTTCATTTATTGCAGATTCCTATCTCTTTTCTCTGATGATTTTAAAACGGAAGAATCTGATGATATACATGCTGCCTTGGCTCTAATGTATGGATATGCTGCAAAATATGCTCCATCAACAGTCATTGAAGCCAGAATAGATGCACTCGTTGTATGATATACTGTCCTTTACTTAATGCCTTCTACTGCTTAGAAACAAATAGATTCTCTTGTCTGTACTGTGTGCTCAACAGTTTGTTTCATTGTTGTTGGTTAGAGATGTGGGACCTCAATAGGTATAAGAAGTATATGAATATCTCTAGCTAAGAATAACTCAACCTCTATTCTTCAGAAAAAATAATATTAAACACTAGAACCTGTGTATTCTTATAATATTGCAATACCTATGTGAACTGGCACTTTTACTATTAAAAAAGTCAATAGATCACATTGCTTCCACTTCAGTAAGAGCTGCGGTCGACAACTGTGGTTTTGAACATAGGGTCTTAAGATGACTCTGGGATAATACATTTTCAGAGTTCAATATTTAAAGGAGCTATTTCATTTCGAATACATAATGAATCTCACTTGATATATCTTGGAGGCATCCAGTTTATGCCTTTAATTTTTACCTTTTTGAATTCCTCTATTGTGTCTTATTGAACTATTTATAGTTAATAATTGCTTTTGGGAAAGATCATTATATATGGAAACTCTCTCTCTCTCTCTCTCTCTCTCTCTCACACACACACACACACACACACACACACACACTCCACATATAAGTGAAGTGAATGCCAACAATCGGTAAACTGTAATGTTTGATTCTGAAGAAAAACATCGGCACTTTTCCATTTCCAGGAAATGTATGTAAACTCTTAATGTCTCATGAGTCATTGAAATGAAAATAAGACTTGCATATAGTTGATGTTAAATAATCAATATAGTTCACAAATTGTGTTGGAGGTTAGTTTCGGACTACATCTCTTGTAAATGTGCAGATTTTGGGTTCCTATTACGCCCTTGCTTATGACTATGGATGCCCTTACAATGTATCTAAAGTCCAACGTGCTTGTATATCTGGTAGATTTTGAGGAACTTTTATATGGTTTACTTGTCCCTCTTGCAGGGGACTAATATGCTCTCACGACTTCTTCACGTGCGGACCCCTACTGCAAAGCAGGCAGTTATTACTGCTATCGATCTACTAGGTTTGTACGAGTTTTATAAATATCGGTTCACTTTGGTTTTGTACCCTATATATGCTTCTGCACGGTCAGTTTAGTTTGGTTTTGGTTTTGCTTGGGTTTTGAAATGTTCAGTATGCTTGTCGTGCTGTTAGAAATTTAAATAGTTAAAAATTGTGAATTGATTCTGTTCATGTGATGCTCATACTATTCTATTTTCAGTCATCTTGAAAAATTTTGTGTCGTGAATGTTCAAAATCATATAACCAGATGTTGGTGTATCTGTTTGTTGATGTGGTGTGCTTTGAAGTTGTTCCTCACACGTAATTTCTTCTTTTGAAACTTGAGATTAGGAATGCTTTGGCCAAGGGTGTGTACATGTTTTTTTCTTAGTCAATATGCCTGCTGGCATATTGGTAGACAAACACATATATGCAGGGTGGCTTCAAAGGAGCTCATATCACATTATATGTATTGAAAATGTGATATGCTATCATTAAATATGTAATCACATTATATATGTTTATGTTGGGAAAAAAAATTGGTATTTCCCCAAGATTAGACTGGGGAAATACTATCATATGATGACATGTAATGTCATACAATTGCTAAGCTATGCTCCGTGCCATATTTTCATCTGTCAAAGGTTACAAATGTTATAATTTCTGATATTGCAGGTCGTGCTGTTATTAATGCTGCAGAAAATGGCGTTGCATCATTTCCTTTAAAGAAACGGGACCAATTGCTAGACTATATATTGACACTGATGGGATGCGATGAGGATGAAGATCTTTCTGATTCTACTCTTGAACTTCTGGACACACAAGTTAGTAATATCTTTGGAGTGAATGAGTGATTGTATCTGGACCGATACTTTTTTATAAAAAATAATTAAAAATAAAAAAGGAATCATTACTAACACACCTTTGTATATTCAACAACACTTTTTCTGACCAGTGATTGGGCCCCATTAGGTGATCTAGATTATAGGACTAATCGAGAAAAACTGTAAAATCGGAACATGTGTTTTAAATAACAGTCCGTCCTTTAAAAAAAAAAGAACAATCGAAAAGTCCTGAAATCTTATTTAAAACTATCACTTTGTAATTTCCATTTCTCTAAATCTGTTTACATTTCTGCAGGCCCGTGCTTTGAGTGCATGTACTACGTTGGTCTCTGTGGAGCCAAAACTAACAATTGAAACCAGAAACCACGTGTTGAAGGTTAGATGTTTATTATGCAGATGCTATACTTACAACTGGACTCAACGTATTTGGTTGATATTACTAATATTGGTAAATCTGATAATGTGACAGGCCACCTTAGGTTTTTTTGCATTACCAAATGATCCAGCAGATGTTGTTGATCCCCTTATTGACAACCTTATCACTTTATTGTGTGCAATTCTTCTTACAAGGTATCACACATCACTTTTCCTTTTCCAGGTTATATATTCTCTGAAACATCACTATGTCACATTATTGTATTCTATATCTTCCATGTCAATATATGGAACCTTGTGCATCAAACCATCTCTCTTTATAATGTACTATGATTGCATTTCACTAGCACCTGTAAATTACTAGGCCACTTCTATTAGCTGTAGTGTAATGAATTATTTTGAGAAGTGGCCTAGTACTGCTTTATATTGATATATGAGCTTATAGCAGGGAAATTTGGATTGGATCTCCATAATCCATGCTAGTTTATATTTAGAATACATGTAACACTTCTGATCAGCATCATATGATTATAGTGGAGAAGATGGGAGGAGTCGGGCAGAGCAGTTGCTGCACATCTTGAGACAAATTGATCAATATGTTTCTTCATCTATTGATTATCAAAGGAGAAGGGGTTGTACTGCAGTACATGAGATGCTTCTCAAGTTTCGTACAGTTTGCATCACCGGGCATTGTGCCCTAGGCTGTCAAGGAAGTTGTACACACATCAAGCCTATTGACCGTAATTTGCATGGGAACTTTTCCAACTTACCATGTAAACTGTTTCCTGAGACAATTTTTTTATTTTTTATTTATTCTTTCCTGCCCTTATTTAAATTACTGTTGAACTTCCAGCTGCATTTGTATTGCCAAGTCGTGAGGCCTTGTCTTTGGGAGACAGGGTCATTATGTATCTCCCCCGTTGTGCAGACACTAATGCTGAAGTTAGAAAAGTCTCTGCTCAGGTGAGTTTTGTGCTGAAGTTACCAATTCGTCAAGTCTTAGAATTCTACTTCCGTTGATATCTCGAGATGTATCTTGAAGCCTAAATATTGTTTCGTATGTTGACTACATGCGTAGATTCTTGATCAAGTTTTTAGCATCTCACTTTCACTTCAACGGCCTGCAACATCCAGTAATGATGGTGTTGACATGGAATTGTCGTATAGGGCTTTATCATCCCTCGAGGACGTCATAGCTATTTTGAAGAGTGTAAGTTCTTTTGCCTACACATTTGCATCACTTAACCACTTTCATCAATGGTAGATGTAACAGAACGGGTATTTCATTTTTCTATATATTCAGGATGCCTCTATAGATCCATCTGAGGTTTTCAACAGGATTATCTCATCTGTCTGTCTATTACTGACAAAGAATGAGGTGAGTGTTTTCCATTGAACAGGTCTGAAAGTCGAAATGATACTGCAGTAGCCTGATCTTATTCTCAATGGATTCTTGCAGCTTGTAGCTACCCTGCATGGTTGCTCGGCTGCTATATGTGACAAAGTCAGACAATCAGCTGAAGGTGCTATTCAAGCCGTAATTGAGTTCGTTACAAGTAGGGGGAATGAGCTGAGTGAAAGTGATGTTTCAAGGTCTTCCTTATAATGAAATTCTATTCAGTAATAGTGAAAAAAAAAAACAAAAACAAAAAAAATGTATATGAAGTTTCACTCTAGATGAAAATTTTGGTTTGTCTTATTAGCTATGGCTGACGGCTATAATCTATATTTGTTGTTATAGGACGACGCAAGCTTTGCTGACGGCTACTGGTCATGTAACAGAGAAGCAGCTACGTCAGGAAACTCTTGCTGCAGTATCTTTTATGCGTAACTAATATATGTTTAAATATATGCTTCTAATATACATTTAAATACATAGATATGCACACATACACATACACACACAACATGAAACTGCTGCTGCTGTATCTCTTATGACCTATGTAATATGCTTACAGTTATACATCTAAATATATTGTTATGACCTATTTGATTTTGCTATTCTGTCTAGGTCCTCTATTAAATATCCTTAACTGCTTGAAGATATCTTCTCTTGCTGAGAGCACTAGTTCGAAAGTCGTCTTCAATGAAGTTTTGTTCACAGCTGGAAGGGATATTGTAACAAAAGATATATCTAGATTACGTGGTGGCTGGCCAATGCAGGATGCTTTTTATGTGAGTCTCAAGTGGATAACACATGTTGCTCAATACAACCAAATATTTTGGTAGCCAATTAGCCATGATTGTTTCTGCTGATAAGTGCAGTTTGACTATTTTCCAATTGGTGGCCACGGAATGTATTAAATACAGTTTTTCTGTTGTCTATGGTCTTCATGTTCATTTTAATGTTGGTATATACACCCAACAAACTTAATCTTAACATAGGTTACACTTACACATATAATGGGGTACATAATGTCTCTGTAGTGTTTCATAGTGATATATGCCATCTAGTTGCAGGCGTAGTCGCCATGCTTATATTCTGAAGTGGTGAGGTACTTGATGGAGATCTTTTGTAAAGACACATGATGCATTCATGTGGACGCACTTGATCTAAAATCTTCATATAGGGCATCATCATCCAGAAGAATGAGATATGCTGGTGCTGTGGTGCACTATCATTTCATCAAATTTCTGAGACTTCTCTTTTTGGGCTGTTATATTAGACTTAAAGGTTCTGGGAATTCATCTTTTCAATATCATATGGTTTATGTTTTATTTGTTATATTGTTTTATCGTGCGAAGAATTAAGTTTTCTGAGGTCTCTTTTGGAACTTTTGTCCATGGCTGTACTCTCTTTGTCTCTGTCTCTCTCTTATTTCACTTAAATCTAAAGATAGTGTAGCTCACAATTTCTGTTCTAGTGTTACTCCCATGTTGACTGATCTCATATTTTTGTGTCCAGTTTGGTCCAGTGACATCTGGTCCAGTATGAACATATACTTATCCTGTTTATACAAATATCTTGCTCCCTATAACATAAATGCTCTTTATGTCAGTAGTGAGTGTTATTCCATGCTACTATTTTCTTCTTTCAGTCTTTAATGGGATTTATTGTTTTCGATGTAGCAATATTATCTTTGGTCATTGTCCTGCTTGTAAATTTATTATGTTACTTTTTCCCTGCAGGCATTTTCGCAGCATACAGTTCTTTCATTTTCGTTTCTTGAACATGTGATATCTGTCCTTGACCAGTACCCCATCCTTAAAGGTGACTCAGAGAAAGGAGACAATTCTGTCCATTTAGTTGATGGTCAAATGGAGGATGACATTCTGCAAGCTGCTATAATTGCTATCACAGCATTTTTCAGGTTTGCCAAAAGTGTAGTAAAACTGTAGAAGTAGGAATGCTGTCACTGGAGTGAACTAATTGATCCATTCAATTATTTAGTTTACAATCACTATACATACGTTAGCTTTGCATATCCAAACTTCAGCTAAAATCATTGGTTAGACAATTTTATCAAGTGATAATTTTGTTGCAGAGGTGGTGGCAGAGTAGGAAAAAAAGCTGTTCAACAAAACTATGCTTCTGTTCTTGCCGAACTGACTCTCCAATTGGGAAGCTGTCATGGTCTAGCCAAGTGCGGTCAGCATGAACCATTACGGTAAGCATCTAGTACTCTTTGCTTATTGGTAATAGAACATCATCCAGACAGACGCACAAATATATGCAGAACCGATCAGAAGTGCACGTCTGCATTGGGAACCTCCACCGAAATGCAGTGACTGTTCCAAGGTTATACTGTTTGGAATGGTGTGGCTATCATGGCCAAGGTTCATGGTGAGAAAGTCTGCTTCTGAAACTGCAAGATTGTTACTTGATTCCCAATTTGCATGCTGTTGCAGGGCTCTTCTAACTGCATTCCAGGCATTCTGTGAATGTGTTGGAGATCTTGAGATGGGAAAGGTACAATACACATAGAGGACCTTAGTGTTTGATATCAAATCTTCATCTGTTCTCTCTTCACTCATGCAATATGAAGATATGTTATTAATACATTGTACAGATCTTGAGTAGAGATGGAGAACAAAGTGAAAATGAGAGGTGGATCGATCTTATTGGAGACATAGCGGGCTGCATTTCTATAAAGAGACCGAAAGAGGTATGATCCACAGACACTTATGATATGTGTTGCGTTTGAAACCTGTTTATGTCAATGAAGTGAATACCCAGTAAACAGGTAATGTAGACTCCATAATGAGAAAATTATTGTAGTTAGGTTTAATCACAATGTTGGAACTTTGGGTAAAGGTTTCTTGTCCGTGGACAAAATGCAAGTGGTGGACAAGGGATGTGTCGTATGCTTTTGTGTTTAGATTTTATCTTAAATTGTAAGACTAAGTATGATCCCGATTAACTTCATTCATGTCTTTCTTGATTAGTGTTTTTTTCTTTCTAAAAGGTTCAAAGTATATGTGCAATTTTTAGTAAATCATTAAGTCGGAACCAAAGATACCAAAGGGAAGCAGCAGCCGCTGCATTGTCAGAGTTTATCCGCTACAGGTATACACGTAGGGCGTCAATCGTCTCTACTTTCATATCACTAGTTTTATCATGTCACTTTTTTAACTGCTAAAAGATGTTACTATGTCCTTGAAATGCTATTGTTAACCTGTGAGTGCTTGTTATAGATGATCTTGTTAAAGATGATCTTTTTCATAACTAAAATTTTGTTAATACATTAATTGGTTCTGGACCAGAGTCTTACTTTGATATTATTGACAATGCAGTGATGTTTTTGGCTCCCTTTTGGAGCAGATGGTGGAGGTGTTGTGTCGACATGTATCAGATGAGTCTCCAACTGTGAGGCGTTTGTGTTTGAGAGGACTAGTACAGGTTGGTAGTTCTAACATAAAATTGCTTCTGTTGAATCATTGTTCATGCTTCTATTTCCCCTTAATCTTCTTTTACCTTATTCAACTTTTTCTGTAAAGCTGATTTCTGCATTTTTCCAAATTTGGATATGTACTTACTACTTAATAATCAAGAGTTCTTTCATACTTTCACATCTTTTTAGTTCCATTTGTTTTGACTTGTGAGGTAAGGTGATCATGTCTTCATTCATTGGAATACAATGTTTGGAATACTTCGATGTTAAATGTTTCGTATGTGTCCTTTCACCTCGAGATAAATGTCATGAAGTTTGGTTTGACTTGCAAGAGAAGGGGCTTCTTTTCAAATTACTTTCAAATCATAATAGGTCTTCGACATTCCCTAACCTGGACTTCGTTTTATCTGTCTGTGAGATAGAGGGAATATTCGTGTTAAATTTTATTTCTGTCAATAGTGCCGTTCTATCTACTTATCTTCACATTTATCATTCTTTTCTCCTGTAGACAATGACAGAAATTCACATTGTTGAACTTTTTGGGTTGTAGATACCATCAATTCAAATGCTGGAGTATACATCTCAAGTTCTGGGTGTAATATTAGCTTTACTAGATGATTCTGATGAATCTGTGCAATTAACTGCAGTTTCTTGCGTACTCATGGTAAGTTATCCTATCCAGCCCTATTGGCACTTATGTAATTCGTTTAATTTTCTCCTTAGTTTGTTTTAATCATGCTTATTTTGTCATGCGTTAGATGCTTGAGTCATCCTCAAATGATGCGGTGTATCCCATTTTGCTCAATCTTTCTGTACGGCTTCGCAATCTTCAGGTGCAGTAGTTTATCCTTTAGTGAACTTGCTGGAATACTTATTTGCATTATGTAGACTGATTACTACATGTTTGGATCAGACAAGTGTGAATCCACATATGCGTGCCAATGCATTTTCAGCTTTAGGATCACTATGCAAGTATGGAGTTGGGGAACATGAGGCATTTCTTGAGCAGGTCTCAACTTCTGCTCTATAAAGAACTGGCATTCTTTATTTTGAGGACTCATACTTTTAGTTCCTGATGATGATTTGGGTGTGGTGGTTATTAATTAAATCTTGAGCTCTGTATATTCTATTGTTTTGGGCTTTCTTTGCTGTAGCTAAGATTTGTGAATAATTTCTTTCACCATTATCCTTCGATACTTTAATCCGTTACTTTTTATTTATTGTAATGAAATGAATTACCAAACTTAACATAGCTTTCTATTCCAACGCATGTAAAAGCCATATAATTCGTAATTATATTTCCAGATACATGCTGTCATCCCACGCTTGGTTCTGCATTTGCATGATATTGATATTACCGTACGAAAGGCTTGCCGGGTAATTTCTTTCTATCCTCGTTATTTCTTCTGGGTATGAAGTTCTATGGAAGTGTTATTAACATATATTTTGCTAAGTGATAAACAGAGTACTCTAAAACAAATTGCCCCCTTGCTGGAAATAGGAGGATTGTTTCCCTTGTTCAACATGCATTGTTTCAATTATGATCACCGGTACGTGTCCATATAATATGTGATAAGCCAGTTTAGAAAACTGTTCTGACATCAATATTTAACATGGGGATACATAAGTCATGCCAACTATTATCTTTTCAGGACCGACTACGAGGATTTTGTCAGAGAACTCTCGAAGCAATTTGCTCAGCATCTTTCCTCAAGAGTTGATTCTTACATGGCATCAACAATTCAGGTTTTGGGTGCTGGAAAACTTTCATGTATTATGCTACTGATGGATGTTTATTGCCGTGCTAACTTGTTTTACAATCTTGGTGTGGCAGGCTTTTGATGCACCTTGGCCAATAATACAGGCAAATGCTATATACTTCTCGAGCTGTATGCTATCTATGTCAGATGATCAACACATTTTGACTCTCTATTATCCACAGGTCATTTTCAAACATGAGTGCTATCTTTTTATGTCGTAACAAAGCAAACATTGTGTATTCAAAGTTATTATGTCTTCATCTAGGTATTTGGGACACTAGTAGGTAAAATGAGCAAGTCCCCAGATGCAACCGTCAGAGCAACGTGTTCTTCTGCCCTTGGTTTGTTATTAAAATCGTCAAAGTCAACATCGTGGAAAGGTGCTCAAGATGATCATGTGGACTAATTTGAAGGAACAACGACTCATGAATATCAATACATAAGTAGAAGTCAAAGTGATTGTTATCACCCGTGTTTGTGAAAACAAGTCCCCCCACTTGTAAATTACTCAGATATCGATGGAAGGGTTTGTGAAGCAATGGATGTTAGAAGTGGAACTGATCATGATATTCATTCAGCAAGATGCAAAATGAAGCACTTTAATTAGGTGAACGTTGAGGTGAGTTTAGGATGAGTGCCTGTAGCGGCAGTTGTGTGCATGTTGTAAATTGTTGTAAAGTATGCCATTGTAGCTTGGTGATTTCACAATGTCTGCCTTGCGACATTTGTGATGTTTGTTGTACACTTGTAGATGAAAGAACTTTGTTGTAATCATTTGTATCGTTAGTTCATAGCCTCTTAAAAGTTTACCCAGCAATAAACTTGAAATGTTGTAAATTCGCAAATGATAATTCTGAAAAGTCAAGCTGCCACTTTCTTTCAAAATTTACGTGTTTAATGTATACATAGTACTGATCATTGTTGACTCCTCGTCAGTGTTGTGCATGTACAATGTGCTTGTTGATTCCAAGGTATTTGAGAGTATATATAGCCTCTTGAGTTGGAGTACTCTACGTACTGTCCCAGGTAATTTGCCTGATCAAATAGTGGGTAACTTGAGCTAAAACACCAGAACCACGTACTGCTGCCAAAATTAGAAGACAGCATTGATCGAATGGAAGAAGCTATAGGTCAGGTCAATGAGTACAGAAATCAGAAATATAACAAAAATGAACCATGTCTGGTGAATTGGTCCAATCTTACAGTGCAACCAAGAGGATATGTAGTACAGACCCAAAATACAACGCACAGCGACGGCAACTCACAGCAACTATGGAGCTCAGCTTTTACACAGACAGCAATAGAAGATATATAGCTTGTTCTAATGTTCTTGCTTTAGATTTCCTCTCTTGTAGCTTGCATACATGCTGGAATAAGCGAATAACAACGAAAGCTCGAATAGGGTAATCTAAATGTAAAATATATATACACACACGTACACACACTTCACAAGTTCACATGCACATATATTGTGCTCATAATATTCATTTCATAGCCGGATCGTCACATTGAAATGTCTATGTAACTCATTCTAAAGAGGTGATACTCATCATGTGGTAAGTAAATCAATTGTGGTATATATGTGGATTTATATTATGAGTTATCGATCGGAAGTATTTGCCGGTAAAGGAGAAGAATTAGTAAATTGCCTAGCTGGCTAGTGCTAGCTCCAATGTATTATCAACGGACACGAATGCATGCATGCACTAATACAAGATCGACTTCCATGCATGCGTTTGTAAATATGTAAAACTGTTTATAATTGCATCGAAATATCATTACACACATGTCTGACACAAAGATTGTGTCAGATTCATACAAATTACTCCTACTGATAATCCCGGTTTATTGTAAAATAACGAAAATGCCGGAATTTGTTATTGGTAATTGGTCTCTAATAATTTTGCATGCATGTATATATAGGCTGAGAGGCTCATGGACAGAATGTAATGGCGTAGTTAGGTCCACCGAAACATGTAAAAAGGCTGTTCTTGTCATCGTAAGCGTAGCTGTAAGCCTGAGGGCACTGGTCTTCAAAGATCTTAGAGTACTTTGTGGGTGGACATGTCTCCGGTGTCTCATTAGGAGGTGTGCAACAGTACTGTGACTCCCCGAACGCCGTACACGCGCTCTTGCAGGCCACCACTTTCCCGTCGACAACCACCTGCAGCTCTGGAGGACACGCGTCGTTCACGTTGGCCGGGCACGTGGAGGTCTGGCAGTCGCCGGTTCCTCCCTGCGGGGCCACTGCCATGGGCACGTTGAAGCCGTCGACGAGACTGACGTCGTAGAAGTCCTGACCGCCATTTGCCACCACGTTAATTTCGACCAGAGTCGCCGGTGGTACTGCGCCGTTGCCGTTGCATGCGACCTGGCCGGAGGCGCACTCTGCTGTGGCACATGAGAACTTTCCGTCGGCGGCTGTGGAGCATCCGGTTCGTGCCCAGAAGCGACCTTTCCATGGAACCGGAGTGGTCACCAGTTTTGTGCCTCCGGTCGGTAACTCGAAGCCGGTGGATGACAGTTGTGGTTGCTGGTCGGCGGTAAGGGACCCTGGCCATACGGTGTAAGGGCATTTGTTTGTGAAGGTGATCGTAGCTGCATGGGAACCTGCTAGCAAACCGATCCAAGCCATTGAACATATTGATTTTTATAAATAATATAATACATAGAGAACCCTCGCTAGCTAACTCTAAATTGAAGAAAAATGGACTCTAGCTATCTGGTAACGCATGAATGCATGCAATTATATTATGTTGAAAGAAAAACAGTAGTTAATCATTGGACACTAGCTTACTGTCGCATGCATATATATCAATATATGCACATTAAAAAATGAGATCGATCGATATATATACGTACCAGCTGCGAAGAAGATGGCCAAGATGAGGCTGAGGAGTACTGGGGCGTTCATCTTCATATTGATCGAAATGCTAGCTCTTCTTTGCTATCTAGCTAGCTAGCTATATGGATCTTCAGTATTTGTTGATGAAGATGAGAGAACCGAAGAGGGGGTTTATATAGCTAGGTTCTACTGGCCGGAGGCCTTCGATTGGAAGCGTGCAGGACTAACTACTTGTGGGTCCAAGTTGCAGAAGAAATTAACCAGACAACGAGGGACACTACTAGCTAGTCGTATTGATCCCGATCGATAAGATCGAGTGTCGAGACTAGTACGTTGTTACATATATATTGGTCCTCCACTGTTACCAGCTATATACATCAAATTCACCTACATAGACGGATGTACGTACTCAAATTTTGATTAAGGCAACAATTAACACCGTACGTACCATGCCAGCTAGCTGTATTCTGTAAGACTTAATTTGGAGTATCGATCCAAATCAAGCTAGTACTTTTCGCGGGGATCGAGTTGGGGATTGGGCAGGATTAATTAGGCTAAACGCCCAAGAAGCTAACATTAAGTAAAACTCTAGCTTGATATACGTACTATGAATGAAGTTAACATAATTCTGGCGGATCGATGTAATTCTCAATTGAGAGATGATTTTAGGCTTCAATGGGTCATGAAATATAACCTCAAAATTTACATGGCAATTTTTCTTTGTCTACATCATTATTTTTTTGACATATCAATTCAATTAAAATACTATCGTACCATTTATATCTAATGGTTGTTAATTTTTTATATTTAAAAATAAATATTGATTAATATTTTAAATTTTTTCATATCTATAACAATTTCTTGTGTAAGAATAACGTACGTACTCCACTAGGAAATTAATTAATGTTCATAAAAAATATAAATATTGATTTCTTAATTACACTATTAATTGTACGTGTTTGATTCAAATACAAACTTTAATTAATGACAAAAATCACGATGGGAGAAAATAAATTAATTTGGATGGAAATAATGAAGTACGTACGTACTTACAGTTTGTCCTGATTATGAAGTACGTACGTAAAGTTTGACAAACTCTAAAAATACAACATGACAAAATTTAGGTCCTGATTATAGATATATGGAAATTAATCAACTTTTCCTTTCCAGATTTTATATGTCATTTACTCAATATCTTGATTAAGTTAATTATATTGAATTAAAATTAAAATTATATTATTCGATCAGTTGTAAATATATTAAATTATTATTCTAGAGTATATATAAACTTTATGACTTTGAACGGGGACTTTTCTACATGATATTAATATACAATGATTATAGTATGATTGATTTGAAACTTTCAATTTATTTGTTTCAAATCAAAATTTGAATATATACAAGTGAGAAAGTTACTATTATGATCGGTACTAACTATCTAGTTCTTAAATTGATCAAAAAAGAATGATCGATCATATATATTTACATGCATGGCATGATAATCATGTTAATTAATACGTAAAGTTAGTGACAAAATTACTTTTATATTGATGAGTATGTGCTCGATCAAATATATGTTCGTATAGCACAATGATAAGTGCACATGTGATTAAGTAAAGTTCGTAGATAACAACTTATTGAAAATATATCAAATGATAGTAATATACCTAATTCATGCATCTTCATTTGAACTAGATTTGGATGCACTACCACATATTTAACCATTGCCGGCGATTTTTAAATCGCCGGCAATGTTTTTGGACATTACCGGCGATTTTTGCCGGAAAAATCGCCGGTAATGTATTTTTTTTTTTAACATTACCGGCGACTTAAATGTAAGTCGCCGGGAATGTTTCGATGGTAATGTAAAAAAAAAAGACATTGCCGGCGACTTCATTTATGTCGCCGGCAATGCCTTTTTTTTTTTTAAACATTACCGGCGACATAAATGTATGTCGCCGGCAATGTCTTTTTTTTTTTTTTTTTTTACATTACCATCGAAACATTGCCGGCGACTTACATTTAAGTCGCCGGTAATGTTAAAAAAAAAAATACATTACAGCGATTTTTGCCGGAAAAATCGCCGGTAATGTCCAAAAACATTGCCGGCGATTTAAAAGTCGCCGGCAATGTCTCTTAATCCGGTAGTGATGATTTTTTAGATGATATCATAGATTAACGTTTAGGGGTTTAAAGTTTATGGTTCAATGTTGAGGTTTAGATTATAATTTTTTGTTTGTTTAGGTTGACTACATATGACAAAATTTTATTTTGTCTCTTAACACTTTCTTTTTAACTGAATACGTACGTACATATCAAATTCTTGAAGTTTTTATGTTTGCAGTACGTTTAGGGTTTAGGGTTTAGGGATTGAGATTTGAGATTTAGGGTCAATTTAGGGTTTAGGGTAAAATTACATTTAGGATTTAGGGATTGAGATTTAGGATTTAGGGTAAATTTAGGGTTTAGGGTAAAATTACATTTAGGGTCAATTTAGGGTTTATGGTCTACTTTAGTTTAACTGAATACGTATCAAATTAATCTTTGAAATTTTTATGTTTCGAGTTTTGGGATTAGGGATTGAGATTTAGGATTTAGGTCAATTTAGGGTTTAGGGTAAAATTACATTTATGGTCAATTTAAGGTTTAGAGTTTAGGAATTGGGGTTTAGGGTTTAGATCGAGTTTTATTAAGTTTTTGTTTTGATTAATTATAATTTATAAATTTAATTAAATATATAAAAGAGTAAGATTGAATTTGTAAGTTAAATATATTCTCAAGATTTTTTTTTTTAAAATTTATTTACGTGACATGAGACATTATTCTGAGGCCTACACATGTCCCATTCACGCTTCCTAGCATTGTCATTCTCAATTAATGTCACTTTTGATTTAATATGCATGGATAAGTAGCTGCTAGTTTTCCTTTATTACCGTTTAGGTACTGTAACAAGAAAAAGTTGTAACAATGTGACATCATATCCAGTACGTCATCTAGAAGTTTTTTTTTTGTGATCGATTAATAGATATTTTGTTTTTGTAACTAATTTATCTGTCAACTGAAAACGTATAAATTTCTAGAACACCAATTATTTTTTATATTGCGCGCATCAATGATCAATCGCCCCTCTTCTCAGACTTTTATTCTTCCTCCCAAAATTCACTTAATTAATTTTCCAAAACTTATTTGAAAATTCTGAAATCACTAAACAACTTAATTATGATCAATTTTTGCAAATTGGAATATAAAATATGAAGTACGTACGTTTGATTATATTTAGTTAATTGGTACACGTACAGCTGGTATACCTAGAACTGAAACCGCACTAGATGACAGATTGGAAAAGATCAACAGCTAGCGCGCAAATTAATGATAAACGTACAGAAAGGTTTTTGTCAAACAATTCCATCCATGCATGGAGAATTGGCATGCCAAACCGACAGCGTGATAGACGGGCCTAATTTATGTTGTTGCATAGTGATCGAATCTTCTGCCGTGAAGGTTGTGCTAAAGCTACAGAGTTTCTAGAAAAAGACGGCTAAAAACGATTATAGTATTAATAATATAAAAAATATAATTATAGTCTACAGAGTCCTGAAATTTAAATATAGTATCAGTTGAGTTCAGCCCATTAAACAACCTTAAAAGATGATTTTACTCTTATATATATATATATTAAAAACCTTAAATCAAATCATAAATCCCTCTCTCTCTCGATCTCTCGATCTCTCGATTACGTAATAGCAGAGTAGAAGTACATCGTCGAGCACGACCGAGCCTTTGTCATGCTGTCTTTGAATGCCGCTCTTCTCGGCCTACCGCGCCTCGTCCTTAAGCAAGTCCGACTCTGCCACCACAACGACATCTTCTCGGTGCCTCACTCAACGGCACCTCCGCCACCTCAACTCGTGCCTCGGTCTCCAGCTCGGCCGCCTCGCAGTCTCATCTGTCGTCCTTCGGTTCGTGCGCAGCAACTTCACGTTGCGCACCTCCACCTCGCGACAAATTCAGGTAGCAACAAAAACCACTGCGGTGCCACGTGTCGCCACTCGCGTCCTTATCGTCGACGCGTTCAACGTTGCCTCACACTGGCGCCGCTGTCGCTCTCCACTTTGCCTCTAAACCGTCGTCGTCGTGAGATCAAAACATAGTAGCAGCCATGAACTCGTCGCTACCTATCGAGCACAGTGCTGCCTCCTTGCAGTCATGGCTTCCACTTCGGAGCTCGATCTCTCTCCCACCACAATCATCGTAGTCGTAGCTTCACAAGGAGCCAATTGAGCTCCGCCACTTTTGGTTCATCCTCGGTTGTGATTTCGCCAAGATTTGGTCATTTTGTCGATGTTGTGATTTGTGGATGCCTCAACCAAAGTTGCCCTCATATCACACAGTAGTAGTGATTTATTTTGTTTGATTGTTTGAGTTTGTCCATTTGTGTATTTCATGATTTCATAGTGATGGTTTATGATTTTTGCAGTAGCATAAAATTGATGGTTTCTTCAGTGGCGTTGGACTGATAGTTGTAGGTTTGGTCTACGTACGTGAGCATAACAATTTTCTTCAGGTCGTGTTCTGTGTCTTCACTACCACATATTGACTCATTGTCGGCGACTTTTATGTCGCCGGCAATGTTTTTTGACATTACCGGCGATTTTTGCCGGAAAAATCGCCGGTAATGTCTTTTTTTTTTTTAACATTACCGGCGACTTAAATGTAAGTCGCCGGTAATGTCCCGCCGGAAAAGACATTGCCGGCGACTTACATTAAGTCGCCGGTAATGTCTTTTTTTTTTAAACATTACCGGCGACTTAATGTAAGTCGCCGGCAATGTCTTTTCCGGCGGGACATTACCGGCGACTTAAAAAAAAAGAAGACATTACCGGCGATTTTTCCGGCAAAAATCGCCGGTAATGTCAAAAAACATTGCCGGCGACATAAAAGTCGCCGGCAACGGGTTAAAATGTTGTAGTGCTTGTTAGTGGCAGAGTTGATTCATCATTTTTTTTCAGTGTTTGAGAACTGCTACTACATTTTTGGTGACCGATACTACAATTTTCGGAGATTGCTATTATAAATTTTTGGACTGTTACTATTATTTTTGGGACTGGTACTACATTTAAGTATTTTTTGTTTAGTGTTGCGGAATTTCTGTGGACTGCTACTACATTTTATTTGACTGCTACTACAAATTTGAGATTGCTACTGCATTTTTGGTTCGGTGCTACTACATTTTAGGGGATAGTTACACTATTGCTAGACATTTTTTTGTGATTTGCTTATATTTTTAGTTTAGAAAAATGTTATTTTTGAATTAGAACTAGATTTCTACAATTATGAAAATATATTCCTATTCAATTTTTTTAAGTTATTGATGCTATGTTTTTTGTGTGTGCGTCTTTTCAACATTTGTATCAAAGTTGTTACTATAGTTCTCAAATTGATGGTACTATGTCATTTCAATTGATGCTACATTACTTTTCAAATTGTTACTGCTCTTTTGGAAACTTTATTACATTTCTGCAATTGATACTACATTTTTCGTAATGATGCTACTACTAAAATTTTTTCAATGTTGCTACTAAAGTTTTTCTGCTGCTTGTTAGAGAAAAATAGACCGTTTACACTTATTGAATTAAGAACTAACTCATAAATGTAAAGTATCTCTCCACCCGTAAGTATATGGGGAAAGTTATAGTATTTGTAGGAAGTTGAGTGTCGAATCCACGAGAATTAGCCATTATAAATCCCTAGCTCGAATGATTAACGCTTAGACTACGGACACAACTAGACAATAACTTGACACTAAATAAAAAGTAAAATGTGGATGTGTGTATCTCATCCTACCAAGTCTTTTGGAGACTTGGCATTGTGAGGGGTGATTGAATTATGATGAGTGGTTATACGAGTTTGATTGGTTGGTTGATTACACTACAATGCGCAAAAGAAAATAGCATACAAGTTCAAGATAAGGAAAAATACTTGACTAGGGAAATCTCTACTAACCATATGATGCATCAAACAATGTTCTGGTTTATGTAATGGATTAAAGTCCGTTCACACAAGTTAATGTCCAAATCGTGACCTGGTGGGTCACGTTTGGTTTTGAACCCAAGTTCCTAATTCATTTCAAACTCTAGATGACTTAGGCCCAACATTGAAGTATTTAGTGAACCGGAACCAAGACCCCAAGCCATTTTGGGCTTACATCTCGATCATATGTCACTTGTGAAGTCAACAAGCATATAGTGTGATATATGTGGAAGGTTCCCCTTCTCGAATATCTATTGGAGAATTCGGAGAAAGTCTATGTGATTCCCCCAACTCGCGCCTATTGGGTTACGAGTCAAGTGAGTCTACTATTAGCCACAACAACCTTTTGAATTTAATTTGTGCTTGACTAGAGCTCCACAAGTCTATTGAGACTCAAGGAGACTCTAATCCTTGCGTAGTGCTAAGGTAACTAAGTCTTAAGGTAATCTCTTAGAAAATACCCTAATCATGTTTACAAGCTCATCTAGCTTTAAGTGAGTGGCTAATTCAATTAAGATCCATTTTTAGTCTCTTTACACATACATTAACTTAGCTAGGGTCAACACATGCATAAGTTAAACTAGATATGAAGCTCAAGCACAATAAACATCCACAAACATACAATTTCTCGTTCACAACACACAATCACATAACATACACTAAAATCATAATTCATACATAATCCAAGACATCATTTGTTCATCACATGGCTAGGGTTCTAACCCTAGACTCCCAAATGAAACTACTCACTCCACATAACTAAATACAAGAGTGGATACATGCTTAAAGTAGGAAAAGAGTAGAAATAACCAAGGGTCCCCTAGCCAAAGCTTCACCAAGTGACTCTAAGCCTTCTAACTCCACTTCTTTTCTTCAACAAGCACCATGTATTCAAGAGGAGGTAAGGTAAACCCTTAGGATTTTAAGAAGCAAGGGAAATGGGGATTACTTCCCACTCCTTTAAACTCTAAAATCTTAGCCAAACCCTAGGAGGTGAGGATGAGAGGAGGAATATCCAAACTAAGCCAAAATGGTGGAGATGTGGTGAAGAGGTTTGACGTTACCCAAGAGAGGGAAGATCTAGGTCTCTAGTAGTGGGTCGACCGACTGTGGAAAATTTCGACGGGTTCTGGGCAATTTTCGGCGACTTCCGGTGAAGCTATTTCGTCATTTTTTCAAAGTTACTCCAAATTCTCTCGTGACCTCGGAAATGTATATTTCTTCTCCAATAAGTATCTAATTCTTCATATTTAATGCATTTCCGAGCCAACTCCACATTTCCTAGCAAGAATAGGAAATGTTATAAGAACAATGTTTTATTCATAGAAATAGGCACATAATTATGGTCCTAATGACTACCTCACACTTAAGCTTTGCTTATCCTCAAGCAAACTAAGGCGAAAAGAAATAAGTCAAGCTAGACTCAAAGCATAAAAACACACAAAGCATGTACAAGTATGTAAGTGTCCCGACTTAATGATTGATATCCTTCAAAGAACTATGGCTAAATGGATTGAACTACTTTTGAGAAACACTTTTAAAACATGAAATCAATGCATATATAATAAGCCGAAATAGTTATGCACTATGCTAAGCCAAATGCATCACAATGAGATGTATTCAAATTAATATGTTTCCTAACCTTCAAACTCACTGGATACCACTCAATGAACACAAGTGTTTGAGGGTTAGTGTTTGTATTCAAAAATTGCATCAATCACATATTCACTATAAGCACGATTTTCAACCAAATGCTCCAACAATCCTAAAGCACAAGCATTTCAAATCAAGAGGACTTTTATTCGGGTTGTAACGGGGTTTAAGGAAGGGGTTTAATGAAAGAAAGGTACAAGAATTCAAGAACCAAGCAACTTAGCAAGTAAATTCACATATGGAAGTTCCTTACTAAACATATAGGTGCCATTAACTTCTTTTTTTTTACACAAAATTACTTCCCCAAACTCTTATTCTTTATGTACAACTCATACTCTTTTTGTGAAACTTTTTTCTTCTTTATCTTTTTTGTTCTTTTCTTTGATACTCTTTTCTCATATTTTTTTTCCTTTTCATTTCTTTTCTTTTTGAACAAAACACAACACAAATGAACATCACAATGACCTCTTCCACCTCAAACTTAAGCTTTTGCTAAACTTCACAATAGGTACAACTCTAAGGACATCCTAATAGGACTTCATTATCGCTTGCTCGATTGCCTAGCTTAGGGTAGGAGTAAGTGTTTAGGCTTGGTAATGATTTGTGGTTTCAAGAATTAAAAGGCTAAATAATATAAGGCTCAAATTGGCTCACTAAACGATATATGCATTATATGGTTCAAAAGCAATTTGGCCATGGAAGTAATTCTAATGCCTCTATCATTTTCGAAAATAACTCATGATTTGAAAAACGTTTTGCATGATTTATAGCAAGTTCTAGATTACACTATGATTGATCAATGTCACACATGAAGGAATAAGTGCATAATGTAGCTATGTATGCACAATAAAACTCAAACATATCACATGGGGCATAGATAGCTCAAAAATATGTTAATCCTTCTTTTTCTCATGTGAATGCATTTTGAATGACATATGCACTTTTCAAACCGATTAAACATGCATTATTTTTTGTTTTTAACCCTCCTCAAAATAATGCAATTTACTAGCCATTAACTCAATCTCTTCATTGGGAGTGGTTATTGGGACACAAAACACCAAACACACATATTTTTATATTACATTTTCTCAGCTTTTTTTTAATGGATTTTAGGATAAGAAGTGATACGACTTAGCCGCCTACCTCACACTTTAGAAATAAATTGTCCTCAATTTGCATTAAACCACATAATAACAAAAAGTGTAAACAAAATAGCAAGGCATCATCCTTTCACAAAATTATTCACCTAACACATGTTCTCCTAAGCATAGAAACTAGCATGCATTCACACTTAAATGGTCATATAGTCTCTAAGAAATAATGAAGATATTAGAGTCCTATCAATTACAATGGGGACATGCATACTGATCACATTTCAAAGAAAAACTACATTGTAATCTAGCATGTAACACGAGTGGATCTCACACTTATACAAGACTACCACATTCTACGTGACACAAATTGATACACTAATGTTACTGAAGCATCGTTCTCAATCATGTCCATATGAAGCAAGGAATAAATAGAGTAGGAAAAGAGAAGGTACAAACGCTTTGTCGACTGACTCCGAGCTCCATATGCACGAATATGTAAACCAATGAAGGCCAAGTTAGGCCTCGCCATCCAAAGGTTTAATAAGTGAAATAATACTCGGCAAGCGGCGCCCTCACATTGAAATTGATAGCATTGAGAAGCTTGAGGGGGTATATGATCAAAGCCATGGCCTCCGGACTCCGAAAAGACTTGAAAAAGTGCATATGTGGAATGGCCTTCGATCTCCTTCGACCTATCGAGGCAGAGCCCCTGGATTCAATTGGCCGCTTGAGTTCGATGGATCGAGGGAAATCCTTCGATCTATCAAAGCACTATAGCATAAGGCTTCGATGATTGAGGGAAACCCTTTGATCCATCGAGGCAAGTATCCTAAATGTCTGTGTGAAGGTGAGTAAAATCATGCAAATATCTATTAATGTCCATGCCATTCCCTATACCAAAAATGGACCTTCACATACACAGCAACCACACAAAACACAAACTAAACAAGGTACCAATTTGACACCAATCACAAAGATTCAATTATGTTCAAAGGGTACAAAATAACAATAAGTCCTACACGGTTATGAAATAAGGGGGGTTAGAAATTAAAAATACATGAAACAAATAAGAAATGCTAAGTCTTCACTCCATCATCTCACCATCATTTCCACCATCATGCCCTTGAGGTGCTGACCCGGATGTGCCCTTCCCATGATAGTGCATCTCTAAACGTGAGACCCGGTTGCCAAGATCACCGATCATCGACATCATAGTGGCTTGATTTTCAAAGACTTGAAAAAATTGGAGATCAAAGTAGGCCATATCCGGCATTTGCATGTAGTCTTGCTCTTGTCTTGACTCATGTGCGTCTTCCTTCGTCGACTCTTGTGCTTGGGCTTAGGCATTCTCCTTGTTCTTCTTAATTTGAGTTAAACTCTTGACCACATTCCCATCACGAAGCTCTCCTTTGAGAGCATGAAGTGCATGGGAAATGTCCTGGAATCCTTGGGCAATGCACCACCTCGTGATTGTACAAGGCAACACAAGTGGCCATGTCTCCACATCTGCACTTTGAATCATAGCATTCTAGAAGAGCTTTCCATACTCCACTTGGCATCCCCTGTGTGTCAGCATGTATAATATTTTATAACCATTAATATGAATCTCGACGGTATGAGTCTCGGGGGAGACATTGTGTTTAATAAAAAGTCATAGCCCCTTGTAGAAGTCGTCGAGGTCAATGGTTTGGAAGCACCCATTCCTCTTTTGAGGGACCACATTATTCCCACAAGCCGCATCCTTGAATTTCACCTAAGTGACTGCATCATAATGCTCTCAGAAAGCTTGTCTTTCATTCAGTGAGGGGTGAGGCAAATTGAAGAAGTCCTCAAGAGTGTGGGGCGATATTGTCACCGTCTTGCACCCAAAACTGAACATACGACTGACTCCCGACTTGTGGACTTTAGCAACCTTGAGTGCCTCATAGAAATCACAGACCAATGGCTCATGATAATCGAGGAAGTCGTGTGTGAGGTTCATAACCTTGTGCTCTTTCAGAGGTCTATCAATGCGATGAGCACAGGGTGTTTAGCATTGGTGCATACATTCAGTTCGAGGTGAATGACATGTGCTTCCTTCACGATGGGCCATTTGGAAATACCGGTCTTTGGGCCCATCTTCTTGTGAACTGTATTTTTGGTGTTGAAAAAGGTGGGTGCCCTCTCATAAGCCGATTCTTCCTCCGATTCGGATTCAGTTGGTGCTGGTGCTCTTTTCTTTTCGGCAGTTCGCTTGAGAGGCATGTTGACAATGGAGAAGATGATGATGGATGATGAGATGAAGTTACCTAGAACATAATTATATAAACTAACAAATTAGCACTCACATTACATATACACATACACATTAGCAAGAATAACTTTCAACACAAGCTAATCCCAAGTTTCAAATTGTAGGGTTCATCCATAACTCAATGTGGCCGATTTCAACAATTTCAAGCATATTGATACTCAAATCACGTTACCCATACATCTAAGCCAAGAAATATAACAACAACTCATCACAAACATCACAAAATCACACCCTAATCACATCAAAATTCAAATTCAGGTTCAAAAGGGTTAAGCAAAATACTTAGTGAAAACATCCCCAAAATACTTCAATCTCTACACAAAGCAATCCAAATGCAATAAGAAGCAAGAAATTCACATTCTTGGGAAGATTTTTGAAGAATTTGAGTGATTTGGTGTGTAAGGAGTGTTTAGAGTGAGAGAGTTTGAGAGAAAGAAGAAGAAATTTTGAAAATTATGAGAGAGAGACAGAGAGAAGAGAAAGAAAAGAGAGAAAGAAGAGTTTCATTAAAAGTCAGAATGCAGTCAAACTCGGCCCAGGTTTCTTTCGATTTCGATGGATCGAAAGATTAGTCTTCGATCCATCGAAGATGTGCTGCTATTTGTTACCGGGTGGAAATTTTTGATGAGTTGAAGGATTTCCTTCGATCCATCGAGGCAGTCACCCTGATCTTCTTCTGTGTAGCATTTCAATGGATCGAAGAAAGTGAAATAATGCACACACAAAGATTAAAACACTTCGATCCATTGAAGAAAGGGTCCTGAGTTGAAAATAAAACTAACACTAATGCACACACAAAGATCAAAACACATAACCTCCTCCTACCACAAACTTCATAAGCACAAAGCTAACCATTGCAACACACAAATTCATAAACAAGCAACTCAATGAAAAGTGAGGTAAGAGATTAGGAATGTTCTCCCTTGAAGACCGAAAACGTTGCATCCCAAGTCACCAACAATCACCAACATGCAAGACTAAGTTTGGTCTTGCCTTATATACTATGACTTCCATGACTTTCTTCAAATTGGTTTCATCCGGGTCACATGATCACCACCTATACCTCACATTTGTATTCCTTAATCATAGCTAAGATTGTAGTTTATGGACGCAAACATGGTTCATCCATGGAAGAGAATGTCATGCCATCATGGTTGGATCCTTAGAATGATAGACCTTCCCATTACACTTTCTCGGTGCCTTCTTCAAGGCCTCCACTTACTCTTTATGAAGCTCCAACATTCTTCCATTCGTCAAGTTCCTCAAGTGCACTAAGCCATGCAGACATATCTCAAGAAATTTATAGCATGCATCCCTTGAGGGGTCGGAGTTCTTCAAGTTGACCTTGCTTCCAATGACAAGCTTTTCCGGATTCAATCTCTTCTTTTCACAACTCTTGACCTCATCCGGTGTCATCTCCTCTTCTACACTCAACTCATTGGCTTCCGGCTCCGTGTAGCCTACATCTTCATCATTTTCGGTTTTAGCACCTACAACCTTAATGCTCATGGCTTATAGGGAAGAGATCTTTGCCGACTTGTCAAATATCTTGAATTCCATTGTCTTCTCAAACATGGTCATGGTGAGCTTGCCAGTTTTAACATTAATCTTAGTACTCTCCGTAGCCATAAAAGCTCTTCTGAAAATTAAGGGTAGATCATCATACCTTATCAGTTCCTCTATGTCAAGAATGACGAAGTCAGCCAACACTATGAGGTCTTCGATCATGACGAGTACATCTTCAACAATGCTCCTTGGGTGAATAATGCTCATATCTGCTAGTTGTAATGACATGTTTACCGGCTTCAACTTTCCCAAGACAATGGATTTGTATACCGAATATGGCATCAAGTTAATGGAAGCTTCAAGTTCCATCAAATCTCTCTCAAACTACTTCATCCCAATTGTGCATGGCACAGTGAAGCTTTCCGGATCTTTCAACTTCTTGGGCACCTTCTTTTGTATGATAGCCGACATCGTGGCATTGAGCTTCATCTTCTCGGTCCTTTCCTCCCCTTGTTGCTTGTTCTTTAATCGGCGGTTAGTACATAAGTCCTTCAAGAGCTTGGAATACATATGCATAGTTTGAAAGATGTCAAGAAGGGGGATATTAATCTCAGCCTTTTTGAAGACATCCAAACACTCATTGGTCTTTCTATCCAAGCTAGCTTGAGCCCTTTCCTTGTTCTTTACTTGGGGGAAGGGTAGGCATGCTTCCTCATCACTTGGACCCTTTTCAGAAGTCTCCTGAACTGCGCTTTTGATGGGTCGAAGGTTCTTCTTGACCTATCAAAAAATTTTGTATAGAAACCCAGGAAGCTAGCTTCGATGGGTCGAAGATTTTTCTTGACCCATTGAAGGAATAGAACTGTTTTCTCCATCCTTCTTCAAGCTTTCCCCAGAATGCACTCCATTGATATCTCTACCTTCTTAACCATTTTTAGCGTTCTCACGACGACTTGTACCCATTTTAGTGCCCGTTCTCTCATTCACAAACTCGTTTTCCTTGTCATCCGACTCATCATCTTCATATGGTATCAACACAACATCCTTTTTGAACTTCACCACCTTGTCCCTATTCAAAGTACCTTTCTCCATCCGGGGCTGTGACTTTGACACTAATGGGGTGTCTAAGTTATCTTAATTATCGCTCTCCATAATAGGAGTATCGTTATAGTTTTCAAATCCTCTTCCAGATCTCAACACCATCTTGACCACGTTGACTTGGTACTTAGGGTTCTTCTCGGTTGTGGAGGGAAACTCATAGGCTTTGCTATTCCCTTGAGTGGTGATTGCTTTTTCCAATTGACTAACTTGAGTCTCCAACTTATGGATGACACGTTGGCTCTCATTCCAGAGGACTTGATTCTCATTCTTCATGCTCATGAAAATTTCAAGATATATCTTCTTGTCCTCCTCTTGATTCTTGACAAACCTGACAAGGAATTCGTCCGTTTTGGACTTGGGCGCCTCCAATTGTGGTGGAGGAATTGGCGCTTGTAGAAAATGTTGTTTTTGAGTTCGTGGAACAAATGGTGCTCGTGGTGGGTAGGGGTTACGACCCGAGGTATTAGCAAAACCCCCATTAGTTCTTGGTGTGAATTTGGGAGCTCCTTGATAAGTAGAGTCTTTCTTTCTTCCACTTCTTGAAGCACCAAAATTACCTTGACCTCCACGTTGATTGTTGTATCCTCCGTTTGATCGTTGAAAACCTCCTTGAAAACCACTATTCGGCCTTGGCTCCTTGATTACCTTGGTTCCCTTGATTTTGATTTTAACCACCCCATGAGAAGTTATGGTGGCTCCTCCATCCCGGATTATAGGTGTTAGAGTATGCATCATTCTTTTGTTGGTCATAGAAGACTCATTTGCACTCTTCGATAATTTTGGGATAATCCTCTTGATTAATACAACTTAAAGTCTCATGCATCGTGCTTTCGCATATCAAACAAGTGACCGGCTCTACACAAATTTCCAACACTTAGTGGGCATGGCCTCCACTTCTACTTTGCTTCATTAAAAGCTTGAACTTCCTATTCATTGATTCCTTAAGCTGCTTAATAACATCTTCTTGTTGATGAGATCCCTTGACTTCATAGATACCACCCTTATGGGTTTGGGTGGTCTCCCTCATTGATACTATCAGCTTCTTTATACTAGGCTTGATATCCCACAATGCCAACTTTTCCGCTAACTTCTCAAGCAAGATATGGGCTTCTTCAACGGTCTTGTCCATGAAATCTCGACAACATGCATTGTCAACCTTTATTCTTGTCTCCGTGCTTAGTCATTGGTAAAAAAAGAAGGACATATGCATGTCTTGGGATTGCCCGTAGTTCGTACAACCAAGCTCTAAGTCCTTGAATCTCTCCCATGCTTCACAAAATAGTTCACCATCTTCTTCTTGAAAGGTCATCAACCTTGTTCTTCTCTCATTAATTTTGCCCGGAGGAAAGCATTTAGTGATGAATTTCCTTTAGAGGCTCTCCCATGATAGAGTTAAAAGGGAGTTTGGTGAGCTAATCTTTTGTCTTGTCCCGCAAGCTTGATGGAAAGACCCTTAACCTCAATTTTTCGGGGTCCATATTGCAGATGTTTAGGCAAGCACATGCCCCCTCGAACTCTAATAAGTGCAAGTAAGGGTTCGAATTGGCGTGATTAAGGAACAACGGAAGAGTTTGTAAGAAACTCGGCTTGATCTCAAAATATTCTCCCACTAATGGTTGTAGCGCGATACATCCCGTGTGAGCTGCCAAAGAGGGAAGAGCACACTCCCTCAATGGTCTTCCTTCATATATTTCATCCTCCGCTCTATCAATTTGCTCTACTCGATGTTCCACCCCCTCTTCAAGTGGTGGATCTTCTTCTTCCTTAAGTTGAGGATCGACTTGAATTATAAACATCTGAGGTGCGCAACCCGAATTCTCGCGTTGTGCCTTTATGACAAGATCAAACAAACTCCTAAGTGCTTCTTGGTTATTCACTTTCAATGCTGGTATACCACCCTTTTCTTCACTACTAGTGCTTGACTCTTCTCTTAATGAAGCCACGATGTCAAACCCCAAATCGGTCTTCCACAAAATGGATGATAAACTAGAAGATGGCATGTGTTGACATGGATGATGAGAAGGCATAAACCTGAAAATCACACTAAGAAACCACTAGATATTAGGCCTCAAAACTCTTAAAGTACTCAAAGTATTGAGGGCCTTCTACGATGCTTCTTTGACACCCCCCTCAAGGAAACATCAATGAGTACTCTAAGAGTTCGAATGAGATTCCGATACGTGGTGTAGTGGCATTCACTGTGCTACAGAAACCGAGGTGAACTGAGATAAAGGCGTGCATTATCCAATATATTCGATGGGTCAAAATGTACCATTCGATAGATCGAAATTTGTCCTGCAAAAAAGGTTAGAGCACAAATTCTAACACAATTTCACCTCAATACACCTACCAAAGTATCTTATGGAACAAAGACAAGAAAAACAAAGTCCTAAGTGATAAATTGAGGAGAATTAAAAGCCAAGAAAACAAACTTCAAGCAAAAATGTCTAGATAATCCGCAATCAAGAGCTAAATGGAGCTAAGGAATTAAGATAAACTGAATCCTCGGTAACGGCACCAAAAACTAGTTGGAGAAAAATAGATCCTTTACACTTATTGAATTAAGAACTAACTCATAAATGTAAAGTATCTCCCCACCCGCATGTATATGGGGCAAGATATAGTATTTGTAGGAAGTTGAGTGTCGAATCCACGATGATTAGCCACTGCAACTCCCTAGCTCAAATGATTAACGCTTAGACTACGGACACAACTAGACACTAACTTGATACTAAATGAAAAGTAAAATGTGGATGTGTGTATCTCACCCTATGAAGTCTTTTGGAGACTTGGCATTGTGAGGGGTGATTGAATTACGATGAGTGGTTATACGAGTTTGATTGGTTGGTTGATTACACTACAATGCGCAAACGAAAATAGCTAACAAGTCCAAGATAAGGAAAAATGGTCGACTAGGGAAATCCCTACTAACCGTATGATGCATCAAATAATGTCCCGATTTATGTAATGAATTAAAGTCCATTCACACAAGTTAATGTCCAAATCGTGACCTGGTGGGTCACGTTGTGTTTTGAACCCAAGTTCCTAAGTCATTTCGAACTCTAGATGACTTAGGCTCAACATCAAAGTATTTAGTGAACCGGAACCAAGACCCCAAGCCATTTTGGGCTTGCATCTCGATCATATGTCACTTTGTGAAGTCAACAAGCATATCATGTGATATATGTGGAAGGTTCCCCTTCTCGAATCTCTATTGGAGAATCCGAGAGAAAATCTATGTGATTCCCCCAACTCGCATCTATTGGGTTACGAGTCAAGTGAGTTTACTATTAGCCACAACAACCTTTTGGATTTAATGTGTGGTTGACTAGAGCTCCACAAAACTATTGAGACTCAAGGAGACTCTAATCCTTGCTTAGTGCTAAGATAACCAAGTCTGAAGGTAGTCTCTTAGAAATACCCTAATCATGTTTACATGCTCATCTAGCCTTAAGTGAGCCTACAATTAAGGTCCATTTTTAGTCTCTTTACACATACATTAACTTAGCTAGGGTCAACACATGTATAAGTGAAACTAGACATGAAGCTCAAGCACAATAAACATCCACAAACATACAATTTCTCGTTCACAACACACAATCACATAATATATACTACAATCATAAATCATACATAATCCAAGACATCATTTGTTCATCACATGGCTAGGGTTCTAACTCTAGAATCCGAAATAAAACTACTCACTACACATAACTAAATATAAGAATTGATACATGCTTAAAGTAGGAAAAAAGTAGAAATAACCAAGGGTCTCCTAGCCAAAGCTTCACCAAGTGACTCCAAACCTTCTAATTTCTTTTTTTTTCTTCAACAAGCACCAAGTCTTCAAGAGGAGGTAAGGTAAACCCTTAGGATTTCAATAAGCAAGGGGAAGATGAATTACTTCCCACACCTTTGAACTCTAAAAGCTTACCCAAACCCTAAGAGGTGAGGATGAGAGGAGGAATACCCAAACTAAGCCAAAGTGGTGGAGATGTGGTGAAGAGGTTTGGCTCTACCCAAGAGAGGGAAGAGCTAGGTCTCTAGTAGTGGTGGTTATGGAGGTATTTTGGCCTAGAAAGGGAGGAGGAGAGGTAGAAGAGAGTGCTAGAGGGTCGGTATATGATTAAGAGGTCTAGAGAGAGTGTAAAACTATGGAAAATCTGAAAATGAGGTGAGTTGTGTGAGTGGGGAGATGGGAGCTCAAATTTGGCTGAGTTGGGAGACTCCATTTCGACCCTAGCATTCTAATAAAAGAGGAGGTGGAAGATTTAAAGATTAGTTTTGAATTAGGGAGACCATTATCCACTATTTTAGGCTATGGAAGGCTAAGCGCCAAATTAATGACATCATGTGGTCCAACTTCTTCTCTTTCTCTCCAAATCAAATTGGTAAGCATAAATGGGTTGAATGGGCTTCCATTGGGTTGGACTCCATGTGATTGGGCCGGCCGACTATGGAAAATTTCGGCGGGTTCCGGGCAACTTCCGGCGACTTCCGGTGAAGCTATTTCATCATTTTTCCAAAGTTGCTCCAAATTCTCTCATGACCTCGGAAATGTATACGTCTTCCATTAAGTATCTAATTCTTCATATTTAATGCATTTCCGAGCCAACTCCACATTTTCTAGCAAGAACAAGAAACGTCATAAGAACAATACTTTATTCATAGAAAACAAACTATAAGCATAAAGTTAGGAGCGTAATAGGCACATAATTATGGTCCTAACACTGTTGCTACTTAAGTTTTTTAGATCGGTTATGTTTTTCGGAATTTTCCAATAACAACTATATTCATATTTTTAGTTGTTGATTTTTAGTAGCAGTGTCATATTTTTCAGTAGCAGTGTCACATTTTTCAGTAGCAATATTATTTTATTTTTCAGTGGCATTACTATTTTATTTTTCAGTAGAAGTTTTTTCAATATTTTTGTAGTAGTGTCGTATATTTTTAATTTTCAGTAGCAGTGTTTTCGAGGCTGTTAATGCGTTTGGTGACTATTACTGTATTTTTGGGACTACTATTGCATTTTCGGTTCGAGGACTGCTACTACGTTTTTGGGACTGCTACTGGATTTTCGGTTCGAGGAATGCTACTATTTTATAGACTTATAGGGGATTGCTACTATTATTTCAAGGAATGAATTGTATTAGAAAATGTTATGGGCTGTGTATCAAAATTGGTATTGAGTTTGTATCAAAGTTGTTACTCAATTTGTATAGAAACATCTAGTGAATTTATATCGAAAATACTATTAAATTTGTGATTGAATTGATATATATTGAATCTTTATTGATAGTGCTAATAAATTGAATAATCAATTCAAGTTGAAAAAATAAATTGAATACAAAAAAATTCAAATGAACAGATAATGAGACTAAATTTTTTTTTTAAATAATAATAATAATTTATAAGTATTTTTGGATAAAATAAATATTAAAATAATTAAATACACAAAAATAAGAGTGTATATAAATAAATTTATATCTGCCACATGGCAGCCTACAAGAATCTGAATTGTCCTTATTTGTAAAATTTTGTCCTTTAGTGCATGTTTGTTACACCCTCTTATATTGCTTATATAAGAAATAATATATTTCTTATATAAGGTGTGTTAAATAAGGGTTTTGAGCTCTTTGTATACTTGGACTCATTATATAAGAGATAATATATTTCTTCTATTAAGGGGTGTTATATAAGGACCAACTTTTTGGGCTCTGTGTATAAGAAGGTCAAAATGATGTTTTAATCTAATTAAGGACTTACATAACCTCATTTAAAATAGTTTCTTGTGACACCAAACATGAGATTTAATTATTTTTATAATATAATAAGAATTCTAATATAAGGAGGTGTAACAAATATGTTCTCAATAGCTTATATAAGATCATTTAAAACTAAACATGAAATTGGACTATTTTTAGAATAAGCTAAGAATTCTAATATAAGAGGGTAACAAACATGCCCTTATTCTCTAAAATAAGGAATTTTATCCTTAAGTGTATTTGGCTCCTCTAAACTATCCTTAAAAGTAATTTACTAAAGATTTTTTTGGGTTACATTCCAAATTAAACGTGCTACGGTGTAGATCATCATTTGGAACATTAATTACGTACTCCATTACAGATCATCAGTCGCTATGGGATGAATATCTAGTAAAGTCACGAATGGTAAAAGCAATAATGAGATAGAATAGTAGCTTCTACGAGACTTAGTAGTATACGTACGAAGAACTAACTAACGCTTAATTAATGGAGAAGTTTAATTTTGTGGAGACGAAGATCGAGAAGATTAGGGTACGTTACTAGCTAGCTAGTACGCTTATAAGGAAAATGTGAAGGTAAGTACGTACGTTGCCAAAGGAAATATTAATTAATGGATGAAGGGAAATGAATCCAAGATCGAGAGTATATATAGAATAAGAGTCACGGTGAAAAAAAAATGATTGAAATGATAATTCATTTTTATCATTTTTGACACTTTAATTATTTTATTTTATGAAACATCACTTTAGTTATTAATATAGTATTTTACATATTATTTTAGTCATCGCCCTTCAAATTGACATTAAGTTTCAGATTTCCGTTAGTTTACAGAGGTATTTTTGTCTCATTAAAAAATCACAACTCTCTCTCTTAAATAATCCAACCTCCTTTAATCTGAATTTTAATTCTCAATTTTTACATTTTGCGAAGAGATTCAATTCAACTAGTATACATCGGTTTGATCTTGGGATTTGATTCGGTGGCCAGTAAGCTCCTTCACTCGATGATTCTTCATTGGCCTCGCCACTTAACTTGGGGATTTGATTTGAGCAATTCCGCGCGCCCCTTTTTATCTGTCGACACTCCCATCCATTTCACACGAGCTTTCCGCTCTGGGCCGCTCGACATTAGGATTCAGGTCGGAAGGTTGTGAATGGATCGGTGAGGGAGGCTCTGAATTGGGAGGGGATTTGGAGTTGTGGTCGAAGCCATGCACTTGATTTGATTAAGCTCTTTCTCTCTCAAGCCCGGCCACTTCAGAACTCGAGTACTCGACCTTAAGTACGAGCTAACTAAAGAGATGTACTCATGTACAAGTTAGCTAGTTAGCTAGAAGGGGACTCACCTTATTTTTGTCAACATTACAAACCTAATCTGACGTACAATTCATGCGATTGCATAAGAGGTGTGCGCTGCGTGTGTGATTGCTCATGTGTATGCATGTTACGTACGTACGTACGGACGTTAGTTGTTGTTTTAATTTTTAGGTAGTTCTCAGCTCGTATCAATCAGAACATCTAAAATGAAGACTTCGATCGTTAGCTATATGTACATTTATTTATATTATTTAATTGGCTTTATAGAGAATAATTAAATTATTAAGTTTCCTCAGTAGGGAGATAATTAATAATGTTCAAGTTGAACTATAATATGTTAAGCATGCCGGCAATAAGTTAGTTAGCCGGAACCGGATCCTCTCCTAACAGAGAGGACCTAACCACTATCTAACGAAGCAATCATGACTATAGAATTTCATAGACAACCAAGATCACTTCTTTTTTCTTTTTCTTTCCTTTTTTTTTTTCTGGAGATAGATTCATTTTCTCTCTTATCATCTCGTCATCTTCTCTTCTCCACTTTGTTTTCCAAGCTTCTTTGCGTCTCACATCTTGCAACTTTTCTAAACTCCATTGATCTTCTATTTGATGTCATATCCAACTCAACTCCAAACTGATCTTCTATTTGATGTCATATCCAACTCAACTCCAAACTTAACTCCATTGTTCTTCTGTTTCAAATCTAAAAGGATCAGACTTCGCTTGCATATATAGTTTAACTAGAAGATAGGCTATCAATCCATGTTTTCTGTTATGTTATTCATCTTGCATAGAACAAATATCCTAGGTTTTGTGGAATTTGGTTTATATTTGAAATAAAGCCTATTCAAGTTTTCTGAGTTGATTCTTCACTTATGTTGCTCAACAACATTTTTGTTTGGCAGTAGAAATTGTTACCGTAAGGATTCCACTGTTCTGTCAAATAATGTCTTCTTTCTTGGATTTGTCTAAGATTGATATAAAAAAAACAAGTGAAAACTAAATTTTGATAATGGAACCTAGTGATGAACAGTTCTTCATAACAGAAAGAACATGCCATGAATTGGTAAACCTAGATACAACACTTCTTAATCTACTTCACAATATACAATACTAGGAAAGCATTAAACATCATATCTAGCCTGAGCAAATCTACAACCTCTATTACAGTCGGTTACAATTTGAACAGAAAAAAGGCACATTCATGATGACTGATTGAGGTAGTTCAGACGACCCTTTGCTCGTCGCTTCTACCATGTATATAGCCCTTGCGTCTTTGAACTTAGCAACAACTGCTGCTTCAATTGCACACTTGAAGATCTTTACTGAATCTGATATATAACAATAAATAAAAATGAACATTCATATATGCTATGATTGAATTACATGGACCAATAGAATTTGAGCAAACTATACCGTACTAAAAACCATATATATGATAGTGGAAATGAACAAAACCGTCTTAGCTTTCTAGATCATAGTTTCCTACCTAACACTCACAAATCAACTGTAATTAAATAAGTCTTCATATCTACCTCTTTTACATACTAAGAGCATCCGCACCCGTTGAAAACTTCCTATTGACGAGGAATTCCTATTTTCAGGACTTCCTGTTACTATTCAGCAAATAGGACTTCCTATTCAGTTTTTTTGCGCAGCAGTGCAACAAATAGGAATTCCTATTACTATTCATAATCATAAACTTAAATTTTGATTTTTTTTTGGTAATATGTTTATCCAATAACTAGGCGACACATGTCATTATCGTGTATATTATTGAACCAAATTTTCGATAACATTTTCGACGAGTCATATTGTGACACGTGTCACTGTCGGCTAAATTATTGATGAAGATTTCCGGTGAGATTTCTAACCAGTGATAATGCGACACGTGTCACATCCACGTGTACATGTCGGATAAGTTATCGATTGAAGATTTCCGGTGATATTTCTAACCAGTGATAATGCGACACGTGTCACATCCACGTGTCACTGTCGGCTAAATTATTGATGAAGATTTCCGGTGAGATTTCTAACCAGTGATGATGCGACACGTGTCACATCCACGTGTACATGTCGGATAAGTTATCGATTGAAGATTTTCGGTGAGATTTCTGACAAATGAGGATGTGACACGTGTATTCATCCTTCAACATCAGACTAACATAATTTTGCTATAAAATCATCATCTCTGGCTCCTAGAGATTGAAACCTCACAACACGCATAAGTCACTTGATATTCTACACCTAAACACAATTCTTCCGTTTTTCTCATCCAGAAGATGAATCATAACGATTACGAAGAGTCTTCCAGGAGGAGGCGCCAACAACGTCGGCAAGCTACCACAATGATGAATTCATTCATCAATGATGCAACCATGGTAGTTACCACGTTTGATGATGAGCCACCCCGCCGCCGCCTTCCAAACCATCCAAGGCAGAGGGGACCTAGGGGTGAGAATCTGCTTGAAGATTACTTCGTGGAACGCCCTGTTTTCCACGAGCAAGATTTTCGCCGGAGGTTCCGAATGAGCATGCATTTGTTCAACCGGATCAAGACAGACCTCTGTAATCACGACCCATTTTGGCATCAAAGAGCAGATGCCACTGGATTGCAAGGACTCCTCCCCGAGCAAAAGATGACCGATGCTATACGAATGTTGGCGTACGGCGCAGCCGCAGATCAGTGTACTGAGTACACAAGGATGGGGGAGTCAACGACGTTGGAATGCATGAAGAAGTGGTGCACACAAGTGGTCTTGCTCTACAAGGACCGTTACCTCCGCGCTCCAAATCCAGGTGACATAACTCGACTTTTAAGAAGGGCTAGGCAACGGGGATTTCCTGGTATGATTGGAAGCATCGACTGCATGCACTGGGAATGGAAGAATTGCCCAACAGCCTGGCAAGGGGCATACTCGGGCCGAAAGGCTCGTCCGACCATAATCTTAGAGGCGGTGGCATCATATGATACGTGGATATGGAACAGCTTCTTTGGGACGCCTGGAGCACAAAATGATATTAATGTGCTGAACAGTTCGGATGTCTTCGACCAGCTCCTTGCCAGAAGAAGTCCGCCTTCGACGTATAAAGTCCACGGTATGACTTACCACCACACTTATTATCTAGCGGATGGAATATATCCGAGGTATTCCTCGTTTGTCAAGACAATTTCCAATCCGCAAGATCAACCACAGAAGTTGTTCGCACGGAAACAAGAGTCATATCGTAAAGATGTGGAGAGGTGTTTTGGCATCTTGCAATCTCGTTGGGCTATCATTCGTCACTCAGCCATGTGTCATCACAAATCGACATTGAAAATGATCATGTTGGCTTGCATCATAATGCATAACATGATTGTCGAGGAAGAATTTGTGGAAGACGATTTTGAGGAGAATGAGGAAGAAGATTTACAAAACCCAGTGACTGCTTCCACAGTATATGATGGGCCGGTGGATGAAAATGGTCACTGAATTCCATTTGAGCCAGTGGGAAGAGATCAACATCATCAACGGTTTAGCGACCGACTCATCGATTTACAATCAGTTTATCTCCATGGTGAACTTCAAAAGGACTTAGTGAAGCACAACTGGTTTCTTGAAACCGGTGAACGTCTCTAAATAATGTGCGCGAGATATGTGTGTTTGCAATTTGTGTGTTTCCCTTTTGTATGTGTGTTTCCCTTTTGTATGTTTGTTTCCCTCTCAATAAATAAAGTGCGTTTTTATTTCTTGAAATTGAAATAACATGAATTGAAATTACATGAATTGAAATTACTAAACTAATCACTAAAATCAAGATTGCGGGGACGATAACAACCGGTAAAGCTAGCATCGCCGACTTCTCCTTCATCGTCATCTACTTGCTGAAGGATCTCTGATTTCCGCTTCATGAAGTACTTCTTTGAATTTGGGGTCATAGCCTCGAAATTCATTGTCATGATTCTTGTTTCTTCTTCTCGTGCCCTTAATTTGTAGTTTTTCTCATCAAGTATTCGTTGATTTTCATCATTTGCCCTCGTCCAATCGGCAAACATTTTTTGATTAGCCGCAATGCTCTTCGAAGTCTCATCTCTAACTTCATTCGATGGTGTCATGGCCTTCTTTCCCCTTCTTTTTGCTTCCTTGGCCGCCTTCACTCCTTGAGGTCTAGGCGGGCTTGAGGTATTTCCAAGGTTGATTTGTGATGTTGGCATCACTTCATCTTCATCCAAGTTGATGCTAGGAGATACTTCATTAATGGTAGGTGTTTCTTCAAAATATGAATTGTAAAAAGGTTGAGTGGTAGTTTCGACGATTCTAAAGGTAGGATGATTTTTGACCACTTCCCAACACGCAAAGTGTGCAAACTCCTTCTTTTTTTTCCCCACATAAAACGTTTGGGCTTTCCTTAACTACAAAAAAATATAATTACAAGTTACAAAAAAAAATTACAAGTTATCGAAATTAATATTTCATTTTGGCATCAATTGAAAGGACCAACAAAAAAATATAATTACAAGTTAAAAAAAATTATAATTACAAGTTACGAATTAATATTAATTAAAAATGAAAGGACCAACATAAAAAAATCATTACCTCATCATACACATTTCCGCCGGATTCCGGATTCCTTCTCACGTATGCAAGAGCCGCTTTCCATTGTGACAAATTTGGCTTCAACTTAGCAAAATGGGAGGCAAGTGCATTTTGGGACCTAGGTTCCGCCCTCGCTTCACCTTGACCCATCACCCAATTTTGTTGGAAATCGCCGTGAATTTTTTCCCACAATTTGTCGACCTTTTGTTTGTTGCCGGAGATAGGGCATACACTATGACGACAATATGATATGCATAGTTGTACATCTTCCGACATGAGCCAATTGGTGGACATTTTTCGCCAAAAAAAAACAAAGAGATTGTGAGATAGAGAGAGTAGAGAGGGAGGAGGAAGAGAATTTGTTTTGCACAAAAGGGGTGTGAAGTATTTGAGAAAATGAAGTAGTATTTATAGAAAAATAGTAGGGGGTTTTTAGAAATTTTTTGGTATTTTTTGGGATTTTTTAAATTTTTTTCGGGGTATTCTTTGGTGATAGCCGTTCTGAAAATTCATTGCAATCAGTAGCCGTTTCATTTAAATTCTAGCCGTTGGATTCATCAATCACGTTTGAAATGGACGAACCAGATTGATCTAGCCGTTGCCAGGTTATTGGGCCGACAGCCTGCCACGTGGCGGGCTGTCATTGGTCCGTTAAAAAGTTAAAAAAAAAATTACAGTTTTACTGGCGCGTGTGATTCAAATTTTTTTTCCCGCCTGACTTCACCCACGAGCGTGGGATCCGCCAGGGGGAATTCCTCTCCGGCGATCGATTCTGGGACGGCTGGGAGGACGTCCTCGTGGTCCACGATCGGTTAGCCCCTCCCTTTCTCCCCGCTGCACGCCCCCCAGCCCCGGACGTCCGATTTTTTGGCGGGCCCGACGGTTTTTCGGAGGACGTCCTCGGTGAGGAAGCTGCCGGTGCAGCTGCTCTAAGATATTAACCATCCGAAGAAAAACGACTATAATCTAAAGCCTCGATGAGGTCAACCAAATAACCCTTTTACACAACATTACATTCCTCAATCACATTTCTAATTGAAGACTGTGACAATTAGACAATTTATGAAAAAAAAAAAGCTCACCACAGGGATAGTTTACTGGATAGTAAATTGGCAGCTTCAAAGGAAGCTCACAACGAACCAAACATCCCCTCTCCCAAATCTACTTTCTAGGATCATCTTCATACACTACACTGACACATACTGCCCTCACCGACCTCTCCGATTTCGACACGAAAAACTGAACACCTCCGCCTCTAAAATCCGTCACAGCTCCAATCACATTCTCACCTTCACCTTCATCAGAGTCACCTTCTCGGCCTCGTCGCTGTCGTAACCGGCCGCGATTAGAGCTCTAACAACGTGGAATCCCTTCGGCAGTAGCGTTCGGAGCTCTCTTGCTCAGGTCAGACAAAATCTAATAAAAAATTTGTTTCGACAGAGCTGAAATTTAAACAGTAAATTTGTGTGTGTTACTTGATTCTATGGCGTAGTCGGTGTGGATGGTTTTAAGTGTGGAGATGGCGGTGAGTGGCGGGAAGAATGGGGATTTGAACAGCCATTGAAGACCAGCTGTTTCGTTGTTCTTGTAGAGGATGAGCTTAGGACATACGACTCTAATGGTTGTATTCTCCTCCATTTTTAAGAGAGCAGCCACGACGCCCAGCCACTCCCTCGGCACCTGTTGCGGCAGAGGACGAGTGATCTGGTTTTGATTTTGTCACGGGTTTTAGCCTCTAGACGAGATGCTTGAGAGAAAAATTAGAGAGACAAGTGGCTGCGAGATTTTGAGAGAGGCCGCGATGATAAGAGATAGAAGAAGTTTGTCCCGAGAAATAAAAAAAAGTGATCTTTGCAGTCAATTAAATCCTACAATCATGATTTCTCTGTTAGGTAATAGTTAGGTCCTCTCTGTTAGGAGAGGATCCGAGTCTGGCTAGCCGGATTTCGTTATATAGATCGAGTTAGTTATCTGTTCATGTCATGTTGATGATTGGTCATCATCTGTAGCTTCTGTTAGTTGCCGGACTTTTATTTCTGTTAGTACTAAAGGTAGCTCATGTGCGCTGGTTTATTCTCTTAAGCCTCATTTCATCAATCAATAGATATTTTCATTCTATCTATCTTATCTTCTCTCGATCTCTCAAGTCTCAGCCACTCAAACGTACCCTTCTTCTTCAACCTCAAGCTCTGTGATTCCAGAGCTTTCGTCATATAAGGGTGACATATTACAAATAGATTGTCGACATGCATGTATAAATTAAGGTGAGATTTTATAATGAATTGAACTTAAGCAAGCTAGAAGCCCTAATAGAACAACACAAAAACTATTGAAACCGCGCATGGCCGCGGAGAGAGATTTAGTTTTTAAATGAAGATCAGAGTAGTCATTATATTGTTCAAGCTGAATGTTTTGGTAGATTTGATGTATTAATTAGCTAGCGCGCGGCAAAGTAATCAACATAAATGGCTTACACAACTCTCAGCGGAGACATGCAGTGACTCATTTGCAAAATTCTATTATTTGGGGTCTATAGTTAACCATCTAATACTGCAGCACTTCGCTGCACCAAATGGCAAAAGTTCTGCATGATCAATAGAAATTAAGAAACGAACGGAACAAAATTGTGAATTGGCAACACAGTACAAACCTGCAAAGCATCGTATATTGTCCACAGAAGTTTAATTTGTTCTAGCTAGCTCATCTAGACTATAAACTCTTATCTCCCTTGAACAAAACATGGTTACACATGCAAAAATTCTATAGTGCTTCGGAGTACAAAAACTTCCAAATTTTGGAGATACGCATGCTCTTACGTCAGTGGCAAATTAACATTGTCTGACACAGCTATATATATAGCTATAAATACCATATCATGAAGCTTGCTACATCACTGTAGTACGTACTAAAGCAAAAAGAAGGAAGCCTTCCGCAATTCATAGCTCATTCGATCCTAGTTACTTACTCATCCATCTGGTTCACTTTAATTTCCATGGCTACACAAGAATGCCAACTTCACTTTGTCTTGTTTCCTTTCATGGCCCAAGGCCACATGATTCCAATGATAGACATCGCCAGAATTCTGGCACAACGAGGCTTGGTCATCACCATAGTCACCACGCCACATAACGCAGCTCGTTTCGAGAATGTTGTCACTCGAGCCAAAGAATCGGGGCATCAAATCCGGTTGATCCAACTAAGATTTCCATTCGAAGAAGCAGGGGTACCTCTCGGCTGTGAGAACCTGGACATGCTACCTTCCTACAACTTGGCCTCGAATTTCTTCTACGCAACAAAAGGTATGCAAGAGCCGGTAGAGAAACTGTTTGAAGAACTGAACCCTAAGCCGAGCTGCATCATCTCAGACATGTGTTTGCCATGGACAATCAACATCTCTCGCAGGTTTAATATTCCGCGGATATCATTCAGTGGAACGAGTTGCTTCTTACTGTTTTGTTTCGGCAAAGTGGATAAGATTATCGAGGACAAATCCGAAACCGAGTATTTTGTACTACCTGACTTGCCAGACCGCATCGAGGTTACCAAGGCTCAGCTTCCGAGAGCTCTGGCTCCAAATATGAAAGAGTTCGATGAAACTTTGCTAGCAGCTGAAATGGCTTCGTATGGAGCAATTATAAATAGCTTTGAGGAGTTGGAGACGGCATATGTCAAAGGATACAAGAAGGAGAAGAAAGATAAAGTCTGGTGTATTGGTCCTGCATCACTGTGTAACAAAGATGACTTGGACAAGGCACAAAGGGGTAATAAGGCCTCGGTGGATAAGCAACATTGCTTGAAATGGCTTGATTCCTGGGAGCCATGCTCCGTACTCTATGTTTGCTTTGGAAGTCTATGTAATCTCATACCGCAACAACTCATAGAACTTGGTTTAGGGTTAGAGGCATCCAACAAGCCATTCATTTGGGTTGTTAGGGGGAGTAGTCAGTTAGATGAATTGGAAAAGTGGTTTAAGGGAAGTGGATTCGAGAAAAGGATTAGAGGAAGGAGCCTGCTGATTCGGGGTTGGGCTCCTCAGACACTAATACTGTCACATTCTGCAGTTGGAGGGTTCTTCACACATTGTGGCTGGAATTCTACATTAGAAGGGATATGTGCAGGGCTGCCTTTGATCACATGGCCATTGTTTGGAGATCAATTTCTCAATGAGAAACTAGTGGAACAAATCCTGAAGATTGCAGTAAAAGTTGGAGTGGAATATCCAACGAAGTGGGGGGAGGAAGAGAAGATTGGAGTGTTGGTGAAAAAAGAAAATGTGATAGAAGCGATACAAAAGTTGATGGATGGAGAAGAAAGACAAGCAAGAAGAGATAGAGCCAGAGAGCTAGCTAAACTGGCAAAGAGAGCAGTAGAAGAAGGAGGATCTTCTCACCTCAACATCAGACTATTAATCCAGGACATCATGCAATTACAAGGAAATTAATTACACAGCTGCGCGCGGTCGACCGTGATTTCATTTTCATTGGCAAGCATTGTTGTTACAGATATATACGTACTAGAGTTATTTGTAATAATCCATTTTACAGCGTTCATTCATTCATGTCATATCCTCCATTAATTGCTAAGCAACTTGCAACTAGTCAAATGATCAGCTGCTAGCGCGCGCTAGCTTTGCTATTTTACCAAACATATATACCCGTGTTAAGAACTAAACAAATGCAGATCAATGTGTCCATATTTTCTGTTCTGCTCTTGAAATCCAGAGACACTAGCTAGCAGTGGAAATTTGTAACTACATATTCTACATAATCCTGATCGATGTTTTGAGTTTGTGTGTGTGTGTTCGTGTGAAGTACGTGCTTCATATATCAAAGATGAAGAATTGAAGAAGACGAAAATGGATACCACCACGTACGTACAGGTCCGCACGTCGTATATATGAGTCCCAATCGGCCAGTTTCGGTGGCATGTTCAAAGCCACCAGCTTCACGCCGGCCTTCACATTCTCTGTCGTGTTAATTTGTTTCCCAATATCGAAGGTGGTCCAATTAATGCTTTACAAAAAAGAAGAAGAAAAGATGCATGGACCAATGACAGACATGCATGCGACGAATATATAGTGCGTCTGACGTGAAATGGCTAGGATATTTACCTATATAACAATCATGGACCTCACTACTCGTGATTTACAATACATTTCATTGTTTCAATTCCTATTCATAAGGGCATTTTTATCATTCGGTGCCGCACATTTCGCACGTTTCATCCTCTGTTTTGGATCAGCTATTTTTTTCGATCTCTCTCTTACTTTCAGTTTACCATCCCTCACTGTGCACTACTCGCGATTTACTCACTACCAGCAGAATAGGTATATCCGACGAGGTCGTCAAAGAACGACCGACGAGAAGGGATCTCGTCGGTTATAGTAAACTATAACCGACGACAGGATAATCTCGTCGGTTATAGTTTTTTGACCGTCGATATTTTCTTGTCGTCGGTTATAGTCGCCGGAAACTCGTCGGTCATAGTTTTGGACTATGTCCGACGATTTTTTTGACTATTACCAACGATTTTTTCATATCGTCGGTTATAGTTTCTTATTTCAGATCTGGGCAGCAGCTCGATCTGTCATTCAAAAAACTTTTCATTTTTTCTGAAAATGCGCTGAAATCGATCTTTGGGTGATGTCGAGAATGAGTTCGTGATGATTCATGCGCATTATATATATATAGCTAGGTACGTCGTGCTTAATTAATATATATATGTGTTGTGCATGCATGCATGTATTAATGCATGCTTAATTTGTTGAATATATAGATCAATCGATATTAATTGATTTTGAATATATATATATATTGATCAATCGATCGAGTTAATTAATTGATTCTTGAGTTTGAGTAATTGATCGATGGTTGATTTTGAGTACGTACGCGAGATTGATCGTAAATATATATTAATTGTAAATTTTAATATGATTATTAATTGTGAATATATATATAGCAATAACTAGCTAGCTAGCTAGGGTGATTAATTTATTTAATTAATATATTGCATTATATATATTGTGATTATTATATATATATAGGATTAAATGTACACTAGCTAGCTAGCTAGTACGTGTACGTACGTGCATGGTTAACGTTATATATATATATATTTAGATTTTTGTGATCGATTATATATATATAGTTAGGGTGTACGTGTGTGTATATATATATATATTAAAATTATGGGAATTAAAATAATAAATATTTATATCTAGCTATGAAATTTGAATTAATAAGATCATGGGTATATATACATGCAGTTGTAATTTTCAGGATGGACAAGAGTTGGATATGTCTTCCAAGATGGGATGTAAGATATCACCGTGGAATTAGAAGTTTTGTAGAATATGTGAAGGTTAATTGTGGAGGGATGACAATTCATTATTGTCCGTGTACGAAATGTCAGTGTCGCAGCAAGCGATATCGTTTTCACATCGATAAAGTATTGGAGCACTTGAAGAAAAACGGGTTTTGGGATAAGTACACATGTTTGATTTATCACGGTGAGAGCTCAACAGTTGGTCAACATGATCACGGACAATTTTTTGAGAGTGGCAGTACATCCAATGATCCAACAACAAGGTTGATCAACGATATGTTTCCTTATGAGAGCGGTATATTTGCTCAAGCACCGGATATCGATATCCCTCCCACCGTTGGAGACTTCCCTCATATTGAGCCAGTCCAGCAATTACCTACAGCTGTCAACACTGCTGGTATAGACAAGTACAACAACCTCATTGCCTTCCAACAGACCCCGTTGTACAACGGGTGTAATAAGACTGTTCTCGAAAGTGTTATGGGAGTAATGAAGCTCAAAGTGGAGAACAAAATGAGTGTGAAGGCTGTTGATGATTGGCTGAAGTGGTCTGGTTCGTTGTTGCCCCCTGGTCATCCTCTTCCTACCACTCATCGTAAGGTGCGACAGATCCTTAAACATCTTGGCCTTTCCTACATCAAAATTCATGCTTGTAGGTATAATTGTGTTCTCTTCTGGGGTGAAGATGCTTATGGGAATGATCTTGAATCCCTTGATGAATGCCCGGTATGTGGTACAGATAGGTATAAGTTGACTCCTGCCGGAAACAAGAAAGCTGTGAAGATACTTCGGTATTTTCCCCTGATAGATAGGCTAGAACGGTTGTTTATGTCTGGACACACGGCTGAAGCTATGAGATGGTGGGCCGAGAGGAATTTGCCCGACGGTGATACGCTTCTACACCCTGCTGACGGAGAGGCTTGGAAGCACATGGTGAATGAGTTTTCTTATTTTGCATCAGAGGTTCGAAATGTTTGGCTGGGGCTTTCATATGACGGATTCAACCCTTTTGGCAACATGAGTCTTCAATACAGTATATGGCCAGTTATTTTGGTACCGTACAACCTTCCTCCATGGATGTGCATGAAGAAAGAATACAATATGCTCACTATGATCATTCCAGGGCCAGGTTATCCAGGAAAGTGTCTCGATGTGTATCTGAGACCCTTGATTGAGGAGCTTAAGTACTTGAGTGAGCATGGTCATCCAACTTATGACAAGTTCAAAAATGAGATGTTCCAGATGCATGCCATGCTTGTTGGCACTATTAGCGATTTTCCTGCACGCGGGATGTTGTCGGGCAACGTTACCAGGGGATACAGGGCTTGTCCAGAGTGCATGACTGTTGAGTGTTGCAGACCTCATTGCAGGAAGATTGTACAGATGCGACATCGTTGTTGGCTTCCACATGATCACCCATTTCGAGAGGATATGGAGGCATTTGATGGGACTGTGGAAACAGGTGTGCAGCCGGGGAGATGGACGGGGGATGAAATCTTAGAAGTGCTAAATGAATACGATTTTGGGCAGCTAAGCAATCATCCTGAGATAGTGGCGTCAATACCTGACAAACCCGACATGTATAAATTCTGGACACACAAAAGTATTTTTTGGGAACTTCCTTATTAGTCCAAGTTGCTGATCAGACACTACTTAGATGTCATGCACATAGAGAAAAATGTGTGCGAGAGTGTGGTCGGCACAGTGTTGAATTGGGAGGGAAAAACTAAAGACGGCCCGAAGGCACGCATTGATCTTAAAAAGATGGGACTGCGAAAACATTTGTGGTTGAGAGATGGGAAGAAAAAAATGCCACAAGCTCCTTATACCGTGAAGCCTGCCCAGAAGAGTGAAATTTTTGGCTGGATGGGTAATGTCAGGTATCCTTCAGGCTATGCCGGAAATATAAGTCGATGTGTTAACTTCAAAGACAACAAGATGTACGGACTAAAGAGTCATGACTGTCATATACTGCTCCAACGCCTCTTCCCTGTTTTCATTCGAGGGTACCTGCCCAAAGAGGTGGTGGAGCCGTTAGTGGCTTTGTCAAGATTCTTTCAGAAGTTATGCACGAGAGAAGTGAAGAAATCAGAATTGTTGGAAATGCAACAGGACATCATTTTTATCATGTGCAAATTCGAAAGGATATTTCCTCCAAACTTTTTCGACATCATGCCTCACCTGATGCTCCATCTTCCGGAACAATTGTTGCTTACTGGTCCAGTACACTACACATGGATGTATCCTATGGAAAGGTACGTAATGCATCTTTGAATCTGGCTATATATATGTCGATCTTTAATATTATTTATTCACTTATATATTGTTGCAATAAGCATAACATGCTCGATCTGTAATTACCAATTTACAGACAATTAGGGGACTACAAAGACTATGTGATGAACAAATCTGCACCCGAAGGGTGTATCGCTGAAGCATATATTGCGCATGAGTGCGTAACGTACACCAAGTTGTATTTGGAAGCGTTGGAGGACCCTCCACAACATATGCCAGTAGATGGAGGCCAGTTCAACCTTTCGATCATCTCCGATGATGTTGAAGTTTCTGGAAAGTTGCCCAACTCGTACAAGTTGGAACCTTATGAGCTAGTCATTTCCCATTGGTCGGTATTGATTAACTGTCCAGAAGTTCAATATTGGAAAAATTTGCACCTTTACTGCCCTGCTATTTCCGGTGACGTTGAGTACCACAACAAGACGTTCGCAAACTATTTTGGCAACTGGGTAAGTTGATACTTAAATTGACCTGTATATGATCAATGTTAAGTGCATGTCTCGCATCCTATTTATAGTTAAGTTAATAAATGATTATTTTCAGATGAATCGTGTACAAGGTGATGGTATCCCTCAGTGGTCACACGAATTGAGGCTCTTGGCGCAGAAACCGGTAACTTCCAGAGTTTATCCTATGTGTAAGGTAAATGGCGTGCTATTTATTTGTGAACATAGAGATGTCAGACGAAAAACACAGAATTCTGGGGTAATGGTGCATGGTGGGCAGAATGGAGTTGACTATTACGGTGTTCTCCATTCAGTTGTCGAATTAATATATGGGGAAGGCATGACCGTACACTTGTTTAAGTGTAGATGATTTGATACCGACCCTCAGAACACAAGGACCGATCAATACGGGATTTTTTCGGTGAATACTGCCACAAGCTGGTATGAAGATGATCTGTTTGTGTTGGCCACGGCGGTGAAATAATTGTTCTATCTTGATGATCTTGTGCATAAAGGCGCGTGGAAAGTGGTTAACCATGTTCTTCCATGAAACATATACAGTGCCTCAACCCTTGGTGTGACCTCGGATAATGAAGAAGTCAGTGCATACCAAGAGCCGAACGCAACTGGTATTCCTGAAACCTCAACAATTCGCCTTAATAATGTGAGACAGGGCAGTGTGGTACGAATTCCTCAACCGAATCTTATTGATGTTAATCAAAATGAAGACAATGAAGACTCAAGTGACGAGGACATACACATCTTACCTGATATTAACTCAGAAACAGAGTCAGACTCAAGCGATGATTCTGATTATGCGCCTTAATTAGTGTATATATGTATGTTATTTTGACTTAGAACGTGCATTGTAAAATGAATTTTATTCAGATTATCGACTTTAAATTGTGTCGATGGATCGATGAAATTGCTATATCCCCATCATAAGAGAGAGAGCTCGAGAGATCGATCGAAAAAAAATACAACCGATCGACGATCGATATAAATAAATGCGAAATAATATCGTATTATTAAATAATAATTTAATCATTTCGTATTAACTATTAATAATTTCATATTAACTATTAATATATATATATATATATTAATACACTACATATTTAATTAGTTTACCGGCATAAATGAAAAATAAATAGAAGAACTATATCCGACGACATTCATATGAAATCTCGTCGGATATAGTTTTGGTTCAACTATAACTGACGAGATTACTTATCTCGTCGGTTATATTTCTTGTTTATATCCATTTCTGGGTACGTTTTGGGCAGAAACGAAACTGCCCAAAACGAGACATCAGAGGTCCGATCGATTTTCTCCGTTTCCTTCGTCTTGGAAGCAAGAAATCGAAGCTCCTGTGGTATTCGATCGATCCTCAAGCCAAAGCCCTCGTCGATTAGTTAAAAATCAGGTTTGAAATCCCTAATTTCAAATTTTCGAATTTTTTTAATTTAGGTTAGATTTGAAGTTGTGGAATGTGTTGATCGATAATGTGGATGCATGTATTGATATAGTTGTGGAATTTGTTAATTTTATGCATGTATTGATATATATTAGAATAATTTTGAATTTTAGGTTGAATTTCGGTTAAATTTAGGTTAAATTTGGATTTGAATTTGGATTATTTATATATATATATTGCAATTTGGATTTGGATTTTTTTGATGAATTATATTGGATTATATTGGATTTTTGATGGAATATATTGGATTTTTTGTTAAATTGGTTAAATTTGGATTTAGAATTTTTGGTTAAATTTGATTAAATTTTTGGTTAGTTGGATTTGGAATTATTGTTGAATTTGGATTATTGGAATTATTGATATATATATATATTGGAATATATATAGTTAAATTATTGGATTATATATGTATTGGATGAATTATATTGGATTATATATATATTGTAATTATTGTGGATTATATATATATTGTAATTATTGTGGATTTTATGGAATTATTGTTGATTTTTGTGGAATATTTATATATTGGAATATATATTGGATTATTTTTGGATGAATTAGGAATTATTTTGAATTTTTATAATTTTATAGCAACGATGAATTGGTTTAATTGCGGACCTTCCCGAGGGGCCGGGTCGAGTTCGAGGGGGAGGTCCAAAGGGAGAGGGAGATCGGGACGTGGGGATGAGGGCTCGGGACCTAGGGATGAGGGCACCGGAAGTCGGTCCGCATCAGGATCCACCAGCGTCCCCAACACTTCCAGTCTTCCGCAGACCTCTCGACATCGTACACTGATGGGCGCGGGACAACCTCAGCAGCATCAGCTCGAGCATGCTCGATTCTCAGGCGCGAGGAGGGTTCATCAGGTCAGTCGCACGCATTCAACGGATAGTGCGACTCAATCCTCGGTCCGAATGCCAGACATTCATCGCGAGGACCCTTCCCCCGTCATCCACCAGACAGCTCCTCATTCTTCCGAAGAGGCTGGTGGATCCACTCAGTCCTCGGCGAGGATGCGACTATGCCCGCCGCCTACATTATTCTTACCGTTGGAAATCTCGACGATACCTTACGTCGATTCCGACGGGATGCCTATTCCGGGACAGCTAGGGTTCATTACCCCGGAGCAGGCATATGCGTTTATACCCTTCCCGGCACCTCTCTGGAGTGCGAGGATTCTGGGACAACGCACCGACGAATCAGGTAAATATTAATTAGTGATATCTTTTTACTCCCTAATATTTAAATTCAATTAGGTGTTGATGTTTAAAAAATCGTCTACATATATATGTGATAGGCGAGATCGTGCCCGGTGCCAAACAGAAGAGAACCAGAGGCCCCGTCGTCGGCAAGTTACTGGACGAAGCCATTCAGGCTAGCGGTGGTGGCTAACTTATGATTCCGACTGGGGATAGAGGGCAGGTGATCGAGGGAAAGGTCACTCGAAAGTACGCGGGGATGGCGGGCAGCCTCATACGGGATAGAGTCCTAATGTTGTGGCAAGATTGGAATTCAGTGCCGCAAGCCGTCAAACATCAGCTGAATAATGCGTTGTCGGTGAGTTGAATTGTATATTCATTATGAAAATTTTCAATAATAAATTTTTAATATTATTGATATATATATATATATAAATATATGCATTGCAGAGGTGGTTCCGTGTGGATAAAGACATTAGACCCACGTGGGCGGATGAAGTGCATGGGAGCAGGTTTGCAGACGGCCATTTGTTTCAATTTTTTCGTTTCTTTTGATTATGTTCATACAATGTTGTTAGTTACTAACGCTTGATTTTATGGGTATATATAGGTATAAGGAGTGGAAGGCCGAGCTGAAGAAGCATTGGAAAAAGTACGGGGACGATCGTGAGGGTACCCCTAGCGAGTTTCGTTATAGGGAGTACGAGTGGCGATGGCTTGTGGTTCACTTCAACAACCCGAAATTGAAGGTACGCAACCTTCAATCGATTTAATTTTTTTTTTTATCGTACTTCCCTTAAATTATTTAGCTAATGAGTATTTTTTTTATGTTGAATTAATCGCGCAGACTCTTTCTGAAGTCAACACAAGGAACCGGGCCAAAAACACCAAAAATCATCATGCCGGTACCAGATCATATTCGGGTTGGATCGAGGAGGCGGCCAACCACCCAGAAGAGGATCCCCTTGTCTATATGATGCAGTACGCGTATCCGCAGTCCCCCGAATATGTTGTAAGTGTCCTTATAACAAAATAAACTTATTTCTTATTTATTTAGATTGTTTTTTTTAATTAATATTTTATTGTTCTTTGTCAATTATGCGAGAATTCAGGAGGCGATTCCGGAGGTGTTGACTCAAGTGGCGAGAGAGCTCTATCCCAACACCCCCAATTCGGAACTCCCGATTGATCAGATTGATCGATCTGATCCGATCGTCAGGGCCAGGATTATGTCAACTGCGATCCCTCCAGGGAAGAACACATTCTACTGCAGGGGTTCCAGAAAATGGGGTCAAGGGCTGCTGAAGCATACCCCTGAATTCTCTCGCGGATCGGGATCATCATCATCTTCGAGGACTAATGAGCTACACGACCAGCTTCATAGGCAATCAATTGAGATGGAAGCTCAACGACATCGGATGGAGGAGATGGAGCAAGCGCAAGCTGCATAGCAGAATCGGTTGGCCGAACAGCAGCAGTAAATGGGGACATGGATGCAGCATTGTTATGCACAGTTGCAAGCAACTGGAATCCAGATAGCTCCCCCGCCCATTTTCGGTGCGCCACTGAAAGGACCCAACCCCGATTTAGCTCCCTAAACCGGAATCGAACCCCTTCGAAAACACGAACCAATAAAAACTTTTCGAAATTTGGGCAGAGTTTCGCTACTAACGTAGAATTTCCATTACCTGCACGCGAAAATACACTTCATCCTATGCCACAAAAAAACAAACCGTGGGCACCAATCCCATCCGGATTTCTCAATATATCAATAGTAAAGTAAAGTAGTAAATATATATGCACTTTACTGAAATCCAGTGTAAAATCGTATAACGTATTCAACAGGAAGCTCAGAACGACATCTAATACATAATCGTATACGCATACCACAGTAGGTAGAACAATAAACCTACTGGATGAAACAAAGTAGCTCGAGCACTATGCCTCCGACCACGACGTGCGACACCAGAGCCTGAACTGCAAACTGGGCACGGAAACCGTAAAACCTAGGGGAAAGACAATAAACACGTTAGAGTGAGTGGACAAAAATAAATGTCTTTCACCAGTTAATATATATGTTATAAAAACATATGCGAGTCGAAATATAAATAAATCAAATCAAATAGTTTACGAGGAGACGCTGACTCCAACTCGTAAACAGAGCATGCATAGAAAGTATTACGTCCAATATTCAAAGTCATAATTCGACAATACAATACAAATCACGAGAAACAGCCGTTCTCGGAAACACGTGATTCAAAGTCGACGAATCGTCGAAAATCCGTATATAACACCTCAATACCTCGCTTTACGTTCGGATGCTCAACTCGAAAAACGAACCTCCCCACTGCGATCGGGGCGCGATTTCGAGTCAAATGACATGCAACTTGCCGAAAGTCCAAAAAGTCAAACTTTGACCGTTGACTTCCGTTGACCGCCGCCCACGGCGGCGCCGCCACTGACCGGAAGATTTCTCGGCGGAGCTACCGCTATTCCACTCAAAATCGTCCACTGAGCAACTTTCATAACTGCACCGAAGTCCAATTCTCACTCTAACCATGTCAATTTCATGAAAAACCGAATGAACACACAAATTTCAAATCCAAAATTCTCCATACACAAGCCAAATTAGATCACCAAACTTACAGGGTAGCATGTAGGTGAGGAGAGCTTCAAATCCCACTCCAAAATTCAGCTCAATTTGGCCGGAATAGTAGAACCCGAATCACCAAGTTTTCTTGAATTTTAGCCGGAATTTTCCTCTCTCCGGCGAGCTAGGCCGTGCTTGGTGGCCGGGGTTAGGTTCATGGCATCAAGGAGGAGGGAAAGAGCCTAAGTTCAAGCCGTGGGGTGGCCGGAATCCACCGCCACCATGGAAGCCGTGAGCCACCGCCGTGAGTTCCTCCACCACTCGGTCAACATGAGTTGACCGGGTCAACTCCCTAAATGGCAAGGTTTGACCTTCCCAATAAGGAAACTTCCATATATAGACCTACCCGAAATGGAAACCCCATAATTCACTTTTCGGCAAACTTCAAACCCACGTAACTTCCTCGTCGTAATTCCGATTCCCATAATTCTTGCGGCTACAAAATCATCTCGACGTACTCTTCAATAATCACGAAAAGTCAAACACATCGGCCAAACGGATAAAAATTCAACCTTTTGAACCAACACACATTTAAATCGACTAATTAATCAACAAACGGAAATATTCACAATTAAATCTTCGTAACTCAAAATCATGCTCCGGAAGTTCCTACGAACTCGAGATTAAATTCTGAACAACTTCCGTGAAGAAGCCGAGACCAAATTCTCGTCTGGTAATTTAGTCGCGAACAAACCTGCCATTTAAATCCGTTTCCGTCGAAACTTCAAATATTTATAACTAATTCCTTGGTCGTCCAAATAACGATCCGGAACCGCCCACGAACTTGTAATCATACGTACAACGTCTCTCGAGAAGAGACCCAGCTCCAATTCTCGGCCAATAATTTAGTCGTTAAGAAAACTGGCGGTTTCAACACTGTCGTAACTCTGCGACTATGTGACTTAACTGCTGATTCTGTTTCGGGTCGTCACAAATCCACCCCCCTTAGAAAAATTTCGACCTCGAAATTTCCGAGTCTGTAGACTACAAGGTAGAAGCACTGCCTCTGCATACTGCTCAACTCACCAACTGTAATTTCAACTGTACAACTCTGATCACAAACTCCACAATAGGAGATAATTCCGTGCCGGAATCCCTGCACCCTCAAATCACAAACCTGAACTAGCTCACACAATCGCCAAGTGTTCCTACATAAGGAACAGATATGGTACACAACACATAGCAACCCTGAAGCACAGTTCCGCCACACGGAACACAACACACATAAAAGCCAACACTATAGGCTATGCCGAACCACACGGCATAACACAAACTCGCCTATGGCCATACACACAGGTCAAAACCACATGGCAAACCACAACACGACCTGTTCATACCAACAAAACTCAAACATCGAACTCAAGCAATTATCAACCCATTTCCGCTAATCTGACAATCTGTGGTAACACATTCCACAAAATCAGAATCAAACATCAACTCAAACTCAAACAAGCTCACTCCAACACAGTGGAGTACAACATCGTCCTTGAAACGGCAACACGCAACATCAAAATCATAATAGTCAACAAACTGGTACTGCATGCAAACTCGAACAAGTGAAACAGCTGGTCTCTAATCCTCCGGAACTGCAATACCGAGGTCCACAATATGCCCTCCAAGGTCTGAATAGTCCTCGAAGATCACTCGCCAATCCGAGGATAAGATCTGGTACTACTCGTAATCTAGTCCCCAATGCTCGCTGCAAAGCTTGTCAACACTTGTCGTAGCTGATTACCTCGACCAGCAAACTGGGACACAGGTACCCACGTAGACGGACAATCTCCATCAAACATAGCTATACCAGCCTGCCACTAAAATCGTCACCGAAAGTACAAGGAAACGTACCAAGTTCATCAAATTGTCCACAAAGACCTGACAACTGGTACCACAAACCAAAGTGCATACAAACACACACAAGATCACAGCAGTAACCGCCACGTCTAACCGGAAATCTCAAATGGTTAACACATCTCGGCACGTCTCTGCCTCCTAGCCATCGCCAGTCGACGAATGTGGTATCTGCACACACACAAGCTGCTACATTGCTCCTCATGTTGCGTCTCGAGTAGTAAACTCGGAGTATCTGACACATCTCCGTATCACTAACGCCAAATGCGCACAAAACCACGAGCCTCAACACCATCATACTCGAACTCAGCTCTCATAGCCTGCAACTCGGCTAACACGGAAACTCGTGCCACACACACATGAACCACTAAAACTCCCGACTCTCGACTGAATACATCAGTAACAACATCCAGACGGATGATCAAGTACACTCTTTAACCTTCTCGAACAAACTCTAATGTGCAGCCATAGTCGTCAGTCGATTCCATCCATCGACACTGCCTCAAGCCCAAATCTGGCCGAAAATGCAAGTGGATGAAACTCAATGGTCGGTGTACATCCTACACCACGCTGCACGCCGTAGCTGTAAAATCTCGAACTCTCTGATGCTAACAAAAGGACAGCTACACCCAAATCATACACAGGATATGTAGGTACATAAGGTTTCCACTGTCCGTAACCATGAGCCACCGCTCTGCTATAGAGCATCAAAACATAACCAAACCTATACCTCGATGCATCGCCATAACACACGAACTCGTCGCGGTCGTCAGGTAAGGTCAAAACCGCAGTAACGGTCATCAACCTGCAGGAGAGAGCAACTCTCCTCGCATGCATCGAACCACTCGAACTTGGCGCCTTCTTCTTCGGTCCGGGAAGTAGAGTGGCAATCCGGGAAAATCATGTACAAGCCGTCGGTAATAGCCTGCCAAACCCAAGAGAAACTCCGAATCTCTGGTACAATGGTAGAACAAACCCCAAATCAACATGGCTTCTAACTGGTCAGGATCCACGCCAACTCCCTCGGCTAGCATCACACAGCTCAAAATCATTACGCTAATCAGCCAAAACTCACACTGGCTGAACTTCACAAACAGCTAATCGTCTCGCGAAATCCACAAAACCGCTCGCAACTGCTCCAGGTACTGGTCCACACTCTCGGAGTACATCAGGACATTGCCAACGAACATGACCGCAACTCGTCCAGAAATCGTCTGAACACCTGGTCCATCAAGTCCGCACGCTCTACGGGGCATTGGTCAACTAAACAGCGTGACCAAGAACTCCTGATGTCCGCATCGTGATCCGAAAGCCAACATAGCCACATCTGACTCATCAAACCTCCACTGATGGTATCCGGATCCGGAATCAATCCTTGAAAAGACTGAAGCTCTCGAGGGCTGATCAATCCACTCGTCAATCCGAAGCGGAGGATACTCGCACTCCTCAGAAGCAAATCAGGCTTCGGTAGTCCATGCACCACCTCGTCAAACCATACAACATCCGTATAAACAATGCAAGAGCACACCACGCAAATACGCGGGGTCACATGAAATCTCCTAAAACCTCCTCCAGCAACTCCTGGAGTCGAAAATGTAGCTCCATCAGCTCCGCTAGCTCCAATCGACAAGATGCCGATAAAATGAGTCCAGCGCCTGGTACAAGCTCAATGATGTAGTCAATCTCCCGAACTGGAGGAACACCTGGTAACTCCTCCGAAACACACCTAGAAACTCGGGAACCACCTCAATGTCGCCAATGTCAGGTACAGCAACTGTAATATCCACAACATGAGCTAAGCAAACAACACCACCCGTCTCCATCATCCGCTCGACCATCACTAAGGAACCGCATCTCGGGAAAATCTGGTCGTCGAAACACAACCTCCTTCTCGAGGCACTCGATCACAGCCAAATGCATCGTCAGTAAGTCCATACCCAAAGTCACACCAAAACCACAATGTCCAGCTATAACAAATCCGCGGCTAAGCCATAACCTCCGACAAGGATCTCGCAACCTCCGGATGGATACAACACTCTCCAAGACCTCGGAAGTGGAGATGCAGGTACAATAGCCATGGATATCCAACAACAATAACCTCGGAGAAAAGTCTGTCCTCAAACAAGGTCATGGCCCGAACTCCAACATGCCCAAGTAGCCGCACACATCAATCACGACTTGCTGAATAACTCATCAAAAGGATACATTGATCAGACTTCAGGAACAACATGAGGATCTCCTCGTAAACTCTGAGCTACCGTACCACTAACACAGTTGACTAAGAGCGCTCCCTCGTAACGTGACCCTCCTGGCCACCACAATAACAACTGAGAGTGTACCACAAACACAAGTCACCGCAACACCTGCTGCGTGAAAGGATCACCAACGATTGCCCAAACTCTTGCCACAGGAGCAAATCCGCTACTCTGTGATCTCCGCCATCGTCAAATGAATCAGCAGAGGATCCTCAACATAATCGAAAAGACCACAGCCTGATGAAATCACTGATCCCGAAGTGTCGGAACTCAATCTCATCAAAATCTCGACTAAATCCACTTTCCTCAAACCATCACATCAGAAACCGCGTACATCTTTCCCTCATAATAGCCTCGCCACTGAGTGCAACACACTAAGCTCCTCACGGCAACCTCGAGGCATAACAATCAAACTCTCTCTAATGCTTAGGTTCAAACTCATCTCGAACCTCGGGCATAGCTTCCTCTGAAGCCACATAACATGTGCAAACAAGAACAAACACGTGGACAATGCATCTCTGCCTCAGGTGGGTAAACACTCCACATTCGAATGCTGGGTAGCCTTATAACACCATCACCTTTTACACAACACTCTGAATGTAGGCCATGGAGTCGCAACCGGAACTCACACAATACCAGCCCACCAAATACAATAATCAGACTCAAGCATACATCTCTGCCACAAATCTCAGCTCTGAGGCAACATGTAGGCGCCCATATACACATTCCCAGGCAACCGTGCCACACAATTCTCTGAACTCTGGATACTCATCCGAATCCCCTGTTCTCTGGCAAATCGCGCGTCGAATGATCCTCAATAGGATCCACAACCGAAACGACACGGAAAGCACGTCAGGAGGCATCCTAATGAATACAATATCGTTCACAACAAGTGGAACGTAATCATGGAACTTCAAATATTTGAAAGTATACAACACCCGGAATTTGATGATTATCCGCCGGCCGGTCGGGTCACCATTCCAGACATGCTGTACATTCTCAAATATCCTTAGTAAACACGACTACAGAAGTCTACAGAACCTATAACCTAATGCTCTGATACCAAGCTGAAAGGACCCAACCCCGATTTAGCTCCCTAAACCGGAATCGAACCCCTTCGAAAACACGAACCAATAAAAACTTTTTGAAATTTGGGCAGAGTTTCGCTACTAACGTAGAATTTCCATTACCTGCACGCGAAAATACACTTCATCCTATGCCACAAAAAAACAAACCGTGGGCACCAATCCCATCCGGATTTCTCAATATATCAATAGTAAAGTAAAGTAGTAAATATATATGCACTTTACTGAAATCCAGTGTAAAATCGTATAACGTATTCAACAGGAAGCTCAGAGCGACATCTAATACATAATCGTATACGCATACCACAGTAGGTAGAACAATAAACCTACTGGATGAAACAAAGTAGCTCGAGCACTATGCCTCCGACCACGACGTGCGACACCAGAGCCTGAACTGCAAATTGGGCACGGAAACCGTAAAACCCAGGGGAAAGACAATAAACACGTTAGAGTGAGTGGACAAAAATAAATGTCTTTCACCAGTTAATATATATTTTATAAAAACATATGCGAGTCGAAATATAAATAAATCAAATCAAATAATTTACGAGGAGACGCTGACTCCAACTCGTAAACAGAGCATGCATAGAAAGTATTACGGGGTCACTCATGGACACGTCCGTGCTAGTACAGTCAGAATCACGGAGTCCTTGACTACCACGTGATTCATAGCCAGAAAGGCCTCGGTTCCGGGGTACTGCCCCTCGCCAGTCAGGTAGGGGTACTGCCCCTCCTGGTGGCCTACCATCGGGGATCAGCCGAGAGACAAGTGTATCGATACAACAACGTAACCAAGACTGTACTCTGTGTAAACCAAATCATAAACATTTCAATACAAATGCATGAAACAGCATAAAAGTGTATGCATGTTCGTATACGTATATCCATATAAACATATTCGTATAATCATAAACACATGCTTATTTAATCATAATCTCGTATGAAATCTCATGCTCGTAAAACCATAATCATGCTGCATGCTCAATTCATAAATCACATAAAAGACTCGCAAGATTTCCGTGAAAAGAAAATGTTCACTCACAGACTTGCGTAACGCGATACGCGTTAACCCGTGATCCGGCGGAAAGTCCATCGCCAAACAAACGATCAAGAACCCCTGAATAATCACAACGTCCAATATTCAAAGTCATAATTTGACAATACAATACAAATCACGAGAAACAGCCGTTCTCGGAAACACGTGATTCAAAGTCGACGAATCGTTGAAAATCCGTATATAACACCTCAATACCTCCCTTTACGTTCGGACGCTCAACTCGAAAAACGAACCTCCCCACTGCGATCGGGGCGCGATTTCGAGTCAAATGACATGCAACTTGCCGAAAGTCCAAAAAGTCAAACTTTGACCGTTGACCGCCGCCCACGGCGGCGTCGCCACTGACCGGAAGATTTCTCGGCGGAGCTACCCCTATTCCACTCAAAATCGTCCACTGAGCAACTTTCATAACTGCAACAAAGTCCAATTCTCACTCTAACCATGTCAATTTCGTGAAAAACCGAATGAACACACAAATTTCAAATCCAAAATTCTCCACACACAAGCCAAATTAGATCACCAAACTTACAGGGTAGCATGTAGGTGAGGAGAGCTTCAAAGCCCACTCCAAAATTCAGCTCAATTTGGCCGGAATAGTAGAACCCGAATCACCAAGTTTTCTTGAATTTTAGCCGGAATTTTCCTCTCTCTCCGGCGAGCTAGGCCGTGCGTGGTGGCCGGGGTTAGGTTCGTGGCATCAAGGAGGAGGGAAAGAGCCCAAGTTCAAGCCGTGGGGTGGCCGGAATCCACCGCCACCATGGAAGCCGTGAGCCACCGCCGTGAGTTCCTCCACCACTCGGTCAACACGAGTTGACCGGGTCAACTCCCTAAATGGCAAGGTTTGACCTGCATAATAAGGAAACTTCCATATATAGACTTACCCGAAATGGAAACCCCATAATTCACTTTTCGGCAAACTTCAAACCCATGTAACTTCCTCGTCGTAATTCCGATTCCCATAATTCTTGCGGCTACAAAATCGTCTCGACGTACTCTTCAATAATCACCAAAAGTCAAACACATCGGCCAAATGGATAAAAAGTCAACCCTTTGAACCAACACACATTTAAATTGACTAATTAATCAACAAACGGAAATATTCACAATTAAATCTTCGTAACTCAAAATCATGCTCCGGAAGTTCCTACGAACTCGAGATTAAATTCTGAACAACTTCCGTGAAGAAGCCGAGACCAAATTCTCGTCTGGTAATTTAGTCGCGAACAAACCTGCCATTTAAATCCGTTTCCGTCGAAACTTCAAATATTTATAACTAATTCCTTGGTCGTCCAAATAACGATCTGGAACCACACACGAACTCGTAATCATACGTACAACGACTCTCGAGAAGAGACCCAGCTCCAAATCTCGACCAATAATTTAGTCGTTAAGAAAACTGGCGGTTTCAACACTGTCGTAACTCTGCGACTATGCGACTTAACTGCTGATTCTGTTTCGGGTCGTCACAGCCACAGCCACAGCCTCAGCCTCAGCCTCAGCCGCAGCCTCAGCCAGACCAGGACCAACGAACTTTCTCCAATCCGTTTGACCACATAGACTTAGGACCAGGACCCCCCTACATTTGAACAATTGTCGGTTTAATTTTTATTTTCATTATTTACTACGCATATGTATACAGATTTGAACGATTTCGGTTTTTATTAATTTATTTATTTACTACGTACTATAGTTTCAATGGTTGTTGATTTTCAATTTGAACAATATATAGATAGCATGATTTTTTGTGAATGCAGGTTTTGGGATGAAACCCAAAACCTGCAAAAAAAAATTAAATATTTTTAACTATAACCGACGATATGTGTCAACATCGTCGGTTATAGTTTTCTTCACAGTCAACCATTTTGACCATGGAGAAAACTATATCCGACGATGACATCGTCGGTTATAGTTTAAACTATGACCGACGATAAACCATCGTCGGATTTAGTGTCTCTATTTTCCAACGATAACCCTAAATCATCGTCGGATATAATATTACCGACGGTGTATTTCCGACGATATTATATCCGACGATGTGTCGTCGGATATAGGTATGACCGACGATAAAAGGAAACAGACCGACGACACCAAGTCGTCGGTCATAGTAATTCTTCCGGTAGTGACTGTACATTTCACCGTTTCAATTCCTGTTCATAGGGGCATTTTTATCATTCGGTGCCACACACTTCGCACGCTTCATCCTCTGTTTTGGATCAGCTATTCTCTCTCTCTCTCTCTCTCTCTCTCTCTCTCTCTCTCTCTCTCTCTCTCTCTCTCTCTCATATAACAGCTCTAGAGACTGATCTCCCTCTGATACTACCGCTGATTTCCTCAACCATCGTTGCCGGTATTCCATCAACAATTGTGGTCGCGATTTTGTCATTGACAGTACTCTCATCTGGTAAGAATCCTCTCCTTTGAGTGTTGGATTTCGATTGGGTGACAACAAATTATGGGGGTAAGAACAGTGTGATTCAATTGGGTAAGAACAAATTATGGAGGTAAGGACAATTTGAATAAGAACAATCTGGGTTCGTAACTATGTACCCTAAATTTCTTTGGTTTGATTTGGTTGCTGAGAAAATGTGGGATTCGACCAAATTACTATCGATTATTCTGGGTATCAACAATTAGAATTATAATGATTTATTAATTTTTGATGGGATTTGAGAATTCTGGGTATCAACAATTACAATTATAATAGTTTATTGATCTTTGATAGAGATGATTGGAAGAGTGCAGGTCATATGAAATACATATTTAATTTGTGCATCTTCATGTGGTATGATCCAAAGGTTCTAGATAAAAAACTAGTTGCACTATCGCACTTGCACTAGATTCCAAAGACCCTGTCAGTATCTACAAAATTAATGAGCTGCATGAGCAAACTACACCACATATAAGAGTCGGAGACATATCATAGATCAATTATCTAGCTGTATGTATATGTGAACTATGAGAGATCTAGAAGATGTGATTGATCAGATAATGGCTAGATCTTTCATTTTGAGAAGAAAAAAAAACACACACAAAGTAGTAGCTCGATCTTAATTTTTAATGGAGTTTGATCTTAACTTTTGATAACTTTGTTCTTCATATGATTAAGTTACGGCGAATGGAAACTCAAAATTGAATGTACACTGTTGTTTGTATCATTTCCACAATGAATGACATTATATGGTGCATTATGTTACATCTCTGGGATCATTTTTCTTTAGTTATCAGAAAGAGAAGTTCTAAATGTCCATAATAATGTCCATTTTTCAGCTACAATAACGCTTTTAAGTACCTGTATGCATTTAGTTTGTTGGTTACTATGAATAGTTAGTAAAGTGCTTATTTGAGCCATGCCTGTTTTTTTTTTGGCCTATGTTCAGAGAGTCTTTGGACTTATTTCTCTAATTGGATCAATATGCTTATGAATGAGTTAATAGAAAATTTTCATCCCAGCTGATATCATTTTTGTTGTTGATATGCAGGAACTGGTCTGAAGTTTCTTATGTTCTCATAGGTAATAAGCTAGCTTCTCAATGAAAGTTCTCATGATTAATCTCTCTTTTGGTGTATGTTTATCTTTTTAAAATGTCTACTGCATATTTAACTTTTTACTTTGGTATTTCTTTTTTAGTCAAGCAACAAAGCGTATGTGATTTCATTTCAATGTTGTGTTAGAATCCCAGTTTGGTGAGCTGAAACTCATAGTCCCAATTTAGTTTCAAGACTGTTGCATACTACAGTGATGAGAAACTTGCGAAATTTCTTCATGGAATTATGGATTTAACCTCATAACTATCTTAAATTGATTTTTCATGTGATCTTCAATTGTGAAATTTCAGGTCACTGCTTTGGCTTAGATCCTCTGAATCTCTCATTGTAGCTCTCGACCGATCAGACTCTCAGCCTCCCTTATCCAAGCTCATCGTTGTAGCTCTTCTCTTTCAATCAATCAGGCTCTTAGCCTCTCAGTTGGTCTCTTTCTCTCGCGTGTTTTAGGTTCAAGTTGGTTCCTCTCTTTTTTCTGCGACTTTTGATCACCTTCTTTCTTTGATTTGGTAGAACCTTTTGATTTTATCTGGTATTATATTGGATTTGTAGGCGCTTCATTTGTATCATCTTTGGGTTTGTTGGTCAAAATCTTCTTTGTTTCATTTCGTCTTCTCCTTTGATACCACTAGCCTCTGTATACTATTCATGTTTGATTCTGAATCCAGCTGCTTTTTCATTCATGGGGTTTGCTATTGTATGGATTGTGCTTCAAGCTTCAATAAGCTTGAGAGATGTTGGGTTTATGTGTAGTTTGGTTTGCTGAAATGAGATTGTGATTTTGTGAATTAGGTGAATTGGATGTCAAGTAAATTGCTTAAACCTTAGAACTTGCGGTGTAGATAATGTGAAAAGTTAATCCTTTGATCAAATGTGATAATAATTTAGGAGACTAGGTTATAAGCATAAGAAGACATCTATGTGTGCATCTTTTTTTTTGTTATGTTGTGGGATTAGACTGTTACTTAGATTTAGGCTTCCACTTATATCTATTTGTTAATTCTTATATAACAGTCATGGACCTCATATGTGAAGTAAACATATGTCTCTGTATTATTTTCTAACTCTGATGCATTACTATATGCATTTTATCTTCTCATCGTGTCAATCAGGACTGCATAAAAATAATATGGGTGGTAGGTGTTCAATATATGTAGGTGGATATATATTGTGATCTACAGCTATATATATCACCTGATCGAATTGTTTGAATTCTTTTGAGTTTGATATTCTTTTCTTCCTAGAAGGCACCTGTCTTGCATATGTTTAAGCAGACTAATCTTTAACCATGGTGCAAAAGTCCTTTTGTTCTTAAGTGCAAAAGTCATTCTCAATGGTCTGCTAAAATAGTTGATACCAACTTACCCTCATAGTCCATGGACTAAATTTAAATAGAATTTATAATTTAGTTTTCGTTTCTTTATTTAGTCCTTGAATCTTTCATATTGATGTCTTTATTTAAGCTTCATTTTTATAATAGGTAGTAGTTTCTGGTTGAATGTGTGTGTATATATACATGTATATCTTATGACTTTAATGACATCTCAATGTGCTTTGTCCATCAACCAAGAAAGAAATAGGATGGTTAACTTAAGATAATTTAGGATTAACTTATTGGAAATGATACTTATCTTATGAAATTGGAATATGTTTTTGCCAATAAGTAGATTGTCAATTTGTTTGGTTAAGAACTTAGGTGATTTGACTTAAAGTAGATGCACATGAGAAGCATCTCCTTGAAATATTTTTATTCACTTTTTGTCTGTGCTTTAGAGCTCATTAGTTTAACTTTTAATGTTTATTTGTAAAACCTGAAAGATATCTTAAGTATATGATGATATTGTGTTATGGGTAGATGTATAGGCATGAAATTGATAGACTACTTAACAATCTGTATGCCTATCTCATTGATTTTCTACTTCAAAGAATTAAAAAAATTATTCAGAGTGAGTTTCGAGTTACTGACTTACATTTATATTGTCTAGAGGAAACTCCATAGGAAATTACCAGATTATGCGCTTCATCTGGTCATTTGGTTGATGTGAACCTCACATTAGTCTAGTGTCAACTTTAGTTTAAAGGCTCCTAAAGCTTGATTAGGTTACCCACTGTTTTAACGTTTTTGTTTTTAATTTATATGGCGTTGAGAGGTTATACAATGATAGATGGTTTTGTTATTTGGAAGCTTTGATTGATCAATGGTTTGATATCTATTTTTTGTAGGCTTTTTCGTTGCTAATCATAACATCTCTTTGCTTTGAGTCCAACGTTTCATCGATTGGATCCATCATTGTGGCTTCGATTTCCGTTGATCCTTGTGATATTCAAGATCCCAGGTTTGACTCCTAAAGATTTCTGTGGTTTCTTTGAGAATTTTTCATGGTCAATTTTTTGCTAAGTTTGATGGACTGAGAGTTGATTTTAACTATTGGTGGCTTATTATGATTATGGTGTGGTCAATTTGATGGACTGAAACTTGATTTTGAGTTCTGATAGCTTTGTTCTTGATTATGATTAAGGTATGGTGAATTGAAAGTCAAAGTTGAATGTACACTGTTGTTTGCATTATTTCCATAATGAATATATCTTCAGGACCTTTTTCTTTTGTTATGAGAGCAATGGGTGGTTATAAATGTACATGATGATGTCCATTTTTGATCTGTGGCATTGCCTTTAAGTACCCGTATGTATTTGGTTGGTTGGTTGGTGCAACACATAGGAGAATATAAATTTTGTCCAGATGACAACAAGCGCTTCACTAATTATTCAAATAAATTAGTCTGGAGAAAGTGAATAGTGTGATGTCCATTTTCAATCCATGATCAATCTAAAAAGATGTTGAATTTCAGTGCAGTATATTTCAATGGTTCTTCAAGGCCTCTAAGAAACTGGTATCTTTCTAATACGACTAAAATGGTTTCACGACCCAGGACAAAATCAGTAGTGTAATCGGCTTAATCCACGAGCTTGCGCGTAATTATAGTTTTCCGTAAATTGATTAAATTGCCGGTTTTGATCACGACTTAATTATTGGCCAAGAATTTGAGTTGAGTTGAGTCTCGAGAGTTGTTGTACGCGTGATTTCGAGTTCGTGGGTGGTTCCGGATTATTATTTCGACGACTGAGGAATATAATATGAATATTTGAAATTTCAGAATATCGTCAAGTTTATCCGTTCGTATTCGAGTTTATCCGAATCGTGATTGTGATCCGTTTTGGACCGTCGATCGACCCGACCGAAATTGGAATGGTTATCGACTTGATTTACGAGTTTCGCGATTAGTCGCAATTTCGACGTAATTGATTAATATGGCGGCTTCGTTAACGACTAAATTATCGGGCAAGAATTTGATTTGGGATTCTTCATGAAAGTTGTAGAGAATTTAATTTCGAGCTCGTGGAAACTTCTGGAGGATTATTCCGAGTTACGAGGAATAAGTTGTGAATATTTTCGGGCGTCGGATATTGTCGTATTTATCCGTTTGGGATTCGATACGCGTACGGTATAAATACGGGAGAATACTTGCCGTTTTTGGAAACTTTCCAAATCAAGAAGTAGGCCTTGACCCGCATTGACCACGGGTCAAGGAGGCGACCCGTTTTGCTTCGTTGGACCATGGATTTTGCGTCGCCGTGGAGGCCGATTCCGGCCACGGTTGGCCGGGGTTCCTTCTTGAGACTTGTTGGGCTCGTGGCCCTCTTCGGTTTGAGAGGTGGATCGACCCGTGAGGTGGCCGGAGGAGGAAGAAATGTGGCGGCGAAGTCGGGCGGTTTTTCGGCGAAATTGGTGGCGTTCGGGTGGCGGCGTGGAGGCCGATTTGGTGGCTCCTCTTTGAGGGGTTTTGTTAGCCATGAGGAGAGGAAGCTATTGGAAGTGGTTTGGGAGGTTTCCGTGGCCGGAGGAGAGAGATCCGTGATGTTGAAATTCCGGTAAGGGTTTGGGATTTTGAGGTGAGTTTTGGACATTTTCCGGTCAAAATTGGCCTTAACTTTGAACTGGAAAGTTGTTGGAAATGTCGAGATCTTCAAATCCATGTGTAGGTTGCATTTTTCTGGGCCGGTGTGATTTACCAGCGACGGCGCTGGCGCCGGCGTGCGCGGCGGCGACGTGTTTTTCGATGAGTTATATGTCGTTTCGCTCGGAATCGCGCACCGATCGTAGTGGTGAGGTTTGTTTTTCGAATTGAGCATCGGAAATTATAGTGAGATTTTGTGGTGTGATTATTGGATTTTGACGATTTCGTCGATATTGAATTATATGTTTCCGGGAACGGTTGTTTCTCATTATGTGATTTGAGGTTTCGAGTTATGTTTTGAGCAGTGGATTTTATGATTATCCAGGGGATTGTAATCGTTCGTTTGGCGAGGGATTTTCCACCGAATCACTGGATTAACGCGTATTGCGTTACGCTCATCTGTGAGTGGACACTTTTATATTTTCACAGTCGTTGCGAGTTCGTGATTTTTACGTATTTATTTATATACGTTGTTGAGATTATTTATTATTTTCGGAGGTATTATTTTATATTTTATAGTGATGGCATACTTGCATCGATGCTTCGGCTACTCGGCTGATCACTGGTAGTCTGACCAGAGTTGAGAGAATCCTCTGGACCAGAGTTGAGAGATTCATCTGGGCAGGGTTGAGAGATTCCCCTGTTATGCCGTTAGGGTTGAGAGATTCCTCTGGTCTATCACCATCGGGCTTGAGAGATTCGCCTGACCATCGGGCTTGAGAGATTCGCCTGGCACCTCCATATATACTTTCCGAACTCACTATACTTTAAATTGTTTATTGTATAAATGTCAGAAACTTTCAGGGCAGCATATCCAAGACTCTGGGGATCATCTTTCTACAGGTGCAAATAGGTCTAGCCATTGGAGCATACACATTCTTTGTGGTAGAGTGCACAGCTCTATACAGTGCAATTCTTGGACGTGATTGGATCCACAGAAGATATTGTGTGCCATCATCCCTCCACCAGCAGATGGTACTATAGAACATGGAGTCTGGCGAGGCAGAAATTATTGATGCAGATCCTCGTCCATACTCCGTGTCTGCCAATTCTTTGGAGGCCAGCTATTACAACAGAGACCTCAGACCACTGGAAGTATGTGGCATAGATAACAAAGGCCGCCCAATTGGTGTAACGGCCTATGAACTGGCTCAATAGAGTATTATTCAAGTAGACAACGATAGTAGCAGGCCTTATACCATTGAGCTATCATCCAAATAATCTCAATGATAAAGCCTCTATCAAGCATAGAGGCCGAGGCTTGTTGCTCTCTGTATGAGCGCTTCCACAACTTTTTAATGGAGAGTCAAGCCTACGAGAGTGTTCCCATGATTGCAGCATTGGAATATGTGGATGTGGATGTACTAAATGATTCAAGCGAGGAGGAGGAGATCAAACTAGCACCAGCTGCCTTAGACAACATACTTCCTAAAGTTAGGGATCCCATTGAAAAGGTTAATCTTGAGAGTTCGGAAGAGCCAATATCTGTGGCTATTAGTACACTCCTCGAGCCTGAAAAACGACTGAGGCTCATTGAATTATTAAAGGAATACACTAATTTTTTTGCTTAGAAATACAACTACATGCTAGGACTGTCGCAAGAATTGGTCTGACCCAACTTGCCTGTTATAGAAGGAAAGAAGCCAGTAAAACAAGAGATGCGTCGAATGAACACAGAAATAGTAATCCTAGTAAAGGAAGAAGTTGAGAAGATGCTCAAGTCAGGAATAATACGAGTGGCCAAATACAATGAGTGGTTATCCAACATAGTCCCAGTCTAGAAGAAGAATAGCAAGATGTGAGTCTGCGTTGACTACAGAGATTTGAATAATGCAACCCCAAAGGATGCATACCTAATGCCAGTAGTAGATTTGTTGGTAGATTCAGTGGCTCGTCACGAATGTTATCGTTTATGGATGGAACGGTTGACTATAATCAAATACCAGTGGCAGAAGCAGACAGACACAAGACAACATTTCGGTGCCCAGGTTTTGTAAGAGTATTTGAGTACGTGGACATGTCATTTGGACTCAAGAACGCAGGGGCAACCTACCAAGGAGCGATGAACTTGATCTTTCATGACCTCATGGCAAATCCATGGAGGTGTATATCGATGATGTGGTAGTTAAAATGAAATGCAGAGCAGATCACATTGAAGACTTGAGGAAAGTGTTTATCCGGATGAGGCAGCATCAGTTGAAAATGAATCCAGCTAAGTGTGTATTTGGAGTACAAGCAGGAGATTTCCTGGGATTTTTGGTTCATCAACGTGGGATTGAAATACCGGATGACAAGAAAGAAGCAGTTCTCAATGCAGTCCTATCAAAGAATAAGAACTACAATGATTATTGGGTAAGATCAACTTCTTGAGGTGATTTATTGCTAATGCTGCTGGAAAAACACAACATTTCTCAACTTTACTCAAGCTTCATATTCAGAAAGACTTTGTGTGGGAGCCTATTCATCAAGAGGCTTTTGATACCATCAAAGAATACTTAGTGAACCCACCAGTCTTGGTACCACCAAGGCCAGGGGTTCCTTTCAAGCTGTATATATCAGCTACTGATCATTCTTATGGGAGTTTATTAGCTCAAGACGATACAACAGGAGCTGAACGTGCTATTTTCTATCTCAGCCGTACCTTGACCGATTGTGAAACAAGATACTCGCCAATAGAAAAATTGTGCTTAGCCTTGTATTTTTCAGGATGCAAGCTGAGGCATTACATGTTATCCTTTACCACATGCGTAATAGCACAAACCGATTTGGTGAAATATATGCTTTCGAGACCCATACTGAGAGAAGGATTGGGAAGTGGATTCTTGCACTTTCAGAGTTCTCTTTGCAGTATGTCCCCCAGAAAACAATCAAAGGCCAAGCAGTAGCTGATTTTCTGGCTCATCATCCAATAGAGGATTCTCGCGAGGGGCTAGAGTTAGACTTAGCTCGTATTGATCTAGCAGCTTGGTATTTATAGTTTGATGGGTCAAGTACGAGTACTATGGCTAGGGCAGGAGTGACATTAGTCACTCCATGCGGCCAAACCTTTTCTAATTCTTTCAGGTTGGATTTCTGGTGCACAAATAACCAAGCGGAGTACGAGGCACTCATTATAGAATTAGAGCTTCTGCTGGATATGGAAATCACATATATGCACATTTGTGGAGATTCACTTTTGGTGATCAAGCAACTGGAAAAGAAGTTCAGGGCAGACTAGTCCTAGAACTGTACGCCAAAAGAGCTGGTGAGTTACTGAAGCTGTTTACAGAAGTAGAACTAAGTCACGTCCCACGAGAAAAGAATTATGCAGCCTACAAGTTAACACAACTAGCAACGAGAGTGAGCTTGCAAGATGGAGTACGTGAACGTATATTGAAAGTTGAACGAAGGACTCTACCATCTTTCATCACTCACCAAGAGAAAAATAATGAATGGTACGTTGCCACACTTGATCACATTGATGTGGACTGGAGACAGCCCATTATCTCATATCTCCATAATCCTAATGATCTGGTAGATAAGCGGATCCATTTCCTAGCTCATAATTATATACTCAAGGAAGGTGAGCTATATAGAAGAGGAGAAGAGGGCTTGCTCTTGAGATGTGTATACAGACGTGACACCAAGCGGTTGATGAGGGAAGTTCATCTGAGCGTCGCAGGAGCACATCAAGCTGGCCCTAAGATGAGATGGTTGATACGACAACATGGTTATTATTCGCCAGGTATACTCAACGATTGCATCACGTTCACTAAAGGTTGTGAAGAATGTCAGAAACATGGCCCAATTAGCCACATACCCAGGATATCATTACAACCTATAATCAAGCCTTGGTCTACTCGAGGATGTGCTTTGGACTTAATTAGGATTATTCATCCTCATTCATCAGACGGGCACAAGTATATCATAGCGGCTACTGACTTCTTTACCAAATGGGTCGAAGCTAGACCTCTCAGAGTATCATCAGTAAAAGCCATTTGCCAGTTTTTGTTTGAAGATATCATTTGCAGGTTTGGCATTCTTGAGAGTTTTATTTTAGATAGAGGGGAAACATTCATGTCTGGAGACGTAGATGAGCTAATGAAGAATTTTGGGATACATTTTCTCCATTTTTCTCCATATTATGCCCAATCCAACAGTCAAGCTGAAGCGAGCAACAAGATCATCTTATACATCCTCAAACGAATGCTTGATAGCAATGCCAAATTATGGCATGAAAAGTTATTCAACACATTATGGGCATATCGAACAGGCAAACAAAACCCAATAGAAACAACTCCTTATGCTTTAATGTTTGTCCACGATGCAGTTCTGCCTTTGGAGATTAACGTACAATCTTTAAGAGTAATAGAGTAACACAATCGAATAAGTGAGGATTATGTACAAGCAATGTGGCAGGAACATGAAGACTTAGATGAGCAGAGATTAGAAGCTTATGACAGTCTGTGTGCCGAGAAACAAAAAGTGTCTCATGCCTATGACAAGTGTACTAGGGGCATGAATTTTGCAGAAGGAGAACTAGTTTGGCGAGTGATACTACCCGTTGGCGAGAAGATTGTAGAAAGAGGAAAGTAGGAAGGGCCATACGCCATTGATCGAATCTTAGGCAAAGGAGTTGTTCGTTACAAGATCGAGATGGAACAATTCATGCCAACTTTATCAATGGCCGTTTCCTTAAGAAATACGTACAGCCAGCTTGAGAATATGAAGACCCACCAAGAATAACTTAATTCGGTCCATTCATACTCCTCGGTGACTCTCTCCTGAATGAGGTGAAGGGGAAACACATAGGGATTTAGACATAGTTAGCCAATACCTATGGCTAAAATTTAAATTATTTTTAAAGTCATGTTCAGTAGCCAATACCCGTGGCTAAATTTTTGTTTTTATTTTATTTTATTCTGAGTAAAGAATTCATACTCGCCAACTTCTGTGGATAAACTGAGAGTATGAGGTTTGTGTAAATAATAATAAGTTCAGAATATAAATGTTTGATCAAATAAAAGCACTAAAGCTTATAGAAGTGTTCTGAAGATATCACAATACAGAAAGAAGGAGAGTGCTTAATTTCTGAGGCCCAGTAACTACAATGAGAAAGCTTTGTCCTTTAGAGATGATTTCAAAAGCTCAAAATCTCGCCAAGCTTGGTTGTATAAGTGCAAAGTGCCCATGACTTCTTCCTTAGCATCCTGCAGTAGCTGTGCTTGGCTTTCTCTTTCGTCCAGGAGTTGTCGAACATTGGCCTGATTGGAGTGAGCTTTTGAACGTGGGTGGTCCATTTTGGCTTGGAGAGCGACCAACTCAGCTTCCTTAGCATTCAGAGTTTATTGCTGAGATAAGTACTGTCAGAAGTTCTTGGACTAAGCAATTATCTTCTTGCGTCTGGCGAGCCAACGTCTCTATTTCTTCGTTCTTTCGGTTTGCTTCATACTTCAGACGTTGATAAGCCTCGTATTGATCTTGGAGCTGGAAAAGTCCTTCCTCAAAGTCAGACATGGTCTATGAAAGTTTAGCAGGGGCAATGGCCTTTAGTTTTTTGACCTGTTCTTGAGTCTGATTGATACTTTCAGGGGAGTCTAGGTTGGCGGAGAAGAGCTTATGGAGAGCAACAAAGGTAGGAGTGGCAACGGCCGAAGGGGAGCTCAGAGCGCTAAGCTTAGTCGAAAGCTCCTGCAAAATCAAAATTTGATCTTGGAAAGTGGGTGCTTGACTGGAAGGCCCTGATGATGAAGGAGGAGCAGTAGTTTCTCCATGTGAGATATTTTGTTCTCCATCAACAATATTTGGTGAGTTTGAGGATTTTCCATCTCGGCCATTGACACAGGCTCAGGAGATCGAAGGGGGATGGGCGTCTGTAGCTGATCTTGAAAGATCCTGGAAAAGATAGCCCTACCTTCTGAGCAGCATGCTATTCAGAAAGGACTATGTCACTACTCAAAAAAATGCGTGTAGACTAGAAGGAAATGTGAGGCGTCAGAATTTAATCAAAATAGTTAACATACAGAAGGGGTAAATAAGTTAAGGTGTTACCTGAGGTAGGGGCAAGTCATCGGACACAACCAATTGTTGTAGTTCCTCAACTATATTGACTTGGAGCTCTGGCAAAGGCGGAGCATGAGTTTCTAGTTCTGGTTCTGGGATGATTTCATCATTTTGGGAATCGTCGTCCTCGCCAGAGGGGGAAGAAAGACAGCAGGATTAGAACTCGATCTATAAACACCGAAAGAGGGTTAGATGATCAACTGTTTCTTTCCTTTCTGCCTCTTCAAGCTCCCTAAGTATTATCCCAGCTAGAAATCTTGTGATGAAGTCTTTACAGCGGCGGAAGCAATTGACTGAGCAATCCCAGAAGCACATAGTGGTGGCGAACGAGGCTCAGTTTCCGCCGGCAGGAAGTGAAAAATATAAGCCAATAAGTTGAACAATACCGTCTGCTTCCCATCGATCAATATCCTTTTCGCGGTGAAGTTTGTACCAGGCGAGGTCTTTCTTGTTTGGGTGCGGCCATTTACCGATAAGACAAAAGATGTCTTTATTAGTCCATTCTTTGGGTTCAGCCTTTGGGTTTTTCTGGAAAATAAGAGATGAGTTACAAAGGGGACGGCGGAGAATAGGATAGAGCTCTGGGTTTATCGAAGTTTCGAGAAAGGGACCGAGCAAGCCGGTGTCGTTGCTTGGGTTGATTTTTAGATGGATGATGGCTTCTGGATCTTGCCATTTGGCGACGGTCTTAATATTTCTAGTGAGGTTTTTGACATCTTGTTCTGTGTAAGTAATAGGTATGTCTTTGCGAGGAGACATGGTATTTGATCGGAAGAGATGGCCGGTAGTAAGGATGGAAAGTTTAGTTTTTAGAGAGGCTGAAAGATTGAAAGTGAGAGAAGTGAAAGAGTTCTGTTGGGAAGTGGAGACTGGTTGATGTGGACGTGCACTTTTATTTTACATCAACCGAAGTAGCGCGGCTTTTTAGAAAGGTTGTTTAACGTGGAGCTTGCGTGTGATGTTACCATTTCGAGTAACAACGCGTCGTTCGGTAAGATTCAAGCCTTTTCGCTTGCACATGTAATTTGAGCTTAAGGTTTGAGGAGCAATGTTTGGGCCTGAGATAAATAACTCGTATTGGGCTTCGAGGGCTAGATTTGGCAAGCAGCCTGAGTAAAATAACAAGGTCTAATTTCGTGTTAGGTTAAGACTATAAATCAAGATGGCTGATCCACACAGCCTAAAAATTATCAAACATTTCCTGCGTCGGTTAGGTTTCCTTTGTGGAAGGAATTAGGATAGCATTGAACTATATAATTAAAAATAAGAATGTGTTGGTGAACATGTAGAATTATATTGATGGTCAAAGAGCTGAAGACGTACAAGTGATCCGAAGTACGACTACTGTGCATTATATAAGGAGAACGATAGCGATAAGGAAGAGGGTCCAGGACCAAATACAATTTTGCTACACGCAAATACATCTCATCAGAGAAACCCTGTAACCAGACGATCAAAGTGCTTGTCACCTATCGAGTGAGAGTATTGAGATCAAAGGAAGCAACGCAACTGGAAGATTAAAGAGCTTGTCACCGATTGAGTGAGAGTTTGGAGATCCAAGGAAGCAACACTCCAGTGTTCTCAACACATCGTCAAGGAGATTGCTCTGCTTTGCACTTACAGAGAGAGTGTGAAGTATCGATTTCCGTGGCTCTGCTAGAGACACAAAAAACCAAAGTCCTAGGACACTAGGCAAGAAGGATCTATTCAGACGAGGTTGGTGCTCTCCCCGCCTAAATCGCTTAGTCAAGAAGTCAGGCGACGCAGTTATACATTCACATTTCATCGCAAGACGGTGGCACGCCAGCACACGAAGCACATCAGGATAAAACCGATGCCTGCGGTTATATTATCCAAAATCCATAAAATAGACGGTTTACAAGACGCTCTCTATGCATTCCTCGCTGGGGAGATTTTGGTGTCAAGCAAGACCCTCCAAAGGCTGCAGCGCTAACAAATACTTTACAAGTATTATATGCAGTCGGTGCATTAACCGAGATTGGAGAACTTACTGAGGTTGGAGAACGGATGGCAGAGTTCCCTATGGATGCAACGCTATCTAAGGCTATAGTTGCTTCAGATCAGTACAAGTGCTCAGCTGAGATAGTTTCTATTGTTGCCATGCTGCTTTCAGCCCCAGGTGGTTTAGACGTGTTTTATCATCGAGAGGATCCAGACGAACAAGCCGATGCTGACAATGCACAAAGACATTTTCACTCTGATAATGTGGGAGATCACATTGCATTACTCAAGGTTTATAATGAATGGAAAGACGCAAATTACTCAATCCAGTGGTGCCATCAAAACTACATACAAGTTATGACCATGATACGAGCAAGAAATATACAGGACCAGCTTGAGCAGCTCTTGGACAAGGTTGGAATTGAGGTCTCCTCAAATCCCCTTCCCCTTGGTATAGAGCGTTCAAGAAAGCACTTACATCTGGTTTCTTCCCTCAATGTGCAAAGCTACATCATGGACGACGATACACAAGAGTCAAACGGTTGCCAAGGACTACGGACCTCTATATACACCCCAGCTCAGGGCTGGAAAGAGTGTTCCCGAGATGGGTTTTGTACCATGAGTTGGACCTTGAAATTAACCATGTGTTAGACCTCGAAACCATTGAAAACAATATGAGACAGGTAACAGAGATAAATCCCGAGTGGTTGCTGGAAATAGCTCCACATTATTACCAGCCAGAAGATATAGCAAATTAGGGCAATTGTGCCTCAAATATAGAGAGGTGGATGTACTTGCCTCAAATTTTAATATTTATTGAAAATTAAACATGAAATGCTTTCTTTCAGTTTTGTGTAACAGAAGAAGCTTCAAGTTATGAATTTGCTTGCACATATTGACATATGTTGAGTATTCGGAAAGGCTGGGTTTAGGGTTTAAGTATGATAACTGAGAATATATTTTGGTTAGATTACTTACAAATGTTTGATGTCGAATTGTCACACTTACTACCAGGAAAATTCACCAACCAGCATCCTATCACCTTTCTTGTCATTTTGTTCAGGAGATCATTAGCTGACTCTCACTCGGTCATTTTGACTTGAAACTCCCTGTGGTACACTGAGGTAGACAAGATTTGATTATCTTTAGGGCATGTTAGTTTACATACAGAGATATGTTAGTTTTCAAGAAAGCATCCCTGGTGTGGAAGACAAGAGAGGATCAGGAAACTATGGGAAGTGTAATTAAAAGTGTACATTACATTTGTTAAGAACCTTCATCTTCAGTGCACCTTCTTAGAGACTGACTACAGATTAGCTTCCTTTATGTTAACATGTGATCTATGATATCTGAAATAATGATGGAAATGTTCCTGTTAGATGTGAAACATGATACCATGAATTGCTATGGGAAAAAAAATCAAAACATCTGTGTCATATTTGCTAGAGTATCTGAAATCAATCAACTATTAATAGTGCAATTGAGGGTGATAGAATGCATAATACTGGACATTATATCTGTTAGTATAGCAACATTAGTTCGTTAATTAAACATACTTACCCAATTAAGCAGGTGATCGACACCTACCCGACCACTCAAAAGACCACCCAGCAAGCAACAACTTCACCCGCAAGACCGAACTCATCCGATCGGGCACGCGCCCGACAAGCGCACATCCGAATGCTCGGAACATATGACAGCAAAACAGCTATATCTCACATCGAAGAACACAAGCAAACAACAATCTCAACCACCTATATAGGTAAGGCATTTACTACAGGTAAGAGGGCATTGAATTCTAGCATTAAAACACTCCAATTATCTACTTTCCTACACGTTCACTTGACTGTTATATCCAATACATCTTCTAACTTAGGCATCGGAGCGTTGAAGGCAGGTCACTCATGTCTCGACTACCTGACCGCCCGTTTGTCGTTGTATTCTTCTACCAGTGGGAGCCGAACATCCGAATACCCGAACACCCGAAGAACGGAAAGGCATCCGATCATCCGAACAGCCTGAACGTTCAGACACGAGAAGAGTACTCGTACTTGCTTCTTCTAGATTACGTCCCGCGTAATCAGGTAGAAACAGTTGGCGCCGTCTGTGGGAAACTTACAAATTGCAAACCTCGTATAAACACCACCAACCAAAAGCCCACATGCATACCTAGGAGACAAACGTCAGTGATACACCCATCGAGGAAACACCCCCAGGCGCACGGGCGCGGCAAGTAGTGGAGCTGGGGACGAGCAGCAGTGGCGAGGAGCGCGTCGACTGCCTGCTCCAGGAGCTGCGAGAGGCAGCGTTCGAAAGAGACCAGGAGCGCCAGGTTCGACAGAGGCTGGAAGAATGACTGGACGCGCTTGTCAGCCAACAGCAGATGCAACACAAACGGATCCAAGAGACTGCCAATGACAAAGAGCAACACCCGTTCGGCAGGACCGATCCCCGAGTGGTCCGCACGCCCGCACCCGCAGAGGAATTAGCACCCCCGACAGACAATGCCTTGATCCTTCGGAGGATGGAGGAGTTGGCAGAGGAAGTCTCGCGCCTGCGGAAGGACAAGCTTGTCGGGCAAGGTGGGATGTTCACTCCCCGGGTTAGCCCGTTCTCGGCGCATATACTAGACAGAGGAAGGGACCTCAACACGAAGACTGCAAAAATCACCCGGTTCGACGGAAGTGGGGATCCCCGCCCGCACATCGATGAATTTCGATCCGCCATGGACGGAACCAGGTATTCGGACTCGACCCTGTGTTTTCTATTCCAGGAGACGCTAACCGAGGAAGCGAGGAGTTGGTTCTACGAGATTCCGCTGGGCTCCATCCATTCGTTCCTCGAATTGGCGGAGAGCTTCCAGAGGCGCTACAGGCTCCAAGGGAAGTACAACACCGCGGGCATCCTCCTCAAGGTCCGCCAGGGGATGGACGAGAGCCTGTCCAGTTATATAAACCGGTGGAGGACGCTGGCGAGCACATGCAGGGATCTCGACAAGCGAGTGGCCAAGGTAGCCCTGATGGACAACATGCTCGCAACACGGTTCGTAGAAAAACTAGTGAGGAAAGAGCATCTCGACTACGATGAGATCATGGACCTGATCGTACAGAATGCATTAGTGGAGACGCGAGTGTACGGGTCCACCTCTGAGTCTAGCACCAACAGGCCGGAGGGCGTAAGCGCTCAACCGCGACAGTCTACGGACGACGGAGGAGAGCCAAGCGGAGGCTATAAGAGAAACCGAGATGCGCAAGGACAAAATCATCGGAGGCCGTCCCCCCGCAACTATCAGAACATTCGACATAACCAGGCGAGGGGACCAGCGCCGCAAGGAGCCTGATCCCGCAAGCGCCACGGCACCGTCCGGCCGAACAGGAGGTCTATGCGATCAATCGGCAATCAAATGAACAACTACTCCGCCAGCACCGACGCCAGATTCAACCGCCGAACAACGTGTCAAATGAGAGGACCCCGCTCAGTCAGACCCCAGATATCTGGTGCGAGTACCACAACACCGCCACTCACCACACCAACGACTGCGTCATGTTGAAAAAGGTCATCAGGGACATGCAGAAGGACGGACGGATCACCCCTCCTAGGGCAGAGGGGCGACCGCGCGAGACGAATATCAAGACCCGGGGGACTATCAGCACGATATCTAGGGGGAAGCGCAAGGAGGCCGGGAACTTCGTCGCCCAATCGTTCGAGCAGGGAGGTGCTAATGATCGGGGCAGGAAGGACGCACAAGGCAGGAAGGAGGGAGTTGCCAACCATCAGCTTCACGGCGGAGGACGAAGAAGGAGGCCCAAAGGACAGCACCCTGCCTTTCGTGATCGACGCGATCATAGACCAATTCCTCATGAAGAGGGTGCTAGTGGACAACGGGGCGTCCGTGAACGTGATCTATCTGGACGCGTACACGGCTTTTGGCAGGCCCGCATACAAAATGACGTAAGACCACGAGTGCGTCGCCAACTTCACAGGCGAAACATCATACCCGATCGGAAGTGATAACATTCGGATCGGGATCGGTGCCCCCGACTCTCCGCACAGCGAGGTCCGGACAGACATCGTCGTCATGGACACCCCCTCCCCATACAACGCCATACTTGGGAGGCCAGGGATCAACAGGCTAAAACTAATCATCGCGGGGCACATACTATTGGGACGGTTCTCAACAGAACATGGGGTCGGGCACGTCCGAGGGTACAACTACGAAGAAGCGACGAAGCCCCGGAATAGGCAAGAGGTCCTAACCATGGAAGAATCAGCACCAGAGACGGAAGTACCAGACGACCCGCGCGACGGGCTGATGGCAATATCCCCTGTTCCCGAGCGCGAAGAGCTGAGGACGATTCGGCTATCCTCCGAGCATCCGGAGAGGACGATCCAGATCGAAGCATCGTTGGCTCTTGCGATGGCCGAGCGGCCGATCGCACTGCTAAAAGAAAAGCAGGAAGTATTCGCGTGGTCGTACAAGCACATGCCCGGGATCAGCACAAACATCATATCCCACAAATTGAGCGTTAACACCAACGCAAGGGCAGTAAAGCAGAAACGACGGGCGTACAAGGCGGAACACTACGTGGTGATGCATGAGGAGGTGGACCGACTGCTGGGCATCGGGTTTATCCGCAAGGTGGATTACCCGAAATGGATCTCCAACGCTGTAATGGTGCAAAAGAACAACAAAAAGTGGAGGATGTGCATCGATTACAGCGACCTCAACAAGGCGTGCCCCAAGGACAGCTTCCCTCTGCCAAGGATCGACCAGTTTGTAGACGCGACAGCCGGGCACGATCTCCTGTCTATGATGGACGCGTACTCGGGCTATAACCAGATCTTCATGGACCCCGAGGACCAGGAGGCAACGACGTTTGTCACGGACAAGGGCCTATACTGTTACGTCATTATGCCATTCGGATTGAATAATGCAGGCTCCACATACCAGAGGCTCATAAACACGATGTTCCATGGCCTGATCGGCAACATCGTGGATGTGTACGTGGACGATGTACTGGTAAAGAGCGTTCAGGCGGTCAACCACATCCAGAACTTGGGGACTGTGCTCGACGTCCTAATCAGGAACGGCATGAGGTTGAACCCGGCCAAGTGCACGTTCGGAGTCACCAATAGCAAATTCCTGGGGTACATCGTCAGCCAGCAGGGAATCGAGGCTTCGCCCGCCAAGGTGAGGGCGATCATCGACATGAAGCCGCCCGTCAAGAAAGCAGACATGCAGAGCCTCATGGGCAAGCTTGCATCACTGAATAGGTTCATATCTCACTATTCGGACAGATGCGCCCCATTCTTCAAGGCTCTCCGAACGACGAACAAACGGGAGGTCGCATGGACGCCCGAATGCGAGGCATCTTTCCTTCAGATCAAGGAGTACCTGGCATCCATCCCACTCCTCTCCAGACCCGTTCGAGGGGAGATATTATACATCTACCTGGCCGCCTCCCTCACAGCCGTTAGTTCAGCCCTCGTCCGCCGGGAGGACTGCAAGGAACTGCCCGTTTTCTTCTCAGGGAAAGGCATGACGGGCGCGGAGACCCGATATCCAATGATCGAGAAGATGGCATTCACACTCATCACCGCAGCCCGACGGCTGAGGCCATACTTCCAGGCGCCAAGCATCCACATCCTCACGAACGTGCCCCTGCGCCAGATCCTCCAATCGCCCGACCACAGTGGCCGCCTAGCAAAGTGGGCAATCAAACTCAACGAATTCGACCTCCAGTACAAACCCCGAACGGCAATCATAGGGCAGGCAGTAGCGGACTTTATCGTCGAGTACACAGAGGCAGAAACAACACCAATCGGCGCGCCCAGTGACCCGACGGTAGAGACATCCGGCAAACCAGAGGACAAGGAAGGACCATTGTCGGAGTGGAATCTCTACGTCGACAGATTGTGCACGAAGAAGACAAATGGTGCCGGGATCATCCTAACCCGGCCGGGAGGGGTCAACGCGGAGTACGCCCTCAAGTTTGAGTTCAAGACGACCAACAACGAGGCCGAATACAAAGCGCTCATCACAGGCCTACAGCTGGCCAAAAACTTGGAGGCACCTAACCTCAATGTATTCAGTGACTCGCAGTTGATAATCAGCCAGATCGGAGGGGAATTCCAAGCAAAAGGGTAGTCCATGATCACCTATCTGAAGCACGCGAAGACGCTGATCAGCAGGTTCAAATACGTCAACATCAACCACATCCACCGGGGACTCAATGCAAAAGCAGACAGGCTTGCCCGATTGGCCACGGCCCCCGTACACACGGGACCAGGGCAGCGAATTGTCGAAGTGCTGCGGCGACCGAGCATCTCAGAAGCAGAACAGATTCTGGCAATCGAACAACACGAGTGCAGCTACATGGACGTACTCATCGCATACAAGGCAAGAGGAGAGTTACCAGAAGACAGGCGAGAGGCCAGAACCATCGTCGCGCGGACGGTAAACTTCAGTATACGGGATGGAGCGCTGTATCGACAAGGGAAGACTTGAGCGAGCCTCAAGTGCGTCACTCCAACAAAGGGCAACTCAATCCTGCAAGAAATCCACTCGGGCACATGCAGCCACCATGCGGGCGCCAGATCGATCGCACACAAGGCCCTTCGGTGTAGATTATGGTGGCCCACCATCCACGCGGACGCCACAGCACTAACAAGCAAGTGCCACCAGTGCCAGCTGCACGCGCATCACCATCACACGCCCGCCGTCCCACTGTCCATCCTCCTGTCGCCCGTACCATTCGCACAGTGGAGACTGAACCTAATCGGGGAGCTCCCAAAATCGAAGGGGCAGTACAGGTACCTGATCGTCATCATCGACTACCACACCAAGTTCATTGAAGCCCAGCCAATGGCAAAGATCACGACAGAAAAGGTCGAGCGCTTCCTCTTCTGTCGCTACGGGACGCCGATCAGCATCATCACGGACAACGGGCCACAATTCAACAACCCTCGGCTCACGGCCTTCTGCAAACGACAGGGAAGGGATCTCGTATTCGCGTCACTAGCGCACCCTCAGACAAACGGACAGGTGGAGGCAGCGAATAAAATAATCAAGGCGGGCATTAAGAAGAAGATCGAAGACATCGAGCCCAGAGAAGAAGGATACGGGCGCTAGCCCGAGATCATCCCAGAGATCCTATGGTCAATCCGAACGACCGCCAACTCAGCCACGGGCGAAACCCCATTCAGTCTGACGTTCGGAACGGAAGCAGTACTACCCTTAGAAATCACCCACCAAAGCCCACGGATTGAGGGGTACGATCCAAGCACGAACGACGAAGGACTACGACTCAACGACGATCTACTGGAAGAACGGAGAGACATGACGCACCTCCACAACGCAACAAACAAACAGAGGATCGCCCGACTGTATAATCAGCGCATTCTGGCTCGACCAATCCAACAGGGGGACTGGGTAATGAAGGCGATCCAACAGAAGGTCAAGGCACTCCGTCCATCTTGGGAAGGTCCGTATGTCGTGGACGAGGTGGTGAGCGCCAGCACCTTTTACCTTAGAGACATGCAAGGTCAACGATTGTGACACCCGTGGAAAATCCAGCACTTGAGGAAATACTTTCATTAAATTTTGTTGTATTGTGTACTTATTTTCATTAAAGTTCCTTTTGTTGTTACGTTTGTATGTTCTTAGCCCGCCCGCCCGATACTCGGGGGACTGGGGAGACTGTTCGCATTGATGTAACACTTGGTCAAAGTTCCATTGCGAAAATAAGAGAGCGTACGCACGTGTGAACCATTCAAAAGATGCCAAAAAACACAACAAAAGTAAAGGGCACACATACGGAAAGAAAAGAAATTTCATTCATCAAAAGAGCACGAGGCCCGTTACAAAAGAACCTACACTATTACAAAAAAAGAAGTACAAAAAAGGGAGCTATGCTTCTATTTCTCTACGTGCAACTCCTCCACCTCCTTGGACTCCGCCCGCTCCACTTGCTTCGCCGGATCCACCCGCTCCAGCACAGGTTGCAAAACCTCCGCCTCACCCGCCACCCCGGAAGGCCCAGCCCCTCCATCAGCAACCCCAGCCCGAGCGTTCGCAAGCTTCGCCGTCTCCGCCCGCACAAACGCCCGGTACTCATCCACCCTGATAAAGGGAGTCACCACTACACGGAAGGCGGTCACCTGCTCTTCCACGTCAGCCTTCACCAGTTCGTAGAGCTCTTCCGAGTCCTTGAACGCAACTACGGCCTCCACACGAGCAGCACGATCAACCTCCATCATGCGAAACTCCATCTCCGCCACACGAGTGGCCACCTCAGCACGCACACGCTCCATTTCAGAACACATGCGCTCCACCTCGGCCAACGTGCTGTCACGCTCAGCTTTCAGTGTGGCCTCTCGCTCAGCGGCCTCAGCGGCCCGTGAAGTCGCCTCCTCCGCACGAGCAGTGTAGCAGTGGACCAGGTCGTTCGCCTTGTTCAGGCTGGACACGAGCCTCTTAGTTGTCTGAGCCCCTTTCGAGACTTCGGCCCTCAGGCGCGTCAACTCGTCCAGGTTCTCCCGGGAGTGGAGGTGGAAGAGCTGGTGCTGTAGCCTGGCGCTCGCGATGAAGGCCCGATCCAGACCATCGGGGGTGGCATTCTCGAGCGGCTGGAGCAGGGGCCCCAGCGACGCGTCACCATCAACCAGGGCCCGGTGGAGACTCAACAATGGGATGCACCGGCCCACCGACATCTGACACCACCGGGGTAGAGGAATCCGTCCGGGAGCGCTTCTGTGGACACTCAACATCACCAGTCAGAGCGCCGGTAGAGAGATCTGCACCACTGTGAGAGGACCGACGCGATCCAGAACCTTGGGAGGCCTCGCGACGATCCATCTGCTCTACGCACCGTTGATCGCGCTCCACCTGCCTTTGCTCTTTTTCCCGGGAGAGGCGGTCCCGCTCGGCTCGACTCTGGCCCCGACCGGACGGAGGAGGAGGAGGAGGGGGAGGGGGGAGAGGCGCACCCCGCCCGACAGCCATAGCAACGGCAGCTCCAGTGCCCAACCCCTGACGGATAGGGGAGGCGTGCGAAGCGACGTCTGGCACCCGGATCGTCGGCTGGACTTCACCTCCAACAGCCATCTCACCCGCCTCATCGACAACGACGCGACGCACGCTGTCCGCACCCTCCAACAACATATTCAAGCGGCGCACGTGCTCCTCGTCCTGATCGATCGCCTTTGACTTGGCCATTTTTGCTGCAAACAGAAAGAACAAGGTCAGTAAAACAGTCGTAAACAACTATACGTAACACATGCATATCAGATATCATCGCCCGACAGACCAGGTGCTCGAGCCAGGCGCGTTTTTTCGATCAGGTCCCAATGATACGCCGCCCAGAAGTGCCTCGCCTTAGGCATCGGGTAGAAAACAAACTTCAGACGCGCAATCCTGATCTCCTCCTCGGGCGTCAAGGGATACTCGTGCGTGTCAAGCCAGTGGAAACGTTGGGGGACTCGGTGGACACGCTTTGCGTTGGCTACAACCTCGGGGGAGTGAGCGCCAAACTCCCAGTCACCTTTGACCAGGCAATTGATCGTGCGCCAGGTGGTTGAGGAGCTGGGCGGGTCAATCAGCCACCACTTCATGCGTGGCTCCACGGTGAAGGTACCTGAGTCTCACCGGCGGGAGGAATACTTCAGGCGGAAGAAGTGGAGGAACTCCGCCCGTGTCGGATGATCCAACCCGCTCGAACGGAAGATGTTGAAAAATGCAACTAACATTCAGGTCAGTGTCGGCCCACACTAACCGAGGGAGATCTTCAACAGCGCCAACATGTACTGAAAGAAGGGATGAAGGGGCAGCTTGATCCCGGCCTTCAGGTGGAACTCGCTTAGGCACACGTGGCCGGACGGCGGTCGGGTGAATGTCTCCCCCTTCCCGGGTATCTTGAGCTTCACGAAAGACGGGACGTGATAATCGTGCGCCCACCGCGCCATCTCTTTCACGCTTGGCGCCCGTTCAGGCTCTTGCACGGGAACCCCATCCGGTAGCACCCAGTGTACGCGGCCGCCTTCCGCGAACTGGGGCACGGGCGACTCCTGTTGTACCTGCTCCTCACCCTACGGCCCAGACGATGAAGACCCACCCGATGACCCCGACGATCCCCCTAACCCTGCGGCAGCAAGCGCTTGTTCTTGATCCATCGGCTGCACGACAGGAGAATCGTTAGGGATGTACCGAAGAGGCATTACACTTATCACGAAATCGAACGATGAGCCCGACCCACTCGTGGTTGGACTACAGCTAACCCACCCCGCCCCCGGTACGTATATCCGTTCACGTGACATGTCGCTCGATACCTCTATTGGTTCCATCTCCTAGACGCACGCACGTGAAACCCACAAACACTTAGCAAAAAACACACCTACCAGAAACAACAAAAACCTAGAAAATCTACCCCAAACAAGATCAAACCAGGCACGCCTCAAGAACACGCCTTGTTCTTGAGACGAAAACCCAGAAAGAAAGAAAATCCAGAAACCGGAAAAACCAGAAACAGAACAGAAAAGCAACAAGGCAATTCAGAACCTCACCAGAAATTGAAAGTTGAAGACTTGAAGATTGACGTCGACGAACAACTCCGGCAAGAACACAAGAACACAGAGATCAGAACAAGAACAGTACACAGAGTAAATTTGGCCGAGCTTCAGTAAAATGTGAAAGCGATGAGGAAGACGACACCACGAAGACCTATTTATACTGATCACACGGGACACACGAATGAACGCCAGCCGTTCATTTTCGCGTGTCCACCGTCAGATGGTGACACGTGCCCCCGAGGCGGTTCACTTACCCGCCTAAGTAACCGCACTCACCCTTCAGCTTTCCGCCTCGGTTTCAAACCCTAGCACGATCTCCCACGACTCGCCACATGTCAGCCATGCAGCACCCCACGCTCCCACGCGCCTATCGCCTGACCTTCGAGCAGTTACTACGTCATCAGCATTTATTACACACGACACGCCAGCATTAATTACGCCGGCTAGCATTTATTACACCAACGGTTCCCAAGGAGAAGTCAAAAGGAATGTCACCTCAAGCGTCTCGTCAGACAGAGTATCACCCCACCTAAGGCAAGAAAACACACGTCATGACTCCCGCCATTCGGACTGGCGCACGCACGACCGGCACGACCAAGCGCCCGAGAAATCTCACAGGCAAGTAAGCGCCACCCCACCAGGTTAGTGCAAGACCATTGAGGCGCCTCGAAAGAGGTCAACGTTCACGCGTTTCCTTTCGGCGTGTGCGCGCTCAAAGCAAGGCCCTTTTAGGTGACCCGAAAGAGGCTAACGGTCCGCATTCCCTTTTTGGCGTACCGCGCTATAAAGGTACGGTAGACGGCGCGTGATATCGTCTCCCTGGCTCTGTTAACGAAGCCGGAGCACAAGCGGCCGCTTGCGACTAAGCGCTTAGACATCCAGTAAGAGGTAACTCACCGTTCGGGCTACGCGGCACAGAAGCGGCTAGCGTCACTCGTTACCTTCCGGGGTGCGCACAATTACAGGACCATTCGGGCGGCTCGAAAGCGGCCCGCACCTTTCGGAGTACGTGCCCAGTGATGGGCGACTCAGGAATGGCCCCATTTCTTCCGAGGGCGTAACGTTAACATTCGCAGGGTTAGGCGGCACGATAGTGGCAAGAACCTATCGGGGCGCGCGCTAAAATCGATGAGCGGCACGGGCATGCGGTCCGTCCCCTCCGTGTGCGCTGCAACACATGAACGTAACGGTAAGGGGCCCACCGTTGACGCTACGTTAGGTTGGCGCCGATGAGTCGAGAATCTCCTCTCGGGCACCTAAGCTCGGCCGTTCCGAGGCCTATTCTTGGCAGGCTCCGGACAGCAAGATTCGCTCGGGAGTGGCGCGCAAGCGGCTCGGAACCATCATGCATCAAGAACGGCCGTTCTGAGGCCCATCCTTGGCGGACTCCGGACAGCAACATTCGTCGCGGGGCCGGGTAAGCGGCTCGGGACCATCCATGCATCCAAGAAAGGCCATTCCGAGACCCATCCTTGGCGGACTCCGGACAGCACGATTCGTCGCGGGGCCGGGTAAGCGGCTCGGAACCATCCATGCATCCGCATACTCGCATACATCCACAAACACGCATACATAAAACACCCACATCATCATACACAAACATCCACATACTCATTCACTCATACATACATTCACACTCACACTCATACATACACCCACATACTCATTCACCCACACATACTTGTCTATACCATAAACATCTGCAGGATTTCTTCTACATAATAACACGTATCCGCATACACACATTCGCACACATTCACCCCATAACTGACATACATCCGCATCCACATTTTCCCGAACAGCTCCACAGGGCGCGCGGCTCCAAACAGCAAGATTCGTTTGAGAGGTCGGGCCCCAGGGACACGACCGCACGAACAGGCACACGATCGGACGCACAGGTACCCACTCCGTCAAGCGAGCCCTTTCTTGACCGGAGAGTTGGGGGACTTGGGGGTTACATGACCACGCACCATTGCTCAATCGGATAAGTATTTTGTTTAATCGCACGAACCATTTTTCAACTCCCCAGTCAAGAAAGATCTCTTTGACTTGGGGACTTGGGGGACTTGTTAGTATATCAGCATTAGTTCGTTAATTAAACATACTTACCAAATTAAGCAGGTGATCGACACCTACCCGACCACTCGAAATACCACCCAGCAAGCAACAACTTCACCCGCAAGACTGAACCCATCCGATCGGGCACGCGCCCGACAAGCGCACATCCGAATGCTCGGAACATATGACAGCAAAACAGCTCTATCCCACATCGAAGAACACAAGCAAGCAACAATCTCAACCACCTATATAGGTAAGGCATTTACTACAGGTAAGAGGGCATTGAATTCTAGCATTAAAACACTCCAACCTACTTTCCTACACGTTCGCTTGACTGTTATATCCAATACATCTTCTAACTTAGACATCGGAGCGTTGAAGGCAGGCCACCCCTGTCTCGACTACCTGACCGCCCGTTTATCGTTGTATTCTTCTAACAGTGGGAGCCGAACATCCGAATACCCGAACACCCGAAGAACGGAAAGGCATCCGATCATCCGAACAGCCCGAACGTTCTGATGCGAGAAGAGTACTCGTACTTGCTTCTGCTAAATTACGTCCCGCGTATTCCGGTAGAAACAATATCAAGTTGATATGAAATAGCAGAATTTACTCAAACCATACATGACTAGTTTGACCTTTCTACAAGGTTTCTAAAAGGCAAGGAATGCAAAATCAATATTATCGGCGATATTTCGCCGATATTTCGGTTTTTTGAACTTACCTGAAAAATCCGTGAATATATCTCCAAATTTTCCGAAATTTTCTGAAATTTTCCGATATTTCCGATATATCCCTGATATTTCCGATATTTTCCGATATTTACCGAAATTTTTGAAATTTTCAGTAACTTTTTTAATTGAACAAAATTAAAAGCTTGTCAAAATTTTGCAATGCCTTATCCTTCATATATCATGCCTTATGGTCTTCCAACAAGTGATAACTCATCGTTACAATCACAAACAAATGCCTCAAATGATGATAGCAATGAAGAAAGTCGAGCAATGCCTGGTTCATACTACGAGCTCCAAAATCTTCAAAGACTGCTCCCTGACCCATATGGTTGGCATGTAAGTCAATACGTGCAAAATTACATGGGAGAGTAATCATTTAATGAGTACTCTTCACAATACACACATGATTCTGCACAGAGAGATGAAGAAAATAGTGTGAATTTCGAACCTCATAGGTCCTCTATGTGGTTTGAAGTATTTATATATTTGATTTTATAATGTGTGATGTGTAACATATTGTACAAAAATGTGATGGTCTAGCCTCCCATTAAAGTTTAGCCATCAAAAAAATAAAAATAGAACTATTAAATTATATTTTAATAGTTATCAGCACTTAACACATACTAATTCATATAGTAATATAGCAAATTCATATGTTTTGATGTTTGATCAATATTTTCTTTTTACATAAGGTAAGTAATTGATCATCTAACAACCTCCAAAAGTTTCATTACAAATTTCCATATATTTTTATTAGTTTCCGTCATTTCCGTCAGAATTTTCAGTGGATCGATATTTCGTCGATATTTCCGTCGATATATCCAAATTTTGGACTGTCAATATATCCTCGATACCCAATATTTTACTCCTTGCTAAAAGGTACCTTGAACATCAAATTTGTAGTGTATTTGATCCACTCATGAAATGATGGCATTAACTACTGTTTTTGAGCATCTGCGTGGCATTATGGACACTGTAAGAATTAGATAGAAACACTTGGGACTAGAGGTACATGGCAAGTTAAGAATTTTCATTTACCAAACAAAACCAAAAGAAGATAATTATTGCAAGATGCAAATTATTTCATCAGTAAGGGAGCCTCTGTATGACAGCTGATGACTTCAATGACAAAAGCTAGAAGCTTGGGAGATTTACAAATATGAACATAGTGGCAAGTAGAAACTGTTATCCCCATAAAAGGAACTCGGTCCACCAGACCTTGTGTCAAAGGGCAATATGATAACTGCTTGCACTTGCACAAGACTGAGCTAACAGTAAAAATACATTTCACTGATGACAAATCAAACTGCAGAGTAGCAAGTGTAATTCAAAGTATTCCTCAAACAAACTCCGGAAAAAAAAACCATTCAGTAAAATTTTCCTTTGTGTGACTCGATCACCAAACCAGATAGACCAATAAATTCTTAGGATGCAACAACAGTTCAGCAACCATATTTGCACAGAATATCATCAAAAGCCCCAGACGCAGATCACAGTTACTTAAAAGCACATTTTTAATTCTAACTCTCAAACGACGGACTGTAGTTTGGAAATGTGCTACTTGAGATATTCCATGGCGTCTTTTGTACACGGGGCATTCAAATTCACATTTGACTGTGGAAACTCAGGACCACAATATGCATCCATGAACATCTTTTCAACGAAAATGTGAACGAGAACAATATTTTAGTGTAACAAACTAACAATTCCTTCCCATTTTGAGCTTAGATATTGTAGAGGCATTCACTATAATATTTGTAAACCAACAAGAGGAAAGCAAGCCCATATGTTCCCAATCATATGTTAACAATGGACAACACAGAAATCATATTATGCACAATATCATCACAGCTATCCTCACATACAGGTTTCACAGACTCAGAATTCATAAAAAGAAAGGAAAAGCAAGTATCTGTAATTTTAAATTGTCATGAAAGAGGTTATTCATAACAAAATCTGAAGTCTGGGTCTGCTTGTTCTTGACAATGAGCACCTATTGATATATGTTGAACTGAATCAGGGAAAAAAGTCAGAAAACAGATAGGCTAACATAGGATAAGATTAGTGAGGTAAAATGCTAGAGTTCATGTAGCTCATATCAATCCAATTCCATCCGAAAACAATTGAATCCTAACTGGAATCAAAGAATGAGTAGCTGGGTTCTGCCCAAAATGGTATGATACGTCTAACATTACAAGAAAGTTGGAACATGTTGACAACGAATCCAGAAACAATTAGTACAATATAAGACACACTCATCCACAAATAGCACACAGATAGACACAATGTCATAAGCTCAAATACACTCGTTCTGAAAGCTGCCCTCAACCATCAAACCTCAAGGTTTGGGGGGATAAGAGTCTCGAACATCTATCTGGCTGTACAAAAAAAAAGGGACAAGTCATTTTAAGGATTGTAAAATGTTTTGGGAGCTCATTTTTATACGATAAGAGAAAAGAAAGGAAAAATAATAGGTGACACGGCTTTTTCCTCCCAAACCCAATTTCAAAATTTTCCTTTTTATAGCTAAACACCCAAAACCAATTTCCCGAAAAAGCTCTTTGAATTAGAATTTAGAAACCAGAGAAAAACAAACATCAAAAGCTTTTCTTTAAGAGCGCTCTCTCTCTCTCTTTCTATGGACACTACCATGGAAGATGTTTCCGACGACGAAGAAGCCGTCGTCTCCAGGAAGCCGAAGCTCGTCGAAGCAAGCCAAGAATCACCGGCCGGATTGGTAATGGGCCTCGTAGCCGAAGAATGCCGTGTTCAAAAAGAAAGAATCTTGGCTGACGACCAAGCCAAGCTCTCAGTCTCAGACAAACTAGACCAAATGGGTCTCGCCTCCTCTACTTGTCTTGTCGGAGTTGTCGCTAAAAAACCAGTCTTTGCTAGTCGAAGCCATTGTTGGTCCTCCTCCTTCAATCGAGTTCTTGAACGTTCAAGTGATTTCAAAGAGCAAAGATTTCAATGGGGTTGGGACAGAGGTCTCAAGGCACTTGGCGCATCAAAAGAACAGTTCTGATCCCTCTCCGTAGATGAACCAGCCATCTGTCAATCTTGGTGAGCTTTTTTGTTAAGCTTTACATAAACTTGTTATAAAATTGCCACATGATTTTATGGATTCTTGTATGATTTCTCAATTCTCATTGAATGAATTAGAATAACCTGTGTTGTTTACCATGGTCACAAATTGGTGACCCTTTTTGATTAGGAAGTAGACCTTATGCCTAAGTTTCTGCAGAAGATTGTTTTGTTCTGAGTTTGCCTTGTATGTGTCAAGTAAAATGGTTGACTTTTGCCAATGTGACATTGTTTATTGTATGATTTAGTATAGCACAATATACCTTGTTTCCATGGTCATATAGAGATTGTTTTGGCGAACCCTTTTTTCCGGTCGTGTCTAAGTTTATGCAGATCTATTGTCTCGGGTGGTGAAACTAAATTTATTGAACTTGCCTTCATGCCTTGTGTTTGTGTGTGTGTGTGTGGTAAAAACAATATTGAATGGACCATGCCTACACAGGATCTTTTCAAAGGAAAGAAGTCAAGGAGTGTGATGATGTGCTAGAGTTGCTCCTCCAACGTCAAACACTGTATAAATTAGGGCAGATGCAGCTGGTTTCAAAAGAGTGGAAGCATCTGATAGGCCACCACTTTTTCAGAAAAACTTTGTTCAGAATCTTGAAGCAACAAGTATCTTTTTGAGCTATTTAAAGATACCTAATAAGGTTGGGATTCTAAGATTGATGGGTGAGAGCAAGCATTATGTTTCAAACTACTATCTCCATCACACTGCCTCTGTTGGCCCACTTCCCCTGAACAACATCCTAGGATCATGCCATGGATTGGTATTGTTGGGAAATAGCAGCCCTGGAGGTTACCGGACTGAGGAGAATATTCTACTTCTCAACCCCTGGACCAAAAAGTGCAGGCTGATAAAAGATACAATACATTGTGGATGGGAGGGGGGGGGGGGGGGGATTTATGGCTTGGGATTCGACCGTGCTGCAAGTGACTTTACAGTTGCCCTCCAAACATTTGGAACTTCAAAAAGAAGGAAACACCAAAAGTAACAGGAGAAAAGGTCCATGTCATAATCTACTCTTTGAAAGAGGGTCATTGGCAAGAGAAATGGATCGAACATTGGGGATTTACCCTACCTCATACCCCTGGCATGTACTTGGCTGACAAGATATATTGGGCCGGGAAGGTATGGGAGCTAGATGGGAATTTTCTAAACCATGGACTGAAAACCGTCAAAATGCTCTTGTAGAGCTGTAGAGCTGACCATGTTTTATAATCTAAATTCCAATGTCTATCATAGAGCTGTAGAGGGGCCTCCAAGGAAGGCTTCTCCAGTCACCCACTCACCCACTGTTTTTGGCTAAGAAGCACCGATACGAGGGTAAACCATCGTATCGCGTATCTGATACGGATATGGGTACAAAACGTCATGGATACGGCCCGATACGGAGTGATACGGTATTTGAGTTTCGATACGAATTGGATACCCGGGTACCGAATCATCGCCTCTCATTCACATCTAATGTAGGTTCTGAATCTCTTCTCATCCACATCTTCAAATTCGCCGGCCGATTTGGGTTTTCCACAGGTGGGGGGAGAGGCAGAGAGATCTTTGTTGGCCACAGTTTGATGTTGGTTTGAGAGAGAGAGAGAGAGAGCAAATTGAAGAGTGGACTTTGTGTCAGTTGTGTGTGGGTGGGAGGACGAGATAATTGACCAAGAGATGTGTTGGCTATCTACACACTTGCCACGCTTACAACACCAAAGGGAAGAAAAGAAAGTGATGTTTCCCACTAGCATGTGTCACTTAAAAAAAACAAAGAAACTCTCGTGCCTTATGAATAAACTCTCTCCCTCTCTCTCCTGGAAACAAAATATCAATATTTTTTATTTTAATATTAATATATTATTTATTATAGAAGATATTTTTTACGTTTAGCGTTTATCCGTATCGTGTCGTCGTATCCGTGTCGCCTTCGGTGCTGCTTAATCTTTTTGGTGAGGCTGCTCAATGTTGACATGTTTTTTGTATTTTAGATACTAAGCTAGATGATGCTGCAGCTAGCTAGTACAGTGTCTTCAAAATTCTCTTTTGCTCTCAGTTTACATCAGTCCCTCTTTAGGACCACCCAGTGTCATGTAGTAGTCATGTGTAATTAAGGTGCTGCGAATTAAAACGAACCGGTTATGAGTAACACTTTGTTGTTCTTAATTTGAACTGGCAATGTATAATGGGGATCCATGTAGAAGAACAATGTAGGCATGTAGCATCATCTATATGATAATCATTGACTGAGCTGGAGGCTTTGAAGTTTTCTACCCGTAAATGACGCAAGTACGTACGTACTAAGTAAAATAAACAAATAAAATAAGACTTCAGTTTAGTTCATTTGTTTTAGACTGTCTGGACATTCAGGTCAGGTTCACCTTCTTAATTAGTGCAGCCTTTTTCATGTTCACCTGTCCATTTACATCAACATATAACCGATCTTACTATCTATTTATAGATCAGACCTTGCGCTCTCGTGAATGCTATGGCTTCACAGTCTTGTAGGCAGCAGGAGCAGCCTCACTTTGTTCTAATCCCACTCATGGCACAAGGCCACATGATCCCCATGATAGATATGGCTAGGCTCTTCGCAGAGCGTGGCGTGCTGGTTAGCTTGGTCACTACTCCATACAATGCCTCCAGATTTGAGTCATGCATTTCTCGAGCAAGAGATCAATCCGGGCACTCAATATCCCTTGTGAAAATCCCATTTCCATGCCAAGAAGTAGGCCTTCCTTTCGGGAGTGAGAGTCTCGACAATTTACCATCTAGAACTCTGCTGAGTAAGTTCTTAATGGCACTTAGCATGCTGCAAGAACCGGTAGAGAAGTATCTTGAGGAACATAAGATTCAACCCTGGTGCATCATATCAGACAAGGCCCTCTCATGGACTTTAAAAACAGCTCAGAAATTCAACATTCCAAGGATTGTTTTCCATGGAATGTGCTGCTTCTCACTGCTCAGCTCTCACAACATCAAACTCCACAATGCTCACAATTCTGTTACTTCTGACTTTGAACCTTTTGTGGTGCCAGGGCTGCCCCAGAGGATTGAAATCACCAAGGCACAGCTGCCAGGAGCGTTTGTCACGCAACCTGATTTGGATGAGTTTCGGGACAAGAATCAAGAGGCTGAATGGAAGTCGTATGGGGTGGTGGTGAACAGCTTTGAGGAACTTGAAAATGGTTGTGCTGAGGAGTTGGAGAAGGTGTTTGATAAAAAGGTTTGGTGCATTGGCCCAGTTTATTTATGCAACAAGAGCAGTCCGGATAGGTTTTCCAGAGGTAACGAGTCCTCGGTTGATGAATTACAATGCTTGCAATGGCTTGAATCAAAGCAACCAGGGTCAGTCATATATGCTTGTCTTGGTAGCCTCTGCAGACTGGTCCCATCTCAATTGATAGAGCTTGGTCTAGGCTTAGAAGCATCAGGGAAACCCTTTATCTGGGTGATCAAAACGTGTGGGAAATATGAAGAGTTGGAAAAGTGGTTAGTGGAGGAGAGATTTGAGGAAAGGATCAAAGGGAGAGGTCTATTGATCAAAGGTTGGGCTCCACAAGTTCTCATTCTCTCAAGTCCAGCAATTGGAGGCTTTTTAACTCATTGTGGTTGGAACTCAAGCATAGAAGGAGCATGTTCTGGTGTGCCAATGATCACATGGCCTCTATTTGCGGAGCAATTCCTTAACGAAAAACTTATTGTAGAGGTCTTAAAGATTGGTGTTCGAGTTGGTGTGAAGGTTCCTGTTAGATGGGGGGATGAAGAAAAAGTTGGAGTGTTGGTGAAGAAAAATGAGGTAAAGGAAGCAGTTGAAGCATTGATGGATGAATGTGAAGACGGAGAAAAGAGGAGAAAGAGAGCAAGAGAAATTGGAGAGAGAGGTAGAACAGTCATGGAAAGAGGAGGCTCATCTCACTCAAACATGTCTTCTTTGATTCAAGATGTCAGAAACTTACATGAAAGCCACTGAAAACAAAGGTTAGAATCTTCAAAACTAAATGCTCTTGCAGATAATTAGTAGTCTCCTGCAACAGCTTCTTTTGTAAATATGGTTAGACTAGCTTCATCAACTCAAACATAATATCTGCTCATATGAAGTATGTACTAAAGGTTGATATATGAATTACCAGTATTGTGTTTCCTATTTCTTTTTCTTTCTTTTTCTGTTTTCTGCATATTCTGTTGGTCCTTGTAGACATTCGTGTTATTTTCAATTACAAAATTATAATAACAGATAAATGATGATGGAAATTAAAGAGTACATTTTTTGGAGGACTACATGTCTAAATCTTTGTGTCCTCGTCAATATCAACCACCGGTAGGTTCCCATGTTAAAAGATTCTCAGATATCAATCCAAAAGCCATACTGATGAATCGCATGTTAAACTAGCTAGCCTGTTTGTTTGCATAGATGACAAAATTGATCACAGCGAAAAAAGTCACATTCATAATGTACTAACAAAATCCATCGTGCTTACAAGATTCCCTCTGAGTTTAGCTAATATGTGATCATAATAGCTCAAATTATATGTTACGAGATTGTCAATTATGAAAATATAGTGGCGGGCCGCAGGTCGGAGATAACAAATATAGACATGCTAGTACTTATAAGTTAACTGATCTGTGTGCCCATGGCCATCAACAACATGAAGATTGAAGAGTGGTGTATATAAAAGCCAGTCATTCCCATCAATGTATGATGCATTTAGAAATGGTGCTGCATCAGATTCATTGAGCTGCTTTGCATATGACACCCTATTGGTATTATTTGCTCCTGGTCCTGTGCACTCATACTCCCCATAAAACACTTTCCTACGTTCATAAAATTCCAAAATTAGTAAACAGAAAAGAAAAAGCTACCAAGAAACAGAAGTCTAATAAGAGAGGGAGCAACCACGTACTGGTCTCTTGAAGGATCACTCCAGTCATTCCAACCGTCTGAAGCAACAACATCAGACATGTATGTTTTGGAGAACACCACTGTGGAATAAGGTCCCCATGCTCGACCAAGCCACACTTTCCCAGTTCCACCAATGCTGCAGTTCACAAAGGAATACCCACTTTGCTCCTGCATCAACCGCTTACCGTGTGCTGTGATGGATCCACTTATCCTGCCTTTCACTAGATTCCCATATTTCACTGGATTTGCTATTGAATTTATGGTGCATCCCTGTGTTCCAAACATAACAACATAAGTGTCGATGAATCCCTCAAAATAGGGGCAGTACCTATTGGTGTTGTACAATATATGTATATGCAATCTCAATCCCTCAAAAGTAGTGGGCATTACAAACTATGTCCACCTAAATGCATCATCATAATATAGTATAAATCAAGCATGTTTGGTCCACCCAACAATGCAGTTTCTCAGATATGAATGTACATGGTGGCTAGCTAGGCCTTTAAACTGTTTTATACCTCATACAGTGATCTAGCGCTTCCGAAAATGAAATCAATGGATCCTTGGATGAAACATTCTCTAAAATAATGTCTTCCACGGTCGTCGTTGAGAGTGTCTTGAGCACCATAGAAACCACATCCATAAAATGCTGCTTGATCACCCGTAATCCTAAGTGCTACTGCCTGTGCTCCAATTCTGCCTTTTGATGGAGGGGGAGCCATGTTCTTCAATCCCAAAGAAAAGTAGTTAGCCAAAAATGGATACAACTTCATAACCATAAAACTTTCAAACAGTTATATTTCGCTACCTTAAAGCTAATGTTGTAGGCAATGAAATTGGGAGCAAATATAGAAACAGAAGCACTTCGGCCAGTCCCTCCAGAAGAATTAGCCGAGTCATTCCAAGCTATGGCAGTGTTAAGAAAACCCTGACCTTGAAATATCAAATTGGTCTTGCTTACATTAACTGTCACCTTCTCCCTGTCATCATAACAATGGTATCTTATCAGACCATTAACATTGGAGCAGTCTTGCTGGAAGATTTACTCCATAAAGCTCCTCTTCATATTACCTGTAAGTACCTGAGTCAATTAGGATAAGGGTCCTGTTAGTGCTAAGCTCAGGAACAGCATCTACTGCCTGTTGCACAGTACTGAAGTTTGTGCAACCTTTTAAGCCAACAGTCAAAACAAGTGACACATTGTATTCAGATATGAGCCTTGATTTCAAACTTCTCATGTCACAGCTATGCGTCCGGGGGTGATGATAGGGTCTGTACATAATGCTTCTTAGCAGGGACAGTAATCTCTCACCAACATGCTTGTAGACACCATTAAACATGGCAAGATCAAAGCCATCTTGAGCCATGTTGGAGATGAGAGACGTCGAGGAAAAAGATGGGAAGCTGCCTAGCGCAATGGTAATTGAAACAACTGCAATGGCAAAGGAAATTAGTACAATAGCAATGGCAGGAACCAAAATGAGGGAGGTTGTTTTGGCTCTCATGGTATTTTGAGTAGAAATCGGGGTCATGCAAAGAGGGTGTTTGAAATTCGACGAAGGTGTATGGGACTTTATAAGGTGTCTGCGTGTGGAGACTATGATTAATTGATTACCAAGTCTGCTTTAGAAGGATGGCAAGGACTGGAGATTGGAAATTGCATACGCTAAGCTAGAGATTGGAAGAAAAAGAATGTGAGAAGTTATCAAGGTTATGATGAAGGCATTTGAAAATGTCAAGGGGTTTGTGCATGCATTTTTCAAGGTTTTTGGTGGTGGTAGCGACACTGTTACTTAAACATCAATTCTGTTTTATTCCTTCTTTTTTAGAAAAAAAAAATTTGTTCATGAGACTCTTAGCACTTGGAGGTGGAATTGCAGTAATAGTGGGTGGTGATTGGCTTGATTTAATCATAGCTCCTTGGTCAAGAAGAAGAGTGGCTTCAAGTTTATGCCACCGCCCCCAGCTTGCTTCGGCACATTAGGTAGATAGAATTATCTTGTCCCGGTTCTCTCTTTTTTGAAATTGATTTATTTCAGCATACACTACCAAAAAAATAAAAGTGACAGTACTCTGATGAAGCTGCCATTTCTGGACTTCTCCTCGAGGAGTAGAAATCTAACTCAAATAAAAGTATTTCCAGCAAACAACGCTACAACGGTACAACCAAGTAAACCATAACCCATCAATCTACAGCAAAGGTTAGCCTAATTTCCAAACATAAATGAGTAGCCTAAAAGAAATACATACCCGAGACTTTTACTAGTTTCCTAGTTTCCTGAGATGGGCTCCCTACGAGTATATTTTACTCCATACAAGAATAACAAAGAGAATCATTTTCTACTGCACAATATGGAGGAAAGGATACTAAAAAAATAGAAAAACAATCAACACAGTAGTTGAAAAAAAGGGCTTCGATCAAGGTTCTTCCATGCTTCCAATTTGTCCAGTGCAGAACAATTTCAAGTAAAGGCCAAAAAATAGGTCAAAACTCACCACTGCACTTCTTACAATTGACATTCGTGTCTATAGGTGAAGAACCGATGAATTTCAGTATAATGTTATGCAGGGAAGCCTAACTGCACACCTTCAAGAGATCAAGCAGGCTCCTTCCATTCTCAAGGCATATATACTGCGCTGCTCGTCTGTATGTTTTACAAGCATGAATCTCAAATTGAGAAGGTGGAACAGCCTACATTGATTAGCACAGCGAGTGAAGAATTTAGATAAATATATAAACTCCAGATAACAACTTAAGCGTGTAAAACAACATAGCAACAGAATATGACTCACTCTGCAGCCATTGCATGAAATACAACACAAAATCCCTCCATCTTCTATTGTGCCCCGCAGACCAAATGCCGGAATTGGAATCATAACAACGTTTTAGCTGTATACAAGGTTTGATTGAAAAAAATATACCAACACCCCCAATTTAGTCACACATCAACTGGTATTTGGATATCATTATAATACTGTTAACGTCATCCATTCCTTTGCCGTTTCTGATGAGAATTTCTTCAGAGATGTGGATGTTCCCTACACCTTGGCACCAGAAATTATATCCTCATTACTGCTAACTTCATCCAGTCCTTTAGCACTCATTTCCAGGCAGAGAATTTGAGCCTCTTGTGACCTCCCCTCCTTCCGGAGGCCAGTTAGAAGCTCATTACATGTGCTGACATTTAGAAGAAAACCATTCTCAAACAGTTCCCTGTACCAAAAATATGCGCCGCTTTCAGTTCACAGTGTCCCTTCACAGGTAAGTTATAAGTATCAGCTTTAGGTTCCAATCCTTCATGTCATCGACAAGGTCCTTTACCTCAGACACCTTTCCTTGTTTGAAATGCCCAAGAATCAAGCTATTATATGTCAGCTTATCAACATTGATTTTCTGGCTTTCCATCTTGCAGTACAAAAGAAAGTGCCTTCTGAGTATTTCCATGTTCTGTATGACCATGAATGAGTGCATTATATATAAGCCGATCAGGACGCAACCCCATTTGTAGCATTTCATCGAACACCTTTTCAGCAAATACCGTATCATCCCTGCTACATCCGCTGATTAGAGGATGATATGTATGTAAAGTAGGTTTGATGCCCAGATTCTTCATAGTTTCATATAATTCCAGACATTTCTCAGTGTTTCCTGTATCGGAATAACCTGAGATTAGGGAGTTGTATGTGATCACATCTGGTCTGTAACCACTGTTTATAATTTGAGAGACGTATTCTTCAGCTTCAATCATCTGTCCTTTCTTACAGAGTCCATGGATGAGTGCATTGTAGGTCACAAGTGTTGGACTTATCCCAGCTTTTGTCATCTCATCAAAAAACCTGAAAGAATCGTTCAGCTTGCCTTCCGTAGAGCTACCAACAATGAGCATATTATATATTTGTGCGTTTGGCCTATCATGTCTCGAAGTTGTATTTCAGCTTCAAGTAGTCTCCCATCCTTGCATAAACAATTTATAATGGAACCATAAGCCACATCATTTGGTTTAATCTCCCCACTTTCCATGTCTTCGAGAATCTCGCAACACTTATCAAATGCACAAATCATCCCATAGCCATTAATATGAACGTTATACGTCTCCCATTTCGGGGAAACTCCCATACTTTGCATCTTCTTAACCCACTCCTCCTCCCTATCCATATCCCTTCTCTCACAGAATTTGTGAATCAAAGTATTGAAAGTGATGCAATTCGGCCTCAACCCACGAGCTTCCATCTTCTCAATGACCAAAATGGCTCTGTCAATGTCCGACTTTCGACAATATCCATTCACCAGAGTATTATATGCTACTTCATCCGGAACAAACCCAGACTCCATCAGTTTCTTCAGAACCTCCTCCGCTTTCTCGATCTTGCCTTTCTTGCACAACCCATTCAACAAAATACTACGAGTATACGCATTAATCTTCACCCCTTTCCTGGTTGCTTCTTCGAATAAACCCATCAAACCCTCCTCATCACCACACCTCAAATGCCCATCAAATAGTATACTATAAGTAAAACCATCAGGCACAAAGCCTCGCCCTTCCATCTGTTCCAAAACCTTTTTCGTTTCCTCCATTCTCTTTGTCTTACATAGCCCATTCAGCATTGTATTATCAGTCACCATATTGGCCCTCACATTCTGACCCCCCATCCTCTCTCTCAAAGCAAAAGCCTTGTCCACTCACCCATTTTACAATACCCATCAATCAGCGTGTTGTAAGTAACCAATGTCGGTATCCCTTTTGTCTCACGCATTTCGTCGAACACCTTCTCTGCATCCCTCATGTTCCTCTCTCTACACAACCCACCAATCAGAACATTAAAAATGAACACATTGGGCTCCAATTTGTTCTTCTTCGTAGACTCCACAAGCTCCCTGGCCCTCCTTAAGTCCCCGAGCTTCACCGCCGCCTGCACCGCCTTGCCGTAGGCGAACTAGTCGGGCCGAATCCCCTTCCCAGACTCGAAAATCTGCGAAAACAACTCCATCGCTTGCCGGAAGTGCTTCGAGGACACGAGGGACTCGAGGAGCAAATTGAGAGTGGGCAGAGTGGGACGGATTAGAGAGTACAATTCGAGGGCTTGGTTGGGCATGTTGGATTCGGCGCAGGCTTTCAAGAGAAGGTCGGAGCATGTGGAGGTGATGGAGGGCGCGGAGAGAAAGAAGAGGTTGTAGAGATCGGAGGGAGATGAGAAGAGTGAATTCGGAAGAATGAGGGATTTGATGAGGCGATTTGCGGAGTCGGTTCGGCCCTGTTGGAGGAGGACTCGGAGTTTGCGGATTTGCTCATGGCGTTGTTGTTGGTTTGTGTCGGAGAGAGAGAGTGATCGGAGGGTTTGGGATTTTGTGGATAAAGACTCGGGATGATGATGAAGAAGAAGAAGAGACGCGCCTTGCCATTTTCAAACTCAAATCTTTGGTCAGTGCCTCAACTCCTAGCTAGGAACTACTATACGTCATGTCAAATGGCATGCCATGGCGTATAGTAGGAGGGATTAAAGTAGAAATGTTTCGGTTACTGGCCTGAACCGAAAATCGAATTAATATTTTGTTTTGGTTTAGTTTTCTTATTTATAAAAATAGAAACCGACCATCTTCGGTTTGATCCGGTTCAATTGTGTTTTTGAATTCTTTTTATTGATAAAAAAAGTCGAGATTTTTTTTTTCTTCGTAAATCAATTCAAATCTATACTAGACCTACATTAGCAGTAAGAAACCAAGTCCCAATGAAAATATATCCGTGTCCATATCAGTCTATCAAATTTACAAATTGAAGCAAACCAAGTGCAAATAGATATACAATACAAGTCCATTGAAATAAATATACAATCCAAGTCTATAGATAGGTACCGATTGAGATGCTTTATTAAGAAAGGATCGCTATAGCTAACCATGACACTACAATACTTCTTTTAGATCGAAAAGCTGCACACAACAGACGAATGAAATTAGAAAGAAACTAACAACGAAGGTGGTTCATGAGCTAAATAAAAAACTAAGAGAATGAAAAATTATGAAATAATCACTCTGAGCCAAGTTAACTACTAGTCTTGAAAGAAAGTGTCAAAGCTATACAATTTGATTATCTTCTGCTTGTGTTGACTAAATAGCAAGATTAATTGTAAAATTCTTCCTGAAACTCCAAAAAAGTACTTGCCTCATTGAACACACATATATCCTTATTATATACATCGATCATTAATCAAGTCTTTGTATGTTGAGAGCCATTTTTCTTCTAGCATAGATATAAATCTGTTTCATTTCCACAAACATAAACCAAAATTGGAGCAACAAAAACACAATAAACTAATTATTTGATATTTCATTACATTATCACGTACCATTAGCCACAGATCTAGATACTTCGATAGTAGAAAATTATGAAAAGCATATATAGAAGAGTTAATTTGAAACGATCTCATGGCCTGAATGCCCAGAGAGCCAAAATCCCAAAACATTTTCATTCAGATTTCAGAGTTTGAATTAATGAACTAGTATAATAGGGATTTAAACCTTATTCTACCTGATGGAGATGAAGATGGAGAGTAACAGGCAAGAAAGTGAGGGGTCAAAGAATTGAACAACCCAAGGGTTGGAAGCACTTGTGAGAGAAGAGGAGAGCTTCGAGTGGAGATGGACGATGGGATCGTGACTGAAAATTAAAGGAGGTTGTACAATGCAAATGAGGATTTACGGTTGTACACAATCAACTATCTATATAAGTAATACCCGAGAATGACGACGTAGCAAATGAGACCCTTAAAAAGAGTAAATGACGTCGTTTTAACATATTTCGGTTCAAAATGGTTCAGTTCAGTTTTTGGGAACCAAAAATCGAAACCGAACCGAAAAATTTAGTTCGGTTCGGTTTTTTTATTTTTCGGTTCGGTTTTTGTTCGATTTCAGTTTTTTTCGAGTTCAGCTTGAATTTTTTTTGGTTTTCGGTCCAGAAGTCATAGCCCTACATGCCATGTATATATTAACCACATTTTATTACGTAACATGTGTCACAATCTGATTTCATCTGTTTTCAAATTTTGACTAAGTTTATGATAAGCTACGTCTATATGAACTCCTCTTTGGAAACTCCGCCTTTAAAAGTGACCAACTCCACTCCGATGCACCCTCTCCCTCCTCCTCGATCTGTTGTCCTCGTCGACGGCCTCCACAGCCTCCAAGCATCGATTCAATCGCCTCTTTACGGAACTCGATTCAATATGTTATGGTCATGTCCAATACATTTCTTATCGCACAGAAATGTCCTGTGAATCTATTTTGTTTTGTGTCGTGCTTCATGTCATTTATTCAATTCGTTTTGTTTTGCTTGGTTTTCAATGTGAAAAAAATTCCTATTGATCTAGAGTGTAAGACTACAGGGAAGTATATCCTTAGATAGCTTTCTATTTGTGTTCGTTGAGGATGTAGTTTATTCTCCTTACCATATTCAGAGTCTAATTGATGAAGTTGTTAAGGTTATCATGCTATTCTTCATGGTGACATTGGCCCCGAAGCATGGTAATATCGAAGAATCGTTCTCTTAGTTTAGTTTATTGCGTTTTATCCTCGAAATTATTTGATATAGCAACGAGTGACCAAGGCGTTACAATTTTTTTTTGGGTGGCGTAGTGGGGGAATTTAGCAGCAATTCGATTATTCAATTCAAATGTATTTTAACTCTCAATTCATAAATTCGTGTTCCATTTCTCATTAGTGAGGTTATAAGGAGGATACTCGATGGTGTACTGTATTAATTGTACCTAAGGAATTATAGATTATGTTAGATGGTTGTAATGTTTGGCTGTGGAGATTATTTGTGGTGAGTTGGTGAAATGAGATAGAATTTACAAGTTTTGGGTTCGACTATAAACAAATAGGTCATGCCGAATTTTCGGTAGAATTTTTCTCAAATTTTGAGTGGTTGAAACCGTTCCAATCACGAAGCACGACTAGTCCTGGAGATTTAAAATAAAAACCTATTGTGAGGTTGTTCATTGGCAGGACATGAAAATATTTAACTCTTTCTTTTCGACTCTTAATCCTTTTATCCTTTTAAGATGCGAATAGGTATGTCAAGCTTAATAACATAGCTACTTGAAGTTATGCTTGAAGATCTTCTTAATTTGAAAAATAAAAAATGAAAAGTAAACTCACTTTGGTAAGTGAAATTTGAAAAGGTACAGCTTTTTGGCGGCCTTGGGGTAATAAAACACAATTTAACCTATGAGGTAAAACTTTTGATTACGAACCCTGCCATTTCTCTCCTTTCCTACATACCAAGCAAGCCGTTGCTCATCTCTGTCCCTGACTCTGTCTCTCTCTCTCTCCCTCTCTCTGCAGAGTTGGGTGAGTGAGTTCACCTTCCAATAACAGCGAGATATCGTGGACCTCTCTGCTTCTTTCTATCTCTTACAATCCACGCCCCCGCTCCCAAAATAAAAACACACGCACCACACGCACACGCACACGCACACTCACTCCCCCAGAACCCTAAATCCGATCTCCTCTCTCCTCTCTCCCTCACAATTCGAACGCTTCTCACTCTCGCATGGCGGCCGTCTGATTCATCAGGTAACCACTCCCTTCTTCTTCCCCCAATTTCGTTTTCCAAACCCTAGATTTCTTTCTAGGGTTTTATTAGTCTTTACGCTTCGGATTCCGTTTGATTTTTGGCTGCTTCGCGATCTCTCTCTAGGGCAGTGCAGTGAAGAAGATTTTTTCGTGTTGTGTTGTGTTGAATCGGCATGAAGCGAGATTTGGATTCTGTATCATCTCAGCTCGCCGCCGAGTCCGAGACTGGCTCTACTACTCTCCGTGTTTACGAGAGAGTTAACTCTAAGAGGTTTAAAGGCGCGATTGTGAATGGTTTGATTGTGTACACGCGAGCCAGGAAGGCCCGGATCAACGGCTCTGGTGGCTTTTCGGAAGGTTTCGAGAATAAGAGCACCATTTCAGCTCAGGGGAAAGAGAGTGATCAATTGACTGAAGTTTTAGTTAGGGATGAAGCGAGTAGCGATTTGGAGATACCCAGGAGGAGGAGTAAGGGCGGCCGCGGGCCGCGGACGCGGAGTTTGGTTGCAGTTCGCGATAAGGATGGTGAGTTGGTGGAAGTTGTAGTTAGAGAAGAGAGTAATTGTAATTTGGAAGTGATTAGACAGGGCATCGCTGTTGAAGGCAGTGTCGGTAATAGTAGTGAGGCGCCGAGGAAGGATTCAAAGGTAAAGTCATTGAAGAAGAAGCAGAAGCGGTTTACGCGTTCCACATTGAAACCTAGTTCTGAGCCTCCGGTAGAAAAAGGATCGGAGGTTGTAGTGAGAACAGAAGCTGTGCCGGGATCATCAGAGGTTGTGCCGGGATTAGACGTTGCGGTGGGATCAGAGGCTCCGCCAGCATTAGAGGCTGGGCCATTTGAAGTGGTTTCTGATGTAGAGGAAGAGAAACTAGTTGCAGTCAGTACATTGTTATCGAATAGCAAGCTAGAAATGAAAATGTCAAAGAAGGTCGTGCTGGACAGGAAGCCTACTACTGTCAAGGAGCTGTTTGATACTGGCTTGGTTGATGGGTTAACAGTGATTTACATGGGTAGCAAGAAGGTAGCTTGTGATTTTATGCATTTTTTTAATATTATTTTGAGTTATGGAAGGAAGTACATATTCTCTCGTTCACCCCACAAATACTGGGGCTGAAGTATTTTCTTCCACGTTCTGTGATATAATGTCATCATTGCTTTCTATTGAAGAAAAATAGATATTATACAGATTTTGAAGAAGTTTTTCAGGTTTGAACTGATATGTAAGAATGAGTGATGGAGAGACAACCCAATAGATTTTTAGATTTCAAATTAAACATTCACCTACCTTACTACCCAAGGCTTCAGATGTATTGATGAGAAAATGGGGTTATATATATATATTCTGTTTGTAGTTAAAGAATTCATGCATATTACTGAGGCAAGTAGTTTGATTATTTTATATTATAATTAAGGAATAGTTATTATTGACATTCCCACTTTCATATTTTTGGCTAATCTTATACTAGTCATGTTCAGTATTGGTGAGGGAATAGTAGGGAGGGGAAGAGAAACAAGCATTTTATTTTGAAGCATATAATTTGAACCATTCAATGCTCTCATTTACCTTTTAACTTATGGGTCCTATTTCTGGATATATAAAAATTGTTCTTTTTGAAGATATTCATATATATCAGTGTAGTAATCCTTTGCAGAAATGAGCAAGGAATATATAGTTGAAATCCAAATACTCGTTGACCTGTGCTTATAGTTGAGTGTTGGTATATCTGTTAATTAAACCTTATATACAGCTAAAAGGTTGTTATGACTCCAATTCAGGCATTTGGTTTGCGTGGCACAATAAAAGATGGAGGAATTTTGTGTTACTGTATTTTGTGCAATGGCCGCAGAGTGAGTGAAATTCTGTCGCTATGTTGTTTAACACGCCTTAGTTATCTGGACTTATTTATATAAATTCTTCACTGGCTGTGTTATGTAGGTTGTTCCACCATCTCAATTTGAGATTCATGCTTGTAAAGCATACAGACGTGCAGCGCAGTATATATGCTTTGAGAATGGAAGGAGCTTGCTTGATCTCTTGAAGGTTTGCCGGAATGCTTCTCTGCATACATTAGAGACAACAATACAGAAATTCATCAGTTCTTCACCTATTGACAAATATTTCACTTGTAAAAAATGCAGTGGTGAGTTTTGACCTATTTTTTTTCCTTCGCTTGAAATGATTTTGCACTGAACAAATTGGGAGCATGGGAGAACCTTGATTAGAGCCCTTTTTCAAACATTTGTCTTGATTGTTATTCCATTTTTTCGTAGTGTCCTTTCCTCCGTATTGTGCACTAGAAGATGGATCTCTTTGCTATTCTTGCATGGAGTCAAATAAACCTGAATGGAGCCCATCTCAGGAAACTACTAAAAGTCTCAGGTATGTATTTCTCTTATGCTACTCATTTATCTTTGGAAATTAGGCCTACCTTTGCTGTAGATTGGTGGGTTATGGTTTATATCAATTACATGGTTGTAGCATTGGTGCATCATTGAACTGTGTTTGATTATGAGTTTTGATGTCTTATTGCCTCCAATACGGTACTGGCGTTAATACAGTACTGGACTAAGGCTTTAAAAAGGGTACTGGACTAAGGCCTTGTGTTCTTATGTTTAGGCGGTCAGATAAGTACAGTGCGGCTTGCATTTTCCAAGTAGGAATACACATTCTAATTAATTTATTTACAAAAATCAATTATTAGGTAGTATGAAAAGAATATTGCTTTGGAGTTGCTATTCATAGGCTCTGCTTTGTAAATAAGCGAATGTTTGCTGTTTTTTTTGGCTACGTTGGATTGGACAGAGTTGAGGTTTGTGGCGAGCGCGAGTAAAATTATCGGTTAATTGTAAAACTTCATTTTCAAATCTTTGTCATCAGCTATTGGTAATACAGATTTAACTCAGTATTTTTGTTCTAAATAAAATGGACATCCGTAATTCTTCTTAATGGCAAGTTCAAAATTAAGAGCTACATATTGTAGTGAAGGGATGACCTACATCAACATTTTTATCTAAATACTGCAATTTTAGCTACGTACTGCAATAATTTTTTCTATCCATTTTGTCAATTGGGTTAATGTGGTGTTTTTGGGTATGCCTTTGTGCCTATATATTTGAATTATGAATGTTTCTGCTTATAAAGACCGTGATAATAATGTTGCCTCCCATTGATTACATTTTTCATTTTATTAACTCGGAAGTACATTGTGATCGTTCACCCAGACTGGGACTTTGGCACACTTCTTGAGATACTGAGACTGAGGGTATGGTCGGGTTTGATATCTGTGCTATTATCTGTTATTTTTTGAAGTTGTGTTGCTGCTGAAGTGAAATGAATTTCGGAACCATAAATCTGGCTTCTTTCTGCGTATGACCAATTAATTCAAACACAGGCCTCAGATTATATTATTACCACTGTCATTTGTTCTGTGAATTGCTGTATTGTATCCATTTATAGCTATAGGCATATTACACAGATCTTTATTTGGCCCTTTGCAGATCTTTGCTACCTGGTTCAATGCCAATGTCCCCAAAAGACGCTGCATCAAAGTCTGCAAAAACCCCCCAAACTGCTAGGTCTACCAAAAATGGAATCTCCAAGAGTCCTAAAAGTACCATCTCGAGGCCACCACGAAGTGCTGTCTTGAAGTCTCCTAAAAGTTCAATCTTAAAGTCCCCAAAAAAGGCAATCGCAAAGCTCTCTAAAACTTCAATCTCAAAGTCCCCCAAAAGTGCTTCACTTTCCTTGTCTTTGCAAAATAAGAGTCAATGGAAGACCATAAGGTATGTCTATTTCTTGTTCTGGTATTTCAGGAATTTGGAAGGATAGAATGTCTAGTGAAAATATATTATCATAGGTGAGTTGTCTGTACTTCTGTTATATGATTTTACTTTTTGCTGCAGTACTTTGACACCAATTTCGGTCTCTAATCCATCCAAAAGTACGTCTCCAGCTTGCTCAGGGTATAAGAGTGGATGGAAGATAACATCAAAGTTGGTATCTTTATTTTATTTTGTATCCTACCAGAATTAATGATGTCATTTTGGTTCATTAAGAACTTTTTGCCAGCCTTTTTTTTTAAAAAAATTTGCAAATGAAGAAACTTTGGTTTGCAGTTTTATGTCCATTCTGTTTTACTCTACTAGTACCAATCAAGAAACCTTTAACATTTTCCTTTTTGCCTTGTAAATTATGTTTGATGTTTGATAGAGATGTGTTGCAGATTGTGCAGTCTCTGTATCTTTTTATAATCTTGAAATGCATGGATTCAATAGGTCATCAAAATCTGTTCTGATCTCAAGGTCTCCAAGTTCTGCCTCAATGTATATTTCTTCACAAAAGAAAAGTCAGTGGAGACTTACCTCTAAGTAGGTCGCTGCTAGTTTGGCTTGTTATTGGTTATTCTTTGGATATCTTGTGGTTACAAATATTTTGGTTGAAGGATTTTCTCCCCATTCGTGACATTAATTATCTGTTTATTGTTATGTGTGCATCTTTTCTGAAGAGATCAGCGCCTGCACAAGTTGGTTTTCGAGGAAGGTGGATTGCCTGATGGAAGCGAAGTGGCATATTATGCCCGTGGACAGGTTGTTGGAAGGAAAGACTGATCATGCTTATAAATTACCAATATTCTTGTAGCAGTCAAATAACACTTTCTTTGGTGCAGAAATTGCTTGTTGGTTATAAGAAGGGGTTCGGAATATTTTGCCGTTGCTGCAATACTGAGGTATTTATATGACTGCTATTTGCACTAGAATTTTCTATTTCATAATACTTGAAAAATGTACTTTTTGCGCTGCAGGTCAGCCCCTCTCAGTTTGAGGCTCATGCAGGTTGGGCAACACGTAGGAAACCGTAAGTTTTTTGTTTTTCTATCATTATTCAATAGCTACTTTTACACACATCCTTTATATATGTTTTATCATTGGCTGTGTTGGTACATTTTGGCAGCTATGCATACATATATACCTCCAATGGGGTGTCTCTCCACGAATTGGCAATATCGTTGTCAAGGGGTCGCAAGTATTCAGCGAAAGATAATGATGACTTGTGCATCATTTGCGCAGACGGTGGGAATCTTGTTCTTTGTGATGGTTGCCCACGGGCATTCCACAGAGGTATAATTATAAATAATAAGAAGCTTTTAGTCGATGTAAAATTAGTTTCCTTTTTCTTGCTAAGCCCTTTCGAACTTTGAACTCTGTTAAAAAAAAGGCGGACATATGTTTTATTTATTGTATTATTGTATGTCATGCTTACTCCCTCTTGCAACTATATCTGCCTTATTTGAATCTGTGCGAACTGTTTCCCATGCAGATTGTGCCTCTCTATCAGGTGTCCCTCGTGGTGACTGGTACTGTAAGTTTTGCCAGAACATGTTTCAAAGGGAGAAGTTTGTGGAACATAATGAAAATGCTGTTGCTGCCGGAAGGGTTTCAGGAAGTGATCCTATAGAACAAATAACCCAAAGATGCATTCGTATTGTCAAAGATATTGAAGCTGAACTCACTGGATGTGTATTATGTAGGTAATAATTTGAAACTTATATGTTTCATTGTATTCATTATGCACTGTTGATGGGCAGTTTCATATAGTTCTCTTTGTACCACACTTGATATTGTTTATATTTTTGTTCAGGGGGTATGATTTTAGTAAATCAGGATTTGGTCCCCGGACTATTATACTTTGTGATCAGGTAAGTTCCCTTGTCCATTTTGTACAGTTGGCTTTATATGCTAAATGTTATCTGTCTTTAATTAAAACAGCTAGATGACATTCTTTTCTTGTATCAGTGCGAGAAGGAATATCATGTAGGTTGTTTGAAGAAACATAAAATGGCAATTTTGAAGGTACGTACACCAAATAGCTAAATGCTCTACAGCACCTTGAAAAATTCACTTTCTAGACTGTAAGTGTTGATGCCATCTCAATGACAGGAATTGCCAAAAGGGAAATGGTTTTGTTGCACAGAGTGTAATAAGATTCAGACTATTTTGGAGAAGTGTCTATCAAGGGGTGCCGAGGAGCTCCCAGACTCTCATTTGGATATTATGAAGAAAAAGCATGAGAACAACGGTTTGGAGACTGTCAATGGTTTTGATGTCAGATGGCGACTTATTAGTGGCAAAATGGGCTCCCATGAATCTCGTTCATTGCTTTCGAAAGCTGTTGCTATCTTCCATGTAAGTGCTCTCTGATTCTTTCTTAGTAAGTTATGATTACTTCTGGAGATTGTTCATATAATTTAATTTGTACCATATTATTGCACATTAAAAACAGAAATCTTTTATATAATTTCAGTTTTTTTGCTGTTGAAGTCATGTTTTTATGATTGTAAGTGGTAATATTTTTTCCTCATTTCTTTAGTGATCTCAGTGAGAGGGGCAGTATTTTTATGGATTAAAGAACCAACTGCTACTATTTCCAATAAGATTGGTGGATGATGGGCTTTATCACCAATGTGAGGAAAGAAGAATAAAATGACACAAATTTTGTTGTAAGAAGAGCAATATAAGAAATAAGAGGTCCTTATGAAAATAGCAACATGTATTGTTGGTATTAGGAAACAGGAATCTGTTAACAACCAAAATCTAGTTTAGATTTTGAGTTACTGTTTTAGCTTTGGTGGGGTTTATGACCAATATGAGAAAAGAAAACTAAAATTACAGAGTTTTGGTTCTATAATTTGTAAGAGCAATATAATAAAGAAAGAGGTCATCTTTCTCATGAACATAGTAACATTCTATATAGTTTTTATTATAAAATAGGAATTTCTGTTCAAAACCAAAATGTTACTGTTTTAGTTTTGGTGAGCTGGTGGCCCAGTTTGATTTTTAGAATGCAATACGAGTATATTTTATCTTTCTTTGCATAAGTGACATGGTATTTTAGAGGAAAATGGTAGACTTTTATGCACTGTATTTTAGTATTGATAATTCATCAGTTGCATACCAGAAGAATGTAGGTACCTAATGCACTTACGAAACAGACTGTTGTCTTGGTATTGATGACAGTCCCGTATATCTTGTTTCAGGATTGCTTTGATCCAATAATTGACGCAGAATCTGGGCGTGATCTCATTCCTGCCATGGTTTACGGGTAAACATTTGTTGTTTTTTACTTTCTGTCATTATGTACCCTAAAGTTCTACCTTTTATCGATTAAATTTGCTAACAATCTCCCTCTCTCTCACAGAAGGAATGTTAGGAGCCAAGAATATGGGGGAATGTACTGTGCCATTCTCATGGTGAAGTAAGGATTAGTTATTAGATTTCTGATCTTAGACTACACTTTCATATAAATTGTAAACTAATATGCTGATTTGCCAGCTCAACTGTCGTATCAGCTGCAATTATTCGAGTTTTTGGCCAAGAAGTTGCTGAGCTTCCTTTAGTTGCTACAAGTAGTGGTAACCATGGCAAGGTGAGAATGAATGCATTTTCTATGTTATCTTTAATGCCCAAAGCTGTTGAAGTAGTACATCAACACCTTGCCCTCTCTCTCATCTATTTGTGTTCTGTTCTTTTTCCTCCACACGGTTTCTTGCTCTCCTGTATTGTTTTCATTTTTTGTATCAGCGACGGTTGAGAATTTGGTATGAATGTGATATTCTTTTGTTTACAGGGATACTTCCAATTGTTGTTTTCTTGCATTGAGAAGCTGTTAGCATTTCTGTGTGTGAAGAACCTTGTGCTGCCAGCTGCCCCTGAAGCAGAATCTATATGGACTGAAAAATTTGGATTTACAAAGATAGATCCAGACCAGGTATAGAAATTTGGACTTCTGCTGAGGGTCAGATGCATAGAAATTTTTGCTTGTGCTATTTTTATTGGTCTAACATTTTGGTGTATCTCTGCAGCTCATCAACTACAGACGGACCTGTTACCAAATGATTACCTTTAAAGGAACATCAATGCTGCATAAAAAGGTTCCCGAATGTCGACTTGTAAATATACCCTAATAGATTTTTGTTTTAGGTCGTTTGTTGATGTTTATCTCTGCTTCCAGTTCATGGTTGTATAATTTTATGAATTGGAATTGCCAAGCCTCTGCTTTTCTGTTTCGAGCTGTCTCTGTTCATATCAACATATTCATGGACTTTCGGCATATTTTTTAATCTATTTATTCTTTAGTCCGAAGGTTTGAATATAGTACATTCAATCAAGGCATGCAATCAAGGGTCCAAACTTCATATTTCAATCAGGGAGCTAGTCAAGGACTCGAGGGACATTCTTACCACAGATTTTTGATATAATATGGTGGAATGTTGTGGCAAGAATGTTCACAATTTGTCAAGAAAACATGAACATTGCTATAAATGTGAATTAGTACTGATAAGAGCATCTTCAATAGTTGCTTTATAATAGAGATTTTAGCTTATTTAGAAAAAAAGTAGGGTCTTTTTTTGGCTCATTAACTTTTTCTATAGACCTTATTTTTGTAGACCCTATCGTTTTTTTTGCTCCAATAAATATTCTAAATATTCTCTATTTTAGAGAAAGGGACATGAAAAAGTGACAAGAAAGCGAACAAATTTTTTTGTATCTACAGAAAAAACAAAAAAATCTAAACTCTTTTTTTGTTAAATTTAATGTTGACTTCTTTATGAGTTCTCTATTTTACTTCATCTTCTCCCCCATTTTGCTCTTTTTTTTTCTTAAATAATGACTTAGTTAAGTATTACTTTTATCAGATTTATTGAAGTATAAAGAAAATTAATAAAATATAGAGGAAATGACAGAAATTGTTGAAGTTAGAGGCAATTTTTTTTTCTTTAAAAAAAATTCAATGAGAAATCAGTTTTATGAATTGAAATCCTGATCTAAGAGAATAACATCAGAGTAGTCACATTTATAAATTATAATCGTCTGTTGGGTTAGGCCGACCGAAAAAGTGAATTATGCAAAACCATGATAGCATTTTGATAGTTGAGCGAACTTGTTCTATTTGATTGGAAGTAGGCTTTCATTTGGGACAAACTGCATTTTACACTTGTCAAACACTACACTGAACCATCCAAACAATGCGCAACTATCGAAATTATATAGTATCAGGCTCCATACGTCTATTGGTAGGAGGCTCCACGTCTTACCGGAGCTACATGGGAGCTTCGGTCATTTCCCAGAAACTTTGTCACATATGCAGGTCGTCATTGCAAGAATTGAGAATATTAAGGTCAAGTAATTGTGCGGTTTCTTCGCCCTCATTTTGATGTTGGTAGTGGAGTTTCTTCATTCAGGTTTGCCTGAAGCTTTAATTCTTAGGTCGTGATCACGTCGAGGCAGGTTCTGGCATCATTTAATGAAAATCCATATACACAAGCAAATCGCGAATCAGTTTAACGTTGTTATTGACCATCGTGATCCACGTATTAAAATTTGAGATGTCCATCAAACGATGTAAACCAAGAGAGAGTACAATACATTCCGATGTAAGAAACAATGCTCCTTAGAGCTAAAGAGCACACAAGCACAGACAATAATGTAAGTAAATGGCAGTCCTAAAAAGGACTTTAGGAAACGTTACCCTCCATAGTCGTAAAATAATTTAGTCTAGAGCTGAGAATGACATGTAAAATGAATTGCTGATGACCAAAAAGAACAAACAAATGCACTCTTTCATCAAACATCCTATAAGAGAACATATTTATAAAAGAACACCTAAACGCAACGCAAATCAAGAGTTCAAGACCACTGTCGGAAACCCATGATATGGGACACGTCTTATGCTCTCAACGATTAGAACTGTATGGAAGATTTATCATAGTTTGGTATTGAGGTAAAATTAAGTACGGGAAGAAAGAAAAATTCTCTATTAAGGATCCTTATAAACTTAGTGACTACCTTCTCATTAAACCCACTTTTTCTTTATATTTTGACAAATATATTGTTGGTTAGATAGATAATGATGAATAGATCACTCATGTTAATTTCACAAAAATTGAAAATTATTAAGTCATTCATAATCAAAATGGGTGCGTCTATTCACACCTCCAAGATTGACATTTACACCTCCATTTTTTTTTGAATTTTTATAATTCTTTTTTTAACCCTAATTCAATAAAGTTTTTTACTCATATAGCTAGAATTTGAGTTCTTGAGATTTTTTGAAAATAAAACTAACTCTCTCTCTCTCTCTCTCTCTCTCTCTCTCTCTCTCTCTCTCTCTTCAATTCAAATTTTTCTTGAAAATTTCTGGTTGGGTTTGATGACTAAAACCTAGAATAAGTTTTTGGAAATTAGAGTTAGTTTGAATCGATCTTTATGGAATTTTTTTCGCGAATTTTTCAAGTTGGGTGAATCAATTTTAGTTTCATGGTTGTAAGTCATTAACTAATTATTTTTGTTAAACTCATGTTGTTATATGTTCTTCAACATGGATCGTGACTATAAAATTCCAAACTATGTGTCATAGTTTTGTGTTTCATTGGTTGGATGTTAGATTCGTGATTTATAATAAAAAAATGGAGGTGGATGATGGGGTGGTGAGAAAAAGAAAAAGGATGAAGGATAAAATATTAAGATTACGCTAAAATATTAAGAATGAGGTATAAATAATATTTTTGGAGGTATTAATGGACGCACCCAATCAAGATTTATCACTTATAAACATGAACAGTGCATGTCTGACATTTTTAGTTCGTCCATTGATTTGATTTTGTTCAATACCTTAACAATTTTCAATTTGGATGAAAATTTGTAGAAATGATGTACTCATCAATATCTAAACGTCTAATGGTTAACTTTTGTAAAGATGTTATCGAAAAATGACTCTTACGACAATTTTATGAAAGGTACTCATCAAGTCCTCATTATAAGGGTCTTCATTGGAAGAGTTCCCAGGAAAGAAATATTAGTGGTGATATAAATCAATAGTGAGGAAAATATGGTTAAGAAAAAACAACACTGGCTTCTTTTGATTTATGTGCTAAAAGACCCAAAAATTTAGGAAAACACATATATAAAATACTAACCAAACAGACTCTGACAACATACTACAATAATATAAAGCTATTTTTTTTCTTTCCTAAAATCCAATATTAAACTGGGCCTTAAATACTTGTCATATGTCATATATATATAGAGGGTCATTCCACTAATGTATTCTTGGTCATTTTCAGGTATAAGACATTACACTTAAATACTTGTCATATGTCATATATATATAGAGGGTCATTCCACTAATGTATACCTATTCTTGGTCATTTTCAGGTATAAGACATTACACAAACTTTTCAATCATATTTTAACATATCCACCGTCTAATTATTAGGTTTATATGAGTAGATCATTCCTGTAAATTTTCAGCCAAAATGGTGGTCGTTAAGGTATCAAACTAGGTTAAATCAAGGGACGAACCAAATTTGTCAAACCTGAACTGTTCATACTTATAAACTTCAATTGCAGTTTTGAATACTTTAACGATCATCATTTTGGCTGAAAATTTATAGGCTTGATCTACACATTAGGACCTAAGATCTGAACGGTGGAGATGATAAAATATGATCAAAAAGTTGGTGTAATTCCCTATACCTGAAAATGACAAAAAAAATGTATATCTTGGTGGAATGGTGCTATATATATATATATCTCTATTAATTAAGAAAATAGTGCTTACGACAGTTGAGAGGTAGAACTTTCAAAACTCCTTAATTGCCCTTCTATCAACCGTATCTCTACCAGAAAAAAAAATTAATAAAAGCAGGACAAAATCGTAATCAAGTTGACAGAAACCCTCTGATCTCTCACTCATAGTAGTTTGACGCAAAAAATTGAAACTAATATGTATTCCTATCTCCTCCAACTGCTTTGCCGTTGTTATCGAAGAAAACTGCTCTCCCCTTTTGTTATAAAGCTATGGTCTCTGTGTCGTGCTTCTCGAATGGCTTTTTACAAGGTAAGAAGTAGCGTCGACCAACACAAGCACATTGTTTTCTTCTTCGTCTTCATTCACCTCTACCGCAAAAGTTCCAATTTCGCCAGAGGGAAGGCAATGAAATGTATAGCTTTATCCTTTCTGATTTTTAATTTCGGGGTTGGCGGGTTTGCCGATAAATATATATATATATTTATTCCAATTTGATTTGGTTTAGCTTTGATTTGAGACTTTGACTCGCTTGCACACGTATGGTTTTATCTCTTTTCATTTAGTTGGGGCTACTGCGGTGATTGTTGTTTCTCATGTCGTTGGTATGTATGAACATCTAGACCCATAAGACGTTATTTTTAAAGGTACAAGAATGTATCACTTTCCAGTTTCAGCAAAATGATATGGTTTAGGGGTGCATATGAAATTGTCTAAAGAAAAATCATGTGCTTAAGGAAGAGCGGCATCTCTTGATCACTTAGTACTACTAAACTGTCTTTAAAGCAGCAAATTGAGGATATTGGGATAGAAAGATGGAATTGCAGTTAACCTCTCAATTTATTTGAAAATTGCTCGATTGTAGTTGGCCTCCCAGCCTCCCACTTCCTCTTCGATCGACACATGATAATAATGACACTACCAGAAAAGTACTATAGTTGACGAAAAAATTAGTCGGCCTGTTAGAAAATTTCATCGGTTAAAGTTATAGCCGACGAACCTTCGTCGGCTATAGTGTCGTCAGCAGAAGGTCGTCAGTCATAACTTTAGTCGACGACAGAAATGGGAGTCGTCGGTTAAACTGTGGACTTTAACCGACGACAAAACAAGTAGTCGGCATAGACTTTAAACTTTAAAGAATGAAACTCGTCGGCTAAAGTCCGCAGATTTCTGAAAAGAAAAAAACTGCAGATTTTGGGAATTCTATTCCCAGAACTTGCCAATTCCCAGATTTTGGATTTCTATACTACTGAAATTCCTTTGTTAGCAGACGGACAAAATCCGTAGCGTAACAAAAGTTTTCCGTTGCCTAAATATCTTAGGCCAACGCACATTTCGTTGCCTAAGATTCGTTGGCTAAGTGATGTCACAAAGCTTGTTAGGCAACGAAAATTACAAAATCTGTTGGCTAACAACCTTGTTGAGAGACAGATGTTATTTCGTTGCTTAACATAAATGCAACAGTATATTTTAGGTTCGGACAACAACAAAAACTGTCGTTTGACGGTACTGTAAGTCGACGGATTGAGGGTTACAATCCGTCAGCTAGACAGAATTTTTGTTTCCATTGAGGAACGTTTCATCCAAAAGGACGATTTATGGTGCAAGCATCCGTCTGTTAACGAGTAATTTAAAGGACGGAATAATTGTCACCTAATTTATAAACATTTCCGTCAATTAATAATCATTCCATCTCTTAACAAAGAATTAATAAAATAAAAAAATAATTAATTAAATATAATATAATATTGATTTTAAATATTCACAATTTCGTTGATAATTTAATATTAATTTTATGATTTCGATCAATAATATAATATTGATTTTAAATATTCGATTCTCGTACGATTTTGATCGCTAATATAATTTAATATAAATACTGCACAAAAGAGACGACCCGATCGAAAACTACATAATGTACATGCAAATGATAGCTAGCTATACCAGTGGTGTGGGTCCTCCGAGCCCGCTAACTCCATCATCCGAGCGTGACTGCTGAGATGACGTAGTGGAAGTCGGCGTAGAGGAAGTAGGCATATGACCGACCATCATCTGCTGAAACTGCAACCGCATCTCTGCCTGCATCTCTGCTCGTAAATGTGCCTCGATATCTCGAGCCCGCGCATAGGCGTCTGCCTACATCGCTGCTAGACGCGCCTCGGAGTCTCTAGCCCGGTCCTCAACCTCGCAGATTCGCGCCTTTGATTGCTCCTGGACCTCCCTGATTCGCACCTCGACACCTCCAGAATGAGCGTGCGATGTGGACGTGGACGTGGACGTCTGAGTCAAATCTCGAACGCCTGCATGTCCGAGACCTCGAATCTCTGTACCACGTCGGACTCTGAGCACCTTCTCGAACATCGCGGTCTATGTGGGCACATCCAAAGGCCCAAACTGCTCACGCGGAGTGTCCAGATTTTCTGCAGCTTTCTTAGCAAACTGCTCCTCGGCCAACTACGTCAACTTCTCCTACAATAAGATAAACAATTGAAAATTAATAAAAAAAGAGACTAATATGATCGATAATTCTACCAAAAATTTGACATAATTTCTCCTAAAATATAAGGCTACCAAAAACCTGAAAACACAAAAATTCAACCAATATAGCACAAGAAACATTCCACATTCTCAATATAACAACAGATCACCACGTACATAACTATTTTTTTGAACTACAAGTTTAGATAAAATAAATTTCATCCGGTCACCATCTACTATAATCTATGTGCATACTGGGAAGATGATTCTATAGTTTTCTCGCATAAACATTCATAGAAAATAGTAAACTTACGTTAACTTTGAATTTAGTGGTCACTTACCAGATTGTCAGCTGCCTTCTTGTTCTCGGGATGGACATACACATATCAGTACGTGTCGTTGAAGGGCACAAGGGAACCCTCTGCCATATGTTTCACCATCAAGTAACTGATTGGAGTTGACTCGGAGTGGTGGTTCGCATCATTCTTATCTCGGTTCTTCGCGTTCACCTCCGACATTAGTTGTTACAAAAAAAATATATATTATATTCGAAATTAAGCAAATTTCCTTATATTTCACAAATTTCCTCAAATTTTCACAAAATTTTGCGAATAACCAAAACATAAATATTATATTCAAAATTCTGCAAATTTCCGCAAAATTTTGCAAATTTTCACAAATTTCCGCAAAATTCCTCAAATAACCAAAAAATAAATATTATATTCAAAAAAGACATTAACACAAATTTGGGGATCCGAAATTGCGCCACCAACCACTTTCATTGATCTTCTTGATGCGCAAACTCAAAAGGGTTTGATTCCTCCCCTTGCACCTGATAGAGCATGTGGCAGACACTCTTGCACTCTCGATAACGTTTTGTCGCTTTCTTGTCGATGTATTTGAACATCTCTGGGGTGTTTGGATAATCGAAGTGGAGCTACAAAAAATGCGATTGACGTTAAATCTATATAATATATGTTAATTATTCAATTTTAATGTCAAACATAAATCTGTTGAATAGGCTTACGGAGAGAGCGTCGTAAAATTTTTTCCGCTCAATCTCAGGGAGGTTCTTCCAGGCCAGCGCAATCATCGCTACCTTCTGACGTATAGTGCCTCCGATGTCATGGATGATCAAACTGTTAAGCTCCTTCATCTCAGGGCCCCGGTGGAAGAAATCGTAAGGGACCGCGATCTTTTGTTTTGTCACCTTCACGATATCACCTACTTTTGTCCCTTTACACAGCCCCCGTGTGCGTTTGGGGGCAGGTCCTACAGAAAATTATCTAAAATTCGTTAGTAATCACAATTTATTATAATAATGAAGAAAATGAACATATTACGTTAAAATATATACGTACCCATAGTGCTTTTTCCCTTGCGATGAGCACTTAACCGTGCAATGACTTCGTTCGCCATGGGGTCAGCTTCTGTTTCGGCCGACACAGCCGGAATAGTTACAGAAGGACCCGACGACGGTATATCGCCTTCACGCAGTTGTTGAACCACCGGGTCATCACCTCTTGCCCTCTCACACCGCATACTAAATCTACTGGAAATTGACTCATTGCCGGCGACTTGTAAGTCGCCGGCAATGTTTTTGCACATTACCGGCGATTTTTGCCGGAAAAATCGCCGGTAATGTCTTTTTTTTTTTTTTTTTTTTTACATTACCGGCGATTTTTGTCGCCGGTAATGTCCGTCGCTGGCAATGTCTCGATGGTAATGTAAAAAAAAAAAAAGACATTACCGGCGACTTCATTTATGTCGCCGGTAATGTCTTTTTTTTTTTTTTACATTACCGGCGACATAAATGTAAGTCGCCGGCAATGTCTTTTCCGGCAAGACATTACCGGCGATTTTTCCGGCAAAAATCGCCGGTAATGTCCAAAAACATTGCCGGCGACATAAAAGTCGCCGGCAATGGGTAAAAATGTTGTAGTCATGCGGCCATCCTGTCAATCTCCAACTGCGTCAACTGAGATGTCTCTTCTGGCGCCATCTCTACCAACAGTCATAACAATAACCAATTCGAATAAAAATCACAAAATTAAACCAAAATTTCGCAAAAATAAACGAAAATCATTAAAAATATCCTAAATCAACCAATAACCAAACAATTAACAAAAATCACCAAGATTCCCTAAAATTCCTCAAAAATCACCAAAATTATTAAAAATTACCAAAATTCACAAATTAACCAAAATTTCCAAAAACAAATTAATATATTATCCAAATTATCCAAAAAATTTACAAATTAACCAAATAATCCTAAAAAATAACAATCCTCTCCAATTTACAAAAAAATAAAATATTATCCAACAAAATAAAAAATTAACCAAATTCAAAAACATTTAATTAAGAACCTAACAAATCAACTTATATATAATTATATGAATTTATAATCCAATAATATCATAACAAATTACCATTAATAATCCCATATTAATCCAATAATTACAAAATCCAATAATCCAATATTCAACCTATAATTCAATATTAATCACCATTAATCGAAAATTAACATTAATCCAAAAATCACCATTAATCCAAAATTAACATTAATCCAAAATTAAAATTTGTCAACATACATATTATCCAAAAATCACCAAAAATCACCATTAATAAAAAAATCACCAATATTAATCAAAAATCACCAATATCACCAATTAATCAGCACTAATCACTATTAACCAGAAATAATCAAAAAAAATATATTGATTTCTGGGAGTACATGCGTCAGACGACGGTGGTTCGGCGGAACTGGGTGACGCGGGTCGGCAACGAAGCAAGGCAGCAACTGATAGGAGTGCGACGTGCGTCGGCTCGAAGGGCTGAGCGTCGGTGTCGGCGGCTTGACAGAAAGAGATTCGGCAGTGGCAGACGTCGGAGGGAGAGAGAGAGATCGAAGAGAAATTGGATCATCGATCAAATATATTGAATGAAATGATAAAAAATCCCCAATTTGGGGATTATATCGATCACTGCTAGGCGACGGAAACGTGACGTCTTCTACTAAAATCATTTCCGTCTCCTAACAATGTTTCACAGACGAAAATCTAATAATTCCATTTTCTAAGAATTCTCAAAATATCCCCAAAAAATAAGGCGCAAAAATTAGCCGCCATATTTTTTGCCCTTGCAGGCGGAAATATGAACTTTCCGTCGCTTAACAGGTTTTAAATATTCACAAAAAAAGGGTGCAAAAAAAGGCGGCAATATTTTTTGCCCTCGTAGACGGATATGGTAAGTATCCGTGTTTTAACTGGTTTTAAGGCAACGGAAATGTACAATTTCCGTTGACCAATGAATTTTTATTTCAATTTTAGAAGAGTATTGAGAATAAAATATATTCTAGATACGTAAATATACACCATTTGGACTCATACGTACAACACTATATGTGCAATTTGAAATGATCGAAAAAAAATGATTTTTTTGCCTAAAACTACTGATCAAGTTCTACTCAATTTTCCCATGGATGTAATGTGAAGACCGTGCCTATTTATAACGAACCATGATTTTTGGATGTAAAAAGAAAAAAATAGAAGTAAATAATAAATATTGGTACTGGAACGACGTACATGCGCTAGTTAATTATGATTCCAAAACTACCAAATTCAATGATCGAATCATAACATGGCTTGGTTTATGATCACTTGAAAATATCTTCTTCAATCATAGGTCGTACATAATTAATTAAATTAGATTAATTCGAATTTCAATCTAGACCGAAAACACTTCTACACTCGGGAATGGTTACCTTATGTCCTTGAGGAAACAATTATGCATTTTAAAAAGATACGTCGTCGTTTTTTCGTAGAGTGGCAGTCAACGCTTCATAAGCAAACGGAAATTTATTTGTTCCATTGGCTAAGACTTGTTTAGGCAACGATTTTTTTTTTGTAATTGCATTGCTTAACAATACGGGGTTTAGGTTGCGATTTAGGTTAAGTTTAGGGTTTAGGGTTTCATGTTAACCGACGGACTATTGACAATTCCGTTGCTAAAGAAAACAAGGTTTAGGGGTTAGGGTATGTGGTTTAGAGGTAGGTTTTAGGGTCTGAGTTTTCTGTAAGACAACGGATTTGTGGATATCCGTCGGTTAACAGACTAGTTTAAGGATGTATATTTACAAATCTGTTACAGAAGGGAACGGAGTTTAGGGATTGGGGTTAGGGTGTAGGGTTTAGGGTTTAGGTAAAACAACGGATATGAAATTCCGTTTGCATACTACTTGATTAGCAGACGGAAGTTGAGTAATCCGTCAGCTAACAAGTAACACACCTTTCTCGCGTGATAGCTGATGTTGACGTCGTCTAAGCAGATAGGATAACCCTTGTACCCTTTAAACCTGTAAAAGGCCAACATCCCGTAAGCCGAAAAATTGCTAATGGTCCACATAATGGCTGCTCTCATGATGAATGACGTTTTAGTGTAGCTATCCCAAATTCCCACACCTCATTCAACTCGTCAATTAAAGGTATCAGAAACACATCAAAACACTTTCCAGGGGAATATTTACCCAGAATTATCAGACAAAGGAAATTAAACTCCTTTCTCATACACATCCAAGGAGACAGGTTATACGACATCATAATAATAGGCCAAGTGCTGTATTAGCCATAATTAAAAGGATTGAACCCATATGTGGAAAGTCCTAGTCTCACATTTCGAACCTCTGATGCGAAGTCTATAAACGTCATGTCGAAAGACTTAAAAGCCTTCCCATCTGCGGGGTGTCTAAACACACCGTCATCCAACCTTTTTTCACCGTGCCACCTTATTGCCTCTGTCATGTACGGAGACATGTACAATCGCTCCAGTCTAGGAATCAACGGAAAATGACGAAGAACCTTCCATGGAAATTTGTTGTTCTTCTCGTTCTTCTGCTTAACCCGCCATCTTGACTCGCCGCAAATCGGGCAGTACTGGAGGTCTGCGTGTTCCTTATAAAACAAGACACAACTGTTTTTGCACACGTCGATTTTTGTGGAAGAAAGGCCAATGTCGTTCAATATCCTTTTTACTTTATAATAATTGTCTGGAAGTTTGTGATCATTAGGAAGCAGACTACTTATGTGTCGTTGGACATCGTCGAACGCTGCATTCGACAATTTGTGCTTCACTTTATACCCCATTTCCTCTTTATCGCACTCAAAATAGTCACTTTACCATGTGGGTGCACCAGTGTCTAGGCTTCCAGTAGAAGTCTATTGTACTTGTCGTAATTAGTGGATCCCATGAAGTCACATTTTAGCGGAATGGTCTTATGGTTGGAAGTATCGTAATGGCTCTGGGAAAACCCATATCCACTTGAACTATATGATATAATGCATCATGGACAAGTTCCATAACAGGGTTTAGAGCTAGTCCATCAATATTGCTGGATGAGCCAACACGATACCCTGATTTGAACCCCACCATCGCAGTATGAGCATTAACTTCTGGTTCTTCACCGTGTTCAGTCCATGAAGTGTACTCCCACATCATACTGTATTGAGACAAGTGCCGGAATATATCTGCAACTGTATGATCCTCTGAGTTATGACATCTCCTGCACGGACACTTGAAATTGGAGCTTCCTCCACCATGTTGAACTGATAAATGCATGAATTCGTAAATTCCTTGCAAATACTTTTGATCATCTCTCTCCAACCATAACCAACTTTTGTCCATATTCTGCATAAGTACGTAACTTGTAATTAGCGAAATAATAAATTGTCTGGCCAATCAAATTTATAACCTTAATTCTTCATATATCAAGCTAGCTAGAACCTATATATATATGCTCTAATCTTTATATCAAGCTAGCTAGATAGAACCAATAACCTTAATGCTTCGTTTCGTTCAATATATATACCTAATCTTCATATATATCGATCAAGCTAACTAGAATTCGAACAAATAATCTTCATATATATATATATATCGATCAAGCTACGTACCTAGCTAGCTATTAATTTTCCGTCCATATATATCATGTACGTACATATATAATAATTTAGCTACGTACCTATCGATCAAGAATCTTTCTTACATATATATATACACCCAAAAATTACTCATTAAATCGCATAACCCATATTAAAATAAATAATTAATAATATATATGTAAATATCCAAAAATCCAAAATTTGTCAACATAGCTACTAATAAATCTAACATTTCGATGCAAAAGCTAGCATTATACATCAAGAGCGGGATTCCAGGTACCTATGACAAATTTCGCCGAAAAACTATCATCGGAATTCAATCACTGGTTAACTTTACAATACACTGAAATATTTTTAAAAAAATTAGTACATACAAACACTAAGCAATATATGAAGCTTCTGGAATGCTTTGGGGGGCTTTGATCGAACCTTTTTCATTGTAGATCGAAAAATTGCTGGAAATGAGGTGTTAGAAATATTGTGAAGAGATAAGAGTTCGATCTGGAAATGCTACTGGCTGTTATAGAAGATTCTTTTACCAGACAGAAATTATCCATCTGCTAGTGAATAAATCCCGTCAATTAACCTATATCTAGCAAACAGAATTTTTTCCATTTTCAAACAATCCTTTTAGACAATGGAATTGGCAACGGAATTAAAATTCCGTCTTTTTGATGTTTCTTGGAAGAAAAAATTTGCCATCGCAAAAAATCCGTCATCTAAATACGGTATTGGCAGAAGGATTTTCCGCGAAAAATATTTTCATTGCCTAACAAGTTGTTAGAAGACAGATATTTTTTCACGACAGACCATTTACATATCTGTCACCTAATATTTTGTTAGGTAACAGACTGAAAAATATTCCGTCTGCTAACGAAGGTATTATGGTAGTGCTATTTTGGGTTGTTGAAGTAGACTAGCTAAACTACACAAAACAACACAAATTACACAAACTATTATGGATTTCAATTCACAAAATTACACAAATTACATAGTGAACTCGGCAACGGAGAGGGCTAGGTGGGCGGCGGCGGCGAGAGGAGAGGTAAAACCTGAAATTTGGGAGAGGAGAGAGGAGAGAGAGAGAGGTAAAACCTAAAATTTGGGAGAGGAGAGAGAGGCGGCGGTCTAGGCGAGTGGCAAAGAGAGAGAGGAGACTTGGATTTCAGAGAGGAGGGGCGAGCGGCGGAGAGTAAAGGAAACCCTAATCTGGGATATAAACCCGATACTTTAGCCGACAATGGAGTGCCATTTATTATCGCCAGCTATACTTTGGCTAATAACACTTGTCAAAGTCGTCAGCTAAAGTCTCAAAATTTTTGTCGGCTAAACTTTAGTTGACGAGCATAAACTTTAGGCGATGACAGTAAATTTTTTTCATCGGCTATAGTATACTTTAGCCGACGAAAAACCTCGTTGGCCTGTTTCTTTTTTTTTCGTTGGCTATAATGTTTTCTCTGGTAGTGTGGGTTCTCTTTCTGAGATTTTCTCGAATGATGCACATGGATTATGTTTTAGGCACTTACTGGCAAACATCAAAGGCTTGTATACCGGTGCTTTCATGAAGTTTAGGAACTGTGAACTCTTCATGAGATGTGCTTATGCCAGAAGCGAAGCACAATATGAGTTCAACCTTTCCAAATTAAAGGCTGAAGGCGGGGATGAAACAATTACTACTTTCTTGAAAGATCTACCAAAAGAGAAATGGTCTGCTGCATTCATTGAAGGAGATCGATATAGAGAAATGACAAACAACATTTCTAAACGCTTCAATAGCTGGATAGTTGAGCTTCGAACACTTCCCATGTACTCTCTTGCCGATTAAATTAGGTCTGCTCTCTCTCTCTCTCTCTCTCTCTATATATATATATATATATATTTTTTTTTTGGGTTTTCCTTAACTTACTTGACTTTGTTGTCTATTCTTTATATATGTATGAGTTCTTCCTTTTTTATCATTACATTTGTTATTAAAAGAAGCAGATAGGTGTAGTAACAGTGTGGGTTAGCTGACATTGTGATGTGTTTAACCGTGGTTAGTTGTCATTACAATTTTTCTGTTTTTGGGATTTCAGACACAAGTTGATGGAAATGCTTGCAACCAGGAATGAATTGGCAAAAATATGGCACACTGTGATGGGACCAAAAATGGAAAAGAAGCTAAGGGAACTCGTAAACACCGTAAGGCATTGGAGGGTAATGCCTACCAATGGTTATCTCTACGAAGAACAATGTGACAAGTATTCTGCTGTTGTCGACATGGACTCAAGAAGTTGCTCTTGTGGACAGTGGTAGCTATTAAGGTTTCCCTACTCACATGCTCTACTTGTCATCCATGGGCTTAATCATTCTCCCTACGACTACTTAGATAACTTTTACTGTGTTACATCTTTCAGGGATGCCTACTCTTTCACTCTAAATCCAATGCCATCGATTGAGAGACCTTTGCATGACATGAAAACATATGGTCTAGAATTGTTGCCTCTATTGACAAAGAAGCTAGTTGGAAGACCCAGAACAAAGAGACTAAAGTCTAAGGCTGAGAAGGAAACAATCCCTACAAAGTGCTCAAGGTGTCACAAGTATGCTGGTCAGAACAGAAGGACCTGTACAACAGTTATCTAGCTTTCCTTTTGCACTTCCTTTCATTTTTCTTATTAGTTTTAGTGGAAAACTAAAGCTTACAAGTATTGATTCACTGAAGTTAGCTGTCACTAGCTATGCTCATTTGTATGGTAATTGACTTGAAAAAATAACAAAAAATAATAGGTTCAGTGTGTATTAAATCAATGGGATCAAAGATGCATCAATTTTTATTCGTTATGATAAATGAAAGAAATGAACAAAAATCCAACAAAAATAGGAAACCAAACCCAATGAAGGAAAAAAGTCTTACACATTGCTTCATTGCAGTTTCTAGTGTGTTGTTATACGCAATACAAAAATCACTGTTGTTCAACTGACCCCTAACTGTCATTCACTGGTTTTTAGCTGTCTATTCACTGTCTTTCACTATCATTAACATTATGTTTGTTAACCAGAGTTTACTGTCATAATTCTGTTATTTGAACAAGTAATTACTAACAAATTGAATTTACAAGTTCCTCAATGAAAAACTAATGACCAAGTTGTCCTAACTAGATATTGCTTTGCCTCCCTTCAACAGTCTTCTGCTTGTTGCCTTTGGAGGGTTCTTCTTGCATCATCCAATCTTGTGGTCAATGAAAGACTCTATGAGTTGAGCCTTAACCAAAGAGATATCTTCGTCGTCCATACATTCACTAAACGGCTCATCCCAAGCAAATTGAGTCATGTAGTAACACACGAATGTCCCGCAGTCATTTCTATGTAAACAGGAAACAAAAAAGACAAAAAAAATATAGTGAAGTTAAAAAACAAAAAAATAAGACAACTACCAAGAAATTAAGTGCAGATATACTTACGATCCTAGAGGTTGGTGTGGACAGTTGTCACAGGTCATCACCACCATCGGCTCATATGGACATCTCTGTCTCTGCTTTCTCACCCACTCAACAGTTTTCCTCTCTCTCGTAGTCAATTTAATTTCTCTTATCTTTGGTTCTTTAGACATGCTTCGTCTGTCATCCACCAAGAATCTCTTGCTATTCTTCAGCATGTCATCTGAGGCCTTATACATTGTTGCATCCAACCACAAATTAAACATTCGAATGATTTTGAGGGACTCCTTGAAATGACTCCCATTCCTCGGTTCCCTGGGATTCTCTGGTCGCAAGGAGTCAAAGTGAGTTCAATAAGGCGAGTTTGTCTCTAGACACAATAAGTGGTGATGACCATCAGATGTGATAGGGATGAAAATATTGGCATAATAACCAAGATCTTTGAAAAGCCTCTCATAGAATAGCTCATGGACTGTCTTTATTGCCAAGTTATCCACCTTCCACTTTTTTGTATGAAAGTAACGTATCCAAAAATTAGTAATAACAAACAGAAATATTAAAATGAGAAATTAGAAAAGCAAGAAAGAAAAACGGCTTTACAAAAACTTGGTTGTTTAGAACAACTGACTTCCCAATGCCTTATAAGTCCTGACCCTTGGTCTTTTCCATTAAGATCTTCTCATACGAGTGTATTATACCATTCGTAATAAATCCACCATTCATAAGCATTGCTATGTCATCGCGTTCAAAGAATAATTTTGGGTCAATATAGATCCACAATGAATCCCTACACAACACAATAAGTTTAGTGAGCCCAAATTGCAGACACTCAAAGGATGCATTAATGAGTACAACTACCCACAGTGAAATCAGAAAATTCATCACTACATTTTGACACAGAAACAAGAACAATTAAGTTTTGAGTCTAGGGGTTAAATAGACTATTTTGTGTCTCTCCAGTAGTGCAGAAGTTCATTCTACCTCGATTTACTCATATACCCAAACACTTTGGTCTCTCCCCATGGAACTTCTTTCAAGTCGTCCACAAGATCAGCTCTGAATGATGATTCTTTCCCTTTACTTAGATTGATTTGTGATATGGGTGAGTTCTTTTCCTCGATCTGAAAATGAGTCAAAGGTGTCCTCACCATTTTTTCCTTGGTGCATTTTTCTTTTGTGGTGGCCACCAATATATTTCATTCGTCTTCATGATTGGTCGAACCTTGTGTTTCAATCTTTTGACGTATGCGTATATACCTATATTGTTCTTGGTCAGCTAAACGCTCGGACTAGGAAGTGCGATGGTTAAACCATCATCCTTGGACTTCTTAACACCCGGACCAAGAACTGTAATTATTAAATCATCATCTTTGACCTTCTTCTTAGGGGCATCAGGTGTCACTAGGTTCTCTACCACTGCAGTTGATCCTTTTTGCTCAGTCATCTGCGCTACTAGTGTCTCAAGGAACTTCACCACTTCAGAAGATTCTATTTCCTCAATGCCTTGAGCTACTGGTGTGACCAGTGTGACGACCCGAACCAGAATCAGTAGAATATTTGGCACGATTCACGAGATTATGCTTAGTCGCAGTTTTTCGATAAATGTGTGGTTTGTCGATTCTATTCGCGACTATGTTTTCGGCCAAGAATTTGAGTTGGGTGTCTGCATGGAAAGTGTAGAGTATGTGATTTCGAGCTCGAGGGCGGTTCCAGATGAGTTTTCTGATAAATGAGGAATATAATATGATTATTTGAAGTTTCGGTTTTCGACGAGTTTATCCGATTGTTTCGTGTTTATCCGAATCGTGATGATTATCCATTTCGAATCGTCAAACTACTCGAGGCGCGAGTATAAATATCGGAAATAGTCGTAAAATAGTTGCAAAACAGTGTTTGACGTTGACCGAGCATTGACTTTTCAAAATTGGAAAGTTGACCGTTGACCACGAAAGGGGGGAACTTTCCCATTTGGTCTCGCCGGCCGATTTGAGTTTTCCGGCCACCTCTGGCTACGAGAAGGGTACAGTTCTCTTCCTCCTTTGATTTTGAATTGGTTTGTGTTTGGAATTTTGTGAATTGATGGAGATTTGAGGGAGAACGACTCGGGTTAGGTTGTTGGATTTCGCCGGTGACGGGGGTGGCTTTCCGGCAAGCCACTGTGGCGGGGAGGTGGGGGGTTTTCGCCTCCCCTTGGCCTGGTGAAGCTTTCCCTATGCTTAGAATGGGCTGTAATGGAGTTTTTCGGCGAACCCGATTCGATTGCCGGAGTTGAATTTCAACTCGGGTTCGAGCTGATTTGAGGGATTTATGCTTGGAATTGGACCTTGTGACTGTGGAAGAAAAGGCTAGGCTTGAGTTGGGCTTCATTTCTGGAGCTTTCTCGCCGGAGGAAGTCACCGTTGACGGTGCGCCGGCGGCGGCGGCGGCGGTCAACGGTGGTGCTCCGGCGAGGCGTTGACTTTTTGGTTTTTGACGTTTTTAATGTCATTTTTATCGTAATCGCTCCCTGATTATCGTCCAGAGGTTTTCGAATTGATTTGGGTAGCCGATTTTCAGTCGAGGGTTTCGAGTGGAGATATCGGGAATTCCGTTAATCATTTTGCACTGCATTGTTTATTTCCGGGAACGGTTGGTTTCCGTAATTCAGTACAGAGTTGTGGGTTATGTTTTGATCAGTTGTGTTTTATGAATATTCAGGGGATCGAGATCGTGATCGTGCTTTAGGCGAGGGATCTTCCGTCGGACCACGAGATTAGCGCGAGTGCGCGTTTTGCTCATCTGTGAGTGGACACGTTTATATTTTCACAGTTGTTTTGCGAGTTCGTGGATTTTATGATTTTTCATATTTACTTTATAAGATATTGTGATATGTGTTATTTTCGGAGGTATTTTTTTATATTTATTGGTGATGACATTACTGCATCGATGCTTCGACTACTCGGCTGATCACCGGTAGTCCACCAGAGTTGAGAGATTCCTCTGGGCAGGGTTGAGAGGTCCCCTGTGTGCCGCCAGGGTTGAGAGGTCCCCTGGCCTATCACCGTCGGGTTTGAGCGATTCACCTGACGTCGGGCTTGAGAGATTCGCCCGACAACCTCCATATGTATATGTGCACCGAACTCGCACTGTTTTACATTGATTGTGTATATAACTGGTGAAAGGCATATGTTTATTTTCGTCCACTCACTCTAACGTTTTATTTGCCTTTCCCCTGGGCTTTTCGGTTTCCGTGCCCAGTTTGTAGTTCAGGTTTTGGTGTTTCACGTCGTGGTGGGAGGCTAGTGATCTGAGCTACCTGTGTTTTCCAGTAGGTTCTTATTTCGCATACTGTTGTGTATATTGTATATATTTACACTAGAGGTCGCTCTGATACACTCTGATACGTGTTTATGCAGATTTTCTCGGATATACTATATTTAGTACATTATGTTTACTGTTTATGGTTTATATTATGATATTGAGAAATCCGGATGGGATTAGTGCCCACGTTTTGGCTTTTGTGGCATAGGATGAAGTGTTATTTTTAGGGTGCAGGTTTATGCAATTCCACGTTAGTAACGAAACTCTGCCGAAATTTTGAAAGATTTTTGTTGGTTCGTGTTTTCAGAAGGGGTTCGATTCCGATTTGGGCAACTGAATCGGGGATGGGTCCTTTCAACCAGGCCCTCCACCACCACTTTAGGAGATTCTTTTGGTTTATTGCCCTGATCTGCTAGTGTGAGGAACACATTAGGGCCCAACAAATTAAAGGATGGTGCCTCTAGAAACAGAAGAACCTGATCATTAGATGTTGAAGAACCTATTACATAATAAAACTTTTTTCAGTCAGCTAAACACAGTTTACCATCATTGAACCACAGTGAACCCAAAAATCAACTAACATACAATTTACTCACAGTGAACCACAGTGCACAATGCACAGTGTCAGCTAAAACAATTAAACCACAGTGAACCCCATCATCTTGAGAGAGAGAAAATAGAATTTCTAAAAATTAGACACCCCATTATCATTGTTCAACAAAAAGTCAAATAGTGTATTAAATCTCATAAAACACCAAAATATAAATACTAAAAACATAGAGATTTTAAAACATGATTTTCTTATTCATCTACTACTTCTGAAGATTCTATACTGACTGCTTCTTCACCTCCTCCCTTTTCTGCTACTACTTCTGCTATCTTTTCTGCTGGTTCTTCTGCTCCATTTTCCTCTGCTAATTCTCCAACTTTTTCCTCTGTTGTTGGCACCATCTCTTGAGTGGCATCATTCAACTTTGACGATAATTCTTGATGGAGAGAGAGTTTTTGCATGCAACTTCTCGACTTTCTTCTTCAGCCCCTCAACCAGTGCTTGCATTGCTTTTGTCTTCTCTACTTGATCCATTTTCTTTACTTCTTCTTTCTCCATAGCAGCAACTTGAAGAGCTTCAGTCAAGTCTTTACACTTATTCTTCTGAGATTCAATCTTAATCCAGAGAAGTTAAATCTCAGTCATAGAACTGTATGGTTCGTTGTTCCCTTGCTTATTCACCTGAAGCCTGCCCTCAATATTATCCCTCTGTTGCCTCTCTTGCTCAAGGCTCACGCATATTTTTGTATTTTCTTACACCATGTCCTCCCAAATTTTCATCAAATTTCAATGCGTCCATCCTTCTCTTTGATTAGTTTCTCCTTCCTTTTCAGGAGAGCCTCTAATTTTTTACTCTTCAATGACATTGGCAGAACTTTAAGAGTTTATCTGAGCCAGGGTATTACCAATGTTCTCTGAGTCTTCAGGAGCAGAGTCTAGCCTTCTGGAGGTTTGACCAACCTCCTCGGCATTTGGCCTGGCTTTGGAGGCTTCAAGCTCTCCCTGTTTCAAAGAAAATAATAGGGATCTTAGCTACCAAAAAATGATACATATAACTATAACAAGTAGGCAATGAAAACACAACTAACACAAGAACATAGTTAGTGAACATACCTGAAAGGATCCAACCCTAAATTAACTAGTAATCTAAGATCAAGTCCTAATGACTGATTATAATTTATGAAATTCTGTAATTTTTTTGACATAACTTCCTTTAAAACTGAGACAACCAAAAACCTGCAAGAAGAATAACACTTCACAGATAAATTCCACAAACAAATTGTAGATCACCAATGTCCATCCGGATTTCTCAACATAGAGCAGAAACTAAAACGAATGTATAGCTCAAGATTAAAATATATTTAACAAAGTAAAACTCGACGACTACTCGAGTAACAGCCTATTCACAAGAGTCTTACTGTAGCAACACAAGAAAACTAGTATTCAGAGTGACTTCTATATACATATACAACACACTGACAGTGAGCTGGAACCTACTGATAAGGGGATGACTGATAGACTCGGAGCTCTCGATGATAGCACGCATAGGAATAACATTGCAACCTGGGCAACGGAAAACGGAAAAGCCCAGGGAAAGACATTTAAAATATAAAACATTAGCGTGAGTGGAAAATAATAATAATAATAATAATATAATAATAATAATCTGCTTAAATCACTAAATAGTAATTTCATGCCTTTCCGCTAGTTTCTGGAAATAATGCGAGTTCAAATTAAATAACTGATATGCAATGGAGGGATAATCGTTCTGAGCCTCTCACTCGATACGACTATCAATAGAAAACACAAATAAAATAAATGTGACAGGATCGTTCCCAGGCCACCTAACCTGAGTTGATCAGAGTCAGACAAGGCCACCTAACCTCTCTTGACTAAACTATCCGGTGATCAGCCAAATAGCTAGAGCATCGATGCAACTAATCAAACCATCACAAATAAACCTCCATTTTAAAAGCTTTAAAATGAATAAAATAAACCATAGAGCATGCTGATAAAATAAGAATTCGCTACGACAGTGAAAAAATAAAGGTCCACTCACTAGTGTGCGACTACTACTGAGGTCCCGCGAAATTTCCTTCGCTGCTCGAGTTGCAATCTCGATGTCTCGAAAATATGTGATCAGTACGCTCCGTAAATATAGGGTCTCTGTGTGCTGAAAATGGATTATACAACATTAATATAATTCAAACTATTGAAATCGGCATTAAAAATAATCTCAGGAACCCCCACGGAATTTTTTCCGAAAAATCTCACCAGAGCTTCGCCATGGCCGGCACGCGTCACCATAGCCGGCGGCGCATGAGCCACATGCGCCTCCGGTGGCTACAGCTCCGATGGAAACGTTCCATACATCAATAGAAAGCTCCCAACGAGCCCAACAATATTTCCCAAAAGACCACCACCACCGTGGCCGGAAGACGGCCCGAAAATCACAGTGGCGAATCCTCCCCGTTTTTCCCTCACCGCCGTAACTCTGCCGTGGAGCTTCCTCGGCCAAAATCAACCACCCAGAAAGCTTCATGAGGTTGAGGGGAGTCGAAACCCCCAACCCACGGCCTCCAAAATTTGCCAGAATATCGCCACCAACGACGGCGAAAAACCGAACCAAACCCTTAATCAGGTTACCACAAAACTCCAACAAAATTCCCATTTAATTATACAAATAGGTAGCTGGGATGAAGAGCTTCCAAAACATACCTTCTCCTTTGCCAGAGGTGGCCAGAAAAGTCGGGTTGGAAAACGGGTCATCGGTTCCAGATTTTCAGATTTGTTTTGTTGTTATTTTTTTACAAAAATCCACCTATTTATAGTTTTTGTAAAAGCTGATCCAAGGGCTGAGATTCAATCTGATCAAAAATCAATGGATGAGATTGAACCACCCAAATTAATAATAAAATATTTTCATAATTATCCTTTTACCACAAACATCCGATAAGCCTTAAAAATACTTCGGTTATCCGATAAATTCCCCAAAAATTCCTACAAGCTGGTAATTAAATATTCTACAATTCTTGTGAAAGAAGTCAAATCAAATTTTTACCTGGTGAAAAAGTCGTTAACAACCATAATAATGCGCCTAATCCGCGATAATGCGTAACGTGGTTCGATAAGTGTATGATTTCGGTATGGGTTGTAATAATACCACTATCATATATAGTCATCCTCAGCATTTCGGTGCTAGTTACATTCTTCAAGTTTTGCATGACATGGTTGTACTTCCATCTAACAAGACCAATCTTCCCTGCATCTTTCTCTGTCGTAGGTTTCATCAAGTTTACAATACTTGAGAAAAGATACTGCTCCAACATAAGAGAAAACCATACAAAGTTAGATAAGTGAATAAACAGTAAACTAAAACTACACAGACAACTAAAAAATACTGAACTACAACATAGTTAACCGTCAGTGGATACACAGTTAAGCATCAGTGAACTACAGTTAACCATCAGTGAACCACATCCACAGACATAAAAAACACTGAAATACAACACAGTTAAGCATCACTGAATACACAGTTAAGCATGAGTGAAAATGCAGTGTAGTGCAGCTAACACAGACAACTATCACAAAATCGAAAAATATAACGAAGAACAAAGGGAATTACCAGCAGGACAAGGCTGCAGCCGCCTATGTTCTTTGAATCCACCATCTTCTTCTTGTCTTCCTCCGTCTCATTCTTCTTCTTCTTCTTTTCTTCTTCTTCTTCCTTTCTTTTTCCTTCCTCTTTTCTTCCTCTTTTCGGAGCTGAGCTGCTGTTGGATAATAGTTTTTTGCATGAGTGTCCAACGAATTTTGGAAGAGATTGACAATGCCACTTGGCCAATCATATTCTTTAAACTCTTCGAAGTCGCTCACCAGGTTGATAAGATTCCATCCGGTGCTCCCAAAAGAGTTAGGCAACAAAATAAAAAATAAGAGGATCAAAACCAGTAACCAAGCATTGTCCTCCACTCTGCTCAAATCCAATAGTGCTTTATTCAGATTTTTAACAATCAGTCTCTTCGGTACCGTATGCATCTTCCCGATCATGTCTATTCCGAATGGTAACTTGATAGGAATCTTTTCACAAGACAGAATTGGTCTTGCTCAACAACCTTTCAGCCCAAATAGATCTACAACACATATTCCGCTTTGATTCTGTCAAGTCTTGTAGGATGAAACATAAACGACCTCGTCTTGGTATTGTAACAGTCAACCAAGTATGACATGCATACGTCTGACTTCGGTTTCTCCAACTTGGCCATCTATTATTTCCTTAATTAGTTCACCAAAAGGCATCTGCAACAGTCAACTAATCACTCCATATTCTTCCTCTACGTCATCATCATCCTAATTATCATCATCATTATCATCTTCATCGTCTTCTTCTGCATTTTCATCTTCAGATGCTTCTTCACCTCCATCGCTTTCATCTTCATCATCATTTTCTTCCATTTCCTCTTCATTGCTTTACATGAAGTGGTTAAAGAGTGTGTTTGGTTTAGGTCAATCATACACCATATTTGAGGAACTAAAAGATTATCTTCCACTATTGCAGCACCAACGTGTATCTTTGAGGATAATGCGGTTTGCATTGAGCAAATGAAATTGGGATACATAAAGGGTGATCATACTAAGCATATATCACTGAAGTTCTTCTTCAATTAGCAGAAACAACAACTATTGAACATTAATGTGAATCAGGTTTGTTCGGCCGATAATGCTGTAGAGTTGTATACCAAGTCGTTACCCAAATCTACATTTCCTAAGCATGTGAGATGCATTGGTATTCATATGAGATGCATTGGTATGCAAAGAATGTCTGGACTACAAGATTGAGTTACTGATCAAGGGGAGTTCATTTTGTAGTTATCAGGGAGAGTCTACGTCACATGTGGTCTCTTTGTAGTTGATGCGTTGTATTACCCAATAGATTTTTGTTTGCTTGGAAAGTTTTTTAGTGAAGCAACAGGTTATACATCATACATTAGGATTTCGACACAAGGAGAAGTGTTTAAGGGAATTATATTCCAGGTATCTCGGTGTGTGTCTTATCCTAATTAGAGTAGATATAGAGATTCTCTCAATCTCTGACTTACCGGGAGATTTATTGTATCAGATTATAATGCTTATTTAAAGCCAATCTATGAAAGAACCCAACCCTAGATTAACTAGTAATCTAGGATCACGCTCTAACAACAAGACTTAAACTACAGATTTCTGTAAAATTTTTTGACATAGTTTCCTCTACGAAGTGGCTACATGAAACCTGCAAGAAAATCACACTTCGGATTTCCAACAAACATTACCGTAGACCACTGATGTCCATCCGGATTTCTCAATAAAGTGCGGTAAGTAAATTAATTAAAATGCTGGAACAATAATAAATGAACGGAAAACTCATAATTCAACAATAGTAACAATTCACTACCAACACTGAAAAATATTTACAACACTAGTGTTCAGAGCGACTTCTAGGAGTAGAACAAAACATATGAAAAGACACTGCTAGTGGGCCGAAACCTACGGAAAAGTATGATAACCCGGTGGACACAAAGCCTCTGGGGATCAAAATTCAGTTCAGGAGAAGCACTGCAACCTGGGCACGGAAAACAGAAAGGCTCAGGGAAAGGTAGATAAAAAAATATAAAAAAGTTAGCGTGAGTGGACAAAAACTCACAATCAATTTAAAGCAATAAAATATTATATCTGTGCCTTTCTGCTGATTTATGTGAAATCATGCGAGTTCAACAGTTATAAAACTGTATGAATCATGGAGGTAGTCAGACGAGGACTCCTGACCTCCCCTGATTGATAGCTACGATGAACAGAACAATGGGCCAGATGAGGTATCCTGACCTCCCCTGATCAGTAGCTACAACAAATAAAAATAAAAGGTGATGGGTCAGATGAGGCAACCTGACCTCCCCAGACCAAGGACTATCCGGTGATTAGACGAACAATCAACGCATCGATGCAACTAGCCTATAAGCATCATAAGAAAAAAACCTCCAAATTTAATCTTGTCTAAAATATATTGAGAACTATAATCTGTAAACTAAAAGTACAGTGTGAATATAAATCCCTCAACTCCCAAACGACTGTAAAAAATAAAAATTCACTAACCGTACTATGTTGGGATATTCATAAAGCCGTAACCTAATAATCGGCGCAATAATCATCCGACACGGCCCGCTAACTTGTAATCCTGAAACCATGATTATAATTAATATCTACTCGTCGATATTCATAATGAATATCTAGACTCGTAATCCGAGGAGCAATAATGTCGAGAATTTCACATTCTCGAATAACGTATTTTCCGACTAAATATGAACTTAATCAAAATCTGAATTCATAGCCTTGCATTACTTCACTGTAAATCAATTTTAGAGTCGCAACATAAATCTCAAACATCGAGCGACTCGAATATAAATTGATAGTCGGATCGTCCGTTAATAATATCGTGAAATCAATTTAATAATTATTCGATTAAACACATGTCTAAATTAATCAAGTCCAGATCCATTCAAGAACCTTACCATTTTTATTCGGCACAAAATTACAAGCGGAATGACATAAAATTTTGCTGAAAATTTCACCTCCCGGGAGCTCCGCCGCGCACGGAAGCGCGTGGGGCCACGCACCACCACTGGAGGCGGCCGGAATCCCACCGGCTCCAAATCAAGAAACCTACACATCAAATGGTCCATCTCAACAAGCCCAACAACATTCAAGAGGAACACAACATCAAAATCAAACTAGAAAACCTCCAGATAGCCGGAAATCTAAAAACCCAACCGAAATTTTAAATCGCTCGATCACCGTCATCTTGCCATGGCAAGGGCCGAGACGTGTCTTTTTCAACTTGCCTCATCTTGAGATTCAATACCCCCTTAACCTCGATGCCAAACGCCGTTGTGAGCACCGCCACCGTCGCCGTGAAAATCTACCCAGAATTGGCCAGTTTTTTCCTTGCTGATTCTCCTTCCTCCAACCACGAACTCCGGCGATGTTACCACCAAATGATAGAGGAGAAGTAGCCTAACAATTTCCACCAAGAACCACGGCCAGAGGTGGCCGAAAACCGCTGTACCGCCCTTGTCTAGTTTGGTGGAGATTCTGGGCCGCTGAGCTCGGGTCAACCCTTTTGCAGAAAAAGGAATTTCTGACTTTCCTAAAATGGAAATCCCTATATATAGTAATGTGTTTTCCGATATTTTCGTAAAATTTTATAGTAATGTGTTTTCCGATATTTTCGTAAAATTTTTTATGACCATAATTTATTCCTCCAATTTCAACACTTGACGTGGCCAAAAACTCGTATCGACAAACTCTACAACTTCATTCAAAGAAATTTCTTGAAAAACAAAATCTATATAATCTCGACGAAATGCCAGCCAAAGTTATAGACAATAAAAACTAATTACCATCGACGATTAACATAATAAATTAGCGACTAACTACATAAGTTTCGATTATCGTAAAATGATGTTCTGGGTCGTAACGATGTATCAATGAATAAACTTGAGTTTCAGATCTATCTACTTGCATATCTTCTTTCTCCTTCAACAAATTCGGATTTATGGTCTGTAACCTTAAAACTTGATCAGAATGTTGATCTACGTATTTTATGCGTGATTATTAATGTCTTTTTCTCTATATTTAACTTTGTTTTATACTTAGTAAATATGTTTCTAACTTACTTTATGTTTTTAGGTAGAAATAAATGAGGAAATAATAAAGGAGGCGTTTCGGAGCTAAATGTTGGCTAAGGAGAAAAGTTCCTAATTCCAGAGAAGAAATGGTCCGAGAAATGGTCTTCAAAATGGTTACTAAAATACTTTCCCACATGGTGTCAAGAATTGAAGACCAAAAGCATATCCAAAGAAGCCCAAAGAAAGAAGATGGATTAAAATGAGTTATCAGAAATCAGCCTTTGTACATCGGCCCACTTCGAAAGACCACTGTGAACAGATCCAGATGAATCTAGACGCGATTAGCATATGGTTGGAAATATCTAGAAGTCTAGTTTCCAACGCAACTGGAATCAAGCGATTTGGAGTCCTAGAACGAGAGAAATTCCTATTTTAGTGGAGAAGGGTCAGGTTACCCGGGTGGAATAGTTAGAGTTCTAAAAGGAGTCGAACTAGGCTTTGCTTGGCCTATATAAAAGAGAGCTCGAATAGGGTTTCATCATCACTTATCCAAGAGCCAAACCCCTGTCCAAGAACCCTCTTACTCTCCAAAACACTCAAAGTATCCAAGGAAGCCGCCCTCCTCCACAAACCGTCATCATCATCCTCCCCAAGGAAGGCATAGCTTGGCAATCCCAAGGTGTCGTCCCCTCCATTGAAGCCGAAGGCATAGCTTGGCAATCCCAAGGTGTCAACGTCTTCTCCATTGAAGAGCATCTACATGGCTAGTCTAGGGCAATTCCCTGATTTAAAAGTGTAATCATGTCCTCTTCTCTTTATTCTTCCTTGTATGTATTTTCAGTTATTATGGATTGGTTTCAAGAAGTATTTTGGTTAAATAATTCTAATATGTTTTTCTTGTATTTTATTTAGTGTTCTTTGAATTTAGTTACACATGCTTGTTGGCACTTAATGCTTAATTTGAATGCAGGGCAATTCCCGGTTTAGATTATGATGTGTTGAATATCGGGCAATTCCCGAGTTTGGCACTTAATTATGAGATATGCATGTAAAACATAGCTAATGACTTAGAGACCAAATAGGTTGCATGAAATTGGTTAGGTTATTAAAGGATAGGTAACTTGATAAGTTGATCTTGTAAATATTAGATATAGATTGATTTTCGACAACTATGCATGTTTAAGGTTTTTAGGGTTCTTGATTGTTTGCTTGTCTATGAGTGAAGCATGTTAGAATTCTAAGGTTCCTATTTTTGTATGGTTGCCACGTTTTGTTCTTATATTTTGTAGGAAATTAGTTAAACAAACCAACTTTGCACCCCCATTTAAACCTAGCATAGTTATGCATGCACCCTCAATCCCCGGTTAAGAACGATCCCTACTTATCAATGCTACATCAACAAAGAAGAGTTTTAATTGTTTTCGTGTTTGATTGAGTGTTTAATTAAATGCTTGAAAAGATGTGAATCAATTTTGGCGCCATTGCCGGGGATTGTAAAGAATTGTGTGATTATGCTTGTACAATAAGTTTATATTTTTCCGTTTTCGGAACTGTGCACTGCCCTGTTTTGTGTAAATTATTTGACATAGCTACAGGTCTCATAAAACTCTGAAAATTTGTAGGATTGTTTGGTTACGTGTCTAGTTTTTGTCTGTAAATTTTCATTACATTCGGCCGAGCCAATAATTCTGGAAAAAATCGACAAGCACATGTGTTAAAGTTTGCACGAATCTGGAATTGCATGTGTTCTTTGTAAATATGTGAAATTGTGTAAATATTCAGCATGTATATAAAACCCACGAAATTTTTGTTTATATTTGTGTACTAACACTTGTTCATATTGTATTTTTACAGCCATGTGTACACCTTAAAGGTAGTCTTTGATTTAAATTTAGTACATGAGTTTGGTTGATTAAGTCGCACTCTTTGGAATAGATGGCGCCTCTTTTCCTTGTTTATCTCCTTAACCCCTCATGATGTGTGGATTTCATCACCGCACACCATAACCTAAGTGAAGTTATGGACATGAGGTTGAGGGCGGAGTCTACAAAGGACTTGAGGGAGTGTAAATTTTCAAAAGATTGGCTGAATATCGGACATGGTGTCTAGAATGGGTTATGACTGGTGACAGGTTCTGGATCTAAGAAAGACTTACACCAATAGAGTATATACCATTGGCCCGGTTAGCCTCGGGGTCTATTGTCGAAATTAGTCCTGCCTCTCGCGTTATCTCTATCCCTAACTGGCCATGTTTTTCGATTGAATCAAGGCCATTTGATTGAAATTTCATACTTTATCGCGCGGGTCGCACGTCCATTGAACGACCTAAAGATTAAGCTAGTGTACTCTCTTTACATCATTGGCGCACTCAGTTTAGACAATACTTGTGCATACATGTCTAAATTGAACTTTGTAAAGAAGACTAACCATACTCTAATCATTTCATGTTTTGTACAATGTATATGTTAATTGTTAATTTTAAGTTTTAGAGAGTCAAATCGGAGCTGGGTAATAGGCTATTTTGTGTGGTTTATCTGACATAGTTTCATGTTACGGAAAATTCTGAAACTTTTATGACATGTTTGTATATGTGTCTAGTTTACATTTGTAAAATTTCAGTTAGTTCCAACATGTAATTAATTCTAGAGAAATTATGCAAGGAGTCATGCTCAGGCTGCTAGATTTTTGTAATATTTAGGATGCATATACATCTTTGCATATCATGTCATTCATTACATAGTTGTATCATCATGCATCATATTTATCATTGCATTTCATGCATTTTTCCATTGGATTTGATGTTTGTTGAGTTTTGAAGGATACGATGGAGGAACGTGCTCCAAGTGTTTTCACAAATTCGCAGCTTCGGTCCAAAAAGAACAGTCAAATTCGAAAAGCCATAACTTTCAGCTCGGTTGGAGTTAGATGGAGTTCTTTATAGGGTTGGAAAGCTATGGACGTCTAGTTTCCATCCATATAAAGATCACAAATTTCTGATTTCGAAATTGTTGGGAATTAAAGCTCAAAGGCACGAAGGTCAGAACATGGAAGCTGAAAAGTGGAAGGCAAAAATGGAGGAGTTGCACCTCCAAGACAAGCTGTTCATTGAGCATAAAAGAAAGCAACACGTCTAGGCTGTAAGACGTTAAACAACAAGCGCTTGTTGGGAGGCAACCCAATGGATGAGTCTACAACAGATTTGCATTCTCTTCCCTTATCTTTTTAATTTTCGTAACTTTTGTTTAATTAGTTAGATTTTCGTGAGTTCCTTCTTTTATGCTTGAATTATATGACTTTACTTTGGTACATTGAGGACAATGTAGAGTTTAAGTGTGGGGGAAGGGGTTTACAACTTTATTGAGTCATAAATTATAAAATGGGGCGGACAATGGAACTTTCCGGCGGATGATGCCCTAAAAAAAAAACTTTTGAGTCATACTTAGTGTATTTTTGAAGTCTTTTTGTTTAACTTAGTGTTCTAAAGAGTCTTAGGATGCCGTTAGTTAGTCGATGATGAAAATGGACCGAAAGAACATACATATGGCGTTGCATATCACTAAAGAAGGAATTCATGTGCTAATTGAGACATCTTTGAGTGTTATGACATGTAGTAGATATGGTTTGCAAAACTTGGTACAGAAATTCGCAAGTGAGAATAAGTTTTGAATCATATGAGCCTTACAAGTGAGATTTTGAGCCTAAACACTACTTCTTTGAGAGTGAATTTCGTGCATTACATATGATAGGTCTCAAAATCATGCATACACTCACTTGCCATGGATCTTAATGAACTAGAGAATACTAGAACTTACTCATGTCGACTTGCAAAGCTTATAATTGTTACATACTCTGATTTTGGATATGATTAAAGGCACTTAATTAGGTTTTCCACCACTTTGCCAAAATGCCATGTATCCCATATGTGCGCACGAGTTGCGACACCCCTAGACAACCCATTTGAGCCTACATTAAGCCTTTCTTTCATTGCCATATGCATCTAACCACTTAAACTTAGTGTAGATTGTCCTTGCCTTTGTTCTAAAGACTTGGTGGGATTTTCGAAGCTTAGTACGTGAGATTGGCGTGAGAAATACAAGGAGAATGTATGTATGGGGATAAACTTGTTCAAACAGCTTTTAAAGTAGTAAATACCGAAAATAAGAAAGAAAAAGAGAAAAATTTCGAGAGCAAGAAAGAAGAAAAGAAAAGAAAAATCAAAAGCTCTTCGGCAATAGGTTTTAAATGTACATTGTTTGAATTAATGTCCCCCATATTTGTGAGTTTGGAGTTTGTTTCGAAATGAAGGCCCAACAATGTAAGATTTGGCCTTTGTCCTGTTCACAAAGCTCAAGGGAAGTTTAGAATGAAGATAGGGCCCAACACGATGAAATCCGGCCTTTGTACTTTGAAGACATGCATGGTGACGTTTTGGTTAAAGATGGAGCAAGAATTAATCAAGTTTTGGTGCTTTGGCAAAGTCTTTAGAATGTTCTTAACCACCACATATCTAAATTTCGAATGCCTTAACCTTAACCCCATTACAAACCCATGAAAGTCCTTTTTGATCCTTAAGATGAGTAGCCTTCAATCTGTGGAGTAAGTTGCATGAGTAAGCATATGGTTTTGGTTCATTTGAGCAAGTAATTCATTCCATTCATTGATTTAAACACTTTGAGTGAAACCTTTGCATGAGTGGAAATATGATGAGAGCATCCATGAGAGTTGATTTGAACTTCATTCGAAACATGCGCAACTTTAACATCACCATTGTTTTCTCTATGTCTTACTTGTTCATAGCATGATCATGTCTCTATTATCTATTGAATTCATTGAACATTCATGTGAAAACATTATGATTCCATCGCCATAGACTTGAAGAATTTTCTGAGAAAAATTTGAGTAAGGGCTTAGTTTTGTTCAACTTAGTATTCTATCGTTTTCAAACATGATTACATGAGAATTTGTGGCTTTGAAACGTTGAAATATCTAAGTATGTTTGTATATAAGTGTCACGTTTACCTTTGTGGTTTTCCCTTTATTATTTTTCTTTTATCGAGTCCATTGCTTTGTTGTGTATTTGCTGGGGACTAGCAAAGTCTAAGTGTGGGGGAATTTGATCTACGTATTTTATGCGTGATTATTAATGTCTTTTTCTCTATATTTAACTTTGTTTTATACTTAGTAAATATGTTTCTAACTTACTTTATGTTTTTAGGTAGAAATAAATGAGGAAATAATAAAGGAGGCGTTTCGGAGCTAAATGTTGGCTAAGGAGAAAAGTTCCTAATTCCAGAGAAGAAATGGTCCGAGAAATGGTCTTCAAAATGGTTAATAAAATACTTTCCCACATGGTGTCAAGAATTGAAGACCAAAAGCATGTCCAAAGAAGCCCAAAGAAAGAAGATGGATTAAAATGAGTTATCAGAAATCAGCCTTTGTACATCGGCCCACTTCGAAAGACTACTGTGAACAGATCCGGATGAATCTAGACGCGATTAGCATATGGTTGGAAAGATCTAGAAGTCTAGTTTCCAACGCAACTGGAATCAAGCGATTTGGAGTTCTAGAACGAGATAAATTCCTATTTTAGTGGAGAAGGGTCAGGTTACCCGGGTGGAATAGTTAGAGTTCTAAAAGGAGTCGAACTAGGCTTTGCTTGGCCTATATAAAAGAGAGCTCGACTAGGGTTTCATCATCACTTATCAAAGAGCCAAACCCCTGTCCAAGAACCCTCTTACTCTCCAAAACACTCAAAGTATCCAAGGAAGCCGCCCTCCTCCACAAACCGTCATCATCATCCTCCCCAAGGAAGGCATAGCTTGGCAATCCCAAGGTGTCGTCCCCTCCATTGAAGCCGAAGGCATAGCTTGGCAATCCCAAGGTGTCAACGTCTTCTCCATTGAAGAGCATCTACACGGCTAGTCTAGGGCAATTCCCTGATTTAAAAGTGTAATCATGTCCTCTTCTCTTTATTCTTCCTTGTATGTATTTTCAGTTATTATGGATTGGTTTCAAGAAGTCTTTTGGGTAAATAATTATAATATGTTTTTCTTGTATTTTATTTAGTGTTCTTTGAATTTAGTTACACATGCTTGTTGGCACTTAATGCTTAATTTGAATGCAGGGTAATTCCCGGTTTAGATTATGATGTGTTGAATATCGGGCAATTCCCGAGTTTGGCACTTAATTATGAGATATGCATGTAAAACATAGCTAATGACTTAGAGACCAAATAGGTTGCATGAAATTGGTTAGGTTATTAAAGGATAGGTAACTTGATAAGTTGATCTTGTAAATATCAGATATAGATTGATTTTCGACAACTATGCATGTTTAGGGTTTTTAGGGTTCTTGATTGTTTGCTTGTCTATGAGTGAAGCATTTTAGAATTCTAAGGTTCCTATTTGTGTATGGTTGCCACGTTTTGTTCTTATATTTTGTAGGAAATTAGTTAAACAAACCAACTTTGCACCCCCATTTAAACCTAGCATAGTTATGCATGCACTCTCAATCCCCGGTTAAGAACGATCCCTACTTATCAATGCTACATCAACAAAGAAGGGTTTTAATTGTTTTCGTGTTTGATTGAGTGTTTAATTAAATGCTTGAAAAGATGTGAATCAAATGTTAGACTTCGGTTTGTTATAACTTATTATTTGTTTCATCGATCTTGTATTCATTCATCAATATGTTATAATTTCAACTATCAACTTTGGAGCCATTCCAAATGATCAAATCAAACACTTCTTTGTTGGCCTTAACCTTATTCAGTTTTCCTCTCAAATATGCCATGTTCAAAACACAACTACAACTTCAATATTTCATTACCAGAATGGTACTTGATAGGGAGTACATCATAATATAAATTACAATATATTAGTTTTATCTCACACTCCTACAACAAGATAAATCTTTTTCTTTAGTATATTACAATTATTGACAAATGAAACCACAAACTAAAATCTAAATTTTGTCTTGATAATATAATGATAAGATAATACATAGGGAAGTACGTCATACAATAAAATCACAATATATTAGTTTTATCTCATACTCCTACAACAAGATAATTCTTTTTCTTTTTATATAAATGACTATTGACGAATGAAACAACAAACTAAAAACTAACTTTTGTCTTGTTAATACCCTGACATCACTACTACCATTGATTTTTATTTCATGTAGTATGTTTGGAGAGTCACAACAGCTAGACTTGCCTCCCTTGAGCTTTTAGAAGCCCCAGGGTCTCCACATTTTGGCAACACCAATGGAAGGTGGAGCAAGGAGGGTGTTGGTCGCTTAAAAACCCAGTGGAGCTTGAAGACCTGGGATTAAGAGATATCCGTCAGGTTGTGGGTCAAAGAAAATATTTTTGTTATGATCTATTTCACTTTCTCTAAAATTTAGTTTTTAAAATCCTCTAAGTTGAGTATTTTGAGCATGTGTAGTGAATACGTAGTCATTTTATGGACGACTGGGGAATAACTCTATACTGATGTGACATAAACGATGAAGTTAGATTTGTGATTTTGAGTATGTTAGTATAACGAACTGAACTCAAATTAACAACTTAATGTTTGTTAGTCGAGTTAATTATCGAAGTAATCACTATATGATATGTTTCTCGAGTTTCGTTGTGACTAAAAATTAGCTTTTTATAAGTTATAATTTTGGATTTACCTTCTTATAGAAGTTGTAGAGAATATTATTGCAAGTTCGTGCATATTTTCATTGGATTTTTTGAAAGCCTGAATTAATTGTTATGAATTTTAGAAATTTGGATTATTTATGTGATTATTTAGAAATCTACCAGTGGTCAATTATTCTGGACCGTCAGATCTATTAGTGGCGAAATCTAGACCGTTGATAATTGAAAGGACCCAACCCTAACTTAGTTTCTTAAACCGGAATTAAACCCTTTCTGAAAACACGAACCAACAAAAACCATCAAAATTTTGGCAGAGTAACGCTACTAACGCGGAATTGCCATTAACTTGCACCCGAAAAATAACACTTCATCCTACGCCACAAAAGCCAAACCGTGGGAACCAATCCCATCCGGATTTCTCAATATCATATCAATAAAGTAAAACAGTAAACATAACTATACTTTATAGAAAATCCGGGGAAAACCACATAAAAACATATATCAGTAACGTATTAGAGCGACCTCTAGTGTATATATACAAAATATACAACAGTAGGCAAAACAAGAAACCTACTGAAAAAGAAAGGTAGCTCGAACGACTAGCCTCCAACTGCGACGTGAGACACCGGAATCCGAACTGCAAACTGGGCATGGAAACCGAAAAACTCAGGGAAAAGGCAAATAAAAACGTTAGAGTGAGTGGACGAAAATAAACATATGCCTTTCACCAATTTCATATACAATAAACAATGTAAAGTATAGCGAGTTCGGAAAATATATATGGAGGTGCTAGGCGAATCTCTCAAGCCCGACGGTGATAGGCTAGGGGAATCTCTCAACCCCAGCGGCATAACAGGGGAATCTCTCAACCCTGCCCAGAGGAATCTCTCAACTCTGGTCAGACTATCGGTGATCAGCCGAATAGCCAAAGCATCAATGCAAGTAATGCCATCACCATAAAATATAAAATAGTGCCTCCAAAAGTAATAAATACTCTCAATATAGTATATAAATAAATACGAAAAATCACGAACTCGCAACGACAGTGAAAATATAAAAGTCCACTCACAGGTGAGCAAAGCGCGCACTCGCGCTAATCACGTGGTTTGGCGAAAGATCCCTCGTCCGAAGCACGATCTCGATCCCCTGAATAATCACAAAATATATCTTATCAAAGTCACAATTCACAACACTGTACCACATCTCGAAAACCAACCGTTCCCAGAAATATATAACACGGTACAAAATAATCAACGAAATTCCTGAAATCTCCACTCAAACCCTCGACTGAAAATCCGATACCCAAATCAACTCCAAAACCTCAAGGTGATGATCGAGACGCGAATACGAGCAAAATGATATTAAAATCATCAAATTCTAAAAAGTCAACGGGTCGCCGGAGCTCCGCCGTTGACCGCCGCAGGTGTGCCGTCAACCGGAGAGATTTTCCGGCGGCCAAGCTCCCACAATGTTCTCCTCCTTAACCCAGGAAACTTTCCCAACTGAGGCCAAGTTCAATTCTAGCGAGATTGGCCGGAAAACAGCTCGAAAACTCAAAGGTCACAACCTGTGAAAACTTCCCAGCTCGATTCCGGCGCCGTCGCGCCACCTCAACCCTCCAAACCAAAGGGGAAATGATCTCTAACCAAAACCCAACAAAACCCACCAAAAATCCACATCGGAAAGTCGCCGGAGCTCCGTCCCCAAGCAAGGCCGATTCCGGCGAAAATCCGTGAATTCAACTCCTCCGTTCTCACTCAAATCGACACCAAATAAAGCAATTCAAAGTTCTAATCAACTACAAATCGAGAGAGGAATCGAAACATACCAAGGTCCAAGCCGGAGGTGGCCGGAATCATGAAATCCGGCGGCGGCAGCGTGTTTCGCGCGGTGGAGAACCGGTCAACGGAAAGTCAACGGTTCAAAGGCTGGTCGAAGCTTGCCACGCTTCCCGAAACGCACAACTCCCCTCCACAGAGATAGTTTCAGGAAGACCCAATCGCCTACATCGAACTCGAGACCCTTTCTTCTCACGTCCGCATAACTCTTATGGCGATTGATACTCACCATTACTAAGTACTAAATTAACACTTAACACTCAACAACAATGAGTCAATTAAAACCCTTTTTAGTAGATGTAGCATTGGTAAATAGGGATCGTTCTTAACCGGGGATTGAGGGTGCATGCATAACTATGCTAGGTTTGTTTATGGGGGTGTGAGATTTGGTTTGTTTATCTAATAACTTACGAAATTTAAACCTAATTCTACTATGTACACGTGATCATCACATCATGTCCACCTCCACCGTTTTCATGCTTCACTTACCCAGTATCAACGAAATTCTTACCTTTCAACCTGCAATTTATACACATGCTTTTAAGAGTGCGACGAAGAGTGCCTACACCTTAATTTATCTAAGATTCATACAAAACATGCTAGAGAGGAACGAAGAGCGTATCACCCAACACATTAAGAAGCTTTAAGCATACAAGCAAAGACCAAAAACTAAGAACACATGGAAGGTAACATAAGTAAGTAAAAACGTACAGCCTTTATTAAACAAATCACAAGTCGTAAACCGAATTCTTTACAAGACAAAAGATGAGATAGAAGGTTTATGGTTACACTTTTGGAGTCTTTGAAGAGCACTAACAACGCCTCGAGTGGATGGATTCTCAAGAACAAGACGAAGAGCCCCGATTATTCTTGATCCGTGAGGAGGGAGCTTCGGCCTTGGAGGGAATTAGGCTTAGGACGACTTGGGAGGTGTTTTGGGCAGAGCTTTGCTGTCTATGATGTGTGATAATGAAACCCTAGTCGAGCCCTCTTTTATATAGGCCAAGCAAAGCCTAGTTCGACTCCTTTTAGAACTCTAACTACTCCACCCGGGTAACCTGACCCTTCTCCACTAAAATAGGAATTTCTCTCGTTCTAGGACTCCAAATCGCTTGATTCTAGTTGCGTTGGAAACTAGACTTCTAGATATTTCCAACCATATGCTAATCGCATCTAGATTCATCCGGATATGTTCACAGTGGTCTTTCGAAGTGGGCTGATGTACAAAGGCTGATTTCTGATAATTCATTTTAATCCATCTTCTTTCTTTGGGCTTCTTTGGACATGTTTTTGGACTTCAATTCTTGACACCATATGTGAAAGCATTTTAGTAACCATTTTGAAGACCATTTCTTGGACCATTTCTTCTCTGGAATTAGGAACTTTTCTCCTTAGCCAACTTTTAGCTCCGAAACGCCTCCTTTATTATTTCCTCCTTTATTTCGACCTAAAAACATAAAGTAAGTTAGAAACATATTTACTAAGTTAAAACAAAGTTAAATATAGAGAGAAAGACATTAATAATCAAGCATAAAATGCGTAGATCAGCGATCCTGGGCAATCTTTAATCTGTCCCGGATAATCTGAATGTCCTCCATGGTGCTCTTCACCAGATCAGGGCCAATAAGCCATCGCTCGCCCACCTCACTCTAACACAACAGAGTGCGGCACTGCCTCCCGTATAGGGCCTCGTACGGTGCCATCTCAATACTGGCCTGATAGCAGTTGTTGTAGGCGAACTCTATTAAATGCAGTTGCTGGTCCCAATTTCCTCGAAACTGCAAAACACAAGACCGCAACATATCCTCGAGAGTCTGTATAGTCCGCTCAGACTGCCCATCAGTCTGAGGATGAAAAGCTGTACTGAAATGCAACCTAGTGCCCATGGCTCGCTGCAATGCCTGCCAAAATTCAGAAGTAAACTGTCTGTCTCGGTCAGAAACAATAGATACAGGCACCCCGTGAAGATGAACGATCTCCGACAAATACAGCTTAGCCAATCTGCCCACTGAAATCTTCCCTGGAAGTGCAAGGAAATGAGCGGATTTCGTCAATCGATCCACGATAACCCAAATACAAGTATTACCCACCGAAGTACGCGGCAACTGATACACGAAATCCATGGTAATGTGCTCCCACTTCCAAACTAGAATCTCCAGTGGCTGCAACTTTCCCACAGGCTTCTGCCTCTCCGCTTTAACCTGCTGACAAATCAAACATCGGCTCACATATGCGGCAATCTCCCGCTTCATGTTATGCCACCAGTAATACGATCGAAGTGTACGAAATATTTTCGTACCACCGGGATACATCGCATACGCCGAACAATGAGCTTCTTCTAAATCTCCTTCTTCAAACACTCATATCTGGGCACGCACAATCTGCCTCTGAATAGCAAAGTATCGTCATCACTCAACTGAAACTCTGTTGGCACACCATTCCGAATCATGGTCTTCTTGTCCAACAGGTAAGAATCTGAATTCTGAGCTTCCCGAACCTGATTAACCAACACGGGTCGAACCTGAAAGCTGGCCAATAAAGCTCCATCATCGTCCCACTCGAACTCGGCTCCCGTAGCCCGAAGCTCGGCTAACATAGACACTTTGGCCACACACACATGAAACAACGAAGCTCCAGATTTCTGACTGAGTGCATTGGCAACGACATTAGCCTTCCCTGGATGGTACTCGAAAGTGCAATCATAGTCGCTGATCAACTCCATCCACCTGCGTTTCCTTATATTCAAGTCTGGATGCATCCGCAAGTAGGTGAGACTCTTGTGATTGGTGTATATCTTGCACTGATCTCCGTACAAGTAGTGTCTCCAACTCTTCAACGCTAACACAATAGCGGCCAACTCCAAATCATGGGTCGGATAGTTGACTTCATGTGGTTTTAGCTACCTAGAACCACATGCCATAACTCTACCATGCTGCATCAGAACACAACCAAGTCCCAACTTTGATGCATCACTGTAAACCACGAACTCTCCACTATCGTCAGGTAGGGTCAAAATCGGTGCAGTAGTCAATTTTTCCTTCAGGAGCAAGTAACTCTCCTCACATGCATCGGACCACTCAAACTTGACGCCCTTATTCGTTAATCTGGTAAGTGGAGTAGCAATCTGAGAAAAATCCTGCACAAAGAGCCGATAGTAGCCAGGCAAACCTAAGAAACTCCTGATCTCTGGTACAGTGGTAGGTCTACTCCAATTCAGCACGGCCTCGATCTTGTCAGGATCAACGCTGAGTCTCTCAGCTGATATCACGTGGCCCAGAAACTTCACACTGTCCAACCAAAACTCGCACTTGCTAAACTTCGCAAACAACTGATTGTCCCGCAAAGTCCTCAAAACCGCTCGCAAATGCTTCTTATGCTGACCCACACTCCTGGGATAAATCAGGATTTCATCGATGAACATGATCACAAACTTGTCCAAAAACCGTCTGAACACCCGGTTCATCAAGTCCATAAAAGCTGTGGGGGCGTTGGTCAACCCAAACGGCGTAACTAAGAACTCGTAAGGCCCATACCGCGATCTGAAAGCTGTCCTGGCCACATCTGACCCTCGGATCCTCAACTGATGATATCCGGACCTGAGATCAATCTTTGAAAAGACTGAAGCTCCCTTGAGCTGATCAAACAAGTCATCAATCCGCGACAACGGATACTTGTTCTTCACAGTGACCTGATTCAACTTCCAGTAATCGATGCACAATCGCATAGATCCATCCTTCTTCCGCACAAAAAAAACCGGGGCACCCCACGGCGATACACTGGGTCGAATGAAACCCTTATTCAGCAACTCCTGAAGTTGAATCTGTAGCTCTTTCAATTCTGCTGGCGCCATACAATACGGTGCCTGAGATATGGGTCTCGTGCCCGGCAAAAGCTCAATGGTGAAATCGATCTCTCGAACTGGAGGTATACCCGGTAAGTCCTCCGGAAACACATCTAAAATCTCGGAAACTACCTCGATATCACCGATATCCAGCACAGCAGCCGTAGTATCTGAAAGGACCTAACCCCGGTTTAGTTGCCTAAACCGGAATCAAACCCCTTCGAAAACACGAACCAACAAAAACCGTAGAAATTTTGGCAGAGTTTCGTTACTAACGTGGCATTACCATTACCTGCACGCGGAAAATACACTTCATCCTATGCCACAAAAATCAAACCGTGGGCACCAATCCCATCCGGATTTCTCAATATATCAACAGTAAAGTAAAACAATAAATATATCTATACTTACTGAAATCCGGAGTAAAATCGTACAACATAAACAACAGATTACTCAGAGTGACCTCTAATGTATAAACATATAAGTACACCACAGTAGGTAGAACAATAAACCTACTGGAAGAAATAAGGTAGCTCGAGCACTATGCCTCCGACCACGACATGCGACACCAGAGCCTGAACTACAAACTGGACACGGAAACCAAAAAGCCCAGGGGAAAGACATGAAAATCGTTAGAGTGAGTGGACGAAAATAAATGTCTTTCACCAAGTAATATATATATTATAAAAACATATGCGAGTCGAAAGTATAAATAATCAAATGGTACACGAGGGAGACTCTAACTCCTCACGCGTCTGAGTACACGAGGGAGACTCTAACTCTTCACGCATACGGAGCATGCATAAAATCCCACGGGGCCACTCGAGGACACAACCGTGCTAGTACAGTCCGAATCACTGGATCCCAGACCCACATGTGATTCTAAGCCAGAAAGGTCTCGATTCCGGGGAAACGCCCCTCGCCGGTCAGGTCGGGGTAACGCCCCTCCTGGTAGCCTACCATCGGGGATCAGCCGAGAGGCAAGTGTATCGATACAACAACGTAACTGAGACTGTACTCTGTGAAAAATCAAATCATAAACAGTTCGATGCAAATGCATGAAACAACATATAAGTGTATGTATGTATACGCATATCCGTATATGTATAATCGTAAAACACATGCTCATGTAATCCGAAATCTCATATGCATGCTCAAGTTCATAAAACGTATATCAAGACTCGCAAACAATCCGTGAAAAGAAATGTCCACTCACAGACTAGCGTAATGCAGTTCGCGTTAACCCGTGATCCGGCGGAAAGTCCCTCGCCAAACGAACGATCACGAACCCCTGAATATTCACAAAATTCATTTCTCAAAGTCATAATTCGACAATTCAAGACAAATCACGAGAAACCACTGTTCTCGGAAACACATAATCCGAATACGACGAATTGTCGAAAATTTGATATGTACACCTCAATACCTCGCTATACTTTCGGACGCTCAACTCGAAAAACGAACCTCCCCACTGCGACCAGGGCGCGATTTCGAGTGAAATGACATGCAACTTGTCGAAAATCCCAAAAAGTCAAACTTTGACCGTCGTTGACCGTTGACCGCCGCCGTTGACCGCCGTCCACGGTGGCGCCACGGCCAAACTGAAAATTTTCCGGCGAAGCAACCCTTATTCCACTCAAAATCATCCACTGAGCAACTTTGTCAACTGCAACAAAGGCCAATTCAATCTCTAACTAGCTCAATTTCATGATAAACCGAATTGGTACCAAATTTTCCAATCCAAAATTCTCCATCCACAAGCAAAATTAGATCACCAAACTTACGTGGTAGCTTCTAGGGGATGAGAGCTTCAAAGCCCACTCAAAATTTCAGCTCAAATCGGTCAAAAATATGGAACCCGAAATCACCAAGTTTCTTCAAACTTTTGGCCGGAAATTCCTCCTTCTCCGGCGTCCCACGCCGTGAGAGGAGGCCGGAATCCACAAGAGGCAGCTAAGCCGTGTCGAACGAGCCAAGGCCCGTGCCCGGAATAACTCTCGCCGCCGGCGAGCCGTGAGCAAGTCGCGCCACCATCTTCTCCTCCACGTTGACCGAGTCAACACAGCAAATGACCCAGCCTTGACTTTCCTGATTTGGCAACCTACTATTTATAGCCCTTCCCAAAAAGGAAACTTCCATAATTCACACTTTTCGGCAAACTTCAAATACCCGTAACTTCCTCGTCATAATTCCGATTCCGGTAATCCTCGAGGGCAACAAACTCGACTCGACGTACTCTTCAATTATCACCCAAAGTCAAACACATTGACCAAACGGATAAAAAGTCAACCATTCAAACCAACACATATTTAATCGACTAAACAATCAACAATCGGAAATATTCACAACTTAATCTTCGTAACTCAGAACAATGCTCTGAAAGTCTCCCCGAGCTCGAAATTAAATTCTCAACAACTTCCGTGAAGAAGCCGAAACCAAATTCTCGACCGGTAATTTAGTCGTTAAAAGAGCCACCAATTAAACCCGTTTTCGTCGAAACTTCAATTATTCATAACTTAATCCTCGGTCGTCCAAATAATGATCCGGAATCACCCACGAACTTGAAATCACATGTAGAACGACTCTCGAGAAGAGACCCAGCTCCAATTCTTGGCCAATGATTAAGTCGTTATCAAACTTGGCGATTCAAATAATGTCGGAACTCTGCGACTACGCAGTAACTCACGTATATAGCAGATCATACTGCTGATTCTGGTCCGGGTCGACACAGTATCCACAACATGAGCTAAATAAGCGACACAACCCTTCTTTATCATCCAATCCGCCTTCATCGTAGAAATCATACATGGCAATGAAGTGTTCTTCTCACCGCGAAACAATATCTCGGGGAAACCTGGTCGTCGAAACGCCTCCTTCTTGTGACAATCGAATATGACCCGATGTGTCTCCAAGAAGTCCATACCCAAAATCACGTCAAAATTGACGATATCCAGCAATAACAAATCTGCGGCTAAACCATGACCTCCAATAAAAATCTCACAATCTATGTACACCTAGCCAATACTCACAACCTCACTGGGCGGATACAACACTCTCCACAACCCCGGAAGTGGAGACGCAGGTACAGTAGCTAAAGATGATAGTCTATATGACATGAATGAATGCATAACACCTGGATCTAACAATGTAAGTACTGGATAACTGAAAACATGCAACGTACCGATAACAACCTCCGGTGAAGCTCTGCCCTCGCGCAAAGTCATGGCATGAACCCTGGCCTGCCCGGCTGGTCGTCCACCCTGAGGATGTCCCTGTTGTCCTCCCTGGCCCGAAAACTATACCAGTCGAGCCCCAGAAGTGGCATCTCGCTCTGCTTCGGAACTCTAGGCTGCCTGTCCACCAGCACCATCAAGCTGGAAACACTCTCTCGCATAGTGACCCACCTGGCCACAACGAAAACATGTGATAGGGCCTCGCTGACATGGACCAACATGATGTCTGCTGCAGAGACTACACAATGGGTACTTCCTCGGTACGGCAAAAGTGCCACCGGTACACCGAGGGTAACTGGAACCGCTAGAACCCCCACTACACTGTGGTCGCTGCGGTCGATCTCTCCTCCATCTCTATCTCTGTCTCGGTGCACTAGCTGGTGGTCGATATGGTAAAGTATAGCGAGTTTGGAAAATATATATGGAGGTGCCAGGCGAATCTCTCAAGCCCGACGGTCAGGCGAATCTCTCAAGCCCGACGGTGATAGGCTAGGGGAATCTCTCAACCCCAGCGGCATAACAGGGGAATCTCTCAACCCTGCCTAGAGGAATCTCTCAACTCTGGTCAGACTACTGGTGATCAACCAAGTAGCCGAAACATCGATGCAAGTAATGCCATCACCATAAAATATAAAATAATGCCTCCAAAAGTAGTAAATAATCTCAATATCATATATAAATAAATAGGAAAAATCACGAACTCGCAACGATAGTGAAAATATAAAAGTCCACTCACAGGTGAGCAAAGCGCGCACGCGCACTAATCACGTGGTCTGACGGAAGATCCCTCGCCCGAAGCACGATCTCGATCCCCTGAATAATCACAAAATATATCTGATCAAAATCACAATTCACAACACTGTACCACAACTCGGAAACCAACCGTTCCCGGAAATATATTACGCGGTATAAAATAATCAACGAAATTCCTGAAATCTCCACTCAAACCCTCGACTGAAAATCCGGTACCCAAATCAACTCGAAAACCTCAAGGCGATGATCGGGATGCGAATACGAGCAAAACGACAATAAAATCATCAAATTCTAAAAAGTCAACGGGTCGCCGGAGATCTGCCGTTGACCGCCGCCGCCAGCGGCGGCGCGCCGTCAACCGGAGAGATTTTCCGGCGGCCAAGATCCCAAAAGGTTCACCTCCTCAAGCCAAGCAACTTTTCCAACTGAGGACAAGTCCAAGTCCAGCGAGATTGGCCGGAAAACAGCTCGAAAACTCAAAGGTCACAACCGGCCGGAAAACTTCCCAGCTCGATTTCGGCGCCGTCGCGCCACCTCAACCCTCCAAACCAAAGGGGAAATGATCTCCAACCAAAACCCAACAAAACCCACCAAAAATCCACACCGGAAAGTCGCCGGAGCTCCGTCCCCAAGCAAGGCCGATTCCGGCGAACATCCGTGAACTTCAACTCCTCCGTTCTCACTCAAATCGACACCAAATCAAGCAATTCCAAGTTCTAATCAACTACAAATCGAGAGAGGAATCAAAACATACCAAGGTCCAAGCCGGAGGTGGCCAGAATCACAAAATCCAGCGGCAGCGCGTTTCGCGTGGTGGTGAACCGGTCAATGGAAAGTCAACGGTCCAAAGGCTGGTCAACGCCGGTCAAACTTCCCGAACAGTGTTTTCGAAATTTTTTTGACTATTTCCGATATTTATACTCGCGGCTTAGGACGATTGACGGTCCAAAACGGATCACAATCACGATTCGGATAACTCAAAACGAACGGATAAACTCGACCAGATTCCACGATTTCAAATATTCAATTTATATTCCTCGGTCGTCGAAATAATCATCCGGAACCACCCACGAACTCGAATTCACGTATACAACAACTCTCGAGCAGAGACTCTACTCAAATTCTCGACCGATAATTAAGTCGTAATCAAAACCGGCAATTTAATGAATTATCGAAAAACTGCTATTATGCGCCACCTCGTGAATTAAGCCGATTACTCTACTGATTCTGTTTCGGGTTGTCACAATAATTTTATTAAAAATGGGTATAAATTTGAAATTTCTGCTCGGAGTGGTAGAAATGACCTCGCGCGACCCGAATTGTTGACCTGATGGCAGACCTAACCCGAATAGCTGATCCGATCAGATCCTCCCCGTCTGATCATCCCTTCTCGCCGCACCACCTCGAATTGAATCCTTATTTCATTTCTGACCTTCCTATACCCTAAAATCAACCATGCAACATGTCTTGGATTGGAGTCGAACCCATGAGGTTTTTTCTTGATTTTTAGAAAACATTCGTCGCCGTTGGCAGCTTTCCGGTCAAAATTGGGGACCGAGACATGAAGGGTTTTCTCGCCGGTTGCCAGTGGATTTGAGGCATCTGGATTCAAGATGTTTCGTGGCTATTCGGCGAGGTGCGAATTCTGGCAAAATTTCTCCATCTTGGGAGGTAATTTTCGGTGCTCTCTAACCAGCTTTTGACTTCAAGTTGTTCTACAAAGTTGTTGGGCTTGTTGTGATCTTTCTATTGATGTATGGATCGATCATTTTGGTATAGGTCAATCATGGCCGCGAGTAGTGGCGACCCGTGGGGACCTATGCGCTGCCGTGCATGGCAGAGCTCTGACGACCAGAACGCTTGATTCTTCACGGGAAGTTTCCAAAGCTATTTAGTAAACGCTTTCGTATATCTATATATGGTTCGGCAGATTTTGTAATGTTTTGACTCACAGGAATCATGGTGGCTCAACACTTTGATGTGAGCAATCATCGTGTGTCTAGTCGAGAGGTCTTAGCGAGTGCGTGTATCGACGACTCTTTGAGGATATCCCATGTGGCGGGGCACGTTTAGTGAGAAGTATTAAATGTGAGTTTCTGATATGCGTTTTGTCTCAGATTCTTTTATCTATGTCAGTTGCACAACGGAACAATTATTAATCTAGTTAGATGTTCGTATTTGCTTAGGGGTTCTGAATATGATTTGTGAGTTAGTGGATCGATGACTGCTTTTAAGGCAATCTAGGTCCTGGTGAGTGGATACCTTTTATTTTCGCAGCTGTAGCGAGTCACTATTATTTTACTTATTGTCATGCAAGTTTTAGTTTTCAATGTTCAGGGTTTCAGTTTTCAGTTTTTAGTGTTGGGGCATGTGTTTTTTTTTTTTTTATATTTTTGCATCGATGCATTAGCTACTCAGCTGATTTCAGAGGACTCCAGGATGGGTCAGAGGCCCTAACTTGGCACACGCATCGTCGGAGTCAGAGGCTCTAGGCGGCAGGCTCTAGGCGCATATCGTTCGTAGGATTTGATAATGATCCTACGAGCTAGTAGTTTATTCAGTATAACTAGTTTAGTATGTCTTGGTGCACTGATGTCAAATATAGTTTATGATTTATGTATTGAGAAATAATTTATTTAAATTATAGTCATAGATTATTTATCTCTGTTCGATTTATGGTTCAGTTTAAATTAGCCACTAAGAATCATTAGGGCCTAATTCTTAAATCGAGTTTGAGTTCTTTAAGTTTGTCACATATTCGTTTTCGCGTGCTCTCTTTGGTTTGAGTGTATTACACCGTCAGGAGGTTTCGTTCGGTATTCTAGGGCTTCACTTTGATTTTATTCGATTCGCCAAGTTGTGTAAGATTTGCAATTCGGATGACTGTGGGTGGAGGTATCGTATGAGAAGGAGCTCATGATCCATGCAGCATTGAAGCACCACTACGAATTTGTTTGCTTCTAGGGTAAGGAAGCCACGTTCTTTGCCGCCATCACAACTATTCAAAACTACTATAAAATTATAAATAAAAATACCGAGAGATTCACTAGACCTCATCATTTAGTTTGCAGGTCTCAGAGACCCGTAAGGTCCGAGAAGTTCAATTCCGGTCCGGCTCGAAAAAAGTCCGCAGTAGGTCCGGCCCGTGGACCAGGCTTGAGATTAGTGTCTTAAGTCTAGTTTGGCCTGTAAGAAACCCGCCCGGTCCGGCCCGTCAAAGCCTGACCCGAAATCCCGTCTTGTATTTTAATTTCTAACATTTAATATATGGATTATAATTTAGACCTATATAAGAAAAATTGCAATAAGGATACAATATTATAATCTCTTTACTAATTCTATTTTCTCTTTAAATAAGGAAACAAGACTAAGGAAATAAGATTACAACAAATTACTAGTTTAATCTTTTCTTTATATGTAGTCACTCTTTAAAGTGAGAACAAACTCTAGTGTTTATTTTTTTTCATACTACGCTTTTCTTGTCTACTTGGATTGTTGGATTTGCTCTTAGACCAACTCCAGCAGATGCCCTATAATTCATTTTTAGTAGAAATATGAGTTTTTTTCTTTAAAATCAACTCCAATAGATCCCCTATCTCATTAGCTATAATAGGGAATCCCTATATTTTATGTTTTTATCCCCTAGCATATTCCTATACCGAAAATATGAATTATAGGTAATGTAATAGTCATAATTATCATTAAATAATTTTCTTATAGTTGCAAAATCAATTAATAGCTAAGTAAATTATTTATCTATTTTCCATCCACCAATCAAAATCAACCAATACGTTTAAATATAACTAAATTATAAGTAACATTGTGGGAGCAATTTTTTGAAAGTACATAGCTAAAATATGTTTCGGCTATATATTTAAACAAAATGAGAGAATTTTAAGTTACGTTGTTGGAGTTGCTCTTAGATGTTCAATTTGCCTACTTGGCCTTAATGAATAAATTTAGTTTTATATAAAAATATATTTTGTTTGTTTTGAAAATACTATATGGATTTTGATTTGATGTTTGAGTATTGATCTAATGTTTGCGACTAGTGCTTTGAAAACGTATTTTTTACATATAAATTAATTAGGCTCGATCAAACCTGCAAGGCCCGGTTCTAAGGATCGGGTTTGAATTTCATATTTGTGCTTAAAGCCCAGCCTAGTTTGGCCGAAATCCCGCAAGACCTGACCCACAGAAGTCTGGCTTGGCCCATAGAGATCTGGCCCGACCCCTAAAATTTACTGGAGGAACAAAGTGGCGTTGGAAAATCCAAAAATGAGTTCAATGTCATAAAGAAGAATATTAAGGTGAAGATAATGGCCATGGCGGCGACACGAAAGGTGGCTATGGAAGCTGAAGCTGAGGAATGACCGGGCCTATTTGAATGGAATACTGATATATATTTAGTTGGTTTGTTGACAGTTTTAGTCCTTATTTGACTGATTGTGTATCAATTCCCTATTGTGGATAATGGATTTTTCTAAGTTTCTCTCGTGAGAAACCCTTAACCCTCAAGTGGCGTGTCTTTTGCGCCGACCGAGTTATCAAACCTCCGCAAGAATTCAAAATCTTGGCATGGAACTGTGGAGGGCTTGTGAACACTGAAACTCAAAATTTTATTCTTACTCTTGTTCGCAAAAACAACCAAAACCTTGTTTTCGTCTCGAAAACCCTAACGTCTATTGGAACAATGGAAACCTTGCGAGGCAAGTTAGGTTTTGATGGGGTTTATACCCAACTGGGAACCGGGGAATCACAAGGCTTGACTTTATTCTGGAAGAAGGATTATTCGATTGCACTATGGACATATTTGGCTCATCACATTGATGCTGTGATTGGAGAGTCGGGCTCTCAATGGCGCTTCATTGGTTTGTATGGCTTTGCAGGACAAGGTGATCGTAATCAAACCTGGGACTTGCTTCGACTTCTGGTATCTCAATCATCTCTTCCATCTCTTGCGGAGGGCGATTATCACTACCACAATTCTTCTCGTAGCCAACGACTTCAAGAAAACAAAGGCTGACGACTTTTGTTGTCGTCGGCTATAGTGTACTATAGCCGACGACAACACCAAAAATCGTCGGCTATAGTATTATAGCTGACGACAACAAAAGTCGTCGGCCTTTGTTTTCTTGAAGTCGTCGGTTATGAGAAGAATTGTGGTAGTGTATAATGAGATTTTCGTCTCCCACGAAAAGTCTGGAGGTCTGCCTGGGTGACCTACGTTGATACACGACTTTCGTGAGATATTTCTTGAAAGGATCCAACCCCAATTTAACTAGTAAACCAAGATTAAATCATAACAACTCAAAAGAAAACAAGAAACTCTACAAAAAAAATTTGACGTAACTTCCCCGTAAACTGAAGGATACCAAAAATCTGCACTAACACTACCACATTAAGTACCATTGCCGGCGATTTTTAAAAAAATAAGGCCGGCGACCGGGGAAGTCGCCGGCAATGCTCATTATTGCCGACGACTTGCTCCGTCGCCGGCAAAAGTCCGAAAAGTCGCCGGCAATGTAAAAAACCATTGCTGGCGACCTATTTCGTCGCCGGCAATGATTGCTCAATCATTGCCGGCAAAATTCCGGCCAGAAAATCGCCGGCAATGGTTGAGCAATCATTGCCAGCGACGGAATAGGTCGCCGACAATAGTTTGAAGCATTTCCGGCGATTTTTGGCCGGAATTTTGCCGGCAATAACTCCATTTCCGGCGATTTAATGAATCTCCGGTAATACCTCTTATATCAGATGCAGATCACAGCAGCTCATTCATTTGGATAGAAAAAAATCCGGTGAAATCGAAAGAAGGAAAACGCTCTGAAATCCTTGGGTATTGTCAAAAGGCGTCGAAAACTCACTCGGGAAGCTATATACGTAGCTATATATAGGTACGTATATACGTATGTATATATATGTGTGTTGATTTAATTAGATCGATATATATATATATATATATATATGCATGTGTTGATTTAGAGTTGAGATATCGATTATTGGTTTGATACGCAAATAGAGTGGATATATTGTTGATTTCGAGTGATTGATTGTTGATTTTGAGTGGATTTGAGATTATTTCGATGAAAATATGTTAATTTGTGTGTATATATATATGTATGGATATAAAATGATTTTGTGAATATTAATTGTTAATATGTCTATATATATATACAGACATGTTAATTTGTAATTGTGAATTGTTGGTATATATATATATTTTTTAATTTATATGCATGCATGGGTTGACTTTTGTTAATTAATCGGATGAATTCGAATGTAATTAATGATGATTTATTAATTAATTAGTAGTGAATGTGTGTATGTATATATATATATTTATAGTACGTAATATTGTTAGAATTTTCAGGATGGACAAGAGTTGGATGAGCCTCGAAAGATGGGATGTGAGATATCACCAGGGAATTAGGAGTTTTGTGAATTTTGTGAAGGCTAATTGTGGAGACACTACACTTCATTATTGCCCGTGTAAAGAATGTAAGTGTCGCAGCGATCGATTTCGTTTTCCCATTGATAAAGTCTAGAAGCACCTGAGTAAATACGGGTTTTGGGATAAGTACACTTGTTGGATTTATCACGGTGAAACATTGTTAGCGGGTCCGCATGATCATGGACAATTTGGTGAGAGGGCCAGTCCATGCTATGATCATGGACATTTTGCTGAGAGGAGCAGTCCATCCTATGATCCAACATCGATGTTAATCAATGATATATTTCCTCATGAGAGCGGTGTATTTGCTGATCAAGCACCAAATGTCCCTCCCGTCGTGCAGGGTTTCCCCCATATTGAGCCAGTCGAGCCCTTACCTGGAGCTCATGTCAACATAAGCGGTATGGACAAGTACAACAACCTGATTGCATTGCAACAGACTCCGTTGTACGACGGTTGTAGTAAGACTGTTCTTGAAAGTGTCATGGGAGTGATGCAGCTCAAAATGGAGAACAAAATGTCTGTCAAAGCTGTTGATTCTTGGCTGAAGTGGACTGCTTCGCTACTGCCACCCGGTCATCGTCTTCCTACCACTCATCATAAGGTGCGACATATCCTAAAAGATCTTGGGGTTTCCTACATCAAAATCCATGCATGCAGATATGATTGTATTCTCTTCTGGGGAAAAGATCTTGAAGACCTTGAAGCCTGCTCGGTATGTTTTACAGAAAGGTATAAGTTGACTCCTGCAGGCAACAAGAAAGCTGTGAAGATACTTCGATATTTCCCGCTTATTGATAGGCTGGAGCGGTTGTTCATGTGTGCTTTCACGGCCGAAGCTATGAGATGGTGGGCTGAGAGGAATTTGCCTGACGATGACACCCTTATACACCTTTCCGACGGAGAGGCTTGGAAGCACATGGTCAGGGAGTTTGATCATTTTGCAGCAGATGTCCGAAATGTTTGGCTAGGGCTCTCATCTGACGGATTCAACCCTTTTGGAAAAATGAGTCTTCAATACAGTATATGGCCAGTTATTTTGGTACCGTACAACCTTCCACCATGGATGTGCATGAAGAAGGAATACAATATGCTCACTCTGTTAATTCCTGGTCCGGGTTATCCAGGAAAGTGTCTCGATGTGTATTTGAGGCCTTTGATTGAGGAGCTTAAGTACCTGAATGATTGTGGCCACCCCACTTACGATAGGTTCAAAAATGAGATGTTCCAGATGCATGCCATGCTTGTTGGTACCATCAGTGATTTTCCTGCCCGCGGTATGTTGTCGGGCAACGTAACCAAGGGTTACAGGGCTTGTTCAGAGTGCATGACGGTTGATTGTTGCAGTCCTCATTGCAGTAAAATTGTTCCGATGCGTCACCGTTGTTGGCTTCCATATGATCACCCATTTAGGCAGGATCCAGACGCGTTTGATGGGACTGTGGAAACAGGTGTGGCACCCAGGCGATGGACAGGGGATGAAATTTTGGAAGAGTTGAATGAATATGATTTTGGCCAGCTGAGCAATCATCCTGAGATAGTGGCGTCAATTCCAGACAAGCCCAAAAGGTATAAGTTTTGGACACACAAGAGCATATTCTGGGAACTCCCCTACTGGCCCAGGTTGTCTATCAGACACTACCTAGATGTCATGCACATAGAGAAGAATGTGTGTGAAAGTGTGGTGGGCACAGTTCTTAACTTGGAGGGGAAAACAAAAGACATCCCTAAGGCACGCATTGATCTGAAAGCTATGGGACTGCGGAAACATTTGTGGTTAAGAGATGGTAAGAGAAAAATGCCGCAAGCTCCTTACACCGTCAAGCCGAAGCATAAGCATGAAATTTTTGGGTGGCTGAGTAATGTCAGGTATATATTCTTATGGCTATGCAGGAAATTGGCCTTAAATTTTTACTTATATATGGTTATATGCGAGAAATATAATTATTGCCTATGGCTATATATATATGCAGGTATCCTTATGGCTATGCAGGAAATATAAGCAGGTGTGTTAACTTCCGGGACAATAAGATGTACGGATTAAAGAGTCATGACTGCCATGTACTGCTTCAATGCCTTTTCCCTATTTTCATTCGAGGGTACCTGCCCAAAGAGGTGGTGGAGTCGTTGGTGGCCTTGTCAAGATTCTTTCAGAAGTTATGCACCAGGGAAGTTAAAAAATTATATCTCAGGGAGATGCAAGATGACATCATTTTTATCATGTGCAAGCTTGAGAGGATATTTCCCCCAAATTTTTTCGATATCATGCCTCACCTGATGATCCATCTTCTCGAACAATTGTTGCTTACCGGTCCCGTACACTACACTTGGATGTATCACATGGAAAGGTACAAATGATTCATACATTTGGTTAGCCTCTGTAAATCCTTAATTTTTAAGTATCATAACATGCACTTGTTAACTTGTAGACAATTGGGAGCCTACAAGGAATATGTGAAGAATAAATCTGCACCTGAAGGATGTATCGCTGAAGCATATATTGCGCATGAGTGTGTAACGTACACCAACGTGTATTTGGGAGCGCTTGAGGACCCCCAACAACAGATGCCGATAGATGAACCCCATTTCAACATTTCTATCATCTCCAATGGCGTGGTAGTACATGGAAGCTTGCCAAAGTCGTACAAGTTGGATGGAAATGAGGTAGCCATTGCCCACTGGTCGGTACTGATTCACTGTCCAGAAGTACAATATTGGAAAACTATCATCTTCACTGCCCTGCTATTGCCGGAAATGTTGATTACCACAACAGGACGTTTGCAAACTACTTTGGTCAATGGGTAAGGGTATATGTGTATATATCTATTTTTTATATCCTTATATAGCATGTGTGTACGTACGTGGTTTTGTGGTTTCTATGTTCATAATTTCTTGTGTGGTTTCTTATCGTTTTCAGATGAACCATGTAGCAAATGATGGTTGCCCAGAGTGGTCAAACGAATTGAGGGTCCTGGCGATGAAATCGATAGCTTCAAAAGTTTACTCGATGTGTCAGGTCAATGGCGTGAAATTTATATGTGAAAATCGAGACGACCGACTGAAAACACAGAATTGTAGGGTGATGGTCCATAGTGGGCAGGATGGCGTTGACTATTACGGTGTCCTTCATTCAGTTGTTGAACTAATTTATGGGAACCGCATGAAAGTGCATTTGTTCAAGTGTAGATGGTTTGATACTAGCCCGGAGAACACAAGGACTGATCAGTACGGAACATTTTCGGTGAATACTGCTACAAGCTGGTATAAAGAAGACCCTTTCGTTCTTGCCACATCATTAAAACAAGTGTTTTACCTTGACGATCTTCTGAACAAAGTCCCGTGGAAGGTGGTTAACCATGTTGCTCATAGAAACATATACAGTGCTGCCACACTTGGTGAGACCGCAGATGATGAGGAAGTTACTGCATACCAAGAGCCGAACGCTTTTGACATTCCGGAATCATGTACGATTCGCCTTAATAATGTGAGATCTGGGAGTGTGGTTCGAATTACTGGAGCAGAACTTCTCGATGTTAATCCATATGAAGTTGACGCTGATTCAGATGACGAGGAGCGGCACATAATGCCAGAGGTTACCTATGAAACCGAGTCAGACTCAAGTGATGAAGATAATTACGATTATCATCCTTAGTACGTTAATTATAGTCGGAAATTCTAGTCGTAAATTGTAGTCGGAAATTGTAGTCGGAAATTTGACACCACGGAAATTATAGTCGGAAATTATAGTTGGAAATTATAGTCGGAAATTCTAGTCGTAAATTGTAGTCTGAAATTGTAGTCGGAAATTGTAGTCGGAAATTGTAGTCGGAAATTATAGTCGGAAATTATAGTCGGAAATTGTAGTCGGAAATTATAGTCGGAAATTATAGTCGGAAATTGTAGTCGGAAATTGTAGTCGGAAATTGTAGTCGGAAATTATAGTCGGAAATTGTAGTCGGAAATTATAGTCGGAAATTATAGTCGGAAATTCTAGTCGTAAATTGTAGTCGGAAATTCTAGTCGTAAATTGTAGTCGGAAATTGTAGTCGGAAATTCTTTTGCCGGGAATCATTATCATTACCAACGAGTTGCTAATTCGTGGGTAATAGTATTACCCACGAGTTGCTTATCAACTCGTGGGCAATGTCATTACCAACGAGTTAACTCGTGGGTAATGACATTGCCCACGAGTTAACTCGTAACTCGCCGGCAATGGTGGCTTATATTCCAGATCGGGCAGCTCCTCCTCCCCTCACCTCATTTCTTCACATTTTTCTCTCAAACCCTAAAATCTCCCCCTCTCTTCCTCACCTCGCCCCCCACATTTCCTCTCCTCAAATCTCTCCTCCCCTCTCCCTCTCCCCTCTCCACACAAACACCCAAAAACCCCAAATCTCCCCTACCTCTCCTCCCCTCTCCACACAAACACCCAAAAACCCCAAATCTCCCCTACCTCTCCTCCCCTCCTCCTCTCCTCCTCCCCTACCTCCTCCCCTCACCTCCGTCGCCGGAAGCCCACTTCGAGCTCGACCATGACAGGTCCTAGCTCCCTCTCTCTCCCTCTCTCTCTCTCTCTCTCTCTCTCTCTCAATTTTAATTTTATTTTTATGCATTTTAATTAACTTGATTAATTAAGTTTTGGGTGATGTTTTAATTTTTGATAATTTAAGGTGATGTATATATGTGATGTATGTATGTGGAAAATATTTGGAAAATTTAATTAAGGTGATGTATATATGTGATGTATATATGTGGAAAATTTAATTAAGGTGATGTATATGTGATGTATATATGTGGAAAATTTAATTAAGGTGATGTATATATGTATATATGTGATGTATATAATTAAGTTTTGATAATTTTTTATAATTTAAGGTGATGTATATATGTGGAAAATATTTAGGTAATTTAAGGTGATTTGGGTGGATTAATTGATATATATATATAGTTCATAATTATATTGTATTTTTAAGGTGTTGCATATACGGGCAAATTAATTTAGGGTTTGGATTCATTGATATAGGTATTTTAAGGTAATTTAGGGTATTGGGCAAATTAAGGTGATTTGGATTAATTGATATAGTTGATAATTTAAGGTATATTTGTAGTCGTATATTAATTGGTTAAATAAGCATTTGGGTAATAATTAATTGATATTTTGATAATTATATTCGTAATGATCGATATGATATGATGCAATTTGATTTAATGTTTAATGTTTAATTTAATGTACGATATCATAACCGCATTTAGAACCGTTTGGAACCGGAACCGTTTGGTTTGGAACCGATAACCGCTAGAACCGGAACCGAAACCGAAACCGAAACCGAAACCGAACGGTTCCGGTTTCAAACGGTTCCGGTTCTAAACCGTTATCGGTTCCAACAATTAGTCCTGGATTAGGTTCTATGAAAAACCGGAACCGGAACCGTTTGGAACCGGAACCGTTTGGAACCAGAACTGTTTGTAACTGGAACCGTTTGAAACCGAACGGTTCCGGTTCCAAACGGTTCCGGGTTCAAACGGTTCCAGTTCCAAACGGTTCTGGTTTCGATTTGTCATAGAAACGAATCCAGGACTCATTTTTGGAACCGATAACTGTTTGGAACCGGAACCGTTTGGAACCGAACGGTTCAGGTTCACAACGGTTCCGGTTGCAAACGGTTCCGAGTCCAAACGGTTCCGGTTCCAACCGGTTTCATCCTTAATTTTCATAGAACCGAATCCAGGACTAATTGTTGGATGTGCAGGAGGTTTTTGCGGCAAATTGGCTTGGAGGCATCAAACGGAGAGGGACTAGAAATAGTGGAGGGAGCAGTAGTCAGGCTTCCTCAGCCGCAGTCAGCAACACGCGCAGTGGGCCAATTATGAATGCTCGCACACAAATGTTGCTAGCTGCGCGAGGAGAGGAGGAAGCTGCACGATCCAAATCCGTGCAACCCTCAGTCCAGCCTCGAGCCTCAGTCAGTAGACGCTCAGTCAGCAGACCCACAGACGAGCGACAGTCAATGGGGGCATCAGAAACTCCCTCCATCCGAATGCCCCCTATTGGCCCGGTGTCTACTCCCGTTTCACGGGAATCATCTGAGGCAGATGGTGCTGGCGCCTCATCGTCCAGGCCTCGTCTATGTCCGCCGTCCGGTCTCTTCCTGCCCGACGAGATTCCTGTGATCCCTGAATTCGATGATAGGGGGAGGCCTATTTATATTGAAGGACGGCCGGAGTTCCTGAGCGTGGAGGAAGCGTACAACTTCATCCCGTTCGACCCCGTGTATCTTTGGAGTGCGAGGTGCACCAACCAGCAAACAGACGATGCATGTAAATTTTATTTAACAAGATTGATTACTTAATTATTACTTAAGACTTACGATAGGTTCAATTAATGATAGAAATTTGTTGACATTGTATTATTAGGCAATTTCGTTAATGGCACTGGGAAACGGAGAGGGACTAGAGTCACCTGCACCGGGAAGAGACTTAAGCAGGCCACCGGGGGAAGGAAAACACTCATTAGGGCCAATGAGCATGGTGAGGTGATCGAGACATTTGACACCACGCGAAAGTATGCCAGCATGGCCGGGGCCGTCGTGCGGGACAAGGTCCCAATGCTTTGGCCAGATTGGGAATCTGTGTCTCTCTACGTGAAGATGCAAGTGCATAATGCACTGAGTGTGAGTTAAATCCTATTTTCATTACGTAAATTTTACATTTATTAATTAAGTCTGATTAAATAGTTAATTTTACCGTTTATATATTCATCTTGCAGGTGTGGTTTGACGTGGATGAATGCCTTATTCACACGTGGGTAGAGCGTCAACTACATATCAGGTTATGTGATTCGAGTTATTTGAGTATATATCGAGTTAGATTTTTGTTTATCAAGTGTTTTAATATCTCTAACTTTTTTTTTCTGGTGTTAATATAGGTATAAAGAGTGGAAGAACGAGCTTTCCAAACATTACACACAGTACAAGGAGCTAGGCCGAGGTTCTACCCCTAGCGAATTCCGGTTTAGGGAGTACGAGTGGCTGTGGCTAGTAGCCCACTTCGAGCACCCCAAAGCGAAGGTATGCATCATGAATATATCTTACAACCCTAATGTATCGTATCACATTGAAATAGTTAGTTACTAATTTTTTTACATATGTTTATCAAACAAGGCGATTTCCAAGACGAACCGGGAGAATAGATTGAAAAACACCAAGGCCCATCATGCAGGTTCACTCAACTATTTGGGTTGATCGAGTAAGGCGCAGCAACAACAAGAAGTCAACCCGTTGGTGTTTATTCATCAGAAGTTCTATCCGCAGTGCCCTGAAGAAGCGGTAAGTCTTTCGCCTCTGTATTTTGTACTTCACATATGCATGTGTTAATAAAACTATTTTTCGATATTAATTTATTTTGTTAAATAATATGTTATTCATATTCGCTTTTCAATTAGGCGAGAGTGGAGGAGGCGACCACAGAAGTCACCATGAATATAGCTCGGAACAACCATCCTGATTGCTCGGAGGAAGAAGTGACCCAGTATGCCTCTCAGATCGATCCGCTTGATCGCCCTATAGCGGCTCAGATCATGGCAAAAGCGTGCGGGACTGGAAAGAATACCTACTACTGCAGGGGAATGGGCTCGGCGGGCGAATGAGTATTGAAGAACACTTCAGAATACTCTACCGGGTTGAAGAACTTCAACTTCTAGTCCTAACCTAGCAGCGGAGCTTCAGAGGACGCAGAAGGAGTTGGAGGAGCAAAGGAGGCAGATGGAGGAGATGAGGCAGATGGCCGAGCAGCAGGCAGTCAGAGATGCCGAGTACCGGGGGATGATCGAGCAACACCGACTCATGGTCCAGCAGCAGACACAAATGTTCACATGGATGCAGACGATGTACGCGGCTCAGACTACCTGACAACCGCTCCCCACACCTCCCCCGGTCCCTGTGTTCCCCAGTTATCCACCACCGCAGCAGTCACTGCAACAGCAAGACCAGGGTAGCCACCGGAGTTCAAATGATTACATGGATTTCTTCGACCCTGACTCGGGAGTTCCTCGACCCTGACGTGTAGTTGTAGTTTATTTTCGTATTGTTGCTATTTGTATTGTACGTTGGACAATTATGGGTGTACTGTTGAACTTGTATTTGTACGGTTTATGTTTTTCAATGCAGGTTCTGGAATTGGGCCCAATCCAGAACCGGCTTTTTTTTGACAAATTTCTCAAACCATTGCCGGCGACTTGGACCAAAGTCGCCGGCAATACCCCTCATTTTCCGGCCACGGCGGAGCAATCATTGCCGGCGACTTGGTAATGGCCTTCATCATTGCCGGCGACTTGCTGACAATGATGAAGGCCATTACCGGCGACTTGAAAAATAAGTCGCCGGCAATGCTTTCACCGGCGCCCAATTTCCGACGAGAAAAAAAACAAGGCCGGCGACTTTAAGTCGCCGGCAATGGTACTTAATGTGGTTGTGTAAATAAAACTTCTAAAATCATATCCCACTAGACAAATTTTGAGCCACCGATGCTCATCCAGAGTTCTCAGATTAACAATAGTATTAAATTCAGAAGGATATAAGAAATCCGATGACTATTTAGTTAATTACACAACATAAGTGGAAGCTAGTTAGAACATGGTATTCAGAGCGACTACTATTTTACATAAGATACAAACTAGTAGGCTAAACCAGAAATCTACTAGGGAAGAAGTGTGACTCGAACTCTTTGCCTCTGACGATGACGTGCAACCACATGATAGAAACTGCAAACTTGGCAATAAGAAACTGAAAGACCCAGGGAAAACCATATAAAACATGAAAATGTTAGAGTGAGTGGACGAAAATTAATGATGGATTATACGTGTAAAAGTAAACAGTTTATGCCTTTCCATCAATACTGATATATAAAACTAAGCGAGTTAGGAATAGGTCAAAGAATACATCTAGGGGAGAAGAATCCACCTTAAGTATCATACTAGATGCATCGTCTAAGGACCCCTGATCCGAGACGATAACTATATGTGTAAGTGCGGACTGAAGTGAAATGGTGACTAGAGTACTCTGACCTCTAGCCTCCAAAAGTAGTCAAGGGGTCCCTGACCCGAGACAACGTGTGAACTAGGTTAGGGCCTCTGACCCATTCTGGAGCCCTCGGGGATTAGCCGAGTAGCTAATGCATCGATGTTATAATGTCTGTAAATAAATTTGCACAATAGCCTCTAACAATAAAAACTTAAATTCGTAGAAGTGTCCACTCACAAATCTGTGTCTACAACTGCGGTCCAGCAGAATTTCCCTAGCCGGGGTTGTGATCTTGATGTCCTTTCAATATAGATAACATAATATCAGAACATATAAAATGATGGAAATCGTCTTTAGAAATAACCATGAAAATCTCGTCGAAGAATCCTACAACCTGCCTCATTGGAGCTCTGCTGTAGACAGCATTGCATGGCCTTCACGCGCCTCCACAGGCGGCGACGCATGGGTCCCATATGCCTCAGACAATGACTACTCTATTTGTGATGATTCACACCTCGTTGGAAATCCCTCAACAAGGCCTATCCCTTATATAACTAGAACGAGACCCAAATCGGCGACGTTGAGGCCCAAATTTCCATCACTGATGGCAGCCTCCTTGTCAGCAACAACCACCAACAACGGCGCCACATACCCCAATCTCTTCCTTTCGCCGAGCCTAATCAATTTCCTAACTACCCAGTCCATCGATTCAGCGAAGAATCGCTAGAAAATCAATTGAAAGCCGACAACTTCTAATGAAATTTCTGGCTCGATTCGTCGGCGACGACACTAAAAAACCCTGAGGCTATGGGTTTTTGACTCCAAATCAAAAACTCTGTCGATTCCACCTAACCTCGCCGGCAAAGAACCGTTGGAGCACCACTGAGTACGGCAACATTGCTCGGCGATGACAGAGTACACCTAAAATGACACCCACAATCCAATATACCAAACAAATCAATGAGAATAAAGAGAGGAATTCGTTTTACCTAAGACGGTGGCCAAAAAATGTTGAAACAGAGGCAAAATCGCCTGGTCAGGTTGGAGGTGCGATGCGGGTCGCGGTGTGCACAGACAAGTCAAGCCCAAACTCAAAACTGATTGGGGTTTTCAAAAATAAAATAAAATAATACCTCTAAACTCCTATGCAAATCAACAGCTCAGATTTGATTTGATCCATATCTAACGGTTGAGATTAAACTGACTCAAAAATAATTTCCTTTTAATAAATTCTCACGTCGACTTCCGAAAAGCATAAAACATAACTTGCTTATTCAAAAAATTCCTCGAAAATTCTTACGGTCTCGAAATAAAATACTCGCCCAGTGAAAAAAGTCAAGTCTAATTCTCGCCCAATGACAAATTTGATAATAAAACAATTAGTACGACTAATCTGCGATAAATCTTACTATGAGTTACTAAGTACGTTATTTTGGTTCGGGATGTTACACTGCTAGACTGTTGTTTGATGGACATGTGATATGTCGACTCTAAAATTACTTGGCATAATAGCTCTACTAAGGAGCGTTTAGACCGAGCGTGTCAAACTGTTGATTAGAGAGGTATGTTTCCTCACTCCCGTGTCCGTGTATTAAATCCAGACATATCATATTATATTCCATTGTTGATTGAAGTAGCACAAACTCCTCTACAACCGAGAGGAAGGCACAAATTCTCTAGGTTTGAGGAAATGTAGGCGCAACAACCTGATTGTTGGGACATAGTTCAGCGTGGATGGACTTCTCTGGTGGCTGGTATTCCTTTGAACCATGTGGGGAAGCAAATTAAGGATATGAGTCAATTTTTACTACAATGGAATTATGGGGTGTTTTGACAAGTAAGTGTAGAGATGGAGTTAGTTCAGAAGAGAATGGGAGATGTGATGAATACGTTGTTTTCAAACGAGCAGCATGTTGAATTTCAGAGTTTGCAAAGTTGATATAATGAATTGTTAACACAAGAATAAACGTATTGGCGTCAACTTTAACGTGTGTTATGGATGAGAGGTGGAGATGAGAACTCTGCGTATTTTCATCGAAGGGCTTCCAATCGTCGCAGCTGAAACCTTATCAGAGGAGTAGAGAGTAACATTGGTGTTTAGTTGAAAGCCTGAGGAGGTTATGTTAACATTTTTGCTTTTAAGGGTATAGATGAAGAAGCTTTGCACACCGTTTTGACCACGGTGGAACCAAAAGTATCTAGGGAGATGAATGCATTGCTTAGGGATGAGTACTCAAATGATGAAATAAAGAAGGCGTTATTTCATGTGCATCATTCGAAAGCGCCGAGTCCGGATGGTATTGATTCACATCTTTTCAAGCATTTAATTAAACACTTAATCAAACACGAATACAATTAAAACCCTTCTTTGTTGATGTAGCATTGATAAGTAGGGATCGTTCTTAACCGGGGATTGAGGGTGCATGCATAACTATGCTAGGTTTGGTTTATGGGGGTGCAATGTTTGTTTTTACTAATTTTCCTACAAGATAAAACCTAAATCTACTATTTACATGTGATCCTCTCAATTTTTCACTCAACTCTTTACACTAAATCATATTATATGCAACCTAAAAGTATCTAAGTCTTTAGCTCACATGTGATTTGTTTTCATGCTTCGGGACTTTGCCCTATGACATATCTATCAACTTGACAAGGAATTTGCCTTCGACTTAGTTGATGCATTAAGCACACATGCTTTGCTAAAAGAAATAAACATAAGGTTAGATTACACGACATATTCGAAGAGTGTTTAACCAAAATACAATTATCCAATCCATAAAAAACCGAAGATAAATACAAGGAAATAGTAGAAGGAATCATGTTACACTTTTTGTAAGGGAATTTTCCCTCTACAAGAGTTATGCGACGACCCTTCAATGGAGATGGATGCACAGAGCCCTCAAGGAATTTGCTTTCGAGTTGCGTCGGTGATGGAGACGATTTGTGACGATGGAGGAGGCGGATCCTTGTAGACCTTTGGCTTTGGGAGGAGAGGGAAAGTGTTTTGGCAGAGCTTTTTCTAGTAAATTGAGAGATCTCCCATGAAATAGTCGAGCTCCCCTTTATATAGAAGAAGATTAGGAAACTTCCCACCTTCTGAAATCTGTCACATCTGACCCTTCTGTATTAAAAACTACTTTTCGGCGTTTCACAATTTCAAATGGAGTGATTCTTTCGGCACTAGAAAATAGACTTTCAGAGCTTTCCAACTATGCATCATTTGTGCCAAAATTACTATCGATGCGCTTTCAACGTCCATTTTAAGTTGGTTGTTAGGAAGAATGACCTGTACCCACTAAATCCGGGATTTCTGAATATCTACACACTGTAACGGCATGATTCCAGTGGAGTTGGAAACTAGACTTCCATATATTTCTAAAAATGCCTCACATGTGTCCAAATTCGTTTTCAATTGATTTTGGTGGCCTGTTGAATTGGGCTGATCTGCATCGACAGATTTCCGGATTTCTAACTTTCGGTCCATCTTCTTCTTTTGCGCTTCTTTCTCTCCAATTCTTCCTTAGCCGAAAATACCATATAATTGCACGCATTTTGGGCTTTAAATCATATCCATATCATCTTGGAATGGTCTCCACAATTTTGGCCCAAGTATCCTCCATGAATTCGGCAAGAACATGCTTTCCTAGACCGCGCAGGAGAAATGTCTTCATCATTTCTTTTCCGGAATTAGGAGTCTCCTCCTTAGCACGCTTTTAGCTCTAAAACGCCTCATTTATTGTTTCACCTTTATTTTCTACCTAAAAACATAAAATAAGTTAGAAACATATTTACTAAGCTCATAACAAAGCAAAATGCAGAGAGAAAGACATTAATAATCAAGCATAAAATGCGTAGATCAAATTCCCCCACACTTGGACTTTTCTAGTTCCTAGCAAATACAAATCAAAGCAATGGATTCGTTAAAAGAAAAATAATTAAAGGAAAAACGTGACACACATTTTTACAGGACACTTTCAAAGCCGCAAATTCTCATGTATTCATGTTTGAAAACGCAAGAAAACACTAAGTACACAAAACTAAGCCCTTAGTCGAAACTGTCTCAGAAGTTTTGTTTCTTTTATTCAAGTATATGGCGATGGAATCACAATGTGTCAAGCATGAATGATCTTTGAATTCAATGGATAATAGAGACATGATCATGTTATGAACAAGTAAGACATAGAGAAAACAATTGTGAGTTTAAGTCTGTGCATGCTTCGAATGAAGTTCAAATCAACTCACATGGATGCTCTCATCATATTTCCACTCATGCAAAGGTTTCACTCAAAGTGTTTAAATCAACGAATGGAATGAATTACTTGTTCAAATGAACCAAAACCATATGCTTACTCATGCAACTTACTCCACAGATTGAAGGCTACTCATCTTAACGATCAAAAAAGACTTTTAAGGGTTGTAATGGGGCTGAGGTTAAGGCATTCAAAATTTAGATATGTGGTGATTAAGAACATTCTAAAGACTTAGCCAAAGCACCAGAACTTGATCAATTTTAAGCTCCCATCTTTACCAAAAAAAAAACGTCACCATGCATAACTTTGAAGTACAAGGGCCGGATTTCATCGAGTTGGGCCCTATCTTCATTCTAAACTTTCCCTTGAGCTTTGTGAATAGGACAAAGGCCAAATTTTACATTGTTGGGCCTTCATTTCGAAACAAACTCCAAACTCACAAATATGGGGGACATTAATTCAAACAATGTACATTTTAAACCTATTGCCGGAGAGCTTTTGATCTTTCTTTTCTTTTCTTTATTTTCGGCAATTTCTACTTTAACAAGCTGTTTGAACAAGTCTATCCCCATACATACATTCCCTTACATGATTCTCACGCCATCTTCTTTGTTTTAGCTTCAAAAATCCCACCAAGTCTTTAGAACAAGGGTATGGATAATCTACACTAAGTTTAAGTGTTTAGATTCATATAGCAATGAAAGAAAGGCTTAATGTAGGCTCAAATGGGTTCATCTAGGGGTGTCGCAACTCGTGCGCACAAAATGGGACACATGGCAATTTGGCAAAGTGGTGGAATACCTAAGCGCCTTTAATCACATCCAAAATCAGAGTATGTATCAACTATAAGCTTTGCATGTCGACATGAGTAAGTTCTAGCATTCTATAGTTCATTAAGATCTATGGCAAGTGAGTGTATGAATGATTTTGAGACCTATCATATGTAATGCACGAATTCACTCTCAAAGAAGTAGTGTTTAGGCTCAAATCTCACTTTAAGGCTCATATGATTCAAAACTTTATTCTAACATGCGAATTTATGTACCAAGTTTTGCAAACCATAACTACTACATGTCATAACACTCAAAGATGTCTCAATTAGCACATGAATTCATTCTCAATGATTTCCAATGCCATATGTGTTCTTTTCTTTGTTCATTTTCATCATTGACTAACTAAGGGCATCTTAAGACTCTTTAAAACACTAAGTTAAACAAAAACACTCAAAAACACACTAAGTATGACTCAAAAGTTTTTTTTTAGGGCATCATCCGCCGGAAAGTTCTATTGTCCGCCCGATTTTCAATTTTATGACTCAATAAAGTTGTAAACCCCTTCTCCCACACTTAAACTCTACATTGTCCTCAATGTACCAAAGTAAAGTCATAGAATTCAAGCATGGAAGCTAGGACTTACGAAAATCTATCTAAAAATGTAAAAGTAACGAAAATTAAAAGAGATAAGGGAAGAGAATGTAAATCTGTTGAAGACTCCTCCATTGGGTTGCCTCCCAACAAGCGCTTGTTTTTTAACGTCTTCCAGCCTAGACGTGATGTATTCTTCATGTGGTGGTAGTAGGTGGATCGTTGAGCCTTGAGCCTTGTTTCGTCAATGACTTCTTCTTTGAAATATGTATAGTACGGCTTCAAACGATGACCATTCACTTTGAACTCATTGCCGGATATAGGAATTTTGATTAAAACAACTCCATGTGGGAAAACTTCAATAACAATGAAAGGGCCGATCCATCTTGAGCGTAACTTTCCCGGAAAAAGCTTGAGATGAGAGTTGAATAAGAGAACTTGTTGACCAATCGCGAACTCCTTCCTTCGGATCACCTTGTCATGAAACATCTTTGTTTTCTCCTTGTAGATCCAAGCATTGTCAAACGCATCATTCCGGATTTCTTCTAACTCACATACCTGCAATTTTCGATGTAATCCATCTTCGTCCTTGTCCATGTTGAATTTCTTCACCGCCTACCAAGCTTTGTGCTCTAACTCCACTGGAAGATGACAAGACTTCCCATAAACAAGTCGATAGGGTGACATGCCTATAGGAGTCTTGTATGCTGTTCTATACGTCCACAAAGCATCATCCAAACACTAGCTCCAGTCCTTGTGGTTTGGCTTGATAATACGCTCCAAGATCTTCTTGATTTCTCGATTTGATACCTCCGCCATGCCATTTGTTTGTGGATGATAGGGGGTAGAAACTCTGTGATTGACACCATACTTCCTCATCAACGCCTCAACTGTCTTGTTGCAAAAATGACTCCCTCCATCGCTGATTAGAACGCGCGGCATTCCAAATCTTGAGAAAATGTTGGTTTTGAGGAAATCTGCAACAACTCGCGAATCATTAGTACGGGTGGCTTTTGCTTTCACCCATTTCGACACATAATCAACAACGAGTAAAATGTACATGTAACCATTAGAGGAAGGGAAAGGTCCCATAAAATCAATGCCCCAGACATAAAAAATTTCGACATTAATGACATAATGTTGTGGCATTTGATCTCGAGGTCCAAGGTTTCCAGATCGTTGGCACCTATCACACTGAGCACAAAATTCATTAGAATCACAAAATAGGTTAGGCCAAAAGAAACCACAATCCAAAACCTTTAGGGCTGTTTTTCGTGAACCAAAGTGTCCTCCACATGCACCATTATGACAAAACTCAAGAATAGATGCAAACTCACTATCTGGAACACACCTCCTTATTACTAAGTCCGCACATTGTTTCCACAAGTAAGGTTCATCCCAAATAAAAGACTTAGCATTACTCTTGAGCTTATAACGTTGAGCCTTATGCATAGATGGTGGAAACTCACTGGTAACTAAGTAGTTAACAATATCCGCATACCATGGAGTTTCAGAGACACTTACCTGAAGTCCGAAAAGTTGCTCATCTGGAAAAGTCTCTTCAATTTCAACGTTGGACTTCTCAACAATCAACCTAGAGAGGTGATCAGCTACCACATTTTCTACTCCCTTTTTGTCCTTGATTTCCACATCAAACTCTTGTAGAAGTAGTATCCAACGTATGAGCCTTGGCTTTGCATCCTTTTTCTGCATCAAATACTTCAAAGCTGTATGATCAGTGTAAATTATAACCTTACTCTGAAGTAGATAGGATCGAAACTTGTCCAATGCAAACACGACTGCCAACATTTCCTTCTCAGTTGTTGTGTAGTTGGCTTGAGCATCACTACAAGAAAATGACCCATTGCCGGCGACTTTTATGTCGCCGGCAATGTTTTTGGACATTACCGGCGATTTTTGCCGGAAAAATCGCCGGTAATGTCTTTTTTTTTTTTAACATTACCGGCGACATAAATGTAAGTCGCCGGTAATCTCTTGCCAGAAAAGACATTGCCGGCGACATACATTTATGTCGCCGGTAATGTGAAAAAAAAAAAAAAAAAAAGACATTACCGGCGACATAAATGAAGTCGCCGGTAATGTCTTTTTTTTTTTTTTTACATTACCATCGAGAGATTGCCGGCGACGGACATTACCGGCGACAAAAATCGCCGGTAATGTAAAAAAAAAAAAAAAACATTACCGGCGATTTTTCCGGCAAAAATCGCCGGTAATGTCCAAAACATTGCCGGCGACATAAAAGTCGCCGGCAATGGGTCATTTTCTTGTAGTGCATCATCAAGTGTCTTAGAAGCATAGTAGATGGCGTATGGCTTCTTGTCTCTTTGTTGTCCCAACACAGCTCCAACAGCGTAATCCGATGCATCACACATGAGTTCAAATGGTTGAGACCAATCCGGAGCACAAAGAATGGGAGCACTTGTCAACAACTTCTTCAGCTTCTCAAATGCAATGCCACATTCTTCATTAAAGACAAAGGGAGTGTCCTTCTGAAGTAGCTTGCACAAGGGACGTGAGATGTGGGAAAAGTCTTTGATGAACCTCCTGTAGAAACCTGCGTGTCCAAGAAAAGAACGAATCTCTCTAACCAAATTCAGATAGGGTAAGTACCTTCACAACCTCCTTCGCTCTCGTTTGCCTCATTTGGGTGCATAGCTCTTTCAAGAACTTGGCGTAGATAGGAACTTGCTTAATGCACTCGATCAAGGGCAGATTTACTTGCACCTTCCGAAAGATGTCCAGAATTTCCTCGTATTGATCATCTTTCTTTGATTTAGATAACCTGTGTGGGAATGGTGGACGAGAAAACGAAGCATTAGTATTAACTAAACTTGAAGGGGTAGAGTCAATACCTTTGATTGGGGAAGAGTGTGATGGTGATGGTAGTGGCAAAAGTGGCGCCACTTTCTTCTTTCTTTCTAGCTCTTCAGCAACTGGATCTTCTTCAAAAATTTCCTCCACAACGACATCAAAAGAATACACAAGGAATGCAAGATACTTGATCAAAACGTTGGAATTCACAAAAAGGGCTTCTCAAAACACAAAAGCAAGTCACACGAATTCAAAACACACCATATTTACATACATATTCACAAATGACGTTTTGATTATTGGTTTATATACACTTGCCACGGTTTTGTACACTAGATGAAATGCAAAGGCTCTAGGTCATCTTAAAATGAATGCAAGTCACTAAAAACAAGTTATGTACATTTGTACATGTATCCTGCAGGGGTTAGTTGTATAATTTACTAAGTCAAAAACGTCATATACATATTTGGCACTCAAAAGATGCAAGCACACCATAATCCACGAAATTCATGCAAGAATTCATTCAAACTTTCATTCAAAGTGCATCAAGCAAGAGTCCTAAGTGAAAGATTGAAAGGACCCAACCCCGATTTAGCTCCCTAAACCGGAATCAAACCCTTTCGAAAACACGAACTAACAAAAACCGTAGAAATTTTGGCAGAGTTTCGTTACTAACGTGGAATTACCATTACCTGCACGCGGAAAATACACTTCATCCTATGCCACAAAAAGCAAACCGTGGGCACCAATCCCATCCGGATTTCTCAATATATCAACAATAACGTAAAGTAGTAAATATATCTGTACTTTACTGAAATCCGGAGTAAAATCGTATAAACATATACATCAGAATACTCAGAGCGACCTCTAATGTATAATCATATACGTATACCACAGTAGGTAGAACAATAAACCTACTGGAAGAAACAAGGTAGCTCGAGCACTATGCCTCCGACCACGACGTGCGACACCAGAGTCCGAACTGCAAACTGGGCACGGAAACCGAAAAGCCCAGGGGAAAGGCAAATAAAAATATTAGAGTGAGTGGACGAAACTAAACATATGCCTTTCACCAGTTTATATACATACTCAATGCAAAACAGTGCGAGTTCGGAGCACAACACATATATATATATGGAGGTTGTCGGGCGAATCTCTCAAGCCCGACGTCAGGTGAATCGCTCAACCCGACGGTGATAGGCCAGGGGAATCTCTCAACCCGGCGGCACTCAGGAGAATCTCTCAACCTTGCTTCAGAGGAATCTCTCAACTCTGGGACAGAGGAATCTCTCAACTCTGGTAGCATCGATGCAATAAATGCCATCACCAATAAACATATAACAACACCTCCGAAAATAACATATATCTCAATCATCGTATAAAGTAAACACGAAAATCATAAAATCCACGAACTCGCAAATCAACTGTGAAAATAGAAACTTGTCCACTCACAGACTAGCGTAACGCAGTTCGCGTTAACCCGTGATCCAGCGGAAAGTCCCTCGCCAAACGAACGATCACGAACACCTGAATATTCACAATGTCCATTAGTCAAAGTCATAACTCGACAATTCAAAACAAATCACGAGAAACCACCGTTCTCGGAAACACATAATCCGATTACGACAAATTGTCGGAAATCCGGAAATCACACATCAATACCTCGCTGTAAGTTCGGATGCTCAAATCGAGAAACGAACCTCCCCACTGCGATCGGGGCACGATTTCGAGTGAAATGACATGCAACTTGTTGAAAACTCCAAAAAGTCAAACTTTGACCTTTGATCGCCGCCGCCGGCGGCGCCCCCACCAACTTGAAATTTTCCTGGCAGAGCAACCCTTATTCCACTCAAAATCATCCACTGAGCAACTTTGTCAACTGCATCGAAGGCCAATTCTCACTCTAACTAGTCCAAATTCAAGCAAAACTGAATTGATACACAAATTTCAAATCCAAAATTCTCCATCCACAAATCAAATTGGAACACCATACCTATATGGTTAGAATCATGGTGAGGAGAGCTTCAAAGCCCACTACTTGTTTTAGCTCAACTTGGCCGGAATCGAAACCACCTTAAAACCCCAAAAATCTCCATTTTCAACCGGAAAATTCTTCCTCCACCGTCCACCCCGCCATGAACGGTGGCCGGCACGAAGACAAGGGCGTCATGGTGAGTTGAATGAGCCATGGGCCGAGCCCGGAGGTGGCCGGACGGCCAACCACCACCGTGGACCGCCAAGTACGTCGCACCACCCTTCTCTCCACCGAGTTGAGTCGGTCAACTCGGTCAACTACAATTAAACCCAACTGTTGACTTTCCCTAAATGGCAGCCTCTATTTATACTTTCCCAAAATGGAAACTTCCGTAATTAACCTTTTCGACGAACTTTGAATACCCGTAACTTCCTCGTCGTAATTCCGATTTCGATAATTCTCTCGGCAACAAACTCGACTCGAGGTATTCTTCAATTATCACCCGAAGTCAAACATATCGACCAAACCGATAAAAAGTCAACTATTCAAACCAACACATATTTAAACCAACTAAATAATCAACAATCAGAAATATTCACAACTTAATCTTCGTAATTCGAAATAATGCTCCGGAAGTTCCCACGAGCTCAAAATTAAATTCTCAACAACTTCCGTGAAGAAGGCGAAACCAAATTCTCATCCGGTAATTTAGTCGTTTGGAAGGTCGCCATTTTAACTCGATTACGTCGAAACTGCAAATATTCATAACTTATTCCTCGGTCGTCCAAATAACGATCCGGAACTTCCCACGAACTCGAAATCACACGTACAACGACTCTCGAGAAGAAACCCAGCTCCAATTCTAGGCCAATGACTTAGTCGTTAACAAATCTGGCGATTCAAACACTGTCGTAACTCTGCGACTATGCGCAAGCTCGTAGATCAAGCTGATTCCACTGCTGATTCTGTTCTGGGTCGTCACAAAGATGTAGTGAATGCATAAGAGAAAACGTTAGAACCTGCAGAAAACACAAGAGTTACGTGCTAATTCCATGATGCAGACGTGACCACTCTCTTGGCCTTATGCCCCTAACTTCACTTAGGTTAGAGTGTGTGGTGATGAAATCCACACATCACAAAGCCGCCAGAGGGTTATGCAAGCTACAAATGCAGGGTGGTTAAGCCTTTACAATTTCGTTAGGCAATGTACAAGTATTTCGTTGGTTATGTACATGTATGGTTCATTGAGTTGTGCTTTAGATTTGAAGAGAGTACATTCGCTTGATCTTTAGGTCGTTCAAAGGACGTGCGACCCGCGCGATAAAGTGTACACTTTCAATCGAATGGTCTTGGTTCAATCGATAAACATGGCCAGTTGGGGATAGAGATAACGCGAGAGGCAAGACTAATTTCGACAAAGCAACCCGAGGCTAACCGACTATGGCAAGTAGACTTAGTCCTTATCTTCTTTGGACAAACTCAACGAAATGGCCAGTTAGCGAGAGAGACTACGAGAGGTAGGACCGATTTGATATCTCGGATCCAAAACCTGTCATAGAAACCGTCAACTTCTAGACACCATTGCGTTGAGAATTTCTTACTCAAAGATAAGTATTCATCCACCAACCGAGTCTTTGGTATATACTCCAATGTTGCAAGTCTTTCTTAGATCCAAATCCTGTCACCAATCATAACCCGTTTCTAGACACCATGTCCGACATTCAACCAAACTTTCGAAAATGTACAACTCCCTCAAGTCCAATGTAGACTCCACCCTCAACCTCATGTCCATAACTTCACTTAGGTTATGGTGTATGGTGGTGAAATCCATACATCACGAGGAGTTAAGGAGATAAACATGGAAAAGAGGCGCCATCTATTCAACAATGAGTGCAACTTAATCAACCAAGCTCATGTACTCAATGCAAATCCAAGCTTCCTTTAACGTTACATGACTGCAAAAGATACAATATGAACAAGTGTTAGTAAAAATATGAACAAAAATTTCGTAGGTTTAATGGACAATTTCACATACTCACAAGAACACATGCAATTCCAGATTCTGGCAAACATGAACACAGAAGCTTGTCGAATTGTTTTAGAATTATTGGATCGGTAGACTGGACTGAAATTTTTCAGGCACAAACTAGACACATAACCAAACATTCTTGAAAAATTTCAGATTTTTGTGAGTCCTCTAGATATGTCAATAATTTACACAAAACCGGGCAGTGCACAGTTCTGGAAAACAGAAACTATAAACGTATTTACAAGCATAATCACACAATTCTTTACAATCCCCGGAAACGGCGCCAAAATTGATTCACATCTTTTCAAGCATTTAATTAAATATTTAATCAAACACGAATACAATTAAAACCCTTCTTTGTTGATGTAGCATTGATAAGTAGGGATCGTTCTTAACCGGGGATTGATGGTGCATGCATAACTATGCTAGGTTTGGTTTATGGGGGTGCAAGGTTTGTTTTTACTAATTTTCCTACAAGATAAAACCTAAATCTACTATTTACATGTGATCCTCTCAATTTTTCACTCAACTCTTTACACTAAGTCATATTATATGCAACCTAAAAGTATCTAAGTCTTTAGCTCACATGTGATTCGTTTTCATGCTTCGGGAATTTGCCCTATGACATATCTATCAACTTGACAAGGAATTTTCCTTCGACTTAGTTGATGCATTAAGCACACATGCTTTGCTAAAAGAAATAAACACAAGGTTAGATTACACGACATATTCGAAGAGTGTTTAACCAAAATACAATCATCCAATCCATCAAAAACCGAAGATAAATACAAGGAAATAGTAGAAGGAATCATGTTACACTTTTTGTAAGGGAATTTTCCCTCTACAAGAGTTATGCGACGACCCTTCAATGGAGATGGATGCACAGAGCCCTCAAGGAATTTGCCTTCGAGTTGCGTCGGTGATGAAGACGATTTGTGACGATGGAGGAGGCGGATCCTTGTAGACCTTTGGCTTTGGGAGGAGAGGGAAAGTGTTTTGGCAGAGCTTTTGCTAGTAAATTGAGAGATCTCCCATGAAAGATTCGAGCTCCCCTTTATATAGAAGAAGATTAGGAAACTTCTCACATTCTGAAATCTGTCAAATCTGACCCTTCCGTATTAAAAACTACTTTTCGGACGTTTCAAAATTTCAAATGGCGTGATTCTTTTGGCACTAGAAAATAGACTTTCAGAGCTTTCCAGCTATGCATCATTTGTGCCAAAATTCTTCCTGATGCGCTTTCAGCGCCCATTTTAAGTTGGTTGTTAGGCAGAATGACCTGTACCCACTAAATCCAGGATTTCTGAATATCTACACATTGTAACGGCATGATTCTAGTGGGTTTGGAAACTAGACTTCCATATCTTTCTAAGAATGCCTCACATGTGTCTAAATTCGTTTTCAATTGATTTTGGTGACCTGTTGAATTGGGCTGATCTGCATCGACAGATTTCCGGATTTCTAACTTTCGGTCCATCTTCTTCTTTTGGGCTTCTTTCTCTCCAATTCTTCCTTAGCCGAAAATACCATATAATTGCACGCTTTTTGGGCTTTAAATCATATCCATATCATCTTGGAATGGTCTCCAAAATTTTGGCCCAAGTATCCTCCATGAATTCGGCAAGAACATGCTTTCCTAGACCGCGCAGGAGAAATGACTTCATCATTTCTTTTCCGGAATTAGGAGTCTCCTCCTTAGCACGCTTTTAGCCCCAAAACGCCTCATTTATTGTTCCACCTTTATTTTCTACCTAAAAACATAAAATAAGTTAGAAACATATTTACTAAGCTCATAACAAAGCAAAATGCAGAGAGAAAGACATTAATAATCAAGCATAAAATGCGTAGATCAGGTATGTCCCCGTTATTTTTTTCAAAAATATTGAGTGATTGTGCATCGTGATGTGTGTTTGGATGTCCGAACCTTCTTAGACACTGGCATGATTCCCAATTTGTCCAACTTCACTCATCTCACTCTTATACCGAAGATAAAAGACCCCAAGACAGCTATGGACTTTCGTCCTATAGCATTGTGCAATGTTGTCTACAAGATTGGTTCAAAGGTCTTAGCTAATCGGCTAAAATAGGTGTTGTCCTTTACTGTCTCTCATTTACAAAGTGCTTTTGTTCCAGGGCACTTGATATCTGATAATACATTAGTAACTACAGAGGTGGCGCATTTTATGCACAGATTGAGACATATTTCTGGTGATGGTTTTTTTTCTCTGAAGCTAGACATTAGCAAAGCCTATGATAGGCTTAAGTGGCGTTTATAGAGGCAATGTTGACCAGGTTGGGTTTTGATGGTGCATGGATTCAGATAGTGATGGCTACTATTAAAACGGTGAGTTATTCAATGTTACATAATGGATCTCTTACAGGTTTCTTGGTTCCTACCCGAGGTATTGGACAAAGGGACCTTCTCTCTCCCTATTTATTCATATTGTGTGCAGAAGGTTTGTCATCATTGATCTCTTATTCTGTGCAAACGGGCAAGATTAAAGGTTTATTAATATGTCTGGAAGCTCCTGTAATTCATCACCTCCTTTTTATTGATGACTCTTTCTTGATTGGGGAGGCAACACAGGAAGAGTGTACTAATTTTAGAGATATTCTGGTCTCGTATGAACAAGCATCTGATCAAAAAATTAATCTTCAAAAGAGTTGTGTGGTTTTCAATAAGAATGTGTCTCCACATAAATTGGTGAGTTGGAAGACAAAATTGCTTAATTTAGTCAAGAAGAAGGTATTGATAAAAGCAGTGGTGTAAACAATTCTTTCGTTTACCATGAGTTGTTATCTATTGCCAAAATGTTTGTGCAAAGACATGCATCAATTATGTTGTCAGTTTTTTTGGGAAGGAGATGAGAATACAAGGAAAATACATTGGAGGTCTTGAGATGGGATATGTTTGTCCAAGAATGACGGTGGCTTAAGTTTTAAGAACCTTTATGCACATAATCTTGCCATGCTAGCAAAGCAAGGGTGGTGTTTGGTCACTAATCCAGAGACCCTAATTGCCAGACTTTATAAAGCAGTGTATCACCCTCATACATCTGTTTCTGGAAGCGACACCATGTGAGGGAGCCTCTTTCTCATGGCATATATAGTATTCAAGAAGGACCATCTGTGTTACGTTATGGACTGTTTTGGAGGGCAGGTGATGGCTCGAAGATAGATATTTGGAATTCCCCCTGGATTCTAATGTGACAATCACTTCCTTTGGAGAAACCAGAGGGTTGTCGTTTTTCCACTGTGTCACAACTCTTTTGGCCTAGTACATGACATTGGAACGAGGTACTTCTCCCGACTCGTTTTCCTCCTGATGTGGTCTATTGTATATTATCTATTCCTACTAGCCCTAGGAGTGTGGATAGACTGACTTGGACATTAGAGAAAAGAGGTTACTTTACAATCAAAACAGCCTATTGGGTGGCTAAAGACATAATGATGAATCCGTCTCTTGCTTCGTGTTCAAGAAGTTCGGGTTTTCATTCATTGTGGAAGAAATTATGGAAAGCAAAAATTGTGGAAGACATATGCATATGGAGAGCTGCTAACAATAGCTTGCCAACGAAAGAATCTTTGAGTTACAAAGGTTTTTCAGGATCTTTGGGATGTGTTCTTTGCTCCTATTTAAGAGACCACTAAATACTTGTTCTGTGAGTGTCCTACAGCTCAAGCCTTATTGTCAATTCATCCTTTCAACCTTCAAGTCTTTATGTCTCCAAACTTTAATTTTAAGGAGTGGTTATTTGAACAATCTAACATTTGAGCAACTATTGATGGTGTTGTGGGGTTTATGGATGAATCGTAACGAGAAAGTGTGGAATGATAAATCCAAGACCGCATCAGTGATTTCGGCTAGCACCATGGAATTATATATGGAGTTTCAGGCAGCACGGACTCCTCCAAATCCAAGTAAGGAACCAAGCAAGGTGAGTATAAAAAACTGGCAGCCTCCTCTTGAGCAGTCCTTCATACTCAATGTTGATGGGGCTTTTTTACATAATGCTCTAGTTGGTGGAGGAGGTGGAGTCTTGAGGAATAGTCAGGGGAGTTTTGTAGCAGGTTTTAGCAAACATTATGCAAACATCTCCTCTGCTTTGCATGTCGAACTTTTCAGTTTATGGGATGGGCTGTTACTTCTCAAATCTTTGAAAATCACTCAATGCATCATTGAAACAGATTGCACTGAGAGTGTGCAGCGGGTGGTAGATGCCACAGTTAACCTTTCTACCTTAGGCAACCTAGTGGAAGATATCAAAGGGATCCTACAAGATTTTCCCTCTTTGCAACTTATTTATTCTCCAAGATCATGTAATTAATAGGGTTGCACACCGACTAACCAACTATGCTTATGATTCTTGTGTAAACATAGATTGGTTTATTGATGCTGCGGATTGTACTATAGATGCCATGTATTACGACATTATTCGTATAAGTTAAATTCAATATATTTTCCTCGTCTTTGGTGGTTCCCCCCCCCCCCCCCAAATAATCCCTATTGTGGAGGATATATCATGTTAATGGATATGCACTACTTTAGTACATCGCTCTGCTTTTCGTTTTTATATTTTGTTAATGGATCTGCAGTAGAAAAAAAGTATTGTATGCTAATGGATGAATTCAGTTTCGTTCTGTGATATGTTTGTAGTTTGTTGCATGTTGCATGTTGGACTATGTTTGTGTTCTTATAAGCATGTGTGAACTTTACAAACTCATAACATGTTTAAAGAACTTAAAATGAATCTCTTAGGTGTGTAAAAGGTTAAGTTGCTATACTTGGTTTCTTGTGCTTTGAAGCATAATCCGAATCCTTCTCGAGATACCTTGGAAACATCATATGGGTCAATCCCAAATTGGTTATAGACTTATCATTGGAAACATCATGATATCTTCGAGTCTACAAAATAGACTTTAGTCATCCGACAACTTTGCCTTGGTGAATCCTATGTGCGAGTACGTTGTAAGGACTTAATTTTGGCCATGATTAAAGATTACTGGCAATAAATATCCAAACATGCTACTTTTGCACCTTGTTCATGGTATGAAAAAATCATTTTGTGTATTGAAGGATATTGATGCTCTTAATTATGGTAGGTTTTGTAGAGGATAAGAGAATGAATCTTATTTAGTGATATAATAAGATATATATAATATATATAACCTCTTGTACTCTCCTATATAAATGAGCTTCTTCTTCATAAATAAAGTTACACACTATTGCTTCAACTATCTATCTTCTTTACCATATTTCCTAAAACACATTATCAAGCACAAGTTCTAACCCTAGAACCACCACCAAAATCCACCGCCCACCCCTCACCACAGATCAGCCTAAACCTTAGCCGATCACGAGTATTTTCCTAGTTATGGTAGGTTTTATAGAGAATAAGGGAATGAATCTTATTTAATGATGTAATATAATTCATACCATATATGTAATCTCTTTTACTCTCCTATATAAATGAGCTTCTTCTTCATGAATAAAGTTACATATCATTGCTTCAACTATCTATCTACTTTACCATATTTCCTAAAACACATTATCAAGCATGTAGCTCTAACCCTAGCACCACCACCAAAATCCACCGCCCACCCTTCACCATAGTGAGAACCACCACAGATCGGCCTAAACCCTAGCCAATCACAAGCATGTTCCTAGTTATGGTAGGTTTTGTAAAGAATAAGGGAATGAATCTTATTTAGTGATGTAATATGATCCATACCATATATGTAATCCCTTATACTCTCCTATATAAATGAGCTTCTTCTTCATGAATAAAGTTACACACCATTGCTTCAACTATCTATCTAATTTACCATATTTCCTAAAACACGTTATTAAGCACGTAGCTCTAACTCTAGCACCACCACCAAAATCCACTGCCCACCCCTCACCACAGTGAGAACCACCACAGATCGGCCTAAACCTTAGCCGATCACAAGCAAGCACAGATCTTGAGGAGGAGAAGAGGAAGAAATCAACTACAAGTAAGTTTTCTATTAAGACAACTTTGCACTTTAAATACAAATAACATACTCTTTCTTGGGAATTTGGATTTTTCCGCAGGAATTTTGGGATAACATCTCATCCCTCCTTTCTACACCGCTCTTTTCTTGAAGGTGAGAATTCAGAACAAAGAGCGTTCCTACATGAACTAAGAGCGTTCATAGCGAACAAAGAGAGTTCACAAAATCAATTTGAACAAAGAGAGAGATCATAAATAACATCGAGTATCATTATTGGTGTGGAGACGTCAAGAATGCGTTGATAGCAAAGACTATACTCCCTATAATTGAGCCGCACAATCCGAACCTTGTGAATCTGCCAACATTAGAAAATAAGTCACATGCCATTATTATCATGAATTGCCATTTAGAGACACCACTATTGTTGCAATACATGAATGTGAATGACCCTAGAACATTATGAGTCGCGCTCGCTGATCATTTTGGCAATATTACAGACACCCTACTCTCAGACCTGAAGGATAAGTGGACCCATATTAGGTTCCAAGACTTCAAAAGCGTAGCAGATTATGATTCTGAGATGCTCAAACTTTGATCCATGCTTGAATACTACAAACAGAACGTGACTGAGGCATATATGCTCGTGAAAACCCTCTCTACATTCTCGATTGCTACAAGGATTCTTGCAAATCAATACCACAATGAGGTTAGAACTAAAAATATCACTACGTACAATCAGCTTATACATATTTTGTCTGTTGAGGAGAAGCACGATAGTGTACTTGTGAACAATAGTTCAAGGTCTGTGGGGACAAAGAGAGTTTCTGGAGCAAACTATGGAAGCGAAAAGCGCAAGGAGCGGAACCCCTGAAGGACGACAAGGTCCTTACAACCGCCCCGAGACTGACCGCACATCACGTGGAAACCGTGAAAGAGGAGCTGCCACTAAGAAAATTCGTGGAGGCCATGGTGGCCAAAGCAACCAGAGTGGCGTTGCCACCCATGATGACAAAGGCAAGGCTAAAATTCAGCAATATCGAGATAAGGGAGAAAAACACGATGATGGTGTTTGTGACTGGTGTGGAGCAAGCGACCATTAGTTCAAGAACTGTAGAGCAAGCAAGGGACTTGCAGACCATTACAAAGCTTATCGCGAAAAACTTACAATGGAAGCTTACAATAATGAAATAGAAGATGAAGATGGAGAAGAGGCTAATCTCATTAAAGAAAACTTCAAAATTGGTAGAGACTCAATTGATAAGACATCGGATTTTGATTAGAGCTTTATGTTTTCCATAAAAAAAGATGTGTGTGCCTAAGTAATATTTTTGACATTGTGTTTCGGTTAAAAAAAATTTGGATTAGTAAACTTTGATGTATTTCTTTGGCATTATTAATAAAGGCATTGCATTGGCTTATTAATAACAGGGTTGTCATAATTTTTGTGTTATATACATGTTGTATGGTTGCTACAAATCTATCTTCTATAGGGATCACCTAAGTAACTTGTGATGTCTAGAACAAATGATTTTTGATAAAGGTATTTGAGAGGACCTTGTGTCCCACCTATATTGATTTCTCTTTGCTTGGTCATGAGTGAAAAGAGATACCCGAATGATTATAGATGGCCTAGTAAACTAGAAAATTTGTCCATGTATCAATTGGCATAGCTAAGAGTGCTAAAATCCCCGAAAAACATCATGAAACAGAAAAAACCGAATCTCCCACTGCAAATCAGCCAACTTTGATGTAAAACTGGGATTAACTCAGAAAAAACCAACATATGAGTGATATATGGTTAAAAAGCTACGGATATCTAATTTCCAGACTTTCATCTGGATCGTCAATAGCTATTTTCTAGAAAAAAATTATGCGGGTTTGAATACGCGGAGGTCAGCCAAAATTGGTGGGTCAACTAAGAGGGTCAAATGGTCGATGGTTTTGCTGCACCACGGTCGACATGAAAGTCGATAAATCGACCTATATAAGACAAGTCAACTTTACCCCTAGGAAACTAAATTTTTTAGTTGTTTTTTGGTTCTCTCATACAAGACTTGTTTCTTTGTAGTTATGTTTCCGGGAGAACTTGAATGTCTCATTGACAACATAACTACACATACTATTCTTTGTCATAGACAACTCTTCATCGACTTTATGCCTTGTCGGACATATTTAACCACAATGATGGGTGGATCTTCGGATTTGATCCAAGGGCGAGATAGAGTCCAACTTATGTTCCCAAATGGAACAAAACTCATCACTAAGAATGCTTTATATGCTCATAGGGCTCTGAGGACCCTATTGAGTAGTAGAGACATCCGCGCCAACGGATTTCAAACAAATACTCATTGTGACAATGGAATTGACTATGTATGCATCACCTCTAATATTTCGAGTAAGAATCGAATATTGAAGAAATTTATGTGTTAGCCGAAGGGCTATGTATCACAACTATGAGAGTTATACAATCACACCATGTCATAAGAGATGACTTTTGGGATTCAGACACATATAGGTTCTGGCACGACATACAAGGACACCCAGATCGTGATATGATTATCCGGATTTTGAAGAACTCAAATGGACATCCATTCTTTTGAGTGAAAGGACGCAAGTGTGACGACCCGAGCCAGAATCAGTAGAGTAATCTGCATGATTCACGAGTTAGCGCGTAATCGCGGTTTATTGATTATTATGTGGTTTGCCGGTTTCATTTACGACTTAATTATCGGCCGAGAATTTGAGTTGAGTCTCTTCTCGAGAGTTGTAGTATACGTGATTTCGAGTTCGTGGGCGGTTCCGGATGATTTTTTTGATAACCAAGGAATATAATATGATTATTTGAAGTTTTGGTTTATCGACGAGTTTATCCGTTCGTATCGAGTTTATCCGAATCGTAATGGTTATCCGTTTTGAACCGTTGATCGTCCCGAAGCGTGAGTATAAATATCGGAAATAGTCAAAAAATTGTCGAAAACACTGTTTGGGAAGTTTGACCGTCGTTGACCAGGAATTGACCGTTGACTTTCGTTGACCGGAGGAGAAAACGGACCGTTTGGCTTCCGTCGCCGGACCGGCTGATTCCGGCCATTTCAGGCCACGATCCTTGAAGGTAAAATGTTCTCCTCGTGATTCTAAACAGTTTAGAACTTGGAATTGCTTGATTTGGTTGAGATTTGAGGGAGATATTTGGATTTGAAAATTTGGAAATTTTGGCCGGAATCGGCCTCGACAGAGGATGGTGCTCCGGTGACTTTCCGGGGTGGATCTTTGGTGGGTTTTGGATGGTGATCATTTCCCCTTTGGTTTGGAGGGACGAGGTGGCGCTACGGCGCCGGAATCGGCTCGGGAAGTTTTCCAGCCGGTTTGAACCACCGTGGCTTTCGAGCTGATTTTCGGCCACGGTGGTGGTTGGATGGTGGTGGTCTCTTTGTTAAAGTTGTTCGCCTTGTTGAGAAGATCATTGTGGCAGCTTGGTCGCCGGGAAAACTCTTCGGTTGACGGCGCGCCGCCGCTGGCGGCGACGGTCAACGCCGGAGCTCCGGTGACTCGTTGACTTTTTTGGATTTCGATGTTTTTAATGTCGTTTTTCTCGTAATCGTGCCCCGATCATCGCCTTGAGGTTTTCGAGTTGATTTGGGTATCGGATTCTCAGTCGAGGGTTTTGAGTGGAGATTTCGGGAATTTCGTCGATTATTTTGTACAGTATTATATGTTTCTGGGAACGGTTGGTTTCCTTGGTGAAGTGCAGTGTTGTGAGCTATGATTTTGATCAGATATATTTTATGACTATTCAGAGGATCGAGATTGTGCTTCGGGCGAGGGATCTTCCGCCGGGCCACAAGATTAGCGCGAGTGCGCGTTTTGCTCACCTGTGAGTGGACATTTCTTTTCACGGATTGATTGCGAGTCTTTTATATACGTTTTACAAGCTTGAGCATGCAGTATGATCATGATTTTTATTAGCATGTGTTTACGATTATGCCTTTACGGATATGCGTATACGAATATACATACATATATATATATATATTGTTTTATGCATGTGCATGGAAAGGATTTATGATTTGGTTTACACAGAGTACAGTCTCAGTTATCAGGCTTGTATCGATACACATTGGCTTCTCGGCTGATCCCCGAGTACGCTCTGGGGGGGACAGATATCCTGACCCGAGGCCTTTCTGGCTTGGAATCACGTGTGGGTCTGGGATCCCGTGATTCAGGCTGTACTAGCGCGAGGGAGTCCATGAGAGACCCCGCGGTATTTATGATGCATGCTCTATACGCGTGAGGAGTTAGAGTCTCCCTCGTGTACCATTTGATTTTTATGAATTTAGACTCGCATATGTTTTTATAACATATATTATTCGGCGAAAGATATTTATTTTCGTCCACTCACTCTAACAGTTTTCATGTCTTTCCCCTGGGCTTTTCGGTTTCCGTGCCCAGTTTGCAGTTCAGGTTCTGGTGTCTCACGTCGTGGTTGGAGGCTAGTTGTTCGAGCTACCTGTGTTTTCCAGTAGGTTTCTTGTTTCGCCTACTGGTGTATATATTGTATATATTTACACTAGAGGTCGCTCTGATACATTCTGATACATGTTTTATACGGTTTTTCCCGGATATACTATATATTACAGTTATGTTTACTGTTTATTGTTAATGATATGATATTGAGAAATCCGGATGGATTGGTGCCCACGGTTTGGCTTTTGTGGCATAGGATGAAGTGTTATTTTCCGGGTGCAGGTAATGGCAATTCCGCGTTAGTAGCGTTACTCTGCCAAAATTTTAATGGTTTTTGTTGGTTCACGTTTTCCGAAGGGGTTTGATTCCGGTTTAGGCAGCTAAATCGGGGTTGGGTCCTTTCAGCAAGAACCAAAGAAAGTTTCCCAAAACCGCGGAGATGGGTACCAACAATGGTGGCACCATCACCCACAGTCGGCCTGAGACCGACACCTCCTCCCCCAAGAGGAGACGACTTAAAGCCAAGAGTAGCGCTCTCGTCCCTTATGTCCTGCAAAGCATGTTCTTTAGCCATGGTAGGAGCAAGACCCTCCTATGCTAAAGACACTAAAAAAAATATTCTATTTTTACAGTGTATCCAATGTGATATTTGTGGACCTATCCACCCATCATGTGGGTCATTTAGATATTTTATGGTATTGGTAAATGGTTCGATAGACTGGTCACATGTTGCACTTTTATCCACAAGAAATGCTGCATATGTTAAACTCCTTACCCAGATTATTTGTTTGAGGGCTCATCACCCAGATCATCTTATAAATTTAATACATCTTCATAACGCTGGGGAGTTTACATTGCAATTATTTGATGATTATTGCATGTCCATTGGGATTGATGTCGAGCATTCAGTTCCCCATGTATATACCCAAAATGATCTCGTAGAAGCCACCATTAAAAGACTTCAAATGGTTGGATGGGCATTGGTCATGCACATGAATCTACCTATTTCTGCTTGGGCTTATGTGATATTACGTGAAGCTATGCTTATTCATTTTAGACCCGCTGCTAGATAACCCTTTTCTACGTACCAGTTGGTTACTGGATATGAGAAAAATATTTCGCATCTACGTCTATTTGGTTGTACAGCTTATGTGTCATTCGTGCCACCTTTACGCGATAAGATAGGTCCTCAGAGACGAATGTGTATTTATGTTGGATATGTGTCTATAAATATAATCTACTCTTTAGAACTCTTGACATACAATCTCTTTACAGCAAGATTTGCGGATTGTCACTTTGATGAGACAACCTTCTCATCGTTAGGGGGAAGAAGAAACAACAATGTTCCACAAGAACATCATGAATTGTCATGGTTGGTTCCCAATTTGTCTCTTCTTTATCCCCGCTCTGCACTAGTTGATAGTGAAGTAAGGAAAATTATAGAGCTAGGAAATATAGCAAATTTGATGCATGATATGTTTGCTGACAGCTAAAGTGACGAGATCACACATACCTACTACAAACGTGCTTGCAAAGATTGACATCCCACCAAGAGGATGTCAGGTCACCGCTCCTGTGTTTGGAAGTGGTGGCGCCATCACACAAGGTGGACATGTGGTAGCTGAGGTTGCGGCTCCCCAGAGGAAAATGAGGAGACCTGTAGGTTTGATGGATACTCGCCCTATGAAGAGGGGAAGTTTGGCACAACATGATCCATTGTTCATCGACACTCAAAATCCATCTCATGAAATTATTCCTGACCATAATTATGTCCTTGAGACAACCAATTTGGAGGGAGTTCCAACAACTGATCCTAGTTCAGTGAATAGAGAAATTTTTATGAATTATGCTAGCATACATGAGATTTTGGATAGAGAATCTATGATCCTTGATGATGCCTTCACATTCTCAGTTGCACAGGAACTCATAGAACATGATGACATCGAACCTCGCTTTGTTGAAGAATATCAATAGATAGCATATTGGCCCAAATGGAAAGAAGCAATTCATGCTGAAATAGATTCACTAACAAAGAGATAGGTGTTTGGCTTGGTAGTGCTAACCCCGCCAAGTGTAAAGCCTATTAACATAAATTTGTCTTTGTTAGAAAGCGTAAAGAGAAGAATGAGGTAGTAAGATACAAAGCTCGCCTTGTGGTGTAAGATTTCTCAGAACACATTGGAATTGACTACGAGGAGACATACTCTCCCTTAATGGACATCATAACATTTCGCTACCTTGTTAGTTTGGTAGTTTTTGAAAAATTTGACATGCAACTTATGGATGTGGTAACTGCATATCTCTATGGAGATCTAGATATATAGATATGCATAAGAGTCCCTAATGGATTCAAATTACCCAAATCAAGTGGATCTAAACCACAGAGCGTGTTCTCTATAAGATTGAGACAATCACTGTATGGATTAAAGTAATCTGGGCGTATGTGGTACAATCGCGAAAGTGACTACTTGATTGGGAAGGGATATGTGAATAACGAGCTATGCTCATTTGTGTTCATTAAAAGAACACGTTTTGAATTTGCAATAGTAGCAGTTTATGTCAATGACATGAATACTATTGAAACTCTTGATGAGTTAAAGGATACTGCATAGTACTTGAAATTCGAGTTTGAGATGAAAGATCTTGGGAATACACGGTTTTGTCTAGGCTTTGAGATAGAACACCGTAGTAGTGGAATTCTAGTCCACCGGGTAGCTTATGTCCATAAGATATTGAGATGGACCAACATGGATAAAGTACATCCTGTTAGCACCCCCATAGTGATCCGCAACCTAGATCCAAAGAAGAATCCATTTTGGCCAAAGGAGGAGGACGAAGAAGTCTTAGGGGCTCGAGTGCCTTACCTAAGTGCAGTAGGTGCATTATTATACTTATCTTAGTGCACAAGACCAGACATCTCTTTTGTTATGAACTTGTTAGCTAGATTTAGCTCAGCACCCACGCAACGTCATTGGATAGGCATTAAGAATATCTTCAGGTACTTGAAGAGTACAATATATATGGGCTTGTTTTATCCCTACGAAGAGGCAGCATGAAGTGCTTCCGTTGCTAGGGGTTGTGCCGGCAAGGATGGTGATGTCACCCCTTTCACCCCTATATCAACAATCCTTGTGATGTATTGACAGGTTTTGCTGATGCTGGATATCTCTCTGATTTACACAGAGGTCGTTCCCAAACAGGTTATGTTTTTACCATGAGAAACACCGCGACATCTTGGAGGTCTATAAAGCAGACTCTAGTCGCTACATCCTTAAATCATGCTAAGATTATTTCTTTACATGAGAAGGTTAAAGAGTGTATATGGTTGAGGACCATAGTTGCACATATTCAAGGATCTTGTGGTTTGGAATCAATCACTGATGAATCTACATGCATTTATAAGGATAATGCTGCTTGCATCAAGTAAATGAAGTTGTGTTACATCAAAGGCGACAAAACCGAGTAGTACTTCTACAATTAAAAACAACAAGAGTTTCTCAAGATCCAAGTGAACCACATTCGACTTGAGAGTAATGTGGCATATTTATTTCCCAAGTCATTGCCTAAATTCACATTTGAGAAGTATCTAAAGAGCATAGAGTTGCTCAGCTTGTCTAAGCTACCTTGATGGTTGATATCAGGGGGAGATGCAGACATCAAGAGGAGTCTGGCATTCACATAAGCGTTTCTAAATGTGCATGTTGTACTCTTTTTGCTTGACCAATGTTGTTTTTGTCCCAAAAGGTTTTTATTACTTAGCAAGGTTTTGATGAGGTAACATGGTTTTGTATCATATCATTGTCTACGACAATTTGCACTCTTTTTACTTGGCGAGATCGTTTTTTCTTTTGCAACGCTTTTTGGCTCGACAAGAATTTTAATGAGACATCAAGGAAGCAATGAAGAAGCATCACCCACCATAACCGGCACAAGGAGGAGTGTTGAAGGATATTGATGTTCCTAGTTATGGTAGGTTTTGTAGAGAATACGGGAATGAATCTTATTTAGTGATGTAATAGGATTCATACCATATATATAACTTCTTGTACTCTCATATATAAAGGAGTTTATTCTTCATGAATATAGTTACACACCATTGCTTCAACTTTACCATATTTCCTAAAATATTTTGCAGTGAACGTGGAAAATATTCTCAAAGTTTATTCGCTTACACATGAACTCATTACACTTATCAGGCTACTACACATCAAATGATGAAAAAATGCTCATACATATATATATAGTCTACTAGACTACTACACATGAACTCATTACACTTATTAGCCGGCCATCACCGGCCTGAATATACTGATTCGATCACACCTTGACAATATAATTTGGCCGAAGGCCTATTGGCCTATAGACATAAAATACAGATTACATGCACTTGGTTTTCATACCTACAATTGCACAAGCAAACATGCAGGAGCTATTGCCTGACTCTGCTGGATGTGCCGTCACTATTGTTTCCTGCAGAGAGAAACCGATTTAATGTTGCAGTGAAACTTAATTAAGACTGACACTCTGCAGAAAGCCAATATGCCAAAGGATTGAAGTTGCCCTGTTACAGCTAGAATCCGCCCTCAAGAAGACGGTTCAGCTACTACTCAACTATCTTTATTCTTTCATACTAACATGAACAGCAGGACTCACACACACATACTCAAATTAGTAGCTAGAAATGAAAAGAAAACCACCACGATATATAATGTCTTCCAATTACCAAGGAAGAACCAGCCACCCCCGCCAGTTTTGAGCCAATATCGATCAGTGCCATTAATGGCGAGGGTGGCCAGTCTGGGAAAGCATGTAATGGAGGAACAAGGCAGTAGTGGTACTAAGAGAATTCAACCACAGAGGGTTGGATTGATTGTTATAAGAAATCTTCTTTGGTTTGGTCGTGAGGGCAATAAAAGGGTGTGATGACTGATGACTAGGTGACTTCTTTGTTGGCTAAAGGAAACCAAAAGGAAAAGTAGCTGGAGAGAAAAAGCAAGAAATGGAGGTTGCATTTCAGGTATCTTCCAAGGGATATGCCATTGGCATATGCATTGCCTACCTTTGCTGCCATATCTGGTCGATGACACCTCCTCCATCCTCTTATTCTGGCTTTGAATTTTCCCTTTTTACAAAACATCAACACAACACAGTGAACACATTACATATGCACTAGATAGGCATTTTACAATACCACTTTGACATATGCTGTTTTTATGCTTTTGTTCTCTCTGTAATATCAGAGCAGTGAGAGATGTACGTTGGAAGTGTCGTGCACAAACCTAGCTAATAGTTATGCTTTTGTTCTCACCCGTCTATTAGATTCCGATTGATCTTCTTACCTAATCTCAATCTACGCAGACCTCGGCTAACCCTCAAGGTTTCAACAAATTAACCTCTAATATACTTTTACATATATTTGAGCTACTCAATCACCAGCACATGCTTCAGTTAGTTTACTGGATGTCACCAAATCATTTCATGCATCATCTTTGGTTAGTTTACAGGGATCGATCTCTCTTTCTGGAAATGTTAATTAGTCTTCAGTCTTCTGTTGCAGCTTGCTGATAGGAAGGATCTAATTTATTAAATGTCCTGTACGTGCTTTATAATCTCTGAGTGAGATTTCATGCCCTGATAATGACGTTAGCAATTTTGTAAACATGTTTTATAAAGCAATTAAAGGCCTTGATCCTCTTTATAACGGATTACGTAATGCCTTGTGAAAGAAGGTTCTCTATTGGGTTAGGAATGCAACTGAGATTATATCTTTGTGAGCCAGGTGACACCATTTTATGTGAAGTGGCGGTAAGTTCTTTTTGCCTTATTCAATCAATATTATTAAGAAATTAACCAATTAATGCTTTCTAGGCATATTTCATCCATTTATATTAATCTGTTGTCTACATTGGTTAAATTATGTTGAAGCATGATAATGGTTCACTAGCTGCTACAAATTCATAATCCATCAGACAATGAAAAAATCGTGGTTATTTGACAACACAATAATGATGTGCAATGTCTCTCCGACTGTAGCACAAACAGTCTTTTTTGATACATTGAATAGTACGTTGTCAGTTAGACTGGATGACTTCCATTCCCATTGAACTTGATGGTTTTATAATCCCTATTTGTATGTTTTATAATGCAAGATCGTCCTTGATTTAATAAAAAATCCAAAAATACAAAAGGTTTGACAAATGCTGAAACTTGGGTGAAGATGATTCTAGAGCAGCTGACTAGCTGCCAATTAAAGAAGGCGGCCTTGGTACCAAAGCAAAAAGGCCAAGTATGCTTTGGTGATCTTTCAAGTAAAAAGATATGGAGCTAGTGTTATGTGACCACCATTTGCCTGACTCAAATGCTATTATCTCCCGCGGAATGATTGGACCATATGAGTCTAAGACGTGGAAATCCTAAAATGATATGACACGTCATATAATTATCATGAAATTTTATAATTATATTACATAATTTTGATTACAAAATACGATTTTAACATTGCATATCTAATGATTATCAATTATTCAATTACTTTATCAATTTAATTACGCAAAAATTTGACTAGCTATAACATTTATTGTAAAATAAAAATAATAAATGTCGACCATGTATATTATTATGATAGTAACTAAAAATGGAATTCTGTTTATTAATTACTAACTATAATACTTTGTGGTTATAACTTTGATTTATATTTTTTTTAAACGAAATTATGATATTTTTTTATGGAAGTTTTAAATCAGAAATAATAAATTGAGAATTATAAATTAATTTTTAACGGAAATATGATTTTTATGAACGTAATTAAGAAATAAATAATTGAGATTCTACTAATCTGATTGATTAAATTATGTACGTAATACACAAACAATAGAATGGTAATTAATACAATTTTTTCAAAAAAATAATTAATTAAATTATGTACGTACTAGTCATAAACCGATCATAAGGGAATTTGATTCGAAAATTTCAAGTACAAAAGAAAACCATGCATAAGTATAAATTTTGACGTATATATCTTGCCAATAAAAATATAAGACTCCAATTTGAAAGAATTTTTTTTTTCAAGTACAAACAACTTGTAGGCGAATACTGAGTTGATTTATGTTTGGTTCATCTTTACATGTTGAATTTTATGTTTGGTTCAACTTTGATTTTTAAGTGTCAAGGAAAGGATCGTTACATGTGTCTGTACATGAGATGTCGTAACTCAGAATATATATCTTTCGGTTCTACAGATGTTCCAGCACTTGCCTGAATACATTATGATGTGGGAGTACACTTCATGGACTGAACACGGTGAAGTATTAGATACTACTGTTGAAATGGTAATGGCAGAGTTTAGATCAGGGTTCCAGGGTGCCACATCTAACTATACTGACGAACCTTCTCGAAACTCCGTTATGGAACTTGTGCGTAATGAAACCACGTCAAATAGTTCTGGTAGATATGGTTTTGAAAAGGGACATTACGATACTCCCAACCATGAGGCAACCTCTCTTGCTTCCGACTTGATGAGATCCACTAATTACGATAAGTTTAACAGGCTTCTACTGGAAGCCCAGCCCAGACACCGTTGTACCCACATAGTAAAGAGACTATTTTGAGTGTCATAACGGAGGAAATGGGGTATAAAGTGAAGCACAAAACGTCCAATGCAGGTTTTGACGATGTCCAGCGACATTTAGCTAAGTTGCTTCCAGGTGATCACAAACTTCTCGATAGCTATTATAAGGTAAAAAGGATCTTGAACGACCTTGGTTTTTCATCCACAAATATCCACGTCTGCAAGAACAGTTGTTTCATTTTTTACAAAGAACACGCAGACCTCCCGCACTGTCCAGTTTGTGGCGAGTCAAGAAGGAACCTCAAGAAGAAGAAAAAGAAGAAAAGTGTTCCTTGGATGGTGCATCGCCATTTTTTGTTGATTTCTAGACTAGAGCGATTATACATATCTCTGTACAAGGCAGATGCAATGAGATGACACAGGAAAAATATGAGAGACGATGATGTGCTTAGACACCCTGCAAATGGGGAGACCTTCAAATCTTTTGACATGACATTTACAGACTTCGCATCAGAAGTTCAAAATGTCAGATTATGACTTTCTACTGACGGGTTTAATCCTTATAATGATGGCACGTAAAGCACTTGGTTTGTTATTGTCATGTCGTACAACCTGCCTCCCTGAATGTGTATGAGCAAGAAATTTAATTTTCTTACTCTGTTAATTCCGGGTCATTACTCACCTGGAAAGTGTTTTGATGTGTTTATGAGACCTTTGATTGATGAGTTGAAATATGTGTGAGAATTTGGCATGGGAATTTGGGACAGCTACACTAAAACTTCATTCATCATGAGAGCAGCAGTGATGTGGACCATTAGTGATTTTCCTGCTTATGTGATGTTGACATCTTGCAGGACTAAAGGGTACAAGGCTTGTCATATATATCTGCTTAGATAACGTAAACTCTAGTTATCACGCGGGAAATGTGTGTTACTTTGCTTTCTGAGGATCACCAATGGAGATCGGATAAGGTGAGTTTCGATAGGACTTTAGAGAATGGTCTGCAACCCCAAGTAAGGTTTGGTGATGCGATATTCTAGAGGTTGTACAATGTTGATTTTAGAGTGTTGAGAAAGTGTCCATTAGCGAAGGCTAACAATCCTGTAGTTGACGATGATCTTACATATTGGAGGTCACATGAGTATTTTCTTTGAACTGCCTTATTGGTCGAAGTTGAAACTCAGGAACAATCTAGACGTGATGTATATTGAGAAGAATGTATTTGACAACATGGTTAGAACAATTCTCAGTATTGATAAAAAGAATAAGGACACTCTTAAAGCGCATGAAGATTTGCAGCGCATGAAAATCCGCCATCACTTATGGGTAAAGAAGTCGAGGGCGGACAGACTTGAGATACCTATTGCACCTTACACAGTGAAGTCGAACAAGAAGAAGGAAGTGTTCGCCTGGTCTCGTCGTGTTCGTTATCCATCCAATTATGTAACAAATATATCTCATTGGTAGGGCTGTTAATCCTGAACCAAAAACCAAAAAAAAAATCAAGCCGAAATCAAACCGTACCCGAAAAAACCGAAATCGAACAAAAACCGAACCAAAAAACAAAAAAACCAAACCGAATCGTTTTGAACCAAAATGTATTAACGACGTCATTGTTTTACTCTTTTTACTTGATTGCTTCATTTGCTTGCAAGTTACAACTCTCCACCATCCACTTATACTACTACCAGACGCCAAAGCTGGTTCTCACTTTCTCACTTCTCACATTCTCACTTCTCACATTTAGCAGCATGGCAATATCATCACTTGGATTTCCACTACTTTACCTGACAATAAGGTAAATTTACACCTAATTTCTCTAGCTAATTTTCCTTGTTAATTAGTTAAGCTAATTAGTACTAACTTTGTAGTTTTTACTTGGTTTTGCACCAGTTGAAGTTGCATAATCATAATGAGGTGCCGAAAGCTACCGGTGCATACATTCCCGATAGGACTATCACATGTTCCGGCGAGACAGCTTCCAATGAAGAAAATAAGATAACCCATATGAGTTTTTCTTGAAACTCATCATACTCAATCATGCAGGTACTATATGTGTATATATTCACAAATTGCCTTATCATGAATAGCTAATTAGCTACCACAAAAATGTTGCTTTGTATAATGTTCTTTCACATAATTCAACCTCAGCTTCTAGTGTTACTTCTTATGTTAATATTTCTGCATTGTTTCTAGATTTTCAATACCGAGTTTTAGATTAAAGATTGAATGATAGAATAAGCTTTTAGTATAAGGACTCATTTCCTTGATGAATTTTAGGCCAGTGCAAGAGAAGGCCACTACTCTTAGGTATTTTTGAAACTAATCAAAAGAAACAGTAATTTTTTTAGAAAGAAAAAAATGCAGTTTTTTTTCTAAAATTTTTTTTAAAAAAAAATAGAAAAAAACAGAACCAAACCGATTAAAAAATACGATTCAGTTTTCGGTTCGGCTTAATAACCGAACCATTTGTACCGATTAACATGTTGAGCTTACAACCATGTTGATGTGAATATTGATTACATAACATACAATTTCATATATGTTGTCGCTTATGCCACTGTTTGTGATATATATTTAATTGCCCATTATATGTGTATTTGGATATCGGCATATTGCAGAAGATGGCAGGTGGGAATTTGAAAAAGAAACAACAAGAAGTAAGACTTGCCGCATATTAATTGTTGTGTCAGAGGAATGGAGGTGACACTTCATATGACTAGACGACCCAAGAGCCACCGGAAGGAAAAGGCCCAGTTGAGGCCCCGGTTGTAAATATTCAAACCCGTCCGACTCCATCACCCTCTACTCCCTTAGGGATGAAGTGTGCATGAGTGCCCGCCACAAAGAGCGTAGCACTATGAGTAAATCTATTTTGCGATATGTAATTGTTTAATGGTTATATAAATTGATTAAATGTCTTCATTAAATACTAATTAATTTTATAAATTTTGTTGTACGACCGGCCCCGAAACGCACCCGAGGGTTGTGTAAGAGGACAAAAGCTTCTCAAACGGTGAAGATGATGAACAAAAAGATCGAAGTCACATACCATAACTTCGCAAGAGGCTCTCCGAAAAAATGGCTGAGCAGCCTGATTACCGACCAAATTGGGGCTGCCATACGAAGTAAGGTGGCGATAAAGGCGCCGACATGGAATGAGCTCCCACAGGCCAAGAGAGACAAAGTGTACGTCTATCTCTCGGTAAGAGTCTTTCAATTTAATTTAAATTAATTAATGTAAATAATTAGTAGTTATGATATATTTTAATGTCTTGTTAAATTTTTTTTGTACGTACACTTTGACTTTCCAGAGAGTCCAGAGATGTTTGAGTTCATTGAGGAACGAGCTACAAAAAGGTATCCGGATTGTAAGCGCCTTGCACAAGATCTATAAGGAGTTCGGGTCCCCTACCTCTGCCGAGTTCAATAATCGGGAGGATGAATGACAATGGATGGTCCAACACTTAGAGAGTGAAAAGTTTAAGGTAATGTGTTAAATACTGAATGGAAAGTATATTTTTGAATAATTTATTCATATTCAACTGTTTCTTACTATTTCCTATAACATACGAGGTTGGAGGCGGACGCAAACAACCGGGATCAGAATGATCTAAACCACCATACTGGCTCAACTTCGGTCGTGTACCTGGTCATGGACCATATAGAGAAGGGTTCACAAGTTCCATTCTTAGACGCGTACAAAGATACGTACGTGAGGCCCTGTGAAAAGAAGACGATTCTGAATGCTGTAAGTATCCATTTAATTTGAAACAAACAATATTTTGGTTTTTTGTGAATGTTTATGCGACACAACCTTAGAAGCATCTTCCTGATATGAACATAGGTTAGAGTAGATAGTAACCGAAAGAAATTTACTTTATGTGCGTTGTTTGATTGATTGATGAATCCAAATTCAAATTGATTAATTATTGAGCATTGACATACAGTTATGTGGTTATTTGTTGCTAGATTGAGAATGTAGTTGTTTCGTGTCCTAAAATTGTGCAATTATATATGTTTTCAGGTTTTTGGTACCCTTTATTTTTAGGAAAACTCATGTTAAATTTTTGGTAGAATTATCCGAGTTAGTCGTGTTTGGTACTAATTTTCAACTGAATATTTTATTGTAGGAGAGGATGTCTCAATTGGCCGATGAAGCAAAGGCCGAGAGGGCGACAAAAAACTCAAACACTTCGCGCAAGCAGCTCCCTCTACTAGATGTACCTATTCAAATCTAGATGTTTGAGAAGATGCTTGGAATCCGACCCGGGAAGGAGATTTGGGGTCTCGGACATGCTGGCGTTTGGGATTTGAGCCAGTCATCGACGTCTACCTCACGATCTCATTCAAGTGGGGTTTATGACCACATTCGAGAGGTCAAGGAGCGGGCTGAGGCGCGTATTCTTATGGAGAGGGAGCGGGCGAAGGCGCACCTTCTGGAGGAGCGGGAGTGGTACAAGCTGCGACTTCGAGAGATCGAGGCAGGGACCAAGGCGCAGATTCGAGACATGATGGTACATATGGGGTTACAGTCGCTGTCTAGTTGCAGTTCACATGTTCTGTCTCATGATTCACGAAACACCGACACAATGGCGATGACGACAGTTGCGAGAGTGGGCTAGGGGTCAGGACACCGATGTTGATATCAGCTATTTGTAAATAATGTACATATCGATTGGCTATTATACATATATTTTAATTTTAGTAATTTTTATCTGAAATTTACATTGTTTTATTTAATTTAATAACTTAAACGATGAATACACAATTCATCGTCGTCTTCAGTATGAACTCTTAGACAACGAACATGAAATGTTCGTCGTTTAAGTATGCATTGTTAACTGACGAATATTTTATGTTCATCGTCTAAGTAATAATGGTTAGACAACGAAAGCAAATATGTTCGTCGTCTAAGCTATGGTTTTTGGGCAAAAACGTTCGTCGTTAAAGCCTTAAAGTATTCGTAGCCTAAAGTGTTCGACGATGTAGTTGTATTCGTCGTTTAGAAACTCTTTAGGTGATGAGTACTATATTTTCGTCGTCTAAGGTTTGTTACGACGACGCTTAGATAACGAACCTTAGGCGACGAACATTACGTCGCCGAAGAGCTTAATTAGCCGACGATATGTCTATCTTAGACGGCGAATTCATTTCGTCATCTAATATAAGTATTCTTGTAGTGTAGAATGAGAAATGATTTGAAAGAGTCAAAATCAATAAATTTTGAAAAAATAAGAACCGTTAGATTACGATGGATAAGATCGTCTTTTCAAATATATCATATATAAGTTATATAATTATACATAAAATTTAATAATGATGTGGATATAATTTGACATGTCACATCATTTTTGGACTTTTACATCTTAGACCCTTTTGGGACCTAAAATCATTACTCTATCTCCCATTAGCATGTCTTGCTCCCCAGACTATAAAGCTAAAGCAAGGCCTAATGATAGAGTGACGTTTTGTGAAAAAAAAAACGAAAAATAAAGAACACGAGAACATCGTGATATCACACCAAAAATTGTAGACTGTGAAGTCATATATTATTTTCAACTGTGAGATCAAACAGTGCGTCGCACACACCAGTTTTAGTATATAAAACTCCACAGAGTATCCTAAAAGCTTTGGAGAATATTATCTGATACAAAAAATTATACAATTTCAACATGAGCATTGCAAGGCTGGTTTCCTACGGGAATATAAATTATAGGCATAATCGTTAATTTGTTACTCTAAGAATGACTTTTATACTAATTTACTACTATATGATTTTTTTGTTCCTGCTAATTTGTTATCCTAGATTTTGAAAACTAGCAAATTTACCTAGGCATGAAATTAAGCAAAAAAAATTAGCCAATTTGTTACCTTAGGTTTAACTTTTTTGTTTTTCATATATTTTTTCGTTGAAATTAATAGAATAGTGGATTTAGAGTACTAAAGTGCTTTTAAATGGTTATATTTTGATGAATAAATTGACGAAATTCAATTAATTAAATAATAAGGTAGCAAAATGACAACTCTATAAATCCTAGGGTCGCAAATTGACCGAAAAAATTTCAATGATAGCAAATTGACACTAAGGTGATTCTTATGGTAGTAAATTGGCTATTAAGCCTAAATGATATATTTGGAAGTTCCAAAAGAAGCCAAAAACGGTAAGGAGACAATAATTTAACTAAACTTCGAAGTTTTTGAGTGCTATGAAAGCAATCAAAGCAAATCACATTACATATATATCTTATTGTTTAAGGAAATAATATTTCTGGTATTCTGGTGTGTGTCTTGTCCTAATTAGTATAGAAGTAGATACTCTCTCAATTTCTGATTTATAGGGATATTAAATGTAATAGATTGTAATGTCTATTTAAGGTCATCTATCAATGAATAAAATACAGTTTCATATTTACTGCGTATCTATTTTCTTCTTCAACACTTATAACAAATTAATATCTAATCTGGGATTTTGTTATTCATCATTCATTTAGTACTGTTTGAATTTGTAATTCAGATTAACAATTAGAACTTTAATGACATAACTGCCTCCAGACTACAATCATATAATTACAGTACGTATATGATTCTCAAAATCATTAAAGTTCTTGTTAATAGGACCGAGAAGTAATGCAAAACTTTTCTCTTTATTTATGTATTCCTTTATTTCAGTATTGTAAGCTATCACTTCAATTCCCAACTTATTTTACAACCTGCGGCTATACTATGCAATTCTCCGCTAAAAATCTATACTAAGCAATTTGCTTGCTTATTTTCACAAAGGGAAAACTGTCATACAAATATGTCTAGAAAAAATAACCTGCTATTGGTAGATACAAGAAAATGATGAGAAATCATTTCAAATAGGTCATCAATGGATTTTATCAGAACCACCTCTTCCCACTCTTGGATTGCTTGAGCCTCATCACAAGTTCCTCACGCTCAGCTTCTACCTCTGCATATCTGAGGCTCATGCTCAAGTAACGCTCACGAATGTCTTTCAGTTCTGTCTCTAGAGATGATTTAGAGCGTTCAAATTTTTCTTTCATCGCTCTTGAACTTTGATGGACATCTGCATGATTGCATGGGGCCTCAGATGACAGCCTGCAAGGTAACAATAAATCTAATGTCCGTTGAAAATGAATCATCAAAGATTAATAGGGGAGAAAATTCTACTCTCTTTAATGTGTTTTTTGAGAACCTATTTTGTTCCTCTTACGCTCACCTATCAAGTTGTAGCTTGTACATGTTTTTCTCTTCCAATGCCTTACCAAGTTCATCCTCAAGCATCTTAATCTTGACCTTAGGGTCTGTTCCAACATCCATACTTCCATCATGGCTGTCAGTTTCACTATCATCCTGTTTGGGAAGAATAATATCAAAATAGTTTGTCTGCAAAAAGAGGCATACGTTTATCAAATGAACAGGCTCTAGAAATCAACCACCTTAATTATGTTTCATTATGATATGCATGTCAGAATGCGATAACTTAGATGAAGCAAATTCTTGTTGCAATATTAGCAGTTTAAGACAAAAAAAAATAGTGATGTTTCTTTCATTAATCCCTTTACCTGACCATGTTTCACGAGTGGCTTCCTTCTAATATCACGACGATGATTACTAGTCTTCGCCATGTCATTCTGTTCCATGAAAGCATGTCACAAATCCATATTGTTTCCGTCTTGGCTAGACTGTTAATAACTTAAAATGAAATTAAGGAAGAAATGAAACTTACGGTTGAGAGCTTAGTATCATCTGTAACTTTGGCACCGCTTCTTGACTTTAGATCCCTATGCTTCTGTTTTTCTTCCTTAATTTGTTTCAATTCTTGTTCAAGTGACTGAGATCTCTTTAGACACTGATCTTTCTCCTCCTCAAGTAACTGTAGATTTTGCTGATACTGCTCGTTGGCTCTTCTGAACTGGTTGAGCTCATTTTTCAGGTCAGCATCTTGTGCACATAAAGCCTCTTTCACAATTAGATCACCTTCCATCCGCAGAACTTTGCTCTCCAAGACAGCTTTATTATGTTTGCAATCCTCCAATTCACATAAAATCATATCCAATGTTGAGATCTTCTCGAGGAACGTATTCTTCTCTGCCTTCAGATAATCATATTCGCCAGACACAGAATCCAGTAGTTCTTCCAATTTCTTTTTATCAAGCTTGGTGGCGTCAAGATCATCCTTAATAGCCACCACTTCATCCTGACAATGAGTTAATTTCTGCACTTGAGCATCCAGTAGTGCTTCTATTTTTTCCTTCTCAAGTTTGGTCGCATCAAGCTCATTCTTCATAACCAAAGCTTCATCCTGACAATGAGTTAATTGCTGCAGTTGAATCATCAATTTAGTAGCTTCTTCCATCAGCTGTTGCTGTTCATACTCCGAAACTGTAAGCTTTAGCTCAAGGTTGTTCACAGTGGTCTTCAAGTTAGCTTCACTTGATTTGTACTTCTCCACCAACTTCAATAGCCTCTCATTGTCAGCCATCACTCTTTCCTGGTTTTGAAGCTTCGATTCATAATCTGTTCTCGTGATATTGAGTTCATTCCCACTCTGTATCACTTTAGATTGAAGCTCCTGCAGAGCATACTCAAGATCCACCTTCTCAACTCGTAATCTGGATGCTTCCTGGACAGCACCTGAAGCTAGATCTTCGCTTTCTATATGAGTCTCAGACAGTTTCTTGGTTAGCCGTTCTACCTCTTGCTGAAGGTTCTCAACTTCAACTTTCTCCAAATACATCTTATTCAACAAGCTTTCTTCCAGTATGAGTTTCTCCTTATGTTGGATGTTTTCATCAAGAAGTGCATCCAACTCCATATTTAGGCTTTTCTCTTTTGAGGCAATGGTTTCCAGCATCAAAGACAGATCTCTTTCCAACACTTCAACTCTTTTGGAGCAGTCTGTAAAGCGTTGGTGAGATTCGGTCAACCTTATCTCCAAATGAGAACATAGTTCATGCAACTCCACTTTTTGTTTTCTCAGCTCATCATTTGATTTCTCACGAGAATTGCACTCTTCAATGAGGCTCTCCACAGTAGCTTGTAACTTTGGATTTGCCCTTTTTAGAAATTCACATTCTTCTCGATCTTCTGACCACTGACTTTGCATGTCCTGCAATTTCTGCTTCAGTTCAACTTTATCAGATATCTCAACTTTTAAGTCACTGATTTCATCTTGGAGACTCAAAGAATAGGATCTAGTGTTCTCTAATTCTAATTGATTAGACTCCTTTTCATCTGTCAGACATCTTAGCTGAGCTTCCAGAGCCGAAAGACGCGCAGATAGTACTGTATTTTGTTGTTCAAGCTCAGAGATATGAAGCTCCAGCTCATATTTATCAGCTTCAAGCTCTGAAGACTTCCTTTCAAGTATCTTATTCATGGAAACATGGGAATCCACATTTCTGCTAAGCACCACTAAATCATTTCGCAAATCATTCAAACACTTGGAGGTGAGTTCATTTTCTCTTAGCACGATTTCCATGTGCTCTTCTAGCTCGACTTTTTCCTTTTGAAGACTGGAAAACTGAGCTACTAATTCACTGTGAACCTGCCTTAAAACCTTGGTTTCTTCTTCTTTGCTTTGCATGATATCCTCCAGTTTGGCTACCTCAGACCTTTTCTCTATCAATTCTTTCCCCATATCAGTGACTTTAACTTGAAGTTCCATTTTCAAACTCTCATGCACTTGATCTGATTGATCATGAGTGTTTGTGATCTCCCCAACCACCAACTTCCTGAAATTCTCTTCTGTATTTTGAATGTAGGATTTTTGTTCAGTCACTTTGGTATCAAAGGTAAAGGAATCCTCCAAATTATTGGCAGTGAGAAGATCAACAGGTGCATGTTCACCAGTAGAAAAGTTTGCTTCCTTGAGCTTGAACAAGAGTTCAAGGTTTTCATCTGTCAGCTCAGTGCAATCTATCTCTAGCTCCTGCAACTTTTCTTTTAAGGCTTCAATCTCTCTGATCAGATCACTTTCGCCTCCCTTCATGGTGAAGGATTCCATTTCTGCAGAATGCCTTTCTTTGAGAAGTTCACATAGCTGTTCTTTCAATTGAATAATCTCTTCTTCTCTATTAGATAATGTACTTCTGTATTCTGTTTCGATGTCCAGAAGGGTTTGATTTTTTAGACCCAAAAGCTCCTCTACATCATGGTTTTTCTCGTTCAGAGCCTCTTCTAGCTGTTTCACCATATCCTGCAGCTTGTACTCTGATTCCTGCAATATTTGTAGTTGACGTGTTAAATTGCTGTTTTCTTCTGTAGTTAATTGGAGTGAATCTTCCATTTCTTTAAACTTGAACTGTAGTTCTGAAAGATTCTCCAATTCAATTTTTTGTTCTTCAATTGTCTCTTCCATTTCCTGGAGAACGGAAACCAGTTCGATATTTGATTCTTGACTCCTCTTCAACTGCAGGTCCAGATTGGCAATGGATAATTTTTGAAACTTCAGTTCGTCTTGCACTGCTTTCTCTACCTGAGACACTCCACCTTGAGATAATTCCTCGCTGGCTGTTTGTCTCTTCACTGAACTCTGAGCCTTCATATGTTCAACTTCTTTCTTCAAACTTTCACATTCAGCATATGCTGCTGAAAGCTCCATGTTCAAATTTGCTTGCTTTTTTGACTGATCAGAGAATTCTGTCCTCAGTATGTCCAAATCAAGCATTAGTTTCCTCGCATTCCTCTCCCACATCTTAGCTTCTGCATGTAGCTCTTCAATAGTAACTTCTGCTGTCTCCAAAAGGTTTTTAGAAGAACCAGAGATTCTCAAAGGTGATTCTGGAATATTGTTGCGAGAATTTTGACAATGGTTTCCTGAACCTGTGATCCTGGAATTAAATGATAAATGGTTGGATGGAGAAGGACTGGCAGCAGGAAAATTGCCAGAGGTTGTACTAGTTTGAGAGCTGGTTGAATCTTGTCTTCCAATCAAAAGGTTCCCTTCACGATTAACATTGTTTGGTGGAGGTATATGCTCCCTTCGTATCATACCTTCTGCTGAGTCATAGCTAGAATGTGAACCTGCAGCAGAGAAACTACTTCCCTACAAAAAGTGAGGTAGGTATTAGTAAGGATAGGCTATTGGACAGTAGAGAAGAATGCGTATTAGAAATGGCCATTCAAGTTTGGAGGATAAACAATGAATGAACTTATTTCTTGTGCAATAAATTACATTTCATGAATAGGTATGTCGAAAAAATGGATAACTTTTTGTTTTATTACGTTTCTGGTTTATATTGAGGCAACGCAAGAATAAGTGGTAATTAAAGCAGTCAATGTTGAGTTGCAACAACACGCAGAATGCAAATAATCATCAAATAAGGAACTATTCAAATGATACAAAGGGGAAGTGTAACATACCCTACTTCCAGTTTCTCCAGGATTTGAGGTCAAGCCAAAATCTTTTGTTGAGGAAGATCCTACACTTCTTTCATATGTATTGTCAGATTCATCCGACTTGTTGTCCACATCATGACAGCTTCCATTTAGTTCTTCATTATGAATGCTTCTCTCTTTTGACTCTTCATCCCTAAAAATTGTGCAGAAAATCTTTACAATCAAATAAAACACTCGTTCAAAATTTATTACATGCTATATCTTAGTACTACTAACCTGACCCTTGCTCTTGGCTTTAGGCAGTTAATTTTCACCTGTAAAACAGAAGCAGAAGCAAAAAGCTGCTGAGAAGACAGCTCCAATATGACCTTTTGGTGAACCAACTAGATTCAACATGACTTGTGTTCTCAACTGATGAGAAAGATGCAGTATTAGCGCACAAAATACTTGAAAAAGATACAAACTTGGCAAAAACAAATAAGAGTGTCCCATATTTTTGAGAAAAAAAAAAGCATCAGACTTCAGGGCATGACATGACAGAAGACTCCTCAGGGATAACATTTTCAAAAGGTTCGATCATTGATCTTCTATGTTGTGCAAATGCTGAAGATCGATGAAAACAGATCTTTATCGACTCAGTTCAACATAGAACTAAAATTTCTAATACCTCATGAATAGAAAAGGGATCAATTAGTGTGCAACATATCAAACCTGTACCCGGAATTCTAGTGTACATCAATCTGTAAAAAAGCAAACCTGTAGAACTGTCCCATAGTTGCACTTCTTCAGTGGAAGAGAAATTGAAGAAGAAGAACTTGAAGTTATATAATCTGACATATTGACTGTAGCCTCTCCAAGAATTCTCGATCTAGCCGATCCCTGTCATCAACAAGTCATTCCTAATTTACTCTTCAAATTCAACAACATTTCCAAAAACAACCGAAAATTCCCATCCTAATTGAAACAGTCAAAATATTAACAAAAGAGTCCACATTGAGTCAACAACAACAAAATTAAAGAGAAAGGCAAATGGCAAATAATATATACCATGGCAACCACGAGCTTGAAGAAACAATCTTCCATTTCCTTAGAAGCATCATTCTGCGAAATCCATTTGGACTCGGAAAGAGTCTCAGTCCACTGACAGCTCCCATTTCGCACCGCCGCTTTGCTCGACTTAGAAATCGGCTTCCCAGTCTCTACAGACACAATCGACACATACAGTTTGTCCCATCCTCTCGGCACCTACACCATAACATCATCATCAAAATATTCACACTTGTTAATTAACCCCGTACAAGTGTGAATGTTCCATCAATAACCAAAACTGAAAAGCGTTAACAGAACAAAAAGTGGAAAACAATAGAGGGAAGGAAGGAAGAAAGAGTGATCGATCACCTGGACGGATTTGAAGTGAGAGAACTTGAAATCGATTCTCTCACCTGACTTGGCTGGCCTGTTCCTCTGTATCCTGAACATCTTGCTCTCTTTCTCTCAATCCAACTCGATCACTTCACATCTTCTTCGGCATTGTTACATTTCTAACGCAACCACCATTACCAAACAGAGAGAGAGCGCGTTAGATAGATGGTCATTGTTGCGGAGAGAGTAAATTAATTAAAGCATAAAACTTCCCTCGTCTCCTCTTCTACTTTTGGCGTTTTTAATTGCGGTTTCGGTATGACTACTAACTACAGTTGAAACTTTGATACACATGGGAGTTTTGAGTTCAGAGTGGCTACGTTTGTGTATTAAGTTTTGGGTAAACGTATGGAGGACGGCGCGTATGGTAAGCCCCATGAAGCCGCGTCGGGTGGCTTTACACGTGTGTCCAAAAGATCAGAAGTCACGACGTGGCGGGTGTTGAGTGGGTTTGGAAAGGGCTATGATTGAATAAGGTAATGGTGGGGTTAAGGGAGGGAATGTCTATGTAAATTATTTGGGCTATTCTGGGGGGCCTCGGCACAATCGACGTCGACGTCGACGTCGTCTAGGATACTTCACTAGATTATGTGCAGAGGTATTAGTGGGGTCCCGGGATGAGAACAATACGTACAACAATGCGCTTACTCCAACGGCATCTTCGTAAACTTCGTTCGGTTTTGGTGAGCTTTAATTTTGGTCCCTGTGATTCTGAAAGTACGTTCGTAGAAACTACGGAAAAATTATTCTATATTACAGCATCATAGTGCAAGAATAAATAGCTAAAATTGTCACTTATGATCCGTTCTAAACTTTGTTTACTTATGTATAACAAATATCACGAATTACACTTTTACTCGTTTTGCTCACTCTAAATTTTGTAAAATTTGGAGTTTTGAATTCAAGTTATAATCGGTGAAGGAAATCTATTGGACATTGTAGCTCTCTTCCTTGTGAGATTTTTCATACCAATGTCGAGTCTCAATTCATTCTGAGGAGGGAGAATTGAAGATTTGAAGTTTTTGGTGTTTTCGATTTCAAAAGTTAATTCAACCACTTCCATGATGAATTGGATTTAGGTGTAGTTGAGAAAACTGTTGTTGGGTTGATTTCGCACAGATTGAGCTCCGGTTCGCCGAAAATTAGAGTGGCACCGCCAATTTCTTCTATTTGGAGTGATCAAAGTGAATAAAAGTGTAATTCGATAATGAGCAAAGTGATATTTGCCATACACGAGTGAGCAAAGTTTAGAATGAGTCATACTTGAGTGACATTTTTAGCTATTTTCCCGTAGTGTAAATGTACTTGTCGACTAGAATGAAGGGGAACGAGGGTAAAACATGAATTTTAGTCTTTCTTTATATTATTTTTGATAACTTTTATTTAGTTTTGAACTAATGAAAACTTGCTACGTAGACGGTTACATTGCTCCATCAGGTTACGTAAGTTACAGCAGCCACTCTTCATCTTGTTTGATGAGACATTAGTATCCAAGAATTTCTTTCTTCTTACACTTTTAAACACAGTTATTCCTAAATTCCGTAAGTATTGTCTGCTCCATTTATTCTACGATAATGACAATATAGTAATGAGAAGACAACACGATTAGATTTTGCCTTTAAAATCTAGTTATTATATAACTAACATACAACTAAGATTGTTTATCTCATTCCATTCTTAATTCTGGCTACTTAAGAGATGGAGCGAGTCTGGTCGACTCAATATGTAAGTATAAGATATGTTGGAAATCCAAAATACATAAGACTGAAAGCACAAAACACATCCTATCATGGATATAAGACTGCATAAGTGAAGAATTATGTTGAAGAACAAGATGAAGAACCAAAATGATCTCATGCTTTTTGATAATTATGCATATGTATCTTATAGTTTTTCACAGAGGAAAGGCGGAAAGCTATCTAGCTTCCTATTCTAATGTCATGTCTTCATAAGGTGAAGTATCTCTGATATTTTGCATCTGGTGTATTTATGTATATGAGGATGAAAATTGTGCTTCCAATCCATGTATGCTAGAATAGGCAGTGGCTTTATGATTTCTTAATCAAAATTGTGATTTGTTGGTTAGATCCACAATGTTATAACTTGGTATGTGATTCATATCCCAATATAACAGCTGAGATTTTTAGAAAGCTTCTTTTGTCTTTTCCTTTTGACATATGTCAAACTCACTTGTCATAATCATCTATGATGCATTATGACAGATTTGGAGAAATATTTTTTGCTTAATATGTGTGTTTTTACTATTGGATAAATGTACAAAATCATTTCTCAATTTGATTCAAAATTAATCATACATCGGAAAAATCTTCTTTGTCTTTTCCCTTTGGAATTTGTCAAACCCAATTGCGCGCATAAGTATTAGGCTATCTCTTCATTTGTCCTATAGCATTTGTCTTGTGTCATTTATCATTTAAAGACACAAACTCGTAATGATAGATATCAACCTTGGTATCCCAGTCTTGTTGTTTCTCTTTCACTGGGTACATAAGGCTTCAGCTGTGTTTGTAATTGAAACATCGAGATTTCTGCTTGATATATGATTAATTTGAAGAAATGTGTTTTTCTAGTCATGCATGTGGCTTATTTTCCAAATCACAAAAAAATTCTTTTTGATTTAAATTAATTATACTTTGGGCAATAAACTTTTGTATTTTTCTTCTTAAACTAGTGATGATCACTTGTCACTTTCTTCTCTAAAAATAGACAAATGCTAAAGTTTGAATCGTGCCTCACATGGTTGATGTGTTGTCCTTAAGTCACTCGTCTTTGTAGCCTATATAATGGATGAGGCTTCATTCATTTGAACTTGGTTGTTTGCTTGAGTGTCTCATGGTGCATTTCTTAAGTTGAGTCTAGTGCATCTTGCATTGTCCATAATATCTCAAAGTATTCCCTTCCTTAAGTATGTAAATCTTAGAGCTAAACAAAACTCTTTTTTCATATTCATTGCATCTTATATTTCATGAGATCAGATTGGTAAGTGCAAGCAACTCCAGAAGTGTTTTAAAGAACTATCTCTGTGATAGATGTGTTCAGGATATAAATCTTCTGATATCTTCATAGGTAGAAATGAAGAAACGTACAAGACCGAATGGATCTCAAACTAGTGTGGCAGACTAGTAGGGATAGAATCGTGTTCGAAGTTATAATTTTATGAGAAGTGTCTTTACATGTTTTCTTGATAATCAATTTTAAGAGAAGCAATCGACGAAGGATTAGTTTATAAACGTCCCCATCAACATCTGTTGATGATGGATGGCTTAAGCTAGCTAAGCCGGCTGGTTGCGAGGTCATCTACGTTGTGCAAGATCCATACAGAGGAGATAATCAGAATCCCCAATTTGGACATTTAGGTCATCAAATAATTCATTGATATGGCTCTCGTTTGAGTACGTAGTTTAGTCACTAACATAAGAAATTAATCCCCAACATAATGAACTGATTCATGTCCATCAACGTAAGAATCCGAAGTTTTCAGCCACATTAGATGCATAATGTTCTGCATAATTCTCATAAAATTCAATCATCACGCCTTTTGTCACTGTTACGTCGTCACTTTTGGAATTCTAAGAGGGTGTAAAAGTAATCGATATAGATGGGTCGGAAATGAGAGAAGCCAGCGGAGAGACCAAGCTGCCGGAATTCATCTTCAGTTCTGTTCTTTCCCTTGGTCCGATATATGGTCATCACAAATATGTCATTTTCTAAAAGGGCACGCGTCCTATGGCTGTCGTCTGACTTTTTGGGCACCACCGGCTCACATGCGATCAATTTCCCTCCTTCAGGAAGTGCTTTGTAGCAGTTTTCCAGTATCAGCTTGCATTCGCTATCCGTCCATGTCGATAACACCCACTACCAATTAAGCAGAATACAACACATGAATGAATCATGTAAATAACTAGTCGCATTGATAATGATATATTATTAATGCATGCATGGATTGCACACAGAGGCGGAGGAAGGAGGAATACACCAACTCTAGCCGGACAATTTGTCACCAATAGCCTAGCAACGTATATAGTTGTCAATTTGTCATCAAACAAATATGGAAGCAATCGAGCAAATGTAGAGTTGTACACATGCACTACTCAATCTCACTAAAATTGAACCTTGGCTCTCCGGCGGCATACGACTATTCTAAACAATTATTTGTCTTAAGCAGTGGCGCAGCCGTCTAATCTCCGCTGGCTAGCTAGCAAAATAATAATCTTGGCTAGCTACTAGCTAGTAGATTTTGGCGGAGCCAATGGTTTTAGGAACTTCAGATTAAGACTATTTATTCTTTTGGAAGCAGGAAAGAGGTGATTAGACAATATTAACTAGCTCCTTCCAATCTAGGTGTCCACCTAGCCCTCGTCCTCTTTAAACCATACTAATGCTTTTCTATTGAACAAATAAGCCTAACTAATGCTATTTAATCCTATTTTTGCTATAAGCTGGCTAGATCTTAACAGGATCTCTCAGATTAGTCAATGAGCACATAGCGCTCATGTGGTGTTTACTGAGGTTTTTTGCTAATAATATTAGAAAACTGTAGGGAATATTTATTATTTAAGGTATATATTTTTATTTCTAGCTAGCTTATTCACTTTGTTGTGATTGGTTGAGCCTATGGCCTTCCCACATATTAGTCCCTGTCCAAGTTGTACTCCATAAAATATGACTCACTATCTTTTTTTAAAGAACGCGGGAGACGTTAATTTTTATTAATAAGAAAATGTATATACAAATACAATTATGACAGTCCATTAAAGGGCACTGTAAGAAAAAAAAATCATAATCTAGACAACCTAAGCAATGAAATGACCTAATCTATCTAAATATTTGTATCCTAACAATAAGCATCGGGACCAGCAACCAATGACTTATATAGCAAAACATGGGACGATAAAAAAATACCTACTCCATGTTCAACTGTAAGTTCATAAATTTAAAATACAGATGTCTAAAAGCGAAAACTAAAATTCGAAAAATATTCTTAACCTCGTGTCTAAAAAAAAACTATTCTTAACTAAAAATAAGTTAAATATGAGAAAATACTTTTTTTTGATAGGTTGAGAGAATACTTATTAATAGTTAATTAAGAAGTTGCAAAGTAATGAAAGCGGAGGCTACTATCAAGAACACAGGGTCTGGCTGCTTAGGGGGGTGTATTCAATCACGGATTTAGTAAGATTGTTTTGTATTTCAGGAATCCTTTAAAATCTTGATGTATTTAATCTGAATTTTAAACAATCCATAAAAATTCTGTGGTATTCAACAATCTACGAATTTTTAAGGATTTCATTAAATAACCGATTTTGAAGGAATTTGAAAGATTGTTTACACACAAATTGATATTTTGAAATCAGGCCTCCCATCCAAGAGATTTCTATAAATTCTGATGGATTTCAAAATAAAACATCTCTCTCTCTCTCTCTCTGAGTTTTTTTTTTCTATATATGTCTTTAAATCGTCCTCCCTCCCTCAAATTTTTTTTCTACATACATCTTTAAAGCGTTTACTTTGGTGTCACAACAAAGATAACGTCCTTAACCTTTGTTTTCATTACCATTTTCTCATGGTTTGATATCATTAATGACTTCAACCACTATACTTTCAATAATTAACTTCTATAGGGTATAAACTTTGATCTAATTACTATGACTTTATAAATATTATTAAAATGGTTTTCAAAATCTTATTTAATAGCAATGAGATATTTTCATCATTTATCGGTCTCTTCTAATTTAAAATATTGAGTGATCCATTATAGTACATACAAATTTTCTAATATAGAAGTGTTTATAATTTTTGTTTTCAAATAATAAAGAACTTCATTTTCTACGGAAATGACAATATTATTTAATATTGGAATAATGAATTTTAAAAGAGAATAAAGATAATGAAAATGTGAATTAGAAATACGATGACGGTGCCAATTCAAGACTCAAGAGTGTGATCATAATGTTGGAAAAATAAAAAATAGTGTATTTCACTTTTGAATATGTGATAATGTATTTTGACATTTGAGTTTTTTATTAGATTTTAATTATTTGAACAATGCTTAGAAATCCAACTAAATCCTAATAAAACAATACAAAAGAATCCTTTCAAATCTATGTAGAATTAAAACAATCCGTGGATTTAAAACAATCTACAACAATCTACGGATTATAAAGAATCCTTAAAAATCTATTAAAATTTAGATTAAATACATCCCAAGATTAGATGCGTGAATCCTAATTAATTAATAAATTTTTGTTAGCTAGCTAGTACTTATCTCTTCAACTATTTAAAACGAGAAAACATGGAGCTTATTCCATCAAAATGGATACTTTTTTTTTGTTCGATATAGATTCGATCACATGTATAGTACCTTTCATTAGAAACCAAACTCCGCCATAAAATTTGAAAATTTTGGAAAGCTTAGATCGTACCTTCATAAACATAACATCACCATTAGGAATTGACTTGAACATGTCACCACCAACATGATTCACTCCTGCAAACTCATTGAAAAAAAGAAGCAAAAATTAATAATTTGGTTTCTCAACCAATTCTCATGATCGATATAATTAGGTAAAGTTAGGCCTACAAAATTGACGAGATGAAAATGATCTCTCTCACCGGTAATAGTCGGGGCCTTGGCAACAACCTCGGGTAGGTCGAAGTTAATGCCTTCCTCCACGTTAGGATATTTCTCTAAGATCATTTTCAAGCAATCCCCCGCACTTCCGCCCACATCCACCAGTCTCTTCACCCCTCGGAAGCCGTCGTAGCCGTCCAATACGGCCTTCATGAACGGCACAGATACCCCCGACATTGCCTTCTGCATCAATCCGTTCATCTCTGGCTTTTTCCCGTAATATTGGTACGCCGGCTCGCCATTCGCCTTCACGAACGGCTCCACGCTCGGATCCACCACCGCCTCATGCACCAACGGCCAAGCTTTCATTAGCACATCCTAGACCAAAAACGTTGCACGCCTAAATAAACTTAGGACAATGAATAGCATACGTTGTCACACTCAATTACACATAAAAAAGAGTGGCCAAAATGTGAATATGTAATAATTAATTTAACCTGGTGGTGCTGGAGAACGTAAGCGCCATAGGAGAGGCCGTGTTCATTGGTGACGAGGGTTTGTCCGATATCGGTGAGGGAGAACTTTCTCTCGGAGCCGTCGGCGGTGATATGCTCGGAGAAGACGCCGTAGCTGGTGAGCATGCGGAGGATGCGCTGGAGGTTCTCTGGGTCGCCGCCTGCACCGGCAGGGAGGACGCGCTGGAGGATCTGAGACGCGGAGAGTGGAGTGTTGGAGCCAGATTGCCAGATGGCGTCGGCGACGTTGAGGCGGACGACGGCGTTTAGGGACATAGGGACACTGATCATGTTGGCCAGCTCCAGTATGGCCACTCTTGCTTCGTTGCTTGCTTCTTTGATTCGGTTTACGTCTTCCATGGTCGATCTTCTTTTTCGATCGATCCTCAAGCTTCTTGTGTTGTTTTGCTGTGTAGATAGAGTACCATGTAGAATATAATAATAGCCGGGTAATTGAAAAGTAAAATGTGGAAAATATGATGACACTGATATATTTGGAAGGAAGGAAATGCACGATCTTTGAGGTGTCGGCTTATCTGACGTGCATGTGATCAACCACACAAAATACAAATAATTTTCTTGCCAATACTTTTGGTCGGCGATACTTTAATTAAATTGATACAAAATAATCAAAAACAAAATCCTCACAACAACAATTTGATAAACCCTAAAAAACAAATTGTGAGAAGTACCAAACTTTGAGAAAAAATGGTGTGCATCCAGTGTGATTCTAGCCTAGCCTCTTATGTGTTGTTATATGTTTAGTATTTTGTTTGGTTGTCGCCTCTGCCTTTCTTCACTCAAACAACATAAAAGAATTGAATATTTTGTTCGGAATCGTAGGTCTTCTTAAAGGTTAAGTTGGTCCTTCGAGTTTTGCTCTTGTACAATGAACAATAAGTTCAGATCTCAGATTTGATACGTTCATATTTTTTTATTCTAATACACATTATAGGAGACTGATGGAATATGGAGACTCGATCAAACAAAGTTTAAAAGGTACAAAAAAAACCCATAGTACTTATGAGATGAATCTAATTGGTTTTCCAGATTTGATTCAATCCTCATGTTTGAACTTGAGATGAAACAAATTCAATTAACATATTAATATGATTTGAAATCGATCAACTCTTTTACCATTGAAAACATCATAAGATGGAAGATCCGTATAATTTTTCTTGAGATTTATCAAATTTTAGGCAAAAGATTATGTTGTTGATTTATGAATAGTTATATACCTCCGATTAGCTGTGATGGAAATATGGAAGAAAATAGTGAAAATCGCCGGTTAAGAATGTAGAGGTAAGTTGTAAAGGAATAAATAATAGTCATTAAATATAGAGGATATGATTGTCTTTTAACGGTTTGAGGTGTACATGACATGTCACTATATTAATGGTGTTTAAAGATTAAATATGTCATGTAGGATTTGAGCCCTACACATCATGACTTTATTGAGACCTAAAATCATTTCTCATGTTTAAATTGCCAAAAATCAACAAAGATGGCTGTTTCAATTTTCAAAAAAGGAAAAAAAAAATCACATCAACCTCTCATGTTTTATGTTGTTGGAGAAAATAAAAAACTGAAACTGAATGATATTGAATATAGGCATTACAATAAGTTATAATCAATATCTCTATAAATTATGGATTGAGAGAACATCTATGTCCACTCAAATTAAGACAAGTTACACACCGAGATACCAGGAATATTTCTCTTGGAACACTCCTTGTGTCCCGATCCTAATGTATGATGCACAACTTGTTGTCTCACGAAAAGCCTTGCCAAGCAAACAAAAACCTCATGAGTAAAACAAAAGTTTGATCTAAGGGAAAAATAGTACAACGCATTAACTACAAAAGTGACCAAATGTGATCTAGTCTCCTCTTGATGTCTACAAAATGAACTCTTCCTGATCAGTAACTCAATCTTAGAGTTCAGAAAATCTTTGCATTCCAGTGCGTCTCACATGTTTCACAAATATAGATTTTGGTAAAAACTTGGTAAACAAGTCTGCAACATTATTCGCCGAACCAATTTGGCTCACATGGATATTCAGTAACTACTGTTGTTGCTGATTGAAGAAATACTTCATATGTTTTGTATGACCACCATTGATGTATCCCAACTTCATTTGTTCAATGCAAGCCACATTATCCTCAAATATGCAAGTTGGTGTTGTCGTAGTAGATGATAATCCACTAGACTCTCGTATGTGGTGTATAACGGACCTAATCCAGACACACTCCTTAACTGCTTCATGTAAAACAATAATCTCAGAATTATTCGAGGAAGTAGCAACAAGGGTTTACTTTGTTGATCTCTAAGAAATCGCCTTGTTCCCTATGATGAATACATAACCTGTTTGGGAACGTTCTTTATGTGGGTAAGAAAGATACACAACATCACGTGGTGTCTCTGAGCTGGGGACCGCACTGAATTGAGGCACAATGCTTGTTGCCAGAACATCCTCTGACAGATCGAGAGATCCACTCGACGGGTCTAAAAGTCCAGAACTTGTGGACTGCGTTTCCATCATTCTTTTTTTTTTCTTTTCAGAATTTCAAGTTTCTCTATTATTTCTTTGTAGGGAAAGGACAAGTCCAAGTCAATAGATGTATGCACCAAGATATATATAACCAAGCTCCAACCGCACTAAGATATGGAATCTTAGCTTCTTAAAAGTTCCTCAACATCATCATTCAGATGAAATAGATCATTTTGGGTTCCAGATTGCAAAAAACCATTGGTGTGCTAAAATGGTGTGCTTTGTCCATTGCCTGATTTGGACATAAGTAGATTGGTGAATAAGAATTCCACCAACTCAATGTTCCATCTCCAAAACGAGACAAAATAGAGTCCTACCAACGTCTATCATCTCAAACAACTTGTTCGTTTATCGAACATGCATGGGCATAACTTATCATTCTTATATCCCCTCCCAATCAAGTAGTTACTTATAGTAGTAAACATTTTAATTTGAAAACATGAGCACTCCATGGTTTAGAGTTACTTGAATTGGGTATAACCATGCCAACCGGCACTTTCATGAATATCTCTGAATCAAGATCCCCATAGAGATATGTTGCAACCATATACATTAGCTGAATACTTAGTTTTTTTGACACTACCAAACTGATAAGGTAGCAGAAAGTAATGATGTCCATAACCAAATAATACATCTCCTAATAATCAATGCGAGGGTGTTGAGAAAATCCTTGCACGATAAGTTATTCTCATTGTGCTTCTAAACAAAGACTCTTTTATGTGTAACTGGCTTAACATTCGATGGACATAAAACTATCTAACCAAAAATTTGTCTTTTGTAAGAGAGTCTAGTTCACCCTAGATTGTGACTTTCCATAATGGTCAATCTGTTCTATGTTGACAATCTGCAACTAAGCAAGGTTCCATTTCATTGTCGTCAATTTCTGAGGGATGAAATAAGTAAATGCATCATCAATGACAATGGAAGAACAATATATAATACTGCTAGTATTTGTTTAACTTGGTGAGATTTCTTTTTATTTACTGACATCGTTATTGACTCTGAGGCGTTCCCCAGTATTTGTCAATGTAGACTTATAAACACAATTGCAGTCACAAACAATCTTATTTGTTGATGATGAATGGTCGTGTCTTGATGGCTTCCCTTATCACCAACAACTCATCAATGAATTTTGACCGACGCTACACCTCCACTATGGGAAGGAGAAACACTACCTTGCTTGAGTGTTATGTTAACTTGCCCAATGCCAGAGACTTTCAACTTTGTAGGATTTACAGCAGGTATAACCGATCTTGTCACTTTCACGATATCAATAAAGGAGTCAGACATCGATTCTGCTACTTTCTGAAGATCGATAATACATTGCACTTCAATCTCACACTGAGATATGCGAGGATCAGGATGAGACATGGTGGGGGATATACCACGTCAATTCACGATATTCAATAGGAATGGAACCATTCCTATCTCCCCATAACATCGGGAAGTATGTCTCATCACAGAGACAATCTGCAAAATTGGCAATAAATAGATCTCCAGTCAAAGGTTCTAAATAGCAGACAATCGTTGGAGAATCATAACCAACATAAATGTCTAATCGTCTTTGAGGACCCATTTTTGCACACAATAGAAATGTAGTAGGCACATGTACCGCACAAACAAAGATGCATAGATATAAAATATCAGGCTCATATCCAGTTACCAACTGGTACGCACTGAATAGTTGATGGGTTATGAGTCTCAAGAAAATAAGCATAGCTGCATGTAACATTGAATATCCCCAAGTAGATACAAGTAAATTAGTATGCATTACCAAAGCTATGGCCACAAGCATTAACCGCTTGATTTGTGCCTCTGCAAAACCGTTATGTGAATGAACATGGGAAACTGGGATGTTCAACTTCAATCACAATCAACATGCAACAATCAAAAAAAGATTTTGATGCAAACTCTCTTGCATTATGCAATCTAATAGACCTGATTGGATTATTCGAGTGATGAGGCCGAAACTTAATAAACTACGCTAAGTTTTTTGCAAATGCAGCATACCATGTGGATAACAAAGCGACGTGTGACCAACGCATCTATGTAGTAACCAAAACCATAACATATATAAATAGTCTGCATACTAGTTTGACTGGTCCACAAATATATCCTTGGAATCTGTGAAAGAATGGAAATTATGTCTACAACAAAAGAAGGTCATCCCTATGACTTTGCTAATAAACAAGCTTTGCAAACCGAGTGATATGCATAGGATATTACCCATAAAGACATCTGGTGAAAAAAAAACACACAATGCCTCAGTAGTATGTCACTGTGATGGTGCTGCACTCATCTTGAAGACTGAGCTTAGACCGAGTAGAGTAATCTCAGTCCCTCCAGCTAAATCGATGGTATAAGGTATTCCCACATATTTCGTTTCTCTAATGAACTGATGACCATAAGAAGTTTTCAATATCTTGATCATCATAAGGCAAAATCTTATACGAGGCATATACAGTAGTACGTATGAGTTACTGCATTGGATTTAAATGATCCAAACCGTAGTAAGATATGTGACGACCCGAACCAGAATCAGTTGCGTATTTGGCACGATTCTCGAGATTTGGTCATAGTTGCAGTTTTACGATATTGTGTGGTTCGTCGACTTTATTCGCGACTATGTTTTCGGTCAAGAATTTGAGTTGAGTGTCTTCACAAAAATTGTAGAGTACGTGATTTCGAGCTCGAGGGCAGTTCCGGAAGATTTTTTCGATAATCGAGGAATATTTTATGATTATTTGAAGTTTCGATTTCCGACGAGTTTATCCGATTGTTTCGTGTTTATCCGAATCATTTCGTATATTCATTTCGGACCGTCGATCGACCCAAGGCGCGAGTATAAATATCGGAATAGTCGAGAATTAGTCAAAAATTTTATTTCGGGCTTTGACTGACGTTGACTTACTTTGACTTTCCAAAACTGGAAAGTTGACCCGTTGACCAAAGAGGGAAGTTTCCCGTTTGGGTGTCGCCGTCCGACGACCTACTTTCCGGCCACCTCCGGCCACGTGAAAGGTACAGTTAGCTTCCCCTTTTGATTTCGAATGTGATGGTCTTTGGTTTGGATGAAAATGATGCCGTTTAGGTGGAACCCGAATCGGGTTGCTTCGTCGGATTTCGCCGGAGTTAGGAGGTGGTGCTCCGGCGAGATTTGAGGGTGAAATTGTTGGGGTTCTTGCTCTCCTAGCTTAGGTGATGCTCCCCATGTGGTTTATTTTGGAATTGGTTAAGGTATTGCTCGAACCCGATTAGGTTTCCGGTGGGTTTTTCCGATTTGATTTTGGCTGAAATTGGAAGGGTTCTGTTTGGATTTGGCCTTGAGGGTAGTTAAGGAAGTGGTTCGCCTAATTATGGTCTTGAATTTTGGAGTTTTTGACCGTGAAATTCCACCGTTGACGGCGCGCCGGCGCCGGCGCCGGCGGTCAACGGCGGAGCTCCGGCCAAAAGTTGACTTTTCAGATTTCGACGTTTTTAATGTCATTTTTCTCGTATTCGCGCCCTGATTATCGTCCAGAGGTTTTCGGGTTGATTTGGTTAGCCGATTTTCAGTCGAGGTTTCGAGTGGGGATTTCGGAATTTCCGTTATTCATTTTTTACTGCATTGCATATTTCTGGGAACGGTTGGTTTCCGTGGTTCAGTACAGGATTGTGGACTATGATTTTGATCAGTTATGTTTTGTGAATATTCAGGAGATCGAGATCGAGATCGGGATCGTGATCGTGCTTCAGGCGAGAGATCTTCCGCCGGACAACGAGATTAGCGTGAGTTCGCGCTAGCAGATCTGTGAGTGGACAAGTTTATGTTTTCACTGTGAATTGCGAGTTCGTGGAGTTTTTGATTTTCGTATTTACTTTATACGATATTATGATATGTATTGTTTCCGGAGGTATTATTTATATTTATTGGTGATGGCATTATTGCATCGATGCTTCGACTACTCGGCTGATCACCGGTAGTCCACCAGAGTTGAGAGGTCCTCTGGGCAGGGTTGAGAGGTCCCCTGTATGCCGCCAGGGTTGAGAGGTCCCCTGGCCTATCACCGTCGGGTTTGAGCGATTCACCTGACGTCGGGTTTGAGAGGTCGCCCGACAACCTCCTTATATATATGTTTTCCGAACTCGCACTGTTTTACATTGATTATGTATATAACTGGTGAAAGGCATATATTTATTTTCGTCCACTCACTCTAACGTTTTCATTTGCCTTTCCCCTGGGCTTTTCGGTTTCCGTGCCCAGTTTGCAGTTCGGATTCTGGTGTTTCACGTCGCAGTTTGGAGGCTAGTGATCTGAGCTACCTGTGCTTTCCAGTAGGTTCTTGTTTCGCCTACTGATGTGTATATTGTATATATTTTACTCTAGAGGTCGCTCTGATACATTCAGATACTTGTTTATACGGATTTTCTCGGATATATTTATACTACAGTACTGTTTACTGTTTATGATTCATATATTGATGTTGAGAAATCTGGATGGGATTGGTGCCCATGGTTTGGCTTTTGTGGCATAGGATGAAGTGTTATTTTCAGGGTGCAGGTTTATGCAATTCAACGTTAGTAACGAAACTCTGCCGAAATTTCGAAATGTTTTTGTTGGTTCGTATTTTCAGAAGGGGTTCGATTCCGATTTAGGTAACTGAATCGGGGTTGGGTCCTTTCAGCTTGGTATCAGAGCATTAGGTTGTCAGATTCTGTAGACTCTTGTAGTTGTGACGCTTAGGGTATTTGAGTTGATACAGCATGACTGGAGTGATGACCCGACTGGTCAGCGGTACTCATCAATACTTCGGGTGTTGTGTGTCCTCAAATATCTGCGGTTTCTTGATTACGTTCTTTCTGCTTGTACCTAATGCTTGTCTTGTATCAGTAGGATGCCTCCTCGACGTGGTCCCCGTGTTGATCGGGACGAGGATCCTGATGAGGATCGTCGAACGCGCGACTTGCTGATGTGAGTGCTGCGTTTGGAAGAGCGTTTTGACCCTGTGGTCAAGGCTCGCACTGCTGGTGCTACTGTGTTTTCGGGTTCAGTTGATCTAGAGATATGCGAGGCATGGTTGGTTCAGATTGAACGTGTTTGTGAGCGTCTGCAGTTTACTCCTGAGCAGATGACAGTAGCCACAGTTGGTCTACTTGAGGGTGATGCATACTTTTGGTGGGTTAGCACCGACAGAGTTCCAGCTGACACTCCGTGGACATTGTTCTGTGATCTGTTTATGCGGAGGTACTTTAATCAGGCTACCCTGCAGCGCAAATACGAGGAGTTTACGAACTTGAGGCAGGGCAGTTTGTCTGTACTTGAGTATCGGGATCGGTTTACCCGTTTGTCTCGTTTTGCGCGGGATATGGTGACTACAGAGGAAGCTAAGTGTCGTAGGTTTGAGCTGGGATTGAATCTGAACATCAAAGCGACATTGACTACGATGCCTCGGAAAAACTTTGATGAGTTTGTTAGTGCTGCACTTCGAGGCGAGGACATTGAGCAGGAGAGACAGCGGCAGAGGTACCAGCCGAGACAGTTGGAGGAGGGTGGACCGAGTCAGGGGCCTTCAAAGAGGCTGAGTTCTGATACTTCCGGTTCAGCTTCATCCTCTGGCGGTGGATCCTATCGCTCACCAGTTAGTGCACCGAGGCGGAGATCGATATGGAGGAGAGATCGATCGTGGCGACCCCAGGCTGGTGCAGACTCTAGCGGTTCTGGTTATCCTCGACGTACTGGTGGCACTTTTGCTGTACCGAGGGAATATCCGTTGTGTAGTCTCTGCAGCAGACACCATGTTGGACCGTGCCAGCGAGGCCCTGTTATTTGTTATAGTTGTGGCCAGGAGGGTCACTATTCGAGGGAGTGTCCTCAGTCGTATGGTGCTGATGGACATGCGGCCCAGAGTTCCGGAGCTGAGCGAGGTGGTACTTCGGGAGTTCGACCAGCACAGTTTGCAGGTCAGGGTAGGCAGCAGAGTCAGCCCCAGCGAGGACGACCAGCCGGACAGGCGAGGGTTCATGCTATGACTCTACGTGAGGGCAGAGCATCACCGGAGGTCGTTATCGGTATGTTACATGTTTTTGGTATTCTTGTACTTGCATTGTTAGATCCGGGTGCCACACATTCATTCATATCATTTAGACTGTCATCATTGGCTACGGTACCTGCATCTCTACTTCCGGGGTTGTGGAGAGTGTTGTATCCATCGGGTGAGGTTATGAGCATCAGTTGGGTTTACAGAGATTGTGAGGTGTTTATTGATGGCCATGGATTTGCCGCAGATCTATTATTGCTTGATATTATGGATTTTGATTTGATCTTGGGTATGGACTTTTTGGAGTCACACTGAGCCATGTTTGACTGCCACAGGAAGGAGGTCGCGTTTCGACGACCAGGGCTACCTGAGATACTGTTCCGTGGCGAGAAGAACACTTCACTACCGTGTTTGATTTCCGCGATGAGAGCGGATCGGTTGATGAAAAAGGGTTGTGTCGCTTACTTAGCTCATGTTGTAGACACTACAGCTGCAGTGCCGGATCTTGGTAGTATTGAGGTTGTGTCTGAGTTTCCGGATGTGTTTCCAGCGGAGTTACCTGGTATACCCCCTGTACGGGAGATTGATTTTACCATTGAGTTGTTGCCGGGTACTGGACCGATTTCCCAGACACCGTATCATATGGCGCCTGCGGAGTTGAAGGAGTTGCAGATTCAGCTCCAGGAGTTGTTAGAAAAGGGATTCATTCGACCGAGTGTTTCTCCGTAGGGTGCTCCAGTGTTGTTTGTGCGGAAGAAGGATGGGTCCATGCGTTTCTGCATCGACTATCGGAAGCTGAATCAGGTTACGGTGAGGAACAAGTATCCGTTGCCGCGGATTGATGACTTGTTCAATCAGCTGAAGGGAGCAGCAGTCTTTTCGAAGATTGACCTTCGATCCGGATATCACCAGTTGAGGATCCGAGACTCTGATGTAGCCAGGACAGCTTTCATGACGTGGTATGGGCACTACGAGTTTTTGGTTATGCCGTTTGGGTTGACCAACGCCCTCGCAGCTTTCATGGACTTGATGAATCGAGTGTTCAGACGATTCCTGGACAAGTTTGTGATTGTATTCATTGACGATATCTTGATCTATTCCAGGAGTGTGGGCCAGCACAAGAAGTACTTGCGAGCAGTGTTGCGGACTTTGCGGGACCATCAGTTGTTCGCGAAGTTTAGCAAGTGTGAGTTCTGGTTGGATAGTGTGAAGTTTCTGGGCCACGTGATTTCGGCTGAGGGAGTTATTGTTGATCCTGACAAGAGCGAGGCCGTGCTGAACTGGAGTAGACCCACTACTGTGCCAGAGATTCGGAGTTTCTTGGGTTTAGCAGGCTATTATCGACGGTTTGTGCAGGATTTCTCCCGGATTGCTACACCACTGACCAGATTGACGTAGAAGGGCGTCAAGTTTGAGTGGTCTGATGCGTGCGAGGAGAGTTATTTGCTCCTGAAGGAGAGATTGACTACTGCACCGGTTCTGACATTGCCAGACGACAGTGGTGAGTTTGTTGTGTACAGCGATGCGTCGAAGTTGGGGCTTGGCTGTGTGTTGATGCAGCATGGTAGAGTTGTGGCATATGGTTCCAGACAGTTGAAACCACATAAAGTCAACTATCCGACGCATGATTTGGAGTTAGCCGCAATCGTGTTAGCGTTGAAGAGTTGGAGACATTATTTGTATGGTGCTCAGTGTAAGATTTACACTGATCACAAGAGTCTCACCTACTTGCGGACGCAGCTGGATCTGAACATGAGGCAGCACCGATGGATGGAGTTGATTAACGATTACGATTGCACTTTCGAGTACCATCCGAGGAAGGCCAATGTTGTAGCAGATGCACTTAGCCGGAAATCTGGAGCCTCGTTGTTTCACATGTGTGTGGCCAGAGTATCGATGTTAGCCGAGCTTCGGGCTACAGGTGCTGTGTTCGGATATGATGATGATGGAGCTTTGTTGGCCAGTTTTCAGGTTCGACCGGTACTGGTTGATTAGGTACGAGAGGCTCAGGATTCGGATTCTTACCTGTTGGGCAAGAAGACCATGATACCGAATGGTGTGCCTATAGAGTTCCGATTGAGCGACGACGATACGTTGTTGTTCAGAGGCAGGTTATGTGTACCCAGAGACGAGGACTTGAAGAAGGAGATTCTGGATGAGGCCCACAGTTCAGCGTATGCGATGCATCCCGGAGGTACGAAGATGTTTCGTACACTTCGAGCGTACTATTGGTGGCACAACATGAAGCGGGAGATTGCCGTGTACGTGAGTCGATGTTTGATCTGTCAGCAGGTGAAGGCGGAGAGGCAGAAACGTGCAGGGAAACTACAACCACTTGAGATTCCGGTTTGGAAGTGGGAGCACATTACGATGGATTTCGTTTATCAATTGCCGCGTACTTCGGCGGGCAACACTAGCATTTGGGTTATTGTTGACCGATTGACGAAATCCGCACACTTTCTTGCACTTTCAGGGAAGATTTCAGTGGGCAGATTGGCCAAGTTGTACTTATCCGAGATTGTTCGCTTGCATGGTGTGCCTGTGTCTATTGTTTCTGACCGAGATAGTCAGTTCACTTCTGAGTTTTGGCAGGCGTTGCAGCGAGCGTTGGGCACAAGGTTGCGATTTAGTACAACTTTCCATCCTCAGACTGACGAGCAGTCCGAGCGGACCATTCAGACTCTTGAGGATATGCTGAGATCATGTGTGTTGCAGTTTCGTGAAAACTGGGATCAGCAGTTACATTTGATCGAGTTTGCCTACAACAACAGCTATCAGGCCAGTATTGAGATGGCACCTTACGAGGCTCTGTACGGGAAGCAGTGTCGCACTCCATTGTGTTGGAGTGAGGTGGGCGAGCGTTGGCTCATTGGTTCTGATTTGGTGAAAACCACGATGGAGGACATACAGGTTATCCGGGATCGGTTGAAGATCGCCCAGGATCGGCAGAAGAGTTACGCGGACGTGAGGACAAAGAGTTTAGAGTTCGAGGTTAGTGATTAGGTCTTCCTGAAACTATCTCCGTGGAGGGGAGTTGTGCATTTCGGGAAGCGTGGCAAGCTTCGACCACGGTACATTGGTCCGTATGAGATTACGGAGAGGGTTGGAGCTGTTGCTTACAGACTTGAGTTACCAGCTGAGATGGCTCGTGTGCATGATGTCTTCCATGTATCGATGTTGCGGAAGTACATTTCAGATCCTTCACATGTGTTAGCCCCACAACAGTTGCCGATCAGAGAAGATTTATCGTATGTAGAGGAGCCAGTGCAGATTCTCGATCGTTGTGAGCAGGAGTTGAGGCACCGTGTGATTCCGCTGGTGAAGGTCTTGTGGCAGAACCACTCAGTTGAGGAGGCCACCTGGGAAACCGAGCAGCGTATGCAGGAGCAGTATCCTCATCTATTCACTTGACAGGTACGTAAATTTCGAGGTCGAAATTTCTTTAAGGGGGGTAGATTTGTGACGACCCGAACCAGAATCAGTTGCGTATTCGGCACGATTCTCGAGATTTGGTCATAGTCGCAGTTTTACGATATTGTGTGGTTCGTCGACTTTATTCGCGACTATGTTTTCGGTCGAGATTTTGAGTTGAGTGTCTTCACGGAAATTGTAGAGTACGTGATTTCGAGCTCTAGGGCGGTTCCGGAAGATTTTTCTGATAACCGAGGAATATTTTATGATTATTTGAAGTTTCGGTTTCCGACGAGTTTATCCGATTGTTTCGTGTTTATCCGAATCATTTCGTATATTCATTTCGGACCGTCGATCGACCCGAGGCGCGAGTATAAATATCGGAATAGTCGAAAATTAGTCGAAAATTTTATTTCGGGCTTTGACTAACGTTGACTTACTTTGACTTTCCAAAACTGGAAAGTTGACCCGTTGACCAAAGAGGGAAGTTTCCCGTTTGGGTGTCGCCGTCCGACGACCTACTTTCCGGCCACCTCCGGCCACCTGAAAGGTACAGTTAGCTTCCTCTTTTGATTTCGAATGTGATGGTCTTTGGTTTGGATGGAAATGATGCCGTTTAGGTGGAACCTGAATCGGGTTGCTTCGTCGGATTTCGCCGGAGTTAGGAGGTGGTGCTCCTGCGAGATTTGAGGGTGAAATTGTTGGGGTTCTTGCTCCCCTAGCTTAGGTGATGCTCCCCATGTGGTTTATTTTGGAATTGGTTAAGGTATTGCTCGAACCCGATTAGGTTTCCGGTGGGTTTTTCCGATTTGATTTTGGCTGAAATTAGAAGGGTTCCGTTTGGATTTGGCCTTGAGGGTAGTTAAGGAAGTGGTTCTCTTGATTATGGTCTTGAATTCTGGAGTTTTTGACCGTGAAATTCCACCGTTGACGGCGCGGCGGCGGCGGTCAACGGCGGAGCTCCGGCCAAAAGTTGACTTTTCAGATTTCGACGTTTTTAATGTCATTTTTCTCGTAATCGCGCCCTGATTATCGTCCAGAGGTTTTCGGGTTGATTTGGTTAGCCGATTTTCAGTCGAGGTTTCGAGTGGGGATTTCGGAATTTCTGTTATTCATTTTGTACTGCATTGCATATTTCCGGGAACGGTTGGTTTCCGTGGTTCAGTACAGGATTGTGGACTATGATTTTGATCAGTTATGTTTTGTGAATATTCAGGAGATCGAGATCGAGATCGGGATCGTGATCGTGCTTCAGGCGAGAGATCTTCCGCCGGACAACGAGATTAGCGCGAGTTCGCGCTAGCAGATCTGTGAGTGGACAAGTTTATGTTTTCACTGTGAATTGCGAGTTCGTGGAGTTTATGATTTTCGTATTTACTTTATACGATATTATGATATGTATTGTTTCCGGAGGTATTATTTATATTTATTGGTGATGGCATTATTGCATCGATGCTTCGACTACTCGGCTGATCACCGGTAGTCCACCAGAGTTGAGAGGTCCTCTGGGCAGGGTTGAGAGGTCCCCTGTATGCCGCCAGGGTTGAGAGGTCCCCTGGCCTATCACCGTCGGGTTTGAGCGATTCACCTGACGTCGGGTTTGAGAGGTCGCCCGACAACCTCCTTATATATATGTTTTCCGAACTCGCACTGTTTTACATTGATTATGTATATAACTGGTGAAAGACATATATTTATTTTCGTCCACTCACTCTAACGTTTTCATTTGCCTTTCCCCTGGGCTTTTCGATTTCCGTGCACAGTTTGCAGTTCGGATTCTGGTGTTTCACGTCGCTGTTTGGAGGCTAGTGATCTGAGCTACCTGTGCTTTCCAGTAGGTTCTTGTTTCGCCTACTGATGTGTATATTGTATATATTTTACTCTAGAGGTCGCTCTTCTCTATGTGTATGATATCTAAGTAGTGTCTGATCGATAACTTGGGCCAGTACGAGAGTTCCCAGAATATGCTTTTGTGTGTCCAGAATTTATACTTGTCGGGTCTGTCAGGTATTTACGCCACAATTTCAGGATGATTGCTCAGCTACCCAAAATCGTATTCATTCAACGCTTCTAAAATTTCATCCCCCATCTATCCCCTGGGTTACATACTATTTCTATAGTCCCATCAAAAGCCCCATGATCTTGCCAAAATGGGTGATCATGTGGAAGCTAACAACGGTGACGCATCTAAACAATCTTCCTGCAATGAGGTCTGCAACACTCAACAATCATGCACTCTGAACAAGTCCTGTATCCCTTGTTAATGTTGCCCGACAACATCTCGCAGGCAGGAAAATCAATGATGGTGCCAACAAGCATGGCACACAGCTGGAACATCTTGTTTTTATACTTGTCATAAGTGGCATGACCAAATTCACTCATGTGCTTAAGCTTTTCAATCAAGGGTCTCAAATACACATTGAGGCACTTTCCTAGATAACCTGGCCCTGGAATTAACAGAGTGAGCAAATTGTATTCCTTCTTCATGCACATCCATGGAGGAGGTTGTAAAGTACCAAAATAACTGGTCATATACTGTATTGAAGACTCATGTTGCCAAAAGGGTTGAATCCGTCAGATGAGAGCCCGAGCAAAAAATTTCGGATCTCTGATGCAAAATCAGAAAACTCCCTGACTATGTGCTTCCAAGCCTTTCCGTCAGCAGAGTGTATAAGGGCATCATTGTCAAGTAAATTCTTCTCAACCCACCATCTCATAGCTTTAGCCGTGTGTGCACACATGAACAACCGTTCTATCCTATCAATCATCGGGAAATACCGAAGTATCTTCATAGCTTTCTTGTTCATTGCAAGATTCAACTTATATCTATTCGTAAAATATACCGGGCAGGCATCAAGGATTTTAAGATCATTCCCGTAAGCATCTTCACCCCAAAAGAGAACACAATCATATCTGCATGCATGCATTTTGATGTAGGAAACCCCAAGATCTTTATGGATATGTCGCACCTTACAATGAGTGGTAGGAAGGTGATGACCGGCGGGCAACATCGAAGCAGTCCACTTTAGCCAATCATCAACAGCCTTGACACTCATTTTGTTCTCCACTTTGAGCTTCATCACTCCCATGACACTTTTAAGAACAGTCTTATTACACCCGTTGTACAACGGAGTTTGTTGCAATGCAATTAGGTTGTTGTACTTGTCTATATATACAGACAGTGTTGACAACTCTAGGTAATTGTTGAAGTGGCTCAATATGAAGGAAGCCCCCAACGACGTGAGGATCTTGTGCTTGAGAAAATACACCGCTCTTATAAGAAAACACATCGTTGATCAATCTCGTTGTTGGATCATTCGATGTACTAGAACTCACAGTAAATTTTCCATGATCATGCAGACCCACTGATAATATTTCACCATGATATATTCAACATGTGTACTTATCCCAAAACCCTTTATTTCTTCAGGTGCTCAAATATTTTTTCAATAGGAAAACGAAATCGGTCGCTACGATACTGACAATTATTACATGGGCAATAATGAATTGGCATCCCTCCTCAATTAGCTTTCACGTATTCCACAAAGTTCCTAATTCCATGGTGATATCTCACATCCCATCTTGGAAAGCATATCTAACTATTGTCCATCCTGAAAATTCTAACAATATATATATATATATACATGCACTAATTAATTAAAAATTTATCATTATATATATATATATCTTTAAACTACAAATTACATAATTTAATTCTTCTAGTAGCTACCTAATTACAAATTTGCATATAAATATATATCGATCATATATATCAACAATTAACATATATACGTACATATCAACAATTAACAATTACAAATTTAATTACCTACAACTATATATATATACACACATATATATCAACAATTAATCAACAAATTTACATATAATTATGCATATATATGTATACACATTTTTATCGAATTCAACTCAACTCAACTCAAAATCAATAATCAATTACTCAAAATCAACAATGAACTCTACATGCATCAACAATTAATTAATCAACTCTAAATCAATATTAATCAACATATACACACACACACACACACACGTATCTACATAGCTTCATGAACCTATTCTTGACAGCTTTCGACAACACCCAACGACTTCAGAGCGTTTTGAGTTTTTCTTACCGAATTTTTTTTGAATGATTGAGCAGATGCGAACCAGATCTGATATAAGAACTATAGCCTACGACTTACAAAGTCGTCCGGTATAAGTTCAAAATGTCGTCGGTGTTTGTCAAATCCTATAGCCGATGACGGTCCCATCACAAACACCGATGAATTTTTTCCGGTCATCGGCTATAGCACTATGCCTGACGACCGGAAACTATGGCCGACAAATCCTTTTTTTTGTCGGGTATAGTGAACTATACCCAACGACAAACCTAGTCGTCGGCCTGTTTTTTGAGATCTCCTCGGGTATGATACTTATTCTGGTAGTGAAGCATATCCATGGGAGTAAGGAAGGTATTCAAAGACTTCTTGATCATAGCCTGATAAGTTTTTACCATGGTATAAACTGCCAACTTAGATTGAAGCTTCAACATAGTTTGATTAAAATAATTGATCTTTTGATAATCCAATAACCGGATTGAATCCCATTTTGCTTGCAGTTCTAGAAGTTATGCATCATGCATATTATTGAACTGTTCTCTTAAAGTCGCCCACAAATCGGTCATTCTTCAACAAGTACTGCTTTTTCAAAATTAGATGCATGTATATGCCGCCTCAAAAACAAAGGGTCTATACTTTGTGACTCAAAAGGAGTTGGAGTTATTCTGGAGTTGGTGCCACAATATTTTCACTAGGTGGTGGTGGTGGTGGTTGGATAGTATTAGTAAGATTTTTACCGAGAAGAGTATTCTCGACATCTGATACCCAACGATGATATTATGTTCCTTCAGGATCAAAGATATGCATGTCCATGGGGCGGAGTCGGACCATATCAACTTAGACCTGAATCCGTTTAAGAAAAGAAAAGGCTAGACCCGATCCACTTCGTTTATCCGGTGGATCTTTAATAACTAAATCAAGATCCACATCTGGCGGATCAACGGGTCAACAGAGCGGATCCAGACCTGTTTATTAATTAATATGCCAATTACTAAACTTATTTCTTTTATTAATATGTTAATTATTACCAATATGTCATATGACTCCGTGTCACAACCAAAATATTTCATTAAAGCAAACTAAATAGACCAAAATAATAACTTTTCAATTTACATTGATGAAATTGACAAGAAATAAATCGTTTTGGGTTTCAATCATTTAATTAATTAATATTTTTATATCTTTTATAAAGACATTTAGATTTTTTTTAAAAGAGATTTTCAGTTACAAACATTTCATATATGTAAATAAAATAATTATATTTAATAAATTAAAATAAATAAATGAGGCGGATCATAAACGGATCGAATCAATTGTGATCCGTATTCGATCCATTAACGAATCAATGGGGATCACAAATGGATCGACGGATCCAAATTTATATCCAAATCTGTTTAATATGTACGAGTCTAGAGCAGGTTTGGATCAAAACCTGCTTCATTGATAGGTCTAATAAAGGATGCCAAACTCAAGCCTAGACGGCTTTGTTGATGTCATCTACAAAAGAGACAAGAGAAGTAGTTAGAACTGATCGAAAAACCACGATCAATTATGCCTTCTGACATAATTGAACTTGTTCTTTTAATGACAAGTTAAAAGACTGCTACAAGTTAATGAGAAGTAGTTAGTACTTATCAATAGACTGCTACAATAGCAAATCTTGAACTTGTCCTTTTAATGACAAGCATGGGTATTAATCATCATTCATGTATCCATTTCCAATCAAGTAGTCACTTAGATATATGTACCACATCCAATCAGATTGCTTCAATTCATAAAGTGAACGTCTTAATCTTACCACATGAGCACTCTGTAGTTTAGAGTTACTTGAATTACGTACAATTATGCCTTCTGACACTCTCATGTATATATCTGAATTAAGATCCCTATAGAGATATGCTGTAACCGCATCCATTAGTTGCATACTCAGTGTGTCAGACAGTACCAAATTGATAAGATAGCGAAAAATAATAACGTCCATGACTAGAGAATACGTCTCCTTATAGTCAATAACAGGGAGTTGAGAAAATTCTTAGGCCACAAGTCTTGCTTTATACTGCAAGACTTCATTCTTCTCATTACGCTTCCGAACAAAGACCCATTTATATTCAACTGGCTTAACAATCAGCGACCATAGCACTACCAGACTGCAAACTTGCCTTTTCTAGAGAGACTCTAGTTCATCTTGGATAGCATATTTCTATTTCGGTCATTCTGCTCTACATTGACATTCTTTAATAGAGCGGAGTTCCACTTCATCTTCGTCAATGATTTCTTAAGCGATGGAATAAGCAAATGCATTATTAACTAACATGGAAGATCTATCCATAATAATGCACGCATCGTTGTTACTTAGTGAGATTTCCTTGTTCTCTGACATCACATATGACTCTGAAACGTCCCCCAGATATGCCAATTATGACTCTAGGACATAACTTCAAGAACAATCTCATGTGAAGGATTCACAATGTTAATGATTAAAGTATCATTTTGTGTTTGGATGGCCGACCTTTTCACCAGTGGCTCATCTGTAGATTTTCATGGTCTCCTCCTTTTCTTGGTGAGAGCCACGTCATACCTCCACCATGGGCTAAATGATCGTCTCCTTGCCCTAGTGTTGTGTTTACTCACCCCTTACTAGGAACTTCCAACCTTGCAGGAAGGTTTGTAGTAGTATATCTGATCTAGTCACTTTCACGATATTAATAAGTGTCAAGCATCGAGTCTGATACTTTCTGAAGATCAAAAATATGTTGCACTTCTATCTCACTCTGAGATGTGTGGAGATCATGATGAGATATATTGGAGTTTGACCATGTCAATTCTCGACGTTCAATTGGAATAGAACAATTCCTATCTCTCCCTAACAGCGGGAAGTATGTCTCATTAAAGTGACAATATGCAAATCTAGTAGTAAAGAGATATTCTACCAAATGTTCTAGATAGCGGAATATTGTTGGAAATTCATAACCAACATAAAAGTATAATCGTCATTGAGAACCCATTTTTGTATGCAATGGAGGCATAATATATAGGCACAGACACAACACAACTAAATATATGAAGATGTGAAATGTCAGGCTCATATGAAGTTACCAACTGATACGCATTGAATAGTTGGCGTGCTACGGGTTTGAAACGATTAAGCATAGCTGCATGTAACAGTGCATATTCCCAAGCAGATATAGGGAAATTTGTGTGCATTACCAAAGCTCTAGCTACAAGCTGTAGCCGCTTAATTTGTGCTTCTGCATGACCGTTTTGTGAAGGAACATGGGGAACAAGATGTTTAACATCAATCCTAACTAACCTGCGGTAATTATCAAAACATTTTGATGTAAACTCTCTTGCATTATCCAATCCAGTAGACTTGATTGGATTGTCGGAGTGGTGAGCCCGACCGGAGCTTAATGGTCTAAGCTAGCAGTTTTACAAATGCACCATTCCTTGTGGATAGTAAAGCAACATGTAACCAACGCGTTGATGTATCAACCAGAATCATAATGTATTTAAATAGTTTGCATTTAGGTTTGATAGGTCCACAAATGTCATTATGGATTCTCTGTAAGAATGGTGTATTCTCATTGTTGTCAACATCCAAAGAATGTAGTGCATGTAACTTTGCTTATGAACAACCTTTACAAAATGAGCGGTGTGCATCAAAGATTGCCATGAAGAAATCCAAAGGGATAACATACCACGCCTCAATAGTATGTCATCGGGATTATGTTGCACTCGTCTTCAAGACTGAGTTTGGACTAAGAGGAGTGATCTCAGCCTCTCCATCTAAATTGATGGTTTTGGGTATTCCCACATGTTTTTTTGCTCTAAAACACGGATGGCCATGAGATTTTTCAATATCTTTATCATCATATCTCAACCTGGATGACCCAGTTGATAATGCCAAAGCTTATTAGATGTAATGATCTGAAATGTAGTAAGATATAAACCACCACGAATAGTCATAAACTTTTCCACAATGCACTTTCTGCCACATTCTATGGAGGTAACTCATAAATATTCTTTTACATTCTCACAATATGTTTCCATGTGAAAATCATGGGTGCGAATGTCCTTAAAACTTAGTAAGGTTTGATTGGCATTTGGCGCGTAGAAGGTACTAGTGACATAAATTCTTGTACCATGTGGTATAAAAAATTGTGCTGAACCACGCCATTGTATAACCGACACTCAACCAATCATGGTTGTCGTAGAAGAACTATATGGCATAAGATCCATAAACAATTGGGCAGTCCACAGACTAGTACGAGTAGTACCACTATCTTCTAAACACTCACTCTTGCCTTCAGGCATCTACAAAACAATGTAAATTAATCAGTCTTTATACTCAAGACATGGCAAGCACTTTAACTAAATACTCAGATATTTTCAAAGGGTTATAACCCTTGTAGAGTGCTTGACATGACATGAAAAAACTGTTGTACAATCAACACCAATTCTAGGCACAAACCTCGATGGGTCGACACTGGTTCACTTTGAGTTGAGGGTACCCCCCTCGACGGGTCGAGGCATTAATCTCTATCGGTCGACAGTGTTTGATATCATGTCGGACCTGGGTCTTAGTTAGAACGGGCCGAGAATACATCTCAACGTGTCAAAAATTGGTGAAAAACACTCCAGGGTATTAGACTCGAAGGGTCTAGACATACCCTTAATGTATTTAGATAGCTCAAAAAGTTATTGAGGACTTACTTCAACATGTCAAAAAAAAACATGACAAAATTTTGACGGGTCGAAAATATGTCAAAAATGATCTAGGGTGTATGTCTAGACGGGTCGAGATGCCTCGGATCAAAACACCCTATTTTTTTTTCCTAGTTTTTAATGTCAAAGTGCCATAGTATATTGTATACTTCAAACCATTCATGCATACTGAAGTAAAATAGCATTCTCAACACTTTCATATACAAAAATAGAGAAATTTCATTACTTGCCAACACAAATTACATCAAAGATGTCTTTTTTCAACAAAGACTAAACATAAGTTCTCAAAACATGACTAAAAACAAGCCAAAAACAAACTAAATTTGATTACATAATAGAATAACAACTTAATACATAAACTAATCAAAATTCGGGGTCTCAAGATGTTGCTTCTTGTTATCTGCTACAACGAGATTGATGTCATAGTCTTCATCCATCTCTTGATCCCCTCCAGCAAAGTCAGTCTCTTGTGATAATTCTTATTTCAGATTAAATAACTGCGGGCTCACTACCCAGATCTTCCCATTTAGACGATTTCGACTTCATAATGTTAGAGAGTTTACATCAAAGAAGTTTAATGATTATTGAACTAATGTTCAACCCAAATGGTCTCCCAAAAATCAAAATGATGATTATTGGTAATGAGCACCAATATTCTCTGTTAAGGGTTATGCAACATTGTGTGCAACTATACTAATTTTTCTTTGACCCACAATAGCTCAAATTTTGCGTTACAGCTAGTGAATGTGTGAATTATAATATTTCGCACTTACGCAACTATGTGCCAAAATTGTGTTGCCACAACACACCATGCATGTGGGTCCTTCGAGACAAAATAAGTATTTATGTTGGACATGAGTTTCCAACTATGGTCCGCTATGTAGATACCTTGACAAACGATCTATTTATCGCTAGTTTTGCAGATTGTCAATTTGATAAGATAGTCTTCCCGTCGTTAGGGGGAGATAAGAACAAGTATGTTCAACAAAATTACAGGAATTGTCGTGATTTGTTCCCACTTTGTCTTATATTGATCCCTAAAATGACAGAACATAGAAGATTCAATGTCTGATATGTTTCTGATATCGTTAAAGTGACAAGATCACATATTACATGTTGTAAGCATGCCTATAAGGATTCATGTCCTTTCAAGAGGACATGGCACCACCTAAAGTAGTTGGGTATGGCGCTGCTACCATGGAAGGTGGCACAATGACATCAAAATATGGCATAATGGCATCATATGCCACGGGTTCCACAGGAGAGCGTGGGAGACCCATATGTTTGATGAATACTCATTCAAGGAAAGAAGCGAGTTTGGCACAATCACAATCACAATCTGATCAATATCTGTCTCATAAGAATATTTGTGGATTATGGTTATCATTAATGGAAGCCTTAATGTTAAAATCAATTCCGGCAAATATATAAGATCTCTACAAAGTACAAATTACCCTATAGTACATGAGGGCGTGAAATATTGAGACTAATGATATTGAACCACACTATGTTGAAAGTCCCAAAAGTAGAACTAGCATACATGAAAAGAAGTGATCCAGATTGAATTATATTCACTAACAAAAAGAAATGTAGTTGCGTTCATGATGCCGACACACCAAAGTATAAAACTTATCGAAATGAGTCACTATTAGAAAGCATAACGAGAATAAAGAGATATATACTCGCCTTATTGATCTACGCATTTTAGGCGTATTAATTAATATATTTTCTCTACATTTTTACTTTGATAATTGCTTAGTTTTATTAGTTTTAACTTATATTGTTAATTTCAGGTGTTGACCAAAAGAGACGGAGTAAAGGAGTCTACAAGCATGCAAAACACAACAAAATAATCGAGAAAATAAATTGGTTCGAAATTCTAAGGAAGAAAGCAGAAAAATTGAAGAGAAAAAGAAATCATTTGTTGACTAGGAAAACCTTTCCTATGTTGACTAGGATTTGAAAGCTTCCGGAAGGATTTTGAAGAAGAACAAATGAAAATAGGTCCAATTAATTAGAAGACCATTTAGTTAGCCCAAATATAAAGATCCAATCAGCCAATTTCGTGGAGATCAAGATTTGGTAGGAAAAGGATTCCCAAAGTCAAAAGAAGAAGGAAATCATGAAGAATAAGGAAAGCAGAATCTGCCTGTGCAGATGGGCCAACTTCGAACGACAACTGGGAATGAATCAGGAGAAGTTAAGAGGCGATTAACCTATGGTTGGAAAGATATTTGAGTCTTCTTTCTAACGACACCAAAATCATAATTTTTGGAGATCTACAACTCTGGGAAAATACAAATCTTTACAGGCTGTCAGATCTGCCCGAGAATAGAAGGAAAACCAAATTTTAGGAGAAGAATGATTCTTGTAAGGCCTATAAATACAAGAGGTTCGGCCTCAAAGCAGATCATCATCTATTCTATGTCCTCTTGCTACCAAAATACACAAAGAAGCTCCACCACGAAGTTCTCCAAGTGCTAGGCCGAAGTTACACCACCACCACCCTAAAATTTCCATCCCATTCCTTCTAAATACGCTTAGTCCCTTTAGAAGGTGTGTAGCTTCCACCTTAGGCTCCATCCACTCGAGATTTTGCAGGGCTTACCGGAAATCAAAAGTGTAAACATGGAACCTTTGCTCCGTAACTCTCCTTGTATTTGTTTTATTTTGTTTGTGAAGAATACATGTTTATTTTGGTTTTATACTATTTTTGAGTTTAATTTATCTTCCATGTGTTTATGAGTTTTGAGTCTTGATTGCATGTTGTGTGTCATTCTTAATGCTTTGGTTGGGTCTAAAGATGAAACGCTTAGTCAATCACTTTTTACCCTGAATCAATGGAGTCGAGATTAAAGTGTTTAGACGCTTAGTTGCACTTTAACTCAAAGTCATGGCATGTAATCCGGAATTAAAACTTGTAGATTTTGTAGGTAATTAAATGAGATTATTTGTGTAATTGCAAAGTATGTGGGATGAGATGATCACATGTAAATAATTAATTTAGGTTTGTTTTTGTCGAAAATATGGTAAGGGTTTTTGGGTTCTTTTTATGTGTTTGTTTGTCTATGAGTCAATGCATACTATATACCTAGGATTTCTTGCTATATGTTTCGATGTTTTAGGTATTAATTAGATAGAAAATTTAGGTAATTAAACAACTCTTTTATACCCCCATTTTTACTACATAAATATTGCATGCACCCTTCAATCCCCGGTTTAGAACGATACCCTACTTATCAATGCTACATCTACACAAAAAGGGTTTAAATTGCATATGGTTGAATTATGTGTTAAATGTTTATTTGATGCATGTTTTGGTCGTATCAATTTTTGGCGCCGTTGCCGGGGATTGTTAATTGTTTGTGATTTTTGTGTGTATATATGTAAATTTATACTTGTGCATATTACTAACCAAATTTTTGTAATATTAATCGGTGTTTGTATATATATATATCTAATAATTGTTAAGCATGTTAAAGGATAGTCTTAGATTTACATTGATTACATGCTTGATTAATTAGGTCTCCCTCCTTGGAATAGATGATGTCTCTTTTTCTTGTTTATCTCCTGAACCCCTTATGTTTTATACATAAGGTTGAGGGCAGAGTCTACAAGAACTATGAGGGAGTGTGAATTTTTGAAAGTTTGGCTGAATGTCGGACATGGTGTCTAGAAACGGGTTATGACTGGTGACAGGTTCTGGATCTAAGAAAGACTTACACCAATAAAGTATATACCATTGGCCCGGTTAGCCTCGGGGTGTATTGTCGAAATTAGTCCTGCCTCTCGCGTTATCTCTATCCCCAACTGGCCACGTTTTTCGATTGAACCAAGACTGAATAATTGAGAATTCACACTTTATCGCACGGGTCGCACGTCCTTGGAAAGACTGAAAAATCAATGTCTTGTAATCCTTATAAATTTTTGGCGAACTCAATTTGGGACATGTATGCTAAAAATTTCAAAAAATTGTTTGAACATGTTCAATCTTGTGATTCCAACGTGTGAAACAATTCTAACTTAGCTATGTATATATAATTTTCGTTAGCTTCTTATTTTTGCATCACTTGCATTCATATTTATTATATATCATGTGCATTCATGTTTTTAGTACATTGTATCTTAGTATTTTCATTGTCATGTGTGTTTTTATACATAAGTTCCAGCACAGTAAGTATCATTGGAAGAAGCCAACGTCACATAAACATCCTGGATGACGTTGAGCAAGAAGCGGCCATTTCAAATCCTTAGAAGAACATCATGTCTAGGCTGTAAGACATTAAAAAACAAGCGCTTGTTGGGAGGTAACCCAATGGAGGATCGACGCTCAGATTTGCTTTCTTCTCCCTTCCTCCTTATTAATTAGTTTGTTAGTGTGTTAATTAGTTAGTTATTTTTGGTGAAATCATTACTCCATGCTTGATTCTATGCTTTTACTTTGTTACATTGAGGACAATGTAGGATTTAAGTGTGGGGGAGGGGTTTACAACTTTATTTGAGTAATAAATTATAAAATTGGGCGGACAAAGGATTTCCGGCGGATGTTACCCTAAAAAAAATTATTTTTATTTAATTTTCGTGGGTTTTTATTTTTCTAAAATTTTAGCTAGTTTTTGAGTGTATTTTAGTGTTTTTCAAAGTCTTAGGATGCCTGATCTACGCATTTTATGCTTGATTATTAATGTCTTTCTCTCTACATTTTGCTTTGTTATGTGCTTAGTAAATATGTTTTTAACTTATTTTATGTTTTTAGGTAGAAAATAAAGGAGAAATAATAAAGGAGACGATTCGGAGCAAAATGTGTGCTAAGGAAGACGTTCCTAAACTCCGAAGAATAAATGGTCACATGATAATTGCATGGTTTTGAAATGGACCTTAATTGCATGCATGAGCAAGTGTACGTGATTTTGCTAAATGGAGGACCGACTATGCATGCATGAATAAGGAGGAGCTAGCTAGCAAATGGAGGCAAACGGGTTTGAGCTTGAATGGTTTGCTAGCTAATAGAGGGAATGGTTTTGAGATAGAAGATGAAACGGTGGTGAGCTAGATTAAGTGCATGAAACAGCTAGCTATTGCATGGATGATAATGCATGAAACGGATGTATAATTGTAGCTTGAATGGATGAAACGGTGTCTAGCTAAAATGCAGTGCTGTAAAGGTGATGAGCTAGTGGCCAAAACGGTTTCTAGCTAAATGATAATTGCATGCAACGGCAGGAGCAATGGAGAAAACGGGATTGAGATAATTGCATGGACATGAGCTAAAGAAGCAAATGAGATGAAACGGTTTCTTGCTAAATTAGCTAATGGCATAAACGGTGACTAGCTAATGCATGTGTGGTGATAATGCTTGAAACGGAGGCTTAATTGGTTTGGATGTAGTGCAGCAAACGGCAGAGCTGAAATTGAGAGTTGATTGCTGTGTTTAAAACGGTGATATAATTATGCTGGAACGGACATGAAATGAGGTGCTGGACGGCTGTGTATGGCATGCCGAAATGAAACGGAGATGAGATAATGGTGGCATATGAACGGATGCTAGCACATGTGCTGAAACGGAAATGAGATAAGAAGAAATGAAACAGTTTTGACCGGCCATCTTGGGGGAGAGAGTCTCAAATCTTCCCCTATATAAAGGAGCTTCGGAGGAGGAAAAAAGGTATCTCACCATCATAGAGCCGAATCCCTGTCCTCACATCAACTCCTCTTACACTAAGCAAGAAATCTGCCCTAAAACCGAAACACCATCTCCACCACCTTCCAAACTATCCTTCCTTCACCCGTGACTATCCTTTGCTCGACTTGGCTGGGATTCTTGCGTCTCCATCATCACCAAGGTGCGGCTATACTTGAAGATTGCGGAGCGAATATCCCTCGGATCCAAAAGTGTAACCATGTCTTGTACTTTATTTCGGTTTTTGTGTATTATTTCGAACCTACTTGTAAAGAGAACAAGTTTTGATGTATGGATGTTTATTTTCAGACTTGTTTGATGCCTTCCATGTGTTTGCAGCCCTAGGTTCGAATATGCATGCTAGCATACCTACCCCTAATGCGTTGGAGCTTGTATGGATGATACTCGATTTGGTTCATCCTTGCATGTTTCAATGAACTAATCAAAGATAAAATTGGACTTAGGAAGTTCACTCGATTTGGTTGCTTCTTATTTTCAATGTATGCATGTGTGCATGTCTTAACCTTGGCTGGAAATTTCGTAGGTACCAAAGGAGGAAGAGGTAAACGGTTTCAAGTGACTAGATGTGATGATCACTTGTAAATAATAGATTTAGAATCTTATTTTTCGGTGTAGAAACATGTTTAGGGTTATGTGTTCTTGATTGTTTGCTTGTCTATGAGTTTAAACATGTTAGAACTTGTGATTTCTTGATATGTATCTACCCATCTTCTTGTTTTATTTCGTAGGAACTTAGAACAAACAAACCTTGCACCCCCATAAACTAAACCTAGCATAGTTATGCATGCACCCTCAATCCCCGGTTAAGAACGATCCCTACTTATCAATGCTACATCAACAAAGAAGGGTTCTAATTGTATTCGTGTTTGTTTGAGTGTTTAATAAAAAACTTGAAAAGATGTGAATCAATTTGAAAAGATGTGAATCAATTTTGGCGCCGCTGCCGGGGATTGAAAAGAATTGTGTGATTATGCTTGTACATTATGTTAATAACTTTCTGTTTTGCAGGGCTGTGCACTGCCCAGTTTTGGGTAAATTGTTTGACGTAGCTAGATTGCTCAATAAATTATGAAATTTTGCAGTATTGTTTGGTTATGTGTCTAGTTTGTGTCTGTAAAATTTCAGCCCCATCGGATTAACCAATAATTTTGCAGAAAATCTACGAGCAGCTGCGCGCAATTTGCGCGAACCTGGAATTTGTATATGTCCTTTGTGAATATGTTAAATTTTGTGCATATATACTTGTAAATTTTCGAGATTTATACTAGCACTTGTTCATATTGTATCTTTTGAAGCCATGTAACATTAAAGGAAGCTTGGATTTGCATTGAGTACATGAGCTTGGTTGATTAAGTCGCACTCATTGTTGAATAGATGGCGCCTCTTTTTCATGTTTATCTCCTTAACCCCTCGTGATGTATGGATTTCACCACCATACACCATAACCTAAGTGAAGTTATGGACATGAGGTTGAGGGCGGAGTCTACATTGGACTTGAGGGAGTTGTACATTTTCGAAAGTTTGGTTGAATGTCGGACATGGTGTCTAGAAACGGGTTATGACTGGTGACAGGATTTGGATCTAAGAAAGACTTACACCATTAGAGTATATACCATTGGCCCGGTTAGCCTCGGGGTGTATTGTCGAAATTAGTCCTGCCTCTCGCGTTATCTCTATCCCCAACTGGCCATGTTTATCGATTGAACCAAGACCATTCGATTGAAAGTGTACACTTTATCGCGCGGGTCGCACGTCCTTTGAACGACCTAAAGATCAAGCGAATGTACTCTCTTCAAATCTAAAGCGCAAATCAATGAACCCTACTTGTACATAACCAACGTGTTGTATGTAACCAACGTGTAAAGGACTTAACCACTTGCATTTGTAGCTTGCATAACATTTTCTCTTATGCATTCACTCCATTTTTCACTTAAGTTCTTGCTTGATGCACTTTGAATGAAAGTTTGAATGAATTCTCGCATGAATTTCGTGGACTATGGGGTGCTTGCATCTTTTGAGTGACAATTTGTGTATTTGACCTTTTTGACTAAGGGTATATACAACTAACCCCTGCAGGAACTAATTATAAGAGGTAAGAACGTGTAAATACACGTATAACTTGACTTGCATTCATTTTAAGATGAACTTAGAGCCCTTGCATTTCATGTTAGTGTTAAAACCTTAGCTAGTGTTGTACAAAGTGTCCAAAACGTAGCTTAGTGTCTTTGTGTGTTTTTGGTGTGTTTTAGCTTACTTTGAATTCGTGTGTTTTTATTGTGTTTTTGTTTTTCTCTTTTGTTTTCCAAACGTTTTGGATCAAGTATACTGTATTCCTTGTATATTCTTTTGATACTAACACTTGATCTTGGTTGAATTTTAGTTCATGAATGACCAAACCTTCTCTACGTGAAGTTCAACTCCGTAACCGCACAGTGATCATTTCTACCAACGCAGTGGAAGACCTTGACCGACCTATTGTTGAAGACGAAGTTGACTCACCAAGATCCAATCATTCCGAGCAAGATCAAGAAGAGGAATCTAGGATGAATAACAACAACAACAACAACAACGTCAACAACAACAATGTCCCTCCCAACAATGGTGGAGGCAACAACGTTGTAAGGCAAACTCTTCGCCAACAAACCTGCTCAACAGATTGGAGTGTTGGCCCCTCATGCATTCAGTTTCCTGCTCCTCAAGAGGACAAGGAGGATATTGAGCTAAAGAGTGGATTTCTCCATCGCCTACCTATCTTTCAAGGGATGGCGCATGAAGATCCAAACATGCATTTGAGGCAGTTTCAGTTTGTTTGCTCGAGTATGAAGCCCATTAATGCAGATGACGAGCTCTTGAAATTGAAGGCATTTCCGTTTACTCTAAAGGACAGAGCTCAGACTTGGCTCATGGAACTTCCACCAAATCACATCACTACATGGAAGCAACTTGCGGATGCTTTCTTGAGCAAGTACTTTCCAGCCTCAAAGATTACTGTTTTGAGGAAGAAGATCACTGGAATCGCACAAGTTTCTGATGAGACATTTGGGCAGTATTATGATCGCTTCAAAGTTCTCTGCGCCACATGTCCCTCCCATGGTTTCTCTGAGACGAATCTTATGAACTACTTCTATGATGGATTCAAACCGATTGATCGAGAGCTTCTTGATGCTGCTGCAAATGGAGCCTTCATGGATTTAGATGAAGTACATGCCCGTGCACTCTTGGAGAACCGAGCTAACAATGATGCTCAATATGGGATGGCTCCGAGAAAGACTGCTGCTGAAGTGAGCTCAGCTAAAGTTGCTGTGGACGCCAAGTATGACAAGCTTACTAACTTAATGGAGCAGATGATGGAACTTGAAGTGAAACGCCAAAAAGTGTCTCTTGGCCAGCTCTGTGGCGTTTGCCATTCTCAAGGACACTTAGGAGATCAATGTCCTACCTTGGCCGAGCAACAACATGAAGAACAAGTCAATGTCATAGGTGGATATCAAGGATGCCAACGTTACAACAATTACAACAATTTTGGCAATCGTGATCATCCTGGTTTCAAGTGGAGCAGTAATGAGGGATGCTTGAACCCTCCAACTCAACAACAACAAGGCTACCAACGTCCCCAACAACAATATCAAGCAAGGCCACCCTTGGTGCCAACGCCACAAGTCCCCACCATGCCTACTCCTCAACCATTTACTAATCCGGATTACGACAAGATGTTGGCTCAACTATCCAACACCACACAAGCTCTAATTGCTGGACAAAACCAAACAAAGGCTGTGTTGGAGTCACATGGTAATGATATATCCGAGATGAAGAAGCAAATGGGGCAACTTGTGGACTTTATGGGACACATTCGAGCCTCTGGACAACTTCCCTCTCAACCTCAACCACCACCAAGGACGACATGAAGGATGGAAGTTGCATCACGTCTAGGCTGGAAGACGTTAAAAAATAAGCGCTTGTTGGGAGGCAACCCAATGGAGGAGTCTACAACAGATTTGCATTCTCTTCCTTTATCTCTTTTATTTCGTTTCTTTTGTTTTTACTTAGTTAGATTTTCGTAAATCCTAGCTTTCATGCTTGAATTCTATGACTTTACTTTCGTACATTGAGGACAATGTAGAGTTTAAGTGTGGGGGAATTAGGGGTTTACAACTTTATTGAGTCATAAATCATAAAAACTTGGGCGGATAAGAGTCTAACTCGAGGATGATGCCCTTTAAAATATTTTTTTTTTTGAGTCATAATTAGTGTATTTTTGAGTCTTTTTGTTGAACTTAGTGTTTTTAAAGAGTCTTAGGATGCCCTTAGTTAGTCTATGATGAAAATGGACTGAATTTGAACATACATATGGCATTGCATTCATGATTTCTTGTGTTAATTGAGTTATTTTGAGTGTCATGACATGTAGTAGATATGGATAGTTAAACATGGTACAGATTTCGCATGTGAGAATAAGTTTAAGTCATATGAACCCTAAACGTGAGTTTTGAGCCTATACATTTCTTTTGAGTGAATTTCGTGCATATTAGTCTCAAAACTATGTATGTGCATCATTTGGTTACTTGCCATAGATTTTAATGAACTAGAGATTACTAGAACTTACTCATGTCGAATTTGCAAAGCTTATAGTTGACATATACTCTGATTTTGGATATGATAAAAGGCACTTAGGTTTTCCACCACTTAGCCAAATAGCCATGTGTCCCATTATGTGCGCACGAGTTGCGACACCCTTAGATAAACCATTTGAGCCCACGTTAAGCTTTCTTTCATCACCCGTAATACCTAAACACTTTGCCTAGTGTAGGACTTCTTTACCCTATGTTCTGCAGACTTAGTGTGAAGTAATGTCGACAAGAGCCGAAGATGGAGATTTTGGTGATGTTCCTTGATGTGTGTTTGGGGATAGACTTGTCCACATAGCTTAAAAAGTGTGTTATTGCCAAAAGAAAAAAAAATGTGCTCTCTCATGGCAATGTGTTCTGTTTTGTAAATGTTTGGATTAATGTCCCCCATACTTGTGAATTTGGAGTATGCTACGAATTGAAGGCCCAAAAATAAAGAAATATGGCATTTGTCCTATTCACAAAGCTCAATGGGAGTTTAGAATGAAGTTAGGGTCCAACAAAATGAAATTTGGCCCTTGTTTATAGAAGATTGACCATGGAGGCGTGGAAAAGATGAAAGAGTCTGGTGTTACAAAGTTTGTGATATTTCGACTAAGTCTTTGGAACGTTTTTATCGCCACATATCTAAATTCCGAATGCCTTAGCCTTGCCCCATTATAACCCTTCGAAAGACCTTTTTGATCCTTAAGATGAGTAGCAGTTAGTCTGTGGAGTAAATTGCATGAGTAAGCATATAGGTTGGTTCATTTGTGCAAGTAATTCATTCTTGAGGTTTTCAATTACTTCTATCCATTTTGAGTGAGAATATGATGAGTGCATCCATGTGAGTTGACTTGAACCTCTATTCGAAACATGCACAGCTTTAAACATCACCATTGTTTCCACCACGTCTTACTTGTTCATTACATGAATCATATCTTGGTTATCATTTGAAATTTTGTAATGTCATCGCCATATACTTAGAAAAATTTCTGAGACAATTTTGACTAAGGGCTTAGTGTTGTTTTACTTAGTTCTCTTACGTTTTCAAACATGATAACATGAAAATTAGCGGCTTTGAAACGTTGAGACTTCTAAGTGTTTTGTACATATAAGTGTTACGTTTTTCCCTTTTGTTATTTTCCCTTTATTGTTTTTCTTTGTTTTTGAGTCCTTGTTTTGTTTTGTATTTGCTAGGGACTAGCAAAGTCTAAGTGTGGGGGAATTTGATCTACGCATTTTATGCTTGATTATTAATGTTTTTCTCTCTACATTTTGCTTTGTTATGTGCTTAGTAAATATGTTTTTAACTTATTTTATGTTTTTAGGTAGAAAATAAAGGAGAAATAATAAAGGAGACGATTCGGAGCAAAATGTGTGCTAAGGAAGACGTTCCTAAACTCCGAAGAATAAATGGTCACATGATAATTGCATGGTTTTGAAATGGACCTTAATTGCATGCATGAGCAAGTGTACGTGATTTTGCTAAATGGAGGACCGACTATGCATGCATGAATAAGGAGGAGCTAGCTAGCAAATGGAGGCAAACGGGTTTGAGCTTGAATGGTTTGCTAGCTAATAGAGGGAATGGTTTTGAGATAGAAGATGAAACGGTGGTGAGCTAGATTAAGTGCATGAAACAGCTAGCTATTGCATGGATGATAATGCATGAAACGGATGTATAATTGTAGCTTGAATGGATGAAACGGTGTCTAGCTAAAATGCAGTGCTGTAAAGGTGATGAGCTAGTGGCCAAAACGGTTTCTAGCTAAATGATAATTGCATGCAACGGCAGGAGCAATGGAGAAAACGGGATTGAGATAATTGCATGGACATGAGCTAAAGAAGCAAATGAGATGAAACGGTTTCTTGCTAAATTAGCTAATGGCATAAACGGTGACTAGCTAATGCATGTGTGGTGATAATGCTTGAAACGGAGGCTTAATTGGTTTGGATGTAGTGCAGCAAACGGCAGAGCTGAAATTGAGAGTTGATTGCTGTGTTTAAAACGGTGATATAATTATGCTGGAACGGACATGAAATGAGGTGCTGGACGGCTGTGTATGGCATGCCGAAATGAAACGGAGATGAGATAATGGTGGCATATGAACGGATGCTAGCACATGTGCTGAAACGGAAATGAGATAAGAAGAAATGAAACAGTTTTGACCGGCCATCTTGGGGGAGAGAGTCTCAAATCTTCCCCTATATAAAGGAGCTTCGGAGGAGGAAAAAAGGTATCTCACCATCATAGAGCCGAATCCCTGTCCTCACATCAACTCCTCTTACACTAAGCAAGAAATCTGCCCTAAAACCGAAACACCATCTCCACCACCTTCCAAACTATCCTTCCTTCACCCGTGACTATCCTTTGCTCGACTTGGCTGGGATTCTTGCGTCTCCATCATCACCAAGGTGCGGCTATACTTGAAGATTGCGGAGCGAATATCCCTCGGATCCAAAAGTGTAACCATGTCTTGTACTTTATTTCGGTTTTTGTGTATTATTTCGAACCTACTTGTAAAGAGAACAAGTTTTGATGTATGGATGTTTATTTTCAGACTTGTTTGATGCCTTCCATGTGTTTGCAGCCCTAGGTTCGAATATGCATGCTAGCATACCTACCCCTAATGCGTTGGAGCTTGTATGGATGATACTCGATTTGGTTCATCCTTGCATGTTTCAATGAACTAATCAAAGATAAAATTGGACTTAGGAAGTTCACTCGATTTGGTTGCTTCTTATTTTCAATGTATGCATGTGTGCATGTCTTAACCTTGGCTGGAAATTTCGTAGGTACCAAAGGAGGAAGAGGTAAACGGTTTCAAGTGACTAGATGTGATGATCACTTGTAAATAATAGATTTAGAATCTTATTTTTCGGTGTAGAAACATGTTTAGGGTTATGTGTTCTTGATTGTTTGCTTGTCTATGAGTTTAAACATGTTAGAACTTGTGATTTCTTGATATGTATCTACCCATCTTCTTGTTTTATTTCGTAGGAACTTAGAACAAACAAACCTTGCACCCCCATAAACTAAACCTAACATAGTTATGCATGCACCCTCAATCCTCGGTTAAGAACGATTCCTACTTATCAATGCTACATCAACAAAGAAGGGGTTTAATTGTATTCGTGTTTGTTTGAGTGTTTAATAAAAAACTTGAAAAGATGTGAATCAATGCCCTTAACTCGTCTATGATGATATTTTTCTGAGACAATTTTAAGTTCATGGCTTTCATATTATTAAATTTTGGAATTCTTCTGTTAATAAAAATGTTTTGATTGCATTGACATGTAGTAGATATAGATAGTAAAACTTGGTGCAGAATTCGCAAGCTAGAATAAGTTTAAATCATTTGAATCTATGTGAGATTTTGAGCTAAATCCATGCTTTATTCTAAGTGAAAATTTTGACATCTTTAAGATTTTTAGTTTCAAAAATGTTTACATGCCTCATATAATTGCCTGCCATAGTTTCTAATGAACTAGAGATTGCTAGAACTTGCTCATGTTGATTTTCAAAGTTTATAGTCAATACATACTCTGATTTTAGATATGATTAAAGACACTTAGGATTTTACCACCACTTTTGCCAAATTTTCATATGTCCCATTTGTGCGCATGAGTTACGACACCCTTAGATAGCCCTTTTGAGCCCACATTAAGATTTTCTTTCATCACCATATATATCTAAACACTTAATCTAGTATAGATTTTCCTTACCCTTGTTTCAAAGACTTGGTGAAAATTTTCAAAGCTAGAGACATGGAGATGGTGTGAAGATGATGAGAATATGTGTGTATGGGGATAGACTTGTCCAACAAGATAAAAGAAAGAGTAGTTGCCAAAAAAAAAAATCGAGAGCATGAAAAAAAAAGGAAAAAAATTGTGAAGCTCTCTGGCAATAGGTATTAAATGTTTAAGTTTGGATTAATGTCCCTCATATTTGTGGTATTGGAGTTTGTATTTAATTGAAGGCCCAATAGTAAATAAATAATGCCTATGTCTTGTTCACAAAGCTCAGAGGAAGATTAGAATGAAGTCTGGGCCCAACAAGATGATATCTGGCCCTTGTTCTTGAATGATTGGCGCTGGTAACGTTGATGAAAGAGGTTTGCACGAATTCATTGAAGTTTTTGGAGCTTGACTAAGTCTTTGGAACATTCTTGAAACACCAATTATCCAAAAATTCGAATGCCTTAGCCCTAGCCCCATTACAACCCTTGAAAGTCCTTTAAGATCCTTAAGATGAGTAGCCTTTGATCTGTGGAGTTAATCACATGAGTAAGCATATGATTTGGGTTCATTTGTGCAAGTAATTGGTTTTATTCATGAGGTATTTTGTTTATTCATCGATATATCTTGAGTGAATACCCCTTTTTCATGAGTGAAAAGATGATGAGTGCATCCATGTGAGGATTTTGAACTTTCTAGTGCATGCATAGCTTATAAATCACCATTGTTTTCATCTAACTCTTACTTGTTTATGCATGAGAATGTCTTTATTAACTCTTGAATTCCTTGTGCTTTGATTTCATGATTTGCCATGAAATTTTTGAACTTCATTTGTTAAAGGGCTGAGTAGTATTTTATGTTTATAAAATATTTTGAGTCTTAGTTTAATTTAGTGTTTACTAAGAGACTAGCAAAGTCTAAGTGTGGGGGAATTTGATCTACGCATTTTAGGCGTATTAATTAATATATTTTCTCTACATTTTTACTTTGATAATTGCTTAGTTTTATTAGTTTTAACTTATTTTGTTAATTTCAGGTGTTGACCAAAAGAGACGGAGTAAAGGAGTCTACAATCATGCAAAACACAACAAAATAATGGAGAAAATAAATTGGTTCGAAATTCCAAGGAAGAAAGCAGAAAAATTGAAGAGAAAAAGAAATCATTTGTTGACTAGGATTTGAAAGCTTCCGGAAGGATCTTGAAGAAGAACAAATGAAAATGGGTCCAATTAATTAGAAGACCATTTAGTTAGCCGAAATATAAAGATCCAATCAACCAATTTCGTGGAGATCATGATTTGGTAGGAAAAGGATTCCCAAAGTCAAAAGAAGAAGGAAATCATGAAGAATAAGGAAAGCAGAATCTGCCTGTGCAGATGGGCCAACTTCGAACGATAACTGGGAATGAATCAGGAGAAGTTAAGAGGCGATTAACCTATGGTTGGAAATATATTTGAGTCTTCTTTCCAACGACACCAAAATCATAATTTTTGGAGATCTAAAACTTCGGAAAAATGCAAATCTTTACAGGATGTCAGATCTGCCCGAGAATAGAAGGAAAACCTAATTTTAGGAGGAGAATGATTCTTGTAAGGCCTATAAATACAAGAGGCTCGGCCTCAAAGCAGATCATCATCTATTCTATGTCCTCTTGCTACCAAAATACACAAAGAAGCTCCACCACGAAGTTCTCCAAGTGCTAGGCCGAAGTTACACCACCACCACCCTAAAATTTCCATCCCATTCCTTCTAAATACGCTTAGTCCCTTTAGAAGGTGTGTAACTTCCACCTTAGGCTCCATCCACTCGAGATTTTGCAGGGCTTACCGGAAATCAAAAGTGTAAACATGGAACCTTTGCTCCGTAACTCTCATTGTATTTGTTTTATTTTGTTTGTGAAGAATACATGTTTATTTTGGTTTTATACTATTTTTGAGTTTAATTTATCTTCCATGTATTTATGAGTTTTGAGTCTTGATTGCATGTTGTGTGTCATTCTTAATGCTTTGGTTGGGTCTAAAGATGAAACGCTTAGTCAATCGCTTTTTACCCTAAATCAATGGAGTCGAGATTAAAGTGTTTAGACGCTTAGTTGCACTTTAACTCAAAGTCATGGCATGTAATCTGGAATTAAAACTTGTAAATTTCGTAGGTAATTAAATGAGATTATTTGTGTAATTGCAAAGTATGTGGGATGGGATTATCACATGTAAATAATTAATTTAGGTTTGTTTTTGTCGAAAATATGGTAAGGGTTTTTGGGTTCTTTTTATGTGTTTGCTTGTCTATGAGTCAATGCATACTATATTCCTAGGATTTCTTGCTATATGTTTCGATGTTTTAGGTAGTAATTAGATAGAAAATTTAGGTAATTAAACAACTCTTTTATACCCCCATTTTTACTACACAAATATTGCATGCACCCTTCAATCTAGGGCTGTTAATACCGAATCGAAAACCAAAAAAAAATCGAACCGAAAACAAACTGTAACAAAAAAAACCGAAATCGAACAAATACCGAACCGAAAAACAAAAAAACCGAACCGAACCGAAAAATTCGGTTCGGTTTCGGTTTTCGTCTCCAAAAAATCCGAAAAAACAGAACCGAATCGTTTGAACTGAAATGAATAAAACGAGGTTGTTTTACAAGTGTCAATCAAGTTTGATGTTGTTGGGTATGTTGTTGAATATCTCTCTTTGTCCCATATGAAAGTAGTATTTGGTATGTGCCATAGTTTGATACTTAACAATGATTATTGGCGTTCTTGTGGGTTTAAGAAAATGAATGCTAAGTTGCCAAAGAAAAACTCCCTAGCTGAGAAAGTGAGAATGGTGGACAAGTTGAGCATAGTTTGAGAATGGATTCAATTGAGTGTTTTTATGTGATATTTGTATTGTATTTTTATTTGGATGGACTGTAGATTGTTTTAAACTTGGACTATGGAGTGTGGACTTTGGTTTATGTTTGTTGATGTTTGAAACTTTGAATTTGTGATGTAAACTTTCGATAAACATTTGGCCATTTGCTATGGTTTGAAACTTTGAATGTGTGATTTGTGACTAATTATATTTGTTGTAGTTTGATTTGACATAAACTATGTCTCACACTTTCACAAAGTTATTGAAAAAAGTAGCTAATGAAGATCTTCGAAATTTCGAAACTAATAGAAAGAAATAGTATTTTTTTTGGAAAGTTTTTTTTATTTAAAAAAACCGAAAAAAAAACCGAACCGAACTGAACCGAACCATTCGATTTTTTGTAAAAAAATCAAGAAAACCGAATCGAACCGAACCGATTAAAAAATACGATTTGATTTTCGGTTCGGCCTAATAACCGAATCGTTTGTACCGATTAACAGCCCTACTTCAATCCCCGGTTTAGAACGATACCCTACTTATCAATGCTACATCTACACAAAAAGGGTTTAAATTGCATATGGTTGAATTATGTGTTAAATGTTTATTTGATGCATGTTTTGGTCGTATCACTTATACCGCAAAGTTTATTGAAACGTACTGGAATAGACTATGAGGAGACATTTTCTCTCGTAATAAATGTCATTGCACTCCACTACCTTGTCAGTTTGATAGTTTCCAAATAACTTGACATGCAGCATATGAACATGGTCATAAAGTATCTCTATGAGGATCTAGACTAAGAGATATTCATGAAGATCCCGGATGGACTTCATCTACCGAAATCAAGTGGCTAAAGACCCCAGAGTATGTTTACAGTGAGATTGAGACACTCACCAAGTGATTACTTGATTTGGAAATGATATGATGAACTTTGCCCATGCGTGTTTATTCAAAGAACAAGTTCCGAATTTTTCAAAGTTTTTGAAATCCAAATTTGAGATGAAAGATCTTGGAAAGACACAATTTTTTCTTGAACTAGAACACGAGAACCGTAATGATGGAGTTATCCATCAATTGGCTTATACTCTACGACACACGACACTTTGATGATGATGATAAAGTGAAGCTTAAGAGTACTCTCATGATTAGTTAAAGTCTTGACCCTCATAGAGATCTGTTTTTGTCCAAGGGATGATGACGAAAACGTGTTATAGGCTGAAATGCATAATCTATGTACAATAATGTACATAACATAATACACAAGACTCAGATTCTCATTCTTATTAAACTTGTAATCTAAATTTAGCATTGCGTGAGGGTCATCATAAAGAGAATCTTTCGATACTTAAAGAGTACGATAGATATGGGCTTGTTAAATCTCTATCGAGAGACAAGACGGAAGGCATATGTTGTTATTAAGGAAGCAAGGACGCCACATGTGAGAATGACATTGCTTCTTCCTTCATCCCTACACCAACAATGTTTGTGATGTGTTGTGAATGTTTACTGATATTAGGTATCTATGATATTAGATATATTGAAAGTCTACAAAACAAACTTTTGTCGTTACATCTTCGAATCATTTAGAAATTATTGATCTACATAAAGCTGTTAAAAAGTACATATGGTTGGGGTCCACAGACGCACATATTTGAAAATCAAGTGGTTTAAAATTGATTGTTAATGAACCTACATGCAATTATGAGGATAATAATGCCAGCATAAGTCAGGTTACATCAAAGGAGACAACATCAAACATACATTGCCTAAAGTTCTTTTACAATTAGCAACATCAACAGTTTCCTCAAGATCATAATGAACTAAGTTCGCCATATCAAATCTGTCTGGTGAGAACTCTTCTGCTCTCTTCCATACCTTGTCCATTCATCCCAGGAAACAGGAAAGGAACAAAAGGTAACATTATACTAAAGTTGACATTTTACATCATATATCTCGAAGACAAATCAATTTTCAGGTGCAAAGAGGACTTCATTGGCATAAACAAGCATACCTCTGAAGAACGATGACTATTGTAGACTGATATCATAATATCCTGACCAGGATTCACTTCGTAATTTCCTGGAAGCACGTCAGCAACTTGAGCCCTTCTTATCAAAACCTAAATTAATCCGTACATAAGCATGACCTTAGCAACATAAGTCAATAGGCGGTTTCATCATATGCTATTTTCAATTCCCCTAACTACAGGAGGGAAGACCTACAGGAGGATGTGGATACAGACGTAGTGATTCCATTATGCAGCGTGTCAAATATTTCAGATTCTTTATGTCATCATATGAAGGACGACATCCCTGTAAAACTGTGTCAACTTCTTCTTGTGCTTTAACCAATGAAGAGGAATCCTGCATAAGAGAAATTAATCATGAGGATTACTGTCCAACTCTTGATTTATAGTGACCTCTTAGCACAAGGAAAACACATATAAGGGAGGATACCTTACTTAGAAGATATAGCGTCCATGTCAAGACTGAACCAGTCGTCTCATGTCCAGCAACCAACAGACAAAAGATCATCTCGTAATTGTACACTTGAAACCTGAATTTATTGTGTCGTCCGCCATTAAATTATCAAAAAGATTAAAACTCCCAGTGCAATCTTTACAATGACATCACTTTCAGTTGAGCCCAATCCAGAACAAACCTTTCTAAAACCTTTCTAGTTGTTTATTGATATATAACAGCTGACTTTCCTATTAAAAAAACAAACATGGTGAACAATTATAATAACCTGCAAAATATCTTAAGCAAAAAAACAAACATGGCGAACAGCTGACTTTAATTTGTTTTGGGACTATCTTACGCAAAATATCAACCTGCAAAAGAAAGAATCAGAAACTACTGTCAAGTCCCAATAAGAAAACAAACAGACAGCAACACAACAAGAGTAAGAGATTGCAAGCACCTGCCTTCCAATAGGGTAATATATCAGTAGAACGAAGTTCCACTTCTTTTAATGCAGTGTAAACAGCATCAATGACAGGGCTATCCATATTAAGAGAATCAAAATTGTAGTTGAACAAGGACAGGCCTATAACATCAAGAGTTTAACTGACAAAACTTTTCCTCCATGTTTACAGCATTTCCACTAAGTGCATCAGCTTGTAGCTTCTCCACTAATCTCTCAGCACATTTGCCAAACACCCGATCAACTATCACAGCCAAGTACTTCTTATGAAGAGATGGCACCAAAGCCCTGCGCCTAGCCTAGTATAAATCAGATATGATGCTTAAATAAGATGAAAAGAAGAACCCCTAGTGATCCCATATACAGTTCCATTTATCAATCTTGACTACAACATCACACGTCTCCATTCAAAATCCCATGTACTGATCTGTAACACTAATCTCCATTATTGATTCAAAATAAAAATAAAAATGAGCAATGCAATCAAGCCGCATTGTAATGCATGATTTGGTAGCACAAAAAGATGATCATGGTTTATGTCATCAAAGCAAACAACTCTTCCTCAACCAATTGATCAATCATAACGGGCAAAGAATTCGTTATTCTTTCCCCAATTTTCACTAAACATCAATTAGACTTAGACCAAAACCTTCATTGCTACTATGCGACCAGAATGACCTGGTCATAATTTAAATTGAATATAAGTATATACACAAACAAGCAACCAATCTTGCTACATTTACTTAAGCACATTATTATCAACCTAGAAAGTAAAAATTTGATCTTGAAGGAAACATCAAAGTACGTACCGTCCAAAGTGGGCCTTCGGCAATAGCAAAACCCGACCCGAATAGAAACTCGGAAACCTCAGCCACAAGTCCCTTGGCGTACTTGCCGTAATTCTTAAGCACATGTTTAGCAATAGCCGGGTCACTGACGACAACAAAGTCCCTGGGCCCAGCTGCCAGCCTGTATATTGGGCCGTACTCGTTCATCCACTTGAACAGCGGCAAGAAAAGAGCGCCGCCCAGGAGGTCGGACACGTCATCGAGCTTGGCGGAGGCGACGGGGATGCCGGAGTCGTCGTTTTTGGAGAGGTTTATGGATCGGGTCAGGGAAGTGAGCCAGTCTGGGCTGACCCACGAAGTTGTGGTTGAGGTGGGCATATTGGAGTTTGGGTCTTTGTTGGCTGAGGAAAGCTCTGATGGAGAGAGAGGAGTGAAATGGAGTGGTGGGTTTTGGAGGAGAAGGAGTGGGGAGGAAAGAGAAGGATGAGAGAGAGTGGAGAGAACAGAGGAGCATGGTGATTAGTTTCTGATGGTGTGTTTCAGTCTGGAACGGTGGACATGTTCGGCTTTCAACTAAGAGAGAGCCAAACGGTTATCTGCAATGATCATTTTTAGATATTTAGCGCAGGTGGTTTCGGTTCGGAGCAAGGCGACAGTGAGCGGGTCGAGTTCAAGTGGTTTAATTACCCAATGCGGAGTTTGGTAAACCAAACAATTGGACCACAAAATCAAAGCAATTGGAAATTAACCCTTAGGCCCATTTTGGCCCATAGGTCGCTATGGTTTAAGACGTGGTCACTATAGTTTTAGTCTGTATTGTTGTTTAGTTAAATGAGAAGACAACTGCTTAGAGTAAGTTCACCAAGAGCTATCAGCTACCTTGCTTGATTGCCACATTATTCTAGCTTTGGTTTGCACGGGTATAAATTTGTTGAGGCGAGAATTTATCTAATAATCGTGATCTAGTTGTCATATGTGACGACTTATAAAATTGTTAACTTCTTCAATTTCTATAAAATAGTTTAATATTTAAAGAGATTTATTCTCCATAATTTTTGGTGTGTGTATTGTCCTAATTAAATACGGATTAGATTATATGAAGATACAGAGATTTCTTGTTATATTGGGACATTGATTGTAACTGATTGTATCAGCATATATATAAAACATTATATCAATGAAAGAGATATAGTTTTCAGTCTATCAATTATTCTCTTTCAACACGTTATCAGCACGCTCTGAGTTAATAGCCAACTATCACCACAGAAAAAAAAAAAAAACCCTAACCTTAAAACAAACATCCACCGCCGGCAGCAACCTTCACCGCCGACCTCCACTAGTTTGGCTGCTTCTTCTCCGGCAATCCATCCAACGATCTTCCCACTTCGTCAAGATTGATCAACTCCTAAAGAACTGCTACATACGAGCTTCTCCTTAACGTCGTCAAACTTTTGTACCGGTCATATCGAGCATAACACACATCGAGGTAAAGACCGAAAAAGACATGATTGAAAAGTATTTGAACACCTTGCCAATCTCTATGAGCAATCTTGCTCATCAGTACTAGATCGAGTGCGAACAGGGGATAATTCTTACCTTCAGTGTTCTCATCAATAGCCTAGCCAAAAAGGAAAGGTATCATGAGATCATCCTCAATAATAACTCAAGACCGGCTAGTACTAAAATGCCTGAGAGTTACCAAACTGGAGGAAAGACCCGTAAGGACAAAAAGAATGGTCGTTCGAAACCTTACAATCATGGCAGACATGCAAGCTCCACGTGGCGAGAGAGGAGGGTGTGGGCGTGGCCGAGGTTGCAACCAAAATCTGACTTGGCATAGAGATCAGAACGCCAACTCTAACAAGAACCAATCTGGTTCAGGTAATGATGGGCAAAGGCATTCCAATTTTGGGACATTCACATGTTACAGGTGTGGTTCAACAAAGCATATGCACAAGCAGTGTCGTGCTAGCAAAGAAATTCAGATCATTAACAAGAGGCACAAGCAATACTTGGCTCAAGAGTTAAAAGGGTTGTCTCTGTAATAGATTCAAATTTGGGTTTGATTTTGGCTTGTTTAATGCCATTTTTTTAGACTATTGTCTTGATTTTTATTTGATTTTTGGATAAAGAACACCTATAATGTAACTTTTTAGTTGGCAAGTAATGTAATTTTTCTCTATTTTTCGGTATATGAAATTGTTGAGAATGTTATTTTCTTACTTATTCAGTGTATGGTTCGATGTTTATAATTTTATGTGGCATAATGACACAATGATACGATAAAAACAAGACATGAAAATCTGGATGTTTTGATCTCAGCAAATCTTCGACCAGTCAAGATTCTTCTTGATCCGTCAAATGCTTTGTTCTGGATCGATTTATGTATTCATTCGACCTGTCGAGTTTTCCCTCGACTCGTCAATTATTTGCTTTTGTCTTAGTCTATCTATGTCCAACTTCAACCCGTCGAAAATTATGCTCGACCCATCAAAAATAGATATTAGAAAATCGTTATCGGTTTTAGGTTTCCTTCGACCCGTCGAAAATTTGTTCGACCCTTCAAACGTATCCTCTTGGACAAAATTTTGACTCATCGAGAGGTTGATTTGACCCATCGAAGGTTACATCCGGTTTTGTGGTGTTTTTGATGTATCTTACATTGGTTTCTATCATGCCATATCAGCACTCAACAAGAGTCACATCCCTATTCAAATTTTTAAGTATCTACTTAAGGGGCATGTTTACTTACTTGGAATGAGAATTAAAAGTGGGAGAATCATTTTCATTCCCCTCCACTCCAGTGTTTATTTGCATATAAGGGAATTGGAATGAAGGTAGATCCCATTCTTATGAAGAATGATTTCCGAATAAATCCGGAATTTGATTCCCGGGGGGGGGGGGGGGGGGGGGGGGGGGAGGTTGATTTGGAAATCATTTCTCCCGGAATCATTTTTTGTATCAATAATACCCTTACGTATATTTTTTTAAGAAAACATTATGTACAATTAAATGACACCAAATTCTGTAGACTTGATATTTTAATATTTTTTTAAATGCTACTACTAATGGTTATATTTAAAAAATTTCTAAAGGTATTATGATTATTATTTTGTTGAATTTGAAGTTTTATCTAGCTATAGAGCTTGTTAGATTTGACGTTAGTTTTCATTTTTTAGTATTTAGTTAGCTCTAATGATTTGTTCTTATGTCGGTATTATTTTAATCATTTTTCCTATAAACTTTGCTCAAACTCATAAAAAGAAAGAAAAAAAGTTATTGAATATGAAAATATAGCTATTACTTTGTATGGGTATTTCAGTAATCAAACTAGTTTTGATTCTGATTCCTGTTATGATTTCAAATTGTGAGTAAATAGCTCAATAGATATGACATATTCCCATTCCGATTCCGATTTTAGTTGATTCCGATTTCTAGTAATTCCGATTCCAAGTAAGTAAACGTGCCCACAGTATCTGCCTGGTTTTTAGTTCAAAGACTCATTTATTTACATTACTTTTGTAGATGTCTCAAGGCAAGATTGAGTGTCTTATAGATAGTGGTACTACCCACACAATTCTATGGAATATGTAACTGTTTGTGGATCTTTTCCCATACAACTCCTCAGTGACTACCATGATAAGTGCAGTGCCGGTTATTAAAAGGTGTGGTTCAGCAGAATTTCTGCTGCCTCATGGTACAAGATTGTTTATCACTAATGCTTTATTTGCGCCAAATGCCAATTGAACCCTTGCTAAGTTTCAAAGATATTTGCGCCAACGGTTTCCACTTGGAAACATATTGAGAGAATGGACAAGAATTATTGTGTATTGCCTCTATTGAATGTGGCCAGAAGCGCATTCTAGAGAAGTTTTCGGGTATTCATAGTGGTCTATATCTAACTACGGTTTAGATTATTGAATTTAATGCCATGACTCACACGACTTCGTGTGACTCAAAATCATACAAGCTTTGACATTTTTGACTGGGACATTCAAGTCATGACATGATGATTAAAATATTAAAAAATATTCATAGTCATCCATTCTTCGGAGCAAAGAAGCATGTGGGAATACCTAAATCTATCGGTTTTGATGGGGACGATAAGATTACTCCTCTCAATCTTGGCTCAGTCTACAAGACGAGTGCAGCACAATCTCGGCAAAGTACCGCTATGGCGCCATACGTTATCCCACCAGATTCATATGTTGTTGATAGTTGCATAAATGTGCAACTTTCTTGTGTATAATTGTGTGGAAATACTGAGCTTAATTGTTTACACTACCAGAAGAAGTACTATACCCGACGATGAGGTGTCGTCAGACTGTTCCTCTTTATCGTCGGGTATAGCCTATACCCAACGACTCATCGTCGGTTATAGTCTCGTCGGTAATGCACCGTCGGTGATACTATAACCGACGATGAATTAGGGTTATTGTTGGAAAAAAGGGAGACTAAAGGCAACGATGGTTTATCGTCGGGAATAGTTTCAAACTATAACCGACGATGTTATCGTCGGTTATAGTTTTCTCCATGGTCAAAATGGTTGACCGTGGAGAAAACTATAACCGATGATGTGGACACATATCGTCGATTATAGTTAAAAATAATAATTTTTTTTTGCAGGTTTTGGGTTTTATCCCAAAACCTGCATTCCCAAAAAATCACCAATATATATTGTTCAAATTGAAAATCAACAACCATTGAAACTATAGTACGTAGTAAATAAATAAATAAAAAACTGAAATTGTTCAAATCTGTATACATATGCGTAGTAAATAATTAAAATAAAAATTAAACCGACAATTGTTCAAATCTAGGGGGGTCCTGGTCCTAAGTCTATGTGGTCAAACGGATCGTCATAAGTTGGTTGGTCCTGGTCTGGCTGAGGCTGCGGCTGAGGCTGAGGCTGTGGCTGTGGCGCACCGAAAATGGACGGGGGAGCTATCTGGATTCCAGATGCTTGCAACTGTGCATAACAGTGCTGCATCCATGTCCCCATCTGCTGCTGCTGTTCGGCCAACCGATTCTGCTCTGCGGCTCGCGCATGCTCCATCTCCTCCATCCGACGCCGTTGAGCTTCCATCTCAATTGCTTGCCTATGAAGCTGGTCCTGTAGCTCATTAGTCCTCGAAGATGATGATGATCCCGATCCGCGAGAGAATTCAGGGGTTTGCTTCAGCAGCCCTTGACCCCACTTCCCGGAACCCCTGCAGTAGAATGTGTTCTTCCCTGGAGGGATCGCAGTTGACATAATCTTGGCCCTGGCGATCGGATCAGATCGATCAATCTGATCAATCGGGAGTTCCACATCGGGGGTGTTGGGATAGAGCTCTCTCGCCACTTGAGTCAACACCTCCTGAATTCTCGCCTAATTTACAAAGAACAATAAAATATGAATTAAAAAAATTATATCTAAATAAATAAGAAATAAGTGTATTTTGTTATAAGGACACTTACAGCATATTCGGGGGATTGCGGATACGCTTGCTGCATCGTATAGACAAGGGGATCCTCTTCTGGGTGGTTGTCCGCCTCCTCGATCCAACCCGAGTATGATCTGGAACCGGCATGATGATTTTTGGTGTTTTTGGCCCGGTTCCTTGTGTTGACTTCAGAAAGAGCCTGCTCGATTAATCCAACATAAAAAAAACACTCATTAGCCAAATAATTTGAGGGAAGTACGATAAAACAAAAATTTAATCGATGGAAGGTTGCGTACCTTCAATTTCGGGTTGTTGAAGTGAACCACAAGTCATCGCCACTCGTACTCCCTATAACGAAACTCGCTAGGGGTACCCGAACGATCGTCGCCGTACTTTTTCCAATGCTTCTTCAGCTCGCCCTTCCACTCCTTATACCTATATATACCCATAAAATCAAGCGTTAGTAACTTACAACATTGTATGAACATAATCAAAAGAAACGAAAAAATTGAAACAAATGCCGGTCTGCAAACCTGCTCCCATGCACTTCATCCGCCCACGTGGGTCTAATGTCTGCATCCACGCGGAACCACCTCTGAAATGCTTATATATATATCAATAATATTAAAAATTTATTTAGAAAATTTACATAATGAATATACAATTCAACTCACCGACAACGCATTATTCAGCTGATATTTGACGGATTGCGGCACTGAATTCCAATCTGACCACAACATTGGGACTCTATCCCGTATGAGGCTGCCCGCCATCCCCGCGTACTTTCGAGTGACCTTTCCCTCGATCACCTGCCCTCTATCCCCGGTTGGAATCATAACTTGGCCACCACTGCTAGCCTGAATGGCGTCGTCCAGTAACTTGCCGACGACGGGGCCTCTGGTTCTCTTTTGTCTGTCACCGGGCACGATCTCGCCTATCACATATATATGTAGACGATTTTTAAACATCAACACCTAATTGAATTTAAATATTACTAAGTAAAAAGATATCACTAATTAATATTTACCTGATTCGTCGGTGCGTTGTCCCGGAATCCTCACACTCCAGAGAGGTTCCGGGAAGGGTACATACGCATATGCCTGGTCCGGGGTAATGAACCCTAGCTGTCCCGGAACAGGCATCCCGTCGGAATCGACGTGAGGTATCGTCGAGATTTCCAACGGTAAGAATAAGGTAGACGGCGTGCATAGTCGCATCCTCGCCGAGGACTGAGTGGATCCACCAGCCTCCTCGGAAGAATGAGGAGCTGTCTGGTGGATGACGGGGGAAGGGTCCTCGCGATGAATGTCCGGCATTCGGACTGAGGATTGAGTCGCACTATCTGTTTCCGGCGTGCGACTAACCTCATGAACCCTCCTCGCGCCTGAGGATCGAGGAGGCTCGAACTGCTGCTGCTGAGGTTGTCCCTCGCCCATCAGTCTACGGTGTCGAGAGGTCTGCAAAAGACTGTAAGTGTTGCCGACGCTGGTGGATCCTGATGCGGACCGACTTCCGGTGCCCTCATCCCCACGTCTCGATCTCCCTCTCCCTCTCGACCTCCCCCTCGAGCTCGACCCCCCTCGGGAAGCACCGCAATTTAACCAATTCATCGTTGCTATAAAATTATAAAAATTCAAAATAATTCCTAATTCATCCAAAAATTCGAATACATATTCCAATATATATCCAATACATAAATATTCCAATATATATATATATCCAAAAATTCCAATAATTCCATAAAATCCAATATATATAATTCCAATAATCCAAGATATATATATTCCACAAAAATTCCAATAATCCAATATATAAATCCAATATATATTCCAATATATAAATATTCCACAAAAATCAACAATAATTCCATAAAATCCACAATAATTACAATATATATATATAATCCAATATAATTCATCCAATACATATATAATCCAATAATTTAACTATATATATTCCAATATATATATATCAATAATCCAATATATAAATCCAATATATATATATATATATCCAAAAATTCCAATAATTCCATAAAATCAATATATAATTCCAATAATTCCAATATATAAATATTCCACAAAAATCAAGATAATCCAATATATAAATCCCCAATAATCCACAAAAATTCCAATATATAAATTAATATTCCACAAAAATCAACAATAATTCCATAAAATTCAACAATATCCAATATATAATCACAATGTTCATGCATGCATCCACATTATCGATCAACAAACGAAACAACTTCAAATCTAACCTAAATAAAAAAATTTGAAATTAGGAAATTAGGGATTTCAAACCTGAAATGGAGAAAATCGACGAGGGCTTTAGCTTGAGGATCGATGGGCTTTGGCTTGAGCTTCGATTGCTTGCTCCCAACACACCGGAAATGGAGAAAATCACAGAGGAGAGGAGTTCTTCGTTTTGGGCAGTTTCGTTTCTGCCCAAAACGTACCCAGTTCCGGATATAAACCAGAACTATAGCCGACGATATAAGTAATATCGTGACGATATAAGTAATATCGTCGGCCATAGTTGAACCGAAACTATATCCTACGAGATTTCATATGAATGTCGCTGGATATAGTTTATTTATTTATTTTTCATATATATATATGCCGGTTATATATATGTAGTGTATTAATATATATTTATTAATATTTAATACGAAATTATTAGAAAAAAAAACCGAAATAATTTAAAAGCCTAATTAAATTAAAATGGCATTTAATTTTTTTGGCTATATTTACTAATATATGTTTATTAATATTAATAATACGATATTATTTCGAATATCGTCGATCGGTTGTATTTTTTTTCCGATCTCTCGATCTCTCTCTCTTATGATCGCTATTTAGCAATTTAATCGATGGACACAATTTAAAGTCGATAATCTGAATATAATTCATTTTACATTGCACGTTCAAACTCAAAAGAACATACGTACATACACTAATTAAGGCGCATAGTCAGAATCATCGCTTGAGTCTGACTCTGTTTCCGAGTTAATTTCAGGTAAGATGTGAATGTCCTCGTCACTTGAGTCTTCATTGTCTTCATTTTGATTAACATCAATAAGATTCGGTTGAGGAATTCGTACCACACTGCCCTGTCTCACATTATTAAGGCGAATTGTCGAGGTTTCAGGAATACCAGTTGCGTTCGGCTCTTGATATGCACTGACTTCTTCATTATCCGAGGTCACACCAAGGGTTGAGGCACTGTATATGTTTCGTAGAAGAACATGGTTAACCACTTTCCACGCGCCTTTATGCACAAGATCATCAAGATAGAACAATTGTTTCACCGTCGTGGCCAACACAAACGGATCATCTTCATACCAGCTTGTAGCAGTATTCACCGAAAAAATGCCGTATTGATCGGTCCTTGTGTTCTGAGGGTCGGTATCAAACCATCTACACTTAAACAAGTGCACGGTCATGCCTTCCCCGTATATTAATTCGACAACTGAATGGAGAACACCGAAATAGTCAACTCCATTCTGCCCACCATGCACCATTACCCCAGAATTCTGTGTTTTTCGTCTGACATCTCTATCTAAACAAATAAATAGCACGCCATTTACCTTACACATAGGATAAACTCTGGAAGTTACCGGTTTCTGCGCCAAGAGCCTCAATTCGTGTGACCACTGAGGGATACCATCATCTTGTACATGGTTCATCTGAAAATTATCATTTATTAACTTAACTATAAATAGGATGCAAGACATGCACTTAACATCATATACAGGTCAATTTATCTATAAACGTACCCATTTGCCAAAATAGTTTGCGAACAACTTGTTGTGGTACTCAACATCACCGGAAATAGCAGGGCAGTAAAGGTGCAAATTTTTCTAATATTGAACTTCTGGACAGTTAATCAATACCGACCAATGGGCAATGACTAGCTCATAAGGTTCCAACTTGTACGAGTTGGGCAACTTTCCAGAAACTTCAACATCATCGGAGATGATTGAAATGTTGAACCGCCCTCCATCTACTGACATATGTTGTGGAGGGTCCTCCAACGCTCCCAAATACAACTTGGTGTACGTTACGCACTCATGCGCAATATATGCTTCATCGATACACCCTTCGGGTGCAGATTTGTTCATCATATAGTCTTTGTAGTCCCCTAATTGTCTGTAAATTGGTAATTACAGATCGAGCATGCTATGCTTATTGCAACAATAAGTGAATAAATAATATTAAAGATCGACATATATATAGCCAGATTCAGAGATGCATTACGTACCTTTCCATAGGATACATCCATGTGTAGTGTACTGGACCAGTAAGCAACAATTGTTCCGGAAGATGGAGCATCAGGTGAGGCATGATGTCGAAAATTTTTGGAGGAAATATCCTTTCGAATTTGCACATGATAAAAATGATGTCATGTTGCATTTCCAACAAGTCCGATTTCTTCACTTCTCTCGTGCATAACTTCTGAAAGAATCTTGATAAAGCCACTAACGGCTTCACCACCTCTTTGGGCAGGTACCCTCGAATGAAAATAGGGAAGAGGCGTTGAAGCAATATATGACAGTCATGACTCTTTAGTCCGTACATCTTATTGTCTTTGAAGTTAACACATCGACTTATATTTCCAGCATAGCCTGAAGGATACCTGACATTACCCATCCAGCCAAAAATTTCATTCTTCTGGGCAGGCTTCATGGTATAAGGAGCTTGTGGCATTTTTTTCTTCCCATCTCTCAACCACAAATGTTTTCGCAGTCCCATCCTTTTAAGATCAATGCGTGCCTTCGGGCCGTCTTTAGTTTTTCCCTCCCAATTCAACACTGTGCCGACCACACTCTCGCACATATTTTTCTCTATGTGCATGACATCTAAGTAGTGTCTGATCAGCAACTTGGACCAATAAGGAAGTTCCCAAAAAATACTTTTGTGTGTGCAGAATTTATACCTATCGGGTTTGTCAGGTATTGACGCCACTATCTCAGGATGATTGCTTAGCTGCCCAAAATCGTATTCATTTAGCACTTCTAATATTTCATCCCCCGTCCATCTCCTCGGCTGCTCACCTGTTTCTACTGTCCCATCAAATGCCTCCATATCCTCCCGAAATGGGTGATAATGTGGAAGCCAACAACGATGACGCATCTGTACAATCTTCCTGCAATGAGGTCTGCAACACTCAACCGTCATGCACTCTGGACAAGCCCTGTATCCCCTGGTAACGTTGCCCGACAACATCCCGCGTGCAGGAAAATCGCTAATGGTGCCAACAAGCGTGGCATGCATCTGGAACATCTCATTTTTGAACTTGTCATAAGTGGGATGACCATTCTCACTCAAGTACTTAAGCTCTTCAATCAAGGGTCTCAAATACACATCGAGACACTTTCCTGGATAACCCGGCCCTGGAATTATCATAGTGAGCATATTGTATTCTTTCTTCATGCACATCCATGGAGGAAGGTTGTACGGTACCAAAATAACTGGCCATATACTGTATTGAAGACTCATGTTGCCGAAAGGGTTGAATCCGTCAGATGAAAGCCCCAGCCAAACATTTCGAACCTCTGATGCAAAATAAGAAAACTCCTTCACCATGTGCTTCCAAGCCTCTCCATCAGCAGGGTGTATAAGCGTATCACCGTCGGGAAAATTCCTCTCGGCCCACCATCTCATAGCTTCAGCCGTGTGTGCACACATGAACAACCGTTCTAGCCTATCTATCAGGGGAAAATACCGAAGTATCTTCACAGCTTTCTTGTTTCCGGCAGGAGTCAACTTATACCTATCTGTACCACATACCGGGCATTCATCAAGGGATTCAAGATCATTCCCATAAGCATCTTCACCCCAGAAGAGAACACAATCATATCTACAAGCATGGATTTTGATGTCGGAAAGGCCAAGATGTTTCAGGATCTGTCGCACCTTACGATGAGTGGTAGGAAGACGATGACCGGGGGGCAACAACGAATCAGACCACTTCAGCCAATCATCAACAGCCTTTACACTCATTTTGTTCTCCACTTTGAGCTTCATTACTCCCATAACACTTTCGAGAACAGTCTTATTACACCCGTTGTACAACGAGGTCTGTTGGAAGGCAATGAGGTTGTTGTACTTGTCCATACCAGCAGTGTTGACAGCTGTAGGTAATTGCTGGACTGGCTCAATATGAGGGAAGTCTCCAACGGCGGGAGGGATATCCGGTGCTTGAGCAAATATACCGCTCTCATGAGGAAACATATCGTTGATCAACCTTGTTGTTGGATCATTGGATGTACTGCCACTCTAAAAAAATTGTCCGTGATCATGTTGACCAACTGATGAGCTCTTGCCATGATAAATTCAACATATGTACTTATCCCAAAACCCGTTTTTCTTCAAGTGCTCCAATACTTTATCAATGTGAAAACGATATCGCTCGCTGTGACACTGACATTTCATACACGGACAATAATCAATTGTCATCCCTCCACAATTAACCTTCACATATTCCACAAAACTTCTAATTCCACGGTGATATCTTACATCCCATCTTGGAAGACACATCCAACTCTTGTCCATCTTGAAAATTATAACTCCATGTATATATACCCATGATCTTATTAATTAAAATTTCATAGCTAGATATAAATATTTATTATTATAATTCTCATAATTTTAATATATATATACACACACGTACATCCTAACTATATATATATACGATCACAAAAATCTAAATATATATATAACCATGCACGTACGTACACTAGCTAGCTAGCTATAATTAATCCTATATATAATAATCACAATATATATAATGCAATATATTAATTAAATAAATTAATCACCCTAGCTAGCTAGCTATATATATATTCACATGCAATAATCAAAATTAACAACAATTAATATATATTTACGATCAATCACGTACTCAAAATCAACCATCGATCAATTACGTACTCAAACTCAAGAATCAATTAATTAACTCGATCGATCGATCAATATATATATATATATTCAAAATCAATATCGATCAATTCAACAAATTAAAGTAATTAATACATGCATGCACAACACATATATATATTAAGCACACGTACCTATATATATAATGCATGCATGAATCATCACGAACTCATTCTCGACATCACCCAAAGATCGATTTCAGAGCATTTTCAGAAAAAAGGGAAATTTTTTTGAATGACAGATCGAGCTGCTGCCCAGATCTGAAATAAGAAACTATAGCCGACGATATAAAAAATCGTTGCTAATAGTCAAAAAAATCGTCGGTAATAGTTGAAAACTATAACCGACGATTTTCCGGCGACTATAACCGACGACAAGAAAATCTCGACGGTCAAAAAACTATAACCGACGAGATAATCCTGTCGTCGGTTATAGTTTACTATAACCGACGAGAACCCTTCTCGTCGGTCATTTTTTGAGGAATTCGTCGGGTATACTACTTCTGCTGGTAGTGTTAGTTTTCGGTATTTATTTATGTTTTTGTTTATGCAGGTCAGTTGGAGAAATTTACAAAAAGGAGCAATAAAAGGGAAATTATATTGGCAATTGGATTAAGAATTTGGAAGCCCACATGGAAAGAAGTCCAAGCCTTGTTTGGAGAGGAAAAGGCCCAAGAGTCCATCCCTATATAAAGGAATTTTAAGGAAGTAATCAGGGTTAGAGATTTTAGGAGAAAAACACCCAAAAGAAACAGATACACCCAAAAGATTTTAGGAGATTTTAGGAGGAAGAGCCAGTCAGACGATTTCGACGGGTCGACCCATAGGTCTCGACGGGTCGAATCCATCCTACTGAGTTTTCTAAGGTTCTTGGTTCTTCTTCTCTTTTCCATCATGTTTTTCTATTGTATAATTTCCACTATAAGTAGCTAAAGTCCTTTAGTTAGGAGCTGATCGAAACCCTTTTGATTTTAATAACTATTTGGATGAGTTTTGTTTCACTGTTCTTCACATCGATGATTTCTTTGTTTATGTTTCTTTGAGTGCACGCTTAGATGCATGTCTTAGGATACATAGTCTTGATTGTGTACATACACTACCACATTTTGACTCATTGCCGGTGATTTTTAAATCGTCGGCAATGTTTTTTAACGTCACCGGCGATTTTTGCCGGAAAAATCGCCGGTAATGTCTTTTTTTTTTTTAACATTACCGGCGACATAAATGTATGTCGCCGGAAACATTACCGGCGACATAAATGTATGTCGCCGGCAATGTCGTTTTTTTTTTACATTACCTTCAAGACATTGCCGGCGACATACATTTATGTCGCCGGTAATGTTAAAAAAAAGAAGAAGACATTACCGGCGATTTTTCCGGCAAAAATCACCGGTAATGTTAAAAAACATTGCCGGCGATTTAAAAATCGCCGGCAATGAGTCAAAATGTGGTAGTGATAACCACCTTATCATTGCATATTTATTAGAGACAAACATGTACTTGTGTGAAACATTCCTTAGTGACGTAAAGGTGACCACCGAATCAATCCTTGAAGCTTTGTTATTCTTCAAACATTCTTAAAATATAATGACTTCAGTTTTCTAGGTTTACATCACCATATGTATAAGTCGATTAATTGGGGATCAAGATTGAGTGGATTGAACTCCCTCTTTCATGCCAAGTAAGAGAGTGTAATATGCAAGATGACTTAACCATAGCTCTTGTATGGGGAATATTCATCCATGGTTAGTTCAATTGAATTGGAGGATCGTAAGTAGTTTAGGGTGGAGAGAAGTCCTTAACATTCATCTCTCATTGTTAAATTCAACAATTTACTTTCTAGAATTTACATATTTCTGCAGTAGCTGTAGTTTAGCCAATTTAGTTCGGTACACAAAACATCTCTGAATAGGCTCAAATTTCATGTTGTAGCTGAGCACCCTGTCTATATTATTGTGTTAAAATTTCGTGTCATTTGAGTTTGTCTAGAGTACGGTCGTAGAGTCATTAGTGTACTGTGGTCTAGTCCGTCAGCACTTTAATTTAGTGTTAGGATTTATTTTCACCAATTTCTTATGTTCAATAACTCCTATAATTGATTATTACAATAATATATCTAAATTTAGAATATGGTATCTTTGAGATATGGTTTTTCACTCATCAAATTTTGGCGTCGTTGCCGGAGAATTGCTTAATTCTAATTCCTAATAGAGTCTTTACATTTCAATTTTCTTTTCTTTTCTTTTTCCTTTGAGTCTTATTGTTTCTATTGTGTGCAGACATTGTGTATGCGTACTATGCACACCATAAGCGAGGAGCCATTATTACTTGATTTTGAAATTGAACGCTTGGCAAGGCAAAATAAAAGACAGCAGAGATAACAGTCGATGCGCGTGAACAATAGTGGTGGTGAGCAATCTGAGCCTGAAAGGAAGTCTGATACAGAGTCTGAATTTGAGGAGCAGAAAGAACAGTACATACCATTACCACCGTCGTCACCCATGGCAAACCAGGCTCGACTTAGAGAGTTTTTTATTCCAGGCACGGGTGCTGATGATTCACCAATCGTGTTACCAGCCAATATGGGAAACTATGCCATTCCCCCTTTACTCATCTCAAATCTGTCACACTTCAGAGGCGCTCATTTTGAAGACCCTCAAGATCATCTCAACGAGTTTGCAGCCCTATGCAGAATTGAAAGATCCATAAATATGGATGTAGATACTGTGAAGCTCATTCTGTTCTCTTTTTTGTTGAAGGAGCAAGCAAAAGCATGGTTTAATTCTCTAGCTCCTCAATTGATGGATACTTGGGAGAAGATGAGTGGTGCTTTTATGAAGGAATTTTACTCAACTTTCAGGACCAAGAACTTGAAGAAGCAGATTAGCACCTTCAGGCAGAAGGATGGGATGAATTACATGAGGCATGAAGTCTATTCAAGATTTTTCTTAGACAATGTCCTCACCACAAATTTGAGTTGAATGCTCAAATGGAGTTTTTTTATAAAGGACTTGATTCCTTCAACAGGTCTAAACTTGATTCGGCTTGTGGGGAAAATTGGTGGAATATAATTGGACCTCAAGCAAAGGAGATCATTGAAAATCAAGCTGAAAATTCAAGGTAGTTTTAGTCCAGAGATAGAACATTGGGAGCCAGCAGAAGATCAGTGAATGACGTTACTATTGATGAAGCCATAGAGAAGAGATTGAGTTCCATGGAAAACGATATTGCTTTGATTGCTAGTAGTCTGAAGGTTACCAAGAAGACAACAGTTGTTGCAGTTTAGGTTGTGTGCACTTTATGTTCAGCAACAGATCATCTAGCAGAAGAATGCCCTCACTATAGAGTAGAGGAGGTGGTTGATCAAGAGGAGAAAGAAAATTACTTTCAAAGGCAGCACAACACATATGGTGGGGACATGGATCATCCACTTCTGAGTTACAAAAGCACCAAGCTCAGCCCCCAATGGTTCCACCTAGTTTTCAGCAAAGACAAACCACTGGGGAGGGGCAAAAATTTGTCCATAGGCGTGTCCCTCAGCAACAACAAGCTCTAGCTTAAATATCAACTAGGAATTCTACCTTGGAAGCTATGAGTCAGCAAATAATGTTTGACAACAAGAAAGACAGATAGGAGAATAATGCTTCTCGCCAAAAGATGAGCGCTTTCCATCATGAAATCAAGGCCACAACTTAATAGCAAGGGAAGACAACTGACTTGTGAGAGCGACAAATGAGCTAGGTTAACCCAGAAGATGTCCCTAGCAACACTCTTCCCAACCGCAAGGGGCAATATGAGGCTCATGCTATGACTTTGAAGAGTGGGAAGATGTTAGAAGAAGTTTCTTAGTCAAAAAGACCAAAAAGAAAGTGGGAAGAACCAGTGACCAAACCAGTAGCATCAAGAAACCATCGAAGGATAGCCCAGGAACTCCAATTCGACAAGACAAAAATGCACTTGGGACTAACGCCTTAACAAAGCCTAATGAAGGTCAGGTGCCCTCTACTCCCTCTCCTTAGATTATTCTTAATGTGTCTTTTCCTAGCAGGTTAAAGAAGTAGGTGAAGGTTGACAAAGAGAATGAGATTTTAGAGGTGTTTAAGAAAGGAGGAGTGAACATCCCTTTGTTGGATGTGATCAAGCATATACCATAGTATGCAAAGTTCCTCAAAGATTTGTGTATTACAAAGAGAAAGCTTTATGGAACCGAGACTGTAGCTTTAGGAGAACGAGTGTCAGTAGTTCTTCAAAGAAAGCTCTCACCTAAGTTAGCTGATCTAGGACGTTTCACGATCCCATGTACTATTGGTGATCACAGGTTTGCTGGTGCTTTACTTGATTTAGGTGCTTCCATAAACATAATTCCATATATATTGTGTCTGATAGATTGAATATAGGAGAGCTTACACCTACTGGTGTGATCATTAAACTTGTTGATCGGTCTTACTGTTACCCAAGAGGTATTATTGAGGATGTCTTAGTACAGGTGAGAGATTTGATTTTTCAAGCAGACTTATTTGTGCTTAAGATGGAACATGAGCCAATGCCATCAGAAATACCATTAATTCTTAGTAGACCTTTCTTGAGAACAGCCCATACTAAGATCGAATGTTATGATGGATCCTTGAGTATGAAAGTAGCCGAAGAGAAGATTCACTTCAACATCTATGATGCTCTCAAGCAACCAGATGATACTCGTGATCATTCTTGTTATTCTATTGATGCTTTTGATAAATTTATGTAGGAATTTATCCAATAATCGATGGAGGAGCAGGATTAAAGAGAACCATAGAGAGTGGTGATGCAACTGTTCTTGAAGCCCCTTTTCGATGTGTCAAGAGCATTTCTCAACACGTCAAGAATGACCAGATTAGGGAGGAATGAGATGAACTTGAAGCTATACTGAGATACAAACCTTCAAGTGTAGGGTTGAAGGAAGAGTCCTATGAAGAAATCAATGATCTTGAATCTCCATTGTTCATACAAACATGCAATATCTTATCAGTTAGTGTTTCTTCAAAGCTAACACAATTGTAGGAAGAGAAATTGTTAACTGCCAACAGGGAGCACAAGGCAGCAATTGGAAGGGGAGTTCATATGGAACATCAAAATTTGAATACGACTAAGCATAAGGATCACTTTTATTTACCCTTTATTGATCACAAGTTTAAGCGTTTTACAAGTTTTTATCGTAGGTTCATTACTGATTCCTCCAAGATACCTAGACCGTTGAGTGCACAGATTGAGAAAGACAAAGCGTTCAATTTCACTGAGGAATATCTACCAACATTCAACAAGGTAGAGGAGTTGTTGACTACAGCTCCCAACGTCCGAGCAACAGATTGGTGCCAACATCTTGATGAGGCATTGTGGGCCTACATGATAGCCTGTGAGTCTATCAAGATTTCAAACGAAAAGACTAAAGCTTTTCATGATCGGAATATCAAGAGGAAAGAAATTGTCATTGGTCAGAAAGTTTTACTCTTCAGCAGCCGTCTACGCTTGTTTCCAGGTAAGCATAAAAGTATATTGTGACGACCCAAAACAGAATCAGTATAGTAATCGGTTTAATCTACGAGTTTACGCTTAATCACAGTTTTTCGTAAGTTAATTGATTTGGCGGTTCGATTCACGACTTAATTATCGGGCGAGAATTTGAGTTGAGTCTCTTCACGAGAATTGTTGTAAGCGTGATTTTGAGTTCGTGGGCGGTTCCGGATAATTATTTCGATGACCGAGGAATATGTTATGAATATTTGAAATCGCGGAATTTCGTCGTGTTTATCCGTTTGGATTTGAGTTATCCGAAACGTGATTGTGATTCGATTTGGACAGTCGATCGTATCGAGCCACGAGTATAAATATTGGAATAGTCGAAAAACAGTCGAAAAATCACTGTTTGGAAGTTTGACCGTCGTTTGACCAAAAATTGACCGTTGACTTTAGTTGACCGGAGCTCCACCGTGGGTTGTGAACTGCCACCATCTGACCCAGATTTTCCGGCCACGAAATTGGTATGGTTAGAATCCTCTCTTGATTTCCTATGGTTTAGAACTTGAATTTGTGTGATTTGATGAAGTTATGAGGGAGAACGAGCTCGGTGAAGTTCATGAATTTTGCCGGATTCGGGTGGCCGGCTCCGGCCACTTTTGGGGTCGGGTGTTTGGGGGGAAAGGTCCCCTCATCCTTGTGAAGCTTTTGGGCGAAGGAATTGTGATTTGGTTGAGGTTTGAAGCTCGCCGGAATCTCACCGAAATCCATGGATTCCGTGAGTTTCAAGCTCAATTCCGGCTGGTGGGCTTGGAATTGGGTCTCGGTGTAGAAGAGAAATGTGTTGGGCTTGAGGTGGACTTGTGATCTAGAAATTTTGGCCGGGATCCATCACCGTTGACACCGCGGCGGCGGCGGCGGCGGCGGTAGCGGTCTACGGCGGCGCTTCGGCGAGGGAATTGACTTTTTGGAATTTGATGAGTTTATGTCGTTTTGCTCGTAATCGCGCCTCGATCATTGCCTTGAGGTTTTCGAGTTGATTTGGAAACCGGACTTTTAGTCGAGGGTTTATGTGGAGATTTCGGGAGTTTACGGCGATTATTTTGTATCAGTTATATGTTTCCGGTAACGGTTGGTTTCCGAGGTGTGGTACAGTGTGATGAATTGTGATTTTGATCAGTTATATTTTGTGATTATTCAGGGGATCGAGATCATGTTTTGGGCGAGGGATCTTCCGCCGGATCTCGTGTTTAGCGCGAGTGCGCGCTGTGCTCATCTGTGAGTGGACTTTTCTATTTTCACTGTCATTGCGAGTTCGTAATTTCCGTATTTATTTATATACGATGTTGAGATTATTTATTGCTTTTGGAGGTATTATTTTATATTTTATATGGTGATGGCATTACTTAGCATCGATGCATTGGCTACTCGGCTGATCACCGGTAGTCAGATCTAGGGTTGAGAGATTCCCCTGGGCAGGGTTGAGAGATTCCCCTATTGTGCCGCTAGGCTTGAGAGATTCGCCTAGCCTATCACCGTCGGGCTTGAGAGATTCGCCTGACCGTCGGGCTTGAGAGATTCGCCTGGCACCTCTATATATTTTCCGAACTCGTTTTGCTTGATTTTATGATAAATGTTATGGTGTAAGGCATATGTTTATTTTCGTCTACTCACTCTAACGATTTTATTTGCCTTTCCCCTGGGCTTTTCGGTTTTCGTGCCCAGTTTACAGTTCGAATTCTGGTGTCTCACGTCGCGGTCGGAGGCTAGTTGTTCGAGCTACCTTTCTTTTCCAGTAGGTTTTGTGTCTTGCCTACTGTTGTATATTTTTGTATATGTACACTAGAGGTCGCTCTGATACGCTACTGATATGTTTTTATGTGATTTTTTCCCAGATTTCTGTAAAGTACAATTTTGATAACTGCTTTACTTTATTGTTATGATATTGAGAAATCCGGATGGGATTGGTGCCCACGGTTTGGCTTTTGTGGCATAGGATGAAGTGTGTTTTCGGGTGCAGGTTAATGGCAATTCTGAAAGGACCCAATCCCGATTCAGTTACCTAAACCGAAATCAAACCCTTTCAAAAATACGAACCAACAAAAATTTTCCGAAATTTCGGCAGAGTTTCGTTACTAACGTGGAATTGCATAAACCTGCACCCTGAAAATAACACTTCATCCTATGCCACAAAAGCCAAACCGTGGGCACCAATCCCATCCGGATTTCTCAACATCAATATAATCAATAATAGAAAACAAACTGTACTATGTATATATGTATATCCGAGCAAATCCGTATAAGCATGTATCAGAATGTATCAGAGCGACCTCTAGTATAACATATATACAACATATACACATCAGTAGGCGAAACAAGAACCTACTGGAAAGCACAGGTAACTCTGATCACTAGCCTCCAAACCGCGACGTGAAAACACCAAACCTGAACTGCAACTGGGCACGGAAACCGAAAAGCCCAGGGGAAAGACAATAAACACGTTAGAGTGAGTGGACGAAAATAAATGTCTTTCACCGAGTAATATATGTTATAAAAATATATGCGAGTCGAAATATAAATAAATCAGTTCAATAGTATACGAGGAGACGCTAACTCCAACTCGTACACAGAGCATGCAAAGAAAATCTCACGGGGTCACTCATGGACACATCCGTGCTAGTAAAGTCGAAATCACGGAGTCCTTGACTACCACGTGATCCATAGCCAGAAAGGCCTCGGTTCCGCGGTACTGCCCCTCGCCGGTCAGGTAGGGGTACTGCCCCTCCTGGTGGCCTACCATCGGGGATCAGCCGAGAGGCAAAGTGTATCGATACAACAACGTAACTGAGACTGTACTCTGTGTAAATCAAATCATAAACAGTTCGATACGAATGCATGAAATAACATATAGATGCATGTATACTCGTATATGTATATTCGTATAAGTATAATCGTATAACACATGCTCGTAATAAACATAATCTCGTATGAAATCTCATGTTCGTAAAACCATAATCATGCTGCATGCTCAATTTATAAAACGTATATAAAAGACTCGCAATCAATCCGTGAAAATAAAGTGTCCACTCACAGACTCGCGTAACGCGCACTCGCGCTAATCTCGTGGACCGGCGGAAGATCCCTCGCCAGAAGCACGATCGCGATCCCGATCTCGATCTTGATCTCCTGAATATCCACAAAATATAACTGATCAATATCGTAATCCACAACACTGTACTGATACACGGAAACCAACCGTTCCCAGAAATACGAAATGCAGTACAAAATGAATTACGGAAATCCCGAAATCCCCACTTGAATCCTCGACTGAAAATCGGCTAATCAAATCAACCCGAAAACCTCTGTACGATAACCAGGGCGTGATTACGAGAAAAATGACATTAATTACGTCGAAATCTAAAAAGTTGACTTTTCTCGCCGGAGCGCCGCCGTTGACCGCCGCTGGCGGTGGCGGCGCGCCGTCAACGGAGACTTTCTCCGGCGGAGAAGCTCCAGATCGCACAACCTCCACAAGCCCAACCTGTTTCTCAACTGGCACTAAAGCCAAAACTCACCAGAACAAGCCCAAATCTCATCAAACAGGTCGAAATTCCAGATTCCGGTGACCAATTCGGGTCACCACAAATATCCTCGTCCCAATTTAATGACAGGGAAAGTATCACCCAAGTATGGGGAACAAAACCCCCATCAAACCGACCTCCAATTCTCGCCGGAACCACCGTAACCGATACCGGCGAAAATCTCGAACTCGACCCGATTCGGGTTCCAAGAAAACTAAACCAATTTCCATAATTTCAATTGCAAAACCACTTAGAATCACAAGAGGAAGCGTTTTATACCTTCAAAGAAGTCGGAGGTGGCCGGAAAATAGGTCGTCGGACGGTGAAGCCGAAACGGGAAACTCTCTCCCACGGTCAACGAGTCAAACTTTCCAATTTTGGAAAGTCAACGACTGGTCAATGCAAAACTGTATTTTTACGAAAGTTCTCGACTATTTCGATATTTATACTCGAGCCTCGGGTCGATCGACGGTCCAAAACGAATATACGATATGATTCGGATAAACACGAAATAATCGGATAAACTCGTCAGATACCGAAACTTCAAATAATCATAAAATATTCCTCAGTAATCGGAAAAATCTTCCGGAACTACCCACAAGCTCGAAATCACGTACTCTACAATTTCCGTGAAGACACCCAACTCAAATTCTCGACTGAAAACATAGTCGCGAATCGAATCGACAAACCACACAATATCGTAAAACTGCGACTATAACCAAATCTCGAGAATCGTGCCAAACACACGTCTGATTCTGGTTTGGGTCGTCACAAATTCCGCGTTAGTAACGAAACTCTGCCGAAATTTTTGTGGTTGTTGTAAGTTCGTGTTTTCAGAAGGGGTTTGATTCCGGTTTAGGAAACTAAATCGGAGTTGGGTCCTTTCATATATAGACTGGACCTTATGTTATCACTAATGTATTTCCTCATGGTGCTATAGAGATTATGAGTTCAAAAACAGGGAAGACATTCAAAGTGAATGGACATCGACTCCAGTCCTTCTATGCGTCATTTGTGGAGCATGTTTTTGAGGATGCACACCTTGGAGACGCGCTTCCTGTTATGGATTGATTGGATTTGCTGTTTGGCTAAAGACGTTAAACTTAGCACTACTTAGGAGGTAACCCATATTGATGGAGAAGCGTAGCGACCAAATTTGCTCTCTTATTCCTTCTCCTTTGTTTTTGTAGTTTCTCTATGATTAGTGTGTTTTGTATGTGATGTGTTCTGTGTCATACTTGTTTGGTGTATTGTATGGTCTAATTCTAGTGTTTACATTGAAGACAATACAACTTTCAAGTGTGAGGTATTTAGCTATATTATATACTTAGCATCTAGATATAGATTTTCTAAAACATTTGTCGTTGTACGGTGTCAAATCGAAAATGTGCTATGTCCTTCATTTTGTAATTTATCATACATGGTTAAAGGTCTCGGAATATTCTGAAATTTTGAGGGATTGTTGATATATTTTCAGCTAATTCAGATGAGTAATTAATTCTGTATAAATTCTACAAGTATGTATGCTCAGTTTCCTCCGATTTTTGAGTTTTTTGGTTGTCAAGGGAGTGTATTTCGTCCCATAGAAGAAATTTTCATAAAATTGAGTTATTTTAGGTTTTTATTTTGACATGTCGAAGGATTTCTTCAACCCTTCGAATTTTGAGTCAGTTTTTGGCAGAAGCATGCATTCGACCCGTCGAGATATGTCTCGACCCGTTAAATGATGATGGGGCTTTTTCTGACGACTAGTTCGTTGTGGAAAGGTTTCTGCGCCAATTTTTTTAATTTTTGAGTCTTTTCTTAGTTTTTCTTCTGTTTTTTGTGTCATATATAAAAAACAAAATACGAAAACAAATAGTGTCAAGAAAAATGCCAAAAAGAAGAGTTTCAGAAGCCCTTAACAAGTCAATATTGTGCTTATATCTTCCAATTTTTTGACTGAGAGATGATTATGTGACTTGAGTTTCTTTCGATAATTTTAATATTTGATGCATATGCGAATATGTAGTGGATGTAGAAACGAGTTAACATGGTACAAATTTTGAGCATGCATGAACCTTATTGAGATTTATTTATTCTGTGAGCTTTTGTGCCATTATGTGAAATACATGCTTTTTTTGATTGAGTGTTAATTGCTTGCCACAGATTAAGTTAATGGACTCTAGAGATTACTATATCTTGCTCTTGTGCTATGCAAAGCTTATAGTCAATACATGTTCTTATAGAGGAAGTGTTAAAGGCATTTAGAGGACACCACCATTGCCATACGAGCCTGTCTCCCGATTCTGTGTACACAAGATGTGCACCCCGTAGGTAATCACTTTGAGTCTACATGTGAAACTTTATGTCATCACCCGCATATCTTCTACCTTGAACTGTAGAATAGTTATATCTTTATCCTTTTTCTAGGATTTGGTAGAGCTATATATGAGACATGTATGTGAAGGCGGCGACAAGGCTGAAAGGTGATAATAAGAAATAAGTGTGAGGTATCAAGCTTGTAAATAAAAAGATGATAAAAAAAATATCGAAAAGAAAAAAAAACAAAAGAAAAAAAGTTATGATGTCTAGCTTGATACCCCAGTTAACTAATGATGAAAAGAATGTTGTGAAGGCCCAACAAGATAAAATCCGGCTACAATAGTGAAAATGTCATGGTTGTAAAGTTGAAGAAGTCTCTTATTTGGTGCTTTATTAGGTTCTAGAATCATATTGAAATTTTTGATCTGTGATGTATAGTCACAAGAGTGAGCATATGGTTTGGTCTATTTGGCGAGCAATTTAATTGAGTGATACCTTAGATATTTTTTTGAGATAAATACTTTTGAATGCATATCTATGTGAGGTTGAATATTGGTTGGTCTTGTGCATGTTCTGGCTCATTTTTCACCTTGATTATGTCCATGTCCTACATGTTACATGTGTGTTATATGTTGGAGTTATCTTTGGTAACTATGTAGGTACATATGAATCTTGGTGTTACATTTTTGTGGAACATTGCTGAGGTAAATTGTTGAGGGCATTATAGTCTGTTTGTAAAGTTTGTTGAGTCTTTACATGTGTGTTATATGTTGGAATTATCTTTGGTAACTGTGTAGGTACATATGAATCTTGGTGTTACATTTTTGTGGAAGATTGCTGAGGCAAATTGTTGAGGGCATTAGAGTTTGCTTGTAAAGTTTGTTGAGTCTTTACATGTGTGTTATATGTTAGAGTTATCTTTGGTAACTGTGTAGGTACATATGAATCTTGGTGTTACATTTTTGTGAAAAATTGCTAAGACAAATTGTTGAGGGCATTAGAGTCTGTTTGTAAAGTTTGTTGACTCTTTTTAGAGTTTTAGTTTAGTGTTTTGCTCATGGACTAGCAAAATCTAAGTGTGGGATATTTTGATAGTTGCATAAATGTGCAACTTTCTTGTGTATAATTGTGTGGAAATACTTAGCTTAATTGTTTAGTTTTCGGTATTTATTTATGTATTTGTTTATGCAGATCATTTGGAGAAATTTATGAAAAGGAGCAATAAAAGAGAAATTATATTGGCAACTGGATTAAGGATTTGGAAGCCCATATGAATAGAAGTCCAAATCTTGTTTGGAGAGGAAAAGACCCAAGAGTCCATCCCTATATAAAGGAATTTTCAGAAAATAATCAGGGTTAGAGATTTTAGAGAGAAAAACACCCAAAAGAGAGAGAGACACGCAACCTTGGAGGAAGAGCCAGTCAGACGATTTCGACGGGTTGACCCATAGATCTCGACGGGTCGAATCCACCCTGCTGAGTTTTCTAGGGTTCTTGGTTCTTCTTCTCTTTCCCGTCATATTTTGTTATTGTATAATTTCAACTATGAGTAGCTAAAGTCCTTTAGTTAGGCTGATCGAAGCCTTAGATATGCTTACGATTTTGAATCCCTTTTTTTTTAATAACTATTTGGATGAATTTTATTTCATTGTTCTTCACATCGATGATTTCTTTGAGTGCACGCTTAGATGCATGGCTTAGGATCTAGAGTCTTGATTGTGTACATGACCACCTTACCGTTGCATATTCAGTAGTGACAAATATGTACTTTTGTGAAAAGTTCCTTAGTGACGTAAAGGTGACCACCGAATCAACCCTTTAAGCTTTGTTATTTTTCAAACATTCTTAAAACATAATGACTTCAGTTTTCTAGGTTTACATCACCAAATGTATAAGTCGGTTAATTGGGGATCAAGATTGAGCAGAGATTGTAACTCCCTCTTTCATGCCAAGTAAGAGAGTGTAATATGCAAGATGACTTAACCATAGTTCTTGTATGGGAGATATGCATCCATGGTTAGTTCAATTGAATTGGAGGATTGTAAGTAGTCTAGGATGGAGAGAAGTCCTTAATATTCATCTCTCATTGTTAAATTCAACTATTTACATTCTAGAATTTACAAATTTCTGCAGTAGCTGTAGCTTAGTGGATTTAGTTTGGTACCCAAAACATCTCCGACTACGCTCAAATTTCATGTTTAGTCCACCACTGTGTCTAGATTATTGTGTTAAAATTTCGTGTCATTTCAGTCTGTGTAGAGTAGGGTTGTAGTGTCGTTAGTGTACTATGGTTGAGTCTGTGAGCATTGTCATTTAATGTTAGGATTTAGTTTCACCAATTCCTTTTATTTGATAACTTGTATAATTGATTATTACAATGATATATCTGAATTGAGAATGGGGTATCTTTGAGAGGTGGTTTTCCACTCTTTAGTTGCAATCTCTGATGCACATCGCTCGTTTTGCAAAGCATGTTCTTTAGCAAAGTTATAGGCACGTCCTTCTTTTTTTGTTGTTAACACCGAAAATATTCCATTCGTACAACGAATCCAGGTGATATTTGTGGACCTATCAAACCTGAATGTGAACCATTTAAATATTTCACGGTTTTGGTAGATGCATCAATGCAGTGGTCACACGTTGCATTTCTATCCACAAGGAATGTTGCATTTGCAAAACTCTTGGGAAAAATAATTAAACTCTGGGCTCACCACCCAGATCATCCAATCAGGTCTATTAGATTGGACAACGCGAGAGAGTTTACATCAAAAATTTTTGATGATTACTGCATATTTGTTGGATTGAAGTTAAACATCCAGTTCCTCATGTTCATTCTTAGAACGATTTAGAAGAGGCTCACATCAAACGATTATAGATTGTGTCTCGCACATTGGTAATGCATACAAACTTATCAATCTCCGGGTGGGGTTATGCAGTATTACACGCAGTTATGCTTCTTCATTTTCAACCCATAGGACGCCAACCATTCAGTACGTACCAGTTGGTAACTGGATATGAGTCTGACATTTCATATCTACCCAATTTTGGTTGTGCGGTATATGTGCCTACTGCGCCTCCACAACGCACTAAAATTGGTCATCAATGAAGATTAGTCATTTATGTTGGCTATAAAGCTCCAGCGATAGCATGTTATCTTGAACCTTCGACAAGAGATTTCTTTACTGCAAGATTTGCATATTGTCACTTCGATGAAACATACTTTCTGACATTATGGGGATGAATGAATGTATCTATTCCGGTTCAACGTCAAGAATTGACGTGGTCTAATCCCACTATGTCTTATCACGATCCCCGCACATCTTCGAGTGAGATTGAAGTGCAAAGAATACTTGATCTTCAGAAAGTAGTAGACTCTATGCCTAACTCCTTTACTGATATCTCTAAAGTATCGAGATCGAAAATACATGCTACAAACATTCTTGCAAGGTTGGAAATCCCGAAAAGGGGATTGGTTAGTACCAACACCAGGCAAGGAAACGCTCCTCCTGCCCATGTGGAAGGTGTTGCGTCGGCCTAGTCTCCAAGCAGGAAAAAAGGGAGACCAAGAAAATCCACTGATGAGCCGCTAGTTAAAAAGCAGACCATTGAGACACAAAATAATCCATTCATCATAAACATTGTGAATCCTTCACATGAGATTGTCTCTATGTTGAAATAAAAAAAAACTACTGACGATATATAGTGATAGTGGGCTTGTATTGATTCTATGGGCTTATTCTATGGGCTTATACCAAGGTTACAACATGTGAAATGGTACATATGCACGGTCCACAGCTATATCAAATAATAACAGTAGGGTTGAAGCCAGCAAAGTCCAAACGCCTTACGCCTCAATCAAATCTTTAAACAGTTGGTCCTTATCAAAAACTGAGACTTCGTAGTTGAGTGAGAGTCAATCTCTAGAGGCTCATGATCTTATATATGGTGGACATAAAACTCACAAAGAGAAGGAGAAGCACACGGGGAGCAACAACAACAACAACAACAACAACAACAACAAAAAGCAGAGGAACAAAAAGGAAGCAAGGAGAGGAGGAGCAGCTCGGCCACAAGAGAAGGACAATCAACAAGAGCAGCAAAGCAAAGAGAACAGCGAGTAAAAGCAGTCCTACCCCAGCCAAACTAAAGCCAAACTGGGAGAAGAAGCTTGTGTCAAAACCCGGATCGAAGGTGGGAACCTTTCCACAACTCTGATGTATCTATTTTATGCAGGTTCCACGGCGTCGGAGATGACCCAGAGGCGCAAGATTCTTGACACCTGAACATGGAAAAGAGGTCTCTGTTCAATCAACTCACTCTTTGAGATGTCCTGTTCCTCAACAAAAATTACAAAACACCACATAGAAAAATTCTACTCTATGCCCACACAGCAATCACCACACTCCAAAGAAATCAACAAAGTAGCAGCAAAAGACTACACAACAGTAGCAGCAGTTCAAAGCAGTAGATCTTGTTGCCTTAAAAAAACAGAACCTCACCTCTACTGCCTTCACCAAGGTTACTGGAGAAAGATGCAGAGACCGACGACGACGGCGAAATCAGCAGAGATCAATGATGACACCAAAGTCGGTGAAGATCGGTGACAGCAACAGAGATCCTAAGAGCCTGCCTGCACAACAAAAGTCAATCAATTGGTGACCATAGCTGCCCCAATTTCGATTGAAGACTGATAAATCAAGCATTATCAAGCACAAAGGCGGCTGTTCGCTCCCGATTTCGAGGGTGATACCCGAAGTAATTGAAGTTAACTAAACTTACCGGCGGAATCGAGAGACGGTTTCGAGAGTTCGTCGTATTGGGAGTCTTCTTTTTCTTCTTCCTAGCCCGCAGCACCAAGACAAAGCAAAAGAGCTCGTTTAATTAATGTCGAGCACAACTTTGATGATCGAGGAAGACCAGGAGGAGAACAATTTCGCAGAAGCATATACCCAACTTGATCCGAATCCATACCCAACTCGGATTCAAGCAGGCCTAGAGCTACGGGGACTCTTTCAATAATCAAATCCATTCTTGGGTTGTCCTTTTCGAATTTGAAGAATAGAAGAGGAAATTCAACTAATTTGCTAAAGAAAAGGAAAGAGTAAGCTAAGATAGTTGCAGTATGCTTCGTGAATGGTGGTGGGCTATTTGAGCTGCTGGGTAGCAAAATGAAAGAAGAAAGTCAAAATAAGAATGTGTGATGGTGGTGAGCACGTGAGCAAAGGGAGAAGAAAGAAAAAAAAGGCTAACAAAGAAAGAATAAAAAGAAAGAAATGGTGAATGGAAATGGGCTTGGGCCAACAGGAAGAGAAGAAAAAAAAAGTGGGCTGGGCTAATTGCTTCCAACAACAAAAATGGCTTCATGGATCGCAATTTGGACTCATACTTGCTCCAGAAAATATCCGAAGTCCTCCGGTGTCACTTCTCCGAAAAAGAAAACGGCGGTTTCTAATAACTCATTGGAATCGTCAATTGTAAAATATTGGCATAAAAACCAAAAAAAAAAAATCAAAACAGAAGAACTACAAACGGTTTGATCCCTTCAAAGGGTATGTAGGCAATCTGGCACAAAAGCTGGATGCAACCACACACAAAAAAAAAAACACAAAAAAAATGATTTGAAATCACCTAAATTGAACTACGAGTGGCTTGATTCCTTGACGGGGTACGTAGGCATCCTGATAAATAAATTGGGCGCAGCCGCAAAATTTCACAAACACACACATCCCTGTTTTTCCTGTCTTTATATTTGGAATCAAAAGGTTTTCCCTTTCATCTCAAGGGTTGTAATTAAGAGACTTATATTTGTCTCGAATGGCTCGAACTAAATGTATTAAACTCTATTTATCTATTTAGATAGGGTGAAATTATGTTGAGTATATTATTTTACAATTTTTGCGCAACACTCTAAGTACAGTTATGTCCTTGAATCACAATTGACATATCTGAAGGATGCCTCATAATCTCTTATGATGTCAGAGAACAAAGAAATCTAGCTTAGAACAAATGATGTGCTTATGGATAGATATTCCATGTTAGTTGATGAAGTATTTGTTTATTCCGTCGCTCAGGAGATCATAGACAACGATGAAGTAGAACCTCGCTTTGTGGTGGATTGCCAACAAAGAGCAGATTGACCGAAATGGAAGGTAGGAATCTAGGCCAAACTAGACTATCTGAATAAAAATCAGGTTTTCGGTCCGGTAGTGCTATGCCCACCGAATGTTAAGCTGGTAGGACATAAATGGATTTTTTTTTCGGAAGCATAATGAGAAGAATGAGGTCTTACGTTATAAAGCTAGACTAGTGGCGTAGGGTTTTTCTCAACGCCTTGGGATTGATTATAAGGAGACGTATTCTCCAGTTATGGACATCATTACCTTCCGCTACCTAATAAGTTTGGTAGTGTCCTAGAAACTAAATGTGCAGCTCTTGGATGTGGTTACTGCATATCTTTATGGGGATCTTGATTCAGAGATATACATGAAAATGCCGGATGGCATTGCGATGCCCAAATCAAGTAACTATAAACTACGAAGTGCTCATGTATTCAAATTGAGATGTTCACTATATAGATTGAAATAATTTGGTAGGATGTGGTACACATGTCTTAGTGATTACTTGATTAGGAACAGATACAAGAATGATAACTTATGCCCATATGTGTTCATTAAAAGAACAATTTCAGGATTTGCTACAGTAGTTGTCTATGTAGATGATATAAACATCATCGAGACTCTTAACGAGATCAATGAGACGGTTGGCTACTTGAAATCTAAATTTGAGATGAAAGACCTTGGTAAGTCTCGATTTTGTCTCAGATTAGAGTTGGAATATTGAGTTGGTAGAATCCTTATTCACCAGTCAGGTTATGTCCAAAAGATGCTCATGCAGTTTAATATGGAAAAAACATACCCTGTTAGCACACCAATGGTTGTTCGCAGTCTGGACCCTAAGAAGGATCCATTTCGTCTGGTAGATGAAGATGAGAAAGTCTTGGGAGCTAAAATTTCATATCTTAGTGCTATTGGAGTTTTTTTGTATTTAGCTTAGTGCACACGTCCAGATATTGCCTTCTCAGTGATTTAGTGATATTCTATATCTTAGTGCTATTGGCTAGATTTAGCTATGCGCCTACGCAACGTCATTGAAATGGAGTAAAAAAAATCTTCAAATACTTGAAGGGACTGACTTGGGTTTATTCTTCCCTTACAAAGAGTACAGAGAGAAATCGGAAAATCCCAGAAAAGGGATGGTTAAGTCACAACATACAAGTTCTGACTCCTTCCACCCGTCGAGTAGGTCTTTCGACCCGTCGAAGGGAGTGAACTGTGATAATCCGAGGGCCTCTTTTGACCCATCGAGGAAAGGTTTCGACCCGTCGAAATCGGTACCCTAGATCGAACAGAACCATTCATTTGACCCGTCAAGTGAGGATTTTGACCCGTCAAAATCCTCCCCTACTGTGAGCAGTTTTACTGCAGTCCCCTATTCTGAAACACCGGTTGATATGTTAGTCGGATTTACTGATCGATGCTGGGTACTTCTCTGACCCACACAAAGGTCATTCACAGACTAGTTATGTTTTCACTATGGGAAACACGGTGATTTCTTGGAGATCAACTAAGCAAACCCTCGCTGCTACTTTCTCGAATCATTCAGAAATCATTGCTTTACGTGAAGCGATTAGAGAATGTGTCAAGTTTGGGTCATTCATTCATCATATTCAAGGGTCTAGTAGATTGTCATCTACTATGATAGCTCCCACTTGCATCTTTGAGGATAATGCGGCATGCATTGAACATATGAAGTTGGGTTACATTAAAGGTGACAATACAAAGCATATATCACAAAAATTCTTCTTCAATCAGTAACAACAACAACTATTGAATATCCATGTGAACCAGGTGGGTTCGGCAGATAATGTTGCGGACTTGTTTACCAAGTCACTACCTAAATCTACATTTGTAAAACATGTGAGATACATTGATATGCACAGGTTATTTGAACTCTATGACTGCGTTTACAGTCACGGGGAGTTACATGTTTGTAGACATCTGGGGGAGTCTACGACACATGTAGTAGCATTTTAGTTGATGCGTTGTACTCTTTTTCGCATAGACTAAGCTTTTGTTTTACCCATGAGGTTTTTTTTTGCTTGGTAAGGTTTTTAGTGAGGCAATAAGTCATGTATCATTCTTTAGGCCATCGATACAAGGGGGAGTGTTTAAGAAGATTTATTCTCCATAACTTCCGGTGTATGTCTTGTCCTAATTAGATATGGATTAGATTACATGAAGATATAGAAAATCCATGTTATATTGGGACATTGATCATTGAGCAAATTCGGAGTGGATCAAGTTAGATCCTGATCTAATCAAACAGAGAGCACGTTAGATCATTGTCTAATGCGGCAATCATGTACATACATCTGGATTGTATCGCTAGATTCCTTATTTTAACTTATCATAATTTTCTAGATGTTGAAAGAAAAAATTAAATAGATACACAATAGACTGAAACTGTATTTTATCCATTGATAGATGACCTTAAATATAGGCATTACAATATATTATAATCATTATCCCTATAAATCAAGGATTGAGAGAATATCTATTTCAATTCTAATTAGGACAAGACACATATCGAGATACTAGGAATATTTCTCCTAAAACATTCTCCCTTGTGTCGCGATCCTAATGTATGATACATAACTTGTTGGCTCACTAAAAATATTGTCAAGCAAACAAAAAAATACAACACATCAACTACAAAAGTGATCAAATGTGATGTAGACTCCTCCTGATGTCTACAAAATGAGCTCCTCCTGATCAGTAACTCGATCTTGGAGTTCAGATAGACTTTGCATAGCAACGCGTTTCACATGCTTCATAAATGTAGATTTTGGTCGAGACTTGGTGAACAAGTCCGCGAAATTATCCACTAAACCAATCCAGTTCACACGAATACTCAATAATCGATGTTGTTGATGATTATAAGAGTACTTCGGCGAAATGTGTTTAATATGACCACCCTTAATGTAACCCAACTTCATTTGTTTAATTCAAGCTGCATTATACTCAAATATGCAAGTTGGTACTGTCGTAGTATATGATAATCCAATAGACTCTTGAATGTTGTGTATAACTGACCTAAACCAGACATATTCCTTAACCGCTTCATGTAAAGCTATAATCTTAGAATGATTTGTGACGACCCGAACCAGAATCAGTAGTATATTCGGCACGATTCACGAGATTCTGTTTAGTCGCAGTTTTATGATATGTATGTGGTTCGTCGACTCTATTCGCGACTATGTTTTCGGCCAAGAATTTGAGTTGAGTGTCTTCACGGAAATTGTAGAGTACGTGATTTCGAGCTCGTGGGCGGTTCCGGAAGATTTTTCTGATACCGAGGAATATAATATGATTATTCGAAGTTTTGGTTTACGACGAGTTTATCCGATTGTTTCGGGCTTATCCGAATCATTTCGAATATTCATTTCGGACCGTCGATTGACCCGAGGCGCGAGTATAAATATCGGGAATAGTCGTAAAATCTTCGAAAATCACTATTTGGTGTTGACCGTTGTTGACTTTCCAAAAATAGCAAGTTTGACCGTTGACCCGAGGGGAAAACTTTCCCGTTTCGGCTTCACCGTCCGACGACCATTTTCTGGCCACCTCTGGTCAAGAGGAAGGTATGGTTAGCTTCTCCCTTCAATTTCGAGTTGATTGGTAATTGGTTTGGTTGGAATTGATGTCGTTTTGGGTTAACCCGAATCGAGCCGAGCTGGGTTACGTCACCGGAGTTGGTTGGCTGTTTTCCGGCAAGTTTTGAGGGTGGTGGTTAGGGGGAAACGACTCCCCTTGCCCCTCTGAGTCTTATGGTGTGCTTGGTTTGAGCTATTGTTGAGTTTTTTTAGAAGGGTCCGATTAGGTCACTGGAAAACTGGAATTCCGATCTGTTTGAGGTGATTTGGCCTTGTTCCTGTGGGATTTGGACTTCGTGGTAGAAGAGAAAAGGGTTGGGCTTGATGTGGTATTTAATTCTGGAGAATCTCGCCGTGGAATTCCACGGTTGACGGCCGCCGCCGCCCCGGCGGCGGCGGTCAACGGCGGAGCTTCGGCGAGGGTTGACTTTTTTAGATTTCGACGTTTTTAATGTCGTTTTTCTCGAAATCGCGCCCTGATTATCGTCCAGAGGTTTTCGGTTTGATTTGGGTAGCCGATTTTCAGTCGAGGGTTTCGAGTGGAGATTTCGGGAATTCCGTTAATTATTTTGCACTGCATTGTATATTTCTGGGAACGGTTGGTTTCCGTGCTTCAGTACAGAGTTGTGGACTATGATTTTGATCACTTATGTTTATGTATATTCAGGAGATCGAGATCGAGATTGTGATCGTGCTTCAGGCGAGGGAGCTTCCACCGGACCATGAGATTAGCGCGAGTTCGCGCTAGCTGATCAATGAGTGGACAAGTTTATATTTTCACAGTTGATTTGCGAGTTCGTGGATTTTATGATTTCCGTATTTAAATTATAAGATGTTGAGCTATATGTTATTTTCGGAGGTATTGTTATATGTTTATGGGTGATGGCATTTATTACATCGATGTACCAGAGTTGAGAGATTCCTCTGGCCCAGAGTTGAGAGATTCCTCTGAAGCAGGGTTGAGAGATTCCCCTGAGTGCCGCCGAGGTTGAGAGATTCCCCTGGCCTGTCACCGTCAGGTTGAGCGATTCGCCTGATGTCTGGCTTGAGAGATTCGCCCGACAACCTCCATATATATATGTGTGTTGTGTTCTGAACTCGCACTGTTTTATATTGAGTATATATATAAACTGGTGAAAGGCATATGTTTATTTTCGTCCACTCACTCTAACGTTTTATTTGCCTTTCCCCTGGGCTTTTCGGTTTCCGTGCCCAGTTTGCAGTTCGGATTCAGGTGTTTCACGTCGCGGTTGGAGGCTAGTGATCTGAGCTACCTGTGTTTTCCAGTAGGTTCTTGTTTCGCCTACTGATGTGTATATTGTATATATTTCACACTAGAGGTCGCTCTGATACATTCTGATACATATTTATACGGATTTTCATGGATATACTATATATAGTACAGTATGTTTACTGTTTATTATTTATAATATGATGTTGAGAAATCCGGATGGAATTGGTGCCCACGGTTTGGTTTTTTTGGCATAGGACGAAGTGTTATTTTCAGGGTGCAGGTTTATGCAATTCTACGTTAGTAACGAAACTCTGCCGAAATTTCGAAAAGTTTTTGTTGGTTCGTATTTTCAGAAGGGGTTCGGTTCCGATTTAGGTAACTGAATCGGGGTTAGGTCCTTTCAGCTTGGTATCAGAGCATTAGGTTGTCAGATTCTGTAGACTCTTGTAGTTGTGACGCTTAGGATATTTGAGTTTGTACAGCATGACTAGAGTGATGACCCGACTGGCCAGCGGTACTCATCAATACTTCGGGTGTTGTGTATTCTCAAATATCTGCGGTTTCATGATTACGTTCTTTCTGCATGTACCTAATGCTTGTCTTGTATCAGTAGGATGCCTCCTCGACGTGGTCCCCGTGTTGATCGGGATGAGGATCCTGATGAGGATCGCCGAACGCGCGACTTGCTGATGCGAGTGCTGCATTTGGAAGAGTGTTTTGACCCTGTGGTCAAGGCTCGTACTGCTGGTGCCACTGTGTTTTCGGGTTCAGTTGATCCAGATATATGCGAGGCATGGTTGGTTCAGATTGAACGTGTTGGTGAGCGTCTGCAGTTTACTCCTGAGCAGATGACAGTGGCCGCAGTTGGTTTACTTGAGGGTGATGCATACTTTTGGTGGGTTAGCACCGACAGAGTTCCAGCTGACACTCCGTGGACATTGTTCCGTGATCTGTTCATGCGGAGGTACTTTAATCAGGCTACCCGGCAGTGCAAGTATGAGGAGTTTACGAACTTGAGGCAGGGCAGTTTGTCTGTACTTGAGTATCGGGACTGGTTTACCCGTTTGTCTCGTTTTGCGCCGGATATGGTGGCTACTGAGGAAGCCAAGTATCGTAGGTTTGAGCTGGGATTGAATCTGAATATCAAGGCGACACTGACTACGATGCCTCGGAACAACTTTGATGAGTTTGTTAGCGCAGCACTCTGAGGCGAGGATATTGAGCAGGAAAGACAACAGAGATATCAGCCAAGACGGTTTGAGGAAGGTGGACTGAGTCAGGGGCCTTCAAAGAGGCAGAGTTCTCATACTTCCGGTTCAGCTTCATCCTCAGGCGGTGGATATTATCGCCCACCAGTTGGTGTACCGAGGAGAGATCGACCGCACCGACCACAGGCTAGTGGGAGTTCCAGCGGTTCTAGTTATCCTCGGCGTACTGGTGGCGCTTTTGCTGTACCGAGGGAGTACCCGTTGTGTAGTCTCTGCAGCCGACAGCATGTGGGTCCATGTCAGCGAGATCCTGTCACTTGTTTCCGCTGTGGCCAGGTGGGTCACTATGCGAGGGAATGTTATCAGTATGATGTTACTGGTGGACAGGGGGCCCAGAGTTCCGGAGGAGAGCGAGGTGCCACTTTGGGAGCTCTACCAGCACAGTTTGCAGGCCAGGACAGACAGCAGGGATAGCCCCAGTGAGGACGACCAGCCGGACAGGCGAGGGTGCATGCTATGACTCTACGTGAGGGCAGAGCTTCACCGGAGGTCGTTATCGGTACGTTACATGTTTTTGGTATTCCAGTACTTGCATTGTTAGATCCGGGTGCCACACATTCATTTATATCATTTAGACTATCATCATTAGCTACGGTACCTGCATCTCCACTTTCGGGGTTGTGGAGAGTGTTGTATCCGTCAGGTGAGGTTGTGAGCATCGGTTGGGTTTACAGAGATTGTGAGGTGTTTATTGGTGGTCATGGATTAGCCTCAGATCTGTTACTGCTTGATATTGTGGATTTTGATCTGATCTTGGGTATGGACTTCTTGGAGACGCACTGGGCCATGTTTGACTGTCACAAGAAGGAGGTCGCGTTTCGACGACCAGGGTTACCCGAGATACTATTTCGCGGTGAGAAGAACACTTCACTACCATGTTTGATTTCTGCGATGAGGGCAGATCAGTTGATGAAGAAGGGTTGTGTCGCTTACTTAGGCCATGTTGTGGACACTACAGCTGCAGTGCCGGACCTTGGTAGTATTGAGGTTGTGTCTGAGTTTCTGGATGTGTTTCCAGCAGAGTTACCTGGTATACCCCCTGTGCGGGAGATTGATTTTACTATTGAGTTGTTGCCGGGTACAGGACCGATTTCCCAGACACCGTACCGGATGGCGCCAGCTGAGTTGAAGGAGTTGCAGATTCAGCTCCAGGAGTTGCTAGAGAAGGGTTTCATTCGACCGAGTGTTTCTCCGTGGGGTGCTCCGGTGTTGTTTGTGCGGAAGAATGATGGGTCCATGCGTTTGTGCATTGACTATCGGAAGCTAAATCAGGTTACAGTGAGGAACAAGTATCCGTTGCCGCGGATTGATGACTTGTTCGATCAGCTCAAGGGAGCATCAGTCTTTTCGAAGATTGACCTTCGATCTGGATATCACCAGTTGAGGATCCGTGACTCTGATGTATCCAGGACGGCATTCAGGACGCGGTATGGGCACTATGAGTTTTTGGTTATGCCGTTTGGGTTGACCAACGCCCCCGCAGCTTTCATGGACTTGATGAATCGGGTGTTTCGACGGTTCCTGGACAAGTTCGTGATTGTATTCATTGACGATATTTTGATCTATTCTAGGAGTGTGGGCCAGCACAAGAAGCATTTGCGAGTAGTGTTGCGGACTTTGCGGGACCATCAGTTGTTCGCGAAGTTTAGCAAGTGCGAGTTCTGGTTGGATAGTGTGAAGTTTCAGGGCCACGTGATTTCGGCCGAGGGAGTCAGTGTTGATCCTGACAAGATCGAGGCCGTGCTGAACTGGAGTAGACCCACTACTGTGCCGGAGATTCGGAGTTTCTTGGGGTTAGCAGGCTATTATCGACGGTTTGTACAGGATTTCTCCCGGATTGCTACACCACTGACCAGATTGACGAAGAAAGGCGTCAAGTTTGAGTGGTCTGATGCGTGCGAGGAGAGTTATTTTCTCATGAAGGAGCGATTGACTACTGCACCGGTTCTGACATTGCCAAACGACAGTGGTGAGTTTGTTGTGTACATCGATGCGTCGAAGTTGGGTCTTGGATGTGTGTTGATGCAGCATGGTAGAGTTGTGGCATATGGTTCCAGACAGCTGAAACCACATGAGGTCAACTATCCGACGCATGATCTGGAGTTAGCCGCTATCGTGTTAGCGTTGAAGAGTTGGAGATATTACCTGTATGGTGCTGAGTGTAAGATTTACACTGATCACAAGAGTCTCACCTACTTGCGGACACAGCCGGATCTGAACATGAGGCAGCGCCGATGGATGGAGTTGATCAATGACTACGATTGCACGTTTGAGTACCATTCGGGGAAGGCCAATGTTGTAGCAGATGCACTTAGCTAGAAATCTGGAGCCTCGTTGTTTCACATGTATGTGGCCAGAGTATCGATGTTAGCCGAGCTTCGTGCTACAGGTGCTGTGTTTGGGTATGATGATGATGGAGGTTTGTTGGCCAGTTTTCAGGTTCGACCCGTATTGGTTGATCAGGTACGTGAAGCTCAGGATTCAGATTCTTACCTGTTGGGCAAGAAGACCATGATACGGAATGGTGTGCCTACAGAGTTCCGATTGAGCGACGACGGTACGTTGTTGTTCAGAGGCAGGTTATGTATGCCCAGAGACGAGAGCCTGAAGAAGGAGATTCTGGACGAGTCCCACAGTTCAGCGTATGCGATGCATCCCGGAGGTACGAAGATGTTTCGTACACTTCGAGCGTACTATTGGTGGCGCAACATGAAGCGGGAGATTGCCGCGTACGTGAGTCGATGTTTGATCTGTCAGCAGGTGAAGGCGGAGAGACAGAAGCCTGCAGGGAAACTACAGCCACTTGAGATTCCAGTTTGGAAGTGGGAGCACATTACGATGGATTTCGTCTATCAGTTGCCGCGTACTTCGGCGGGCAACACTGGCATTTGGGTTATTGTTGATCGACTGATGAAATCCGCACACTTTCTTGCACTTCCAGGGAAGGTATCAGTGGGTAGATTGGCCAAGTTGTATTTATCAGAGATTGTTCGCTTACATGGTGTGCCTGTGTCCATTGTTTCTGATCGAGATAGTCATTTCACTTCTGAGTTTTTGCAGGCGTTGGAACGAGCTTTGGGCACGAGGTTGCGATTTAGTACATCTTTTCATCCTTAGACTAAAGGGCAGTCCGAGCGGACCATTCAGACTCTTGAGGATATGCTGAGATCATGTGTGTTGCAGTTTCGTGGAAACTGGGATCAGCAGTTACACTTGATTGAGTTCGCCTACAACAACAGCTATCAGGCCAGTATTGAGATGGCACCGTACGAGGCCCTGTACGGGAAGCAGTGTCGCACTCCATTGTGTTGGAGTGAGGTGGGCGAGCGTTGGCTTCTTGGTCCTGATTTGGTGAAAAGTACGATGGAGGACATACAGGTTATCTGGGATCGATTGAAGATCGCCCAGGATCGGCAGAAGAGTTACGCAGATGTGAGGAGGAAGAGCTTAGAGTTCGAGATTGGTGATTGGGTCTTCCTGAAACTATCTCCGTGGAGGGGAGTTGTGCATTTTGGGAAGCGTGGCAAGCTTCGACCACGGTACATTGGTCCGTATAAGATTACGGAGAAGGTTGGAGCTGTTGCTTACAGACTTGAGTTACCAGCTGAGATGGCTCGTATTCATGATGTCTTCCATGTTTCGATGTTGCGGAACTACATCTCAGATCCTTCACATGTGTTAGCCCCACAGCAGTTGCCGATCAGAGAGGATTTGACGTATGTAGAGGAGCCTATGCAGATTCTCGATCGTCGTGAACAGGAGTTGAGGCACCGTGTGATCCCGCTAGTGAAGGTCTTGTGGCAGAACCACTCAGTTGAGGAGGCCACCTGGGAGACTGAGCAGCGTATGCGGGAGCAGTATCCTCATCTGTTCACTTGACAGGTACGTAAATTCCGAGGTTAAAATTTCTTTAAGGGGGGTAGATTTGTGACGACCCGAACCAGAATCAGTAGTATATTCGGGACGATTCACGAGATTTTGTTTAGTCGCAGTTTTACGATATGTATGTGGTTCGTCGACTCTATTCGCGACTATGTTTTCGACCGAGAATTTAAGTTGAGTGTCTTCACGGAAATTGTAGAGTACGTAATTTTGAGGTCGTGGGCGGTTCCGGAAAATTTTTCCGATAACCGAGGAATATAATATGATTATTCGAAGTTTTGATTTACGACGAGTTTATCCGATTGTTTCGGGCTTATCCAAATCATTTCGAATATTCATTTCGGACCGTCGATTGACCCGAGGCGCGAGTATAAATATCGGTACAAAGTGCCGTCGATTGAACCAATCCAACATGGAATGATGAATCTCCCTAGATCTTTGCACTTAACCGGTAATCTTCTCTGCAGCACTGCTGAAATCTCCTCACTCACCACCACAGTCTCATATTCCTTGAACTGTGCCTTATTGGTACAAAGTGCCTTCAAGAACTTCGTATATTTTGGCACTTATTTGAAAGCATCAAGGAGCGGAATATTCACTTGAATTTTGCGAAAGATGTCCAATATCTCCTGCTCTTGATGGTCATTTTTCTGTTTATGAAGACTGCGAGGAAAATGCACATGTGAGGTAAGTAAGAGAGAGGGATTAGATGATACCTAGGTTGCATTTGGACCTGATGTATCACTGTTAGAATTTTCTTGCTTTCTCCCGTCAATCTTTTGAAGTATTGGTTCCTCGAACTCTTTAGACATGGTTTGTGGCCTTGGAACATCTCCCACTCCTCAATGATATTGAACATATCTCATGAGTTGGCCCATTATCACGTTTTGCGAGTTGTTGTTGTAATTTATTGATTTGTTCCGCTAATTCCTCAATGGACTTGTTGGTGTGCTGAGAGTGCTCAATAAATTGTTGCACCAATGTGGACAAGGCATTCACGATGGTCGGATCCGTTGGTGGAGGTGCCTGGAGTGGCACTCATGGTGTTGGAGTAGAGTGTGGCTTATACCTGTGACTTTGTTGCAAAAAATTGACCTTCTCTTCCTCTAGAATATGATATATTGGACAATTTTTAGTAGCATGGTTAGTATAAGAACATATAGCACATACCTGAGTCTTTGTTGATGAGGATAAAGATTTCTCTTTTCCAAGACTTTCGGCAATGAGAGCTAAGTTCTTCTCAATAGCACTCATCCTTCTCTCTAACACTGGATCTATATATGCCTCTAAGACTGCTGGCCTCCGGCTCCCCATTGTTCGGTCACGGGTAGAGAATTTCTTAGAGTTTTCAGCTATGTTCTATACTGGCCTCTGCACCTATCTTTTCTCACCATGTGAATCCATTTGCTAAATCGAATTGTGCTCGGTTAGCTTCATCTAAACCCTTAGAAAAGAACGTCATGTGGTTAGCCAGATCATATTCATGATGAGGACACTTTCTTAACAATTCCTTAAAATATGCTAAAGTTTCATAGATTGCATCTCCATCTCTCTGCAAAAAACTATTTATCTGTTTCCTCAGCTACTTTGTTCGTTGTGTAGAGTAAAATTGCTTCATTAAAACTGTGCCTATCTTTGTCCATGTGTCTATTGATTAAGAAGGCAATGAATTTAATCACGCATTCGCTCCATCCTTGAGAGACAAGGGGAAAAGGATAAGCTTAAGTACATCAGCTTCCGCATTTTCTAAATTCTAGGTTCTGCACAACTCCACAAAATCAATCAACTGTTGTCGTGGATCTTTGTTGGACCCTCCTCGGAAGTGAGGCAGACTCGTGATGAGAGCTGGAGGTATGGAATATGTCTGAAGAGTAGGGAGCACTATGGTCGATGAAATACCAGCTGTGCCTGGTAAGAATGCATCCCTGATCTTTCTCTCTTCGCCCATTAGTGTAGTGTAAGTGCGTATACACTATGTACCTGATCACAACACACAGTATTAGACACAATATATAAAAATAAAAAAAATAAAATTCACAAAAAGAAAAGACTCAATTAAAACTTAGAATTAAACAGTCCCCGACAACGACGACAAAATTTGGTAGGGAGAAAATCACCTTCAAAAATAGTCCCTACTAACTATTCAAATATGCTTAGAAGATGTCAATGTAGTTCAACAGAAGTAGGGGTCATTATCCACATAGGACTTGTGAAACTAAAGTCTTAAACACCAATTATACGTGAATGCCAGAAATTTGGCAAACTCGACCATATAAAAAAGATGCAATTATGAACCTAACCTAAACTACTCTAAATACCACAAAAATTTTATACAATGAAATAGACTTAGTGATCTACGCATTTTATGCTTGATTATTAATGTCTTTCTCTCTGCATTTTGCTTTGTTATGAGCTTAGTAAATATGTTTCTAACTTATTTTATGTTTTTAGGTAGAAAATAAAAGTGGAACAATAAATGAGGTGTTTTGGAGCTAAAAGCATGCTAAGGAGGAGGTTCCTAATTCCGGAAAAGAAATGATGAAGACATTTCTCCTGCGCGGTCTAGGAAAGCATGTTCTTGCCGAATTCATGGAGGATACTTGGGCCAAAATTGTGGAGACCATTCCAAGATGATATGGATATGATTTAAAGCCCAAAATGTGTGCAATTATATGGTATTTTTGGCTAAGGAAGAATTGGAGAGAAAGAAGCCCAAAAGAAGAAGATGGACCGAAAGTTAGAAATCCGGAAATCTGTCGATGCAAATCAGCCCAATTCAACAGGCCACAAAAATCAATTGAAAACTAATTTGGACACATGTAAGGCATTCTTAGAAAGATATGGAAGTCTAGTTTCCAACCCCACTGGAATCATGCCGTTACAATGTGTAGATATTCAGAAATCCCGGATTTAGTGGGTACAGGTCATTCTGCCTAACAACCAACTTAAAATGGGCGCTGAAAGCGCGTCAAGAGGAATTTTGGCACAAATGATGCATAGCTTGAAAGCCCTGAAAGTATATTTTCTAGTGCCAAAAGAATCACGCCATTTGAAATTGTGAAACGTCCGAAAAGTAGTTTTTAATACAGAAGGATCAGATTTGACAGATTTCACAAGGTGGGAAGTTTCCTAATCTTCTCCTATATAAAGGGGAGCTCGACTCTTTCATGGGAGATCTCTCAATTTACTATTAAAATCTCTGCCAAAACACTTTCCCTCTCCTCCCAAGGCCGAAGGTCTACAAGGATCCGCCTCCTCCATCGTCACAAATCGTCTCCATCACCGACGCAACTCGAAGGCAAATTCCTTGAGGGCTCTGTGTATCCATGTCCATTGAAGGGTCGTCGCATAACTCTTGTAGAGGGAAAATTCCCTTACAAAAAGTGTAACATGATTCCTTCTACTATTTCCTTGTATTTATCTTCGGTTTTTGATGGATTGGATGATTGTATTTTGGTCAAACACTCTTCGAATATGTCGTGTAATCTAACCTTGTGTTTATTTCTTTTAGCAAAGCATATGTGCTTAATGCATCAACTAAGTCGAAGGAAAATTCCTTGTCAAGTTGATAGATATGTCATAGGGCAAATTCCCGAAGCATGAAAACGAATCACATGTGAGCTAAAGACTTAGAAACTTTTAGGTTGCATATAATATGACTTAGTGTAAAGAGTTGAGTGAAAAATTGAGATGATCACATGTAAATAGTAGATTTAGGTTCTATCTTGTAGGAAAATTAGTAAAAACAAACCTTGCACCCCCATAAACTAAACCTAGCATAGTTATGCATGCACCCTCAATCCCCGGTTAAGAACGATCCCTACTTATCAATGCTACATCAACAAAGAAGGGTTTTAATTGTATTCATGTTTGATTAAGTGTTTCATTAAATGCTTGAAAATATGTGAATCAATTTTGGCGCCGTTGCCGGGGATTGTAAAGAATTGTGTGATTATTCTTGTAAATACGTTTATAGTTTCTGTTTTCCGGAACTGTGCACTTCCAGGTTTTGTGTAAATTATTTGACATAGCTAGAGGACTCAAAAAAATCTGAAATTTTGCAAGAATGTTTGGTTATGTGTCTAGTTTGTGTCTGAAAAATTTCAGCCCAGTAGACGTAGCCAATAATTCTAAAAAAATTCGACAAGCTGCTGTGTTCATGTTTGCCAGAATCTGGAATTGCATGTGTTCTTGTGAATATGTGAAATTGTACATTAAACCTACGAAATTTTTGTTCATATTTATACTAACACTTGTTCATATTGTATCTTTTGCAGCCATGTAACGTTAAAGGAAGCTTGGATTTGCATTGAGTACATGAGCTTGGTTGATTAAGTCGCACTCATTGTTGAATAGATGGCGCCTCTTTTCCATGTTTATCTCCTTAACCCCTCGTTATGTATGGATTTCACCACCATACACCATAACCTAAGTGAAGTTATGGACATGAGGTTGAGGGCGGAGTCTACATTGGACTTGTACATTTTCGAAAGTTTGGTTGAATGTCGGACATGGTGTCTAGAAACGGGTTATGACTGGTGACAGGATTTGGATCTAAGAAAGACTTGCAACATTGGAGTATATACCAAAGACTCGGTTGGTGGATGAATACTTATCTTTGAGTAAGAAATTCTCAACGCAATGGTGTCTAGAAGGTGACGGTTTCTATGACAGGTTTTGGATCCGAGATATCAAATCGGTCCTATCTCTCGTGGTCTCTCTCGCTAACTGGCCATTTCGTTGAGTTTGCCCAAAGAAGATAAGGACTAAGTCTACTTGCCATAGTCAGTTAGCCTCGGGTTGCTTTGTCGAAATTAGTCCTGCCTCTCGCGTTATCTCTATCCCCAACTGGCCATGTTTATCGATTGAACCAAGACCATTCGATTGAAAGTGTACACTTTATCGCGCGGGTCGCACGTCATTTGAACGACCTAAAGATCAAGCGAATGTACTCTCTTCAAATCTAAAGCACAACTCAATGAACCATACATGTACATAACCAACGAAATACTTGTACATTGCCAACGAAATTGTAAAGGCTTAACCACCCGGCATTTGTAGCTTGCATAACCCTCTGGCGGCTTTGTGATGTGTGGATTTCATCTCCACACACCCTAACCTAAGTGAAGTTAGGGGCATGAGGCCAAGAGAGTGGTCACGTCTGCATCATGGAATTAGCACGTAACTCTTGTGTTTTCTGCAGGTTCTAACGTTTTCTCTTATGCATTCACTCCATCTTTCACTTAGGACTCTTGCTTGATGCACTTTGAATGAAAGTTTGAATGAATTCTTGCATGAATTTCGTGGATTATGGTGTGCTTGCATCTTTTGAGTGCCAAATATGTATATGACGTTTTTGACTTAGTAAATTATACAACTAACCCCTGCAGGATACAACAAATGTACATAACTTGTTTTTAGTGACTTGCATTCATTTTAGATGACCTAGAGCCTTTGCATTTCATCTAGTGTACAATACCGTGGCAAGTGTATATAAACCAATAATCAAAACGTCATTTGTGAATATGTATGTAAATATGGTGTGTTTTGAATTCGTGTGACTTGTTTTTGTGTTTTGAGAAGCCCTTTTTGTGACTTCCAACGTTTTGATCAAGTATCTTGCATTCCTTGTGTATTCTTTTGATGTCGTTGTAGAGGAAATTTTTGAAGAAGATCTAGCTGCTGAAGAGCTAGAAAGAAAGAAGAAAGTGGCGCCACTTTTGCCACTACCATCACCATCACACTCTTCCCCAATCAAAGGTATTGACTCTACCCTTTCAAGTTTAGTTAATACTAATGCTTCGTTTGCTCGTGCACCATTCCCACACAGGTTATCTAAATCAAAGAAAGATGATCAATACGAGGAAATTCTGGACATCTTTCGGAAGGTGCAAGTGAATCTGCCCTTGATCGAGTGCATTATGCAAGTTCCTATCTACGCCAAGTTCTTGAAAGAGCTATGCACCCAAAGGAGGCAAACGAGAGCGAAGGAGGTTGTGAAGGTGAATGCAACCGTTTTAGCGGTATTGCAACGTCGGCTACCCCCCCAAATTGAAGGACCCTAGGAGCTTTAGTGTTCCTTGCGTGATTGGTGACATTAGATTCGAAGATGTCATGCTTGACTTGGGTGCATCCATCAACGTTATGCCCTACTATCTATATGCATCCATGGAGCTTGGTGAGCTTAAGCACGACAATGTCATCATTCAACTAGCCGACCGTTCTCACAAGTATCCAAGGGGATACGTTGAAGATGTTCTTGTGCAAGTCAACAACTTGATATTCCCTGCAGACTTTTACATTGTTGACATGGAGGAAAGTTTATTGAATACCACGCCACTTTTGCTTGGACGACCCTTCATGAGAACCGCAAGAACGAAGATAGATGTGTTGGAAGGTACATTCTCCATGGAAATTGATGGGGAGAGGATCGAGTTCAACATCCTTGACGCTATGAAGGTTCCTACTGCCACTGTCAACTCATGCATTTTGTTGGATTTAGTGGAAGATATGGCACAGCAGCACCTGGATACTATTAGAGAGGATGAGCTTGATACTGTACTTCAAGATGGAATTGGACTGACCTACACTAGGGATGAAGCTCTAGTTGACGTTTTGATTGATGTTCTGGAGCCCAGAATTAGAGAAATGGCGTTGGCACTGAATGAAGCTGCCTTTGTAACGTCAAGACCTCCACATATTCCATTGGTCTATGGCGAAAACAAGCTTGTTCCTTCCATCATTCAAGCACCAGAATTGGAACTCAAGGTGTTACCGGATCATTTGAAGTATGCTTACTTGGGCAACAACGAGACTTTACCGGTTATCATCTCTTCAACGTTGGAAGAGGAGCAAGAGGATAAGCTTGTTCGAATGCTTCAATAGTACAAGCCTGCCATTGGTTGGACCCTTGCGGACATCAAAGGTATCAACCCTGCAACTTGTGTTCATCGTATTTTACTTGAGGATGGCGCCAAGCCATCTCGTGAGGCTCAAAGAAGACTCCATCCACCAGTGATGGACGTTGTGAAGAAGGAAGTGATCAAACTCTTAGATTGTGGGGTTATCTATCCAATTTCAGACAGTCGTTGGGTCTCACCTATGCAAGTTGTTCCTAAAAAGTCTGGAATCACTGTTGTGAAGAATGCGGAGAATGAGTTAGTGCCTCAACGAACTGTCACTGGACATAGAGTTTGCATCGAGTATAGGAAGCTCAACGCCAGCACTCGAAAGGATCATTTTCCTTTGCCATTCATTGATCAGATGCTTGAAAGATTGGCTGGACATTCATACTACTGCTTCCTTGATGGATATTCGGGCTACAACCAGATTAGCATTGTTGAGGAAGATCAAGAGAAAACAACGTTCACATGCCCTTTTGGAACGTTTGCTTATCGACGCATGCCATTTGGACTCTGTAACGCCCCAGGTACGTTTCAACGTTGCATGCTCTCTATCTTTTCTGATTACATTGAGAAAATAATTGAAGTATTCATGGATGACTTTAGTGTTTTTGGAAGATATTTCGATGCATGCTTGGAAAATTTAGAACTACTATTGCAGAGATGCGTTGAAACGAACTTAGTGCTTAATTGGGAGAAGTGTCACTTCATGGTGACGCAAGGGATTGTTCTTGGACATATAGTGTCGAAAAAAGGGATTGAAGTTGATAAATCAAAAGTAGATCTTGTAAGGTACTTACCCTCTCCGACTTCGGTTAGAGAGATTCGTTCTTTTCTTGGACACGCAGGTTTCTACAGGAGGTTCATCAAAGACTTTTCCCACATCTCACGTCCCTTGTGCAAGCTGCTTCAGAAGGAAACTCCCTTTGTCTTTAATGAAGAATGTGGCATTGCATTTGAGAAGCTGAAGGAGTTGTTGACAAGTGCTCCCATTCTTTGTGCTCCGGATTGGTCTCAACCATTTTAACTCATGTGTGATGCATCGGATTACGCTGTTGGAGGTGTGTTGGGACAACGAAGAGACAAGAAGCCATACTTACTATACTTCTAAGACACTTGATGATTCTCAAGCCAACTACCCAACAACTGAGAAGGAGATGTTGGCAGTCGTGTTTGCATTGGACAAGTTTCGATCCTATCTACTTCAGAGTAAGGTTATAATTTACACTGATCATGCAGCTTTGAAGTATTTGATGCAGAAAAAGGATGCAAAGCCAAGGCTCATACGTTGGATACTACTTCTACAAGAGTTTGATGTGGAAATCAAGGACAAAAAGGGAGTAGAAAACGTGGTAGCTGATCACCTCTCTAGGTTGATTGTTGAGAAATCCAACGTTGAAATTGAAGAGACTTTTCCAGATGAGCAACTTTTCGGACTTCAGGTAAGTGTCTCTGAAACTCCCTGGTATGCGGATATTGTTAACTACTTAGTTACCGGTGAGTTTCCACCATCTATGCATAAGGCTCAATGTGATAAGCTCAAGAGTAATGCTAAGTCTTTTATTTGGGATGAACCTTACTTGTGGAAACAATGTGTGGACTTAGTAATAAGGAGGTGTGTTCCAGATAGTGAGTTTGCATCTATTCTTGAGTTCTGTCATAATGGTGCATGTGGAGGACACTTTGGTTCACGAAAAACAGCCCTAAAGGTTTTGGATTGTGGTTTCTTTTGGCCTAACCTATTTCGTGATTCTAATGATTTTTGTGCTAAGTGTGATAGGTGCCAACGATCTAGAAACCTTGGACCTCGAGATCAAATGCCACAACATTATGTCATTAATGTCGAAATTTTTGATGTCTGGGGCATTGATTTTATGGGACCTTTCCCTTCCTCTAATGGTTACATGTACATTTTACTCGCTGTTGATTATGTGTCGAAATGGGTGGAAGCAAACGCCACCCGTACTAATGATTCGCGAGTTGTTGCAGATGTCCTCAAAACCAACATTTTCTCAAGATTTGGAATGCCGCACGTTCTAATCAGCGATGGAGGGAGTCATTTTTGCAACAAGACAGTTGAGGCGTTGATGAGGAAGTATGGTGTCAATCACAGAGTTTCTACCCCCTATCATCCACAAACAAATGGCATGGCGGAGGTATCAAATTGAGAAATCAAGAAGATCTTGTAGCGTACTATCAAGCCAAACCGCAAGGACTGGAGCCAGTGTTTGGATGATGCTTTGTGGGCGTATATAACAGCATACAAGACTCCTATATGCATGTCACCCTATCGACTTGTTTATGGGAAGTCTTGTCATCTTCCAGTGGAGTTAGAGCACAAAGCTTGGTGGGCGGTGAAGAAATTCAACATGGACAAGGACGAAGCTGGATTACATCGAAAATTGCAGCTATGTGAGTTAGAAGAAATCCGGAATGATGCGTTTAACAATGCTTGGATCTACAAGGAGAAAACAAAGATGTTTCATGACAAGGTGATCCGAAGGAAGGAGTTCGAGATTGGTCAACAAGTTCTCTTATTCAACTCTCGTCTCAAACTTTTTCCGGGAAAGTTACGCACAAGATGGATCGGCCCTTTCATTGTTATTGAAGTTTTCCCACATGGAGCTGTTTTAATCAAAAGTCCTATATCCGGCAATGAGTTCAAAGTGAATGGTCATCGTTTGAAGCCGTACTATGCACATTTCAAAGAAGAAGTCATTGACGAAACAAGGCTCAACGATCCACCTACTACCACCACATGAAGAATACATCACGTCTAGGCTGGAAGACGTTAAAAAACAAGTTCTTGTTGGGAGGCAACCCAATGGAGGAGGTCCGAAGTGAAGCCGATTTAGTTTCGTCGCCGGTATCGGGAGGAGGTCCTCCGGTGAACCACGGTGGTGGTGGATAAGGGGGTTCGACTCCCCTTGTCCTTGGGAGTCTAACCATGCGTTTCAATTAAGTTTTGATTGAGTTTTTGATGGACCCGAATGGGTGGCTGGAAACTGGGTTTCCGTTCGGATTTGTTGTATTTTGGTAAGGTTGGAGTGGGAATTGGTTTGAGTGCCAGTTATGAAAAGTGTTTGGATGATCGAGATCTTGTGAACTGGAATTTCTCCGCCAGTGAATCTCGCCGTTGACGGCGCGCCGCTGGCGGCGGCGGCGGTCAATGGTGGTCAACAGTGGAGAGTTGATTTTTTCAGATTTTGGTGTTTTTAATGTCATTTTTCTCGTAATCGCGCCCTGATTATTGTCCAGAGGTTTTCGGGTTAATTTGATTAGCCGATTTTCAGTCGAGATTTCGAGTGGAGATTTCGGGGATTCCGTTTATTATTTTGTACCGCATTGCATATTTTCGGGAACGGTTGGTTTCCGTGATTCAGTACAGGGTTGTGGACTATGATTTTGATCAGTTATGTTTTTGTGAATATTCAGGAGATCGAGATCGTGATCGTGCTTCAGGCGAGGGATCTTCCGCTGGACCACGAGATTAGCGCGAGTGCGCGTTTTGCTCACCTGTGAGTGGACAATTTCTTTTCACGGAATTCTTGCGAGTCTTTTATATGATTTACAAACTTGAGCATGCGTATGAGATTTTGGATTACATGAGCATGTGTTTTACGATTATACGATTATACTTATACGGATATACGTATACGAGTATACAAACACTTTTATATTGTTTATTGCATTTGCATCGAATTGTTCCTGATTTGGTTTACACAGAGTACAGTTTATATATGATGTTGTATCGATACACTTGCATCCCGGCTGATCCCCGAGGATGTGTGCCAGGGGAGGCTGTGACTCCTGACCCGAGGTCTTTACCGGGGGAGGCAGACCTCTGACCTGAGGCCTTTCTGGCTAGAGTCACGTGTGGGTCTGGGATCCCGTGATTCAGACTGTACTAGCACGGAGGTGTCCATGAGTGACCCCGTGGGATTTTTACTTGCATGCTCTGTACGCTGGAGGAGTGTGAGTTTACCTCGCGTGCTATATTATGTTTATTTACCTGGACTCGCATATGTTATTTTAAACATATATATCAACTGGTGAAAGACATTTATTTTTGTCCACTCACTCTAACATTTTTCATGTCTTTCCCCTGGGCTTTTCGGTTTCCGTGCCCAATTGCAGTTCAGGTTTGGTGTTTCACGTCGCGGTTTGGAGGCTAGTGATCAGAGTCACCTGTGTTTTCCAGTAGGTTCTTGTTGCGCCTACTGATGTTTATATTGTATATATTTTACTCTAGAAGTTGCTCTGATACATTCTGATACTTGTTTATACGGATTTTCTCGGATATACATATATACTACAGTACTGTTTACTGTTTATGATTCATATATTGATGTTGAGAAATCCGGATGGGATTGGTGCCCACGGTTTGGCTTTTGTGGCATAGGATGAAGTGTTATTTTCAGGGTGCAGGTTTATGCAATTCCACGCTAGTAAGGAAACTCTGCCCAAATTTCGAAAAAATTTTGTTGGTTCGTATTTTCAGAAGGGGTTCGATTCCGATTTAGGTAACTGAATCGGGGTTGGGTCCTTTCATTAATGAACTAGAGAATGCTAGAACTTACTCATGTCGACTTGCAAAGCTTATAGTTGATACATACTCTGATTTTGGATGTGATTAAAGGCGCTTAGGTATTCCACCACTTTGCCAAATTGCCATGTGTCCCATTTTGTGCGCACGAGTTGCGAGACCCCTAGATGAACCCATTTGAGCCTACATTGAGCCTTTCTTTCATTGCTATATGAATCTAAACACTTAAACTTAGTGTAGATTATCCATACCCTTGTTCTAAAGACTTGGTGGGATTTTGAAGCTAAAACAAAGAAGATGGCGTGAGAATCATGTAAGGGAATGTATGTATGGGGATAGACTTGTTCAAACAGCTTGTTAAAGTAGAAATTGCCGAAAATAAAGAAAAGAAAAGAAAGATCAAAAGCTCTCCGACAATAGGTTTTAAATGTACATTGTTTGAATTAATGTCCCCCATATTTGTGAGTTTGGAGTTTGTTTCGAAATGAAGGCCCAACAATGTAAAATTTGGCCTTTGTCCTGTTCACAAAGCTCAAGGGAAAGTTTAGAATGAAGATAGGGCCCAACACGATGAAATCCGGCCCTTGTACTTCAAAGTTATGCATGGTGACGTTTTTTTTGGTAAAGATGGGAGCTTAAAATTGATCAAGTTCTGGTGCTTTGGCTAAGTCTTTAGAATGTTCTTAATCACCACATATCTAAATTTCGAATGCCTTAACCTCAGCCCCATTACAACCCTTAAAAGTCCTTTTTGATCCTTAAGATGTGTATCCTTCAATCTGTGGAGTAAGTTGCATGAGTAAGCATATGAATTTGGTTCATTTGAGCAAGTAATTCATTCCATTCATTGATTTCAACACTTTGAGTGAAACCTTTGCATGAGTGGAAATATGATGAGAGCATCCATGTGAGTTGATTTGAACTTCATTCGAAGCATGCACAGACTTAAACTCACGTTTGTTTTCTCTATGTCTTACTTGTTCATAACATGATCATGTCTCTATTATCCATTGAATTCAAAGATCATTCATGCTTGACACATTGTGATTCCATCGCCATATACTTGAAAAAAAGAAACAAAACTTCTGAGACACTTTCGACTAAGGGCTTAGTTTTGTGTACTTAGTGTTTTCTTGCGTTTTCAAACATGAATACATGAGAATTTGCGGCTTTGAAACGAAGAAACATCTAAGTGTCCTGTAAAAATGTGTGTCACATTTTTCCTTTAATTATTTTTCTTTTAACGAATCCATTGCTTTGATTTGTATTTGCTAAGGACTAGCAAAGTCTAAGTGTGGGGGAATTTGATCTACGCATTTTATGCTTGATTATTAATGTCTTTCTCTCTGCATTTTGCTTTGTTATGAGCTCAGTAAATATGTTTCTAACTTATTTTATGTTTTTAGGTACAAAATAAAAGTGGAACAATAAATGAGTTGTTTTGGAGTTAAAAGCGTGCTAAGGAGGAGGTTCCTAATTCCGGAAAAGAAATGATGAAGACATTTCTCCTGCGCGGTCTAGGAAAGCATGTTCTTGCCGAATTCATGGAGGATACTTGGGCCAAAATTGTGGAGACCATTCCAAGATGATATGGATATGATTTAAAGACCAAAATGCGTGCAATTATATGGTATTTTCGGCTAAGGAAGAATTGGAGAGAAAGAAGCCCAAAAGAAGAAGATGGACCGAAAGTTAGAAATCCAGAAATCTGTTGATGCAGATCAGCCCAATTCAACAGGCCACCAAAATCAATTGAAAACGAATTTGGACACATGTAAGGCATGGTTAGAAATATATGGAAGTCTAGTTTCCAACCCCACTGGAATCATGCCATTACAATGTGTAGATATTCAGAAATTCCGGATTTAGTGGGTACAGGTCATTCTGCCTAACAACCAACTTAAAATGGGGGCTGAAAGCGCGTCAGGAGGAATTTTGGCACAAATGATGCATAGCTGGAAAGCCCTGAAAGTATATTTTCTAGTGCCGAAAGAATCACACCATTTGAAATTGTGAAACGTCCGAAAAGTAGTTTTTAATACAGAAGGGTCAGATTTGACAGATTTCACAAGGTGGGAAGTTTCCTAATCTTCTCCTATATAAAGGGGGCTCGACTCTTTCATGGGAGATCTCTCAATTTACTAGTAAAAGCTCTGCCAAAACACTTTCCCTCTCCTCCCAAGGCCAAAGGTCTACAAGGATCCGCCTCCTCCATCGTCACAAATCGTCTCTATCACCGACGCAACTCGAAGGCAAATTCCTTGAGGGCTCTATGCATCCATCTCCATTGAAGGGTCGTTGCATAACTCTTGTAGAGGGCAAATTCCCTTACAAAAATTGTAACATGATTCCTTCTACTATTTCCTTGTATTTATTTTCGGTTTTTGATGGATTGGATGATTGTATTTTGGTCAAACACTCTTCGAATATGTCGTGTAATCTAACCTTGTGTTTATTTCTTTTAGCAAAGCATGTGTGCTTAATGCATCAACTAAGTCAAAGGCAAATTCCTTGTCAAGTTGATAGATATGTCATAGGGCAAATTCCCGAAGCATGAAAACGAATCACATGTGAGCTAAAGACTTAGAAACTTTTAGGTTGCATATAATATGACTTAGTGTAAAGAGTTGAGTGAAAAATTGAGATGATCACATGTAAATAGTAGATTTAGGTTCTATCTTGTAGGAAAATTAGTAAAAACAAACCTTGCACCCCCATAAACCAAACCTAGCATAGTTATGCATGCACCCTCAATCCCCGGTTAAGAAAGATCCCTACTTATCAATGCTACATCAACAAAGAAGGGTTTTAATTGTATTCGTGTTTGATTAAGTGTTTAATTAAATGCTTGAAAAGATGTGAATCACTTAGTAGTGGACTACCACGTAAAATTTCAGAGGGTTTTGAATTGATTTTGTTACCAAAATAAATTGGTAAATCTATAGCTAATGCAGAAAAATAAATGCTAAAAAGTAATGTTGTGAACCAAATATGATGAACAAGTTAAGGGGGAGTGTTATCCACCACCGTTATTCAATCTACATGAAATATACTTAACCTAATATGCAATCTAATGAATAAAAGTTCCCACAATTTAGCCAGTCAAGCCGGACATACCAATCGTATCTACACATCTCTTACCAGGCATACTAAGTAGAATGGTCATCTGTCTTAGTGTTTATCAAGAGTTAGTGCCAGGAGTTTTGCAGGTGATGGTGGTTGAGGTTTGCGACTCAAAATTCAGTTGGGGTTTATTATGAGTTAGTGCCACAACGTTTTCACCAGGTGATGGTGGTTGGATAGTATCAGTAAGATTTTTATCGAGAAGAGTATTCTCAACATCTGATACCTAATGATAGTATTTTGTTCCTTTAGGATCAATGATGACAAACTCAGGCCTAGCCGACACTATTGATGTCATCTACAAATGAGACAAAAGATGTAATTAGTACCGATCAAAAAACCACGATCACTAATATCAAGTTCAAGGATAAGAACCATGATCAATGATGTTTAGTCACAAAAATTGATGCAAAAACCGATGGTTTCATACCACAGCTAGAAACTGTGACTTCCATTATTAGTCATAAATATCGACTTCCCTTTTTTTCAATGTGAACTCACAATTAACCGTGATATTCATCAATAATCGTGATTTCTTCAAGACCGTCATGATAGGCAAAAAACCACCTTCAAAGATAGTTCGTACTAACTATCCAAATATACCTATGTAGTTCAACAGAAGTAGAGGTCATTACCCGCAGAGGAATGGTGAAAATAAAGTCTTAAACACCAATTATACGTGAAAGCCAGAAATCATTCAGACTCGACCATAGAAAAAAAATGGAACTACGAACCTAACCTAAGCTACTCTAAATAAAACTAAATTTATACACAATGAACTAGACCCAGTGGCAGACTACCACGTAAAATTTCAGAGCATTTCGAATTCATTTGGTTACCGAAATAAATTGGTAAATCTACAGCTAATGCCGAAAAATAAATGCTACATGAAATATACTTAACCTAATATGCAATCGACATGAAATATACTTAACCTAATATGCAATCTAATGAATAAAAGTTCCCACAATTGAGCCAGTCAAGCCGGACATACCAACTGTATCTATACATCTCTTATCGGGCATACTAAGTGGAATGGTCATCCGTCTTAGTGTGATCTCTAGTTGGTAAATTTGGTACTATGGTAAGTCCTCATATATTCAACCAAACTCATTATATTCAAAGAGTGTTTGAGAATCTACAAGGGTTCACAAGCTAGACACGAGCATAACTTGCTAGAGCTAGGGTTTCTTACATCTAATGTTTTCTCACCTCCATTGGTTCCTATTATGGAGAGATCAAGGAGGGTATGATGTGACTCTATCTTAATTCTCATAGAGTAAACTCTTAAACATGCATACTAAGATTGTTCACTCGTTAGCAACGTGTAAAGAAATCATCAATGATAAAACTATATAAGCAAACCTCATTCAATCAATATGCAAAATTAGATTAATGAGTATGTATCATGTAAAAGTCTTTTACGGGGCTTCAAAAAAGCCCCTTAAATAAGTGTTTAGCTATTCATAGATAAGTAAGCTACACTACAACAATCCATGGAAACAAAGATAAAAGAGAAGAGAAGAAGAAGAAGAATTGGGTCTGCAACTCCTTGATATCCCAAGTTGTGTGCTCTCTAATATCTGAGTCCCCTCACAAAACCCTAAAATAGAGTATTTATAAGGTGTTGAATGTGTATTTTTGTTGGGCCCTTTGGATTTGGGCTTTCGGTGTAACTTGGGCCTCCGAACACAAATTTTTCATCAGACAGATTTCTGTGCAGACTGACATTTATGTACTAAAATGACCATAACTTCCCCTAGAAAAGTGATATTCATGATCTGGAAGAAGTTCTGGAAACTACACTTCCAGGACTTTCTAGGCATATAAAGTTCAGTATATGGTTCATTCTAAGCTGCTCTCAATGTTCTATCGAAGTTATGCAGAACAGAAATTAAGCAGAGAAGCTTACCAGCAGCATGGATGGAGATCGCCATTGTTCTTGAACAAGGGAGCTGAAGTCTTATGTCCTCTACAATATATTGTTTCTCTGATGGGAAAGAACTGAATGCAAGTTGTGTAGAGATCCAGGGACTCAACTCATGTATATATAGTGTCCAATTCTGGTTTCTACCCATAATAGAATTTCAGTTGGACATTAACTTGTATTAGCTGAATAATGAGACCATATTAGTGTACAATTTGGACAAGAACCAGTTGAACAATGTAGTAATCCAACTAGTAAACGTATCAGCAATTCCCATGTATTTCTAGTTAATGATCCTGATGTTTATATAAGGCAGGATTTAAGTTCATATCCAACAATCTCTCACTGAACTTAACTTACTGCACTTACACATAAACATACATAACCATCAACTACTGAAGTTGCCATGAAACACAAAATCACACAAGTCCAAACATTACAACTCTGTCCTACTGCAGTCACTGTTATTGAACCTAGAACTGAACTGATCAAATCAACCAGCAAGTTAAAGATCACAACAATAGCACTTGCAATACACATGAGCTCCAAATATAATTATGAGAGCTATTGACATTATACATTACAAATCAAGTGTCAACACAATCTCTCAGTCCTACTAAATGGTTTTAATAAAAACTCCAAAATCACAAACACTCTTAAACAACAGTGGATACATGTTTATTCTCTGAAAATATAGGCATACTTACACAGCACAAATGCTACATAAAACATCCACCTGATTAAAAAAATTCCAACTGTAACCACGTAACAAACAAAATCATTGATCATAATTCATCAACAAATTTAATCCGAACATATCATCAATAATCTGTAAATGCAGAATTCTGTAAAAAGTCATTACAGTAACCAGTTTATAAAACTAGAAAATCATCTCAGTACAAACAAACCAACAAGAACTACAATAAAACTGAAAATTCCTTTATACTTTGAATGCGCCCACTAATCCTAACAATCTAGACTGTTTAAAACTCCCATATTCCGAACATGAGCTTTAAACACTCCTACTGCCAAAGCCTTGGTAAAGGAACTGCCAACTGATCTTCAGTGTCAACATTCAGTACTTCAATTTCACCATCCTTTACCCTTTTCTTGATACTGTAATATTTTAAATCCAAATGCTTAGAATTAGGTGACCTTTTGCTGTTCTTACTAAAGAATATAGCTGCTTCATTGTCACAGTACAGTATAAGCTTTTCTAATACTACAGTTTTTAAGACTCTGGTCTCCAACATAAAATTCTTGATCCATAAACCCTCACACATACATTTATATAAGGCTATAACTTCTGCCTGCATAGTAGAAGTAGCAGTTAGGCCTTGTTTCGTTGTTTTCCAGGCCACTGCCCCACCAGCCAACATAAATATATAACCACTGATAGATTTTGTAGAACTAGGATAATTCTCAGCAAAATCAGAATCAGCATAACCTTCTAAAACTAAGTTTTTCCCTTTCCTATAAACAAGCTGATGATGCTTGGTTCTTTGAAAATATCTCAAAACTTTCTTCCCTGCATTCTAGTGCATAATATCTAGACTGGTTTGAAACCATGAAAGAATACCTACTGCAAAGGCTAAATCAGGCCTTGTGCATACCTGAGCATACATCAAGCTCCCTATTAGCCTAGCATATGGTTTTGACTTCATATATGCTGCTTGTGCATCATTTTTAGGAGGTATATTTTTGGTTAATTTATCACCTTTAGACATAGGTACCTCACCAGCTGTACAATTCTCCATGCCAAATATTTTAAGAATTTTGGAGACATAAGCATGCTGAGATAAACCTAGAAGTCCTTGAATTCTGTTTCTTTTAATCTCAATTCCCAAAACAAAAGATGCTTCCCCCAAATCTTTCATATCAAATTGTTTTGATAGAAATATTTTAGTATCTTTTAGAAGCTTCATGTTGTTGGATGCTAACAGAATGTCATCCACATACAAGATTAGGAAAACAAACCTTCCTCCCACTGTTTTGAGATAGACACACTCATCCACAATCTTTTCAGTGAAACCAAACTTAGAAATTACTTAATCAAACTTCTTATACCATTGTCTTGATGCCTGTTTTAAGCCATAGATAGATTTATTGAGTTTACACACTAAATCTTCTTGCCCTGGTTCTACAAATCCCTCTGGTTGTTTCTTAAAAATGATGTCTTCCAGTTCTCCATTGAGAAAAGCTATTTTAACATCCATTTGATGTAGCTCCATATCATAGTGAGTCATTAAAGCCATGATTATCCTGAATGAGTCCTTTGTAGACACAGGAGATAAGGTTTCTGTAAAATCTATCCCTTCCTTTTGAGTAAAACCCTTAGCTACAAGCCTTGCTTTAAACCTCTCTATGTTTCCACTAGCTTCTCTTTTAGTCTTAAAAACTCATTTACAGCCTATTGGTTTTTGTTCTTTATTAGGCTCAACCAGTTCCCAAACCTCATTTTTACTCATGGAATCAATTTCTACTTCCATGGCTTCTCTCCATTTCTCAGAATCAGTGCCTTCAACAGCATCATTGAAGGTTACTGGATCAATTTCATCCTCTAGTGCCTTCTCAATTTCTTGAGAAAACACTAGATAATCACTTTGGCCTCCAAACATGGGAATTCTTTCTCTCATAGACCTTTTAGGAGGTGAGGTTGGGTGTGGTGCTTTAGTTTTTAAGGTTACTATATCACCTGCCTTTTCTGAATTTCCTAAATTTGATGCTAGAGTTTGAGCTTCTGCAACATCGGTCAAGTCAGGTATAGGTTGATCAAATGTTGGTTCTGGTTCCCCCAGATTTTCATCATCTGATATTGTTGCTGTTTTTGTAGTCAAATCCGTGATTTTTGGCAATGTATGAAGGTTGCTAGGATTTTCTGTGTTCCTTAAGTCATCTTCAGTGTGTTCATCAACTTCAATAAATTTTAAGGATAAATCCTCAAGATTTATACTGTAAGTTGATTCTCTTACAAATTTTACCTGGTGAGTCTCAAAGACTCTAGGAGAATGTTTAGCTAAATAGAGTTTATAACCCTTAGACTTGTTACAGTATCCTATAAAATGACAGCTTATAGACCTTGAATCTAATTTTCCTAAGTTAGGGTTGTGGATCCTAGCTTTTGCAGCACATCCCCAAACATGACAATAATGTAGGCTAGGCTTCCTATTACACCACAGTTCATATGGTGTTTTTTCTAATGACTTAGTGGGAGACCTGTTGCAAATATAATTTGCAGTTCTCAATGTCTCTCCCCACAGAAACCTAGGTAAGCCTGAGCCACACATCATGCTCCTAACCATGTTCAAAAGTGTCCTATTTTTCCTTTCTGCAACACCATTCTGCTGTGGATTGTATGGAGTTGTGTACTGAGCCTTAATGCCACACTATTGAAGATACAAGGAAAACGGCCCCATATGTTGGCCACTCCCAGTATACTTCCCATAAAACTCTCCCCCCCATCAGATCTCACCCTTTTGATCTTTAACCCAAACTGAAGCTCAACTTTAGTTATAAAGATTTAAAAAAAATTCTAGGGACTGAGATTTTTCTGATAAAAGGTATACATGGTAGAATCTGGAAAAGTCATCTGTAAATGTAATGAAATAAGTATTTCCACAGATGGTTTGAGTTCTAAATGGTCCACATATGTCTGTATGGATTAGCTCCAGCAATTTCTTGCTTCTGTATGCACTCTTTCTATTCAAATTTGTCATGTTTCCTTTGTAACATTCAACATAGTCTTTTAGGTTACTAAAATCTAGTTCTGGTAACGTTCCATTCTTTACTAAAGTTTTTAATCTTCATGCTGAGATATGACCTAACCTTCTATGCCATAGGTTTGTAGACTTTTCATTAAACATGATTCTTTTTACACCTGCTACAGTATCAATAGCAGCTGCTACTGTATTTTCTATGGAAAACACTTCCTCTGATGATGACAAGGTACAAATTAATTACAAAAAACCATTCACACGTTTTCCAGAACCAACACATAATGAATTTTGAAAAATTTGTATTCCTTTAATGTCATACAAGAAACTGAAACCATTCTCAACTAAAAGATCAAAAGAAACTAAACTCCTCTTCATTGAGGGAATGTAGTGTACATTGTCCACAAAAAGAAAATTATGAAAACCTAAACTGAGCTTCAAGGATCCTATAGCCTTGACTGCTACGCGCATTCCATTTTCTACTTTGATGTTTACTTCATCCCTTTTTGGGTTCCTCTTTCTTATTAAACCCTGCAAGAATTAACTATATGTAAGGGGGATCCAGAATCCAGCCAAAAAGTATTTGGCTGTGAATCAATTAAATCAACTTCTAAAAAACTAAGAGATGATTTTTAAAGAAGTTAAGATGAGTTAAAGGCATACCCTTTTTCTCTAACCAGGCTCTAAAACCAGCACAGCCTTTCTTCATGTGTCCAGGCTTCTTGCAAAAGAAGCATTTGAACTTAAACAGTTGCTGATTCTGGTTGTTACTGGAGTCTCCCTTAGTTCCAGAGGCTTTAAAGTTGGCTTTCTTAGGTCCTAGCTTCTTTTTCCATTTACTTTTCCCAACTAGGTTGATTGAAGTTTCAGGTTTAGGCACTACCCCATAGGAAGGATCCTCTTTCATTATCTTGGACTCTTCTGCAGCTGCAATGGCTATGAGTTCATTCATAGACCACTTGGCTTTCTGAGTGTTGTAACTTGTTATCAGTTGCCCAAAATTGTTAGGCACTGACTGTAGTGCTGTATTTACAACATGCTCATCAGCCATCTTCATGTCCAACACCATTATACTTAGCTGTGTTAAACTAGTGAGATAAAGATGCACTCTCTACCTTGTCAGATTCCTCAAACTTTTCCTCAATCAGCTGCAAATAATCATATGCATGGTCTACTTTAGGAATGGTTCCTGCAATTGTATCTGAAATACAGGCCCTTATGATGTTAATAGCTGAGTTGTTCTTCCTATGCCAGTAATGATAGTGCTTATATTCTTCAGGGTATATGTGTTTCTGTGACGACCTAAATCGAAATTGGTTTATTAATCGGTTTAATCCGCGAGTTTCACGAATAACGGTAGTTAGTCGTAATTAATCGATTTGGCGGTCTTGTTTGTGACTAAATTATCGGGCGAGAATTTGACATAAGTTCCTTCACGAGAGTTGTAGAGTTTATGATTTCGAGCTCGTAGGATTTTCCGAGGATTTTTCCGATATTCGATGAATATGTTATGAATATTTCTGACCGTTGGATTTAATCGTGTTTATCCGTTTGGATTCGATCCGTTCGACCGTTGATCATTTTAGTCGCGAATATAAATATCGAAATAGTCGTAAAATTGTCGAAAAGTCACATTTGGGCCAAGTTGACAAAAATTGGACCGTTGACCAAGTTTGACCAGCGTTGACCGAAGAGGAATTTCACCACCGTTGACCACCGATCGACTTTTTGATCCCGGCCATTTTAGACCTCAAGCTTGGTAAGGTTAGTTTGCTCTCGTGATTTCCTATTGTTTTAAACTTGGTTTGAGTTGATTCCGGCCACATTTGGAGTCGATGGGGTTAGGGGTTTTGCTCCTCTCAACCCATAGATGCTTTTGGGTGAAAGAATTTTGGAATTGGAGGCCGTTTGAAGCTCGCTGGAATAGGTCACCAGAATTAATGGAGGTTTGAATTTTCGAGCTTAATTTCGGCTGGTGGGTTTCGAATTGAAGGTTGGTGTAGAAGGAAAAGTTGTTGGCCTTGAGGAGTAGATGTGATCTGGAAATTTTCACCAGATTTGGCCACCGTTGACGCCGCCGCGACGGAGGCGGCGGTGATCAACGACGGAGCTCCGACGAGTTGACTTTTTGGATTTTTGGGAAGTTTTATACCATTTTACTCGTAATCGCGCCCCGATCGTCGTCTTGAGGTTTTAGAATTGATTTGAGTGGTGGATTTTATGTCGAGGGTTTATGTGGACTATATATGGGATTTTCGACGATTTTCTTGATATCCGAGTTATATATTTCCGGAAATGGCTGGTTTTCGAGGTGTGGTTCAGAGTATTGAATTGTGATTTTGATCAGTGATATTTTGTGATTATTTAGGAGATCGAGATCGTACGCTTGGCGAGGGATCTTCCGCCGGATATCGAGGTTAGCACGTTTGTGCACTGTGCTTGTCTGTGAGTGGACACATTTCTTTTCACTGATTGGTTACGAGTCTTTATTATACCTTTTACGAGCATGAGCATGCATATGAGATTATGATTTATACGAGCATGTGCTTTACGATTATGCATTTACGAATACGCATCGATGAATATGCTTTTATAATTATGTATTATGAATATGCATTTACATTATGCTTTTATACACTTGCTTGAAACTATTTATGATTTGGTTTACACAGAGTACAGTCTCAGTATATATGGTTGTATCGATACGCTTAGCATCCCGGCTGATCGCCGAGGATGTTTATCGGGGGGGGGGGGGGGGGGGGGACTGTTACCCTGTGCCGAGTGATCTACGCATTTTATGCTTGATTCTTAACGTCTTTCTCTTTACATTTAGCTTTGTTTTGACCTTAGTACTATCATTTCTTACTTACTTTATGCTTTTAGGTAGAAATAAAGGAGAAAATAATAAATGAGGCGATTTGGAGCTAAAAGCGTGCTAAGGAGGAAATTCCTAATTTCGGAGAAGAAATGGTCCGAGGAATGGTCTTCAAATGGTTACTAAAATGCATTCCCATATGGTGTCAAGAATTGGAAACCAAATGCCAAATGAAATGGATACCAATATGGTGCACAAAAAGATGAAGACATTTCTCCCGCGTGACCCAGGAAAGAGCAAATATGGCGGAATATATGGAGCATATAATGGACGAATTTTGGGAGGATATTCCATGAAGATAAATACCTTATTTGAGGGCTAAAATATGTGCAAGAATATGGTATATTCGGCCAAGAATTATTAGGGAATAAGGAATGAAAGATTTGAAGATATGAAGATTTCCTTTTCCTTGAAGAAGAAGAAAACAGGGCAGCCAGGTCACTTAACTTCTAAAATCCGTAGTAAATCCAATTCAATTCCAAATATGGCGTTCCGTATATGGATTTTATAGCCCTTTGAATAAGCTTTTCAATGAAACAAGAATCAGAATTTTCTAAGATCTGAAACTCCGGGAAAACGCATTTGAAGACAGACTGTCAGATTTACCCGGGTACATAAGGAAAGTCTTGTTTTGGTAGGAAAAACCCTACTCTTCTTCTATAAATTGGGGAGCTCGACTCATTCATTATCATCACTCATTCTAGACTTCTAAGCTTGCCAAAGATCAGCTCCTCAACCTCCAAACACTCGGCCATCCCCCCCAAAATCCGAAACACCACCAACTTCATCCCGTAAACACTCTCCTCCACCTCAAGAAGGACTTTGCTCGCTTTGGCTGGAAATTCTTGGGCTCGTCATCAACTAAGGAGTAGCTACACTTGAAGATTTGCGGTGCGCTTTCACGGAGTCTAAAAGTGTAACATGACCCCTTTTTATTTTGTTTCGGTTTTTGTTTGGATTTCCTTTGTTTGTATTTTGAGAACAAGTTTTGATAAGAGGCTTTTTATTTCTAAATTCTTCTAAGTTTCTTCCATGTGTTTTTAACTTTGATTCGAATACATGTGTGTGCTTATATGTTCTTAATGCTTGAAACTGTTTTTAAGTAGATACTCGCTTTGGTTCTCTTTTAAGCATGTTTCACGAACTAATAACAAAGATAAAATTGGATTAGAGAGTTAGCTCGCTTTGGTTGCTGTCTTGTTCAATTATAAGCATGTGTGTGTGTTTTGATTGAAGTTAGGAATTTCGTTGACACTTAGGGAGTCTAGGTATAAAACGGCAAAGGATGAAAGAATGAGTCGATCACATGTATATAGTAGTTTAGTGTTTATTTTCGGTCTAGTAAGCATGTTTAGGGTTCTTTGTTCTTGTGTGTTTTCTACTTGTCTATGAGTGAAGCATGTTAGAACTTAGGATTTCTCTATGTGTTTACTAACCATTTTTATGTCTTTAAATTCGTAGGAATTAGTAAAAACCAACCTTTTCAAACCCCCCTTTCAAACCATAGCGTAAATATGCATGCACCCTCAATCCCCGGTTAAGAACGATACCCTATTTACCAATGCTACATCTACAACAAAGGGTTTTAATTGTATGCGTTTTTGTTGAGTGTTAAGTGTTAATTTAATAGTTGCAAAGTCGCGTATCAATTTTGGCGCCGTTGCCGGGGATTGTAAAGAATTGTGTGTTTATGCTTGTAAATATGTGAATTTGTGTAAATAAGTGTATATATATGTAAAGTGTCGAAATTTTTTACGTTCCATTCTAACTTTTTGTTTTTGCAGCCATGTAAATAGGTACATATTAAAGGAAGTCTTCGATTTACATTGAGTACGCAAGTTTGGGCGATTAAGTCTCACTCATTGGAATAGATGGCGCCTCTTTTTCTTGTTTATCTCCTTAACCCCTCGTGATGTGTGGATTTCATCACCGCACACCATAACCTAAGTGAAGTTATGGACATGAGGTTGAGGGCGGAGTCTACAAGAACTTGAGGGAATGTCTTTCTCGAGATTTTGGCTGAATGTCGGACATGGTGTCTAGAAACGGGTTATGACTGGTGACAGGTTCTGGATCTAAGAAAGACTTGCATCAATGGAGTATATACCAATGATCCGGTGAGTGGATGAATACTTGTCTTTGAGTAAGAAATCTTTGGTAACTTGGTGTCTAGGTGACGGTTTCTATGACGGGTTCTGGATCCGAGATCTCAAATCGGTCCTGCCTCTCGTGGTCTCTCTTGCCAACTGGCCAAGCTTATTAAAGTTGCCTAAAGAAGACAAGGACTAAATCTACTTTCCATGATCGGTAAGCCTCGGGATGCATCGTCGAAATTAGTCCTGCCTCTCGCGTTATCTCTATCCCCAACTGGCCATGTTTTTCGATTGAACCAAGGCCGATTGATTGAGAATGTACATTTTATCGCGCGGGTCGCACGTCCAATGAAAGACCTAAAGGCTAAATGAACGTATTCTCTTTAAATCGAGGGCGAAACTCAATGAACAAAATACTTGTGCATATTACTTGTAAATTTCATGTATCAAATTTCGTGTGCATTTTAACTTGTAAAGAATTAACCACGTTGCATATAGCTTGCATAACCTGCCGGCGGCTTTGTGATGCTCGGATTTCATCACCGGGTACCCTAACCTAAGTGTTAGGGGCATTAGGCCAAACGTATGGTCACGTTGCATCATGTATTTAGCACGTAACTTTGTGTGTTTTCTGCAGGTTTCTAACATTTTCTCTTATGCATTCACCTCATATTTCACTTAGGTTCTTGTTTGATGCATTTGAATGACGATTTAATTGTTTTGAGCATGAATTTGAATGAAACGTGGTGTGCTTGCATTACTCTACTTGTATATATATATATGTTTCTAAATCTTTGCATTGTAAATATGCCTAATTTTGCAGAAAACGTGTAAATTGAGTCTTAACTTATTCTATCAACGTTGCATTCATTTTAGGGAGTCTAAAGCCTTGCATTCACGTTTACAATTCTTGAAGTGTCCTAACTTAGTGTTTTACAGCTTTCGTGTGTTTTTGGTGTGTTTTTGGTTTGTTTTTCTTCGTGTGATTTGTTTTGGTGTGATTTTGTGTGTTTTTATTGCTTTCTTTTAATTTTCAACGTTTTTGGTTAGTGTCTTGCATTACTTGTATATTCTTTTGATACTAACACCATTTTTGAGGAGGAGGACTTAGAAAAAGATCCGGCTACTAAAGATGCCGAGAAGAAGAAGAATGTGGCTCCTCACGCCACTAAGGCACAACCCTCATCATCACAATCTGCCCCAAACAAAGGTATTAACTCTATCCCTTCAAGTTTGGTTAATACTAATGCTTCGTTTGCTCGTGCACCATTCCCACATAGGTTGACAAAATCTAAGAAAGATGATCAATACGAAGACATCTTGGACATCTTTCGGAAGGTGCAAGTAAATCTGCCCTTGATCAAGTTCATAAAGCAAGTGCCTATATATGCAAAATTTCTCAAAGAGTTATGCACCCAAAGGAGGCAAACGAGAGCGAAGGAGGTTGTGAAGGTGAATGCAACCGTTTCAGCGGTTTTACAGCGTCGGTTACCCCCCAAGTTGAAGGATCCGGGGAGCTTTTTTGTTCCTCGCGTGATTGGTGACAACAAATTCGAAGATGTTATGCTAGACCTTGGTGCATCCATTAACGTAATGCCTTATTACTTATTTGCATCCATGGATTTAGGCGAGCTCAAACAAGACAATGTCATCATTCAACTAGCCGACCGTTTGCATAAGTATCCTAGGGGATACGTTGAAGATGTTCTTGTTCAAGTCAACAACCTAATTTTTCCAGCAGATTTTTACATTGTTGACATGGAGGAGAGTCCTTTGAATACCACGCCATTGCTTCTTGGACGACCTTTCATGAGGACTGCAAGAACGAAGATAGATGTGTTTGAGGGAACGTTTTCCATAGATGGAGAAAAGATCGAATTCAACATATTTGATGCCATGAAGGTTCCCACGGCAAGTGTCAATGCTATCTTTTCGATGGATATGGTAGAAGAGGCAGCTCAACAATACTTAGACACCATTGGAGATGATGTACTCGACATTGCCATACAAGAAGGAGCGGGGCTGACTCGACTCGGGGATGAAGCCCTTTTTGATGCACTTATCGAGATTTTGGAGCCTAGGATCCTCGAGATGGCTATGGCACTCAATGAGGCTCCACGGATTGTAAATAGGCCACCTCCTATTCCGTTGGCCTATGGAGAAAACAAGCTCGTTCCATCCGTGATTAAGGCACCGGAACTGGACCTTAAAGTTTTACCGGCCCATTTGAAGTATGCTTACTTGGGAGAGAATGACACTTTGCCGGTTATCATTTCATCATCATTGGAGGAAGAACAAGAGGACAAACTCATCAACATGCTCAAACGTCATAAAACAGCAATTGGATGGACCCTTGCCGACATCAAAGGCATCAATCCGGCCACTTGCGTGCATCGAATTCTACTCGGAGATGGGGCTAAACCTTCGAGAGAAGCTCAAAGAAGACTCCATCCACCGATGATGGAAGTTGAGAAGAAGATAAGCTAGAAGATCCAGCCATCTCACACACATGAAGAACTATCACATCTAGGCTGTAAGACGTTAAAAAACAAGCGCTTGTTGGGAGGCAACCCAATGGAGGAAATCGCCAAGGATTTGTGTCCCATTGTGCGCACGAGTTGCGACACCCCTAGATTAACCCCTTTGACCCACGTTTAGCCTTTCTTTCATTACCACATTATATCTAAACACTTAGCCTAGTGTAGAGTTCCTACCCTTGTTCTAAAAGACTTGGTGAAGAATTTCGAAGCTAGCACAATAAAAGTGGTGTGAAGATGAAGAAAAGATGTGTGTATAGGGATAGACTTGTCCAACAAATTTTGTATTTAAAATGCCAAAATTTTCGAGATAAAAAAGAAATAGAAGAAAAATGTATAAAGATCTCGAGGCATTGTGTTTAGATTGTATAAGTTTGGATTAATGTCCCCTATACTTATGAATTTGGAGATTGCTACGAATTGAAGGCCCAAAAGTGAAGAAATATGGCCTTTGTCCTGTTCATAAAGCTCAAAGGAAGTTGAGAATGAAGTTAGGGCCCAAAAAGATGAAAATTGGCCCCCGATCTTGAAGTTTGACACAAGAAGAAGCATGGAAAGGATGAGCCACGAATTTGAAGAATTCTAAGTGCTAAACTAAGTCTTTGGAACGTTTTTACACCACCACTTATCTAAATTTCGAATGCCTTAGCCTTAGCCTTATTACAACCTTTCTAAAGTCCTTTATGATCCTTAAGATGAGTAGCCTTCAATTGGTTGAGTAAGTTACATGAGTAAGCATATGGTTTGGTTCATTTGTGCAAGTAATTATGAGGTATTACGATACAATACATATACATTTTGAGTGAACCTCTTTTCTTGAGTAAAAATATGATGAGAGCATCCATGTGAGATTGATTTAAACTTGTTCGAAACATGCATAGCTTTAACTTCACAATTGTTTTCTCCAAGTCCTACTTGTTCATGACATGATCATATTTCTCTTATCTCTCAAAAATTTTTGAACTTTTCACTATGAAATCTTGTGACTCCATCGCCATATACGTAAGAAAATTTCTGAGACAAATTGTGCTAAGGGCTTAGGAGTTGTTTTTATTTATTTGAGTCCATGGGATTTGTTCAACGTGGAGGTTAGCTCTAACGTTGGTTTTATATTTTTAGTCTTTCTTTTATTTAGTTTTTGCTAGGGACTAGCAAAGTCTAAGTGTGGGGGAATTTGATCTACGCATTTTATGCTTGATTCTTAATGTCTTTCTCTTTACATTTAGCTTTGTTTTGACCTTAGTACTATCATTTCTTACTTACTTTATGCTTTTAGGTAGAAATAAAGGAGAAAATAATAAATGAGGCGATTTGGAGCTAAAAGCGTGCTAAGGAGGAAATTCCTAATTTCGGAGAAGAAATGGTCCGAGGAATGGTCTTCAAATGGTTACTAAAATGCATTCCCATATGGTGTCAAGAATTGGAAACCAAATGCCAAATGAAATGGATACCAATATGGTGCACAAAAAGATGAAGACATTTCTCCCGCGCGACCCAGGAAAGAGCAAATATGGCGGAATATATGGAGCATATAATGGACGAATTTTGGGAGGATATTCCATGAAGATAAATACCTTATTTGAGGGCCAAAATATGTGCAAGAATATGGTATATTCGGCCAAGAATTATTAGGGAATAAGGAATGCAAGATTTGAAGATATGAAGATTTCCTTTTCCTTGAAGAAGAAGAAAACAGGGCAGCCAGGTCACTTAACTTCTAAAATCAGTAGTAAATCCAATTCAATTCCAAATATGGCGTTACTTATATGGATTTTATAGCCCTTTGAATAAGCTTTCCAATGAAACAAGAATCAGAATTTTCCAAGATCTGAAACTCCTGGAAAACGCGTTTGAAGACAGACTGTCAGATTTACCCGGGTACATAAGGAAAGTCTTGTTTTGGTAGGAAAAACCCTACTCTTCTTCTATAAATTGGGGAGCTCGACTCATTCATTATCATCACTCATTCTAGACTTCTAAGCTTGCCAAAGATCAGCTCCTCAACCTCCAAACACTCGGCCATCCCCCCCAAAATCCGAAACACCACCAACTTCATCCCGTAAACACTCTCCTCCACCTCAAGAAGGACTTTGCTCGCTTTGGCTGGAAATTCTTGGGCTCGTCATCAACTAAGGAGTAGCTACACTTGAAGATTTGCGGTGCGCTTTCACGGAGTCTAAAAGTGTAACATGACCCCTTTTTATTTTGTTTCGGTTTTTGTTTGGATTTCCTTTGTTTGTATTTTGAGAACAAGTTTTGATAAGAGGCTTTTTATTTCTAAATTCTTCTAAGTTTCTTCCATGTGTTTTTAACTTTGATTCGAATACATGTGTGTGCTTATATGTTCTTAATGCTTGAAACTGTTTTTAAGTAGATACTCGCTTTGGTTCTCTTTTAAGCATGTTTCACGAACTAATAACAAAGATAAAATTGGGTTAGAGAGTTAGCTCGCTTTGGTTGCTGTCTTGTTCAATTATAAGCATGTGTGTGTGTTTTGATTGAAGTTAGGAATTTCGTTGACACTTAGGGAGTCAAGGTATAAAACGGCAAAGGATGAAAGAATGAGTCGATCACATGTATATAGTAGTTTAGTGTTTATTTTCGGTCTAGTAAGCATGTTTAGGGTTCTTTGTTCTTGTGTGTTTTCTACTTGTCTATGAGTGAAGCATGTTAGAACTTAGGATTTCTCTATGTGTTTACTAACCATTTTTCTGTCTTTAAATTCGTAGGAATTAGTAAAAACCAACCTTTTCAAACCCCCCTTTCAAACCATAGCGTAAATATGCATGCACCCTCAATCCCCGGTTAAGAATGATACCCTATTTACCAATGCTACATCTGCAACAAAGGGTTTTAATTGTATGCGTTTTTGTTGAGTGTTAAGTGTTAATTTAATAGTTGCAAATGCGTGTAACACCGAGGTATTTTCCGGGTGGGAACAGATACCTTGACCTGAGGCCTTTCTGGCTAGAATCACGTGTGGGTCTGGGATCCAGTGATTCGGACGGTACTAGCGTGGATGTGTCCATGAGTGACCCGCGGAATTTTCGATGCATGCTCTATACGCGTGAGGAGTTAAAGTCTCCCTCGTGTACCATATTATTTTCATGCATTTAGACTCGCATATATTTTTATAACATATATTATTCGGCGAAAGACATTTATTTTCGTCCACTCATTCTAACGGTTTATATGTCTTTCCCTGGGCTCTTTGTTTTCAATGCCCAGTTTGCAGTTTGGATTCTGGTGTCGCACGTCAAGGTTGGAGGCTTAGTATTCGAGCTACTTTTCCTTCTCAGTAGGTTTCTAGTTTGGCCTACTGTTGTGTATTTATGTATATACTAGAGGTCACTCTGAATACTCTGATGTTTATATTTTCATATGATTTTCTCAGATTTCTGTAAAGTTACAGTTTTGTTTATTGCTTTACAATATGATATGTTTTTGAGAAATCCGGATGGGATTGGTGCCCACGGTTTGGTTTTTGTGGCATAGGATGAAGTGTATTTTCCGGTGCAAGTTAATGGTAACTTCGCGATATAGTGAAACTCTGGCGAAATTTCTATGGTTTTTGAAAGTTCGTGTTTTCGGAAGGGTTTGATTTCGATTTAGGCAACTAAATCGGGGTCGGGTCCTTTCAGCTTGGTATCAAAGCATTAGGTTTTAGGTTCTATAAACTTCTGTAGTTGTGATGCTAAGGGTATTTGAGAATGTACAGTACGTCTGGAGCGATGACCCGACTGGCCAGCGGTTACTCATCAATGCTTCGGGTGTTGTATGTTTTCAAATGTCTAAAGTTTCATGATTATGTTCCTTATGCCTTGTGACTAATGCTTTTCTCTTATCATTAGGATGCCTCCTAGACGTGGTTCCCGTGTCAATAGGGATGTGGATCCTGATGAGGATCGCCAGACGCATGACTTGCTTATGCGAGTATTGCCTTTGGAGGAGCGTTTTGGCCCCGTGGTCAAAGCTCGAACTGCTGGAGCAACTGTTTTCTCGGGTTCAGCTGATCCTGAGATATGTGAGGCTTGGTTGGTTCAAGTTGAATGAGTTTGTGAGCGTCTGCGTTTCACTCCTAAGCAGATGACAGTGGTAACAGTTGGTTTGCTTGAGTCTGATGTATACTTCTGGTGGGTTAATACTGATAGAGTTTCGGTTGATACTCCATGGACATTATTCAGAGATTTGTTTATGCAGAGGTATTTTAACCAGGCTACACAACAGCGGAAGTATGGGGAGTTCACCAACTTGAGACAGGGTAGTGTATCAGTACTTGAGTACCGGGATAGATTTACTCGTTTATCTCGATTTGCTCGTGACATGGTGGCCTCAGAGGAAGCCAAGTGCCGGAGATTTGAGTTAGGCTTGAACCTGAACATCAAGGGAACATTGACTACGATGCCTCGGAACAAGTTTGATGAGTTTGTGAGTGCTGCACTCCGAGGCGAGGACATAGAGAATGAGAGACAGATGAGATTCTAGTCTCGATGATTTGAGGAGGGTGGACCGAGTAAGGGACCTTCTAAGAGGTTGAGTTCAGACACTTCCGGATCGGCATCATCATCTGGCAATGGACCCTATAGACAACTTGCTAGTTCGGCTAGACAGAGACAAAGATGGAGGAATCAGCCAAAAAGACCATAGTCCAATGGGAGCTCTAGCGAATCCAGCTATCCACGACGTACTGGGTGCACTTTTACTGTACCGAGGGAGTATTCATTGTGCAATCTCTGCAATAGGCATCACTTTGGACTTTGTCAGCGAGGCCCTACCATTTGTTATCATTGTGGCCAGGAGAGTCACTTTGCGAGAGAATGTTTCCAGTCTACTGGTATTGGTGGACAGGCAGCTCAGAGTTCAGGAGGAGATCGAGGTATTACTTCTGGACCTCGACCAGTACAGTCTTCTGGACAGGGCGGACAGCAGGGTCACCATCAGCGTGGACGACCAGCTGGACAGGCCAGGGTTCATGCCATGTCATTGAGTGAGGGCAGAGCTTCACCAGAGGTTGTTATTGGTACGTTGCATGTTTTTGGCTATCCAGTACTTACTTTGCTAGATCCAGGTACTACGTATTCATTCATATCATTTAGATTATCATCTTTAGCTACTATGCCCGCATCTCCACTTCCGGGGTTGTGGAGAGTGTTGTATCCATCCGGTGAGGTTGTGAGTATTGGCTGGGTGTATAGAGATTGTGAGTTCTTTGTTGGAGGTTATGGTTTAGCCGCGGATTTGTTGTTGCTGGATATTGTCGATTTTGATGTGATTTTGGGTATGGACTTCTTGGAGACACATTGGGCTATATTCGACTGTCACAAGAAGGAGGTGGTGTTTCGATGTCCAAGTTTCCCAAAGATATTGTTTCACGATGAGAAGAATACTTCCCTGCCATGTGTAATTTCAGCGATAAAGGCTGAGCGGATGATGAAGAAGGGTTGTGTTGCATAATTAGCTCATGTTGTGGATACAAAGGTTGTTGTACCAGACATTGGTGATATTGAGGTTGTTTCTGAGTTTTCAGATGTATTTTCGGAGGAGTTACCAGGCGTCCCTCCAGTCAGAGAAATTGATTTCACAATTGAGCTTTTACTAGACATTGGACCTATATCTCAGGCACCTTATCGTATGGCGCCAATGGAGTTGAAGGAGTTACAGATTCAACTTCAAAAGTTGCTGGAGAAAGGTTTCATACGACCCAGTGTATCACCGTGGGGTGCTCCTGTATTATTTGTGAGAAAGAAGGATGGTTCCATGCGGTTGTGTATTGATTACCGGAAGCTGAATCAGGTCACCGTGAAGAACAAGTATCCGTTACCGCGAATTGACGATTTGTTTGATCAGCCCAAGGGAGCTTCAGTCTTTTTGAAGATTGATCTCAGGTCTGGATACAATCAGTTGAGGATAAGAGAGTCAGATGTGCCTAGGACAGCTTTCAGATCACGGTACGAGCATTATGAGTTTATGCCGTTTGGGTTGACCAATGTCCCTGCAGCTTTCATAGATTTGATGAACAGGGTGTTCAGGCAATTCCTGGACAAGTTTGTGATCGTGTTCATCGATGAAATTCTGATTTACTCCAGGAGTATGGGCCAGCACAAGAAACATTTGCGAGCTGTTTTGCGGACTTTGCGAGATAATCAGTTATTTGCGAAGTTCAGCAAGTGTGAGTTCTGGTTGAACAGCGTGAAGTTTTTGGGTCATGTGATATCTGCTGAGGGAGTCAGCTTGGATCCTGACAAGATTGAAGCCATATTGAATTGGAGTAGACCTACCACTGTATCATAGATCAGGAGTTTCTTGGGTTTGGCAGGTTACTATCGGCGCTTTGTGCAAGATTTTTCTCGGATTGCCACTCCATTTACTAGATTGACGAAGAAAGGCGTCAAGTTTGAGTGGTCCGATACTTGTAAGGAGAGTTACTTGCTCTTGAAGGAGAAGTTGACTACTGCACCGGTTCTGACTCTACCTGACGACAGTGGAGAGTTTATGGTTTACAGCGATGCATCGAAATTGGGTCTTGGTTGTGTTTTGATGCAGCATGATAGAGTGGTGGCTTACGGTTCCAGGCAGTTGAAACCACATGAAGTCAATCATCCTGCGCATGATTTGGAGTTAGCTGCTATTATATTAACCTTGAAGAGTTGGAGACACTACTTGTACGGAGCTCAGTGCAAGATATATACAGATCACAAGAGTCTAACTTATTTGTGCACGCAACCAGATCTGAACATGAGACAGCGTAGATCGATGGAGTTGATCAATGACTATGATTGCACCTTTGAGTATCATCCAGGGAAGGCTAATGTCGTTGCTGATACACTCAGTCGGAAATCTGGAGCTTCATTGTTTCATGTGTGTATGGCCAGAGTTTCCAAGTTAGCAGAGTTACGGGCTACGGGAGCCGAGTTAGAGTGGGATTATGATAGAGCTTTGTTGGCTAGCTTCCAAGTTCGACCAGTATTGGTTGATCAGGTCCGTAAAGCTCAGGATGCGGATTCCTATTTGTTGGACAAGAAGACCATGATTCGGAATGGTGTGCCAAAAGAGTTTCAGTTGAGTAGTGACGGTACATTATTGTTTAGAGGCAGACTTTGTGTACCCAGAGACGAGGGCTTGAAGAGGGAGATCTTAGATGAAGCCCATTGTTCTGCTTACGCTATGCATTCAGGCGGTACGAAGATGTTTTGCACACTTAGAGCCTACTATTGGTGGCGGAATATGAAGAGGGAAATTGCAGCGTATGTGAGCAGATGCCTCATTTGTCAGCAAGTGAAGGCAGAGAGACAGAAATCTACGGGAAAGCTACAACCTTTGGAGATTCCAGTTTGGAAGTGGGAGCATATCACTATGGATTTCGTGTATCAGTTACTGCGTACTTCTACTGGTAACACTGGTATTTGGGTTATTGTAGACCGTTTGACGAAATCAGCTCATTTTCTTACACTTCCAGGAAAGATTTCAGTGGGCAGGTTAGCGAAGCTGTATTTGGCTGAGATTGTTCGTTTGCATGGTGTGCCTGTGTCCATCGTTTCTAACCGAGATAGTCAGTTCACTTAAGAGTTTTGGTAGGCATTGCAGCAAGCTTTGGGGACCAGACTACATTTTAGTACAGCTTTCCATCCTCAGACTGATGGGAAGTCTGAGAGGACCATTCAGACCCTTGAGGATATGTTGCGGTCCTGTGTATTGCAGTTTAGAGGGAATTGGGACCAGCAGCTTCATTTGATCGAGTTTGGCTACAATACACTACAAGAAAATAGTACTTAGACCACGTAAACGTAAACGTAAACGTTCCGTGGTCCAAGTGTAACTTGGACGACAGAGAATTCTCCGCGGTCCAAGTGTAACTTGGACGACGGAGACGATTATCTCCGTGGTCCAAGTTCCACCTGGACAACGGAGATAGTCGTCTCCGTCGTCCAAGCTCCACTTGGTCAACGGATCGACACGCCGTGGTCCGAGTGCCCACTTAGACGACGTACCGACACCTCCGTCGTCTAAGTGAAGCATTATATAAGGCCAATGCCAAACTCTCTTCCTCTCCGCTCATTCGTCTCTCAACTGATCGATCATAATTATCTCTTCCTGTCTTGATCAGCACCTCACGCGTGCACGCAATGCAAACGACGACGTCCTAGCTAGCTAGCTAGCTAGCTACCTAGGTAGCTAGATAGCACTATATATATATATATATATATCGATCTTCGACTCCGACCATCGATTAATTCGCCATATATCGGAGAAGGCTAGGTACGTACGCAGTTAATTTTCCAACACCATTAACGTAGGTTTATATATATATATAATTAATTGCATGTACGTTTGTTAAAACGCCCATTGTTAATAATTAATTAGTACGTCTAATATATAATTAATATATTAAGTTAGGAAATTAATGATATATATATTAGTTAATTATAGACCTGTAGTACGTATATATGTATGGATGTTTTAAAATTTGATTAATATTTAGTTAAAACGTACATACATGCATGTATGTTAGCTAGACATATTAAAGTACGTAATTGATGTAGATCGAGTACGTATAATTAATAGTTAATTGACTAATATATATGTAATAATTAATTAATTACAATATTTTGTAGAAGTATGGACAAGAGTTGGATGAAGTTGCAGAATAGATGTGATGTCCGGTATATGGATGGAATTAGCGAATTTGTAAATTTTACGATATAACATGGTCAGGGAAAGAAGCGTTTCAGGTGTCCGTCCCAGAAATGTCTTAATTGTCAGTATGTGGAGGTTAATGTTATGGTGCAACACTTGTACGAAAATGGTATGATGTGGAGTTACACTACATGGAGCGAGCATGGTGAAGCAGTAGACTTCAGCTCAGCAGACTTCAGCTCAGGGTACAATCAGTTACCAGGGTGCCTCATCCAGTGGCAGTGGTGCCAGCCACCTGCTTGCAACCCAACTGCAGATTTGGTCTATGATGCGTTTCCGAGATTTAGTCATGGTGAACACCAACACCAAGAGGGAGGTTATAGTACCACTCATGAGCATGATGACACATTCCCCGCTGCTACCTTGGCCACTGACACTAGTGAGATGGATAAGTACAACCGGATGCTACTTGAAGCGCAGACCCCGGTGTTCCCTGGATGTCGAGAGAATGTGTTGCAATATGTGATGGAGAAAATGAAGATAAAAGTGAAGCACAAAATGTGAGTCAGTGCTTTTGACGAAATTCATGAGCAAATATGTAAGTTGCTTCCTGATGATCACAATCTTCATAAATCTCATTATAAGGTTAGAAATATCTTGAGCAGCCTCGGCCTAAAGTACAGGATAATTGTCACATGTCCGAATGATTGTGTGCTTTTTTACAAAGAGTATAAAGATTTGGACTATTGTCCCGTATGTGGCCAGTGCAGATATGAGCTGAATAGGAAGAGTTCGAAAAAGAGAATTCATGTGAAAGTTGTTCAATATTTTCCCTTGATTTCCAGATTGCAGCGCCTGTACATGTCTCTACACACAGCAGAAGCGATGCGATGGTACGCAGATGTGACGACCCAGAACAGAATTAGCAGTGTAATCAGCTTAGTCCATGAGGTTATGTGTAATCGCAGATTTCCGACAGATAATTGAATCGCCAGACTTGATCACGACTAAATTATTGGCCGAGAATTTGAGCTGAGTCTCTTCTCGAAAGTTGTTATACGCGTGATTTCGAGATTGTGGGCTATTCCGGATCATTATTTGGACGACCGAGGAATATAATATGAATATTTGAAGTTTCGACATCATCGGTTTAAAATGACAGTTTCTTTAGCGACTAAATTATCGGACGAGAATTTGATTTCGGATCCTTCGTGGAAGTTGTAGAGAATTTAATTTCGAGCTTGTGGGAACTTCCGGGGGATTTTTCTGAGTTGCGAGGATTAAGTTACGAATATTTTTGATCGTTGATTATTTAATCGGATAAGCATGTAATGGGTTGAACCGTTGACTTTTTATCAGATTTGTCGAACTGCTTGACTTCGGGTGGAAATTGAAGAACATGTCGAGATGAGTTTGTTGACGCGAGAATTGTTGAAATCGGAATTACGATACGAAAGTTACGGGTATTCAAATTTTGTCGTAAAATGTATTTTAGATGTTTTCAAATCGGGAAAGTATTTAATGAGGTTTCCTGTTTGGGAAAGTCAAACTAGCATTCATGGCTGTTGACCGGTCAACTTGGCAAATAGGAGAGAGACGCGACGGGGAGGAAGCTCGCCGACGGTGGCTCGCCGTCCGGCCACCCTAGGGCTCGGCCTAGGTCTCGTTCACCTCACCTCAGCTTCCCCGTGATGATTCCGGCCACCTTTCACGGCGAGGTTGATGGTGGAGAGAGAATTTCCGGTTTAAAATTGGAGGAATTTTGGGGTTTTGGTTGATTCCTTTTTCGGCCGAATTGAACCACAAGAAGTATTGAGCTTTGAAGCTCTCATCACCATGAATCTAACCATATAGGTATGGAGTTCCAATTTGATTTGTACATGGAGAATTCATGTATGTCGTTTCACTCGGAATCGCGCTCCGATCGCAGTGGAGAGGTTCTTTTTTCGATTTGAGCATCGGAAATTATAGCGTGGTTTTGTGGTGTGATTATTGGATTTTCGACAATTCGTCGTTATTGAATTATACGTTTTCGGGAACGCTTGTTTCTCGTGATTGGATTTGAGTTGTCGAGTTATGATTTTGTGAAATGGATTTTATGATTATTCAGGGGTTCGTGATCGTTCATTTGGCGAGGGATTTTCCGCCGGATCACGGGATTAACGCAAACTGCGTTACGCTAGTCTGTGAGTGGACATTTCTTTTCACGGATTGACTGCGAGTCTTTTATATACGTTTTACGAACTTTAGCATGCAGTATGATCATGATTTTTATGAGCATATGTTTTACGATTATACATATACGAATATGCTTATACAAATATACATATATATATATATTATGTTTTATGCATGTGCATGGAAAGGATTTATGATTTGGTTTACACAGAGTATAGTCTCAGTTATCAGGGTTGTATCGATACACATTGGCTTCTCGGCTGATCCCCGAGTACGCTCCGGGGTGGACAGATATCCTGACCCGAGGCCGTTCTGGTTTGGAATCACATGTGGGTCTGGGATCCCGTGATTCAGACTGTACTAGCGCGAGGGAGTCCATGAGAGACCCCGCGGTATTTATGATGCATGCTCTGTACGCGTGAGGAGTTAGAGTCTCCCTCGTGTACCATATGATTTTTATGCATTTAAACTCGCATATGTTTTTATAACATATATTAATTGGCGAAAGACATTTATTTTCGTCCACTCACTCTAACAGTTTTCATGTCTTTCCCCTGGGTTTTTGGTTTCCGTGCCCAGTTTGCAGTTCAGATTCTGGTGTCGCACGTTGTGGTCGGAGGCATAGTATTCGAGCGATGTTTCTTTTATAGTAGGTTCTTAGTTAGGCCTACTATTTGTATATCTATATTAGAAGTCGCTATGAGTATTTTGATGTATATTTTTATACGATTTTTCCCGAATTTCGGTAAAGTATAGTTATATTTATTACTTTACATTACTGTTGATATATTGAGAAATCCGGATGAGATTGGTGCCCACGGTTTGATTTTTGTGGCATAGGATGAAGTGTATTTTTTGGGTGCAGGTAATGGTAATTCCGCGTTAGTAGCGTTACTCTGCCGAAATTTTGAGTGTTTTTGTTGGTTCGTGTTTTCAGAAGGGGTTTGATTCCGGTTTAGGAAATTAAATCAGGGTTGGGTCCTTTCAGCTTGGTATCAGAGCATTAGGTTATAGGTTATGTAGACTTCTGTAGTCGTGTTTACTAATGATATTTGAGAATGTACAGCATGTCTGGAATGGTGACCCGACCGGCCGGCAGATACTCATCAATACTCTGGGTGTTGTATGCTTTCAAATATTTAAAGTTCCATGATTACGTTCTACTTAATGCGGACGATGTTTTATTCATTAGGATGCCTCCTTGACGTGCTTTCTGTGTTGGTATAATTGTGGATCCTATTGAGGATCAATCGACGTGCGACTTGACGGTGAGTGTGGGTTTGGATGAGCATTCTGGATTCAGAGATTTGTGTGGCATAGTTTGCTGGTTGTGCGTGTATGGGCGTCTACATGTTACCTCAGAGCAGAGAAATGTGGTAGTTTATGTTTTTGCCTGAGTCAGATCATTGCATTTGGTGGGCTAGTATTGTGTTAGTTCCTGTTGTGACTCCATGGCCTACGGGGTATTGTTTATACGGTAATGGTTCAATCAAGCTATCCAACAACGGAGATATGGAGTGTTTACCCACCTGAGGTAGAGATATATTGTTCACATGTTTGTCCCAGTTTGCACGTGTTATGTGGCTTCAGAGGAAGTAGTGCACGAGGTTTGAGATGAGTTTGAGCCTGAGGATCAGAGAGATTTTGACTGTTATGCCTCGAGATAACCATGAGGAGTTGGATGTGCTGCACTCAGGGGCAAGAATATTGAGAAAGAAAGGTTTACGCGGTTTCCGACATGTCAATTTGAGGAAAATTGACTTAGTCGAGATATTTGATGAGATTGAGTTCAGGTACCTCGGGATCAGTGACTCCATCAGGCTATGGACTTTTCGATTATGTGAGGGTTATCAGATCAAGCAGAGGATCTGTTTGGTGATGGTGGAGATCACAGAGCAGAGGACTTGTACCTGTGGCATAAGTTTGGGTGATCGTTGGTGATCCTTTCTCGCAGCAGGTGTCGTTGTGACTTATGTTCGTGGAGCACTCTCAGTTGCTATTGTGGTGGCCAGGAGGGTCACGTTGCGAGGGAGCGCCCTCAGCCAACTGTTTTAGCGGTTCAGCAGCTCAGAGTTCATGAGGAGGTCATGATGCTATTTCTGGAATTGGACCAATGTAGCCTTTTTGATGAGTTAATCAGCAAGTCGCAATTGACGTGGGCGGCTAGTTGGGCATGCCGGAGTTCGTGCCACGACCTTGTATGAGGACAGAGTTTCTTTGAGGTTACTGTCGCGTGACATCCATGGTTATTGTATCTGCATCTCCACTTTCGAGGTTTTGGAGAGTGTTGCATCTATCCGGAGGTTGCGAGATCCTTGTTGGAGGATATGGCTTAGCCGCGGATCTGTTATAGCTGGATATCGTTGGTTTTGATGCGATTATGAGTATGGACTTTTGGCGACACATTTGGCTGTGTTCGAGTGCCTCAAGAAGGAGGTTGTGTTTCGACGACCAGGTTTTCCGGAGATACTGTTTCGCGGTGATGGTCGAGCAGATGGTGGAAACGGGTTGTTTTGTTGCTTAGCTTATGTTGTGGATATTACAGTTGTTGGGCCCGACATTGGCGACATTGAGGTGGTTCCCGAGTTTCCAGGTGTGTTCTGGGGGAGTTACCAGGTATTCCTCCAGTTCGGGAGACCGACTACACCATTGATCTTTTACCGGGCGCTGGACTCATATCACCGGCATCTTGTCATTCAGTGCCAGCGGAGCTGATGGAGCTACAGGTTCAACTTCGAGAGTTACTGGAGGAGATTTCGTGCGACCCAGCATATCATCGTGGTGTACTCTTGCATTATTTGTGCGAATGTTGGATGGTTCGACGAGGTGGTGCATTGACTACCGGAAGCTGAATCAGGCTTCAGAGGAGAGCGAGTATCCTCCGTTCCGGATTGATGACTTGTTTGATCAGCTCAAGGGAACTTCAGTCTTTTCGAAGATTGATTTTGAGACCGTATACCATTAGTTGAGGATCAATGAGTCAGATGTGGCTAGGATGACTTTCGGATTACGGTGCGGGCATCTAGAGTTCTTGGTCATGCCGTTTGGGTTGACCAATGCCCCCGTAGCTCTTATGGACTTGATGGACCAGGTTTTCAGATGGTTTCTGGACGAGTTTGCGGTTATGTTCATCGGCAATATCCTGATTTACTCCAGGAGTGTGGGCCACCACCTGAAGCAATTGTGAGCGATTTTGCGGACCTTGCGAGATGATCAATTGTTGGCAAAGTTCAGCAAGTGTGAGTTATGGTTGATTTGAGTGAAGATTTTGGGTCACGTGATGTTAGCTGAAGGAGTCAGTGTGGATTCCGATCAGATAGAGCCGTGTTGGTTTGGAGTAGACCTACCATTGTACCAGGGATCAGGAGCTTTTCACGTTACTATCGGTGCTCTGTGCAGGATTTCCCCGGATTACCACTTCACTTTCCGGATTGACGAAGAAGGCATCAAGTTCGAGTGGTTCGATGCACGCGAGGAGAGTTATTTACTCCTGAAGGAAGGTTGACCGTTGCTTCGGTTTTGATGTTACCTGACGATCGTGGTGAGTTTGTGGTTTACAGCGATGCATCGAGATTTGGATTTGGTTATGCTTGATGCAGCATTGCAGAGCGGTGGCTCATGGGTTCAGGCAGTGGAACTTTATGAAGCTACATGTCCTATGTATGATTTGGGGGTAGCTGTTTTTATGTTAGCATCGAAGAGTTCGAAACACTACTGTTACGGCGTGCAGCGCAGTGTAGGACGTACACTGATCACTTGAGTTTCATCCACTTGCATATTCAGCTGGATTTGAGCTTGAGGCAGTGTAGATGTATGAGGTCGACTAACGACTATGGCTGCACATTTGAGTTTATCCGAGAGAGAGGCTAATATTGTTGCCGATGCATTCAATCGGAGGTTGGGAGCTGCATTGTTTCATGTGTGTGTGGCTCGAGTTTCCGTGTTAGCCGAGTTGTGAGATACGGGAGCTGAGTTCGAGTGAGATAATGTTGAAGCTTGTTGTTTTGCGTGCGTTATTCACTGGTGGTATGGAGATGTATCATATACTTCGAGCTTACTACTCGTCACGCAACGTGTAGAAGAACGTAGCAGCTTGTGTGTGCATATGCCACATTTGTCGGTAGACGATGGCTAGGAGGTGGAGACTTGCCGGGAAGTTATAGCCATTGGAGATTTTCGATTAGAAGTTGGAGCTTGTCACTATAGATTTTGTGTACCAGTACGCACTTCGGTTTGTGGTACCAGTTGTCGGGTCTTTGTGGACCATTTGATGAACTTAATTCTTTTCCTTGTACTTTCGAAACAGATTTCAGTGGCAGGCTGGGATAGCTATGTTTGGTGGAGATTGTCCATTTTCGTGGTGTACCTGCGTCCCAGTTTGCTGATCGAGATAATCAGCTACAACAAAGTGTTGGCAAACGTTGCAGTGAGCATTGGGGACCAGATTACAAGTTAGTACCGGTTCTTAGCCTCAGATTTGTGGGCAATCTTTAAGGACTATTTAGACCTTGGAGGGCATGTTGTGGTCTTGTGTATAGCAGTTCCGAGGGATTTGGGACCGGCAGTTTCAATTGTTCGAGATTGCTTGCAGTACCAGTTTGTACACCACTATGAATATGACGTTGCATGATGTCATTTTGAGGAACGATATTGTACTCCATTGTGTTGGAGCGAGTTTGATGTGAGCTAACGTTGGATCCTGAGCTAGTGGAATGTGCTACCACAGACTTTTGGATTAGCGGAAACAGATTGATACTTGCCCGAGTTCGACGTTTGAGTTATGTTGATGTGAGTAGGTTGAGTTGTGAATTGCTACGTTATTTTGATCCGTATGTGATCATAGGCGAGTTTGTATTGTGGCGTATAGTTCGGCATTGCCTATAGCGTTGGCTTTTGTGTGTTGTGTTCCGTGTGGTGGAACTACATTTCAGATTTATTGTATGTTGTGTACCCTATCAGTTCCTTATGCAGGAAGACTTGGCGTTTGTGTGGAGCCAGTTTAGATTCAGGATTTAAGGGTACAGGGATTACAGTACGGAGATATCTCCTATTGTGGAGTCTGTTGTCAGAGTTGTTCAGTTGAGGTTGCCACTAGAAAGTTGAGTTGTATACAGAGGCAGTGCTCCTACTTTTAGTCGGCAGACTTGGAAATTTCGAGGTCTAAATTTTTTTAAGGGGGGTGGATTTGTGACGACCCAGAACAGAATTAGCAGTGTAATCAACTTAGTCCATGAGGTTATGCGTAATCGCAGATTTTCGAGAGATAATTGAATCACCAGACTTAATCACGACTAAATTATTGGCCGAGAATTTGAGCTGAGTCTCTTCTCGAGAGTTGTTATACGCGTAATTTCGAGTTCGTGGGCAGTTACGGATCATTATTTGGACGATCGAGGAATATAATATGAATATTTGAAGTTTCGACATAATCGGTTTAAATTGACAGCTTCGTTAGCGACTAAATTATCGGACGAGAATTTGATTTCGGATCCTTCGTGGAAGTTGTAGAGAATTTAATTTCGAGGTTGTGGGAACTTCCGGAGGATTTTTCCGAGTTGCGAGGATTAAGTTACGAATATTTTCGATCGTTGATTATTTAATCGGATAAGCATGTGATGGGTTGAACCGTTGACTTTTTATCGGATTTGTCGAAGTGTTTGACTTCGGGTGGAAATTGAAGAACATGTCGAGGTGAGTTTGTTGACGCGAGAATTGTTGAAATCGGAATTACGATACGAAAGTTACGGGTATTCAAAGTTTGTCGTAAAATGTATTTTATAAGTTTTCAAATCGGGAAAGTATTTAATGAGGTTTCCTGTTTGGGAAAGACAAACTAGCATTCATGGTTGTTGACCGGTCAACTTGGCAACGAGGAGAGAGACGCGACGGGGAGGAAGCTCGCCGACGGTGGCTCGCCGTCCGGCCACCCTAGGGCTAGGCCTAGGTCTCGTTCACCTCACCTCAGCTTCCCCATGATGATTCCGGCCACCTTTCACGGCGAGGTTGACGGTGGATAGAGAATTTTCAGTTTGAAATTGGAGGAATTTTGGAGTTTTGGTTGATTCCTTTTCCGGCCGAATTGAACCACAAGAAGTATTGGGCTTTGAAGCTCTCATCACCATGAATCTAACCATATAGGTATGGAGTTCCAATTTGATTTGTACATGGAGAATTCATGGATTGAAAAGTTTGTGTAATTTTGATTTTGCTTGAAATTGAACTAGTTAGAGTGAGAATTGGACTTCGGTGTAGTTATGGAAGTTGCTTGTTGGATGATTTTGACTGGAATAGGTGTTGCTCCGCCGGGAAATTTTACAGTTGGCCGGCGGTCAATGGTGGTCAACAGTTAACTTTTTGGAGTTTTCGACAAGTTATATGTCGTTTCACTCGGAATCGCTCCCCGATCGCAGTGGAGAGGTTCGTTTTTCGATTTGAGCATCGGAAATTATAGCGTGGTTTTGTGGTGTGATTATTGGATTTTCGACAATTCGTCGTTATTGAATTATACGTTTCCGGGAACGCTTGTTTCTCGTGATTGGATTTGAGTTGTCGAGTTATGATTTTGTGAAATGGATTTTATGATTATTCAGGGGTTCGTGATCGTTCATTTGGCGAGGGATTTTCTGCCGGAATACGGGATTAACGCGAACTGCGTCACGCTAGTCTGTGAGTGGACATTTCTTTTCACGGATTGACTGCGAGTCTTTTATATACGTTTTACGAACTTGAGCATGCAGTATGATCATGATTTTTATGAGCATGTGTTTTACGATTATACATATACGAATATGCGTATACGAATATACATACATATATATATATTATGTTTTATGCATGTGCATGGAAAGGATTTATGATTTGGTTTACATAGAGTACAGTCTCAGTTATCAGGGTTGTATCGATACACATTGGCTTCTCGGCTGATCCCCGAGTACGCTCTGGGGGGGACATATATCCTGACCAGAGGCCGTTCTGGCTTGCAATCAAGTGTGGGTCTGGGATCCCGTGATTCAGACTGTACTAGCGCGAGGGAGTCCATGAGAGACCCCGTGGTATTTATGATGCATGCTCTGTACGCTTGAGGAGTTAGAGTCTCCCTCGTGTACCATATGATTTTTATACATTTAGACTCGCATATGTTTTTGTAACATATATTAATTGGTGAAAGACATTTATTTTCGTCCACTCATTCTAACAGTTTTCATGTATTTCCCCTGGGTTTTTCGGTTTCCGTGCCCAATTTGCAGTTCAGATTCTGGTGTCGCACGTCGTGGTCGGAGGCATAGTATTCGAGCGATGTTTCTTTTATGGTAGGTTCTTAGTTTGGCCTACTATTTGTATATCTATATTAGAAATCGCTCTGAGTATTCTGATGTATATTTTTATACGATTTTCCCCGGATTTCGGTAAAGTATAGTTATATTTATTACTTTGCATTACTGTTGATATATTGAGAAATCCGGATGAGATTGGTGCCCACGGTTTGATTTTTGTGGCATAGGATGAAGTGTATTTTCCGGGTGCAGGTAATGGTAATTCCGCGTTAGTAGCGTTACTCTGCCGAAATTTTGATGGTTTTTGTTGGTTCGTGTTTTCACAAGGGGTTTGATTCTTGTTTAGGAAACTAAATCGGGGTTGGGTCCTTTCAGCAGAAAAGCGAATAGATGACGATGTCTTGCGACACGCCGCGGATGGGGAGGGTTTCAAACATTTCGACAGAGAATTTGGAGACTTTGCTACAGAGGTTAGAAATGATAGACTCGGACTATCTACAGACGGATTCAATCCTTTGCGTAGTAATAGCTCCGCCGTCAGCACTTGGCCAGTTATTCTGATGTCGTACAACTTGCCTCCGTGGATGTGCATGAACAATGAATTTAATTTCCTTACTGTACTAATTCTAGGTCCTAAATCTCCAGGGAAGTGCTTAGATGTCTACCTCAGACCTTTGATCGACAAGCTGAAACTGTTGTGGCAAAATGGAGTCCCAACTTATGACAAATTCACTGACACGATGTTCACGATGAGGGCTGCCGTAATGTGGATGATCAGCAATTTTCCAGCGTATGGGATGTTGGCAGCCTGCAGGACAGAATGATATAATGGATGTCCTATATGTTTGGACGACATGAACTCTAGTTGGCATGCGGGGAAGGTGTGTTACTTGGGTCACCGTAGATGGCTTCCTCACGACCACCCGTGGCAACAAGATGAAGCTCATTTCGACGGGACGGTAGAGAACGATCCTAAACCCTGTGGTTGGTCAGGCGAAGACATTTTAGAGAGATTGAGCTATTTCAACTTTGGTGTGTTGACCAATGACGCGGATGTAAAGAAATGCAATCCAATTACTTCACATGATCTCCGCTATTGGCATCACACGAGTATATTCTTTGAACTCCCTTACTGGTCGAAGTTGAAGCTGAGGAACAACTTAGACGCGATGCACATAGAAAAGAATGTGTACGACAACGTGGTGGGAACAATTCTCGGTATTAAGTTCAAGACTAAAGATACTCCCAAAGCGCGCAAAGATCTGGAATCAATGCATCTACGTCGTCCCTTGTGGTTGAGGAGGGATAAGAAAGGAGTGTATAACAAGATGCCAGCTGCACCTTACACAGTGAAGATGACACTTAAACGTTCTATATTTCACTGGTTTAAGGGCGTTCGTTATCCGGCTACGTATGCAGCTACTATAATTGGAGCAGTGGACGAGGTGCAACACAAGTTTATTGGTCTAAAGACACATGACTATCACGTTATGCTGTAACGTCTGATTCCAGTGGTAATTCGACCATATTTACCTCGTGACGTCGTAGAACCAAAAGTGGCATTGTGTAGATGGTGGCAGAGGTTATGCGCCAGAGAATTAAAGAAGTCAGATGTGGTGGAACTGTAACAACAAATTGTGCACATCATTTGCAAACTAGAGAGGATTTTTCCCCCTGCTTTCTTTGACATCATGATTCACCTAATGATCCACCTGCCCGAGAAGGTGCTCATTTCTGGTCCGGTCCAGTACACTTGGATGTATCCTCAAGAAAGGTACGTACAACTATATTAATTATATAGGTGATTCGATTCATAATTTGTTCCACTGGAGATTACTAGCTATATGTACTTATTCTTATTGTACGTTTGATTTTGTAGACAGCTTAGACAGTATAAAGGATTCGTCAAAAACAGGTCGGCCCCGGATGGCTCCATAGATAAGTCATACCTAATGCATGAGTGTGTTACTTACTGCAACAGGTACCTCAAAGATCCACCACCTCCCACTGCCTCCGATCCCAGTGCCCGCATCAATCTTTCTGTCGTCACCAATGTCGTCCGACCGTTTAGAGGAGTATTAAAGGAATCGTTAACATGGGAAGAACTTATTGAGGCACATTGGGTAGTGTTTCGAGACTGTGACGAAGTTGAGCCGTACATGATGTCATACAGGGAGAGGCTTCAAGTGTTAAATCCAGACAAGAGTTTGGTGTGGATTGAGAAAATGGTTAAGAAAAATTTCCGTGATTATTTCTTCCAATGGGTACGTACGTACGTCTCGGTATTTAGTAATTTATATACATATCGATCATGTTTGTAGAAAGTAAACCCTTAAATTTTCTCATTTTCGCAGATGATTGATATACGAAAATCTGAAAACCACTGGGGGTGGTGGTCCTGGCCAAAGCACTTGCTAGCAGGGAAGCCGATTAAACACTATATTTATCCCGGATGTTTTGTGAACGGTGTAAAGTTCCATTCATTGGCCCGAGATGAAGGAAGAAGAACACAAAACAGTGGGATAGCGGTTGGGAAAGACAATGATCTATATTATGGGGCTATTGTATATGTGGTTCAGCTATGTTACGGGAATGATGTCAACGTTTTCCTATTCAAGTGCAGATGGTTCAAGCGTACAAAGGAAGACCTGGGACTTTTATCAGTCGATACAAACTCAAGCTGGTACAAGGATGAGCCTTTCGCTCTCGCCACCTTAGTTAGGCAGGTGTTCTGTCTCGACAATTCGAAAGATGGTGAAGGGTAGAAAATAGTGAACCATATTTCTCATCGAGGAATATGGAATACAGAGACAATTGAAGCTGAAGATGCTGCTGAACCAGAAAGAGACATTCCTGCATATCAAGAGCCTAATATTTCTGTCATCTGCTCCGATATAATGGACCTGGTTCAAGATGGTGAACGGTTACCCATGCCTGATGGTTGTACAGATCTAATTGAAGATGAGATTATTGAGGCAATTAATGAGGTAGATGAAGAAGACGTGCAGGATGAGGACGAGGATGAGGACTCAAGTTATTCGTCTGACGATGTTGAGTATGATGAGGAGGATGAGCAATCGCATAACGGGGATGAGGATGATGACGATTATGATAAAGAGTACAATTATACGACGAGAATTATTAATTGGTAATTAATTATTGTAATATATGATGCATCATCGATCAATAATTAATATAAATATTATAAGGAGGAGTACGTATGTACGTATGTAAAACTATTATTTTTGTACTTAATTAATTACACGCGTCCATGCTCGGATCGGATCGACCGATGTACGTAAATTTAATTTAATTAATTAATTAATCGATCCGGATCGAATCGAATCGAATCGGATCGATCGAGGAGCGGATCGGATCGGAGCGGATCAGATCGATGATTTTTTTGATCGAATTGAATCAGAAGAATTGAACGGAGACACTTGGACGACGGAGACTCAATTTTGCGTCGTCCAAGTGAAGCAAAACCCTAAACCCTAAACAGTTAGGCTTTAATCGCTAAATTCAAGGTTTTGTACTTGGACGACGCAAATGAGATTCTCCGTCGTCCAGCTTTGTACTTGGACGACGGAAAACTCATTCTCCGTCGTTCAGGTACTCACTTGGACGACGGAAAAGCTCATTTGCGTCGTCCAAGTTCAGATTTTGTAATTTTATCTAAGACAACGACCATTTAGACCATCTCCTAATGCATATTCTTTTCGTCAAGACTATAAAGTAAACAATTCTTGGTGTGTGAGCTTCGACGGTTCCAAAATCGGAGTTACGAAATGTCTTGTATCCACGTTTCTGGTTTGTCAAAATCTCGATTTTACGGTTGACTGTGCCGATGAAACCCTTCACGAAATTATTATTTTCTGAAAATTATTCTAATTATATATTATGTTACGGCGAACGTATCCAACGGTTGTTTTGTCCAAATTTAATTTCGTTAATATCGATATGCAAATGAGCCCATACTTAATAACACTTAAGTCATAAAGATTAGTAGATACTTAACAAGTTTAAAGACGTAAAATTATTCGTCGTTTCAAATTCAATTGTTTATATATACGATACGTTAATCGATATTTTACGACTATTTCATTCAAATGACATATTGGCAAATTCCTTGCGAATTAATTTTAAAATTTTTTTTAACGTAAATTCAACTTGGACGACGGAGATGGCCTTTCTCCATCGTCCTGGTGCACACCTGGACGACGGAGATGGTCAATCTCCGTCGTCCAGGTTCAAAACCCTTGGCGGTTGATTGTACCGCCTTAATTTTTGGCGCCGTTTCGAAAGTTGACTTAGACGACGGAGAATCTATTCTCCGTCGTCTAAGTCAACATTTGGAGCGGCGCCGAAATTTAAGGCGATTAAAACCGCCCCACCGATTAATTGGGCGCCATTTCAAAAATTTGAAACGGTTGACTTAGACGACGGAAATGCCCTTTTCCGTCGTCCAAGTGCACTTAGACGACGGAAAATAGGCCTCCGTCGTCTAAGTGAAAGCCTATATATAGCCACTGCTCATTCTCTCCTTTCCTCATCCCATCTCATTTCCTCCTCTCCTCTCCTCTCGTTTCACTCTCTCTCAAAACCTCCGGCCTTCCTCCTCCGGCGATGCTCCAGCGACCAAAATTCCGGCGACTTTCCCTATCTCCGGCGACTCTTTACTCCGGCGACTTTCCGGCTAGGTAATAATTATATATTTTAATTAACATTATTATTATTTAAGTAATTATTTAATTTGTAAACTGGTTAATTAATTAGTAATTAATATATTAGTAATAATAATTATTAGTAAAAATAAATTATCAGTAATAATATATTAGTAATAATTATTATTGGTAATGATAACTAATTATTGGTAATAATAATTATTAGTAAATGAATAATTATTAGTTAAAATTAAGTAATAGTAATAATTATTATTGTTAATAATAATTCATTATATTGGTAAATGAATAATTATTATTAAATGCATGATAAATAATAATTAATTATTGTAAATATTTATTGTTTGAATTAATAGTATAATTGGTGATTATTATTGCATGTAATTAAAAATAATTAATTAAAAATTATGGAAATTTTGTAGTAAATTGATAGTCTTTGATTTAAATTTAGTACATAAGTTTGGTTTATTAAGTCGCACTCTTTGGAATAGATGGCGCCTCATTTCCTAGTTTATCTTCTTAACCTCTCGTGATGTGTGGATTTCATCACCGCACACCATAACCTAAGTGAAGTTATGGACACGATGTTGAGGGCGAAGTTTGCAAAGCACTTGAGGGAGTGTAAATTTTTGAAAGATTAGCTGAATGTCAGACAGGGTGTCTAAAAACGGGTTATGACTGGTGACAGGTTTTGGATCTAAGAAAGATGACACCAATAGAGTATATACCATTGATTTGGTTAGCCTCGGGGTGTTTTGTCGAAATTAGTCTTGCCTCTCGCGTTATCTCTATCCCTAACTGGCCATGTTTTTCGATTGAACCAAGGCTGATTAATTGAAAGTTTACACTTTATCGCGCGGGTCGCACGTCCATTGAACGACCCAAATATCAAGCTAGTGTACTCTATTTAAATCTTAGGCGCACTCAATACTTAGGTGTAATTACCGTAATTTTTTTATATAATTATTATGGTAATCAAGTATTTTAACAACGTACTCCTAGGTTTAAATGGCTCTGTCGGGAAAGAAAAAGGCCCAACAGGAGGCCGAAGATGCTATGCTCTGACACTTGGCGGAGCAAGTCGGTTGGGTTTTACAGCAGGGCAACGACGCGCTCTCTCCGGACCCTTCAGCTGGTCCGTTAACAGCGCCCACTGGGGAAATTCCCGCTGCCCCAGTTATCCTGACCGGTGATGACGACGCCTATTCCAATATGATGCCCGGTTCAGCAAGAAGTACTCAGGCATCCTCGACCTCTGAATCTATCCTCTATAGCGCCCGGCGCAAGCTCAAGAGGGCCCAGACTGACCCGAAACCGAAAAGGACTCGCGGTCTCGTCAAAGGCGGAAAATCAGAGAAAATTTTAAAGGCGACCGGGAAAAAGATTGACTTGCCGTACGACGAATTCACCAGTGGTCCTCCCACAGCTCAGCTATCTAGTCTCTCGGCGCATAGCATAGGGTCAATCCTTCGTAGTCGGGTTCGTATGACTGCCCCTACTTGGAAGGAGTTGCCGGATGAAGAGAAGGTGAAACTGTTTAAAGAACTTTCGGTACGTAATACGTACAATTTTAAATTTATTTTCTAATAACCAATAAAAATTATAATTTCATAATATATACGATTATAATTTTCTATTTATTTCTGATAGGAACAATATGAGGTGGATCCCACACCGGCGATGCTTAGGCATATCAACCAAATCTCCAACTCCATCTACCGTGATTGGAAGTACAAGCTTCATGTGTACTTTGACAATATCGGCCCCGTGCCTACCGCCATAGAGCTGCGTGGGGATAGGGAAGATGGGTGGCAGTAGTTGTGTAACCACTTCCAAGATGAAGAATATAAGGTGTTTACTTTTTTTATTTCAATTAAGAGAATTGAATTATTTTTAATTTAGTTACTCATTAATTTTTTAATGATTTATGTTGTCTAACAGAAATTCTCCGAAATCAACAAAACCAACCGGGGGAAGAAGGACAAACACCATACCTCTGGCGCCAAGCAACTGATTCAAATAGCCAAGGAGCACAGGGATAAGGGCTCCAAACACCCTTATCTCGATGCTAGCATAAATGCATACGTGACTCTTGGGCTCGAGAATGAAGCGAGTCAATACGGCGTAAGTGATATATATATATGTGTGTGCTTTTAATTATAGTAGTTATTATTTAATTATAATTATAATTTACTTATAATTTTTTACGCAAGGTTGGTAGAACGTGCGCAGGAGGAATAGGCCAACACTCAGCTTGCATACCCAGATTTGCCGCCCGAAGACCTGCCTCCTCTATCGATGGCAATCGCCGATGAGGTATATGGTAGTAGAGCTGGAAGGGAGGTTAGGGGGATGGGATGTAAGGTGATTCGAGATTTGTCGACCTCCGACTCATCATCTACGGGAGGTTCGGCGAGGAAAAGTACTCAGGCTGCGGCCGTCCAAGCAGCCATTTAAGAGGCTCGACTCGCACGGGAGGAAAATTTGTCTATGCATCAAAGGCTTGATTAGCAAGAAGCGCAGATAGCCCAACTCGTCGCCCTCATGGAAAATCAAGCTCGACGATAGTGTCAACCTCCTCCGAACCCATACCCCGACGACAACGACCCGGCTGGAGGCGGGGGACTCGGCGACGCATCTGCTCCTCCAATATTTTAGTAGTTAATTTGTGTAGTTTATTATATCGTTTTTTTCCCGATTCCGAACAATATTTTAATTTATATTTAATTTCATGTATGTACAAATTAATTTTTATTATTTAATTAAGTAATTACAAATTTATTTTATTTAATTAAATTTAACATTTTTAATTATTTAAATGAGATTGGAGTTTTTTAATTAAATTATTAATATTTTACAACAATTTAAAATTTAATTTTTAAAAAAATTAAACAACCACTTAGACCACAGAGAATTGATTTCCGTGGTCCAAGTGAGAACTTAGACCGCAGAGTTTTTGGGCTTTCTCCGCGGTCTAAGTTTTCACTTGGACCATGGAAATCAATTCTCCGTGGTCTAAGTGGGCACCTAGAGCGCGGAGAAAGCCCAACAACTCCGCGGTCTAAGTTCTCACTTGGACCACAAAAATCAATTCTCCGTGGTCTAAGTGAGAACTTAAACCGCGGAGAAAGATGAAAAACTCTGCTGTCCAAGTAAGCACTTGGATGACGGAGAATGGATGTCCGTCGTCCGGGTTATTACTTGGACCGCTGAGATTGTCCGCGGTCTTAGTAACAACCTGGACGACGGACATCCATTGTCCGTCGTCCAAGTGATTACTTGGACCACGAACAATCTCCGCGGTTTAAGTTTCACTTGGACCGCGGAGTTCACCTTCTCTGTCGTCCAAGTGCTTGGACGACAGCACTTGGAGCACGGAACTTGGAGGATGGAGGTTCCATCGTCTAAGTACTTAGACGACGGAAAAACGCACCTAGACGACGGAAGGGCTCCGCAATCTAGGTGCGTTTTTCTTGTAGTGAATAATTGTTATCAGGCCAGCATCGATATGGCACCTTATGAGGCTTTATACGGGAAGCAGTGTCGTACTCCATTGTGTTAGAGTGAGGTGGGTGAACGTTGGCTCATTGGTCCTGATTTGGTAAAGAGTACAACTGAGGATATTCAAATTATTCGAGATAGACTGAAGATTGCCCAAGATCGACAAAAGAGCTATGTAGATGTGAGGAGGAAAAATCTCGAGTTTGAGGTAGGCGATTGAGTCTTCCTGAAATTGTCCCCTTGGAGAGGAGTAGTTCGTTTCGGAAAGCGTGGCAAGCTCCGGCCACCGTATACTGGTCCTTATGAGATCACAGAGAGAGTTGGTGCCGTGGCTTACAGGTTGGAGTTGCCTTCAGAAATGGCAAGGGTGCATGATGTCTTCCATGTTTCGATGCTGCGGAAGTACATTCTGGATCCATCGCATGTTTTAGCACCATATCAGCTTACTATCCGGGAAGATTCGACTTATGTAGAGGAGCCAGTGCAGATTCTCGATCGACATGTACAGGAGTTGAGGCACAAAGTTATTCCGCTTGTGAAGGTCTTATAGCAGAATCATTCAGTAGAGGAAGCCACTTGGGAGACCGAGCAGCATATGCTGAAGCAGTATCCTCATCTGTTCAGTTAGCAGGTATGTAAATTTCGAGGTCGAAATTTTTGTAAGGGGGGTAGATTTGTGAAGACCCGAATCGGAATTAGTTTATTAATCGGTTTAATCCGCGAGTTTCACGAATAATTATAGTTAGTCGTAATTAATCGATTTGGCGGTCTTGTTTGCGACTAAATTATCGAGCGAGAATTTGACATAAGTTCCTTTACGAGAGTTGTAGAGTTTATGATTTCGAGCTCGTAGGAGTTTTCCGAGGATTTTTTCGATGTCCGATGAATATGTTATGAATATATCTGACCGTGGGATTTAAATCGTGTTTATCCGTTTGGATTCGATCCGTTTTAGACCGTTGATCGTTTTAGTCACGAGTATAAATATTGAAATAGTTGTAAAATTGTCGAAAAGTCACATTTGGGCCGAGTTGACCAAAATTGGACCGTTGACCAAGTTTGACCCGCGTTGACCGAAGAGGAATTGCACCACCGATCGACTTTTTGATTCCGGCCATTTTAGACCTCAAGCTTGGTATGGTTAGCTTCCTCTCGTGATTTCCTATTGATTTGGTTGAGTTTTGAGGGAGAACCAACTTGTTAAAGTTTTGAATTTTTGCCGGAATCGGGTGGGTTTTTTCGGCCACTTTTGGGGTCGATGGGGTTGGGGGTTTTGCTCCCCTCAACCCATAGATGCTTTTGGGTGAAATAATTTTGGAATTGGAGGCCGTTTGAAGCTCGCCGGAATAGGTCACCGAAATTAATGGAGGTTTGAATTTTCGAGCTTAATTCCGGCCGGTGGGTTTCGAATTGGAGGTTGGTGTAGAAGGAAAAGTTGTTGGGCTTGAGGAGTAGATGTGATCTTGAAATTTTCACCGGATTTAGCCACCGTTGACGCCACGGCGGTGGAGGTGGCGGCGATCAACGACGGAGCTCCGGCGAGTTGACTTTTTGGATTTTTGGGAATTTTTATACCGTTTTACTCGTAATCGCGCCCCGATCGTCGTCTTAAGGTTTTAGAATTGATTTGAGTGGTGTATTTTATGTCGAGGGTTTATGTGGAGTATATATGGGATTTTCGACAATTTTCTTGATATCTGAGTTATATATTTCCGGAAATGGTTAGTTTTCGAGGTGTGGTTCAGAGTATTGAATTGTGATTTTGATCAGTGATATTTTGTGATTATTCAGGAGATCGAGATTGTATGCTTGGCGAGGGATCTTCCGCCGGATCTCGGGATTAGCGCGTTTGTGCGTTGTGCTTGTCTGTGAGTGGACACCTTTCTTTTCACTGATTGGTTGCGAGTCTTTATTATACGTTTTACGAACATGAACATGCATATGAGATTATGATTTATACGAGCATGTGCTTTACGATTATGTATTTACGAATACGCATCAATGAATATGATTTTATAATTATGTATTATGAATATATATACATTTACATTATGCTTTATACACTTGCATGAAACTATTTATGATTTGGTTTACACAGAGTACAGTCTCAGTATATATGGTTGTATCGATACACTTAGCATCCCGGCTAATCCCCGAGGATGTTTACCGGAGGGGACTGTTACCCTGTGCCGAGGTATTTTTTAGGTTGGCACAGATACCCTGACCTGATGCTTTTCTGGCTAGAATCACGTGTGGGTCTGAGATCCTGTGATTCGGACTGTACTAGCGCAGATGTGTCCATGGGTGACCCCGCGAGATTTTTGAAGCATGCTCTGTATGCGTGAGGAGTTAAAATCTCCCTCGTGTACCATATTATTTTCATGCATTTAAACTCGCATATGTTTTTATAACATATATTGTTCGGCGAAAGACATTTATTTTCGTCCACTCACTCTAATGGTTTATATGTCATTCCCTGGGCTCTTTGTTTTCAATGTCCAGTTTGCAGTTCGGATTCTGGTGTCGTACGTCAAGGTTGGAGGCTTAGTATTCGAGCTACTTTTCCTTCTCAGTAGGTTTCTAGTTTGGCCTACTATTGTGTATTTATGTATATGCTAGAGGTTGCTCTGAATACTCTGATGTTTATATTTTCATATGATTTTCTCGGATTTCTGTAAAATTACAGTTTTGTTTATTGCTTTACTTTATGATATGTTTTTGAGAAATCTGGATGGGATTGGTGCCCACGGTTTGGCTTTTGTGGCATAGGATGAAGTGTATTTTCGAGTGTAGGTTAATGGTAACTTCGTGATATAGTGAAACTCCGCCGAAATTTCTATGGTTTTTGAAAGTTCGTGTTTTTGGAAGGGGTTTGATTTCGATTTAGGCAACTAAATCGATCGGGGTCAGGTCCTTTCAGTTTCTCCTCTTATAGGATAGGATTAGGAACATTTTGATAAAGAGCTATGTCTAAGTCATTTTTGTTGCTGAAGTATGTGTCCATCTGTCTTCACCCCACCTTATAATTTGAACCAGTAAGAAGTTCAATCATGTCCAGTGACACAATTTGGTTACCTATGAGGAAACAAGTAATGAAAAGAAAATAAATAGTTCTTGTTTTCTACAGTTTCTTAATGAAGGTTAAAGTTCATGTCTTATGTGTCTTTTTGTGTTTTCAGTAAGTTTCTATTATAGTCTTACACTAGAATCCACAAAAAAGAAGTACAAAGAGTCAAAACCATAGCGAAAGAAAACTACAGTCATGCATATGTATTTGTAAGCAGTACATAACACACACATATCGTATCTCATCACTGAAAAAATATTCTATACAACACTTTGAGCAGAAGATATAGAATACTGAAGCTTAATCATCATACCACAAAACACAAAATCATGTTATAATCATACATTCTCTACACCTTTGTGGCAGAAGAAGAACCTACGTTATATAAATATGAATTTTTTGCAATATTTATGATGTTGTTTATGTATCAAAAGTATGCAACATCACTTCTTTGGAAGTCAAAATTCACATAACCTTTAAAAACATTGAACACAAGTTCTGAAACCTTTTAAACTAAAGCTAATTCAATGCAACGAAAAGAAAATTTTGCTTTATGCAATATATGATCTTATTCTACAGTGACTCAAGGTTATCATGTTGATTTCTAAGACGTACATGTTCTTTCAAAACATTCACTTTTAGTTTTACCAGCATCATATCTCATGAATTCCAGTTCTGCAAGTAATTTTCATGAACATACAAATACACAGGGAGATTTCATTATGCTTCTTAATCAAGAAAATTTACCCACATGAACAGCAGCAGACAACCAACAATTTTCATCCTTTGACATGCTTTGATTTCTAGTCATTATGATCCCAAAACAGAAACAGATGCACAGATCAATCATAATGTCAAAACACATCCATCATCAGAACTAACCTTGGCCTCAGCTCACAACGCTACAACATTAGCGGAAGCAAAAATAATTTCACATAGCACATGCTTTTAAATCAAACAATCCACAGATGCTCACAATCAATCATTGAAATTTAAGTTCCATCCGATCCATCTATCCTAACCTAATTGCACACCGGGATATGCTTTAGGGTCATTCAACAATGAAGGGAAACTTAAAACCTTGTTGCGAGCTCAGGTTTGAATCCCAAAACAGATTCGTGAAAGGAATCTGTGCGTGTTCTTCCCCAAACCCAGCAGCTGAACCAAAAGCTTTTGTTAAAGCTTTAACGGTCATAAAACCCTCCAATAAGAGGTTTTGGATCAGCTCAGTTTTGGGCCACACATAACAAGACCCAGGTTATATGAGTTTTGGGCCAATCAGAAAACCAAAACGGAGGCCCAATTATTTCTGAAGCTTTTTGTTCTTCCCTTTAGTTCTAAGACACTCAATCACAATTGCCTTAGATTTCTTTTGTGTTTGTTCTTAATTGATTTACATGATGATGAGAGACGAAGCTCTGATACCAATTGAAAGGTTAGCTTAAGTTCAGCACCACGTAAACACAAGAACACAAGACTATATGAAGAACAGAAATTATGCAGAGAAGCTTACTAGCAGTATTGATGGAGATCGCCATTGTTCTTGAACAAGGGAGCTGAAGTCTTATGTCCTCTACAATATATTGCTTCTCTGATGGGAAAGAACTGAATGCAAGTTGCGTAGAGATCCAGGGACTCGACTCATGTATATATAGTGTCCAATTCTGGTTTCTACCCATAATAGAATTCCAGTTGGACACTAACTTGTATTAGCTGAATAATGAGACCATATCAGTGTACAATTTGGACAAGAACCAACTGAACAATGTAGTAATCCAGCTAGTAAACGTATTAGCAACTCCCATGTGTTTCTAATTAATGTTCATGATGTTTATATAAGGCAGGATTTAAGTTCATATCCAACAGTGTGGTAATAAGTCCAAAGACTGTTCCCGTTCCTATATATTTATAAATAAAGAAGTGTTAGTGTATCATTAAATTTCAAGTACATATGTAAATTACTGTATCTCAAACTAAAGAGGAATCTCCATACTGTTGGTAGTGGAGTGCTTAGTGACCCTAATATTACTTTCATCATACAATTGATTTCTGGTAGTTTGAATTTTTTAACAAAAAAAAAAGAGTTTATCAATATTATTAAATCAATTGAAAAACGAAATTGATACCTCATTTCTTACAACACACATCCCGTTTTCTCACATTCTTTTCCAATGTGCACAATGGTGCCAATTCCAGCTCCCAAGCTAAACATTTGGATAGAATTTTCACTTAAAAACCAATCCTAGCTACTTTACGTACGTCCGTACGTGTATCAGTTTACGTTTTTAGATTCATGTGGTGATGTGATGGCGCACACATCGATCAATTTCTACTCTTCTCCGGAAGAAGAGTAGAGTGGACCGTCGCCCAAGTCACCTGCTAGCACAGACCGCTGTATATATTTGCCGAGACCAGAGGACCACGATCTTATGGTCGCCAAAGTCAAGACCTTGCATGTCGGCCTTGAATCAAACATAAGTCTTCCAAGCCATCTAACCTGAAATTCAATCCCTGAATTTGACTCAGGCGGCTTCAATTTCTGTCAACGCACGAACCTTTCTGTTCAAATTAAAACGAATCCATTAGTTCAGCATGCAGTTTTGATCGTTGAATGAGAAATTAGAGGAAAATTTATTGTACCCCCTTACCAGTCCACCCCCGGCCCCCCTTACCTACATGCATGTTATCCCTTAATTAAGCAAAATATAGAAACGAAAAGAAATTATCAACATACGTTTTCGTCTAATTATTTTGAGCATAATTGAGCATGCATCTGAATAAGCATGGAACTGTGGAACCGGAAGCTTATGATTGAAAATATTAAAACGTGAAAGACGTATGTAGAAAAACTTAATTAAAAACTTTACGATGCACGATCAATATCCAAAAAACTTGGCTATATATAAAGTATCCAACCATGCATGATCTTGATTAATTTTCAATATAGGAAAACCATGCTTAGGCTATAATTATAGCATGGGAGACCGTAGGAAATTCTTATATAATTTCTCAGAATTCATGACACGTACATAAGTTTTAGGTTAGTAGAAAATAATTTAAGTGCAAATTATTATCGTATCCCCAAACCACAAAAATTACAAATTACTAAGAAAATCAAGGTTGACATTCATAAAATTATAGCTATCTTTTGTATCATGTCAACGGCTTCTATCATATATATTTGATTTCTATAATTCATAATCAGCATGCATGACGAGATTTTGATCTGTTTTGCTATATGTTCTTTGAAAATGATTATATTAAGGCACTTGGAAAAAAAGTCGTCGCCTAACGGAGTGCTCTAGTGATCCACCATGCATCTCCATCTGACTAAATAAGCTCGATCATTTTACATCTTTGTCAACTATTTATAGTTTTACTTTGCAACACATATGTATAAGCTTGCAAACTGTCTATGCATCAGTGATTACGAGTTCTTCATATTTAATTTGTTATATATTGTAGCTTCATGAGACGAAGTAGCACTCTTTGTATATACTTATGTATCTGTCCAATCCAACTAATTGATACGTATTTGGTTTGCATCAAAATTTAATCAGATCAGAATTAGAAATGAGAAGAAACCAGCTGTTATGGTGGAATGGACGAGTGGTGGTGCATGTATGGGACTAAGAGTACGTAGTTACGTACTCGCATTACCAGAGTAATTATTTTAGTTGACGAAATTAATAAAAACAGACCAATAACTTTTTTTTGTCCGTTAAAATATATACTCGTCAGTTAAAGTTTTTAAGGCAATGGGAAAAGAAATGTCATCGGCTTTAGTTGAAAAAAATCGTCTGCTAAAATTGACGAAAATTTTTACTTTATTCGATGGAATTTTGTAACTGTAGCAGACGACTAGGATACGTGTCGTCGGCCAAAGTATAGCCGACGATATAAAAGACGTCGGCTATGCTATAGCAGACGACTTTTATGTCGTCGACTATAGTCAACGAATTTTAATCCCAGATCCGCCTAGACCTCCCCCTCCCCTCTCTCTCTCTCTCCCCAGATATCCGCCGCCGCTTGCGACCGCCGACGAGCCCAGACCGTCCTCTCTCTCTCTCTCTCTCTCTCTCTCTCTCTCTCTCTCTGTGATTAGGTTTTAATCAGATTATGTTGTAATTTTTACGATTGTTAGGAATGATTATTGTTAATTAATGGTTATTGGTAATTGATTGTTGGTTAGGAATGATTATGAATGTTATTATTGACATTTGATATTTGTTTTGGAATTTAGAGTTTACGTGAAATTATGTTTGTTAATGAAAATGTGTTTTGTTTTCATTTTAGGTGTTGTTGGCTATTGTGGAATTGCGGAAAAACTGCTGATTCTGGATTTCTATTCCCAGAATCTAGGTTATGGGTTCTGGGAATAGAAATTCAAAATCTGCAGTTTTTTTCTTCAGAAATCTGCAGACTTTAGCTGATGAGTTTCAAACTTTTGTCGATGACAAAGTCATCGGCTTAAGTTTAAACTTAAGCCGACGACTTGTTTTTTCGTCGGTTAAAGTCCATACTTTAGCTGACGACTGTCGTTTCTATCATTAGCTAAAGTATGGCTGACGACCTTTTGCCGACGACACTATAGCTGACGAATGTTCGTCGGCTATAACTTTAGCCGACGAAAATATCTAACGGGCCGACGATTTTTTTTCGTCGGCTATAGTGATTTTTTCTGATACTGTCGATCGAACACACTACAACATTTGGAGACATTGCCGGCGACTTTTAAGTCGCCGGCAATGTCTTTAGACATTACCGGCGATTTTCGCCGGAAAATCGCCGGTAATGTCTTTTTTTTTTTTTTTTTTTTAACATTACCGGCGATTTTTGTCGCCGGTAATGTCCGTCGCCGGCAATCCCTCGATGGTAATGTAAAAAAAAAAAAAAAAAAAGACATTACCGGCGACTTTATTTATGTCGCCGGTAATGTCTTTTTTTTTTTTTTTTTTTTTACATTACCGGCGACATGAATTTATGTCGCCGGCAATGTCTTTAGCTTCGAGACATTACCGGCGACATAAATTCATGTCGCCGGCAATGTAAAAAAAAAAAAAAAAAAATTACATTACCGGCGACTTAAGTCGCCGGTAATGTCCAAAAATCGCCGGCCTTGTTTTTGGACATTACCGGCGACTTAAAAGTCGCCGGCAATGTGTAAAAATGTTGTAGTGACATGAAACTACTTGATCAGTACGTATTTACTGGCCAATTGCACCGGTCGGAATCTCTATAATATTGGAGCACCCGCACCGGTAAAAAGCTATTAATTTTTTGTGCTATTTGAGGAGGAGCAAACACTGTTTGAGGTGGAGCAGTCACTATTCATCAAATAGGAAGTGCAGTTTCTGTTTTTCGCGCAGCGGTGCCAAAAAATAGTACCTCCTATTACTGTTCATAACTTCATTTTTTATGTAATTTTTTTTTTCATTTTCAACCGATCCGTAAATGACACGTGTCGTTGTCGTATGAATAATTGAATAATATTTTGGGTAAGATTTCTGACTAATGGCGAGTTGACACGTGTTACACCGGACAGAACGTTATCGGATAAATAATTGTACAAAATTTCCGATCAGATTTTCAACCAATCACGAGGCAACATGTGTCATGTCCACGTATCGTTATCATCCTAATAATTTGTGTAAGATTCCCGACAAATTGAAAACCGACACATGTTATCATATTATCTAATCAGAATATCTAGACTTGGTTATAAATTTGTGGATTGGTGCTCATCATTCACTCACACCATTTTCAACCATATATTCTAGATTCCAATAAGTTTTGAGAATTTTTTCAGGAGGAGGCGACAGCAAAGTCGGTGAAATACTAAAATTGCTAATGCTTTCATCACTGAAGCGGTCATGGTCAATGCAATGTTCGAAGATGAACCACCTCGCCGCCGACTAAATGAAGAAAGAATGAGAGATTTAAGGGGATATAATCTGATGGAGGATTACTTCATCGAACGCTCCGTCTTCAACGAACAAGCCTTTCGTCGAAGGTACCGAATGAGTACGAATTTATTCAACCGTATAATGACGGATCTCTGTAACCACGACCAATTTTGGCACCAAAGAGTTGATGCCACCGGATTGGTTGGACTTTTTCCACAACAAAAGATGACTGGCACTTTTCGTATGTTGGCGTACGGCACAGTCGCAAATCAGTATGCTGAAATAACAAGGATGGGTGAATCCACAACACTACAATGCATGAAGAAGTGGTGTATGCATATCTATGAGCTTTACAGTGACCTCTATTTCCGCACTCCAAATGCCATAGACATAACCAGACTTCTAAAGAGAGCAAGGCATCGGGGATTTTCTGGTATGATCGGAAGCATTGACTGCATGCACTGGGAATGGAAGAACTGCTCCACAGCTTGGCAATGGGCATTCTCGAGCGAAAGAAGCTTCCAACTATTATTTTAGAGGTGGTGGCCTCATATGACATGTGGATATGGCACAGCTTCTTTGAAGTATCCGGATCACAAAATGATATCAGCGTGCTCCACCAATCGGACATATTCGATTCGCTCCTTGCCAGAAATAATCCGAGGCATGCCACAAAGATGTAGAGAGGTGCTTTGGGATTTTGCAATCTTGTTGGGGAATTTTTCAGCATGCAGCTAGGTGTCATCACCAATCGACATTGAAGAGCATCATATTGGCTTGCATTATAATACATAACATGATTGTCGAAGAAGAATTTGTGGAGGAATAGTTCGAGGAGTTGGAACAAGAAGATCTACAAAACCCATCAATTGCTTTCCTAGTTTATGATAGACCAATGGATGAACAAGGTAATCGCATTCCTTTTGAGTCTGTTCGAAGGGATAGACAAAATGAACAACGATTTGCCGACAGTGTGTTGTAGATCTCCAATCTGCGTACATCAATGGAGAGTTGCATAAGTATTTAGTTAAGTACAACTGGTATCTAGAGACCGGCGAATGACTATAAATGATGTGTGTGTGTAATTTTAATTAACCTGATTTGCAACATGTTTGCTTTCTTTATTTTTCTTTTTGGTTGTTTGAGTGATGTGTGTTTGATTTTAAGTCATTATGTTTTATTATAATGTGCGTGAGCTTCGATGGAATAAAAAAGTGTGTTTTTATTAATTACTTGAAAATTTAAAGTACATAATTTCAATCAAAGCCTAGAATTATTGAAAATTTAAAGTACATAATTTCATAATGGCAAACAAATACCAAACTATTGAAATAGTGGGCGATAATAATTTGAAAATGCTTCATCGCTACCATCTCCTTCCTCTTCCTCCATTTTCTTAAGGATATTCTTTTTTTCTTCAAAAAAATACCTCTTAAATTATAGGGTGTATCCATTGCCATAATCATTGAATCCTCCGCTTGAACCCTCAATTTGTAGTCCTTCTCCTTAAGGGCGAGTTGTTTTTGGTATAAAGTTAGGTCGGTAGCATCACTTTCTTTTTGCCCGGCGAGATGCATTCTTTGATTTTCCATCATGGTTTTCAAAACCTCATTTGAAGATGTCATGGCCATTTTCCCCTTTCTTTTAGCTTCTTTGGCCGCCTTCACTCCGATTGGTCTAACCGGACTAGAGTATACATTTTCTTCGTTGGTTTGTGGTGTTGCAATGACTTCATCATCCTCCATGCACGTCGACGGGGGGAGGCATTGAGGTAAAGGGATGAGTAGTTGTGGAGTTGGAATTTGAAGGAGGTGGTATACTAGGTTCGACTGGCCAAAAATTTGGATGGTTTTTCATCACTTCCTAACATTCAAACTTGGTAAACTCTTTCCTCTTTTTTGCCACGTACCATGATTGAGCTTTTCTTATCTAGGGGGAAAAAAATTATATGTCAAAATAATATCTAGAAAATAGAGATGTCAACATTGATTAAAATAAATGTAATAAATAATTTATGACAAAATTATTAACACTTACCTCATCTTGAAAATTTGAGCCGGATTGTGCATTCCTTCGTGCATATGCAAGAGCGGCACCCCAAGTTCTAAAACTCGGCTTCAACTTTGTAAAACGAGAAGAAACCACAGTTTGGGTCCTAGGCTCTGGCCTTGATTCACCATGCGCAATCTCCCAATTTTCCTTATAATCGGCATAGACTTTTTCCCACAATTTGTCGAACTTTTGCATGTTGCCGGTAATAGGGCAAACGCTAATACGACAATAAGAAATACAAAGTTGCAAATCTTCTAAATCAAGCCAATTGGACATTTTTTGGGAACTAAAATACAAAGGGATGAGAGGAGGATGAAGGAGAAGAGGAAGGAGAGGATAAATTTGTTGTGCACAAATTTGTGTGAGATGTGAATGAAATTGATATAGTATTTATAGAAAAAATATAGGGTGTTATTTGCATTTTTTTTTGAAATTTTTGGGATTTTTTTGTAATTTTTTAAGACTTATTTTGCAAAATGGCTGAAATTTATGAAGTAGCCATTTCGGTTGAATCTCAGCCATCCGATCAGATTTTTTGATTTGAAATGGACGGTCCATATCAATCTGACCGTTATGGATTTTTATCCTTCCTGATCGCCACGTGGTGCCTCCCCTTTGGTGCGTAATTTTTTTATTTACCATTTACTAGCGCGTGTATCGCGTGTAATACACGCATCAGGTGTAACAAAAACTGAATCGAGTTGGCGTCACCCATGTGCGTGGGTTCCACCAGCACGAGCAGCTGCTCGATCCTCCAGTCAACGAGCGATCGCCGCTCGTCTCCATCCCCACTGCACCTTCATCTCCGGCCTGTTGGTGCTATTCGGTGCGGAGCCGACCAGATTTCAGCACTACTTGTACTATTTTCTGACACCGGGGCAGCTGCTCATAGAAATGTAGAAGTATTTAATTAAGCATGCCACGTACATATAATCATGCTAATTTACTAAACCAATATGAACATTCTGATCCTCATATATATCGTCTTGTTAATCAAAATGGTACGTACGTACGTATGCATACTCGCATACCCATTTAACAGTTGATTCTATCAGCGGCGATGCAATTGTCGACGAACCACTGCGATGGGGTGATTGAGGTCAATCCCTTTTAGTGGCTGTTGCATTAATTCGTCACTTCAATATTGTCAATTATATGACAATTTTGCTACGTATCTAGCTTCTTAATTTTATTTAGTTGTCACTACTACTTAATTTGGTGAACACTTTGTTTCACATGATTGAAAATCTGATATTTTTTCAAGAAAAGATCCTTGATATAAAATTTTACATATAGATTCATGATTAAATTGGAAAGCTATATATAGACCTTGAGCTAGGTGGTGGTGTGAGTTTGATTTTTCATCCCCTCACCAAAATTGAAAAAAAGGAGATACATACAATTCCAGCTAATTTAATTGCTACATATATATAAATTATAATTGAGGCTACAGAAAAGTCAACAAACAGAATATCCAAGTAGCTAACTCCATGCACCGTATTGGCTTGTTCAATCGTCAAGTCAATTTCCTAGACTCGAGGAAGTTCTTTTCTTTAGGCTCCTGTGATGAAATGTACTCTAGAAAGGTCGCGAAATTGGTGTCCTTGTATCGCCTTGGATTTGATTCATCAACTAGTTTTGGAGAAGGCCCGACAGGTCGCATGAAAGGAAGACTGTGCAGAGAAGCTACTGAAATCCTATTTTTTCTAGAGTTCACCAGGACTCTGTGTAGAACACTCTTGTATTTTCCATTGCTAAATATCTGCAACAACAACAACAACAAGAACCAGTAAGTCAACAACATAATGAACCATTTACCTAACATATTGAATTCAAGTAATAGTACTATATATCTGTATCAAGCTTCGATTCACTTCTAGTGAAAAGGATCCGATCGATACATTAGAATCTCCATAATTGATATATTTCATCATCGACTCTATCGTTTCGCTCAGATATCGATATCCCATGCCACGTATTTGATGATCGGGACATCGACACCAAATTTCATTATTTACCTAGTTCATTAGTCACTAAATGATCAAATTAACTCACCTCAAGATGATCACCGACGTTGACCACGAAAGAGTTGGCTATTGGTTCTACGGTGACCCATTTATCTTCGAATTGAATCTGAAGTCCTTCCACCTCATCTTGGAGAAGAAGTGTAAGAAATCCATAGTCGGAGTGAGGAGGCATCCCTAGGGTAAGATCAGGTTGTGGGCATGGCGGATAGCAATTGACAACCATTAGCTGGCTTCCATCTTCGAATTCTTTCAACACCTCATCTTCCTCTGTCGTCTTCTTGTTGGCCGCTGATGATGATGATTCCACAAGCCCTAAGCTCTCAAAGATGGCTTGCATCAGCATTAGGAACAAGTATTTGGTTTCTTTCGCGTAGGTAGCCGCCAAGTTCCTATATAAGGGGTATAAGGAAGAACAACACGATTAATTTAAAACACATATAGCAGGCCCAAAAAAATTGTAACATGGTACTGATCATTTTATTTTTTGAAGGAATCTTTCATTAGGTAATACACTGGTTTGTTCGAGTACATAGCTGGTGTGGTGCTAGCTAGTGGCAAAAGGGCAAACTTCTAAAGAGCCATTAGCGTTTATAATACTAATTAATTGTCAAACCAAATATATGTGAATATGATGCAGATATACAAACAGAGGATCATAGTTAAAGTTACTTAACACGTGAACCTACTTAAAGTTGAATGAAACAATTAATCTCACATACACGTGCTATTAATGCAAGTAAGTTCGATTTAAAAAGCAATAACACGAAAGTTCCGAACGATGTACTCCCACCAAATCTTTTTATGGAGCATGCTTAGAGTTAGAGATTTAACTATACGTCTTTATTTCTTAATATTTACCCGGGCCCTGAATTAGTTGTAAGGAGTAAAATAAACTAATGTACGTATGTGTGTATATAACTTAACTAAACGGTGTGTGTGTATATATATATATTAGAATTGTATGTACGTTATACGTAGATTACACCCTGAATTAGGGTATAATGCTCGCAGTTTTATAGAATTTTGACACGTCATCAAATCTTAGATTGATACATGAAATGAAAGTCTGAAGATATTAGGAGTAAAAAAAGTGTGCAGGATAGTTTATACTAGATTGAGCACGCAGTCTAGCTCTCACCTCATGTCTACGGGTGAAGAAGGCCAATGAGGAAGAACTTCTGGTAGGGGATGGCACATTAGCTTCAAGAAGTCCCTCCAACAAAACACCTTGTCCTTATTCTGGTTAAAGCTAGTTCCATACCGAACAGGAGCTCGCATATCCGAAGACATGTACTTGGCTCTCTCCTCAAATGGTAGCTCAAAGAACTTTGTGCCCACGTCGATCATATTGCTTACAACATCGCTTGGAATGCCATGGTTTACTAGCTGCATTAACCCGCAACTTACCATTAGATATCCAAACACGAAACTTTCTCTATCAACAAATTATATACGAATCAAGACTCACCTGAAAGAAGCCGTAATGTTCGCAAGCACTAGCGAGGGACTCAAGGACTTGGTCTCTGTTAGAACCCTGTAACTCTTGGAAGTCGATGATGGGGAGCTTAAGATTCTTCTTGGCTTCATTTGCTTCCTGGTGAGTTGTTATACAGGGTCTTTCCAATACGGGCAGTACGTACTTGCTTGGAACTTTGCTTATTCCACTCTCATGCAAGCGCTTCACTCCTTTCTGGTACCGGCTTTCGTCAATCTCAGTGGTCGAAACTGCCATTGCTGGAGACATGGTCGCCTGAGTAGTAGAAACCCTAGCCTAATCTCGAATCTGCAAGCACAAAAGTTACCGTGTTAAGTAGTAGCTATTTTAAGAAATTGTAAGTGTGTATTGGCTTTGTTCGTGGGTGTAGGGGTGATGATCCAGGAAATAGAGAAAGGAATAACATGAAATAACTACCTGGTTTCCTAAAACAAAAGGATAATAGAAGAGGAAAAGGAGTAGGAGAGTAATATACAAGGAAGAAATGAACAAGTTGGAGTATACTGATCGAGAAAGTATTGAAGAATATATATAGCAAAATAATCTGAGGACTAAGCATGAACAGTAGCAGGTTTTTGAAGAAAAACTGGAGGACTGACTGGTTCCATAGATTTCAGATGAAACAAAACCGTTGACAAATTTGGAGTCAGACCGCGGGGAGATGAAGTTGTAGGGACAACAAGATTGGAGCATATATCTTAATAATCTTGAGGCTTTGTCCTGGTTTCCTAGAGCTTTCCACTTTTTATCGATCTCTCTCCATCTTTGCACAAATTATAAAAGAATGGCAGAATACTATGGCTGACTTTTGGCATGCAGCTTCGTTTTATTAATTTAAAGAGCTATAGATAGCTAGGGTCCCTTTCCATCTTTGGGTATACAGAACTGGTCTTTTCATATATATTGCTCAAAAGGAAAAAAATAAAAGAAATAGAAATGGTCTTATTGTTTATGATAGGTGGAAAATTCTCTATTTGCCTATTTCAAAGAGTTTTTAAGTATCTTCTTATAAAAACTTGTTTTTCAAAATTATTTGGAACGCTCAATAGTTAAATTAGTTAAATGTTCATATATATGTTATTTAATTTTTTAATTTTTTTAATATATCAGTTATGTAAATTTTCATTCAATTAGTCCCATAATTTGCCATATTTTTTAAGAATTGAGGAAAATGGAATACAAGTTACGTACGTACAAAGAAGCTCCTCCTGGGGAATTGAAGGAGATCAAAATAATGAGCATCTTTTGGTCCACCTTGGGACAATGTTACCTCATATGTGGACATTACACGAATGATGGCCAACAGAAGCAGCAATGTACATGTACTGTTATTAATTGATGTCTCAGATGATAGTGTGAAGCCTGAAAGTTAAGGAGGAAAACTCTAGCTCATTGATTCATTGATGACTCATGACTTGTTAAGAGACTTCCTCCGATCCATAATGATCTTCTTTCAACCTTTTTTTTTGAGCTTGGAACGTATCAACATCTCTGAGCGATGGAGCTTCAGGAAGAGGGATTAGAGATTTTTTTTTCTCAGAAACTCTAGCACCCGAAATATTTGGGAGAGCAAGTAGCGAATCCACCAGCATCGATCATTACCTACGTACCATAAGCATATATACTTATATATGATTGTAGTTTCTTCCCATGTTCTGCCATTTCAAGCTTCACGTGGAAGTAGTTTTCCGGCCCATGCTTTACATTTTGATCATACTTAATGTTAGGTTGTAGTGCATATTCAAGATTAGAAAGAAATTGGCAAAATCATTTTCAAGATCATGATCAATATGATAGAAATTTATTATCGGAATCACCAGAAAATGGATGCAAAACACAACATGCTAAAAATTCATATTCCCTTCGATCGCTCTCGATCTGGCCACCATGAAGTAATCATTTTCTCATTTCTGAACTTGAAACTTTCAAGTATATGATAAAACAGTTTTAGAATTCTCGATCGTTCTCACCTTAATTAGCTAACTAAGAGAATCATCTTCATAGAAAGCTAAATATGGTCTTTACTTACAACCGTCTCTGAATGCATAAACGATATGGTTTGGACCTGCATTTGGTAAATAAAGACAAAATCAATGAAGCGTCTCACTTGAAGACTTGCTTGAATTCGTCTCAATGGAAAACTTCTTGTGTTTACACGTGTAGTTGTTGATATTTGCGTGACTCATTCTAATGTTGTCATATGCTTATATATAGCTACTTAGATTGATGTCATCCAATTAATGGGAGTAGAAATTAAGTATGCATGTGATATAAGGAAGAAAAAAAATAGACGGGAGAGATTAATCATTTTACGGTAGGTGGGCTAGTGGATTTCGCTTTTTTGAAGTACACTTTACATAAAGTGTGAGTAATCTCGTTGTTTAAAATTGATATACGGTTTCAAGTGCACCACAGTATTAAAATCTTATCTTTGAGAATTTCAACCCAACTAGGGTTAATTATATTGTTAATTAACTTCTGCTAAACCATACTCCACAAAAACAAAAAATAGGGTGTAATGCCCCGTATTTGCAATCAAACACTATTGGAGAACAGCAACGTCCAAGCGACGAAGGTAAATTTCTTCGTCGTTAGAGGCCAATTGAGGCGGCGAAGAATACATTTGTAGCCTCAGAAATATCTTACATCTCTAGATACCAACTGAGGCGACCAATATTGTTCTACGTCGCTTCATATAACCAAATTTAAATAACTCAAGCAACGAATACAAACTTAGTCGCCTCAAGAACTCTGATGCGACGAAAATTAAGTAATGTTAGTCGCCTCATTTTTTTTAAAACCGGATCTGCTCTCCTTCTTGAAGTCAAACCCTTTATAAAGTTGAAATTTTAGGAAAATAAGTCATTCGCGTTCTAGAGCTGTTCTTGCCCGATTTTGGGAGAAATTTGAAGAAATTGAGAAAGAAGGTTGTTCTTGCCATCCATTTGATTCTTAAGTAAGGTTAGTTTGATTTTTATCTCTTTAACCCTCTTTATGACCATATTGCATGTTAATTGAGAAGTGAAATTGATGTTTATGTGAACTTTTTGAAGTTGAATTGAATTTGGTCTTATGTTATAGTTTAGTGTTTGAATCATTGAAATGTGATGAATCATGTTATGGGTTCATCAATAATGTTTTAAATTTGGTTAAATTTAGTGAAATTTATGATGATTAGTGTAGATTAGGCTTATTGGTCTCAATTAGTGGTGTTATTAGTGTTAATCATGAAATCAAGTGTAGGGTTATATATAATTGTGGTGTTTATCAACTTAGAACTCTCGTTTGAGAATCAACAATTCATCTAGTTGATCGAGATGAGTTGTTGAATCTCGTATTGTCCCATTTTTGGACATTTTATGTGAACACGACTTTGTTGCTCCTTTTGCTATTCATATGGTTTCAGTTTTAGTTTTGAGATATGGTTTCGACAGTGTCTCCTTACAATATTCCCCAAGTGCAAATTAGGTTGTTTAGATATGTGTGCACTCGGGGAACTGTAGGGAGATGCTGCCAAAATTTTCCTAAACTGGAGCTGAAACCCATGGGTGCAAAAAGGTTGACAAATGTCGTGTTCTCCTAAAGGGGATAAGACCCAACCCGGAGGCATAAGGAGAAGAAGTGTGGGGATAGGTTTTGGTTGTATCATAAATGTGGCGTGGTAACTTTGTTCATATTGCATGTTTCTGTTGACAGGAAACATGGAAGGACACCCAGACAAAACCTGGAAGACATATCCTCATGCTGATCCAAGGTACAGAACAGGCATATTCGAGTTTATGAATTTTGCTCGACGACATAGTTACGGAGCCGATTATCACGTCTACATGTGCAAACGTTGTAAGAACGGTCCGTTCAAGATTACTATGGATACCATGTATCATCACTTGTGACACCGTGATTTGAGTCTGGATTATACTGTCTGGCACCTTCACGGGGAAGTTTCAAGTGAACCGGTAATGCTCAGTCAACGAAAACAGTGGCTTCAAGACAGAGTCGGTCCTTCTCATGGTGTCGGTCCTTTAGTGAACCCGCAGTTGGAGATTCTACATGATGCATATCTGTATTATCCTGGATACCATGCAGATGCACCCTAACAATTTGTGGAAGATAATTCTAGCATCAAGTTCAATGACATAGTAGACGATGATTATGAAAAGTACGATAGATTATGTAAGGAGTCACAGACCCCATTATATGAAGGCAGTGATGAAACTGTTTTGAGTGCCATATTAGATGCAATGGAAATGAAAAATGAAAATGGATGGTCAGACACAAGTGTTGACTCTTTATGTATTTAAATTAATAAATTTCTTCCTAAAGGGCACACATTCCCTTGTTCATACTTGAGAATTAAAAAAATCTTGAGTGATCTTTCACTTGGTTATGAAAGAATTGATGTGTGTGAGTTCAACTGTGTGTTGTTCAGGGGGGCGCTTGTAAATGAGAATATTTGTCCAGTGTGTAATTCTGAAAGATATATGCCATATACATATGACATTCCCAAAAAAATGATTCGTAACTTCCCTCTGACACCAAGGTTGAAGCATCTGTTTATGTCACCACACACTGCCAAGCATATACGATGGCTCGGGGAGAGGATATGTGTGGCTGGTAGCCTCAACCACCCAGCTGATGGAGAAGCGTTTCAATATTTTGACAGAACTTTTCCACGTTTCGCACAGGACTGTAGAAATGTGCACCTTAGAGTTACAACATACGGTTTCAATCCATTCGAAACAATGGGAATTTTGCATAGTACATGGTCCGTTGTTGTGAAGTCGTACAATCTACCACCGTCAATGTGCATGAAGAAGGAATATAATATGCTATCAGTGTTGATTCCGAGCCCTAAATCTCCCAAAAAATGCCTTAATGTACTCATAGAGCCAATGATCGAGGAGCTAATACATTTATGGGTCATTGGAGTCTATACTTTCGATCGAGTAGACAATGAGGTATTCATGATGAAGGCTGTGGTGATGTGGACTATCTGTGACTTTCCTGGTTTAGGGATGCTTGGGGGCTCAACGGTAAAAGGGTACAAGGCATGTCCAATTTGTCTAGATGAGCTGACTTCAGAGCATATATGTGGGAGGATAGTTTATGAAGGTCATCGGAAATTGCTCTGCAAAGACCACCCTTGGCGATTGAGTAAGGTATTTAACAGGAATGTGGAGTTTGGCAGAAGACCCGTTCAAAAGAATGGAGATGAAATTTTTGGAGGACGTTAGGTCACATGCTTACCCCATTCTTAGCCAACATGACGACTTGAAGGTGTCGTACAATCCGAATAACGGACAGTGTTGGACTCGTGAGAGCATATTTTGGAAGCTGCCTTATTAGTCATCATTAAAGATCAGACATTGCTTAGATGTCATGCACATTGAACAAAATTTGTGTAACTACATCCTTGGAACCATTTTTGCGATTGATAAGAAGACCAATGATGGTCCAAAAGCTCGCGCTACTTTGAAAATGAGGAATGTGCGTAAAAACTAGTGGCAAAGAAAGGGTGACGAGGGGACGGTGAAGGTTCCTCATGCACCATTTTTAGTTAAAAAGGATGCTCTAGAAGATGTGTTCGAGTGGTTCAGGGATATTAAGTATCCTCTTGGTTATGCAGGAAGTTTGAGAAGTAAGGTCAAAGTTCTTCCCCCGTCACAATTTTATGGATTAAAGGCGCATGATTGCCATGTATTGCTTCAACATTTTCTTCCAGTGGTTATCAGAGGGCTCTTGCCAGATAATGTTGTGAAGCCATTGATAACACTGTCAAATTGGTTTCCTAAATTACGCAGTAGGGAATCAAAGAAGGAGGTTGTGCATGACATGGAAACTGAGATAGTGATGATTCTCTGCAATTTGGAGCTGATTTTTCCTCCATATTTTTTTACCTCTATGGTTCATCTCATGGTTCATTTGCCCTAACAAGTATTGCTTACATGCCCAATACACTATACATGGATGTATCCAATTGAAAGGTATAATATTTTACATTGCTAATATTATGTTAGTTATGTATTATGTACTAACCCCCTATATGTCATTGCAGGCAATTAGGAAAATATAAAAAGTCAATGAGGAATACACGTTACCCGAAGGTAGTATTACTGAACGATACATGGTACATGAGTCGGTGGCGTATTATAAGTCTTATCTCAGACGGGAAGACCACGAAGAAGTCGACACTTCCCCAAAGTTGAATACCAGCAATGTTTCATAACTAGTGAGACCAGATATTATTGAGACTCATAGCCAGTTTATGTTGACTGAAGCAGAGACTGCTGAGGCTCACCGGCAAGTTTTGATGGAAACAGACGAAGTTAAACCTTACCTAGAAGAACATCTCACAAGGTTCAAGGCTAAAAATGGTGAAGATTTCGACGATCTTCGTCGGAGGAGGAGTTTTCTTCGATGGTTCTTAACATGGGTACTAAAAACTATTAGTTGTTGTAAGGTTCTTCAATGGTTTTTAACACTTATCTTTCACTTATCTAACATTTATCTCTCAGGTGTCTCTTAAGGATAAAAACTTGGACCAAGGCTTGGTGCCAGGAATAAAGTCATTAGCCCAACGACCTCAGTAATTCCGGGTTTTTAAGTCGTGTTATGTGAACGGTGTCAAGTTCACCTCGTTTGATAGGGATCAAAGAATCATGACTCAAAACAACGGTGTCATGATAGATATGGGTTCATCCAAGTTCTACGGCTATGTTAACTACGTAGTCGAAGTATTGTATGCAAGCCGTGTGCAAGTGGTGTTGTTTAACTGCACATGGCACAACTCCGAGGACGAGGATGAAATTTACACCGTCAAGTTAGATCATGGACTAATATTAGTGGATACAAACAACAATTACTATGAGGATTCACCCTTCATTATTACAACCAAAGAAAAACAAGTATTCTACATGGATGATCCAAAGGCGGGTGGTACTTGGAAGGTAGTACAAGAAATGTCGCACTGAAATGTCTACAGTGCCGAAGTACTTGTCATAGATGAAAGCAGGTCGCCTACATGAGATCATATATTTGAGCCTTACCAAGAGGACACTCCCACGGTGGTACAATTTTACCAAGATCTTCACCTAGTTTTGGATGAAGAAGGAGACAAAGATGAAGACAAATCTAACGAAGACCTATTAGAGCAATACGAAGACGAAGACGAAGATGAAGAGAATGATAAAGAGGACGATGAGGAGGACAACTAAACTAATATTATTATGAATTTGAAAACAAAATTCGTATTTGTAAACTATGAATTATGTATTTGAAAACGTTAAACCTAATTTTTGCATTTATAAAAAGAAAATAAAATGAGGTGACCAAGAACTCAATGTTCGTCGCTTCAAATTATAAGAGGCGACCAAGAAACTTTGATCTTCGTCACTTCGGTTAGGGATCTTGGTTCATGAGGCAACCAATTGTGGATCCCTTTGGTAACCTTGTGAACAAAATTTTCACTGCTTCATATATTCTAGGTGACTAAGAAGTAAATTTACGTCGCGTCAGTTCTTTCAAGCGACGAAGAAGTCAACCTTGGTTGCTTAATCACTTTGAGGCGACGAAGAACTCAATCATCGTCGCCTCAAGGGGATTAAATATCTAGACTTAGCACAATTCTTTCTTCTCTTCTTCTTCTTTGCTTCTTCATTTATTCTTCATCTCCTCTCCTCCGCCCCCAAACTGAAACCCTAAATCCCCTCCCCTAAACCGAAACAAACAGAAACCCTAAATCCCCTCCCTCTAAATCCTAAATCTCCTCCCCGATCCCCGGCACTCATCACTACAATTCTAGCACCAAATATCTCCACCGTCGACATTACTTCAAACCCCGGCGCCAAATATCCTCCCCGGTCACCATCGCTCATCACTTCAGGTATCATTCATTTCTCTTTATGTATATGGATCATTGGCTTGTATATAGTTCTGTAGTTTCCAATCAATTCTGGATTGATGATGACGATGAAGACTAGCTAGGGCTATGTTATTGGCTTCTGGAAATAATAATGTGCTTGGTGGCTATTATCTTGTGAACCAGCAGTTGTTAAGTTTTGTGCTATTTGCATAATGATGTTAATTCTGTGCAAGAGAAATGTTGTGCAATTTCATGATTCAGTTATTTTCGTATGTCTTATGGTTTTTTTAGTTTCAGCTGCAATCTTTGTGATTTGAATAGCCACAATGTTTGTATAGGTGTAGAATTGGGTAAATGAATGAATTAGGGAGAGAAAAAATGAGCACCAAATTTGGAAATTAGGGGTTTCTAAGAGTGCACATGAGCTATGCATTGTCAAGCTTTGTGATGTGTTCAATTGTTCCATTAGTAATAGTGCATGGTACCTATGTTTTTTCTTTGGCAAGTACACTTGAATGTGAATATGCATGTGGGATTCTCTTTATAAAATGTTGTTTAAGGAGAATGGGAGAGGTTTTCAATTTCAAGTATTAGCTAGTAGTAGTGTTAAAGTAACAAGTATCATAAGAAAACTTATTGTCCAAACTGCCAATCTTTTTAATATATGTGGGTGCAGTATAGTGGAGTAATCACTGAGAATGCTAAATGTTAATAGCCTGTTGGAGTCTAGTTTGATTTAAAGGCTGTGAATTCTGATATACACACTGCCAAGTATAGGTTGTGTATTTTGGTATACAAAATGTGATTCCCCATTTAGAAAATTTTTGAGCTATGGTAGAAATTATGGTTTATTAGAATTAGACTATGCATCTGTATAACACTTGAAAAGTGTAGCAAGTGTTGATTTACGGTGTTGAATTATGGTGTATCAGTGTATGTTAGATTAAAATTCGAAACTAAACATAACTAACGGATCGACACATTTTGGATTTACATGTTCATTTTTTTGTGTTTTTACAGAATGGCTCCATGGAATACTAGTCACCAGATGAGGAGAGCGGCGCTCGAGCGTCATCAAGCGACGGTGATGGCGGTGGGTCCTTCCATATCCGTCGGCCCCACAAGACAATCCGGGGATCCTTCGTAACCTCATTCAGGGCATGAAATGCCGGCCCCACCGCTTGAAGACACTTTTCAATTAATGGAAAACAGTGGTGCGGTATCCACCGGTGCCACTACCGCCTTTGGTAACTCAGAGCGCCTGCCCGCCCTCAGCATCTACTGCAAGAAGACTAAACTTCCAGGTCAGGTCCACAGCTTGATTTTAGTTTGTTCATTATTGCCACTACAAGAAAACAGCACTTAGACCACGGAAACGTAATTGTTCCGTGGTCCAAGTGACACTTAGACGACGGAGACTTCTCCATCGTCCAAGTACCACCTGGACGACGGAGAATACCATATCCGTCGTCCAGGTGACCACCTGGACTTTGGAGTCTTCTCCGTCGTCCAGGTGGTCACCTGGACGACGGATATGGTATTCTCCGTCGTCTAGGTGATCACCTGGACAACGAACCGACACGCCGTGGTTCGAGTAACTTCCACTTAGACGACGTACCGACACCTCCGTCGTCTAAGTGAAGCATTATATAAGCCCGATGCCAAACTCTCTTCATTCCATCATATCATCTGTCCCGCGGGAAATTTTAAAGATCGAAGAAGAAGGAGAAGGAGAAGGATCAGGATCAGGATCTCCGCTGACGTACTAGCTAGCTAGCTTAATTAATTGATATCGAGAAGGCCAGCAGGTACGTACGCAGTTAAAATTTGCTTAATATATATTTAGTGAAAACATACATATATACATGCATGGATGTTAGCTATATATACAGATTAAATTACGTACGTAATTGATGGATCGATGTAGATCGAGTACGTATAATTAAGCGTAAATTAATGGACTAATATATATATATATATGTAATAATTAATTAATTATAATATTTTGTAGCAGTATGGACAAGAGTTGGATGAAGTTGAAGAATAGATGTGATGTCCGGTATATGGATGGAATTAGCGAATTTTTGAATTTTGCGATAGAACATGGTCAGGGAAAGAAGTGTTTCAGGTGTCCGTGCCAGAAATGTCTTAATTGTCAGTATGTGGAGGTTAATGTTATGGTGCAACACCTGTAGGAAAATGGTACGATGTGGAGTTACACTACATGGAGCGAGCATGGTGAAGCAGTAGAGTTCAGCGCAGCAGACTTCAGCTCAGGGTACAGTTACCATGGTGCCTCATCCAGCGGCAGTGGTGCCGGACCCCTAGCTTGCAACCCAACTACAGATTTGGTCCATGATGCGTTTCCGGGATGTAGTCATGGTGGACACCAACACCAAGACGGAGGTTACAGTACCACTAATGAGCATGATGACACATTCCCCGCTGCTAGTTTGGCCACTGACACCAGTGAGATGGATAAGTACAACCGGATGCTACTTGAAGCGCAGACCCCGGTGTTCCCTGGATGTCGAGAGAATGTGTTACAATATGTGATGGAGCAAATGAACACCTGGACGACGGAAAATGAAAATCTCTGTCTTCCAGGTTCAAATTACCATGGCGGTTCAATTTATTTTTTATTTTTTGTCAATGTAAATTGCACTTGGACGACAGAGATGTCATTCTCCGTCATCCAAGTTAACACCTGGACGACGGAGAATGACCATTTCCGTCGTCCAAGTTGAAAATTATGGCGGTTCATTGTGCCGCCTCAATTTTCGGCACCGCTTGAAATTTCACTTAGACGACGGAGAATTAATTCTCCGTCGTCTAAGTTCAAATTTATGGCGGGTGAAACGTCCCGCCCATTAATTACGCGCCGCTTCAAAAAAATTTAACGCTTCACTTAGACGACGGAAAACACTGTTTCCGTCGTCCAAGTGCACTTAGACGACGGAAAATAGGTCTCCGTCGTCTAAGTGAACGCCTATATATAGAACAGCACCCCCCATTTTCTCATTCCATCTCCTCTCCTCTCCTCTCCTCTCCTCCGGCGATTTTCCTCCTCCGGCGACGCTCCGACGACTAAATTTCTGGCGTGGTTCCTCCTCTCCGACGACTCAACTCCGGCGATATTCCCGATTATTCCGGCGAGGTAAATTTCTATTTTTTACCTTATTAACATTATTTTTATTTAATTAATTAATTTCTAAATATAATTAAATAATTAGTTTTAAATAATTAATAGTTGTAATTATAATAATTATTTAGTGGTTATTATTAATATTTAGTAATCATTTAGTTATTATAATTATTATAATAATTATTTAGTTGTTATCATTTAATTATTTAGTTATTATAATAGTTATTTGGTAAATAATAATTATTGTAATTAAATAATAGTAATAATAATTATTGTTAATAATAATTAATTATATTGGTAAATGAATAATTATTATTAAATGCATGATAAATAATAATTCATTATTGTCATTATTTATTGTTTTAATTAATTGATAATTACGTGTATTTTCTAGTAAATTGCATGGTACGTAGTACGTCTTTGATTTAAATTTAGTACATAAGCTTGGTTTATTAAGTCGCACTCTTTGGAATAGATGGCGCCTCTTTTCCTAGCTTATCTCCTTAACCCCTCGTGATGTGTGGATTTTATCACCGCACACCATAACCTAAGTGAAGTTATGGACACGAGGTTGAGGTCGGAGTTTGCAAAGGACTTGAGGGAGTGTAAATTTTTGAAAAATTGGCCGAATGTCGGACATGGTGTCTAGAAACGGGTTATGACTGGTGACAGGTTTTGGATCTAAGAAAGACGACACCAATAGAGTATATACCATTCATTTGGTTAGCCTCGGGGTGTTTTGTCGAAATTAGTCCTGCCTCTCGCGTTATCTCTATCCCTAACTGGCCATGTTTTTCGATTTAACCAAGGCTGATTAATTGAAAATTTACACTTTATCGCGCGGGTCGCACGTCCATTGAACGACCGAAAAAGCCAAGCTAGTGTACTCTATTTAAATCTTAACCGTACTTAATTAGCGTAAATTTTGCACTTGTAATTATTATGGTAAGTAGGTATTTTAACAACGTACTCCTAGGTTTAAGTGGCTCGATCCGGTAAGAAAAAAGCCCAACAGGAGGCAGAAGATGCTATGCTCCGCCGCTTGGCGGACCAAGTCGGTTGGGTTGAACAGGAGGGCAACGACGCCCTCAATCAGGACCCTTCATCTGGTCCGGAGGCAGGGCCTTCTAGGGAAATTCCCGCTGCCCCATTTATCTCCAGCGATGATGACGTCGACCCATTTTCAACTCCGACACCCGGTACGGGTTCAACGGCAAGTACTCAGGCGTCCTCGACCACTGAATCTATCATGTACAGTGCCCGGCGTAAGCAAAGGAGGGCCCCCACTGACCCGGAACCGAAAAGGACTCGCGGTCTCGTTAAAGGGGGCAAAGCGGAGAAAATTTGCAAGGCGACCGGGAAAAAGATCGACTTGCCCTACGACGAATTCACCGGTGGCCCTCCCACAGTTCAGCTAGCAACTCTCTCGGCGCATAACATATGGTCAATCGTTCGTAGCCGGGTTCGTCTCACTGCCCCTACTTGGAAGGAGGTGTCGGATGATGAGAAGGCGAAAGTCTTTAAAGAACTTTCGGTACGTAATACGTACAATTTTAGTTATTATATAATATTGTTAATATTAGTTATAATTTCATAATATATACGATTATAATTTTCTATTTATTTCTGATAGGAACAATTTGCGGTGGATCCGACACCGGCGATGTTGAGGCATATCAACCAAACCGCCAACTCCATCTACAAAGATTGGAAGTACAGGCTCCATCAGTACTTCGAAAATATCGGTCCCGTGCCTGCCCCCGTAGAGCTGCGTGGGGATAGAGAAGATGAGTGGCAGTGGTTGTGTAACCACTTTCAGGATGACAAATTTAAGGTGTTTACTTTTTTTATTTCAATTAAGATAATTGAATTATTTAAATTTTAGTTACTTATTAATTTTTTAATGATTTAATTATGTTGTCTAACAAAAATTCTCTGGAGTCAACAAAGCCAATCGGGGGAAAAAGGACAAACACCATACTTCCGGCGCCAAGCAACTCATTCAAATAGCCAAGGAGCACAGGGATAAGGGCTCCAAACACCCTTATCTCGATGCAAGCATAAGCGTGTACGTGACGCCTGGGCTCGATAATGAAGCGAGTCAATGCGGCGTAAGTGATATATATATATATATATGTGCTTTTAATTGTAGTAATTATTATTTAAATATTATTTCATTATAATTTTTTAATTATTCTTTTGTAGGCAAGGGTGATAGATCGTGCGCAGGAAGAATTGGCTAACACTCAGCTTGCGTTCCCAGATTTGCCGCCGGAAGACCTGCCTCCTCTATCCATGGAGAGCCAAATTGCAATCGCGGATGAGGTCTACGGTCGTAGAGCCGGCAAGGAGGTTAGGCACTTCGGACCTAAGGTGGTTTGAGATTTGTCGACGACCTCCGACTCATCATCTACGGGAGGTTCGGGGCGGCGGAGAAGGACTCAGGCTGCGGCCGTCGAAGCAGCCATTCAAGAGGCTCGACTGGCACGAGAGGAAAATCAATCCATGCGTCAAAGACTTGATGAGCAACAAGCACAAATAACCCAACTCATCTCCCTCATGCAACAATCTCCAGGAGAATGTCAACCTCCTCCGAACCCATTCCCAGACGACGACGACCCGGCTGGAGGCGGGGGACTCGGCGGCGCATCTGCTCCTCCAGTTTGTTAGCTAGTAGTTTATTAATTATCTCGTTTATTTCCGCATTCCGAACAATATTTTAATTTTTATGGGTTTTTTCAATTATGTATGTACAAATTAATTTTAATTATTTAATTAAGTAATATTACAAATTTAGTTTATTTAAAGAATTTTAACATTTTTCATTATTTAAATTCAATTAATAATAAATTAAATTATTAATCTTTAATTACAATTTTTTTTTTTTAAAATTAAATAAGCACTTGGACGACGGAGATTAAGTTCTCCGTCGTCCAGGTGCTTACCTGGGCCATGGAGATTGGCAGCTTCTCCGTGGCCCAGGTAAGCATTTGGACGACGGAGAACTTAATCTCTGTCGTCCAGGTTCTTACCTGGGCCACGGAGATTGGCAGCTACTCCGTGGCCCAAGTAAGAACTTGGACGATGGAGATTAAGTTCTCCGTCGTCCAAGTGCTTACCTGGGCCACGGAGAATCTCTGCGGTCCAAGTGCACTTGGACGACGTAGAATAAATTCTCCGTCATCTAAGTGCTTGGACGACAACACTTGGAGCACGGAACTTGGACGACGAAGTTTCCGTCGTCTAAGTACTTAGACGACGGAAAAACGCACTTAGACGACGGAAACGGTCCGTCGTCTAAGTGCGTTTTTCTTGTAGTGTGCTTTGGTTTGGTAAATGTATAACTGTTAGTAATGTCAGTTTTAGCAGACATGGTGGACATGGCCACCGAAAATGCGATGACGATGCAGCGCGGGACGTTGTCAGCACAAAGACTCAGTACCTCGTCCGGCTAAACAACAATCAGCGACTACAGGTGCCTTACTCTACGAGGCATCGAGGAATTGCGACGAGAGAGTTGCGAAGTCTGATGTCCATAGACATTGGCAGCATCATCCGCAGCAAAGTTCCCATGCTTGCATCTACCTTTTTGGGGCTTAAAGATGAGCACCGCGACATTGTCAATACAAGTATTGAGGTATACTTTCTGAGCTTAGCTTAGTTTGTTACTTTAGGGTTTATCTAATTAACATTTTTAATTTATGTGCTAGACGAACTATGACATCCCTGGGACCGAGGAGGACATGTGAAGCTTCATAGACGTGACAGCGCAAACAATATACAAGGATTGGAAGTATGATTGCCATTAGCATTATCTCTACGTCAGTAAGGAGACTCCTTTCGAGTTCCTAGGGAGGGAAGAAGAATGGAAGTGGTTAAAAGGCCAATTCGAAGACCCTGATTACTTGATAAGCTTCATAACCTATTTACAGAGTTCTTGGGCATGATTTTAAATTTACATGTTTATCTATTAATATTGTTAAATTATTATTTTGTGTGACAAAAATTATGCGTATGGAGCCGGGAAAATAGAAACAAAAACAAGGAGCAACAGCTCAACCACCACTCGGGCTCGCTCATACTCTCATACCGGAACGGAGTGTTGGAGAAGAAGGGTCATAAAGCCCTGGCCATCTAGACTTGGATCGATGTATATGACCCGGATAAGAATGCGACTGATAAAGCGGTGCGCTAAATATGTTTAGTTACGTTATTACAATTATTTTTGTTTACCATATTGTTAATATTAATTAATTATTATGTTTTCACTGAGCAAGCGGCAGTCAACCGAAGGCTTCATGAAGTGTTGTCGCAACAAGATAGTGCAGCGGCCGAGGATGATGGAGATGTGGTTTCTCGAGAGTTTCCTCTTCCTCTTGATACACAAATAAATATCATAAAGGAAGAGATGGATTCAAGGCTCAGAACCTCTATAAGAGGTAATACATAACCTATAGTCGTTTATCTTGATTTACGTGTATGATTATTTTTCGTGTATGATTGATACATATTTATGTGTTCATGTTCATCGTGGCAAGGGTGGGGCGCGCAATCACACGCGAGCCCAAAACTAGAGCAGGTGCCCGGGTGAACAACAATTCTCAGGAAACCAAGATGCTAAAAAGGGAGGTCACAAAAGCAAAAGAGGTGGCACGTAAGTCGAGAGATGATTATAATGCGCTCGCTGAAAGGATGCGAGAAATGGGGGCCTTAATACGATCTATCCAATTTGGAGGTCAACAAGTTGCAGTTCGTACCTCTGCTGCTGGCACCCAATCTAGTAGCAATTTGGGTGCCGACCAAGACTCAACAATAGTATAATGTATTTGTATAGGCATCAAACTGTGTACGTTTAGATTTGCAGTTAAATTTTATGTATGGATGATTGTGTGTTCAATGAGTTTGTTTTGTGCATTATTTTTGTGCATAATTGTGTACTGTCATAACTTGGTACACAATAATTTAAATATTTTTTTACTATCATCCAATGGAGCGATGAAGATACCTCAAATTTCGTCGCTTCATATAACATAAGGAGCGAAGAAGATATGTCAATCTTTGTTGCTTCCTATAGCAGACCTTGGTAGCCCCAACGTGACCAATATTGGTCGCTAAAATTTGGAGCGCCATCTCCAATCTTCACTGCAAAATTATGGGGCGACAAACTTAGCCTTCGTCGCTTCAGATCAATAAAGCGACGAAGCTTTATAAACTTACGTCGCCCAAGCGTGAAGAGACGAATATGAGGCGACGACGCTTAAGTGACGAAGACGCGGTCACTCACCGTCCAGGTGACCATAATGCTTCTTGGGCAGCAAAAGATCTTCGTCACCTCGATTATCTCCTCCAACAATGAAATAGAAATTATGGTGGAAGCAAAAGAACCCTAAATTTGATCACACAGGTGCAACAAAGTTGCTGGCTTCATAAAATATGAGTTTCAACATTCAAAACTTCCAATTGGATGTATTGTCTGGATGAACCTCTCATAAAACTTACGAGTACATAGATCACCAGATCGATTTGTATAATCACCGGTTGAATTTTGTACTCGTGATCTTAATGTGGTGGCGCACTTGAAACCTTAGGATCGGATCAATTCAAGTAACGCGAGATTATTCGCACTTTATGTAAAATACACGTTAGAAGAGCCAAATTCGGCGGCTATAGCTAGCTAGAAACAATTACATACAGGAACCGAGCTTGATCATATCTAGCACCATTTCAATAGTGTATTAATAGTAATTGTTTGCATTATTTAGATTCAGATTAGAGGCTATGTTTTTTCTATCTTAAAATACTAAAATGACGAAGATATTATATGCATGCATTAGAACACAAAGAATCAATCGCTCTGTAGATTTTGCAAGGACATGTTACTGTCCATAGTGATACGAGTGAACATGCATGGGAATATATCTTCCAGCCATGTTTCGAACAATCCAAAGGAAAGACGACGATGTTGGCTATTATTAGAAGCTAGCTATCGGTTGTATACTTATATATATACACACACTACTTTTCCATTAAGGAATATTTTTTTGTCCTTTTAGGTATAGGACATTACACCAATTTTTCGATTATATTTTATTATCTTCACCGTTCAGATCTTAGGTACTAATGTGTAGATCAAGTTTATAAATTTTCAGCCGAAATGGTAATCGTTAAGGTATTCAAAACTGCCATTAAAGTTTATAAATACAAACGGTTAAAGTGCCCCCACTAAAATTTTGGATGCATGATAAAATACGTATAATTTTCCAACTAATTAAATTTTTTAATTGATATATGCCCCCGCTGGCTTTAAATTTTCACATTTCTTTGTATTTTGCCTCCAGATAAGAAATTTTTTGAGTCTGTCACTATATATATATATATATATTACGTACTCGCCAGAATGGCTTATATCGATCGAGTACGTCCAATCTTAATCTTATATGTACAAAAACCTTTTTAATTATGCACATTGAGTTTAGACGAAGTTATTTCATTGTTTAGCATTACCCAAGTTAAAGTATGCACATTGAATTTAGTCAAATTAATAGTGCGTAAAGCTTTATATATATGAATTGAACATATAAACATGCAATATAAAGTTTGCAGTATACACGACCAACATGCGTGCAATAAAATGACCTGGTACGTACTCTCCGTATTACGTCGTATATGGATTACACATTTACATATATAGTTTAGTCACCTCTTCACTAATTTATCTTAATAGCTAACTTAGCCGATCTAGATGGACAATTGTCATCGCATATATGCTGTTTCGTAGAATCCATCTAGATGGAAAATGATATGAAAAGGAGAGGAAAAACTCAGCTAGCTCCAATCCAATGAAGTCCTCGACCCCAAAACGTAGACGTACTGGAGCCTCTGCATGGAGATCGTTTCATGAACTAACTAGCTAACAGCACGTCGTTATCGAATGCGTTGACATATTGGTCTGGTTTCTGTTGTGTAGCTGAGTCATTGGCGCATTGCGTAATGACGTCCATAACAATAGGAGCAAAATTTATGTCAAGGCCAACCACGTGTCAAGACATACGACTAGACGACCGCAATTCTTTATTTAACAATGCTATATTTTCTATATTTTGTATATCGTACAAGGAAATAATATTTTTGATATTCCGGTGTATGTCTTGTTCTAACTAGAATAGAAGTAGAAATTTTCTTAATCCTTAATTTATATGGATAATGATTGTAACTGATTGTAATGCCTATTTAGGGTGATCTATCAATGAATAAAACAGTTTTAGATCATATCTTTTGCGTATCACTTTTTTCCTTCAACACGTTATTAGCATCTTTTGAGTTGATAAACTCAACCCAAACCTTAAACACCTAAAAGCTCCACTGCCAGCCTCCCTCCTTGAACAGAATCACCATCGCCAGTGATCACGGACGCAGAAAATCTCTACCGCCAGATTTCGTGGACTTTTTACTTCAAACTTCTTTCAACGAACTTTTCATATCAAGCATAACACCCTCAAGGTAAATCGACTAATCTTCTTCAATTTAGAATTATGTTGCAAAACTTAATACCGCAACACCCTAAATCTAGGCCTAGATTAAGGTTTAAATACCATGAATTATTATATGCCTTTAGTCTCTATTGATTAATGCAAGTATGAGTGAAGGACATTTAATAACCTCTTCCTCAAGGTTTAAGATTAGTGACGGTCCTGAGGGAATCACGGTTATTAGTGAATATCACGGTTAATTGTGATTTTACAATGAAAAAAGGGAAGTCGATCTTTGTGACTATTTGACAGTCACGATTTTCTAGGGAGTGGTATGAATCCACCGGTTTTGCTTTGATTTTTGTGACCAAACATCATTGATCATGGTTCTTATTCCCTAAACTTGATAATAGTGACGGACGCCGGAAATCTCTACGCCGGAATATCACGGACACCAGAAATCTCTACCGCCGGATTTCGTGGACTTTTGACTTCAAACTTCTTTCAACGAAGTTTACATATCGAGCATAACACCCTCAAGGTAAATCTACTAACCTTCTTCAATTTAGAATTATGTTGCAAAACTTAATACCCCAACACCCTAAATCTAGGTCTAGATTTAGGTTTAAATACCACGAATTATTATATGCCTCTAGTTTCTATTGATTAATGCAAGTATGAGTGAAGGAGATTTAATTACCTCTTCCTCATGTTTAAAGATTAGTGACGGTCCTGAGGGAATCACGGTTATTACTGAATATCACGGTTAATTGTGATTTCACAATGAAAAAAGGGAAGTCGATCTTTGCGACTATTTGACAATTACGGTTTTCTAGGGAGTGGTATGAAGCCACTGGTTTTGCTTCGATTTTTGTGACCAAATATCATTGATCATGGTTCTTATTCCCTAAATTTGGTATTAATGATTGTGGTTCATTCAATCAGATACTAATTACATCTCGTGTCTTTTGTAGATGACTGAGTCAGCAAGGCCAGAATTTGATTTTCTTGATATTCACAAGAAGCAGAATACTATAGATGGGTATCATACATTAAGAATACTCTTTTCGGTAAACATCTCACGTACTTATACCATCCAACTACTACCACCTGGCACTAGAGCCAACGAGGACACCATAGCAAGAAAAGCTCAAGCTCTGATGTTTCTCAAGAGACATATTCATTCTAATGTGAGGAAACAGTACTTGTTGAAGGATGACCCCACATGTTTGTGGGCGACTTTGCAAGAACGGTTCAACAAAGTGCACGACGCACAACTTCCAAACCTACTAGAAAAATGGGATAGAATTCTATTATTGGATTATCCTAAAGGATAAATTAATTTTATCAAGATATGCTAGAGTTATAGTTAGAGCTTGCCATTTGTAGCATTTTAAAAACCGACCAAACTATGGTTGAGATGTCTTTGAGCACCTTCCCTACTTCAATGGACATGCTTGCACATCACTATGACATTGATTATGAGTAAGGAAGACTTAGATCATTTAGTGATCTTATGAGTGTGCTGGCCAAGAAAGAGAGACATCACGAGATCCTTCTTCACAATAATGCTAGACCAGCCAGTATAAAGAAAGTCTTTGAAACTTACAACACTGGTGGGAAGGCACGAAAGGATAAGAGGAAACAACTTTCTGAACTTTATGAAACTCGTGGTGGTAAAGGAGGACGTGGTAAAGGAAAAAATAGTCAAAATTTGACTTGGACTCACCATAACAAGAATCACAACAACTCCAACAAGAGTTCATCCAATTCCGGTTCTAGGAATGGTGGAAATTCTTCAACTTCAGTTTTTTGCTTGGCACCTTGCTATAGGTGTGGTGCGACTACACATATGCATATATAAATAATGTAGAGCACCAAAGATATCTAGAATGCCTACAAGATTTGTCAAAAATACCAAGAAAAACAAAAGGAGACACACTATGCAACTATGAGATGGAAGATTGAGGAGAAGCCAATCTAATTATAGCAGATATCCATAAAGAAAGCCTAGAAACTACAGATTTTGATTAGTCTATGTATTACGCTTATGATTCTTGACTCGCATCTTTTCAAGCATTTAATTAAACACTCAATTGAACACAAACACAATTAAAACCCTTTTTTGTTGATGTAGCATTGGTAAATAGGGTATCGTTCTTAACCGGGGATTGAGGGTGCATGCATGACTACGCTATGGTTAAAGGGGGGGTTTATAAGTTGGTTGTTTATAATCTACGAAAATAAAGACAGAAAATGGTTAGTAAACACATAGAGAAATCCTAGGTTCTATCATGCTTCACTCATAGACAAGTAGAAAACAAACAAGAACAAAGAACCCTAAACATGCTTACTAGGCCGAAAATAAAAGCTATCCTACATATGTACATGATCAACTCGTCATACTTACCTCATTCCTTTATAACCTAATCATATTATATGCAACCTAAGTTTTATCTAGGCCTTTACTACGTGGTTCGCATGCGTCTTTCATAATTAAGTGACTAAACCAAGATTGCTCGCATTTAGACACATCATTAACCTAAACCAAGATTGCTTGCATTTAGATTAAAGCATTAAGTGAAGAAGACACATTATCTAACCTAAACCAAGATTGCTCGCATTTAGATTAGCACAAAGAAAGAACTTAGACTCGAAATAGATGACATAAAATAGAATTAGAATTATATTACAAAAACACGTCTTTACACTCTACACAAAACTGAAATTCATTACAAGGAGAAAGTAGAGGGATCGAAATACACTCTTTGTGTCGTGATTGCAGTCGCAAAGCATGTACAAGATCCTTCTATGGATGGCTAGATGAACCCTCAGATTGCTTAAGGTTGCTCTAGGTGGAGGCCGAATGTTTATGGTGTGGAGGGTGGCGTTCCTTGAAGAAATCTCGAGTATTTGTGGAGAGGAAGTGTTTAAGGCAGAGACTTGGCTTGTATGAGTGATGGTCATGAATGAGTCGAGCTCCCCAATTTATAGAAGAAGATTAGGATTTTTCCTACCAAAATAAGACTTTCCTTGTGTACCCGGTCAAATCTGACAGTCTGTCTTCAAACGCGTTTTCCCGGAGTTTCAGATCTTAGCAAAATTCTGATTCTTGTTGCATTGGAAAGCTTATTCAAAGGGCTATAAAATCCATATAAGGAACGCCATATTTGGAATTGAATTGGATTTACTACAGATTTTAGAAGTTAAGTGACCTGGCTGCCCTGTTTTCTTCTTCTTCAAGGAAAAAGAAATCTTCATATATATCTTCAAATCTTGCCTTCCTTATTCCCTAATAATTCTTGGCCGAATCTATCATATTCTTGCACATATTTTGGCCCTCAAATCAGGTCTGAAAATTCATATAATATCTCCCAAAATTCGTCCATTATATGCTCTATATATTCCGCCATATTTGCTCTTTCCTGGGTCGCGCAGGAGAAATGTCTTCATCTTCTTGTCCACCACTTTGGTATCCATTTTCATTTGGCATTTGGTTTCCAATTCTTGACACCATATGGGAATGCATTTTAGTAACCATTTGAAGACCATTCCTCGGACCATTTCTTCTCCGGAATTGAGAACTTTTCTCCTTAGCCCGCTTTTAGCTCCAAATCGCCTCCTTTATTATTTTCTCCTTTATTTCTACCTAAAAGCATAAAGTAAGTTAGAAACATATTTACTAAGCATAAAACAAAGTTAAATGTAGAGAGAATTGCGTTAAGAATCAAGTATGAAATGCGTTGATCAAAACCCCCCACACTTAGACTTTGCTAGTCCCTAGCAAAAAAAAAACTAAAATAAAGGAAACGAGAAGGTAAGCTACATATTTCCAACGATGAAGCTAGCCTTCACGTTGAACACATTCCATGGACTCAAATAAATAAAAACAACTTCTAAGCCCTTAACTAAATTTGTCTCAGAAATTTCTTTATGTATATGGCGATGGAATCACAAGATTTTAGAATTTAAAGTTCAACAACTTCGAGAGTTAATAGAAATATGATCATGTTATAAACAAGTAGGACTTGGAGAAAATAATGGTGAAGTTAAAGCTATGCATGTTTCGAATAAGGTTAAATCAAGCTCACATGGATGCACTCATCATATTTTCACTCATGAGAAGAGGTTCACTAAAAATGTATATGTATTGCATCGAAATACCTCATAATTACTTGCACAAATGAACCAAACCATATGCTTACTCATGTAACTTACTCAACCAATTGAAGGCTACTCATCTTAAGGATCATAAAGGACTTTAGAAAGGTTGTAATGAGGCTAAGGCTAAGGCATTCGAAATTTAGATAAGTGGTGGTGTAAAAACATTCCAAAGACTTAGTTTAGCACTTAGAATTCTTCAAATTCGTGGCTCATCCTCTCCACACACTTCCTTGTGTCACACTTCAAGATCGGGGGCCAATTTTCATCTTTTTAGGCCCTAACTTCATTCTCAACTTTCTTTGAGCTTTATGAACAGGACAAAGGCCATATTTCTTCACTTTTGGGCTTTCAATTCGTAGCAATCTCCAAATTCATAAGTATATGGGACATTAATCCAAACTTATACAATCTAAACACAATGCCTCGAGATCTTAATACATTTTTCTTCTTTTTCTTTTTTATCTCGAAAATTTTGGCATTCAAATACAAAATTTGTTGGACAAGTCTATCCCTATGCACACATCTTTTCGTCATCTTCACGCCACTTTCATTGTGCTAGCTTCGAAATTCTTCACCAAGTCTTTAGAACAAGAGTAGGAACTCTACACTAGGCTACGTGTTTAGATACAATGTGGTAATGAAAGAAAGGCTAAACGTGGGCTCAAAGGGGTTAATCTAGGGGTGTCGCAACTCGTGCGCACAATGGGACACATGGCTATTTGGTTTAAGTGGTGGAAAACCTAAATGTCTTTAATCATATCCAAAATCAAAGTATATATCAACTTAAAAGCTTTGCAAGTCTACATGAGTAAGTTCTAGTAATCTCTAGTTCATTAAAATCTATGGCAAGTAATTTTGATGAAGCATGTATTATTTTTGAGACACATGCACGAAATTCACTCATCAAATGAAGTAATGTAGGCTCAAAAACTCACTTTTAGGTTTGTATGATCTAAAAGCTTATTCTAGCATGCGAAATTTGTACAATGTTTATGCAAACCATATCCACTACATGTTATAATACTCAAAATATCTCAATTAGCACTAGAAATTGTTTAAGTGATTTGCAACGCCATAATGTATTCGTTTTCGGTCCATTTTCATCATAAACTAATTAAGGGCATCCTAAAGACTTTTTACAACACTAAGTTGAACAAAAAGACTCAAAACAAATTTTTTTATTTTTTTTAGGGCATCATCCGCTGGAAAGTTTCATTGTCCGCCCGGTTTTAACAATTTATGACTCAAATAAGTTGTAAACCCCTCCCCCACACTTAAACTCTACATTGTCCTCAATGTATTTAAGGGAATCATAGAACTTCAAGGGAGAGAGGAAGACTACGAAAATTGACTAAAAAGATACGAAAATTTAAAAGATAAGGGAAGAGAAAACAAATCTGTTGAAGACTCCTCCATTGGGTTGCCTCCCAACAAGCGCTTGTTTTTTTAACGTCTTACAGCCTAGACGTGAAACTTCTTCTATGCTTGTGATGTGATTGGCTCGAATAAGGTAGCTTCCTCCACGATTTCCTCTTTGAAGGCCGAGTGATAAGGCTTTAGACGGTGACCATTGACTTTGAATTCGTTCCCAGTTGTTGGACTCCTGATGTTTATAGCTCCATGGGGAAAAATTTCGGTGATAATGAAAGGTCCAACCCACCTAGAGCGTAGCTTTCCTGGAAAAATTCTAAGGCGAGAGTTAAAGAGCAATACTTGTTGGCCGATTAGGAATTCCTTTTTATGGATCCTCTTGTCGTGAAACACCTTCGTTTTCTCCTTATAGATCCAAGCATTATCGAAAGCATCATTCCGTATCTCCTCAAGTTCACAAAGTTGTAGCTTTCGATGCAAACCAGCCTCGTCGCGATCTAAATTGAATTTCTTGACAGCCCACCATGCCTTATGTTCTAATTCAACCGGAAGATGACATGCCTTCCCATAAACTAATCGATAAGGTGACATACCAATGGGAGTCTTGTAGGCAGTCCTATAAGCCCATAATGCATCGTCCAAACATTGGCTCCAATCTCTTCGGTTTGGTTTAACAGTTCTCTCCAAAATCTTCTTTATTTCCCTGTTGGAGATTTCAGCCATGCCGTTGGTTTGAGGATGATAAGGTGTCGAAACCTTATGTGTAACACCATACTTCTTCATCAACACCTCCACCGTCTTGTTGCAAAAGTGACTTCCCTCATCGCTAATTAGAATGCGAGGCATTCCATGTCGTGTAAAAATTTTAGCCTTAAGGAAATCTGCAACAGCTCGCGAATCATTAGTACGGGTGGCTTTTGCTTCCACCCATTTTGACACATAATCAACAGCGAGTAAGATATAAGTATAACTGTTAGATGGAGGAAAAGGTCCCATAAAATCAATGCCCCAAACATCAAAAATTTCGACATTAAGAATGTAGTTCTGCGGCATTTCATCTCGAGGACCTATATTACCGGATCTTTGGCACCTGTCACACTTGGCACAAAATTCATGAGAGTCACGAAATATATTAGGCCAAAAGAATCCACAATCTAACACTTTCAATGCCGTCTTCCTAGAACCAAAATGACCTCCACATGCATCGTTATGACAAAACTTAAGAATAGACTCAAATTCACAATCTGGGACACACCTCCTAATTACTAAGTCAGAGCATTGTTTCCATAAGTACGGTTCATCCCAAATGAAATGTTTAGCATTTAGTCTAAGTTTATGGCGTTGGACATTATGCATGTGAGGTGGAAACTTATCGGTAACTAAATAATTTACGATATCCGCATACCACGGAGTGTCCGAAGTACTTACCTGAAGTCCGAAGAGTTGTTCATCCGGAAATGTTTCCTTTATTGCTACCGTCTCCTTGTCATGTATAATTCGAGATAAGTGGTCTGCCACCACGTTTTCTACTCCCTTCTTATCTTTCACTTCTATGTCGAATTCTTGGAGTAGAAGTATCCAACGAATCAGTCGTGGCTTGGCATCCTTTTTCGCCATGAGATACTTCAATGCAGCGTGGTCCGTGTAGACAATCACCTTGCTTTGCAACAAGTATGATCGAAACTTGTCAAGTGCAAACACCACAACGAGCATCTCCTTCTCGGTTGTTGCATAGTTGCTTTGAGCATCGTCCAATGTTCGAGAAGCATAGTAAATGGCGTAGGGCTTTTTGTCCTTCCTTTGCCCTAAAACAGCTCCGACGGCGTAGTCGGAGGCATCACACATAAGTTCAAATTGTTGGGACCAATCCGGTGCACAAAGGATAGGAGCACTCGTGAGAAGCTCCTTCAACTTGTCAAATGCAGCTCGGCATTCATCATCAAACACAAAGGGAGTTTCTTTTTGTAGAAGCTTGCACAAGGGACGAGAAATTTGGGAGAAGTCCTTGATAAATCTCCTGTAAAAACCTGCGTGGCCAAGAAAAGAACGTATCTCTCTAACGAAAGTCGGAGAGGGTAAGTACCGCAAGATCTACCTTCGCTTTATCAACTTCTATTCCCCTTTTCGAAACTATGTGACCCAAAACTATCCCTTGAGTAACCATAAAATGACACTTTTCCCAATTAAGCACAAGGTTAGTTTCAACGCATCTTTGCAATATTAACTCTAAATTCCCTAAGCATGCATCGAAATCTTTTCCAAAGACACTAAAATCATCCATGAATACTTCAATTATTTTCTCAATAAAGTCAGAAAAGATAGATAGCATGCAACGTTGAAATGTACCTGATGCGTTGCATAATCCAAATGGCATGCGGCGATAGGCAAACATTCCAAAAGGGCAAGTGAACGTTGTCTTCTCTTGATTCTCTTCCGCAATGCTGATTTGGTTGTAACTGGAATAACCATCGAGGAAGCAATAGAACGCATGGCCAGCCAATCTCTCGAGCATTTGGTCAATGAATGGCAAGGGAAAGTGGTCCTTGCGAGTGCTGGCGTTTAACTTCCTGTAATCGATACAAACACGGTGGTCGGTTACCAGTCGTTGAGGGAGGAGCTCATTCTCCGCATTCTTGACAACGGTGATGTCAGATTTCTTCGGAACAACTTGAACGGGTGACACCCACTGGCTGTCTGAAATTGGATAAATTACACCACAATCAAGGAGTTTGATAACTTCCTTCTTCACGACTTCCATCATTGGAGGATGGAGTCTACGTTGAGCTTCTCTTGAAGGTTTGGCTCCATCTTCTAAGAAAATCCGATGCACACATGTGGCCGGATTAATTCCTTTGATATCCGCAAGCGTCCAACCTATAGCAGACTTATATTTCGAGAGCACCTCCACCAATTTCTCTTCTTGTGCTGTCTCCAACGAAGATGAGATGATAACCGGTAATGTTTCGTTGTCGCCCAAGTATGCATACTTAAGATGGGCCGGTAACACCTTTAATTCTAACTCCGGAGCTTGGACAATCGAGGGAACCAACGAGTTAGTGCCATAAATGATAGGAATTGGTGGAGAATGATTTACAGCTCGTGGTGCTTGGTTTAGTGCCATAGCCATCTCACGAATTCGGGGTTCCAAAGTCTCGATCAAAGAATCAATAAGAGTTTCATCCCCGAGTCGAGTTAGCCCGCTCCCTCCTGTATGGCCATGTCGAGTTCATCTTCTCTCAAAGTGTCCAAGTGTAGTTGTGCTATATCTTCAACAATGTCAATCGAGCACACATCCCCCACACTGGACGTTGGGACCTTCATTGCATCGAGAATATTGAACTCGATTCTTTCTCCATCGATTTCCATGGAGAATGTGCCTTCGAACACATCAATCTTCGTTCTAGCCGTCCTCATGAAGGGTCGTCCAAGCAACAATGGCGTGGTATTCAACGTACTCTCCTCCATGTCAACGATGTAAAAATCAGCGGGGAATATCAAGTTGTTGACACGGACTAGAACATCCTCCACATATCCTCGTGGATACTTATGCGAACGATCGGCTAATTGGATGATGACGTTATCATGCTTGAGCTCGCCTAACTCCATAGAAGCATAAAGATAATAGGGCATAACGTTGATTGAAGCTCCTAAGTCAAGCATGACATCTTCGAAATTCTTGTCACCAATTACGCATGGAACGGAAAAACTCCCCGGATCTTTTAACTTTTGGGGTAGCCGATGTTGCAAGACCGCTGAAACGGTCGCATTCACCTTCACAACCTCCTTCGCCCGTGGTTGCCTCCGTTGACTGCATAATTCTTTTAAAAACTTAGCATATATCGGCACTTGCTTGATGCACTCGATGAGGGGTAGATTGACGTGCACCTTCCGGAAGATGTCTAAGATTTCTTCGTATTGTTCATCCTTCCTTGGTTTTGACAACCTATGTGGAAAAGGTGCACGAGCAAACGGGGCATTAGTATTAACAAAATTTGAAGGATTAGAGTTAATACCTTTCGTTGGGGATGGTTGAGATGGCGATGGTGCCTTAGTAATCTCGGCTTCCTTTGTGGCCGGTTCATGTTCTTCCACGTACTCAACCCATCGAGAGATTTCTTCGACCTATCAGAGGCAAGTTACTATCTAAAAAATATTATTATTTTGATCCGTCGAAAATTTTCTTCGATTCGTCAGAAAATATATTGGAAATTTGATATGGTTTGAAGTTTTTCTACAACCAGTTGAAGGTTTTCCTCGACCCGTCTAAGGTCAGCTACCGTGACAAAACTTTCCCATTTTCAACCCAAGAAACTCCTCTGACCCGTTGAAAATGGGTATCGGAAAATCAAAGTTTAATTTGGGTTATTTCGACCCGTCGAGTGGATTACTTGGCTCGTCAAAATCTTACCCAGACTTGGTGTCTTTGATGTATTTTATATCGGTTTGCTTATGCCATATCAGCACTAAGGGTCACAACCCTTTTGAAAAATCTTTAAGTCTGTACTTAAAGTATTCGAATAAGTCTTTAAACTAATTAAATCACATTCTTTTGTAGATATTTGTAGGTGAGATCGAGTGTCTAGCAGATAGATACTACTCATACAATACTGTGGAATATACAATTGTTTATAGATCTTGTGTCATACACTTCATCAATGACAATCATGATTGGTTCTGCACCGGTTATACAAAGGCGTGGTTCAACACAATTTTTGCTACCACATGGTACTAAAATTTATATCAACGATGTATTGTATATGCCTAAGGCCAATCGAACCTTGCTAAATTTTAAGGGCATTAGAGCCAATGATTTACATTTGGAAACTCATTTTGAGAATGGAAAATGATTCTTATGCATAACTTCAGTGGAATGCGGTAGAAAGCACACTTTGGAAAATTAAGTTAGGGGCAATTCGTAGTGGATTATATCTTACTACGATTCAGATTATTGAGTCTAATGTTGTCACACTTACTACTGTGTGTGACATGGCCTCATATAACCTTTAGCATTTTCAACTAGAACACCCAGGTCGTGATATGATGTTAAAAATATTGAAGAAATCTTTTGGTCATCCATTTTTCAGAAGAAAGAAGCATGTAGAACTCCCAAAAACCATCGGATTTGATTGTGTGGATGAGATTAACAATCTCAATCTAGTCTCATCACTTGGTGTTATTCAAGAAGATTCTTTTATGGCAATCTCTGATGCTCACCGCTCATTTTGTAAAGCTTGTCCATTAGCAAAGTTGCAGGTTAGGTCTTCCTTTGTGGTTGATAACACTAAAAAATACCAATCTTACAAAGAATCCATTATGACATTTTTGGATGATCAACCGAAATATGGACAATTTAAATATTTTATCGTTTTGGCAGATGCATCAATGCAATGGTCACACGTAGCTTTTTTATTCACAAGGAATGTTGCATTTGCGAAACTCCTAGCATAGATTATTAAGCTTTGAGCTCACCACCTGGATAACCCAATTAGATCTATTAGATTGGATAATGCAGGAGAATTCACATAAACGATTTTTGATGACTACTGTGTTTTAATTGGGATTGAAGTTGAACATTTCGTCCCTCATGTTCGTTCACCAAAATGGTTTAGTAGAGGCACAAATTAAGTGGTTACAGCTTGTGGCCAGAGTAATAGTTATGCATACTAATTTGGCGGTATCTACTTTGGGATATGCAGTTTTACATGCAGCAATACTTCTTCGCTTATGATCTGTAGCACGCCAACCATTTAGTGCATACCAGTTGGTAACTGGATACGAGCCTGACATTTCACATCTACGCATCTTTGGTTATGAAGTGTACGTGCCAATTACGCCTCCACAACACACTAAAGTGGGTCCTGAACGTGATTAGGCATATATTTTAGTTATGAATCTCCAACTACTGTCCGTTACTTAGAACATTTGACATGAGATCTCTTTACTACAAGATTTGCAAATTGTCACTTTGAAGAAACATACTTCTCAACGTTAGAGGGACATAAGAATGCCTCAATTCTAGTTGAACACCATGAATTGATGTGGAATACTCTTCCCACTATTTTTCACAAAGATCCATGCATATCTCAAAGTGGGACGTATTCTTAATCTTTAGAAGGTAGCAGACTCGATGCCTGACTCCTTTACTAATATTGCCAAAGTGACAAGTTCAAACATTCCTGCTGCAAATGTTCCTGCAAGGTTAGAAGTCCCTAAAGGGTAGTATAACACAACTCTAGGGTAGAGTAACATGCCTCTTACCCATGTGAATGGAGTAGAATCGGTCTTGGCTCCCACCAAGAAGAGAGGGAGACCAAGAAAATCCACATATGAGTTGTCAATGAAAATGCAGGCCATCCAGGCACAAACTGGTCCTTTCATCATCAACGTTGTGAATCTCACTACCAGAAGAATTAGTATACCCGACGAGTTCGGGTCGTCGGTCTGTTCCTCTTTATCGTCGGGTATAGCCTATACCCAACGACTCATCTAAAAGGACCCAATCCCGATTCAGTTACCTAAACCGGAACCGAACCTCTTCTGAAAATACGAACCAACAAAAAATTTTCAAAATTTCGACAGAGTTTCGTTACTAATGTGGAATTGCCATAACCTACACCCGGAAATAACACTTCATCCTATGCCACAAAATCCAAACCGTGGGCACCAATCCCATCCGGATTTCTCAACATCAATATATGAATCATAAACAGTAAACAGTACTATAGTATATATATATCCGAGAAAATCCGTATAAACAAGTATCAGAATGTATCAGAGCGACCTCTAAAGTAAAACATATACAATATACACATCAGTAGGCGAAACAAGAACCTACTGGAAAGCACAGGTAACTCTGATCATTAGCCTCCAAACCGTGACGTGAAACACCAGAATCCGAACTGCAATCTGGGCACGGAAATCGAAAAGCCCAGGGAAAAGGCAAATAAAAACGTTAGAGTGAGTGGACGAAAATAAACATATGCCTTTCACCAGTTATATACACATACTCAATATAAAACAATGCAAGTTCGGAACACCACACATATATATAGGGAGGTTGTCGGGCGAATCTCTCAAGCCCGACGTCAGGTGAATCGCTCAAACCTGACGGTGAAAGGCCAGGGGAATCTCTCAACCCCGGCGGCACTCAGGGGAATCTCTCAACCCTGCTTCAGAGGAATCTCTCAACTCTGGGCCAGAGGAATCTCTCAACTCTGGTAGCATCGATGCAATAAATGCCAATCACCAATAACACATAATAACATACCTCCGAAAATAACATATATCACAATCATCGTATAATTTAAATACGGAAATCAATAAATCCACGAACTCGCAAAATCAACAGTGAAAATAGAAACTTGTCCACTCACAGATCAGCTAGCGCGAACTCGCGCTAATCACGTGGTCCGACGGAAGTTCCCTCGCCTGAAGCACGATCACGATCCCGGTCTCGATCTCCTGAATATACATAACATAACAGATCAAAATCAAAGTCCACAACCCTGTACTGAATCACGGAAACCAACCGTTCCCGGAAATATGCAATGCAGTACAAAATGTATAACGGAAATTCCGAAATCCCCACTCGAAACCTCGACTGAAAATCGGCTAATCGAATCAACCCGAAAACCTCTGGACGATAATCAAGGCGCGATTTCGAGAAAAACGACATTAAAAACGTCAAAATCTGAAAAAGTCAACCCTCGCCGGAGCTCCGCCGTTGACCGTCGCCGCCGGCGGCGGCGCGCCGTCAACGGTGGAATTTCACGGCAGAAAACTCCAGATCACAAGATCACATCAAACCAAACACTTCTCTCTTCTACCACGAAGTCCAAATCCCACTAGAACCCGCCCAATTTCAGCCAAAACCAAATCGAAATCTCAACTCCGGTGACCTAACCGGTGACCATCAAAACCTCATCAAATCCCAAAATCAATCATACCATAAGCTTCAGAGGATCAAGGGGAGTCTAACCCCCCCAACTACCACCTCCAAACCTCGCCGGAAGACGGCCAACCGTCAACGGCGACACAGCCCAGCTCGGCCCGATTCGGGCACCATGAAATCCCCATCAATTTTCACGAATCCAAATACCAAACAACTCGAAATCAAACAAGGAAGCTAGTTATACCTGTCCCGTGGCCGGAGGTGGCCGGAAAGTAGGTCATCGGACGGTCAAACCAAATTGGGAAACTTTCCTTATCGGGTCAACGGGTCAGCTTTCCAATTTTGGAAAGTCAACGACTGGCCAACGAAAAACAGTGTTTACGACAATTCTCGACTATTCCGATATTTATACTCGCGCCTCGGGTCGATCGACGGTCCAAAATGAATATACGAAATGATTCGGATAAGCACGAAACAATCGGATAAACTCGTCGGAACCCAAAACTTCAAATAATCATAAAATATTCCTCGGTTATTGGAAAAATCTTCCGGAACCGCCCACGAACTCAAAATCACGTACTCTACAATATCCGTGAAGACACCCAACTCAAATTCTCGACCGAAAATAAAGTCACGAATCGAATCGACAAACCACATACACGACGAAAACCCGCGACTAAACACAAACTCAAGAATCGTGCCGAATACGCAACAGATTCTGGTTCGGGTCGGCACATCATCGTCGGTTATAGTCTCAATGGTAATGCACCGTCGGTGATACTATAACCGACGATGAATTAGGTTTTTTGTTGGGAAAAAAAGAGACTAAAGGCAACGAGAAATTATCGTCGGGCATAGTTTCAAACTATAACCGACGACGTCATCGTCAGTTATAGTTTTCTCCATGGTCAAAATGGTTGACCGTGTAGAAAATTATAGCCGACGATGTTGACACATATCGTCGGTTATAGTTATTAATAATTAAATTCTAATTAAAAATCCAAAAAATCAACAATAATTCCCAATATAATGAAATAATTCCAACAATCCACTAAATTCAACACTAAAAAATATATTCAATAATATCCAATATAATTAAATAAGCTCCTCTATATATATATGTATATAAACCAATTAATAATTCTACACTTAAACAATCCAAAAAACAATCCAATAATTCCCAATATAATCCAATAATTCCCAACAATCCAAAAAATCAACACAAAAATTCCAATAATTCCATCAAATCCCAAAAAATGAACACAATAATTCCAATAAATCCCAAAAATTAACAATAATTCCCATAACTTGCAAAATTCAAGAAAAATCCAATATATATTCACACAATCAACATAATGAATCCACATTATCGATAAACAAAGTAAACAAATTAAAATCTAACCTAACAAAATTCAAATTGGGGATTTAGCTAGAACTTGTTTTTGGTTTAGAGAGATCCTGTTGATGATGGAGGGCTTGATTGAGATTGAGAGAACCTTCCTCGATCTTGCTTGATGGAACAAGAGGGCTTGATTGAGATTGAGAGTGAACTGCAGATCGATCGAAATGAAATTGCCCGAAACGGTGCCAGTTCTAGAATATAACGCCAACTATAGCCGACGATATATGTATTATCGTCGGGCATAGTATACCCGTAACTATAACCGACGATATTTGATATGAATATCGTCGGCCATAGTATACCCGTAACTATAACTGACGATATTTGATATGAATATCGTCGGTTATAGTTTTTTTATTTTTTTTCATATGCCGGTTATATATAGTGTACTTAATAGTTATTAATATATAATAATACGAAATTATTATTAAAAAAATGGAAATTATGTTAAAAGCCTAATTAAATTAATTAAAATGGCATTTAATTTTTTTGGCTATATATATATATGTTTAAATATTAATATTTATTAATATTTAATAATACGATATTAATTCGAATATCGTCGGTTGGCCTGCAGCAATTTAATCGACACAATTTAAATTAAGTCGATCATCTGAATATAATTTCCGTTACATTGCACGTTCAAACTCAAAATAACATACATACACTAAGGCGCATAGTCAGAATCATCGCTTGAGTCTGACTATGTTTCCGAGTTAATTTCAGGTAAGATGTGTATGCCCTCGTCACTTGAGTCTTCATTGTCTTCATTTTGATTAACATCAATAAGATTCGGTTGAGGAATTCGTACCACACTGCCCTGTCTCACATTATTAAGGCGAATTGTTGAGGTTTCAGGAATACCAGTTGCGTTGGGCTCTTGGTATGCACTAACTTCATTATCCGAGGTCACACCAAGGGTTGAGGCACTGTATATGTTTCGTGGAAGAACATGGTTAACCACTTTCCACGCGCCTTTATGCACAAGATCATCAAGATAGAACAATTGTTTCACCGCCGTGGCCAAAACAAACGGATCATCTTCATACCAGCTTGTAGCAGTATTCACCGAAAAAATGCCGTATTGATCGGTCCTTGTGTTCTGAGGGTCGGTATCAAACCATCTACACTTAAACAAGTGCATGGTCATGCCTTCCCCATATATTAATTTGACAACTGAATGGAGAACACCGTAATAGTCAAATCCATTCTGCCCACCATGCACCATTACCCCAGAATTCTGTGTTTTACGTCTGACATCTCTATGTTCACAAATAAATAGCATGCCATTTACCATACACATAGGATAAACTCTGGAAGATACCGGTTTCTGCGCCAAGAGCCTCAATTCGTGTGACCACTGAGGGAGACCATCATCTTGTACATGGTTCATCTGAAAATAATCATTTTTTAACTTAACTATACATAGGATACGAGACATGCACTTAAATTCATATACCAGTCAATATATCTATATACGTACCCATTTGCCAAAATAGTTTGCGAACGTCTTATTGTGGTACTCAACATCACCGGAAATAGCAGGGCAGTAAAGGTGCAAAATTTTCCAATATTAAACTTCTGGATAGTTAATCAATACCGATCAATGGGCAATGACTAGCTCATAAGGTTTCAAATTGTACGAGTTTGGAAACTTTCCAGAAACTTCAACATCATCGGAGATGATCGAAAGGTTGAACTGCCCTCCATCTACTGGCATATGTTGTGGAGGGTCCTCCAATGCTCCCAAATACAACTTGGTGTACGTTACGCACTCATGCGCAATATATGCTTCAGCGATACACCCTTCGGGTGCATATTTGTTCATCATATAGTCTTTGTAGTCCCCTAATTGTCTGTAAAGTGGTAATTACAGATCGAGCATGTTATGCTTATTGCAACAATAAGTGAATAAATAATATTAAAGATCGACATATATAGCCAGATTCAGAGATGCATTACGTACCTTTCCATAGGATACATCCATGTGCAGTGTACTGGACCAGTAAGCAACAATTGTTTCGGAAGATGGAGCATCAGGTGAGGCATGATGTCGAAAAAGTTTGGAGGAAATATCCTTTCAAATTTGCACATGATAAAAATGATGTCCTGTTGCATTTCCAAGAAGTCCAATTTCTTCACTTCTCTCGTGCATAACTTCTGAAAGAATCTTGACAAAGCCACTAACGGCTCCACCACCTCTTTGGGCAGGTACCCTCGAATGAAAACAGGGAAGAGGCGTTGAAGCAGTATATGACAGTCATGACTCTTTAGTCCGTACATCTTACTGTCTTTGAAGTTAACACATCGACTTATATTTCCAGCATAGCCTGAAGGATACCTGACATTACCCATCCAGCTAAAAATTTCATTCTTCTGGGCAGGCTTGACAGTATAAGGAGCTTGTGGCATTTTTTTCTTCCCATCTCTCAACCACAAATGTTTTCGCAGTCCCATCCTTTTAAGATCAATGCGTGCCTTCGGGCCGTCTTTAGTTTTTCCCTCCCAATTCAACACTGTGCCGACCACACTCTCGCACACATTTTTCTCTATGTGCATGACATCTAAGTAGTGTCTGATCAACAACTTGGACCAATACGGAAGTTCCCAAAAAATACTTTTGTGTGTCCAGAATTTATACCTGTCGGGTTTGTCAGGTATTGACGCCACTATCTCAGAATGATTGCTTAGCTGCCCAAAATCGTATTCATTTAGCACTTCCAATATTTCATCCCCCGTCCATCTCCTCGGCTGCTCACCTGTTTCCACAGTCCCATCAAATGCCTCCATATCCTCCCGAAATGGGTGATCATGTGGAAGCCAACAACGATGACGCATCTGTACAATCTTCCTGCAATGAGGTCTGCAACACTCAACCGTCATGCACTCTGGACAAGCCCTGTATCCCTTGGTAACGTTGCCCGACAACATCCCGCGTGCAGAAAAATCGCTAATGGTGCCAACAAGCATGGCATGCATCTGGAACATCTCATTTTTGAACTTGTCATAAGTGGGATGACCATGCTCACTCAAGTACTTAAGCTCCTCAATCAAGGGTCTCAAATACACATCGAGACACTTTCCTGGATAACCCGGCCCTGAAATTATCATAGTGAGCATATTGTATTCTTTTTTCATGCACATCCATGGAGGAAGGTTGTACGGTACCAAAATAACTGGCCATATACTGTATTGAAGACTCATGTTGCCAAAAGGGTTGAATCCGTCAGATGAAAGCCCCAGCCAAACATTTCGAACATTCTGATGCAAAAAAAGAAAACTCCTTCACCATGTGCTTCCAAGCCTCTCCGTCAGCAGGGTGTATAAGCGTATCACCGTCAAGCAAATTCCTCTCGGCCCACCATCTCATAGCTTTAGCCGTGTGTGCAGACATGAACAACCGTTCTAGCCTATCTATCAGAAGAAAATACCGAAGTATCTTCACAGCTTTCTTGTTTCTGGCAGGAGTCAACTTATACCTATCTGTACCACATACCGGGCATTCATCAAGGGATTCAAGATCATTCCCATAAGCATCTTCACCCCAAAAGTGAACACAATCATATCTACAAGCATGGATTTTGATGTAGGAAAGGCCAAGATGTTTAAGGATCTGTCTCACCTTACGATGAGTGGTAGGAAGACGATGACCGGGGGGCAACAACGAACCAGACCACTTCAGCCAATCATCAACAGCCTTCACACTCATTTTGTTCTCCACTTTGAGCTTCATTACTCCCATAACACTTTCGAGAACAGATGCATTACACCCGTTGTACAACGGGGTCTGTTGGAAGGCAATGAGGTTGTTGTACTTGTCCATACCAGCAGTGTTGACAGCTGTAGGTAATTGCTGGACTGGCTCAATATGAGGAAAGTCTCCAACGGCGGGAGGGATATCCGGTGCTTGAGCAAATATACCGCTCTCATGAGGAAACATATCGTTGATCAGACTTGTTGTTGGATCATTGGATGTAGATCCACTCTCAAAAAATTGTCCGTGATCATGTTGACCAATTGATGAGCTCTTACCGTGATAAATCAAATATGTGTACTTATCCCAAAACCCATTTTTCTTCAAGTGCTCCAATACTTTATCGATGTGAAAATGATATCGCTCGCTGCGACACTGACATTTCGTACACGGACAATAATGAATTGTCATCCCTCCACAATTAACTTTCACATATTCCACAAAACTTCTAATTATACGGTGATATCTTACATCCCATCTTGGAAGACACATCCAACTCTTGTCCATCCTGAAAATTATAACTGCATGTATATATACCCATGATCTTATTAATTAAAATTTCATAGCTAGATATATATATATCTATATATATATCAATATTCAAACTATAATTAAATTACATAATTTAATTATTCGATCTAGCCTACTCGATCCCTAACTAGCTAGCTAGCTAATTAATTACAACACTCATCGAGCTAATCCCCCGCCATTTTCACCTTTGGCGCCAACAGTGAGAGGTAAAATTAGCAGGGATTAAAAACCGCGAAATTTGATAACCCAAACCCCAAAAAACACTCATTTCGCGCCAAATCTTAATCCCATATAAAACCCAACCCCCGCCCAAAGACTCATTTTTTCCCCTCTCTCTCCCTCTCCCTCTCTCCCGGCACTCTCCATCTCCCTCCCCCCCCCCCCCCCCCAATCAAACCACCCACGTACCATATATCATCACCATCACAATAATAATCACAATATATATTATATATACCCATGCATAATTAATAATCACAATTAATCCTATAATTAATAATCACAATATATATATAATCAATTACGTACTCCAACTCAACTATCAATCACGTACTCAAAATCAACCATCAATTACTCAAACTCAACAATCAATTAACTCCGATCCATCGATCGATCCATTCAAAATCAACATCATATCATATCAACAATCGATTAATTAACACGTATACACACACACACATATATATATACGTACGTACCTATATATAATGAATCACGAACTCATTCTTCACAGTTTTCGACATCGATCACCCAAAGATTTCTGAGCATTTTCAGTTTTCGCGGGAGATTTTTTTTGAATCACAGAGCTGCTGCCCAGATTGGATCTGAAATAAGAAACTATAGCTGACGATACCAATAACTCGTCGGTTATAGTCTGAAAAAATCGTCGGCCTTAATTGAAAACTATACCCGACGACTTTTCGGCCACTATAACCGACGACAAGATTATCTAGTCGGAAAAAAAAACTATGTCCGACGAGGTAATCCTGTCGTCGGTTATAGTAAACTATACCCGACGAGAACCCTTGTCGTCGATCATTTTTTGGGAATCTCGTCGGGTATAGTAATTCTTCTGGTAGTGTCTCACACATGAGATTGTTCCTTACTATAGTTATATATGTCCTAGAATCACAAATGACATATGGTGTAAAGCACATATTTAGGTACTTGAAGGGTTCATAGACTTGGGTTTATTCTTTCCCTATAAAGAATACAGAAAGAAGCTTGAAATTCTTGAAAAAGGGACGGTTGAATCGCAACATTTAGATTCTGGAATTTTTGACCCGTCGAGTGGATCTCTAGACCCGTCGAATGGTACAACCTGGATCAATCATTACATGTTACTCAACCCATTGAGTGATCGAATTCTTCGACCCATCGAAAGAAGCTCCGACTACAAGCATTGTACCTCCATTCAATGCATTCCCTACTCAGAGACACCTTGTGATTTCTTAGGTAGTTTTGTTGATGCTGGGTATCTCTCTGACCCACATAAACATTGTTCCTAAACAGATTATGTATTCACCATGGGGAACATGGCAATTTCTTGAAGATCAATAAACCAGACTCTTATTGCTACTTTCTCGAATCATTTTGAGATCATTGCTTTACATGAAGCAGTTAAGGATTGTGTCTAGCTTAGGTCAATCATAGATCACATTCGAGGATCTAGTGAATTACCTTCTACTACGATAGTACCAACTTGTATCTTTGAAGACAATACGACTTGCATCGAACAAAAGAAGTTGAGATATATCAAGGGTAATCACACAAAACACATTTCGCCAAAGTTTTCTTCAATCAGCAATAATAATAACTATTGAACATTCATGTTAATCATGTTTGTTCGGTAGATAATACTGCAGACTTGTTTACCAAGTCACTACCCAAATCTACATTTGTGAAGCATGTGAGACACATTGGAATACGAAGATTGTCTAAACTCCAAAATTGAGTTATTGATCAGGACGAGTTCATTTCGTAGACATCAAGGAACTACCAAGCCGTTTATGTAGTTCATGTGTTGTACTTTTTTTCCCTTAGACCAAGGTTTTATTTTTACCCAAGTGATTTTTTTTTGTTTGGCAATGATTTTAGTGAGGTAACAAGTTATGCATCATCCATTAGGATCGCGACACGAGGGGAAGTGTGTAAGGAAATAATATTCCTAGTATTCTCTCAATCCCTGATTTATAGGGATAATGATCGTAAAATATTGTAATGTCTATTTAAGGTTATCAATCAATGAATAAAACATAGTTTCAGATTATATTTTCTACGTATCTCTTTTTTTCTTCAACAAATCATGTATATATCAAATATATCAAATGCGATGTTTATGATTTAGTTATGTCGTAAATATTTTTGTTAAATAAAAATTCACACCAAAGTTTCACATAATTGAAAAAATAAATGGATTATTAAAATAACTTATCTTTTAAATTACTATTCAATGATCATCCATGCAAAAAATTTGTCCAATCGAAGCTAATTTAGTCATTCACATTCTATTTAAGCTGTGATGATTAAAACTCTAAATGTAATGATCAAATTATTAAGTCATTTCCGATTGGCTCATTTTTCACAAACATATAATCACTAAAATAAAACTTAACAACATGTACAGATCACTAAGAAATAAAGACTGTGGGAGTCAATTTTGGCCACCCTAAGCCAAAGGAAAATGGACTCTTCGAACAAGGTTCAGAATGAGGTTCGATAATTCGAATAATGGGTCTGGGTTTGTACGATTAGGGATTCGGTTAAAGGTGATCTATCTAGTGGTTTCTGGAAGCATCTAGAATCTTGTGGAAGCCCCTGGAATGTTCGTAAGATGGCGTGACAATCCCAAGGTACGATGCAGATAGAATCCTTGAGGAAAAATGAAAGATTTGTACGAGTCCTAAAGGGACTACACCTAAGGGTCCGAAGTAATCATGAAACATGATTGACCCTGGATGTGGAGATCCATTCTTTAATGGATTCTTCCCAATATAAAGTAGTCCAGTTCAATAAGAACTAAGCTTAGACCTAATACGATCTCTATATATAGACCATTACAGCATGGTCAAAGGTAATTTTATTCTTCCCTAACAACTCTTTGATTCTGGAGATAAGTTCTGACTTAAGAATCAGAGGGTCTAAGCACAATACTATATTGTGCTAGCTCTGACTTGTTTTGCAGGTTCACAAGGATTCGAGATAGAGGGGAGACAAAATCTGCTCTAAAAAAGTTGGTGCTTTCATTGAGAGTAAAACCCTAGGCTAACTCTTGTGAACATAAGGATATGGAAGGCAACACGGACATGAGCAACCAGCATGTCAAGGAGACAACCCCCTCTCCCCATAGGTAATAACCTGATGACTCCAGACACGAGGGCTTCGAAGCATGAAAGCAACGTCTCGCAGGAGGTCCCTTTAAGATATCTATCAAACAACATACACATCACTAATGAAAAGGGATCAGAGCCGGAGAGTGAAGGAGCCAGAGGGTGGAGAGTCAAGGTAGATTAGGACCTCCACCGGGCCGAGGAACGATATACAACCATGAGGCTCTACATGACACTGCTGCAGTAGTCTACTAAGGGAGCCGTGAGAAGCACGACTAAATTGAAAGGTACGGTAGCCACTACCCAAGTCACTTTCGTGGATCTGGTAGGCCTGTTAAAGGGACAGTGGATCGTCTTGCCCAATTTGATCGCAGAGGTCAGACATGAAACCACAGTAATCCCATCGACTGATGCCCGAGAACTGGAGAATCAGAACAACCTAGAAGAGCGAGTCCCTGCAAGACAGAAGGCTCCTGGAGTACTAGCCCTAAGGAGGATGATGGAGTAGTTCATGGAGGCCCAATGAGCCCATAAGACCAGGACGAACTAGGAGATAGAACGTCAGAGGAAGGAAGGTTTCTCCAAGAAGGAGATAGAAGCAGAACATCTAGCTTGCATGATGTCACAAAATCCCTTGGCACAGTTCATCCAGGACGCCGAGCCGCCCAAGAAGTGGAGTCACCCGAGGTTCGATAAATATTTGGGAGATTCAGATCTCTACCAGCACGTGAGAACCTATCAATCTACTATGGCCACTAGCTAATCGAACGATGCCTGGATGTGCAAGATGTTCTTGGTAAGTTTGAAGGACCATACTTTGAAATGGTATGAGACCCTATTCCTAGGGTCAATTGAGAATTGGAGAGGTCTGAAGTCAGTATTCTTTAAGAGGTACTAGAGCAACGCTAAAGGAGTCAAAGATGTGACCTACCTCACGTCGCTTAAGATGGGGCAAGGGGAAAGCTTGAGAGACTAGGTCACCATGTTCGGAAATGAGTATGTTATGGTTGATTGCAAGGATGACACTATCGCTGCAATGACATTCATCAACGGGTAGAACATGGACTCAGAACTGGCTAGTAAGCTAATCAGGAAGAAGACAAAGGATATGTCCACTATCTACCATGAGGCCTTGGACTACGCTCGTGTTAAGGACATACGAACTTACAACAAAGAGTCCCCAAGGGAGAAGATGTCAGAGGGTACCACCAGCACCAGAGGAAGCGCGATCAGTGATGGTTCCAAACAGTCTAAGGGAAGGTAAGATAATAAGAGAAAAGCCTCAGGATCAGGGGGAAAGTTGTTTGTACCCCTGACAACTATACCGATCTCCACCATACTATACCACATCAAGAACGAGCCGTGGCTTAAGTGGCCCCCGCCCATGATGAACAAGAACGATTTAAAAGACTTTTGTTTCTACCACAAGGGCAATAAACACTAGACTATTGATTGTGTGGTCCTCAAGAGGCACTTTGGGAAGTTAGTCGACTAGGGGTACTACTGGGAATACCTGACTGATGAGTACAGAAAAAAGCTCAAAGATTCGTTAAAGCCACAAGGTAACCGCAAACATTAAAGACACAATGAGACCTTACCACCACCACCTAAGGGCCAGGAGGAGAAGTACCCAGTGTTGACCTGTATCATCTTAGCCCCAGAGTACCCGGAGGGTACATTCTTCCCAAGCATGAACTGTGTCATAGCAGAGGTAGAAGAGCTAGGGGTAACCCTCATGGAGAAGGAACGAAGCACGAAGAAACCTCAAGTTTGAGCAGTATCCAGAGAACGACCCAGTACCAACATACTCGAGTTCTCAGATGTAAACCTAACAAAGGAGGAAGAGGACCACGACAACACCTTGGTCATTAACATCTGAATGGCCTATATGACAATGTCAAGGGTCAAGGGTCCACGTGGACAATGGAGCAGCGGTGAACGTCATATTCAAGGAAGCAATGGAACATATGAGATTTGATGGGAGCAATCTAAGACCACCGCACATCCCTCATGGGATTTGATGGTTCAAGGTGAGGACCTTAGGGATTATACCATTTCCAGTTAGAACTCTAATTACAAACCCGACCACCTGGTTTGTAGTGGTAGATGCTCTTTCTCCTCACAATGCCATCTTGGGGAGACCTTGGCTACACAGGATGAAAGCGGTGGCATTGACCTACCACAAAGTTGTGAAGCACTAGACGCCCAATGGACCAATTACCATCACGGGAGATAGAGCTGCAGCAAGATTGTGCATGGTCCTCGCCACTAAAGGAATGAAGCGAGAGTCAGTCATGGAGGTTGGGTGTGCCGTGGTCCTACCACCCTCGACATAGCAACCACAGTCTAGGGGTCGAGCAATTGATCAAAGAACTAGATGTAGAGCTCGACCCCCAGGAACTGCCTTTCAGAGCGAAGGCAAAGGAAGACGTGGTCCTCAAACCTTTCGATCGTGAGAGGCCAAACCGATGTGCAAGGATAGGATCTGGTCTTACTAGAGCTGAATAGAAGAACTTAATGGACCTGTTATGGGAATATATGGATGTATTTGCAGGGCTTGCAAGGGACATGCTTGGGATAGATAGATCAATCATAGAGCACCAGTTACACGTCGACCCAAAGGCTAAGCCAGTAGCTCAGAAGAAGAGAACCTTCGTAGTATAGTGGAACAAGATAATCGAGCGAAAGGTCGAGAAGTTATTTGCAGCAGGGTTCGTCAGTGAAGTCCAACACTCATAGTGGCTATCTAATGTAGTCTTGGTCAAGAAGAAAAACTGGAAGCCCAGGGTCTGTGTTGACTTCATGGATCTCAACAAGGCCTGCCCCAAGGATGCTTTCCTAATATACGCAATTTAGGTGTATTAATTAATGTGTTAATCTTTACATTTTGACTATGTTAATTTCTTGGTATTATTATTTTACTTTTTTTTTAGGTTTTTGAACAGAAGAGACGGAGTAAAGGAGTCTACAAACAAGAAATACACTCCAGGAAGGGAAATGAAGAACTCGGCCAAAAATTCCAAAAGATTCTGTGAAGAAAAGAGAAGAAGAACAAGAGTCCTAGGTTGACTACGAAAACATTTCCTATGTTGACTAGGAAAATGAAGCTTCCGGAAGAACCTTAAAGGAAGAAGAAATGCGAGATGGGCCAAACTAATTAGAAGACCATTCAAGAGGTCCAAGATTAAGTCTAAGACAGATCAAATTTGTGGAGAACAAGATTTGGCAAGAATAGAATTTTCAAGTTGAAGCAGAAAAGAAAATCATTCAAAATAAAGAAAGAAGAATCTGCCTATGCAGAACATGCAACTTCAACGGATGACTGCGAAGAGCCCAAGAGAAGTTAGACGGTGATCAACATATGGTTGGAAAACTCTTTGAGTCTTCTTTCCAACGCCAAATATCAGAATTTTTGGAGGTCTACAACTCCAAGAAAGTGCGATTCTTTGTGGACTACCAGATTTACCCGGGTCGAATAAGAAAACCTAGTTTTGTGAGTGATTCACATCTTTTCAAGCATTTAATTAAACACTTAATCAAACACGAATACAATTAAAACCCTTCTTTGTTGATGTAGCATTGATAAGTAGGGATCGTTCTTAACCGGGGATTGAGGGTGCATGCATAACTATGCTAGGTTTGGTTTATGAGGGTGCAAGGTTTGTTTTTACTAATTTTCCTACAAGATAGAACCTAAATCTACTATTTACATGTGGTCATCTCAATTTTTCACTCAACTCTTTATACTAAGTCATATTATATGCAACCTAAAAGTTTCTAAGTCTTTAGCTCACATGTGATTCGTTTTCATGCTTCGGGAATTTGCCCTATGACATATCTATCAACTTGACAAGGAATTTGCCTTCGACTTAGTTGATGCATTAAGCACACATGCTTTGCTAAAAGAAATAAACACAAGGTTAGATTACACAACATATTCGAAGAGTGTTTAACCAAAATACAATCATCCAATCCATCAAAAACCGAAGATAAATACAAGGAAATAATAGAAGGAATAATGTTACACTTTTTGTAAGGGAATTTGCCCTCTACAAGAGTTATGCGACGACCATTCAATAGAGATGGATGCACAGAGCCCTCAAGGAATTTGCCTTCGAGTTGCGTCGGTGATGGAGACGATTTGTGACGATGAAGGAGGCGGATCCTTGTAGACCTTTGGCTTTGGGAGGAGAGGGAAAGTGTTTTGGCAGAGATTTTGCTAGTAAATTGAGAGATCCCCTATGAAAGAGTCGAGCTCCCCTCCATATAGAAGAAGATTAGGAAACTTCCCACCTTCTGAAATCTGTCAAATCTGACTCTTCTGTATTAAAAACTACTTTTCGGACGTTTCACAATTTCAAATGGCGTGATTCTTTCGGCACTAGAAAATAGACTTTCAAGGATTTTCAGCTATGCATCATTTGTGCCAAAATTCTTCCTGACACGCTTTCAGCGCCCATTTTAAGTTGGTTGTTAGGCAGAATGACCTGTACCCACTAAATCTGGGATTTCTGAATATCTACACATTGTAACGGTATGATTCCAGTGGGGTTGGAAACTAGACTTCCATATCTTTCTATACATGCCTCACATGTGTCCAAATTCGTTTTCAATTGATTTTAGTGGCCTGTTGAATTGGGCTGATCTGCATCAATAGATTTCCAGATTTCTAATTTTCGGTCCATCTTCTTCTTTTGGGCTTCTTTCTCTCCAATTCTTCCTTAGCCGAAAATACCATATAATTGCAGGCATTTTGGGCTTTAAATCATATCCATATCATCTTGGAATGGTCTCCACAATTTTGGCCCAAGTATCCTCCATGAATTCGGCAAGAACATGCTTTCCTAGACCGCGCAGGAGAAATGTCTTCATCATTTCTTTTCCGGAATTAGGAACCTCCTCCTTAACACGCTTTTAGCTACAAAACGCCTCATTTATTGTTCCACTTTTATTTTCTACCTAAAAAGATAAAATAAGTTAGAAACATATTTACTAAGTTCATAACAAAGCAAAATGCAGAGAGAAAGACATTAATAATCAAGCATAAAATGCGTAGATCAAATTCCCCCACACTTAGACTTTGCTAGTCCCTAGCAAATACAAATCAAAGCAATGGATTCGTTAAAAGAAAAATAATTAAAGGAAAAACGTGACACACATTTTTACAGGACACTTAGATGTTTCTTCGTTTCAAAGCCGCAAATTCTCATGTATTCATGTTTGAAAACGCAAGAAAACACTAAGTACACAAAACTAAGCCCTTAGTCGAAACTGTCTCAGAAGTTTTGTTTCTTTTTTTTCAAGTATATGGCGATGGAATCACAATGTGTCAAGCATGAATGATCTTTGAATTCAATGGATAATAGAGACATGATCATGTTATGAACAAGTAAGACATAGAGAAAACAATGGTGAGTTTAAGTCTGTGCATGCTTCGAATGAAGTTCAAATCAACTCACATGGATGCTCTCATCATATTTCCACTCATGCAAAGGTTTCACTCAAAGTGTTTAAATCAATGAATGGAATGAATTACTTGCTCAAATGAACCAAAACCATATGCTTACTCATGCAACTTACTCCACAGATTGAAGGCTACTCATCTTAAGGATCAAAAATGACTTTTAAGGGTTGTAATGGGGCTGAGGTTAAGGCATTCGAAATTTAGATATGTGGTGATTAAGAACATTCTAAAGACTTAGCCAAAGCACCAGAACTTGATCAATTTTAAGCTCCCATCTTTACCATAAAAAACATCACCATGCATAACTTTGAAGTACAAGGGCCAGATTTCAACGTGTTGGGCCCTATCTTCATTCTAAACTTTCCCTTGAGCTTTGTGAACAGGACAAAAGCCAAATTTTACATTGTTGGGCCTTCATTTCGAAACAAACTCCAAGCTCACAAATATGGGGGACATTAATTCAAACAATGTACATTTAAAACCTATTGCCGGAGAGCTTTTGATCTTACTTTTCTTTTCTTTATTTTCGGCAATTTCTACTTTAACAAGCTGTTTGAATAAGTCTATCCCCATACATACATTCCCTTACATGATTCTCACGCCATCTTCTTTGTTTTAGCTTCAAAAATCCCACCAAGTCTTTAGAACAAGGGTATGGATAATCTACACTAAGTTTAAGTGTTTAGATTTATATAGCAATGAAAGAAAGGCTTAATGTAGGCTTAAATGGGTTCATCTAGGGGTGTCGCAACTCGTGCGCACAAAATGGGACACATGGCAATTTGGCAAAGTGGTGGAATACCTAAGCGCCTTTAATCACATCCAAAATCAGAGTATGTATCAAATATAAGCTTTGCAAGTCGACATGAGTAAGTTCTAGCATTCTCTAGTTCATTAAGATCTATGGAAAGTGAGTGTATGAATGATTTTGAGACCTATCATATGTAATGCACGAATTCACTCTCAAAGAAGTAGTGTTTAGGCTCAAAATCTCACTTTAAGGCTCATATGATTCAAAACTTTATTCTAACATGCGAATTTCTGTACCAAGTTTTGCAAACCATAACTATTACATGTCATAACACTCAAAGATGTCTCAATTAGCACATGAATTCATTCTCAATGATTTCCAATGCCATATGTGTTCTTTTCTTTGTTCATTTTCATCATTGACTAACTAAGGGCATCCTAAAACTCTTTAAAACACTAAGTTAAACAAAAAAAACTCAAAAATACTCTAAGTATGACTCAAATTTTAAGGCATCATCCGCCGGAAAGTTCCATTGTCCGCCCGATTTTCAATTTTATGACTCAATAAAGTTGTAAACCCCTTCTCCCACACTTAAACTCTACATTGTCCTCAATGTACCAAAGTAAAGTCATAGAATTCAAGCATGGAAGCTAGGACTTACGAAAATCTATCTAAAAATGTAAAAGTAACAAAAATTAAAAGAGATAAGGGAAGAGAATGCAAATCTGTTGAAGATTCCTCCATTGGGTTGCCTCCCAACAAGCGCTTATTTTTTAACGTCTTCCAGCCTACACGTGATGTATTCTTCATGTAGTGGTAGTAGGTGGGTCGTTGAGCCTTGTTTCGTCAATGACTTCTTCTTTGAAATGTGCATAGTACGGCTTCAAACGATGACCATTCACTTTGAACTCATTGCCGGATATAGGACTTTTGATTAAAACAGCTCCATGTGGGAAAACTTCAATAACAATGAAAGGGCCGATCCATCTTGAGCGTAACTTTCCCGGAAAAAGCTTGAGACGAGAGTTGAATAAGAGAACTTGTTGACCAATCGCGAACTCCTTCCTTCGGATCACCTTGTCATGAAACATCTTTGTTTTCTCCTTGTAGATCCAAGCATTGTCAAACGCATCATTCCAGATTTCTTCTAACTCACATAGCTACAATTTTCGATGTAATCCAGCTTCGTCCTTGTCCATGTTTAATTTCTTCACCGCCCACCAAGCTTTGTGCTCTAACTCCACTGGAAGATGACAAGACTTCCCATAAACAAGTCGATAGGGTGACATGCCTATAGGAGTCTTGTATGCTGTTCTATACGCCCACAAAGCATCATCCAAACACTGGCTCCAATCCTTACGGTTTGGCTTGATAGTACGCTCCAAGATCTTCTTGATTTCTCGATTTGATACCTCCGCCATGCCATTTGTTTGTGGATGATAGGGGGTAGAAACTCTGCGATTGACACCATACTTCCTCATCCACGCCTCAACTGTCTTGTTGCAAAAATGACTCCCTCCATCGTTGATTAGAACGCGCGGCATTCCAAATCTTGAGAAAATGTTGGTTTTGAGGAAATCTGCAACAACTCGCGAATCATTAGTACGGGTGGCTTTTGCTTCCACCCATTTCGACACATAATCAACAGCGAGTAAAATGTACATGCAACCATTAGAGGAAGGGAAAGGTCCCATAAAATCAATGCCCCAGACATCAAAATTTTTGACATTAATGACATAATGTTGTGGCATTTGATCTTGAGGTCCAAGTTTTCCAGATCGTTGGCACCTATCACACTCAGCACAAAAGTCATTAGAATCACGAAATAGGTTAGGCCAAAAGAAACCACAATCCAAAACCTTTAGGGCTGTTTTTCGTGAACCAAAGTGTCCTCCACATGCACCATTATGACAGAACTCAAGAATAGATGCAAACTCACTATCTGGAACACACCTCCTTATTACTAAGTCCGCACATTGTTTCCACAAGTAAGGTTCATCCCAAATAAAAGACTTAGCATTACTCTTAAGCTTATCACGTTGAGCCTTATGCATAGATGGTGGAAACTCACCGGTAACTAAGTAGTTAACAATATTCGCATACCATGGAGTTTCAGAGACACTTACCTGAAGTCCGAAAAGTTGCTCATCTGGAAAAGTCTCTTCAATTTCAACGTTGGACTTCTCAACAATCAACCTAGAGAGGTGATCAGCTACCACGTTTTCTACTACCTTTTTGTCCTTGATTTCCACATCAAACTCTTGTAGAAGTAGTATCCAACGTATGAGCCTTGGCTTTGCATCCTTTTTCTGCATCAAATACTTCAAAGCTGCATGATCAGTGTAAATTATAACCTTACTCTGAAGTAGATAGGATCGAAACTTGTCCAATGCAAACACGACTGCCAACATCTCCTTCTCAGTTGTTGTGTAGTTGGCTTGAGCATCATCAAGTGTCTTAGAAGCATAGTAGATGGCGTATGGCTTCTTGTCTCTTCATTGTCCCAACACAGCTCCAACAGCGTAATCCGATGCATCACACATGAGTTCAAATGGTTGAGACCAATCCAGAGCACAAAGAATGGGAGCACTTGTCAACAACTCCTTCAACTTCTCAAATGCAATGCCACATTCTTCATTAAAGAAAAAGGGAGTGTCCTTCTGAAGCAGCTTGCACAAGGGACGTGAGATGTGGGAAAAGTCTTTGATGAACCTCCTGTAGAAACCTGCGTGTCTAAGAAAAGAACGAATCTCTCTAACCGAAGTCGGAGAGGGTAAGTACCTTACAAGATCTACTTTTGATTTATCAACTTCAATCCCTTTTTTCGATACTATATGTCCAAGAACAATCCCTTGCATCACCATGAAGTGACACTTCTCCCAATTAAGCACTAAGTTCGTTTCAACGCATCTCTGCAAGATTAGTTCTAAATTTTCCAAGCATGCATCGAAATCTCTTCCAAAAACACTAAAGTCATCCATGAATACTTCAATTATTTTCTCAATGTAATCAGAAAAGATAGAGAGCATGCAACGTTGAAACGTACCTGGGGCGTTACAGAGTCCAAATGGCATGCGTCGATAAGCAAACGTTCCAAAAGGGCATGTGAACGTTGTTTTCTCTTGATCTTCCTCAGCAATGCTAATCTGGTTGTAGCCCGAATATCCATCAAGGAAGCAGTAGTATGAATGTCCAGCCAATCTTTCAAGCATCTGATCAATGAATGGCAAAGGAAAGTGATCCTTTCGAGTGCTGGCGTTGAGCTTCCTATAATCGATGCAAACTCTATGTCCAGTGACAGTTCGTTGAGGCACTAACTCATTCTCCGCATTCTTCACAACAGTGATTCCAAACTTTGTAGGAACAACTTGCACAGGTGAGACCCAACGGCTGTCTGAAATTGGATAGATAACCCCACAATCTAAGAGTTTGATCACTTCCTTCTTCACAACGTCCATCACTGGTGGATGGAGTCTTCTTTGAGCCTCACGAGATGGCTTGGCGCCATCCTCAAGTAAAATACGATGAACACAAGTTCCAGGGTTGATACCTTTGATGTCCGCAAGGGTCCAACCAATGGCAGGCTTGTACTGTTGAAGCATTCGAACAAGCTTATCCTCTTGCTCCTCTTCCAACGTTGAAGAGATGATAACCGGTAAAGTCTCGTTGTCGCCCAAGTAAGCATACTTCAAATGATCCGGTAACACCTTGAGTTCCAATTCTGGTGCTTGAATGATGGAAGGAACAAGCTTGTTTTCGCCATAGACCAGTGGAATAGGTGGAGGTCTTGACGTTACAAAGGCAGCTTCATTCAGTGCCAACGCCATTTCTCTAATTCTGGGCTCCAGAACTTCAATCAAAACATCAACTAGGGCTTCATCCCTAGTGTAGGTCAGTCCAATTCCATCTTGAAGTACAGTATCAAGCTCATCCTCTCTAATAGTATCCAGGTGCTGCTGTGCCATATCTTCCACTAAATCCAACGAAATGCATAAGTTGACAGTGGCAATAGGAACCTTCATAGCGTCAAGGATGTTGAACTCGATCCTCTTCCCATTAATTTCCATGGAGAATGTACCTTCAAACACATCTATCTTCGTTCTTGCGGTTCTCATGAAGGGTCGTCCAAGCAAAAGTGGTGTGGTATTCAATGAACTTTCCTCCATGTCAACAATGTAAAAGTCTGCAGGGAATATCAAGTTGTTGACTTGCACAAGAACATCTTCAACGTATCCCCTTGGATACTTGTGAGAATGGTCGGCTAGTTGAATGATGACATTGTCGTGCTTAAGCTCACCAAGCTCCATGGATGTATATAGATAGTAGGGCATAACGTTCATGGATGCACCCAAGTCAAGCATGACATCTTCGAATCTAGTGTCACTAATCACGCTAGGAACACTAAAGCTCCCAGGGTCCTTCAATTTGGGGGGTAGCCGACGTTGCAATACCGCTGAAACGGTTGCATTCACCTTCACAACCTCCTTCGCTCTTGTTTGCCTCCTTTGGGTGCATAGCACTTTCAAGAACTTGGCGTAGATAGGAACTTGCTTAATGCACTCGATCAAGGGTAGATTCACTTGCACCTTCCGAAAGATGTCCAGAATTTCCTCGTATTGATCATCTTTCTTTGATTTAGATAACCTATGTGGGAATGGTGCACGAGCAAACAAAGCATTAGTATTAACTAAACTTGAAGGGGTAGAGTCAATACCTTTGATTGGGTAAGAGTGTGATGGTGATGGTAGTGGCAAAAGTGACGCCACTTTCTTCTATCTTTCTAGCTCTTCAGCAGCTGGATCTTCTTCAAAAAATTCCTCCACAACGACATCAAAAGAATACACAAGGAATGCAAGATACTTGATCAAAACGTTGGAAGTCACAAAAAGGGCTTCTCAAAACACAAAAACAAGTCACATGAATTCAAAACACACAATATTTACATACATATTCACAAATGATGTTTTGATTATTGGTTTATATACACTTGCCACGGTTTTGTACACTAGATGAAATGCAAAGGCTCTAGGTCATCCTAAAATGAATGCAAGTCATTAAAAACAAGTTATGTACATTTGTACATGTATCCTGCAGGGGTTAGTTGTATAATTTACTAAGTCAAAAACGTCATATACATATTTGGCACTCAAAAGATGCAAGCACACCATAATCCACGAAATTCATGCAAGAATTCATTCAAAGTGCATCAAGCAAGAGTCCTAAGTGAAAGATGGAGTGAATGCATAAGAGAAAACGTTAGAACCTGCAGAAAACACAAGAGTTATGTGCTAATTCCATGATGCAAACGTGACCACTCTCTTGGCCTCATGCCCCTAACTTCACTTAGGTTAGGGTGCGTGGTGATGAAATCCACACATCACAAAGCCGCCAGAGGGTTATGCAAGCTACAAATGCAGGGTGGTTAAGCCTTTACAATTTCGTTGGCAATGTACAAGTATTTCGTTGGTTATGTACATGTATGGTTCATTGAGTTATGCTTTAGATTTGAAGAGAGTACATTCACTTGATCTTTAGGACATTCAAAGGACGTGCGACCCGCGCGATAAAGTGTACACTTTCAATCGAATGGTCTTGGTTCAATCGATAAACATGTCCAGTTGGGGATAGAGATAACGCGAGAGGCAGGGCTAATTTTGACAAAGAAACCCGAGGCTAACCGACTATGGCAAGTAGACTTAGTCCTTATCTTCTTTGGGCAAACTCAACGAAATGTCCAGTTAGCGAGAGAGACCACGAGAGGTAGGACCGATTTGATATCTCGGATCCAAAACCTGTCATAGAAACCGTCACCTTCTAGACACCATTGCGTTGAGAATTTCTTACTCAAAGATAAGTATTCATCCACCAACCGAGACTTTGGCATATACTCCAATGTTGCAAGTCTTTCTTAGATTCAAATCCTGTCACCAGTCATAACCCGTTTCTAGACACCATGTCCGACATTCAACCAAACTTTCGAAAATGTACAACTTCCTCAAGTCCAATGTAGACTCCGCCCTCAACCTCATGTCCATAACTTCACTTAGGTTATGGTGTATGGTGGTGAAATCCATACATCACGAGGGGTTAAGGAGATAAACATGGAAAAAAGGCGCCATCTATTCAACAATGAGTGCGACTTAATCAACCAAGCTCATGTACTCAATGCAAATCCAAGCTTCCTTTAACGTTACATGGCTGCAAAAGATACAATATGACCAAGTGTTAGTATAAATATGAACAAAAATTTCGTAGGTTTAATGTACAATTTCACATATTCACAAGAACACATGCAATTCCAGATTCTGGCAAACATGAACACAGAAGCTTGTCGAATTTTTTTAGAATTATTGGCTCGATCGACTGGGCTGAAATTTTTCAGGAACAAACTAGACACATAACCAAACATTCATACAAAATTTCAGATTTGTTTGAGTCCTCTATCCATGTCAAATAATTTACACAAAACTGGGCAGTGCACAGTTCCGGAAAACAGAAACTATAAACGTATTTACAAGCATAATCACACAATTCTTTACAAGCCCCGGCAACGACGCCAAAATTGATTCACATCTTTTCAATAATTTAATTAAACACTTAATCAAACACGAATACAATTAAAACCCTTTTTTGTTGATGTAGCATTGATAAGTAGGGATCGTTCTTAATCGGGGATTGAGGGTGCATGCATAACTATGCTAGGTTTGGTTTATGGGGGTACAAGGTTTGTTTTTACTAATTTTCCTACAAGATAGAACCTAAATCTACTATTTACATGTGGTCATCTCAATTGTTCACTCAACTCTTTATACTAAGTCATATTATATGCAACCTAAAAGTTTCTAAGTCTTTAGCGCACATGTGATTCGTTTTCATGCTTTGGGAATTTGCCCTATGACATATCTATCAACTTGACAAGGAATTTGCCTTCGACTTAGTTGATGCATTAAGCACACATGTTTTGCTAAAAGAAATAAACACAAGGTTAGATTACACAACATATTCGAAGAGTGTTTGACCAAAATACAATCATCCAATCCATCAAAAACCGAAGATAAATACAAGGAAATAGTAGAAGGAATCATGTTACACTTTTTGTAAGGGAATTTTCCCTCTACAAGAGTTATGCGATGACCCTTCAATGGAGATGGATGCACAGAGCCCTCAAGGAATTTGCCTTCGAGTTGCGTCGGTGATGGAGACGATTTGTGACGATGGAGGAGGCGGATCCTTGTAGACCTTTGGCTTTGGGAGGAGAGGGAAAGTGTTTTGGCAGAGATTTTGCTAGTAAATTGAGAGATCCACTATGAAAGAGTCGAGCTCCCCTTTATATAGAAGAAGATTAGGAAACTTTCCACCTTCTGAAATCTGTCAAATCTGACCCTTCTGTATTAAAAACTACTTTTCGGACGTTTCACAATTTCAAATGGAGTGATTCTTTCTGCACTAGAAAATAGATTTTCAGGGATTTTCAGCTATGCATCATTTGTGCCAAAATTCCTTTTGACGCGCTTTCAGAGCCCATTTTAAGTTGGTTGTTAGGCAGAATGACCTGTACCCACTAAATTCGAGATTTCTGAATATCTACACATTGTAACGGTATGATTCCAGTGGGGTTGGAAACTAGACTTTCATATCTTTCTAAGCATGCCTCACATGTGTCCAAATTCGTTTTCAATTGATTTTGGTGGCCTGTTGAATTGGGCTGATCTGCATCGACAGATTTCCGGATTTCTAACTTTCGGTCCATCTTCTTCTTTTGGGCTTCTTTCTCTCCAATTCTTCCTTAGCCGAAAATACCATATAATTGCATGCATTTTGGGCTTTAAATCATATCCATATCATCTTGGAATGGTCTCCACAATTTTGGCCCAAGTATCCTCCATGAATTCGGCAAGAACATGCTTTCCTAGACCGCGCAGGAGAAATGTCTTCATCATTTCTTTTCCGGAATTAGGAACCTCCTCCTTAGCTCATAACAAAGCAAAATGCAGAGAGAAAGACATTAATAATCAAGCATAAAATGCGTAGATCAGTGAGGAAACTACTTTGTAATGCCTATATAAGCAAGAGACTCAACCTTAATAGATATCATCTCTTACCCTTGCCATCTTTTTGCCAAAATATTCACAAACCCTCCTCCACCAATGCACTCCAAAGCCAGTTTGACTACACCATCTCCACCACTACAAAATCCACCTGCACCATCAAAGATTCCATCTTCACTGGCGTTTATAGTTCTATCATGGAACAAAAAGTGTAAACATGGAATCTTTACTCCGTAGTTCTTCTTGTTTTTGTTGTTCTTTGTGTGTAAACTTTTAAATTGTATGTTTATTTTGGTTTTATACAATTTTTGAATTCTTTGTGTTTATGAGTCTTTATTCTTAATTGCATATTCTGTGTCAAACGTAATGCTTCATTTTAGGTCTAGATGAAACGCTTAGTTCCTCTTTTCATTTATATCGATGTTCATGTGATTAAGGTGTTTAGATGTTGTCATTGCATCTAATTCAACTATCCTAACATGTAATTCAACTGTCATAACATGTAATTGGAATTTTGACTTGTAAATTTCGTAGATATCGGGAGGATAAAATCAGTATAATTACATGATTAATTAGGATGGGATGATCACTTGTAAATAGTAATTAGATTTGTTTTTGTCATAACATGGTTTAGAGTCTTAGGGGTCTTTTGTGTGTTTGCTTATCTATGAGTGGATGCATGTTAGGGTTTCGAATTCTTTGCTATGTTTATGACATTTTTAGGTAATAATTTAGGAAATTAAAATCAACTCTTTACACCCCCCTTTTTTTACTTGCACAATTATTGAATGGATCCTTCAATCCTCGGTTTTAACGATCCCTATAGGCTTAAAAATACTACATCTATAGGGTTTTAAATTGGATGCGTTAGATTAGGTATTAAATCTTAATTTGGTGCTTAGTTCTAGAGTTATCATTTTCCCTACCCAGGATGGATCAGCTAGTGGATTGCACGGAAGAGCACGAACTCCTTAACTTTATGGATGCCTACAGTGGATATAATCATATCAAGATGGCCGTGTATAATCGCGCAAAGACGGCGTTCGTGACTGAGAATAGGGTCTATGCCTATAAGATGATGCCCTTTGGCCTGAATAATGTTGGGGCAACCTACCAAAGGTTTGCTTTACAAGGTGTTCAAGCCCCTAATAGGAGGAGCGATGCACGTAACGTGAAAGATATGTTGGTGAAGAGCAACAAAAGGCAGGATCACCTATTAGACCTCAGGAGATGCTTTGACCTCTAAAGGAAACTTGGGATTAAGTTGAACCCAGAAAAGTGCACATTTGGCGTGGGATCAGGAAAGTTCTTGGGGTACTTGGTAATTAGGTGTGGGATAGAGGTATATCCAGATGAGGTAACTACGATCGTTAAAATGAGGTCCCCATCGACCTTCAAAGACTGAATGAAAATTTTTGCACCCTAAGCAGGTTTCCATCCAAGTCGACTGATGAGTGCAAGCCATTAGCAACAAAGGGGAGCTCTGGACTGAGGAGTGTGGAAAGGTATTCTAGGCCCTCAAGCATTACTTGGTCTCCCCTCATGTTTTGAGTAAACCTGTGCTGGGGGAGGACATGTACCTGTATTTGGCGGTCACAGAGGTGGTCGTGAGCAGAGCTCTGGTCTAAGAAGATACTAGGGTAGCTACTTGTATACTACATTTCTAAAACTCTTCTCGACCTAGAGACTTGTTATCCCAAGATAGAGAGGTTGATACTGATGCTTTTCACGTCATCGCATAAGCTCAGACCTTACTTCCAAGCTTTCAAAGTTATCGTTATGACCGAGTACCCATTGAGAATAATTTTTCACACCCTACATTCATCGAGCAGGGTAACTAAGTGGGCCATCTAACTTCCACAGCACGACATCAAGTATAGGCCTCAGACAAATTTCTTGGAAAATTTCTTGGTTGAGTTCACGATACCATATTCAGAGGTGCATGAAAAGAGATAGAAGGCTGAGGAAGCTGATGAACAGGGGGTCGATCTCTAGATCTTATACAACGATGGGTCCTCAACAAAAGGGTGCAGGAGCAAGATTGACATTTAAAATCCCATATGGAACGATCATGGAACAGGCCCTAACATTAAGGTGGAAGGCGACCAACAAAGGGGCCGAGTACGAGGCACTCCTAGCAGGACTAAGGCTAACCGAGAATTGAATGTAAAGAAAATCAAGGTGTTCTATGACTCCCAGCTAACTGCCAACCAAGTGGTTGGGGAATACGCAGCTTATTATGCATCTATGGAAGCATACCTCAGGTTGGCAAAGGGTCTAACAAGTCATTTTGAAGAGTTCTCGATCATACAGCTCCCTAGGTCAGAAAACACACACGCAGACGCCTTAGTTAATCTGGCATCTAGCATAGACTACCAGCTAAGACAAACGATCCCAGTGGTGCATCTACCGAGGCCCAGTACAGATGAGGAGGAAATAGTAACGGTAATGCCAATACACCTTGGACCTTTATGGATGGATGAGATAACGAATTACATAGAATCTGAAGCTCTCCCTGAGGGGCGAGCAAAAGCCAGGAGGGTTGTCTGACAAGCAGCACGTTACAACATCAGAGATGACAAACTGTAACATCGATTCTTCAGTGGACTAGATCTGTTAACAGTACATCCCACCCAAGCTAAAAAGATAATGCGAGAGCTACACTCTTGGATATGTGCCATGCACATTGGGGGTAGAAACTTTGTGGCAAGATGTTTAACTGAGGGGAATTATTGGCCGACAATAAAAAAAATGAGTGTTTGGAGTACGCCCAAGCTTGTGAAGTCTGTCAGAGACATGCCCCTCAATCACCGATGCACTAGGATGATGGTACATCTAGTATCGATTTCGTGCGTGTTTGCCCAATGGGGGTTAGATATTGTGACGACCCGACACTTGTCAAAAATCATCAAAAAATATTAAATAAATATGTAAATCAAGGAAGTACTCGATCCAAAAATAATTTCAACTAATCAAGTCAAAGAGCATGTTTAAACAACTTGTTACAACGAGATGGTCGTACCAATATAAAACAAAACTAATTTCTCCATAGACCGCACCACCACTGGTGGAGATCCTTGTCACCACCACCCACCCACTGGATCGATGAAGCTAAACAACAAGTTAACCTCACGACTATGTTCGATAATCGATACAAGGCTAATAACATATAACACGACAAGTTTCCTGTAATATTTTTTCAGTCATGCGCTGCCATAGGCGGCGACGCGTGCCCATGCGCCACCACCGGTGGCAGAGAATGACACCTTTCTCTCAAAGGACCATCACCTAATTTTGGTTAATTTAGCTGGAATAGGTCCCGAAACAATACGGTTAGAAAATCTTTTTGGCACTGATCTCCGCCACCAAGCCATTTCGGAGCTCGAGGCTTGAACCAAAACACTCGGGAGGAGGAGGGGAGAAAAATGTCTTTATCGTCGCCTATCCAGACCATCGGCAACTTTTGTTTTCGGTGGAGGCTGAAATTAAACCGATCGGAATCGATTCGATTCCGTTGAATAACACCTGCAACCAAATAACTTAATACAACAATACATAAAGGAGTTGACAGACTCTTGATTCATAGCTGAATCGAGGTCGGAGAAGTCGCCGACAACAACGACGGAGGAAACCCTAAAATTTATCTCTCTTCGATTCTCTTCTCTACAGCCTCAAAACCACTGATCAGTGCCAAAAATGGGTAAAAGAGGCTGACTCACATCGAACCAGATTGATTTCGCGGTCGGAGGTGATTGGACGACGTTGCACCGCCGACCCACCGCTTCACCGTCTCTCTCTCTCCACAGGAGGAGAGTTGACCCAAAGTCAACCCACCAAACTCTAAACTGACTTTCCATAACGAAAAAGTCCTATTTATACCTGACCATTTACGGAAAGTTATTTATATTAAATTTCCAATAGTCGTAACTTTTATGTTATAACTCTAATTTCAATGATTCTCGCGTCTACGGTTGCGTCTCGACAAATTCTTTGATTTCTACCTAAAGTGAACTAACTTTGACAATTTGATAAAAAAATTAACTCTAAATCGCTTAAAAAATAACCACTAAATCAAACCCGAATTATCCATAAATATTAATAATTATATAAGATACAATAGGTGAGTTCCCAACCGGGGCTGGGGTGGACAAAAGAAGTACCTTCTATTTGCCACAGATTATTACTCCTAGTGGATCAACGCTGATACTCTGTCAAAGATAAGAGGAACATAAGTGAAGAACTTAATTTGGAAGTTCATCATATGCAGGTTCGAGATCATAGCAGACAACGACCCGTAGTACAATTATGCTGAGGTTAGGGACTACTGTATAGAGTAAGGGATTAATAATAAGTTCTCTACCCCAAGGTATCCTTAGGGTAATGGACAAGAAAAAGCCTAAAAAAACAATTTTGCAGGATCAGAGAAGGAGGTTGGATCAGCTGACAAAGAGGCAATGGGTGTCCCAGTTGCCAAACATGCTTTGGGCTTACCAAACAACCAAGAGGAAACCCACTAGAGAAACCCCATTCGCCACGGTCTACAGCACAAAAGCTGTCATCCCATTCAACCATAGGATCCCCAACCTCAAGACACAAACAATAGAGAGGAACGCAGAAAGCCTAAGACACGAGCTCGATTTGCTGGAAGAGCGCAGGGAACAAGCTCAGATCAGAGTTGTTGCCTACCAGGAGAAGTTGAAGGCATACTATGACAGGAAAGTTCAACCTCGAGTTGTCCTCCCAGATACCATGGTTTTACGTAAAGTGTTCAAAAATACCAAAGTGTCAGAGGAGGGAAATGTGGGGAAAAGCCGGGAATGACCCTATAGGATTGTAGTAGAAGGCTATAACAGATTGTACGAGTTGGAGAACCCAAGGACTGGCGCCTTGGTCTAGAAGGGGCATGTCCTCTTCCTAACCAACTTGGTTCTTAACTAGACTGTTTTACGGGTTGGCTGGTTTAATGAGGCGTGTCAGGAACTTCCTTTCTTATTTGATGAACATTGTATGACTATACGATTATTCAATAAAAGCTTCTGTTTTCAGTAACATTGCTTTACATTGTGTTTTGGGTTCAATTAATTTTACTTTGTCCGATCTATGTAAAATATTTGATTGGTTTATTGTTTGATGTGGTATTTGATCAAGAGAAGCTTCGCTCAGGAAAGGGATATAGCTTAAGTGGGATAGATGGTGTTAGTCCTTATGGGATGAATCCTCTCCTTGTAATCTAGATAAGCCTCTCAAAGGTAAAACATCCTAAGGGGAGGGAGTTAGGGCATCGAGTGGGTCACCCATGGATAGGCCAAAACACTCAGAGAAAAACCTATAAGCTCAGGTAATCCTAGTCTAATAAGACCTCAATGTTCATTTCCATGAGGTCAGATTGACAATGCCTCAGGGGTAACTCAGCCATCCTGGCACTTTGGGCGTCTTAGTCCCGAGCTTACCCATCTAGCAATGCCTAAGGGATAAGCTAAAGTCGATCAGCGAAAACTTGGGACCCCACCGTGAAACTTGAGACAAGTTGTCAGGTAAAAGTCCAAATCTCGAGGGCAAGCCTTCTAGGGTCTTTGTGATAGCATGGGCAACCCTTTGAAAGAAGCTAGATCTTAAGCCAGAAATATTTAGTCACAAGTCGGGCCTGGGGAATGATGGTCTTGGTACAGACCTAAGGCTAAGCATGTAAGACGTTTAATAAAGGGCATTCGCAAAATAACGAGTACCTTATGGAGACAGTAAGGTTACGAATGCTTTCCTTAAGACTCATCCATGAGCAAATATATGTAAGGTAAAAGGGTTCAAGAGTCATACTAAGGCCACAGTCACTCAGAAGTAACTCCCAAAGGGTAGAGTAGTACGAGTAAAGAAAGAAAGTGTAAGAAGTACGATATAGCTAAAAGCATAGCGATATCACGCATAAGCTAATAGTTAAGTTACATAGCTTAGTTCAGGAAAAAGAGAAGACACCAAAATGGAAAATTATTAGTATTATTAAAAAAGGGATCCTAATCTATTACATAGAGTACACGCTAGAGGAATAGGCAGGGGGCATCATTCTTCCTCAATCTGAGAGCTGGCAGGGTTATAGGCGTTGATAAGATCTTGGCACTCCTTCTCAAAGTCCACCCATTGGCTTTCAAGCTGTTGGAAGTAGGACTCCTTGAGGACAGCAATCAGTGCCTCGTACTCCTCATTCTTGGCTCTTAGCCCATCCTTGAGCTTCGCCTCTGCCACCTTAGTTGTTTGCTTCAGGTCTGATTGAGCCTTCTCCAAGTCTATCCTTAAGCTGGCCACCTCAGTCTCTCGTAGGGCACGTTCTACCTTGATGGTCTGATTACTCTCATCAAGGGTCACAATTTCTAGCTTTTGGGCCTTCCCATATCGAGCCACTTGTTTCTCCCGTTGGGAGACTTTGGTCTCCAGCTTCTTGGCCTTCTCCTCAACTTCAGTAGCCTTGTTCTCGGCTGCTCGGACCTGGCCCAGAGTCACGGTGAGAGTAGCAGTAGCCTACAAAAACACTCGATGTATCACGAAAAGCAAAAATCTATATAAGTCTAAAATAGGAGAAAGATAAGGAAAAAGGATTACCCTATAGAGGGAAGTCCAGAACATCGTAAGCATGTCTGAAGTATCCATAGAAGCAAGGTCATCGTGGTCTTGCTCGAGCTTTCTTGCAGCCAAGGTCGTTGTGGTAATGTTTGGCCAAAGCAGGCCTGGGCAAAGGTTGGAAGGGATGTCCTTCCTTACTCAAGGAAACTCGGCACCCTTCTCTAAGGCCTTTACCTCCTGCTCGGATAGGTCACATGGAGGTTGAATAATGAACCTATGCTCCGGCTGCCCTCATTTAAAGTACACACGAGGGAGCTTAGGGTCAGTTCCTTCGATTAGCTCTCCATTGGGGCTTTCATAGATAATGAAACAATATTCGCACAATGATACTCACAACACAATATCGCCAAGTTTGATTCACATGTAAAAGGACGTATTCTCTGAAGGAGGAAAGTTATAGTAAATCATAGTATGATAGGTACAAGAAAGACAAACTTACCTAGAGAGAAGGCGGCAGGCTTGGTCTATTCAGGGGCGTCTGTTTGAAGCTTCTTCTTCAGTAGAGATTGTGGTGGGAGCTCATCTTGGGGATGAGAAGTCGGCACCTCAATCTTGTTGGTTCTGTCGAACTGGGATTCCTACTCGGGCTCCTTGGTCAGTTCTTGTCGGTCCTTATGGCTCAGAGACTTGATGCCATCTTGGCCCCCAGGGGAGAGACGATCTTGGTTCCATAGCCACCTGACCTTTCAACGCTTTGAGGGGATGGCAAGGGCACTATTCTCCATATCACGATGGAACTCAAAGGCGCGAGTAATAGCCGTATTCACTACTAAGATTATCCTAGTCTCCGAAGAGGAAGATCGACCTCGTCCACCTTGAAAGTGGTGAGTGAAGGAGGGCGTTGGACATCCCTGGAAGGGTGATCTTTGGCTGGCTCACAAGTGGCAGGAGTAGTGGCTGTTGTAGTGATGGGTAGATCCTTGTATACAAGGACGATGGTGGCGATCAACTTCTATCTATCTATCTCACCAACGACAGTGGTGTCTTGAAGCGGAATGGTGAGGTAATCGATGACTTCATTGGACTTGGGGAGGTAACATTTTGAGAATTGTTGGAGGTGTTTGGCTAAGAAATTCCCAGGGTGCTGCGAAGTCCACATACTGTCTCTTTTACTCGACCATGATGTATGTGTGCATCGGCATGCCACTGCTATGAAGCAGAAGGGTGCTGAGCATAGCGTGGGTCGTTACCTGACTTCTAAGAAGCGATGTCATGGATGGGAAGAATACCAACTCCGTCTGGTGGATCCTTTTTTCCTACTAGGCCTAGGACTTTGTAACTTTCGTGTCTCTAAATGAGATACAGAAATTGATACTCTATAGCTCATTCGGTGTGAAGTAGAGCAACTTCCTTGGCCAACTCTGTAAGCACAGAGGTGCATCCTTTAATCTCCAGATACTCACGCTTTTTTGGGTGAGGCTCTTTTGATCGCCGGTTGCTAGAGTTTCTCGAGACGAGAAGGTTGTTTTGCCGAGAGCAAAGGTTGTATGATCATGGATCCTGATTACGTAGAGATCTCATCAATATATAGGAAAATATGGTGCCTTGTTGTAGCAACCCAAAGATTTCTTGTACTTAGACTCCCTTAATGACTCTAATTGCCCGGATTCTTACTTTTTAGGTCTTTGAATCAAAATCTAAGACTGGATGACAAGATCAGTAAGGAATCCTTCCCTCTTTAGGAAATGTTATTTGTTTCTCGCAAATCCCGTTGGTGTCGACAAATTATTATTAAAGCTATTTCACTTACGGGCCGTCGGTATCGACCCATTTATAATATAAAACCCTTAAAAATAAAGAATATTAATTTTTGGTCCAAACATTGCCCCTCAAGCCTAGAGATCAAGCTAAGGTACTATCGAAGAGGTTTGTAACTATGATACGTCGGTTGGAGCCAAAGGGTAATTCCCGTTTGTGACGCCACTTCAGCTCGTTTCATTTTTGAAAAGTCGCACCCTTAATGATGTAATGCTATTTAAGCGTACACGATTTGTTAGATTTTCATTTCCCAAAACACTCTTCTGCTTTCATTTTTCTTGATTAACTAAACTTCATTCTGAAGCTTTCATCTTTCTTCCTCAGTCAGTGTTTTCGGTCACCACTATGTTGCCTCACTACCGATCAAACCCTCAGTCCCATATCTCGCAAGAGGCCACCGACTCCTTTGCGGGCATGGTGCGATCTACTACAGAAAGGAAAAAACCTGACCCTACTGTTGTCTTAAATCTGTCTGATACCACAACCGGTTGGTTGGGTCCATTCATCCAAACACCAATTAACCTAGCTTTCTTCCAGACTCTTTACGTCTCCATCTGTCACTCCGCTTTGATTTTTTGAAGAAGCCCGGTGGCTGCGGCGACGGGATGGAATCACTAATACGCCATTTCTTAAATGGGCAATTGGCCATCAACTTCCAAAGATGAACGAGCTTGGTACCTTGCTCCTAAGGAATTTGACCACCTGCGCTGGGAAATGGCTGGCATCTCCCATTTCTTGGATCTCTGCTTCTCGTTACCCAAAGGGGGTAATCGAGCGCAATTTACTGCAACGATGTGCTTCTGGGATGCAAGCTACAATTACTTTCGCTTCCCTTGTGGGGATATGAGCATCACCCTACTCGATCTGGCCAACATCTCCGGCGTTCCTATCGTGGACCCAGTATGGAAACAAGGTAATCCTTATCTCGCAAAGGACATAGCCAATGCTACTCGACTCGACTCCTACACTGCATGGTTCAACAATTTCAAGGGTAATCCAAAATCTCATGGAGGTATCGCATTCCTTAAACACTGGCTCTCTAAGTACGTTTTTGTACTGCCACCAACAAGCTCAATAAGAGCTGGATGACACTCACTCAAGCTCTATTCGAGGGCACTGAGCGTGGCCTTGCTCAATCTATCCTTGCCTACCTATACCGTAGCTTGTGATGGATTTCTCTTGATCCAATGAAGTTTGACTTCCCTGGTCCACTGTGGATGGTAGATCTCTGGCTATAGTTCTATATCCCGGTGTTCCATCATCCGAATGTGCGGTCGTTCCAAGATGGAGTACTACTAGGGAAGACCCTTGTGCAACAACCCATTAACAACCCATTGACGTACTAGAACAACCTCATCACCTTATGTTCACTCACTAGCTTTTCTGTGGACAACACGTGGTCCGATTTTCCAACGTCGCTTCCCTGAGGACTTAGTGACTGACTTTCTCCCCTTGCCCGAGCAAAATGATGTGGCGAGGATAATTTTCATTCAAAACCATACTTTTGGGGATTTGAAGGTTCCTGACCCCAACAAGGCCTACCACAAACTATACACCCCCAATCACGTTTCTTGCCATTTCTGGCTGACTCAGGATGCACCAATGCCCCTGGTAAACTCTGTTAATCGTTATAACAACAAGAAAACACATACTGCTCCCCTCTGGCCGACGTAGAAAACCCTCACTTCAGTTTTCCCTTTATGTTGCCACTAAATGAAGCCTTCACTATTCTCCTCACCCCCTCTTTTGGTGTAACTTTCCACTACCACGCTTGGCGAGCTCAGCTCTGGGATGAACGTGCAGCCTATGACTCTCTTTATTGCAATCTTCAAGGGCTTCGACTCTCCTTTTACTTCTCATGACCAAGATGCCCTTTGATATGTCGACCTAAACGAACCTAATGCAACAAAACCATGGCCCACGGTAAGTATTCCAATCCTTTGATTCCTAACCTCGCCACTGATATTGGAAATTCTAACTACTCATAGGCTTTGCATGCCAAGAAGAGACGCGACCCTATGGGATGTCCTAATGCAGGCCCTTCGAAGAAGAAGAAACACTCTCACCGAACCAAGCGTACTGTTTCGTCAGACTCAGATTGTGAAACAGGCGCCGTGGAGAATAAGGAAGTTTCGCCTACTCAACCTGTAAGTTTCCATTCGTATCACATCTTGGATTAAACCCATGCCATGTGAAACTTTTCTAAATTTAGGTTGAACGCTCTGACTCAGGCTCTTCGCAAGAAAGCTCGACGTGCCCCTCTTGAAAGAGATGCTCGCGACCCCTAATGGGGTCAACAAGGTCGTCACCTTTGTACTTGCTCCACTCTCACTCCCCTAACCCTGCCTTGATGGGGCTTTTGGATCTCTGACAAAAATGATCTCCAATGCGATTAGCAAGACCAACCGCACGGGGTAGACCGATGGAAGGGAAGTCCATCCAGTTTGGGAATTATGAGGGCCCTCTTTATTATTCACTATCCTGTCTCTTGAGGCGACATCAATAGCTGTCGCTAGTAGAACCATCTTCTTAGTACCATCACGAGGTAACACTCTTCTTTTCTCATATGTACTTATAATAACGATGCTCCACTTTCATCTGATTTGACCTTCATTTGATTTTGCATCTGCAGGCTATGGACCATGAGGAAACTCAGCCTGAGGCTGGTCACTCGGTCAACACACCTCCTGAGGAGGCTGTTGACATAGATGTTATTAACGACAAGGAAATGACCTCCCACGCGAATGAGATCGCCCCTCATGTCGTGGATGACCGCGACTATGAACAGGAAGGACCTTTTGACTTTGCCAAAGTCAAATTCAGCTGGCATGGATGGTTCTACCCTCCTGAGAGGAAAACAGAAGTCATCCCGGCTATGGTACCATTTTTTTCCGCTCACCATGAGGATCAAGTAGAGAGCCCCGGTGCTGGGCCTCAAGAAGATGTTATGGATGAGCAAACTAGGCCTCTGGAAGACTGTCTGCCAGAAGTCCCAACCCCGTTTATTCATAATACCCCTAGTGGTACTGAGGTAAGCAATGAAAATTTTAAATTTTGCAAATCCGAGCAGCCACTTTTTACTCCCTGTGTTCTCCTTTTAACTTTTAGTTCTCCGGGAGCATGGCCTTCTAATGCCTTGATCTTGTTTGAGGGCGGTCTGGAGACTATTTTAGAAGATATCCCAGAGGAAACAATGGTCACCAAGCTTATTTTGCCTCCAAACATCGTTCCAGCCATCATTGTAAAGCCAGTGATCGTTGAGGAAGACAATCTTGCAGCCACCATTCAGTATGCTCTCAAGGCTTCTGCTCCCGCTCGCAAGGATTTCTACTATCCTAGCATTGAACTATCTCAGGCCTCAAGCTCATCTTCCCCTATTTTGGATGTCGCAGTCGTCTCTTCCCACGTTCACGAGCTCAGGGGACTATTTGACAAACTCATGACCATACCTCCTGGCCCTACAGAGATTGCTCTCTCCAAAAATTGTATACGGGCCATTCTCAAGATCGACCTTGATGGCCCTAAAGTCCTAAAGGTAATCCTAGGTAGAGTCGAAGAATGGGTGCCCATTACTCCTGACGAGCTCGCCTCTCAGATGACTCGGTACCATCAGAGCCTCCAACATCTCCAAGGGCTGCAGCTTGAAAAGAATGGACAGTCTCGTCTCTTGTGCCAACTATCTGAGACTAAACAAGAGCGAGCACAGCTTGTCCACTCTGAATGCTACAAACTCCAAGATTTCCTCCAAAGCATCGAGGATTGTGACAAAGTTTTGGCAGAGAAGGAGGCATAGCTAGCCAGGCTTCAAGCAGAGGTAGTTGCCCTGCGAGCCGCCTCTGGGCCAACCCGTCTGACCGGTGATCGAGCAACTGCTGCAGGAGAATGCTGCCCGAGTCAATGCCTTCAAAGAAGCTGAGATAGACTTTTCCTCGTCCTTGGATGCATTTTCTGACACATGGGCCAAATATGAGCATGCCAAAGTAGAGGTTAAGTTAACTATTATTCGTATGTAAACCTTCGGCCTTTCTCTTTAAATTGATATTTATTAATGTTAATGGGCCTTGCAATATTAAACCAAAATTCTGCATCTGTGCTCCAATTAGTTTTATCTCGAGCCGTTTTTATGTTTCTGGCCACTATGTAAAAAAGGGGTTCAAACGACTCTTACGTCCGTATCGTCTGAGGATATTCACGACTATCATCTAAAGCGTAGTCATCTATTGGATATGGCTTCAGATGACACAAAGTGAACAACCGTCAGTAAGGTCAATCTGTCGTCTCTCAAAAACCAAAATTTGGATAATTAAACACTATCTGTCGTCTTTTTGTTAGTTTTGGATGACATATATTTGTCGTCTCTCCAAATATCATGTATATTGTTTCATTTATATTTGGCTTCACTTCTCACCCTGATATACCAGTAAAAATACAATTTCTCCACAACAAAATCTGAATCAAAATTGCTTGGATTCACCCTGAAATTGTTATTAATTACATCTCAGTCAAAATTGAATGAAAATTGCTTGTATTCAATACATGTATAACCTACATAACTTGCACAAAAGTATGTTGTTGTTTGGCAGTTTCAATTCGAGAGTTTAGCAAAACTTGCGTATGTTGTTTTTGTTGGTAATACCATAGCTTTCTTTGACAACCTTACCACCAGCCATTCTCTTCCCTATAACCCTTCCATATCTCGATATCTCATCAAACCTATATGACATCAATCATCACTTCACATCACCAAATTTGTAATCAGAGAAACACGAAATAAAATTCTTATACATTCCTGAATTGAAAGGAACAAAAGTGAGTTTGAAAGACAATAAAGTAACCCTGAATGCATCACACAACCCATCCTAATCATACCATAAACATGGATATTCAAAAACCTTCTGCCATTAAATCACTTATTCCACTAGAAAATCAATAAAAGCTACAACACAGCTTCTAGTTAGTGTTCTCTTACTAATTTGTGAACCATGAGGATACAATGAGCACAGAGATGTCAAAGTGAGTGAAGATAACATACAACATACTTATGGCAGCACTTCCAGCCAAAAATGGAGTCACTGAAGCGTATAGTTTCCCTCAAAAGCTGTGGCATCGTTGAACATAATCAACGTGAGACCAATTTAGAGAGAAAATCGAATGGTTCAATTATAGCAGGAATGGCTATTACAATTTTTAATAAATAACAGCAAAATCTGGCCTCTTATAAACACTTTAACAAAGAGTAGACATGCGCTACACAAGAACAATCCAGTTCTATTATATCAGAGCTAGAACCAATTTCAATCTATAGCTTGTCATCAATATGGAGGCTGAAGCAGCTCTTGAGATGGATTTGAAGTGACAGCTTGTTCGTCTACCTCAGCTTCATACCAACATGTGCCCGACAAAAAAAAATCTATTTGTTAGTTTCAAACAAGTACCACCCAAACAACAAATGGGCTTACAGAAGAAGTCCTATAAACCTTGATCATCTAGCTAAATTACAGAAGAAATGAGAGCTAGAACAAAAATGAAAACATAACTACACAGACACAGATAGATTTACAGAAAATCATTGAATCCAAAATGAATAAACGCCCTAACACCCTAAAACTTGCAAAACGATTTACACTAGAATTTATAGTATCCAAACTAGATGAGAACCCACAAATCATACAATAAACCTAAACTCATAATTTTATATTCTTAAGAAATTCAAGCCATGGCAGCCAATAATCTCAATCCAATTGAATATTCATTTTTTCAATCTTCACTTCTAAAAGAAATTAATGGAAACATATATATCTTATCAGAGTATATCACCCACCCCACCCCAGGTGCATTCAAGAAAATCTAAAACACAACCCTCCAAATTCAAAAACACAAAGGTACCATTACCTGATTAAGGGTAAAAGGTTGCATAATAATATCTGATTCTAGAGTTTTGGTACTTTTGATGTCACTTTTGATGTAGATTATATGCACCTGATTGAGACAAAAAAAAGAACACAAATCCAGATTAGGGAGCAAAGTGCAAAAAAAAACTAGAGAGAGAGCCAACCCGTTAAGAGGAGAGTATAAATCGAGTGGTCTAGAATTGTTGGCGAGGTCGGCGATATAGAGCCATGGAATCTATTGAAGTGCCGTATTTCTGCCATAGCTTATCCTTAACAGCCTCCACTGTGATCTCTAAGCTGAATCGGATCTTCGTCGAGAATGTCTTCAGATTCGAGTGTGTTACCCTCAACTCTTCCCACTCGTCGCTGCCGCTGCCGATACTTTGCAGCATCCGCCGAGGTTTTATACATAAAGCATTTCAATTGTGGAGCTTGGAAGAAGAAGAAGAGGGAAAGATTAGGGTTTTGTTTTAGAGGATAGATCTGAGAGTGTTAAGAGAGAGAGAGAGAGAGAGAGAGAGATATGAGATTGACTTTTAACGAGCTAGATATTTAGGAATATTAGTTGGGTCAGGTTTCGAACATGTGACCTCACAAGCGAAAACTAACTGTTATTAGCCAAGCACTGTTCAGGCGTGTTCACAATTAAACTTCTTCAAAATGTCCTAATATCAATGGCATATATCAGTCATTTTAGAGTTCAATATAATGTAAAGAAAAGAACAAATTTTACACTTAACAACTATGACACATATCTATCATCTTTTAAAGTTTTCAAATTCAAAAAAAAATTAGTATTAACCCATGATCTTAATACGACACAATTTTGTCATCTTAAAAAATAAAAATTACGTACAAAAACTTTTCTATAGCCCAATTTTGTCCAACGACATATATTCATAATTGAAATAAAGCCTAATTGGCATGACAAACTCTGCACAGTAATGATTTACTCATACAACCTTTTTATGTCGTGGTTCGAAGAAGCAAAACTGGAAGTTAAAAAGCATTGAAAAAATATGCTATAGGACGACAGATGTGCACTTATCAGTCGTCATAAAATGTTGAAAAATTAAGACGACATGTAAATGTGCATTAGTCGTCGACATTCTATCGTCTGAAGCACTTTTCACATAGTGGGCCCAAGCCTAAAAACACACGATTTACCCTCAAGTGGGCCTCAGACATAGGCCTTTGATATGAATCGCAGCAAACCAATTAACGGACTCAGCCCATTAAGTCAATTGATTCCAAATTTTAAATTTGAAAAAATATGCTATCAAATCAATCACGTCGCTCTCCGACTTCCAAGGAACAAACCTTCTCTCTTCAACCGTCTGGGATTAAATGGCAGTAACCATCCTATCTTGGAAAGGATGAACCGTCATTAAAGAAGTTAGGATCTCAGAGCCAACGTATCGCCACCATTAATTAATGCATTGAACCGATGCTTTTCATTTCTTTGTTTTCATACAGAGCCTCTAAGGTTAGACGCTTATACACTACAAGAAAAAACACTTTAGCGAATGAAAAAAATTCGTCGGCCTGTTAAACATTTTTGTCAGCTATCGTGTTGTCGGCAAAAGGACGTCGGCCATACTTTAGCTGATGACAAAAATGGCGATCGTCAATTAAAGTTTAAACTTTAACTGACGACTTTTTAGACTTTTGTCGTCTGCCAAACCTTTCCCGATGGTCAAAATGGTTGACTCGGACTGGACTATAGTCGAGGACTAAGAAACATTGTCGTGGTCTATAGTTATTGACATCCATCGGCTAAAGTATGAAACTCGTCGGCTAAAGTATGAAACTCCTTGGGTTATGTGAGGACTTTAGGCGATGACTTTGGGTATTGTCGTCGGCTTATGTTGCTGATTTCTGAATAAAATACTGCAGATTCTGGATTTCTATTCCCAGAACTTGCAATTCAACAATTTTATTTCCACAAAATCCAACAACACATAAAATAAAAATGAAACATATATTCACCAACAAACACAAATTTATAATGAAACTTAAGCGTATGATACATCCTACTTGTCCTGAAAAACACATAAACTAAGGGTTATCTAAATCTATGTTCTGGAAAATAGATGCATTACTACCATGTTGTGTCAGATCCTCCTGCTGATGTGGAGCATTGAAAGGGAGCTGGACAGATGGAAACGGAGGTGGGGCCGGGACCTGGACTCCTTGCGCTTGAAGTTGTGCAGACCACGTCTAAAACTAGGAAGCCATCTGAGCTTGCTACTCAACCAAAGCACGGGTCTGAGCCTTCTGCTCCATCTGCTCCATCTGCTCCATCCGTCTCTGGGTCTCTTCCATCTGTCTTTGATGCTCCATCACCTACATTTGAAGTTGCTCCTATAGCTGAGCAGCCTTGGAAGATGCCGACTTGTGTGAGAAACTGGGAGTGTTCTTCAAGATGTCATTGCCCTGCTTGCCTAGACCCTTGTAGTAGTAATTGTTCCCTTATGGTGGGAAAAAGCTATCCATGATCCTCGCCCCTATCGTCATATCAGATTAATTAATCTGAGAGATGGCTTAGGAGAGGTCCTCATCCTACGTCTTAGGCCATGGCTTCCTTGCAATCTGAGTCAACACCTCCTCAATTCTTTCCCTCACTCTCGCCTAATCTACAAGGAAAACAAAACAACATATTAGTAAACATATATATAAAAAAGTTAGAGAAAATATATATAAGCAATTATGTTAATTAAGTTATAAGGGCATAAAACTTACAATATCTTTGGGGGATTGAGGATACGCTTTCTCATACGTATACACGTATGGGTTGATTTCAGGGTGTTGGATCGCCTCCTTCATATAACTCCCAAAGAGTCTAGAATCGGCATGAAGGTTACTTGTGTTTTTTCTCCGGTTCACCGCGTTTATTTTAGAAATGGCCTTGTTGGATAAACATATATTAAAAATATATTAAGAAACTAATTTTTCCAAATAGGATACAATTAAACACAAATATGATGTTGCATACTTAAATTTTGGGTTGTTGAAGTGGACTTGAAGCCACTTCCACTCGTACTCCCTATATATAAACTCGATAGGGGTACCCGAACGCTGGATTGCATGCTTCTGCCAGTGCTTATGGAGATCATTTTCCGCTCCTTATACCTATATATGAAGAAAATAATGTTAGAAAGTGAAAATTCATGATCAACAAAATATAACTCAATGTAGCCAATATTACTCCCACCACCTTTTTCCTTGCACGTCATTTGCTCACGTGCATTTAAGTTGCTCACGTGCATTTGTACACATTTATGATAATATATATATATATTATGACATAATTAATAAGGGTAGACATACATAATGAATATCTGTCTAATCCACTGACAAAGCATTGTTCACCATGTCCTTCACACACTGTGGCACAGAGGACCACTCTCCCCATAGAATAGGGACTCTGTCCTGCATTATACTTCCTACTCAGCCGAAATAATTCCGCGTATTATCCCCCAACTTCACCGATCCACTCACCCCGGCCTCTATGACTACTGGCCCGCTGGTCTTGTCAAGACCCTTTCCAGAGACGAGGCATCTGGTCTTTTTTTTGTTGCCCCCGGTCGTCTGATCAAGTAGTTGACAACGTCGAGAGGGAATAGGGCCGACAAATGTTCCTTGAGGGTTATTGTTAAAAGAGGCGGATCCGGAACTGTCGGCGCTAGAATGTTATCCCTTGGATCCCTTCTTCCCTTTGCTGAAGAAATTCAGGATGCCTATAATAAAAAGAAACTCACCCACAATTCAACATCACCATATTCACCAACAATTCAACAACAATTCAACATATATAAACTCATCCCCATCAAATTCAACAACACAAAAAATTAATTGACAATTCACCAACACTTCAACATCACCAAAAATTAATAGACATCCCCATCTTAAATTCATGACATTCCAATTCAGCATATATAAACCCATAAATCACTCAAATTTTCAATTAACATATATAAACCCATAAATTCAAAAAAAAAATTCACCAAAAAAAATTATTCATAATAAAAAATTATAAAAATTCAACATCATATATTCATAAAAATTCAACTATCCCAAAAATTTAACATCAACATCAATAATTACAATTACAAAATTCAACATCATAACGTAAACCCTAAATTAAAAAAAAACCCAAAAATACATAAACAATTACACATAAACAATCAAACATCTAAACCTCATCATCACAGCCCTAATACCATTAATCATAGCCTAATCTAAAATTCAACATCCTAAAAATTGCCTATAATTTGAGAGAGAGAGAGAGAACGTAAAATTAGGGTTTTAAGAGAGAGAGGCGGCAGTTGGGCTAGGCTGGGTCGTCCGGGCGGCAGGTTTGGCGGTGGAAGAGAGGAGAGAGGTTAATGTTTTTTAGGGTCTGCGCGAGAGGAGGCAAAGTCTGGGCGAACTAGATATAAAACTCGATACTTTAGCCGACGACATAAAAAATGGTCGGTCAAAGTATGAAACTCGTCGACTATACTTTAGCCGAGGAAAATAAATTCGTCACCTATAGTATGAAACTCGTCAGCTAACATAGCTTTAGCCAACAACTTTTGTCTATTTCGTCGAGTAAAGTGTGAAAATACTTGAAAAAATTTGGCTTATGTGAAAACATGTTTAACACAAATTCCTGTTTAATAACACAAAGTGCTCATAATCAGAATGATTGCTATATTCAAAAGTGTGAAAATATTTTTAAAAATTAGGCTCATGTGAAAACGCGTTTAACACAAATTCCTGTTTAACTAATGGTCATAGTCAGAATTTTCGCTTGAGTCTTCCTTGGTGTCTGAGTTAATTTCTAGTAATATGTACTGCTCCTCGTTATCAGAGTCATCATTTTCTACATTTGGATTAACATCAATTAGTTCAACATCTTCCTCACAAAATCGAACCACATGATCTGGTCTCACATTATTCATGTGAATTGTAGAGGATTCAGGAATACTAATTGCGTTCGGCTCTTGGTATGCGATATCTTCTTCTTTATCTGTGGCCTCTCCAAGTGTAGCAGCACTGTACATGTTTCTGGGAACAACATGGTTGACTACTTTCCACGTGTCTTTGTGCACCAGATCATCAAGATAAAACACTTGTTTGGCTGCTGTATGTGGCAAAAAAAACGGGTCATCTTTATACCAGTTTGTAGCAGTATTCACTTAAAATATTCCAGACTGATTGGTTCTTGTGTTCTGAGGGTTAGTTTCAAACCATCTACACTTTAAAAAGTGCACTATCATGTCTTCCCCATAAATTAGTTCAACCACTGAATGTAGAACACTGTAATAGTCAATGTCATTCCGCCCACCATGCACCATTACCTCAGAATTATGTGTTCTCTGTCTGCCGTCTCTATGTTCACATATAAATTACACTCCATTGACCTTACACATCGGATAAACTCTTGAATTTATTGGTTTCATCGCCAAAAGCTGATACGACCAAAACATGCATCAAATAAACACTTAACACATAATTCAACCATATGCAATTAAAAACCCTATAGATGTAGTATAATATAAGCAAGTAGGGATCGTTCTAACCGGGGATTGAAGGGCGCATGCAATATTTGTGTATAGAAATGGGGGTATAAAAGAGTTGTTTAATTACCTAAATTTACTATCTAATGACTACCTAAAACGTCAAAACATATAGCAAGAAATCCTAGGAATCTAATATGCATTGACTCATAGACAAGCAAACACATAAAAAGAACCCAAAAACCCTTACCATATTTTCGACAAAAACAAACCTAAATTAATTATTTACATGTGATCATCCCATCCCACATACTTTGCAATTACACGAATAATCTCATTTAATTACCTACGAAATCTACAAGTTTTAATTCCGGATTGCATGCCATGACTTTGAATTAAAGTGCAACTAAGCGTCTAAACACTCTAATCTCGACTACATTGATTTAGGGTAAAAAGCGATTGACTAAGCGTTTCATCTTTAGACCCAACCAAAGCATTAAGAATGACACACAACATGCAATCAAGACTCAAAACTCATAAACACATGGAAGATAAATTAAACTCAAAAATAGTATAAAACCAAAATAAACATGTATTCTTCACAAACGAAATAAAACAAATACAAGGAGAGTTACGGAGCAAAGGTTCCATTTTTACACTTTTTGATTTTCGGTAAGCCCTGCAAAATCTCGAGTGGATGGAGCCTAAGGTGGAAGCTACACACCTTCTAAAGGGACTAAGCGTATTTAGAAGGAATGTGATGGAAATTTTAGGGTGGTGGTGGTGTAACTTCGGCCTAGCACTTGGAAAACTTCGCGGTGGAGCTTCTTTGTGTAATTTGGTAGCAAGAGGACATAGAATAGGTGATGATCCACTTTGAGGCCGAGCTCCCCTTTAGATAGGAGAATAGTAGGTTGTTTCCTACCATAACAAGAAGTCCACATTAATTTCAGTGAAATCTGACCTCCTGTAGTAAAACATGATTTTCTGGAGTTATACATATCCGAATTGCATGATTCTTGCGGCATTGGAAAGATCTTTCCGAGGGCTATAAAATACCTTCCTTAATCACCTCAATCGAAGTTGATACGTGATTTTTACAGCCTGTCGAAGTCTGCTGTCCTATAACTTCAGATTTCCTTCCTTTTTGAATATTAGGAATCCCAATTTCTTCGAATCTTGGATTTCTTGCTCTCCAATTCTTCTTGCCCGAAAATACCATTAAATTTCACATATTTTGGGCTTCAAATCATATCCATATCATCTTGGAATATTTTCCACAAATTTGGCCCAATGGTCCTTTATTGATTCGGCAAGGATGTGCTTTCCTGGACCGCGTAGGAAAAATGTCTTATTCTTTATCATTTTCATCTATTCTTCTTCAAGATCCACAGAATTTCGGCAACATTTCTTCACATGATTTTACATGCTTGTAGGCTCCTTTACTCCATCTCTTTTGGTTAATACCTGAAATTAACAAAATAAGTTAAAAGTAATAAAACTAAGCAATTATCAAAGTAAAAATGTAGAGAAAATATATTAATTAATACGCCTAAAATGCGTAGATCAAATTCTCTCACACTTAGACTTTGCTAGTCCCTTAGCAAACACTAAATTAAACTATGACCCAAAAAATTTCAACATATAATGCATCAAAAATTTCCATGTTTTTCATAAGTATATGTTGGAGACAAAAACACTACTAAGCCCTTTAACAAATGAATTTCGAAAATTTTCATGACAAATCACAAAATTAAAGCACAAGGAATTCAAGAATTAATAAGAACATTCTTATGCATAAACAAGTAAGACTTAGATGAAAACAATGGTGATTTAAAAGCTATGCATGCACTAGAAAAGTTCAAAATCCTCACATGGATGCACTCATCATCTTTTCACTCATGAAAAGGGGGTTTCTCTCAAAATATATATATAAGAATCGATAAAACCTCATGAATGGAACTAATTACTTGCACAAATGAACCCAAACCATATGCTTACTCATGCGATTAACTCCACAGATCAAAGGCTACTCATCTTAAGGATCTTAAAGGACTTTCAAGGGTTGTAATGGGGCTAGGGCTAAAGTATTCGAATTTTTGGATAATTGGTGTTTCAAGAATGTTCCAAAGACTTAGTCAAGCACCAAAAACTTCAATAAATTCATGCAAACCTCTTTCACCAACGTTACCACTTTGTGAACAGGACAAATGCCTTATTTCTTTATTATTGGGCCTTCAATTCAATACAAACTCCAAATCCACAAATATGGGGGACATTAATCCAAACTTGAACATTAAAAATCTATTGCCGGAGAGCTTCACAATTTTTTTTCTTTTTCTTTTCATGCTCTGGACTTTTTTGTTTTTTTTTCGGCAACTACTCTTTCTTTTATCTTGTTGGACAAGTTTATCCCCATACACACATATATTCATCATCTTCACACAATCTCCATGTATCTAGCTTTGAAAATTCTCACCAAATCTTTGAAACAAGGGTAAGGAAAATCTACACTAGGTTAAGTGTTTAGATATATATGGTGATGAAAGAAAAGCTTAATGTGGGCTCAAAATGGCTGACTAAGGGTGTCGCAACTCGTGCGCACAAATGAGACATATGTAAATTTGGCAAAACTGGTGGTAAATCCTAAGTGCCTTTAATCATATCCAAAATCAGAGTATGTATAGACTATAAGCTTTGAAAATCAACATGAGCAAATTCTAGCAATCTCTAGTTCATTAAAAACTATGGCAAGTAATCATATGAGGCATGTAAACATTTTTTAGACTAAAATCTTAAATATGTCAAAATTTTCACTCAGAATAAAGCATGAATTTAGCTCAAAATCTCACATAGGTTCAAATGATTTAAACTTATTTTAGCATGCGAAATTCTGTACCGAGTTTTACTATCTATATCTACTACATGTCAATGCAATCAAAACATCTATATTAACAAAAGAATTCCTTAAAAATTAATAATATGAAAGCCATGAACTCGAAATTGTCTCAGAAAAATATCATCATAGACGAGTTAAAGGCATCCTATGACTCTGAAAAACACTAAAATACACTCAAAAACTACCTAAAATTTTAGAAAAATAAAAGCCCACAAAAATTAAATAAAAATAATTTTTTTTAGGGCATCATCCGCCGGAAATCCTTTGTCCGCCCAATTTTTACAATTTATGACTCAAAGAAAGTTGTAAACTCCTCCCCCACACTTAAATCCTACATTGTCCTCAATGTAACTGTGACGACCCGGAACAGAATCAGAAGCGTAATCAGCTAAATTCGTGAGATTATGCGTAATCGCAGATTTCCGACAGATAATTGAATCGCCAGACTTGATCACGACTTAATTGTTGGTCGAGAATTTAAGCTGGGTCTCTTCTCGAGAGTTGTTGTACGTGTGATTTCGAGTTCGTGGGCGGTTCCGGATCATTATTTGGACGATCGAAGAATATAAAATGAATATTTGAAATTTCGACATAATCGGTTTTAAAATGACAGTTTCGTTAGCGACTAAATTACTGGACGAGAATTTGATCTAGGATCCTTCATGAAAGTTGTAGAGAATTTAATTTTGAGCTTGTGGGAACTTTCGGAGGATTTTTCCGAATTACGAGGATTAAGTTGCGAATATTTTCGACCGTTGATTATTTAATCGAATAAGCATGTGTGGGGTTGAACCGTTGACTTTTTATCGGATTTGTCAAAGTGTTTGACTTTGAGTGGAAATTGAAGAACATGTTGAGATGAGTTTGTTGCCGCGAGAATTATTGAAAACGGATTTACGACGCGAAAGTTACGGGTGTTTGAAGTTTATCGAAAAGTGTATTTTGGAAGTTTCTATAAATAGCAAGTATTAAATGAGGGTTGCTATTTTGGGTAAGTCAAACTTGCATTGATGGGAGTTGACCGAGTCAACTCGGTGGAGGAGATGGAGAGCGACGGGCAGCCACGGCCTGCCGGCGGCGAGCTCCGTCCGGCCACCCCAGGGCTCGGGGCTGGTCTTGTTTGATGCGCCTCGACTTCCTCTTCATCTTCCCGGCCACCGTCGACAGTGTGGGACGCCGGAGGAGAAGATTTTTCCGGCCAAAGTTTGGAGAAATTTGGGGTTTTTGGTTGAACTTTTTCCGGCCGATTAGAGCTGCTTAAAGCACTGGGCTTTGAAGCCCTCATCACCAAGAAGCTACCATGTAAGTTTGGTGTTCCAATTTTGCTTGTACATGGAGAATTCATGGATTGAAAGTTTGATTTGAATTCAGTTTTGCTTGAAATTGAACTAGTTAGAGTGAGAATTAGACTTCGGTGTAGTTATGGAAGTTGTTTGTTGGATGATTTTGAGTGGAATAGGTGTTGCTCCGCAGAGAAATTTCAAGTTTGGGTGGCTCCGCCGCCGCCGGCAGCGGTCAACGGTGGTCAAGGTTGACTTTTCGGGGTTTTCGACAAGTTGCATGTCGTTTCACTCAGAATCGCACCCCGATCGCAGTAGAGAGGTTCGTTTTTCGATTTGAGCATCAGAAATTATAGCGAGGTTTTGTGGTGTGAATATCAGATTTTCACGATTTCGTTGTTATTGAACTATATGTTTCCGAGAACGGTTGTTTCTCGTGATATGATTTGAAGTACTGAATTATGATTTTGAGGAATGGATTTTATGATTATTCAGGGGTTCGTGATCGTTCGTTTGGCGAGGGATTTTCCGCCGAATTACGGGATTAACGCGAACTGCGTTACGCTAGTCTGTGAATGGACATTTCTTTTCACGGATTGATTGTGAGTCTTCTATATGCGTTTTATGAACTTGAGTATGCATACGAGATTATGTTTCATATGAGCATGTGTTATACGATTATGCATATACCAGTATACATTACGTATATGCACTTATATATTGTTTCATACATTTGCATCGAACTATTTATGATTTGATTTACACAGAGTACAGTCTCAGTATATGTTGTTGTATAGATACACCTGTATCTCGGCTGATCCCCGATTGATGCGTACCAGGAGGGGCAGTACCCCGACCTGACCGGCGAGGGGCAGTACCCCGGAACCGAGGCCTTTCTGGCTAGAATCACGTGTGGGTCTGGGATCCCGTGATTCGAACTGTACTAGCACGGATGTGTCCATGAGTGACCCCGTGACATTTTCCATGCATGCTCTGTATGCGAGTTGGAGTCAGCGTCTCCTCGTGTACCATTTGATTTTTATATATTTTGACTCGCATATGTTTTTATAACATATATTATTCGGCGAAAGATATTTATTTTCGTCCACTCACTCTAACAGTTTTCATGTCTTTTCCCCTGAGCTTTTCGGTTTCCGTGCCCAGTTTGCAGTTCAGATTCTGGTGTCGCACGTCGTGGTCGGAGGCATAGTATTCGAGCGATGTTTCTTTTATGGTAGGTTCTTGGTTTGGCCTACTATTTGTATATGTATACTAGAAGTCGCTCTGAGTATTCTAATGTATATTTTTATACGATTTTCCCCGGATTTTGGTAAAGTATAGTTATATTTATTATTTTACATTACTGTTGATATATTGAGAAATCCGGATGGGATTGGTGCCCACGGTTTGGATTTTGTGGCATAGGATGAAGTGTATTTTCTGGGTGCAGGTAATGGCAATTCCGCGTTAGTAGCGTTACTCTGGCGAAATTTTTATGGTTTTTGTTGGTTCGTATTTTCAGAAGGGGGTTTGATTCCGGTTTAGGAAACTAAATCGGGGTTGGGTCCTTTCAGTAACAAAGTAAAAGCATAGAATCAAGCATGGAGTAATGATTTCACCAAAAATAACTAACTAATTAACAGACTAACAAACAAAATAATAAGGAGGAAGGGAGAAGAAAGCAAATCTGAGCGTCAATCCTCCATTGGATTGCCTCCCAACAAGCGCTTGTTTTTTAATGTCTTACAGCCTAGACATGATGCACTCTTAAATATTCGAAATGGGCGCTTCTTGCTCAACGTCATCCAGGATGTTTATGTGACGTTGGCTTCTTCCAATGATACTCACTGTGCTGGACGAAAATCTCCCCTAGGATTTTGAACTATTGGAGTAGGTAATTTTCCAGAACCGCCCTTAATCTGGCCCATGAATTCAATCACCTGGCCCATCTGCTTCTTCAATTCATTAATGTCATTCCCTTGTTGGGCTTGAGTGTTCAGCAAAGCCTGTGTAGACGATGAAAGTTGTGACAACATCTTGTCATAATCCGGATTGGTGAGTACATGCTGAGTCGGTTGTTGTTGCTGCAATGGTTGAGGCGCAGGATTAAGGCATCCATCATTGTTCCTCCACTAAAAACCAGGATGGTTATTTCGGAACCCTTGATTGTAGTTGCCATAATTGTTGTAGCGAGGGGCTCCTTGATTATTCTGAAATCCACCTATAACATTGACTTCTTCCATCCCCTGAGTAGGTGCATTCTGAGGACACTGATCATTATGATGTCCATCCAGCAGGCAGATTCCACACACAAGGGATGCAAGAGGCTGAGGTTTAGGTGACTTGGTCTCCAGAAGCTTGGTAATTAATGAAGAAAGCTTGGCAATTTCGGCACTAGTGCTTGAAGAAGACACTTCACTGACTTTCCTACTTTGTTGCAATGTCATACCCTCGTACTGTTGAGTGTTGAGAGCACGCTGGTTCAATAAAGCACGACCTACAGTTGCAGGTTTTTCAAGAAATGAACCCCCAGCTGCAGCATCTAAGAGCTTTCTCTCCAAAGGCTTGAGTCTTTCATAGAAGTAGGTTAAAAGGTTGCTCTCTGATATGCCATGTGAAGGACAAGATTCACACAACTCTTTGAACCTCTCATAGTAGGCGGCAAAAGACTCATCACTCTCCTGCAGAACGCATGTTATCTTCTTCCTCAGATTTGTGATCTTGGACGCTGGAAAGTACTTGGTGAGGAACGCCTTGACACATGTGTCCCACGTTGTTATAGATCCAACAGGTAAACTAAAGAGCCAACGTTTAGCCTTTTCTTCCAGTGAAAATGGGAAGGCTCTAAGTCTGAATGCTTCCTTTGTAGTGTTGGCAGGACACATGGAGTCATACACAAACAGAAATGTGGTCAAGTGTGTGTTTGCATCTTCAGTGGAATTGCCATGAAAGCGCGGAAGATGGTGTATGACACCACTTTTCAATTCAGGTGCAGTCTGTCCCACTGGTGGTTGTGGATAAACATTGAAGTTGGGCCAAAGTTACCCAAATTCGAGCAAGTCTGCTGTCTAATGGATTGCTCGACGTTGTCTCCGTTTTCACCCATGGATTCAGCTTCTGAAGTGTCTGAAGATGATGTAAGTGATGGTGGTCTAGGTGGACTACTTGGTGGACTGTTGAAAATAGGCCCTTGTAAAACCCCTTCTGCGTTAACCTGATTCTGATTTGGTCTGTTTATTGTTCTGCTTCTGAGTTCAAGTTGACGAAGAGCAGGAGTGGACATTCATTAAATAGCCTGAAATCCAACAGATCAAATGTTAGTATCAATAGAATACAAAAGAAATGCAAAATTGTACATTGTACACGAAAAATGTACTAATTAAACACACAAAATGTGAAAACACATTTAAACATGAATACAAATGATAACTAATAATAATAATAATAATAATAATAATAATAATAATAATAATAATAATAATAATAATACAAATGCAAATGATGCAATGTAAATAGTACCCAAAATGAGTATATATCTCAAGCTACAATTTTTTTTGTTTATTTATTAATTTTATTTTTTTTAAGTATTTAATTATGCACAATTGTTTCACACGTTCGGAACAAATTAAGAACATGTTGGAGCACCTTTCACACAATGTCACACTTTGATTCATCATGTATCACACATTTACTTAATAAGAATTAACTAAATACATCAAACAAGATCAACCTAAATGATAAGATGGTGTGAATGCATAAGAGAAAATGGCCAGAACCTGCAAAAAACATCCAAGTTACATGAACAATCATGAATAGAATGACTCATCCATTGGTCTCATGTCCCTAACTTCACTTAGGTTAGGGTACCCGGTGATGAAATCCGAGCATCATGAAACCGCAGGGGAGTTAATGCAACTAAGTATCTGCAACGTTGGAAATTCCTTTACAAGTTCAACAATTTTCGAGATTTTTAGCAAACATGTCTCAAATTGACTTCGCCAAAAATTTACAAGGATTACAAGGCATTGATTTTTCGGTCTTTCCAAGGACGTGCGACCCATGCGATAAAGTATGAATTCTCAATTGTTCAGCCTTGGTTCAATCGAAAAACATGGCCAATTAGGGATAGAGATAACGCGAGAGGTAGGACTAATTTCGACAATACACCCCGAGGTTAACCGGGCCAATGGTATATACTCTATTGGTGTGAGTCTTTCTTAGATCCAGAACCTGTCACCAGTCATAACCTGTTTCTAGACACCATGTCCGACATTCAGCCAAACTTTCAAAAATTCACACTCCCTCATAGTTCTTGTAGACTCCGTCCTAAACCTTATATGTAAAACATAAGGGGTTAAGGAGATAAACAAGAAAAAGAGGCACCATCTATTCCAAGGAGTGAGACCTAATTAATCAAGCATGTAATCAATGTAAATTTAAGACTATCCTTTAACATGCTTAACAATTATTAGATATATATATATATACAAACACCGATTAATATTTACAAAAATTAAAATTTACACTAACATTTATTCACATGTATTATTTACGAAAAATTAAATTAATTAGGGAACATATACAAAGCATCGAAAATTTGTAACTAAAATTAGCATATATACTTCGAAAATTCCTGAAAAAGAAAATGGTTAGCAATATGCACAAATATCAATTTACATATATACACACAAAAATCACAAACAATTAACAATCCCCGGCAACAGCGCCAAAAATTGATACGACCAAAACATGCATCAAATAAACACTTAACACATAATTCAACCATATGCAATTTAAAACTCTATAGATTTAGTATAATATAAGCAAGTAGGGATCGTTCTAACCGGGGATTGAAGGGTACATGCAATATTTGTGTATAGAAAGGGGGGTATAAAAGAGTTGTTTAATTACCTAAATTTTCTATCTAATAACTACCTAAAATGTCGAAACATATAGAAAGAAATCCTAGGAATCTAATATGCATTGACTCATAGACAAGCAAACACATAAAAAGAACCCAAAAACCCTTACCATATTTTCGACAAAAAAAAACCTAAATTAATTATTTACATGTGATCATCCCATCCCACATACTTTGCAATTACATGAATAATCTCATTTAATTACCTACGAAATCTACAAGTTTTAATTCCGGATTGCATGCCATGACTTTGAATTAAAGTGCAACTAAGCGTCTAAACATTCTAATCTCGACTACATTGATTTAGGGTAAAAAGCGATTGACTAAGCGTTTCATCTTTAGACCCAACCAAAGCATTAAGAATGACACACAACATCCAATCAAGACTCAAAACTCATAAACACATGGAAGATAAATTAAACTCAAAAATAGTATAAAACAAAAATAAACATGTATTCTTCACAAACGAAATAAAACAAATACAAGGAGAGTTACGGAGCAAAGGTTCCATTTTTACACTTTTTGATTTCCGGTAAGCCCTGCAAAATCTTGAGTGGATGGAGCCTAAGATGGAAGCTACACACCTTCTAAAGGGACTAAGCGTATTTAGAAGGAATGGGAATGAAATTTTAGGGTGGTGGTGGTGTAACTTCGGCCTAGCACTTGGAGAACTTCGTGGTGGAGCTTCTTTGTGTAATTTGGTAGCAAGAGGACATAGAATAGGTGATGATCCACTTTGAGGCCGAGCTCCCCTTTATATAGGAGAATGGTAGGTTGTTTCCTACCATAACAAGAAGTCCACATTAATTTCGACGAAATCTGATCTTCTGTAGTAAAACGCGATTTTCTGGAGTTATACATATTCGAATTGCATGATTCTTGCGGCATTGGAAAGATCTTTCCGAGGGCTATAAAATACCTTCCTTAATCACCTCAATCGAAGTTGATACGTGATTTTTACAGCCTGTCGAAGTCTGCTGTCCTATAACTTCAGATTTCCTTCCTTTTTGAATATTAGGAATCCCAATTTCTTCAAATCTTGGATTTCTTGCTCTCCAATTCTTCTTGCCCGAAAATACCATTAAATTTCACATATTTTGGGCTTCAAATCATATCCATATCATCTTGGAATATTTTCCACAAATTTGGCCCAATGGTCCTTTATTGATTCGGCAAGGATGTGCTTTCCTGGACCTCGTAGGAAAAATGTCTTCTTCTTTATCATTTTCATCTATTCTTCTTCAAGATCCACGGAATTTTGGCAACATTTCTTCACGTGATTTTACATACTTGTAGGGTCCTTTACTCCGTCTCTTTTGGTCAATACCTGAAATTAACAAAATAAGTTAAAACTAAGCAATTATCAAAGTAAAAATGTAGAGAAAATATATTAATTAATACTCCTAAAATGCGTAGATCAAAAGCCTCAATTCGTGTGACCACAACAGGTGACCATCAAATTGTATATGGTTTATCTGAAAAAATAATCGGAACCATTAACTTTAAATATGAAGATAGCAAATTAAATATATATATATAAATATATATAGGAGTAAATATATATATATATACATATATAGACGTACGCGAATACTAAAATAGTTTGCAAACTCCCTATTGTGATACTCAAGATCACCGACAACTTCTGGACAATAAAGATGCATGTATTTCCAGTATTAAACTTCTGGACAGTTAATCAATACCCACCAATAGGCAATAACTAGCTTATATGGTTCCAACGGGTACAAGTTTGGCAACCATCCATAAACTTTAACATCATAGGAGAAGATAGAAAGATTGAACTGTGGTTCATCTACTGGCATATGTTGTGGAGGGTCTTCCAACGCTCCTAAATACAACTTCATGTACATTACGCACTCGTGCTCATGATATGCTATATACTCGTGCGCAAGATATGCTTCAGCTATACATCCCTCAGGTGCGGATTTATTAGCCACATAGTCTTTGTAGTCCCCCAGTTGTCTATCAAGTTATAAAGTGCATTGTTATGGTTAGTAAAAAATAATTTTTTATAAAAACAGATTGATCTTCAGATGTTGAATCATACCTTTCCATGGGATACATCCAAGTGTAATGTACTGGACCAGTAAGCAACAATTGTTCAGGAAGATGGATCATCAAGTGAGACATAATGTCAAAAAAAATTAGGCAAAATATCTTTTCAAATTTGTACATAATAAAAATGATGTCCTCTTGCATTTCCCTCAGGTCTGATTTTTTCACTTCTCTAGTGCAAAACTTCTGAAAGAATCTTGATAATGCTACTAATGGCTCCACCACCTAACGAGGCAGGTATGATCGAATGAAAACAAGGAAGAGATGTTGAAGCAGTATATTTCAATCATGAATCTTTAATCCGTACATCTTATTATCTCGGAAGTTAACACATCGGCTTATATTTCCTGCATATCCTGAAGGATACCTAACATTACCCATCCACCTAAAAATTTCATTCTTCTGTTCAGGCTTGACAGTGTAAGGAGCTTGAGGCATTTTTTTCTTCCCTTCTTTCAACCACAGATATTTTCGTAAACCCATTAATTTCATATCAATCCGTTCCTTAGGGCTGTCTTTAGTTTTTCCCTCCCAAATTAGCATTGTGCCCAGCACAGTTTCACACACATTCTTTTCTATGTGCATGACATCTAGGTAGTGCCTGATCAACAACTTACTCCAATAAGGGAGTTCCCAGAATATGCTTTTGTGTGTCCAGAATTTATACCTGTTCGGTCTGTCATGTATTGCTGCCACTATATTAGGATGATTGCTGTGTTACCCAAAATCGTATTCATTCAGCACTTTCAAAATTTCATCCCCCATCCATTTCTTGGGTTGCACATCCTCTTCCACAGTCTCATCAAATGCCTTGTCATCCTCCCTCCATGGGTGATAATGTCCAAGCCTACAACAGTGACACAATTGGACAATCTTCCTGTAATGAGGTCTAGCGCACTCATCAGTCAGACACTCTGGACAAGCCATGTATCCCCCAGTAACGTTGCCTGACAACATCCCGCGGGTAGGAAAACCATTGATGGTGCCAATAACCATGGCATACATTTTGAACATCTCATGCTTGTATTTTTCATAAGTGGGATGGCCAATGCTACACAAAAACTTAAGCTCCTTAATCAAGGGTCTCAAATACACATCCATACACTTTCCTAGATAACAAGACCCTGAAATTAACAGAGTCAGTATATTGTATTCTTTCTTCATGCATAGCCATAGAGGAAGGTTGTATGGTACCAAAATAACTGGCCATATACTATATTGAAGACTCATGTTGCCAAAAGGGTTGAATCCATCAAATGAGAGCCTAAGCCAAACATTTTGGACCTCTAATGCAAAATGAGGAAACTCCTTAACTGCATGCTTCCAAGCCTCTCTGTTAGCAGCGTGTATAAGGGTATCATCGTTAGGCGAATCTCTCAGCATGGTGTATAAGCCTCTCCGTCAGTATGCCATCTTATAGTTTTGGCCTTGTGTGAAGACATGTACAACCGTTCTAGCCTATTCGTCAGCGAGAAATAATGAAGTATCTTCACAGCTTTCTTATTCGCTGCAAAAGTTAACTTATACCTATCCGTGTGACATACCGGATATGCATCAAGGTTTTCAAGATCATTCCCTTCAGGATCTTTACCTCAGAAGAGAACGCAATAATATCTACATGCATGAATTTTGATATAGGTAAGGCCAAGATCTTTCAGGATATGTCGCACCTTACAATGAGTGATATGAAGGCGATGACTGGGAGGCAGCGCCAAAGCAGTCAACTCTAGATAATCATCAACAACCTTGACACTCAATTTGTTCTCCACTTTGACCTTTATTACTCCCATGACCATTTCAAGAACAATCTTATTACACTCGTTGTACAACGGGGCTGTTGGAAGGCAATCAGCTTGTTGTACTTGTCAATAACGCCAGTGTTGACAACTCTAGGGAATTGCTTGACTGGCTCAATAGCAGGGACAGCTGGGATATCTTGTACTTGAGTAAATACACTGCTCTCATAAGGAAACACATCGTTTATCAACCTTGTTATTTGATCATTGGGTGTACTGGCCCTCTCATGAAATTGTCCATGATTGTGCTAACCCGCTAATGATATTTCATCGTGATAAATCCAACATGTGTACCTATCCCAAAACTCGTTCTTCTTCAGATGCTCCCATAATATATCAATGGGAAAATGATACAAATCGCTGCGACACTGACATTTTGTACTCGGGCAATAATGAATTGTATTCCCGTTAGCATTAGCCTTCACATATTCCACAAAACTCCACATTCCCTTGCCATATCTTCAATCCCATTTTGGAATGCAAATCCAACTCTTGTCTATCCTGAAAATTCCAACTGTATATATATACATGCACTAATTAAAAATTCATCATTATATCTATATATATATATTTAAACTACAAATTATATTAATTCTTATACTCCTTAATTACAAATTAACATATATATATATGCATACTATCAACAATTAATATATAATTATGCACATATATATTTTCATCGAAATCAACTCAAAATGAATAATTAATATATATAATAATTCAACTCAAAATCAGCAATCAATAGACATATATATAGGTACCTATATATATGTAGCGGGATATAGCTTCACGAACTCATTTTGGATAGCTTCTGAGAACACCCAACGATTTGAGAGTGATTTGTGTTTTTCTCCAAATTTTTTTTTCGAATGAATGAGCTGCTGCCTAGATCTGTAAACATAAAGAACTTTAGTCAATGATATTATTATTATGTCGGCTAAAGTTCTTTATTTTCTTCGGCTAAAAACAAAATTTTCGTTGGGAAAGGTCAAACTTTAGCCGACAATTGTTTTCAACAAAAGACGACGAATTTTATCCCCCTGACGAGTAAAAACTTTAGCCGACGACAATTTTTCTTCGTCGGCTAAAGTATAGTATAGGCAAAGAAAAAAAATGTTGCGGTCTGTTTTTTTTACTTTCGTCGGCTATAGTGTTTGTTCTGGTAGTGATAAATACCCCTCACTAGCCAGACGTACAAAGCATCGATTCTTCATTTAGAGAAAAAATGTCTCTTATTAAGCATTTCCTTTGGCTCTTCCTCAAAGGATTACTACCAGATCTCTTGCCTGATATCTCAAGCCTTAGATAGTGATATTAATGCCCAAACCTGGGCTAGATAGTGATATATATACCCAGGTCTAACCTTGGTAAAGTTGCCCCTAGTATCTCTAGGAGAGCAGAGTCTCAATGCCGAGGAGGGTCCTTGGCAAAGAAACTCGCTAAAAGCAATCCTACATTTTGTCTCTCAAAAGAGCTGGATACATTCTGTATCAGTCTTGAATTTGGGGGAAGAACGAGGAGTGTTGTGCTACCACTCCCCATTTATGTGGGTCTGAGAGGTGGTAAGCGAGAGGTGAGTAGTTGACAACAACCAACTCGTTCCCGGGAGACACCAAGGTCGGGACTGCCTCATCAACGCCAATGATGATTGACCGAAAGGATGCATCCCTTTTGGTGGTCTTTGACATAGTGTTCCAGTCCCTCTTTCTTATCGTCATCTACATCCTTCTTCTTTTAGCAGACCTTCTGGTTTGGGCTTGCATGCCACCTTTCTTTTGGAAAAGCTTTAGTTTTGGTTTGCATGCCACTTGTTCTTTTCCATGGTATCAGAGCTTGAGACCGCAATGCCTTTGTAATAGTTTGTACTTCCATATAAACTTGATTCTATGTACTTGTTGTGTATATTTTTGTAATACTTTTACTAATTCTGCCTTAGTACTGTGGAGCATTGATCCCCTTAACAAATGAATCAAAACGACATTGATTACTTAAGAACTTGGCCACAAATGTTGACTTTATAAAATAAAATCCAAACAGATCTGTAATTTCATGATGTTTGGCCTCAGGAATTGGCAACGTGTTTATTTTAAAATTTAAGCACAAAATTTGAAATTACAAATGTCAAAAATTTTCAAATATTTAGCCACAGAGATTGGCTGTAGTAATATACTACATGGGTTGCCCCTTGAGTTTGATCATACGAGCAAAAGAGCAAGAATGCGCAAACTCAAGTAAGTCGTTGCAGGTGGGTCATCATGTTCCCACACTGGCATTATGTACCTCTTCAGAAAACGACCGTTGATGGGGTTTTCATGGATTGTATCGTCACAATCGCGAAGACGAACAACCCCTTTTCCCAGAAGATGGACGATGACATATGGACCTTCCCACTTATAGGACCATTTTTCGCTGCCGTCTAATTTCTTGCCAAGGGGTAGAGATGCCTTCTAGACTAATTTTCCTTCCACAAAACATAGTCCCCTTATACAGTTTTCATAAGAATGAGCAACCCTTCTCTTCTCGGTGCAGAGATGTTAGTAAGCTTCTAGACGTTGCTCGTCTAAGTCTTCTAAATCTTGCCATATAGCTTGAACATAGTCCTTGCCAATCAAGTCATGTTGCTCCATTACTGTTATTGACTAGACGTTGACTTCCAAGTAAAAATGACATCGTGTCCGAACATTAAGGCATAGGGAATGGAACATCGTAATACTTAGCATCTCGATCGTACACACATCGGAGAAGGATCCGTTCTTCCCCTTGCCTGTATAACTCATCGTTCCTTAGTACATAATTAAGAGCTAAAAAACGGATGCGTTTGTCGACGGGGGCATTTGGATCTTTGAGATAAAAGATGATAGGTTGTCGCCAATCCGTATTAATGTTATCGAGTGTGGCCACATATCATTCATTTTTATCTGCCTGCCTGGCTCTGAAATATGGTCACGTACATCACTCTACCTTCAAGATTCGTTCGCGAGCTCCATCCTAGAGACTGACACCTATAGCAAGTTGAGTCAATTCATTAGCTGCCTGGTTTCGGTCGTGAGGGATATTTTCTAGCATTACTTAAGTGAATAACCCCAGTAGCTCAGTCGCCCTTCTCGCATATGGCTCGAGTATAGCACATTCCCTATATTTAGTCTCCAATTGTTGTATGATAAGCAAATAGTCCCCTCAAACATGGACATCAGTGACATCCAGGTCTATCAACATCTCTAGACCAATGATGAGTACCTCGTATTCAGCCTAATTGTTGGTACAATGAAAGTTCAGCCCGAAAGAGTAGGAAAATGTGTCCCCGTCTGGGTTAACCAAGGCTATTCTTGCCCTAGCCATGGTACTGCTGCTGGAACCATCAAAGTATAAGAGTCAGGGGGCGAGTGTAATACATAACAACTCAAATTCCTTGCCTTCGCGAGCATCTAGCATTGGGCGATGAGCTAGAAAGTCGGTCACTGCCAGGCCTTTAACTGCCTTCTGTGGAACGTATTGCAGTGATGACTCGGAAAAGGCCAAGATCCATTTCCCAATACAGCCTCTGAGTATAGGTCATGAAAGCATAAACTTTACCAAATATGTTTGAGTAATGACACATGTGGTAAAGGATAGCATGTAATGCCTCAATTTGCATCCTGAAAAATACAAGGCCAAGCCGAGTATCTCTATGGGCGAGTACCTTGTCTCACAATTGGTAAGTGTGCGACTGAAGTAGAAGATGGCCCGTTCTATATTAATTGTATCGTCCTATGCCAACAAACTCCTAATGGAATGGTCGGTAGTAGATATATAGAGCTTGAGAGGCATTCCAAGCCTTGGTGGTACCAAGACTGGTGGGTTAGCGGGATACGCCTTTATACTGTCAAAAGCATTTTGATGAGCAGGCTCCCATAAAAAATCTTTCTGGTTCTAGAGTTTGAGTAGCAGCGAGAATGGTTGAACCTTCCCTGCTACATTTGCAATGATTAAAAATAAATTTACGCAGCAACCGTTGAAGCTCCTTTTTTTTTGGTGGGTAGGCATTGAGCACCGCCTCCTTTTTGTCATCAAGCACTTCAATCCCTCGCTGGTGAACCAGGACACCCAAAAAATCTCTTTCTTAGACCCCAAAGACAAACTTGGTGGGGTTCATCTTCAACTGGTGAAGCCTCATACGGTGGAATACTTTCCTCAAGTGGTCTACGTGATCTGTCTGGTGCTTAGTCTTGACCACCACATCATCAATATAAACCTCCATGATTTTACCTATGAGGTCATGGAAGATTAAGTTCATGGCTTGTTGGTAAGTGGCACCGGCGTTCTTAAGTCCAAAGGGCATGTCCACATACTCAAAGACACCAGCAAAACTAGGGAATCTAAATGCCATCTTGTGCCTGTCAACCTCGGCCACCAAAATCTGGTGATACCCCGCTGTGCCATCTATGAAGGACAATATCTCGTGGCGAGCTACAGATTCCACCATCAAGTCTACTACTAGCATGTGATAGGCATCATTTGGAGTGGCATTATTGAGATCGCGGTAGTCGACACAGACTCGCATCTTCACATTCTTCTTCTTGACTGGGACGACGTTAGATAACCACTCGTTATACTTGGCTACTCTAATGATGTAGGACAAGAGCATCTTTTGAATCTCTTCTTTGACTAGAATTGCCATCTTGGTATTCATTCTATGCATCACTTACTTCATTTGTTTCTTTCCTTCAATGATTGGAAGGTTGTGACATACCAAGTCTGGCAATAGTCCTGGCATATCCTCATATTTCTCTGTGAAGAAGTCGACATATTCGTGTAGCAATTCAATGAGCCTTTCTGTTCTTCAGGCTCCAGGAATGTACTAATAGCCACAATGGTTGGCTGTTCGGGGGTTCCCAGATTGATTTTCTCTATGAGATCCTTAACTTTAGGTGGAGTGTCATCCAAGGCTGCTGAAGCTAGTTGGATGGTCTCCTCCTCTTCTGATTCGTGTAGCACATCGTTATCCATATATTCTAAGGCTGCAATCATTGGAACATGTTCGTAGGCTTGTTTCTCCTTTGGGTATTCATATAGACGATCGTGGAGTGAATAATAAGCCTCTGCCTCTGTGTCTAATAGAGGCTCTAACATTGGGACACCTTTTTGTTGTAGCTCAATGGTGTAAGAGTGGCGTTCATCTTCGCTCACTTATATGATGCCCTATTGAGCTAATTGAGAGGCCTTCACCCTCATGGGGTGACCACTACAAGAAAACAGCACTTAGACCACGGAAACGTAATTGTTCCGTGGTCCAAGTGACACCTGGACCACGGAAAAGACTCCGTGGTCCAAGTACCACCTGGACAACGGAGAATACCATCTCCGTCGTCCAGGTGGTCACCTGGACCACGTAGTCTATTCCGAGGTCCAGGTGATCACCTGGACGACGGATACGGTATTCTCCGTCGTCCATGTGATCACTTGGACCTTGGAGTCTTCTCCGTCGTCCAGGTGATCACCTGGACGACGGAGATGGTATTCTCCGTCGTCCAGGTGATTACCTGGACAACGGACCGACACGCCGTCGTCCGAGTACGTAACGTAGTTCCACTTAGACGACGTACCGACACCTCCGTCGTCTAAGTGAAGCATTATATAAGCCCGATGCCAAACTGAATTCATTCCTCGATCTCTTCATTCCATTTGAAGAAGAATTGAAGGAGAAGGGAGAAGGAGAAGGGAGCTAGCTAGCTAGAAGGCCGAGAAGAATCAGGATCGATAAGGGATCTCCGCTGACTAGCTAGCTAGCTTAATTAACGTACAGATATCGAGAAGGCCAGTAGCTACGTACGTACGCAGTTAAAATTTGCTTAATTAATATATATTTAGTGAAAACGTACGTACATACATGCAAGGATGTTAGCTATATATATGTACAGATCGATTAAATTACGTACGTACGTAATTGATGGATCGATGTAGATCGAGTACGTATAATTAAGCGTAAATTAATGGACAAATATATATATATAATAATTAAATAATTATAATATTTTGTAGCAGTATGGACAAGAGTTGGATGAAGTTGAAGAATAGATGTGATGTCCGGTATATGGATGGAATTAGCGAATTTGTGAATTTTGCGATAGAACATGGTCAGGGAAAGAAACGTTTCAGGTGCCCGTGTCAGAAATGTCTTAATTGTCAGTATGCGGAGGTTAATGTTATGGTGCAACACCTGTACGAAAATGGAATGATGTGGAGTTACAATACATGGAGTGAGCATGGTGAAGCAGTAGAGTTCAGCGCAACAGACTTCAGCTCAGGGTACAGTTACCATGGTGCCTCATCCAGCGGCAGTGGTGCCGGACCCCCAGCTTGCAACCCAACTGCAGATTTGGTCCATGATGCGTTTCCGGGATGTAGTCATAGTGGACACCAACACCAAGACGGAGGTTACAGTACCACTAATGAGCATGATGACACATTCCCCGTAGCTAGCTTGGCCACTGACACCAGTGAGATGGAAAAATACAACCGGATGCTACTTGAAGCGCAGACCCCGGTGTTCCCTGGATGTCGAGAGAATGTGTTGCAATATGTGATGGAGCAAATGAAGATAAAAGTGAAGCACAAAATGTCAGTGAGTGCCTTTGACGAAATTCAGGAGCAAATATGTAAGTTGCTTCCTGATGATCACAATCTTCCTAAATCTCATTATAAGGTTAGAAATATCCTGAGCAGCCTCTGCCTAAAGTACAGGATAATTGACGCATGTCCGAATGATTGTGTGCTATTTTACAAAGAGTATAAAGAGTTGGACTATTGTCCCGTATGTGGCCAGTGCAGATTCCAGTTGAATAGGAAGAGTTCGAAAAAGAGAATTCCTGTGAAAGTTGTTCGATATTTTCCCTTGATTCCCATATTGCAGCGCCTGTACATGTCTCTACACACAGCAGAGGCGATGCAATGGTACGCAAAAAAGCGAATAGATGACGATGTCCTGCGACACGTCGCGGATGGGGAGGGTTTCAAACATTTCGACAGAGAATTTGGAGACTTTGCTTTAGAGGTTAGAAATGTTAGACTCGGCCTATCTACAGACGGATTCAATCCTTGGGGAAGTAATAGCTCCGCCGTCAGCACTTGGCCAGTTATTCTGATGTCGTACAACTTGCCTCCGTGGATGTGCATGAACAAGGAATTTAATTTCCTTACCGTACTAATTCCAGGTCCTAAATCTCCATCGAAGTGCTTAGATGTCTACCTCAGACCTTTGATCGACGAGCTGAAACTGTTGTGGGAAAATGGAGTCCCAACTTATGACAAATTCACTGACACGATGTTCACGATGAGGGCTGCCGTAATGTGGACGATCAGTGATTTTCCAGCTTATGGGATGTTGGCAGCCTGCAGGACAAAAGGATATAATGGATGTCCTATATGTTTGGACGACGTGAACTCTAGTTGGCACGCGGGGAAGGTGTGTTACTTGGGTCACCGTAGATGGCTTCCTCACGACCACCCGTGGCGACAGGATGAAGCTCATTTCGACGGTACAGTAGAGAACAATCCTAAACCCCGTAGTTGGTCGGGCGAAGAGATTTTAGAGAGGTTGAGCTATTTCGACTTTGGTGTGTTGAGCAATGACGCGGATGTAAAGAAATGCAATCCAATTCCTCCACATGATCTGAGCTATTGGGATCACAAGAGTATATTCTTTGAACTCCCTTACTGGTCGAAGTTGAAGCTGAGGAACAACTTGGACGCGATGCACATAGAAAAGAATGTGTGCGACAGCGTGGTGGGAACAATTCTCGGTATTAAGTTCAAGACTAAAGATACTCCCAAAGCGCGCAAAGATTTGGAATCAATGAATCTACGTCGTCCCTTGTGGTTGAGGAGGGATAGGAAATGAGTGTACAACAAGATGCCAGATGCACCTTACACAGTGAAGCCGACGCTTAGACGTTCTGTATTTCACTGGTTTAAGGGCGTTCGTTATCCGGCTACGTATGCAGCTACTATAACTGGAGCAGTGGACGAGGTGCAACACAAGTTTGTTGGTCTAAAGATACATGACTATCACGTTATGCTGCAACGTCTGATTCCAGTGGTAATTCAACCATACTTGCCTCGAGACGTCGTAGAACCAATAGTAGCATTGTGCAAGTGGTGGCAGAGGTTATGCGCCAGAGAATTAAAGAAGTCAGATGTGGTGGAATTGCAACAACAAATTGTGCACATCATTTGCAAACTAGAGAGGATTTTCCCCCCTGCTTTCTTTGACATCATGATTCACCTAATGATCCACCTGCCCGAGCAGGTGCTCATTTCTAGTCTGGTCCAGTACACTTGGATGTATCCTCAAGAAAGGTACGTACAACTACTTAATTAATTTGTTCCACTGGAGATTACTAGCTAGCTATATGTACTTATTCTTATTGTACGTTTGATTTTGTAGACAGCTTGGACAATATAAGTCATTCGTCAAAAACAGGTCGGCCCCGGATGGCTCCATAGCAGAGACATACCTAATGCATGAGTGTGTTACTTACTGCAACAGGTACCTCAAAGATCCACCCCCTCCCACTACCTCCGATCGCAGTGCCCGCATCAATCTTTCTGTCGTGAGAAATATCGTCCGACCGTTTAGAGGAGTATTAAAGGAATCGTTAACACGGGAAGAACTTATTGAGGCACATTGGGTAGTGTTGCTAGACTGTGACGAAGTTGAGCCGTACATGTTGTCATACAGGGAGAGGCTTCAGGCGTTAAATCAAAACAAGAGTTCGGCGTGGATTGAGAAAATGGTTAAGAAGAAGTTTCCCGATTATTTCTTCCAATGGGTACGTACGTACGTCTCGGTATTAATTATTTAAATACATATCGTTCATGTTTGTAGAAAGTAAACCCTTATATTAATTTGCCCTTTTTCGCAGATGATTGATCTGCAAAAATCTGATAACCACGGAGGGTGGTGGTCATGGCCAAAGCACTTGCTAGCAGGGAAGCCGGTTAAACACTATATTTATCCCGGATGTTTTGTGAACGGTGTAAAGTTCCATTCATTGGCCCGAGACGAAGGAAGAAGAACACAAAACAGTGGGGTAGCGGTTGGGAAAAACAATGATGTATATTACGGGGCTATTGTATATGTGGTTCAGCTATGTTACGGGAATGATGTCAACGTTTTCCTATTCAAGTGCAGATGGTTCAAGCGTACAAAGGAAGACCTGGGACTATTATCAGTCGATACAAACTCGCACTGGTATGAGGATGAGCCTTTCGCTCTCGCCACCTTAGTTCGGCAGGTGTTCTATCTCGACGATCCGAAAGTCGGTGAAGGGTGGAAAATAGTGAACCATATCTCTCACCGAGGAATATGGAATACAGAGACAATTGAAGGGACACCGGCGACGACTGAAGATGCTGCTGAACCAGAAAGAGACATTCCTGCCTATCAAGAGCCTAATATTTCTGTCATCCGCTCCGATATAATGGACCTGGTTCAAGATGGTGAACGGTTACCCATGCCTGATGGTTGTACAGATCTAACAGAAGATGAGATTATCGATGAGGTAGATGAAGAAGACGAGCAGGAAGAGGACGCGGACGAGGACTTAGGTTATTCGTCGGACGATGTTGAGTACGATGACGAGGATGAGCCGTTGTCTAACGGGGATGAGGACGATGATGATTATGACGAAGAGTACGGTCATACGACGAGGGAGATTAATTGGTAATTAATTACTGTAATTATTGTAATATATATATATATGATTGATGCCGATTTACGGTAAGAAATTAATCCGAATTATATATCCTGGACAACGGAGAAATTAATTGCAGGTTGTCGCCAAATCTCAATCTCATATAAAACCCTAGCTAAATCCTGGACCCTAAATCTAGCAGTTCGGATCGATCGATCAATTTTTTAATTATATTTTTGAATCAGAATAATTGAACGGACACACAAATGACCGGGGACGACCTAAACCGTAAACCCTAAGGCCCTAACCCCTGAAATCGGGGTTTAGAACTTGGACGACGGAGAATGGTCATTATCCGTCATCCAGGTACATACTAGGATAACGGATATGGTCATTATCCGTCGTCCAAGTTCACAAACTAGGACGACGGATATGGTCATTATCCGTCGTCCAAACCCTAAACCTTAAACCCTGAATTCAGGGTCTATACACCTGGATGACGGAGAACGTCATTCTCCGTCGTCCAGGTTAGAATCTGGACGACGGATAACTTCATATACGTCATCCAGGTGATTACCTGAACGACGGAAACGCTCATTTCCGTCGTCCAGGTGCAGATATCGTAATTTTTTCTAAGGTAACGACCATCTAGACCTTCTTCCAATGCAAAGTCTTTTCATCAAGACTTTAGAGTAAACAATTCTTGGTGTGTGAGCCTCGACGGTTCGAAAATCGGAGTTGCGAAATGCCTTGTATCCACGTTTCTGGTTTGTGAAATTATCGGTTTTGCGGTTGACTGTGCCGATCAAACCCTTCCCAAACTTATTATTTTATGGTCCTTTGAAGACAATTATATATTATGTTACGACGAACATATCCAACGGTTGTTTTGTCCAAATTCAATTTCGTTAATACTCTGCTGCAAATGAGCGTCTACTCATGAACACTTAAGTCGTAAAGATTAGTCGATACTTAACATGTTTCAATACGTAAAATTAATCGTCGGTTCAAATTTAACTGTTCATATATACGATGCGTTCATCGATATTGTACGACTATTTCACTCGAATGACAGATCGCTAAATTCCTAGTGAATTATTTTTTTAATTTTTTTTTACGTAATTTGAACCTGGACGACGGAGATGGTCATTCCCCGTCGTCCAGGTGTTAACCTGAACGACGGAGAATGACCATCTCCGTCGTCCAGGTTCAAAAACCATGGCGGTTCAAATTTATTTTTGTTTATTTTTTTCATGTAATTTTCACTTGGACGACGGAGACTGACCATCTCCGTCGTCCAAGTCCAATTTTTATGGCGGTTCAATTTACCGCTTCCGTTTTTGGGACCGCTTGAATTTTCACTTAGACGACGGAGAATTCATTCTCCGTCGTCTAAGTCCAAAATCATGGTGGTTCAAAACGTCCCGCCGATTAATTGGCGCCGCTTGAATTTTTTTGAAACCGCCACCTAGACGACGGAAAACACTGTTTCCGTCGTCCAAGTGGACTTAGACGACGGAGAATAGTTCTCCGTCGTCTAGGTGAAACTCTATAAATAGAGTTGCACCCCCCCCTCATTTTGTCATCATTCCATCTCCTCCTCTCCTCTCCTCTCCTCTCCTCTCCTCTCCTCTCCTCTCCTCTCCTCTCCTCTCCTCCTCCGGCGATCCTCCTCCGGCGACGCTCCGACGACATTTTTTCCGGCGTGGTTCCTCCTCTCCGACGACTCAACTCCGGCGATATTCCCGAAAACTCCGATTCGGTAAATTTCTATTTTTCCCTTACTAAAATAATTTTCATTTAATTAATTAATGAAATTCTAAATAGAATTTAGAAATAGAATTTAATTGATTAATTAGTTTAAATATTTAATAAATGATTAATTATTGTTATTAATTTATTAAATCATAATTATTGTAATTATTGTAATTATTTATTATTAGTTGCATGATTAAATGAATTTATTATTAAATTTATTAAATGAATAAATTATCATTCATAATTTATTAAATGCATCAATTTTTTATTAAATGCATGATAAATAAATATAAATTATTGCATCTAATTAAAAATTATTAATTAATATTTACGTTTATTTTCTAGTAAATTAATTAGTAGTACGTGTTTGATTTAAATTTAGTACAAAGTCGCACTCTTTGGAATAGATGGCGCCTATTTTCCTTGCTTATCTCCTTAACCCCTCGTGATGTGTGGATTTCATCACCGCACACCATAACCTAAGTGAAGTTATGGACACGAGGTTGAGGGCGGAGTTTGCAAAGGACTTGAGGGAGTGTAAATTTTCGAAAAATTGGCCGAATGTCGGACATGGTGTCTAGAAACGGGTTATGACTGGTGACAGGATTTGGACTAAGAAAGACTTTTGTCGAAATTAGTCCTGCCTCTCGCGTTATCTCTATCCCTAACTGGCCATGTTTTTCGATTTAACCAAGGCTGATTAATTGAAAATTTACACTTTATCACGCGGGTCGCACGTCCATTGAACGACCGAAAATGCCAAGCTAGTGTACTCTATTTAAATCTTAAACGTACTTAATTAATTAGCGTAAATTTTTAAGTTGTAATTATTATGGTAAGTAGGTATTTTAACACCGTACTCTTAGGTTTAAATGGCTCCGCCAAAAACGACATCCGGCAAGAAGAAATCCCAACAGGAGGCAGAAGATGCCATGCTCCGAATGTTGGCGGTCCAAGTCGGTTGGGTTCAACAGGAGGGCAACGACGCTCTCAATCCGGACGGATCATCTGGTCCATCCGTAGCGCCCTCTGGGGAAATTCCCGCTCCCCCATTCATCTCGAGCGGTGATGACGTCGACCCCTTCCAATCTCCGACGCCCGGTACCGGTTCAACGGGAAGTACTCAGGCGTCCTCGACCGCCGAATCAATCATGTACAGCGCCCGCCATAGGCAAAGGAGGGCCCCCACTGACCCGGAACCGAAAAGTACTCAGGGTCTCGTTAAAGGGGGCAAAGCGGAGCGTATTTGCAAGGCGACCGGTAAAAAGATCGACTTGCCGTACGACGAATTCACTGGTGGCCCTCCCACAGCTCAGCTAGCAAGTCTCTCGGCGCATGGGATAGGGTCAATCATCCGTAACCGGGTTCGTATCACTGCCCCTACTTGGAAGGAGGCGCCGGATCATGAGAAGGCGAAAGTCTTCAAAGATCTTTCGGTACGTAATACGTACAATTTAGTTATTATATAATATTGTTAATATTAGTTAAAATTTCATAATATATACCATTATAATTTTCTATTTATTTTTGATAGGAACAATTTGACGTGGATCCGACACCGGCTATGTTGAGGCATATCAACCAAACCGCCAACTCCATCTACAAAGATTGGAAGTACAAGCTCCATAAGTACTTCCAAGATGTCGGTCTCGTGCCTCCCCCGGTAGAGCTGCAAAGGGAGAGAGAAGATGAGTGGGAGTGGTTGTGTAACCACTTTGCCGATGAACAATTTAAGGTATTAATTTATTTTTTTTATTTCAATTAAGATAATTGAATTATTTAAATTGTAGTTATTCATTTTTTAATGATTTAATTATGTTGTGTAACAGAAATTCTCCGGTGTCAACAAAGCCAACCGGGGGAAGAAGGAGAAACACCATACTACTGGCGCCAAGCAGTTCATTCAAATAGCCAAGGAGCACAAGGATAAGGGCTCCAAACACCCTTATCTTGATGCAAGCGTAAGCGCATACGTGACGCCAGGGCTCGATAATGAAGCGAGTCAATGCGGCGTAAGTGATATATTAATTATGTGCTTTTAATTATAGTAATTATTATTTAAATATGATTTCATTATAATAAATTAATTATTCTTTTGTAGGCAAGGGTGATAGAGCGTGCGCATGAAGAGTTGGCTAACACTCAGCTTGCGTTCCCAGATGTGCCGCCGGAAGACCTGCCTCCTCTATCCTTAGAGAGCCAAATTGCAATCGCGGATGAGGTCTACGGTCGTAGAGCTGGCAAGGAGGTTACGCACTTTGGGCCTAGGGTGGTACGAGATTTGTCGACGACCTCCGGCTCATCATCTACGGGAGGTTCGGGGCAGCGGAGAAGGAGTCAGGCAGCGGCCGTCGAAGCAGCCATTCAAGAGGCTCGACTGGCACGAAAGGAGAATGAGTCAATGCGGCAAAGACTTGACGAACAACAAGCACAAATAGCCCAACTCATCGCGCTCATGAACCAAAATCGAGAAGTATGTCAACCTCCTCCGAACCCATACCCCGACGACAACGACCCGGCTGGAGGCGGAGGACCTGGCGGCGCATCTGCTCCTCCAGTGTATTAGCTAGCTAGTTAATTATCGCGTTTCTTTATTTCCGAGTTCCGAACAATATTTTATAATTTTTGTGGGTTTTTAATTTGGATGTGTATGTACAAATTAATTCATTATTTAATTAATACATTAATTAATATTAAAAATTTAGTTTAATTAATTATTTTCGACTATTTTTCATTATTTAAATTAAATTAATAATAAATTAAATTAATAATATTTAATTTCAATTTATTTTAAAAAAAAATTAAATAGTCACTTGGACGACGGAGATTATGTCTTCCGTCGTCCAGGTGCAAAACCCTAAACCTAACCCTAAACCCCTAACCTCTAACCCCTAACCCCTAACCCATAAACCCTAAACCCTAAACCCTGCCATTCTCCGTGGCCCACGTGTTCACCTGGACGACGGAGGATCAGTTCTCCGTCGTCCAGGTGAACACGTTGGCCACGGAGAAACGAGCAATGTCCGTGGCCCATGTTGTCACCTGGACGACGGAGAATTAGCGTTTCCGTCGTCCAGGTGCATACATGGGCCACGGATAATGTCCGCGGTCCAAGTTAACTTGGACGACGGAGAACTAATTCTCCGTCGTCCAGGTGCTTGGACGACAGCACTTGGAGCACGGACCTTGGACGACGGAGATTCCGTCGTCCAAGTACTTAGACGACGGAAAACGTCACCTAGACGACGGAAATGGTCCGTGGTCTAGGTGCAGTTTTCTTGTAGTGGACCCTTCTTGTCGATGACCCATACTTCCAATGGCCTTATGTCACCATTATAATAGCTGGCGTCTATGTTGTTGGCTGACACATAATATGGACGAGGATCTCCATTAATGACTTCTGCTTCGCCTGACTCTATGTTCCACAAAGCTTTCTTCCAATGGAGGGAATATGGTACAAAATAACTCTTGTGAATCCAGTCTTGTCTACGTATAACGTTGTATAGTGATGTGCATTCTACCATGAAAAAGGTATGTGTCCCAGCTACTGGTCCAACCTATACATGAAGAAGAATAATGCCTAGGGTTTTAGATATGTTACCTTGAAAATTCTGAAAATTGAGAGCCGTTTCTTGAATGGCAGAATTAGGTATACCCAATAGTCTCATTGCCTTGATAGTGATGATGTTCACAGCTGCTTCCGGATCTACCAGTATTTTGTTAAGGGATATTCCTTGAACCTTGGCGGTAACTTAAAGGGGTCGCATGTGCATGGCCATGTTCAAGGTTTGCTTGTTAAACAACATGTATGCCTTCCTTAGCAATAGATCGATCGTAGGTTGCACCGAGAGTAGCTGTTGCTCTCATTTTTCCTTTTCCTGGGTGGTTGTCGCCCGGTTTCTCACTCTATTTGGCTTATCCAAAACTACCTCCCTAGTGAGGGAAAGTTTTAGCCAAGGCCTTCTTCCTTTCTTCTTCCACCAGTGGCTTAGGCCTCTACCTCAGACCTTTTGTTTCACTTGCAATGACTTGTGCTTCATTGGATTCAGCTGCTCAGTGAAGACTTTTGAGCATAACAAGCCTCAGATCTTTAGAGCTGGTGACTTTCTTGCTGCCATTGGATCTCCTATGGACCCATTGAACCTCATGGATAGGTTCTTGAATCTGAGCTTTGGGAAGCAACTTAGGGTTACGAGAGAAGACGTTGGGTCTTACTGTTCATACCTTAGGCTAGTGAGATTTCTTACCAAAGACCACTATGGGGTTAATAGCCAACGTGTTGATCCTTTGCTCCAACTCCCTAGGTGTATATGCCAAGTCCTCTGGTTGAACGAGTCCCATGTCTAAGGTTTCCAGTGCCCTCTTAGCCTGGCCAAAACGACATTGTAAGTTCCTTCGCCTGCTAAGAGTAACCTCTTTTGTCTTTCCCTTCTCTTTAACATACCAAACATTCTCCTTAGTGATGTTCCTTGATGCCGGTGGTATGTAAGGCTTGGTGATGTCCTCTTTTTCCTTGAACCCTATTGTTGTCGTTGGTTTCAGGAAACGTTCTACTGCTCGCATTCACTTGTAGGATTCTACCCCTCGGTCCACCTTTTCCTTACCCTTTAAATAAGGCGACAGCTTTGCTACCTTAGTTACTTCTCCCTTAGTTTGGAGATCCAAGGTCTGTTTCCTTTTATTGGGATTGGACCGTTGCACTTCCACCATGCCGACAATCAGACGGTCGCCAATGGAAGTATCTAGAAACACATTATCACCCCGTAGCTCGATGGCTATTTCACCCTAGTCTATCCACCGGTGAATTCTGAACTTCAGGCTCATGCATTCCTCAGTTGTATAAGTCCAAATATGATAGAAATGGCAGTACGGGAGTCCTTCCACACTTATAGGGTCTGGTGAGGGCTCGTTAGGTACCTCAACAATTTTCGCCTGTATTAGGTAATATAGGATTTCTAACACTCGTGAAACATCATAGGTGATCCGCTACTTTGGCTTCTTTGCTGGTTCAAGCTTCTTAGTAGGTTATGCCTTTGAGGCTAGTAACACCTGCCTAAGCTTCTTGTGAAAAGGTGGTAGTGGTCTAGGATCAGTGCTTGATCCTTCCCCCTGGCTGAAACCAATCACCTTGTAGTCTAACAAGCTTTTAATAATGTTCTTCAACCTAGAGCACAAAGAAGTTGTGTGTCTAAACTTACTGTGGTACTTGCAAAAATAGTCACCTAGCCCGATGTAGGCTAAGTCTTCAAACCTCTTTATAGGCCTATAATTAATCAGATCATCAATAATTAATTCATCAAGGATTTTATTCATGTGATCCTGGTTGAAAGTGTACTATTGTGACGACCTGGGCGTTTTCGTTCATCGTACTCGCTTTAGCTCGTTTGACCTTATCTCTCTCTTCTCTACCTTGTATCCCCACCATGTTGATCTATGTATCACGAAATGGTTGGGAGTCAACTAGTGAGATCGTCTTGGGTGATGACTCTAGGGCAAGCTTGCCCTCATTGATCCACGTCTGGATTTGGTCCTTGAGTTTAACACAATCCTTGGTGGAGTGGTTCCACATGCCATGGAACTTGCAATACTTTTTTCCTTTGAGTTGCTTAGCACTAGGGAGGGGTCCGAAGTTTGTGTTTGCCACTTGCGAACTGATCAACTCGTCCAGGGTCTCGTGAGCCAGGTTGGCATCATATGTGTATATCTCAAACTCTGGCTTAGTAAAAGCCACTATTTAGATCTTTAGCTGTACTGGAGCTTCTGAGGCCTGAGCATTGATTTAAAAGTTAGGTCGACTGCATGAACATGCTCGCCATTCGTACTCCTCGTCAGTAGAGTCTTCAATATAAGCGACAGTTGCTGGCTCGTTTCTCTCCTAGGATGATCTGGGTGCATAAGTCCCCTTCGAAGAGTTACGTATATTTTCCCTCTCCTGCATGGCATTATAAGCCTTTGTAACCATAACGATAAACTCGTTCAGTGAAGGATGCTTACTGCTAAGGAACAGATGATGGTATATATTAGTTTTCGAGACCATTGATCACTATGTCAATGACAGTGTCCTTTGTAAGAGGAGTCTTGCACAAAGTATACTCTGACCTGAAGTGGTACAAAAATGTTACCGGACTCTCTAATGTCGCCTGGCTCATGGCAACTAGTTTGTTGATACTGGTTTCCGGCAAAGTTTTGCCAAAGTGATCGATGAACAGCTTTTCCATGTCAGCCCATTCCTTTACGAATTGAGGATCAAGGCCGGTGTACCAGATCATGGCTGAGCCAGTCAAGGAAGAGCCGAAAGCCCATAATTTCAGTTGTGTGTCCTCTCCCCATTACCCGAGCTATAATGTGAAAGTGGCCAAGTGAGTTTATGCATTCCCGCTTCCATCCTCACTGAAGGTTTAGAAGCTGATCGACTTATAGTTCCTAGGCCATTTTCATGCTGATCGACTTATAGTTCCAAGTGGTACTAATACTCCCCAACAATGGGTAAGGGGTCTCATATTGTTTATGAGGCCTGGCGACATGGATGTTGCATTGATTTATGAACTCCTCGAACTTCTCCTGCAAAATGGCTAGAAAAGTATCAGCTTGCCGTTGATTTCTTGCGAAGTCAAACCTAGACTTGGTGAGCTATCCGATGTTATTATAGGCCCTTTTGAACATCTCTAGCATGTCTTTCTTCTGTCGCATCATTGTGACCTCAAAAACACTCAAAAGTTCGGCTCGCATCCTGTCTTGACCTTCTACTAGGGTGGCAAGCTGAGCCTTTTGGGTCACTTGTTCCTCCAAGCCTTTGGTGAACTCGGATCTTAAGGTGACTACCTCCGCATTAGTGGCATCAATCTTCTCACCATTGTCAGCGAGCAAAGCCGCTTGGTCGGCTAGCTTCTGGTTGATGAGATCGAGCTGTTCTGCCTGGTATCGATCAGCTTGGCGGCGTACAGGCGATAGTTTTCATACGGCAAGCCCCTAATATCCTCTTTGGGCAAAAACTCAAACTCCATTGGTTAGGGTTATGTCATCTTGAATATTAAGTCTACTGCATTCGCAAAGAGTGCGTGACACTCAGCTGACGTATGTTCCCAATAGGTTAGTTGAGGGTGTCTGCGACACTGCCGGTAAGGCCTTCGATAAGGATCCTTAATTATCACTTAGAGACACAAAGATAAGTCCCACTGGGCGTGCCAAATTTTTTGGCTTTGAAATTCCTAGGGTGCTGAGAAGTCCACAAACTGTCTTTTTTACTAGACCATGATGTATGTGTTCGTCCGGGTGCCACTGCCCTAAGGCAGAAGGGTGCTGAACGTAATGTGGGCCGCTACCTGACTTCTAAGAAGTAATATTATTGACAGGGAGAGCACCAACCCAGTCCGGTGGATCCTTTTTTCCTGGTAGGTTTAGAACTTCGTAACTTTCATGTCTCTAGATGAACCCCGGAAATTGATACTTCACAGCTCATTCGGTGTGAAGTAGAGCAACTTCCATGACAAGCTTTGAGAGCACAGGGGTCCTTGAATCTTCAAATACTCACGCTCCTTCGGGTGAGGCTCCTTTGATCGTTAGTTACTAGAGTTTCTCCGAAAGGGTCCATGGTAATCATGAAACATGATTGACCCTAGATGCGGAGATTCATTCCTTAATGGATTCCTCCCCTCCGAATATAAAGTAGTCCAGTTCGATAAGAACTATGCTTAGACCTAATACGATCTCTACATATAAATCATTCTGGCATGGTTGAAGGTAACGTTATTCTGCCCTAACAACTCTTTGATTCTTGAGATAAGTTCAAACTTAAGCATCGTAGGGTCTAAACACTATACCACACTGTCTCTGATTTGATTTGTAGGTTCACGAGGATTTGAGTTAGAGAGGAGACAAAATATGCTCTCACCAAGACAATACAAAAGTGAAACTAAAATAGAAAATGACATATATATCACGAATATTTCTCCACAACAACGAGCAGGATGGGGTTCTCGAAGAATGAGGGGGCCTCAGATCACTTGGATGAAAGGTGATCGAGAAGATTTGAAAGTGATTAAAGCTTGACGAGGAAAGAATTGCACGCCAAAAGGTCGATGAGAGAAGACCGCACACCAAGAGGAGCACGACGAAGTCAAAGCCATTGAGATATTCGCGGCGTAGAACCCGGTCTCGCCGAGAATAATTTGAGGAAGTTTCGGCTTCGTTAAGAGCATCTCGGAAAGTTCTTCTCTATGAGCTGCAGAACGTGGGCCTTCGAGTAAGGAGTTAGTTTCGGATGGAAATGTCTGAAACTTGAGGCCCTTGAGTTGGTTGCTGATTTTGAGGGAATGTTTGCCATATAAATACTGCCCTTCCTGGCAGATTACAAAACATTCACACATTTTGCAAATTCACTTGCATTTACACTCTCAACTAGAGCACTTTGAGTGACTTGAGCGTCGGAGTGTCTTTGTAGGTAACCCCTCACCTCGTTTTGGCATAAGGGAGCCAAAACTCGGGGTTGTCAAAGGTGTGGAATTGTTTGGTGTTCGTCGAGAAATTCTTGTTGAGGTAATCAGTCCTCGACATACTTTTTATCCCCCAACAAGTGGCACCAACTGTGAAAAATGATGGCATCAAACATCCCTGAAAACAATGACAATGAGGCTTTGCCACACAATGACGATTGCAACCAGTCTGAGGATTATGAGAGTGGTAAGATTTCGGAAGGAGGAACGACTCGATGAGCTGAAAAGCGACCCATCGAGTCAGACGTGGAGGTAGTTCGGGAAAATGGTGAAAGCTCAAGGAGAACTCGGCAAAGGAAAGAAAACCCAAGGAGAGGCCATCCTGAGGTAAACCTCACCACCCAAGGCATCTAGAATATGTGGTCAAAACTCGAGAGTCTTCGAGAAAAAGAACGACGGAGGAGGAGAATGAGTGATACCATGGAAAAGGGCGACACTGAAGATGAGTTGCCTGAGGATGAAGAGTCCTCTAATGAGGATTAAAACCATAGCTGAGAAGGAAATCCCATTGAAAAGAGATTGTCGATTCCAACAGGAAACCAACTGAAGTAGCTTGTAGCCGAGGCCATGAAAGAAGCCATATAGGCGAGGTCCCGAGACATAGCTGCTAAGTTAGCAAAAGGAATCCCATAGTCTCCTTTTACTAACCATATATTAAAGGCTAGGAAGCCGAAATATTTCTTGACTTCCGCAGCATTTCCCAAGTATACGGGCAACACCGACCCTATCTATCATCTGAAAGAGTACACAGGAATAATGAAACTTGAAACAATTGATGAAAGATTGATGTGCAAGCTTTTCCCGACAAGCCTCTCAAGGCCAGCGACGAAGTGGTTCCGGGAACTCACACTAAATTCTATAGCTAGCTTTAACCAAATGGCTCGGGCCTTCATCTCACAATACTTCTGCTCGAGAAAGCAGAAAAAGGACATGTTGGTCTTGTTCAACTTCAAATAGAAGAAGGGAGAAAGATTGGAGAAGAACTTTGAAAGGTTCAAAGAAGAAATGACTAGTATCTTTTGCTACTCAAGTGTAGCCGTCATAACTTTCCGAGAAGGTTTGCTTGACGGATCACCGCTCTACGAGGAGCTTATCATTTACCAACTAATAGACATGGATGACATCCTCAACAAGGTCGAAGGAGAGTTCTCAACAAGGATGGCGGCTAACGTCGAGAGCAAGACAGAACAGGAAAGTTCGGCAAGAAAAGGAAAAGCCAAAGCTATCCAGACTGGGGGCAAGGACAACGGCCTGAAGCAGCAGGGAAAGTACGGGAATAAGAACATGAAACACGAACTATGGTTCACACGGAGCCCTGCCTTCATTTATCGGAGGCACGAGGGTGAGGACATCTTCAAGGACCGTACACCTCATCCAGAGTCCCTTAACATCTTCGAACGGAAGAGATATTGTGTATACCATAAGACAAAGGGGCATGACATCAATAGCTGTGAAGCAATCAAACTGGCCATAATGGAGCTCATCAGACAAGGGAAGTTCAAAAAATACAAACCAGTGGAAGAAGGGGTCGAACGAAGGACCACTGAGGAAGAACCTCCTGTTCGAGAGATCCTCGCCATCCATGGAGGACCATAAACTATACGAGAAGAAGATGTACGATTCAGGAATGGACATCATGGGACCGTTACCAGTAGTGCCTAGAGGGCTCAAATTGGTACTTGTTATGATAGTCACCATCTCCTCAAAAGATGTGGTTAACTTCGTTTGGAAGAAAATAGTATGTAGATTCGGAATACCTCGAGATATCATGTGCGACAATGGAACTTAGTTCAACAATGTGGCATTTTGCAACTTCTATGACAAATATGGAACTAAATTGAGATTCTCGTTAAGAAGTTTTCCTCGAGGGAATGGACAAGCGAAAATCACCAATCGAATTATTTTTGACGGAGTGAAAAAGAGGTTTGAGAGAAAATGGGGTGCATGGGCTAAGAAGCTGCCAAGGGTGTTGTGGGCATACAGAACAACTCAAAGGAAAACAATCAGGGAGACTCCTTACTCATTGGTATACAGAGCCGAAGCAGTAATCCCAGTCAAAAATATGTTCCCAACAACAAGGACGATGACATACGTTGCTGGTGGCAACGAGGAGTGCATGGTCATCGAGTTAGACTTGGTAGAGGAATGATGAGAAGAAGCTGTTGCTCGAGTGGCGGAGTACCAAAGACAAGTCGAGAGGTACTTCAATAAAAATGTTCGACCACGAAGTTTTCAGGTAGGTGAGCTAGTGTTGAAGAGAACGGTCGAGGACATATGATCTCATGGAAAATCAAAGTTCAAAGCTGCATGGGAGGGACCATTCCACGTAATGGAAGCTTACAGCGAGGGAGCTTATATACTTAAAGAAGTCGGGACTGTGAATTATCTTCCTAGGCCATGGAATGTCGTCTACTTGAAGAAGTACTACCAATGAGTCTTGGGAGGTACGCAAGAGTAGTAAAGTTAATCTTATTTTGTTGAGGCCAAAATTTTGTTGATATGGCATTGCGATAATTGCGACCCAAAAAGCCGCGAGCATAATGGGGATTAATGAGCATAAAAGCTTAAGAGAAAAAAAATGTAGACAGATAGAAAAGCTAAGAGCATATTGATGTAAATGTTTGACGAGAAATTCTTGACGAGTATGTGACCCAAAAAGCTGCGGGCATAATGGGGATTGACAGGCATAAAAGCCTAAGAGAAAAAATGTCTAAAGATCGAAAAACTAAGAGCATATCGATGTAAATGCTCGACGAGTATGCGACCCAAAAAGCTGCGGGCATAATGGGGATTGATAGGGATAAAATCTTAAGAGCCAAAAATGCATAAAGATCGGAAAGCTAAGAGCATATCGATGTAAATGCTTGACGAGAAATTCACGATGAGTATGTGACCGAAAAAGCTACGGGCATAATGGGGATTCACAGGCATAAAAGCTTGAGAGCGAAAAATACATAAAGATCAAAAAGCCAACAACATATCGATGTAAATGCTCAACGAGGAATTTTCGACGAGCATATGACCAAAAGCCAAGGCATATGGACTATGAAGAGGCCGATATACTAAAGGGTGAAATGGTAGAAAATTGATGAGAGATTCTCGAGATATTTTATATCCTCGAGAAATGTATTTTGATGGAAAGTTTCCAACAAAAAGACATTGGGGGCATGTATAGGGGAATAAGCAGGAAGTATATGTTTCATTAACAATAGTTGCAGGAATAAAGGCTAAAAAATTCAAAATAAAAGAGCTTGCCCTCTGCAAAGCCCAAAATTTTTTGCCATCGAGAAAACATTCGACAGACTTTTTCAACGAGTTCGGAAAAGAAAAATTACATAAACAAAAAAATACTGCATGTTAGAGTTTGAGAACAACGGCACGAAGTGAGCAGGGATCCCTTATTGGGTAATCAAGTCGGCCTGGTAGCTGCTAGCTCCGGCAATCATCCCATGATCATAAGTATTGCCTACTTCAGTTTGGTGATGGTTGGTATTGCTATGAAGATGCCTGATTGTGCCCTTGGAGTATGCAAGCTCACTACACAAGCGGTTGACAACACCTTCCGGGGAATCAATCTTAAAGCAGGCACCCTCCAATTCGTACTTGAGGTCACGAAAAGTAGGTCGGCGACTCAACAGAGGAGAATTAGGGGCAGCACCTCCGTGACCTCTAGAGTTATGGCTTGCTCATGAATTGAACTCCCAATCTCAAGGACAAGTAAAATAATTTGATTAAGAAAGGGCATGAGCCGGGTGGCTGAGTTCTTCAAAGCATCAACTTCATCGCATTATGGAAACGTTATCGATCTGAGACTGTAAAGATGAGAGTGAGGGGGAAATGATCGACATGCTCGAGATTACATGCCTGAATCTCTAAGGAAGTCATTTGATCTATGCCTTCGTTACAATACAATATGCACTCCATTCAGAGCTAGTAATCATCCCAAATGGTGAAGATTAGCCATATGGCCTCTGATTGAACTGCATATTAGCATAAGCGTGCATGGGAAAATAAAGGACATAGAAGATGAAGTACAAGACTCTACCTGGTCGATGACTGTTCAGAGGATAACTCAATGGTCATTCGTGAAAGTTCATTTCCTTTACAATGTCTCGGAGGAAGAGGAAGGAGAACAGGGCTGTTCGAGCGCGAGTCCATCACAAAATCAACTTCAGAGAGTGTGGCATTCATAATGAATGTTTTTTTAGATACGCACATAGAAGGTATGACAAAATGAGCTTATAAAGCTCATTCATCGATCGATCGACACTCCCATAATAAAGGCAAACTCGGCCACCGTCTGCCACTGTCGCTCTCGCTGCCACAATGCTTCTCCTTCCTCGCCACGACTGAGATCAAATGCTATACGGACTGCTTATACTCACTGTCGTCGTCGCATCCAGTTCTCAAAGGCATACTCAATCTCACACAGAATCCCTCCTCGGTGAAGTGCGCTTCTCATCCTCGATGCTCAAAGTGTCGACATCATTTCAGGGCTCACAACTCGAACTCGGTCTCAGACGCCTCGGGTTCTCGGTATTCCTAGCCCACACTCTTCCTCGAGTCTCAGTCATGACGAGCTCACTCTACTCACTCGGTGGTTCACGATGACAATTTTCTTCCCTGACTTTGAAATTTGATCCTAAATAAAAAAGAAAAAAAATCCATAAGGGAGCTCCATTTTGGGAAAGGTTTGGAGAGCTTGTGACGCCCTGAATGGATGGGAGGAGGAAGGCCAACGGGGAGAAGAGATTGAGCAAAGATTAGATTAATTTTCAGCTCGAACCTAATTATTCCAGCTGCAATTGGCTAACTTAGACATTGCGACTTGTTAACTTAAGTCTCTTACTAAATAATACAGACGCAATGCAATTACTGAATGAGGTTTTCAGATTTTTATTTTTTTTTGCCAAATAATGATACAAGGACGGAAATACCCCTGAAAATAAACAGAATATCATTTTTTTTAACGTCTTAGATGACAGAGTGACCATTTAGATATACAGAGACCAAATTTGAGTGACCATTTTGATATATGCCAAACAATAGTTACTAAACTCTCTATCTTGACATAGTTAGGTGACTATTTGGACAATTTTCCCATTTGATATTACTTAAAATTGGGTTCTTGTCAATTGTTTAAGCATTAGGGTACGTTGTAACCTATTCCCTAACCTTAGCTTCTCATGTTGAATGCTTCACCTAATTAGCATATCTTCTATTGTAAGACAAGTGATCACCTAAACTACGCATGTATGCTATATCGAAGTTGTTTATCGCTTAATCGATCAATTGGTTCATAGCTAATTGGGTCATATTGAGTTGGTACGAGTTACATAACATCCTCCAGGATATACTTTACGTCATCTGAGACATGGTTACGTCATCTACGATAATCTCTTGATACATACTCACTAACTCACTTTCTTGACTCAATCGAATATAACCCAATTTAGATTGATACGCCAAACAACAATTTTTCCTATAGGCTACAATCTATATGTTCTAAGTACTTCACGAACACCTATATTTAAGCATGTGCTAAAGTGATTAAATTAAGCTCGCTAGAGTGATTACTTACACGCTACATGCATGGTGCCTCACATATATGTGCTACAAGCATGTTCTAAATATGCCATGTCATGCTATGAAATCAAATAAAATTCAAGTTATATATATTCTTCACTAACATGACATGGGACTCCATGTTATCACTTCACCTACATGTCTGCCTATAATGGGCAGCACCATAGTTCAACAAATTTACATACGCGTCCGCCTACAACGGGTAGCGTTTTGGTTCAACGAGTTCCCCACGCGCAAGCCACAAATTAAAAATGACAAAACGCTAAGTGACCTAGACTCACCGGAAAAACGCATGTCGCTAGCCTAGCTCTTAGCCTAGTGACACGTCAACGAACACTTTTCTTGCTTATTGTCACCATAAATGGCTCATGAACATGCTCTTACCGCCAACTCACTCAACACAAGGTTTCCTACCATAATAGGTGCCATCAAGGTACACATCCCTTCATTTTATGGCGCCAGACATGTTGTGTCCCATATCAGACTAAGGGATTGCACCCCTCTTTTCAACAGCACTTTTGCCCTTAGCGCATTTAGCTTACCTACGTGTCTGGCCCCTAGAGACCATTGCCCAAATCAAGAAGTAAAATATCGGATATCGATGATATATCGACCGTAAAAAATATGAAAAATTCGACAGATATATCAAGAAATTATCGATGTTAGTATAATTTTGAGAGATATTACGAATATTTTAAAAGTTAAATTAGTGGTTGTTTATTAATATCCCATAACCAAAAGCTTGTATATAGATAATGGATGAAGATAAAAAGCATAACAACATAAGTAGAAAGGTTGGTTGGGTTGGTGGTTCAGTTTCTTGGTCAGTAGGGTTCGAATCTTGTGTGTGCATCTTAAATTTTGTTGGCAAATTGGGAAATTAAGGTGAGATTGACCTGCTATTTGGGCGACAATGTTGCAATTAAGGTGATATTGACTGCAATTAAGGCGGGAGTCTCGCAAACCATAATATCACCGAAAGAAGCTGAAATTTATATCGAATCCCTCAAAATACGATAATATCACCGATATTTTGGGGATATTAACGATATTTAATACCCTGGCCCAAACACAGACTCCCCTAGCAATAGATCATCCTAGACAGAGATGTCTCTTAACGTGGTCCTTGACCTAGTAGCATTGACTACCTAGGAACTTAATCTCTTTTTAGGCCCAAAAAAGCCCTAGCACTGTTGTCACCCGTCAAGCGGCCTCAAAAGGTCTGAGCGCATGCTGCATTGCGAACGTCGTTCAAACATAGACTCCCTAGTGACTGATCATCCTAGTTACATTTCCTAAAGCGATCATTGACCTACCTGCATTGGCTACCTAGAGACTTAAACTCCCCTAAGACCTAAAAAAGCCTTAGCGCCGCTGTTACCCATCAGGCGAACTTAAACGGCCTAAACACATGCTACTTTAGCACACGTTATGTCTTGCTTAACGCTCGCTGCTCTCACGCATGATGTTTCAATCTTAACACATGTTTCTCCAACGCACGGTGTTCCTTGCTTAACGCTCGATGCTCTCACGCACGATATTTCAAGCTTAACGTACGATGCTCTAGCGCTCATCATTCCTTGCTTAACGCTCACTAATTTTACGCATGACATTTCAAGCTTAACGCATGCTGCCTTATTGCACGTCATTCCCTGCATAAGCTCTCCCTACTCTCACGCACGACGTTCCATGCTTAAACGCACGCTTGTTCCTTGCTTCACACTCGCTGCTCTCACACATGATGTTTCAAGCTTAATGCACGCTGCTTCTTGCTTAATGCTTGCTGCTCTTATACACTACGTTTCAAGCTTAACATTCACTGCTCTCAAGCTCGCTATTCTACGCTAGCGTGATTACTGCTCTAAACGCACTTCGCCAGGCGCTACCCGCCAAACGTCAGGCAATACCTCGCTAAAATATATTATGTGCAGGAGACCATTCTTGGTTGAGGAGTCTAGGGGACATCAGGGTACGCTACACTACACGGCCTAGCGGCACAAAGTGTGGCCATATTTGGGGTTTCAGTTTTCAACTCCTTAATAAAGATCGATATCCTTGACATGGGAACTTGGGGGACTTGTTAGTACGCCAAGGCCCTAAAATTAGGTCACATTTAGCACTTTAATAGCTAAATTAGAAAAGCCTAAGAGAAAGAATCAAATGAGAATATTCTGCAGGCCACTTGGCATGTGGTGAGTCATCAACTATGAGTAAATGACTAATCTGTCATCAACTATGTTAAGTGTGCATATACTCCCACATTGCTAAAGGAGAGAAGATGTTACATTCCATTACCTATATAAGGAGGCATCTCACCACACTGTAGGTCACATTTTCTAGTCTGATAATTTTACTTGTTACTCTACATGCTTACTAACTTAAGCATCGGAGCGTTGAAGGCGGGCCAATCCCGTTTCAACCTCTAACGTCCTTTGCATGTCTATGTAACAGGTACCCATGTCTCTAGCGGAGTCCACTACGGAATTCGGTAGAAACAATTTGCACCACTTGACATTCAAATCCTACCTTCTTCTCTTTTCTTTTTCTTAATTTTTATTGCAAATGGACTGTATGGTGTTATCTCTTTATTTATTTTTAACCTACTTTGATCTTCTTTTCATAAGATCAGTTAAGCATTCTAATATATTGAACCAAATAATCCTTTCAAAAAAATTAATAGAAGACAGTAAAAAAATGAGTAATTCTATAATGTGCGGAACACAAATGTGTAAGGGAGTAATCGACGGTATAACTTCTCACATGTACTATTCATTTAAGTCTAATACTGGTGAGATTATGTCGACAAATATTCACACATTTGTGTTTCATACACTATGTGCACTCGTAGAAAACAAACATTATTAATTGATAAATATTTAACCTGATTCTTTTATAAAATTTTATAAATGGGGCCTAATTTTTTTTTCCCACACCAGGCCTCTAAATGTTCAGGGTCGCCCTCCCTCGCCCCCTCTCTCTCAAGCGACTTTTCATCTAATTATGATCATACAAAAAGTGAACCGGAGCAACATGCGAGAGAGGTGACATCTCTAAATTAACAGCTCCACTAATTTGTTGCTCGGCATGCCGATTACCACCTTTGTGATTAGAGATCACGAACATGCACATTGTTTTCCCGACGTATGCATGTATATATACACGAAACTAAATACGGGACTCTTCCAATTAAATATATGTCAACTAGTTAAGTTATCTAGCTATAACATGAATATCGTGTTAGATGTTGTTATCAACCAAGAAGCTATCAACATCTTCAACAATGTAACGGCCAATTAATATAAAACAGTAGTTTATGTTATATGTTTAGAACTTACATCATAGACATTAGAGTTTTTCATAAAAATAAAAAAAATAGACATTAGAATGTGAAGGAGAGATTCTGCAATACATCAAGAAAATATAACAAGTAGACATAGTAAACAGATATGATGCAGTATATATTAAATATAGAATGGAAGGGTAGATTGTTGGAAATCGATCAATAAGACATCAATACGTTGATCGTGCCTATAGTATTGGCTATGTAGCTGAAATTGGATATATATATCGAGCTGAACTGTTTTAGCTAACTGGAATCTCATACCCCAAAGTCCCGAAGTGAACAAGCCCTAGTTATAATATATATATATATATAGTTTATCACGTATACTGTGAAGCACGAGTGACATACTGACCTAGGAGGAGGTAGCTTGGACCAAACTACTCTCAAGTCAATGCTACATTACCAACCCTACCAATAATCTACCATGCAAAACTGAGACGACGACCCCAACTGTGTGTGGTTAGGGGTGACGCCAGGCCAATTAGCTGGTTTCATTAGTGGGTTTTCCATCTCTGCCCTACCAGTTAATTAAAATCTCCTAAATATTTCTAACTTTTGTCCTTTGCTCCGCATTCGTTGCACGGTTATGGATCCTCGTCAGCTCCCCATTATTCTATCAATGCCTACGCCTAAGCCTGTTCACTGGGTTTTTTGTTTTCTTCATTTATTTTCTTGGTCGTTGGATTTTAAATATGGAAGTGATGGAAATTTTCAAACTTTGGGCCAAATTTGATGTAAGTTGGCTCGGTTTAAATTCAACAGCTAAGTAGCTAGCCCTCGCTCGTTCAACTTTGTCAAACTCAAAAGTCTAGGTAGTCTTGTTGAATTCAACTATGTGTACAGACGATACAGTACATGATCGAGACCATAAAATATGTAGAAGACTATCGCTTTCTCTTTGAGGGCTAATTACTTTTGATACAGCTGATAATTAACTTAATTCGGTCCAACTCTGCAATTTCTACTGATGAATATCTTCCTTGAGTACTTACAGTGTATTAATCGTGAACTAACTTAGAAAATTTATACAGGTTGATTAAGATCGGAAACGCTAACCTATCCCTCAGATTTAGAGATGCCAATGGGCTGAGTAGGGTACGAATATCAAAATATCGTACCCATATTCAAGTTCATATTCTGTATCCGTATTTATTGGTAGAGTATCCGTATCCACCCGTTATGCGTAAAAAATATGTTAAAAAATAAAAAACTATTATAAGCAAATACTAGTAACATATCACATATAAAATGATTTCATCCAATAATTTTCTAAAAAGGAAGTGGGAGAAAAAATAGGAATTGTTAGTGATAGTAATCTTTTATTTTTTTTTATTTTTTTTCCTGAATTTACAATACAGTCCTTTATATATATATATATATTTTAATAACCTTTTTATATTCTTCTATTTATGATTACTTTTTAATATTATTTAGGGTAACCTTGGAAACTGAAAATTTGGTATGTCTGATGACACTAAAACTTCTCGCGCTTCCCTTTATTAAAGAAGAGATAACGAAAGTAAATAAACTAGGGTACTTGGTAAATAAAGACATAATGAGGGAATACCATGTCAATTTTTTATGTTTAACCAGAATGAAACCATTCCTATCTTCCCCTAACGACAGGAAGTATGTCTCATCACAGTGACTATCTGCAAAACTAGCAGTAAAGAGATCTCTTGTTAGAGGTTCTAAATAGCAGACATTCATTAGGAATTATAACCAACATAAATGCATAATCATCGTTGATGACCCAGTTTGTATGCAGTGGAAGCGTATTAGGCATATGTACCGCGCAACCAGAGATGCATAAAAGTGAGATATCAGGCTCATATCCAGTTACCAATTGGTACGCATTGAATGGTTGGAGAGTTACGGGGCTCAAGCGAATAAGCATAGCTGCATGTAATATTGCATATCCCCAAGCAGATACCAGTAAATTAGTATGCATTACCAAATTTCTGGCCACAAACTTTAACCATTTGATTTGTTCCTTTGCAAGACCGTTCTGTGAGTAAACATGGGGGAACTTCTGCATTACCCAATGTGAGCCCAAAGTTGAATTATTTGTGCTAGGAATTTTGAAAGTGTAACGTACCATATGGATTGCAAAGACGTGTGGCCTATACGTCGATGCAGCAATCAAAACTATAACATAGTCTGCATACCGGTTTGATTTTCCATAAATATATTATTTGGAATCTATGGAGGACTGAAAGTGTGTCTACAATAAAACACCGTCATGCATGTAAACAACATTACAGATATGAACAAGCTTTGCAAACCGAGCGATATGCATTGGATTTTTTCATAAAGACATCCAGTGGGAAAATGTACGAGATTGTGCTGTGCTTATCTTGGATACCGAGCCTAGACCGAGTGAATTTAATCTCACTCCCCCTCATCCAAACCGATGATTGAAGATATTCCCACATGCTTCTTTGCTCTTAAGAACTAATGATCATGAGAATTTCTCAATATCTTTGATCATCATAATGCAAAAGCTTATATGAGGCAGAGTCACACATAATAATATAAGTAACTGCATTGGATTTACTGATCCAAACTGTAGTAATAAACTATTACAAATCCTCATAAACCTCTCCAGATTGCGCTGCTAGCAGCATTCTATGAAGATTGAATACAAAACTCTTTATATCATTCTCACAACATTATTCCAAGTGAAAACCGTTGGCCCAAAATTGTTCGATCAAAACTTAACATGGTTTGATTAGAGTGCTGATTATAAGAATACCAAATAACCGATGTATAATGACATCTGACTAGACAAGATGACCCTTGTAAATTATGTCTATGCCATGATAAAAAAACCAATGTAAAACGACATCTGGTGCAGAATTTCTGGTTGGTCGAATTTTTTTGAACCTTTATTTGTCAATAAAACAGATATAAAATACATAAGAAAAACACCATTCTCCGATAACATCTTCAACGGATAGAGAAAAACCACTCGACAGGTCGAAGAAACCCAAAATAAATTTTAATTTTCCGATAACTATTCCATCGACGGGTCGAGGATAATTTTCGATAGGTTGAAAGTTGGGAAAAAAAATCATAGAGGCAAACATTCGACAGGTCGAGGTAACCATCGACGGGTTGAAGAAAACCTAAAACCAATATCGATTTTCCACTATATTTCTCGACGGGTCGATCAAAAAATGCATAAAACTGGGAGAGGTCGTGATAAAACAGGGACAGAAGCATGCATTCAATGGGTCGAAGGAATCATCGATGGGTCGAAGAAATGCATAACCATTTAAGAGTAATACCATCAACGGGTCGATGAAAAATCTCGACGGGTCAAAAATCTCTAGAATCAAATCATCCTTTCTTTTGTCTCATTTTTATGGGACTTTAGTGTCATAATGCCATAGGATTTAGTAGAATTTGAATCTTATAAGAAATTTGATCGAATCTTATAAGAAATTTGAATCTTATAAGAAATACTTTCAAATACCGAAAGAAAGAACTTTTATTACTTTGCCAACATCAAAACATACATAAAAAAGATTGTTCTTATTCAATAACCATGACTAAAAAAATAAAGTCAAATACATTGCTAAACTCGATACATGGTAAAGATATCAATCTAATTAAGCAAAATCTTTAGTCGCTATATTTATATTTGGGGATATCCTCTACAACTAGCTTGGCTTCACAGCCATCTTTCATCTCATAATCTTCAGCATAGTTGGTCTTATGTGCCAATTACTGCTGACATCTTTTGTAGGCATCTTAGACATCCTTAGGTACACAACATTACTTGTGCATATGTTTGTTAGAACCACACCTATAGCAAGGTACCAAGCTAAATGTTGAAGGAGTGGACTCTAAAGAATTTCTATTATTCCTAGAACCAGAACTTGATGGATTCTTGTTATTATCTTGGCGAGTCAAAGTCATATTCAACTTTTTTCTCCTCTGCCACGACCTCTACCACGTTCTCTTCTACCACCATGAGTTTGATAATATTTCGAACGATTGTTCTGCTTATCTTTTTGTGCATTTCCAGTATGATAAGCCTCATGGACTTTCTTTGTACCAGCTGGCCTAGCATTTTTATGGAGAAGAATCTCTTGGTGCTGTTGTTTCTTTGTCAGCACACTCATAAGATCACTGAATGATCTAAGTCTTCCTTACTCATAATCAATCTGATATTTATGAGCAAGGGTGTTCATAGAGGTAAGGAAGGTAGTCAATGACTTCTCAGCCATGGCTTTGTCGTTCTTGACGATGTCACAAATAACAAGCTCAGACTATAGCTCTAGTATATCCTGGTACAAATTATTAATCTTGAGATAATCCAATAACGAGATTTGGTCTCATCTCTCTAGGTGTTCAGGAAGCTCTGCATCATGCACATTGTTAAATCGTTCTTATAAAGTCACCTAGAAATCTGTAGGGTCATCCTTTAGCAAGTACTGCTTCCTTAAAAGCAGAATGAATATGTCTCCGAAGAACCATAAGAGCTTAAGCCTTGCTAGCTATAGTGTCATCATCGGGTTGTGTGCCTGGTGGTAGTGGTTGGATCGTATCTGTGATTCTTTTACCGATAAGAGTATTCCACACATCGAAAACCCATCTATGGTACTCTGCTCCTTGAAGACCAAGGATGTCAAACTCTGGCCTTGTTGGCTCAGTCATCTACAAAAGACAAGAGATGAATTAGTTTACCGATCGAAAAACTATGATCAATAATCAAGTTTAAGGAATAAGAAACATGATCCATTGATGTATGGTCACAAATATTGATGTGATAACCGGTGGACTCATACTACACCCTATAAAACTGTGACTGACTCAGAGTCACAAATTATCGACTTCCCTTATTTTTTATGTATACTATGATTCCCCCAGGATCGTCATTATTGTTTAAACTTTGAGGAGGAGGATTTAATCCTTCACTCACTCATACCTGTAATAATGTATAGGAACAAGAGGCATATATAAAATTCATGATATTTAAACCTATCTAGATCTAGATCTAAGGTTTTGATGTAATTAAGTTTTGCAACCTAATTTATAAATCGAAGATAGTTAGTCAATTTACCTCGAGGGTGTTATGCTCGATATAAAAACTTTGCTGAAAAGAAGTTTGAAGATAAGAAAGCTCCACGAATTCCGGCTGTAGTTGAAGAAATCCGGCGATGCTGAGATTTTTCGGCGGCGATGATGATTTCGTCAAGGGGGGGAGGCGGGCGATGGAGGCTTCTATTGTTTAGGGGTTAGGTTTTTTTGGGTTTGGGTTGACTATAAACTCAAGAGCTGCTCATAACTTGTTGAAGGAGAAAAGTAAAATAGATACGTAATAGACTGAAACTGTCGATCATTTATTCATTGATAGATGAACTTTAAATAAGCATTACAATCTGATACAAATCTTTATTCCTTTAAATCAAGGATTGAGAGAATATGTAATATTTTTATATTTAATATTTTTATTAGGTGGGTATGGGTATAGATATTGAAATAACACACTTGCCCTATATCTGTTTTTTTTAAATGGTCGGTATTGGGTATACCTGTATCCGTTAATCATTTTTATCCATACTTGTTCTCCGTTAAGGTCGAATACCGGATGGATACCCTACTCGATAAGTATTATTGCCATCCCTACTCGAACTATGAAAGGAAGCTGCAGTGCACTACCGTACATGATCGTCTTTTGCAGCTAATGATAGGGTCAGTCCTTACTTAATTGGAGAAGGAAAACCATTAAGGAGGAAAACCATGTGATGAATTCATGAGGTATGCATTGTTTGCTGTAGCGTGCCTTGGCGACCCATTGAATGCAAATTAAGAAGACTAGCTGCCATTTGTATAGCAAAATCGTGCAGTTGTTACGACCCGGAACAAGATTACACTATAATGAGGACCTTTGCGATAATCGTTAGTTAGTTGTTAATTAGTTGCGTCATTAACAACTTTTTCACAAGGCAAGAATTAGATGTGACATTCTTAACAGGAATTGTAGCATATTTTATTTCGAGATTGTGAAAATTTTTGGGAATTTTTTTTTCAGATATGTGAGCTATTTATTATGTTTTTTGGAAGTTTTTATTTTCGGATAAGTATCGCGATGTTTATCGAAAGTTATTGTAACAGAAAAATAAAAAAATAAACTTATTTTTATCGGTTAATTATCAACCATATTATTGAGATAAAGTTGAATAATAACCAATGATCGTTTGAGGAGCTTCTCTCTAGAAATAGCAAGTTTCCGAAAATAGCGAAATTACCCATTTTAGAAAGTCAGAAACTGTTCTGTTGACCCTTCGTTGACCCGACCCATTCCTTGACCCAGTTAGAACCCGTTTGTTGACCCGCCTGATTTCGGCTCCATTGCCGGAAAATAAGGTATAGTTTTGAAGCTTTGGACCTATGCTATTGATTGATGTATGTTTGGTGAAGTTTTAGGTGATTGGGTGTTCGAATTGTTGAAGGGGCGTATTGGGATTTCGGATTCGACAGTGATGGTGGTTCCAGCGTGTTTTCGGCAAGGTAAGTGGGTGGTTTGGACTGAGTTTGGTCCAAGGATGGAAACCCCTTTGGGTTTGGTGGCCGAGGAGCCTCAATGGCGTCGAATTCGGTCGGAGAAATTTTCCGGCCGGTTTTTGACTCGTGGGATTTCGAGGGATTTTTCGGTCAATTTGGTCAGAATTAGGAGATGTTGTAGTTATGAAAACGTTTGGGGTTGAGGAGATCTACAGTTTTGTAGGTTGAATGCTCCCATTGGAGCTAGTTCGTCTGGAGGCAAGTGGGGCTCACGCGCTGCTGCCTGTGGTGGCGTGTGACGGCCATGTGCTACCGTCAATGGCGGAGCTTCGACGAAAGTATTTTTTTATTTTATCGAGGGTGTTTCTGGGATCAATTTTACACCGATTTTGTATCGTTTTATGTATATTGATGTCGTATACACTATATTTTTAGGACGTCGTAACCATGACCCAGTAAGGGTGATACATCCAGACCACAACAATAGCTACAAACAATGAGTGATCGTTTATTTATTTTCGCAGTTGCTGCAAGTTCATGTTTATGCAGATTTATAGTCTCCTGTATTTTATTATAAACGAGTTTGGAGGTATGTTTGTGATGGCTTTATTTTCTGCATTGATGCTTTGACTAGTCGGGTTAGACCGGGTTAGGACAAATAACCTAGACGATCCCATCACCTTGTATCTATAGTCTTGGAGTCGCTTCGGGTTAGGACAAACACCATGAGCGCCTACCTTCATATTTTATTCACTTTATTATTTTGAACTCGCATGATTTCACAGAAATCAGCATAAAGACACAGATAGAATATTTTACTATTTTACACTGACTGTGAGTTTTCGTTCACTCAAGCTAACATTTTTATGTTTTTATCTGTCTTTTCCTGGGCCTTTCGGTTTTCCTTGTCCAGGTTGCAGTGCTTCTTCTGAGATGAATTTTAATCCCCAGAGGCTTTGAATGAACCGGATTGTCATACCTTTTTATAGGTTTTGACCCACTAACAGTGTATTTTCATATGTTTTATTCTGCTCCTAGAAGTCGCTCTGAACACTAGTATTATAAATATTTTTCAGTGTTGGTTGTGAATTGATAGTATTGTTGGATTATGAGTTTTCAATTCCAGTATTATTGTTCCAGCATTTTAATTAATTTACTTTTCGTACTTTATTGAGAAATTCGAAGTGTGTTTTTTTGTAGATTTTTGGTAGTCCACTTCGTAGAGGAAACCATGCCAAAAAATTTACAGAAATCCATAGATTAAGTCTTGTCGTTAGGGCGTGATCCTAAATTACTAGTTAATCTAGAGTTTGATACTTTCAGTAGTAAAGTTTGAATGAAAGATGAGAAACAAATTAACCTACAATCATAAGTTGGGTGGTGCATCATTGTCTGATCGAAAAACGGTGAAAGTCATGCATTGATGACAATGATGAAGCTTAATACAAGGACAAGCATGACTTTGCTTTACTAGTGCATACTGCATATGGTTTGATCAATTGCCTGTACTATTAATTTATCGAACTAATTTAATTTATTAGAAGCTATGCGTATATGTTCACCGATTTGATTCTTTCCATTGTGCAAAACAACAAGCCGTCTCTCTTTGAATTTCATGATTCATGCAATTCCCTGCTTTTCGAGCCGAAAAAAGAATCAGAGTCTCAGTATGATCTGTGAACATAAATCAGTACGTTGTGTTTGGGACGTGTAAATTAATGTAATGACCTGGTTTTCTGTAGCTCAACCTAGCTAATAGTATGATTGAAGTGATTCCTGTTAGATACTAGCAAAAAGCCCGCGCGCGAGGCGCGGGTATAAAGTACACATTCATTGTTCACATCATAGGTTAATACTGTAGATACTATTCTAGCTACAGGTACAGTGGGAAACCCACGCCCGTTATATAGGTAATTTTCATTATATTTTTTTTATTTTGGATCGGATTCAATTTGATTTCCACATAAAAATGTCTTATTTATAAAATGAGCGTCCCTTGCGTCCCCAAAAGCTGCTTATTGCCCAGTCATTATTCTCTCTTCTTCCTCCATTTCTTGTTCTCTTGACTTCTGTTAATGTTAAAAGCATCACTATGAAGTATGGACCAAGAAAATAGACAGAAATGTGAACTGGTTCCTGTAGGCCCCATGGATGTGCAAGGAGCCAAAACTCTCTTACCATAAACTTTGTGCACCGCTTTGTTTTGTAAGCATGCATCGTTCAGCTTAATATTCTGAAACAATGCAATACTTGAGCATCAGCACTACTCGACCGCTTTGTTTTACTTACATATCTGCCGGCAGAGATAAGGTTTGTTCTATCATGTTTTTGGGTTCATAGCTTCATCAGTTTTGAATACTTGGGTTTGCATTTGATCGATTAGCATCGGATTTTGCATGCAATTGGTTAGTTGACTTAGTTGTTGTGTTTATAGTATTGGGTTTTCCTTTCTCGGGACAAAATACTGATTATTTATGCTCAGAAGTCTAAATCTCTCAACATTAGATAAGTTCTTGGAATCTGTTGACTGTTCAGATAGACTGGATCAATGCTGGGTAGCTTTTTACTGGAAATTTAACATCTTTATCTGTATAAGTTAACTAAGATGGTCAACATGTTTTGGCTGTTGAGGTTTTGGTAATTTGTTGTAAAGATCAAGTTTTTTCTAGGGAGAGTGTTTCAAGTGTCTTGCAGATTTATGACTTTGTTTCAAAATTCATTGCTGTCAGATAACAATGACATTTTATGAGATTCAGTAGTAGATCATACCTAGGCTTGTAGTTAGATCTCTATTTCACTTCTCTGTCAATTTGCAGTTTAGAGGGATAAGATGGAGGGCCAGTGTGCAATCAAGAAGAATGTCACCCCAATTCCGTCACCCATCTCCAACCTACCGAAGCATAAGTTAAGCATAAGCATAAGACAGAAGAAAAGGTAAGGGTAAACAAACCAAGTGAAAGCGCAACAAAACAAATTTGCTTAGCAGGACTCTGCCCTCCTTAATGCATGAGACATACCTGTACAATCACATCAGAAATATAATTTTTCATTCCGTCTCTTTGTTCAATGGGCAATGCATTCCAGCGATACTTGATAACCCCTTCCAGGACCTGTATACAGGCATCAAGTAAACCCCCTTTTACTACTGCAACTTATGTACATGTAATGAAGACTTTACTACGATGCTCTATTCAATATGGACAGATATTGCTCCAAACATATTATATGCCTTGCAACTCGATAATGTCTTTCAACCAAATCATGTACCCTACTCTACTTGACTACATGCCCATCTGACCGGCGCCACGTTAAACAATAAATTAAACTCAATTGCAATAAAATAGATTGTTATGCTTCGAAACCGACCTGCAACGCGAAGAACTTGGTGTTGAGATTATTCGTGCTCTGCAGAATGTGCACCACTTGTAGCCACATATCCGGATTGTTTTGCAAGTCCCTCAGTATTAAGTCCGCTGCTGCCCTCTGTATCATCAACACATGAGGATAAGTTCTCTCGTAAATAATTTTCGAAAACACAAAATCAGGTACGCACGAATGTAATTCTAACAATGATATTTGCAATTCACACTCATCAGTCAAAATGAGTTAACACAGTCAATACTTCGCTCCAATATTTGTATCAAAAAAGAAAAGAAAAAAAACAAATTCACCTGGTTAAGCCCTAAAATTGAAAGCGATAAACCCTAGACACTGATAGAGGCACATAAAATCCTCACCTCGTCCTTAGATCCAGTGCCGTAGAACGCCGAAACGGTGGCATCCAGTTGAGGAACATTGATTGGCTGACTCAAATCTCTCAGATTATCATTCGCCATAGCTCGAAACCAGGATAACAACAACCACTCGACGATCAAAACTGCCTGAGAAACCTAGAGAGAGAGATGAAGAAGAAGAACCAGAGAGAGACCCAAACCCTAAGGATAGAGAGAGAGAGAGAGACCGAAGCATAAGTTAAGCATAAGCATAAGACAGGCCTGGGTTCTGATTCGGGATGCAGACGGAGAAAGGGGAGCAAAATGGAAACAGACGATAATGAAGAGGGGAGAAGAAACCAGCTTCAGATGGGATGCAAAGGTATTTGCTCCTCACGTGTGGCTCGCACGTAGCAATACTGTGGATACTATTCTAGCTACAGGTACAGTGGGAAACCCACGCCTGTTATATAGGTAATTATGCTTGATTTAAGATGACAATAAACAACCACAACAATGAAATAACTTTCATGTTTAACACAACTTGGTGTAATTTCTTAAATAGCTGCAGCAACTTTTTACAAGAACAGTATGTACAATTACGACCCTTACCTTATCAAGTGCTGAACAGTATGCTGGACTATCTGATTTGAACAAAAGCTGAACTAGCTAGCTTCGCAAGGCAAAATATTGCCTTACATAAATAGCAAACATTGGGACCTGAAATAAACTCAAAAAAATTAATCTAACTTGGGGAAGTATATATTTAGATGTATGCCAAAGCTAGCTAAAAGCATTTGCACCGAGGGGAAAAAGAACTCCTAGTGTGACCTGGAAATTACCTATATATGCAAGCATCATGTTGCGCATGCGTTCTCTTACTCCAACCGTTGACCAGAGGCGGATTTAAATGTAGGCTAGCCCAACTTCGGCTGCTAGATTCACAAATGTTATGGTTGGTAAGTCCAAAGGAAAAACCCTGCTGGGCCAGATTCACATATTTGATTGCTTAAGGTTTATTATGGCTCACCTAAGTTTTCGCATTGACTTCAGATCCGCCACTGCGTTTGACTGACTATGAACTATGTTCCCTACCACGTACTACAATATATAAATGAAATAGATTACTGTGATTGCATAATGATCAAAATCTTAGTAGTACTAGTTCTATAATATATCCTTGATGATGAGTAGTTGAGTCACATGATAGAGATCGAGTTGTACAATTACGACCCTTACCTTATCAAGTGCAGATCTTCTCATCTGTAACTGGTGAATTTTGAGCGTCGGTTATTGCACTAAAGTTTGTTAAGATCTCCTTCTGCGCCGACTGTTCCTGTAGGCCTTTCCTCCAATGAAATTATATGTTGTGTATATTGGTTGCCTCACATATCACGTGGAATCTGTTTGGCCCTAAATAAACATTTTGACTCCATATTTTTTTGGGTAATGGCCGATTTCTGCGGCCTAAATTTTTTGTCTTGGTTCAAAAAGGAAATTTTAGATTTGACAAGGATTTTCGTAGAATAAGGAAAACAAGATCGGTTGGATTCAGCATTTGAATTCCTTTTAGGATTTGGATTTTTTGCTTGATTCCGAGTATGGGGAGGTAGTCATTGATTATTATAAATAGATGAATTCAAGATAGATTGAGAACCTTTACACACACGCAAATTTGCTCTCAATAAACAAGCTTTCTCTTACGAGAAACAATCAATAGCAACAAACTTAGAGTTTTCACCAGGTAGGGCGTAATAAATTCAACGGTTTACTCTTATTAGACAACGGCGATCAAAGGAAGGTTCACCAGATATGGCGTGAAGGTTTTAGCAGTTTACGAAGTCACCACTTACCAGTGTTCTCAAGACTCGCCAAGAAAATTGTTCTGCTTTGTACTGGATAGAGCGTACGAAGTATCGATTTTCGTGGCTCTGCAACGAGACACGAAACATAAGTCCTAAAATAATTGGGCAAAAGGAGCTCATTGAGCGAGTTTTGTACTCTTCTTGCTCCAATCACTTGTGAAAAAGCAAGATCAACGGCACTATGCACATCAACATTCTGCCTTCGATAGTGGTACGCAAAGTACGCAACATAAAATAGATAGTTTGTGATTACCTAGACACGGTTACCTATACTTGCTGGGAAAATTGAGCCAAACATTTTGGCACAACCATTGGGACAGAGGTTTTAGTGTCTCATCGCAACCATATGCGATCCTTACCGAAAGGATTACCCTAGTTGCACCAAACACCGATCTCCAGAATTTCGTGAGCATAAAAAAGTGCATTGCCGCAGGTTAATAGACACAGAGGTCAAGGACAAATTCGATGTGCTACAATCAACAATGACTTTCAAAACAAAGATTGCAATGGTGTGACGACCCGGAACATAATCGGTAGTGTAATCGGCTTAATCCACGAGTTAGCGCGTAATCACCTTTTTTCGTAAATTGATTGATTTGCCGGTTTTGATCACGACTTAAATATTGGCCAAGAATTTGAGTTGAGTCTCTTCTCCAGAGTTGTTGTATGCGTGATTTTGAGTTTGTGGGCGGTTCCGGATAATTATTTCGATAACCGAGGAATATCTTATGAATATTTGAAATCACGGAATCTCGTCGTGTTTATCCGTTAGATTTGAGTTATCCGAAACGTGGATGTGATTCATTTTGGACCGTCGATCGTATCGAGCCGCGAGTATAAATATTGGAATAGTCGAAAAATTGTCAAAAAATCACTGTTTGGAAGTTTGACCGTCGTTTGACCAAAAATTGACCGTTGACTTTCATTGACCGGAGCTCCACCTTAGGTTACGAACTGCCACCGTTCGACCCGAAATTTCCGGCCACTTCCAGCCACGAAATTGGTATGTTTAGAATCCTCTCTTGATTTCCTATGGTTTAGAACTTGGATTTGGGTGATTTGATGAAGTTGTGAGGGAGAACGAACTCAGTGAAGTTCATGGATTTTGCCGGATTTGGGTGGCCGGCTCCGACCACTTTTGGGGTCGGGTGTTTGGGGGGAAAGGTTCCCCTCATCCTTGTGAAGCTTTTGGGTGAAGGAATTGTGATTTGGTTGAGGTTTGAAGCTCGCCGAAATCTCACCGGAATCCATGGATTCTGTGAGTTTCGAGCTCAATTCCGGCCAGTGGGCTGGAAATTGGGTCTCGGTCTAGAAGAGAAATGTTTTGGGCTTGAGGAGGACTTGTGATCTGGAAATTTTGGCCTGGATCCGTCACCGTTGACGGCGGCGGCGCTCCGGCGAGGGAGTTGACTTTTTGGAATTTGATGAGTTTTATGTCATTTTACTCGTTTTCGCGCTCCGAACGCAGTCGTGAGGTTTTCGAGATGATCTGAGTGCCGAATTTTTAGTTGAGGGTTTGTGTGGAGATTTCGGTAGTTTATGTCGATTATTTTGTATCGAGTTATATATTTCCGGAAATGTTTGGTTTCCGAGGTGTGGTACAGAGTAGTGAATTGTGATTTTGATCAGTTATATTTTGTGATTATTCTGGGGATCGAGATCGTACTTTGGGCGAGGGATCTTCCGCCGGATCTCGGGATTAGCGCATTTACGCGCTGTGCTTGTCTGTGAGTGAACCTTTCTTTTCACTGATTGATTGCGAGTCTTTATATTACATTTTACAAGCATGAGCATACGTTTGTGATTATGACTTATACGAGCATGTGCTTTACGATTATGCATTTGCATTATGCTTTATACGTATGCATGAAACTATTTATGATTTGATTTACACAGAGTACAGTCTGAGTATATGTGGTTGTATCGATACACTTGCATCCCGGCTGATCCCCGAGGATGTCTACCAGGGGGGAACTGTACCTTGTGTCGATGTATTTCCGGGTGAGTACAGATTTCTGTTCCTTGTGCCAATGTATTTCCGGGTGGGAACAGATACCCTGACCTGAGGCCTTTCTGGCTAGAATCACGTGTGAGTCTGGGATCCCGTGATTCGGACTGTACTAGCACGGATGTGTCCATGAGTGACCCCGTGGGATTTTTCTATGCATGCTCTGTACGCTGGAGGAGTTTGGGTTCACCTCGTGTACTATATCATATTCATTCATTTTGACTCGCATATGTTTTTATAACATATATTATTCGGTGAAAGACATTTATTTTCGTCCACTCACTCTAACGGTTTATATGTCTTTCCCCTGGGCTTTTCAGTTTCCATGCCCAGTTTGCAGTTCGGATTCTGGTGTCTCACGTCGCGGTTGGAGGCTAGTCGTTTGAGCTACCTTTCTTTTCCAGTAGGTTTCTTGTTTTGCTTACTGTTTTATATTTTTGTATATATACACTATAGGTCACTCTGATACATTACTGATACATGTTTTATGTGGTTTTCCCCGGATTTTTTTTTATAAAGTACAGTTATGTTTAATGTTTTATGTTATTGATATGATATTGAGAAATCCGGAAGGTTTGGTGCCCACAGTTTGGCTTTTGTGGCATAGGATGAAGTGTATTTTCCGGGTGCAGGTTAATGGCAATTCCTCGTTAGTAGCGTTACTCTGCCGAAATTTTGATGGTTTTTGTTGGTTCGTGTTTTAAGAAGGGGTTTGATTCCGGTTTAGGAAACTAAATCGGGGTTGGGTCCTTTTAATGGAGATCAAGGCTCTTAAGCTTGCAACTTGCAAGATATCTAATCCAACGAGACCAGCACCTTGATGGACAATTGGGGGAAATCATGAAGAAAGTTACGGCTAAAGAAGGAACTGTAGAGCGGTTCTATATCAAGGTCGAGAACATGCGGAGCAGTATAGAAAAGGATCGGAATGAACAGCAGAAAAAGTATGACGACCTTACCAGTGGCCAGAATAACTTGGCAATAGAGGTAGCTACCCTCAGCGAGCAGATACAGAAAAGTCTCACAATTATCAATAAGTCCATCGCCGCACCAGCAAGGAGTAATGACTCAGATGAGAGAAAGGACCCGAAGGATCCACTGACCCAAGACGAATTGGAAAAAATAGTCATCTACCTCATTGAGAAAAAGATGACAGGAGGGCAGGCTAAAGCCACCAAGCGGCTATACCGATCCTTTTCCCTACGAGAAAGGATGGGCATGGCCGAAGAGCTATAAGCCAATTAACTTCATGACCATTAACAATAATGGAATTGAGATGGTGGAAACCTACATGGCTCACTTCAAGCTTCAATTCAGGCCTTGGGGGGATAATGAGTAGCTCAATCTTAGAGTTTTTGGCTCGTCTCTTTCTGGCTCAACTCTAGTATGGTACATGGGTTTATGTCATAATTCAGTACCGGATTGGCCAGCAATGGAAAGGTTGTTCGTAGATCATTTTGGTGAATTTGAACCAAAAGTAAAGATCTCGACATTGTACCAGATGGTGCAATAACTTTCTGAGTCACCAGTGAGTGGCGTATTTGCATTGGTTCAAAGCTGATTACACTAAAAGCAAAACATCCTTGACCATGGCCGAGATAGTGGACATTGCAATTGAAGGATTGGAAGATTGATTGCACAACAAGTTTAAGGGTGTAAAGTTTGTATCTTTGAATGATTTAATTGATACGGTGTCCTAAGCTCATATTGCATTTCTGGAAAGGGACACAGACATATTGCGTCAAAGGGTACTTAAGCTCTAAAAGCACCATATACTCTAAAAAGGCACAAGTCGGTATCAACGGCTTACGTAGAACAGACTACAACAGAGGACTCTCACTCAAAGGAGGGCAGTGTCTCAGCGTTAGAGATGACAACACGAAATCTGGTAAAGTATAAGAAGGTGCAGCAAAACAAAGGAGTAGTCAAAGTTTTAACAAGTGCCTTTGTTAAGCCGAAATTCAAAACTTACATGTATGATGCCAACCTAGCGCATGAGATCATCGATGACTTAATCGAAAAGAAGATGATAAAGTCCAATTTTGGTGTTTTCCCAACTGCAGAGCAGTGTTAAGGAGATTTATACCCTTAACCTTTCGACTATGAATTAGTCTAAGGCTAAGTGCATTTGTCTTACCCACAAGTATACGGGGTCAAGTAATATAATTTATATAGAAGTCGAGTGTCGAACCCATAAGAATTGACTAACCTAATTCTAGACTTTTTTGCGGTTAAGTCTTTTATATGCGTGATACACAAACAATTGATGCAACAAAGAAACACAAAAGATAGAGATGTATCTTACACTGTCAAGTTCTTTGAAGACTTAACATCGCAAGGGATGATTATACTAATATGAGTGATTAAACGAAATGTTGATCAATTGTTTACTACTAATGCAAGTTGGCAAATATAGATGATCACAAATTCAAGAAAGAATAATGGTTGACTAGGGTTTCCCCTGTTAACCATTTGATGCTCAAACAATGTCCAATTTTAGGTTATGAATTGTTTAGTTCGGTTTACATACTCAAATGTCTTTTGGATAATAAGAACAAATATTTTCATTGTCTAAATCAAGCCCTCTCGAGTCATACTTGGTTATGGGCCGAAATTCCTAGGTCTTTTGGGGATTCTAGAAGATTTCGGTCCATTCACGAAGCACAAAGTAAACCAAGATTAGGAGCTAGACTCCTAATGTGTTTCACGCATAATAAGTTTGGTTGCAAATGTATGTGATAATTATAGATGGCTTCCCTTTTCAAGCCTCTATTGGAGTGCCTGGAAATGGGTTCTAATGAATCCTCCTAACTTGCACCTATTTGGTTACAAGTCGAAAGAATTAACACTAACTACAAAGCCTCTTGGTCTATTGTAAGCTTAACTAAAAACCCTTAAATCATTTGGACCTCAAGAGTGTTCTGATTCATGCTTAAACACAAGGATACCACACCCTATGATTAAGTTTTTAAGTCTGTCTAAGTTATGTTGTATGCTCATCTATTTCCTAAGTGATTGACTAGTTCCCTTAGAAGTCATTTCCTAGTTCCTTTAAGCAAATTCTAACTTAACTAAAGCTAAGACATGCATACGTGAAACTAATCAATAAGCTCAAGCTTAACAACATGCCACAATCACATCACACACATAACAAACTCATCTAATACCATAGAACACTTAAAACATACTCATAAACACAAATCAAACATCATTGTTTACATCAACTGGCTAGAGTTTTACCTATAGCCTCCTATAGAGGTATTACTCACTATACATACTTACAAACAAGTTTGAATACATTAATAGAGTGAATAACTTGAAGAAATAACCCAAGAATCTACCCAAAGCAAGACAAACTTCTTCAAGTCCTCTCTTGTTCTTCTAGCTTCACCTTCTTTGCTCCAAATGCACCCAAACTTGAAGAAGAGGTAAGGGAGACCTCTAGGACCCCAAGCGGCAAAGGAGAAGAAGGATTAATTCTCACCACTTTGAGCTCTAGAAATCTCACCAAACCCTAAGAGAAAGATAACAGGAGGAAATGCTTGATTGCACAAAGAGGGATGTACAATCAAGTGAGGAAGAAGAGGAAAGGGAGAGGAACCTCAAGGGAAGCAAGGTAGCTCCACCTTTAGAGGATGATTTGATGGTGTTAGAAAGGATGTTTGAGGCAGAGGAGAGAGATAAAGGGTTAGGGAGTGAGTGATAGCTAACTCTAGATGCAAAAACTCTCAAAAAGATGTCAAATGAGATGTGTTGTTATGGTGGACAATGGGGAGCTCGACCAAGATGGGATAAGGAGGAGAAAATGAGATGATTTATGAGCCCTTAGATGTTCTAAAGTGGCCATAAAATTTGATCTAAATGCTACAAATTAAGATCCCTTTTTAAGGTTTTTAGGCTAAAGTCGAAACATTGCCTAATACTTTCAAATTTCAAATGTGTGACTCTCCTATCAAATCAGCTAGGGTTAATTTGTATCCTAGGTGGTTTGGAATTTCATTGGGTTTTATCTCAAAGTGTTGGGGCCTTACTTGGTGGTCCGGCTGGCCATGGACAAACCCGGCGATTTTTCGACAGCTTCCGATAACATCCGTCGACTACTTTTTGTCATTTTCGCAAAATTGCTCCAAATTCTCTCGTAACTTTGGAAATGTGCTCGACTTCTCCAAAAAATGATTAATTATCATCTTCAAGTGTGTTTTGTTGCCAACTCCAAATTTTTTAGCATAAAAAAAACGTTATAAAAATGATGCTTTATTCATAAAAGACAAACAATAAGCAAGTTATGAACATAATTAGCACATAATTATGGACATAACAAACTACCTCACACTTAAGCTTTGCTTGTCCTCAAGCAAACATGGAAGAGAAAAAATCAAACTAAGCTAGACTCCAAACACAGAAGAATCACAAGACTATACACAAAAGCATGTAAGTATTCGAAATGGTGAACATTTCTCTCAAAGAACCATGGCTAATGGATTGAACTTCTCTTAAGCACAATTAGAATATAAAATCAATGCATGTCTATAAGCCAAACATGCTGCATGTCAAACCATATGAATGCATTGAAATGTATTCAAACTAACATGTTTCTAACCATCTAACTCATAAAATATCACTTAATGCACTCAAGTGTTTAGAGTGTTAGTGTTTGCACTAAAAAAATCAAATTGATCACATGTTTTACATATGCTTGCTCTTCGACCAATTACTCCAACCATTCCGCACACAAGAGTTTCAAATCAAGAGAACTTTATTTAGGTTGTGATGGAGCTTTAAAGAATGGGGTTCAACGAAAGAAAGGGATAGCATAATCAAAGACTAAGCAACCTAGAAAACAATTCACAAGTTGAAGTTACTCTAAACTATTTCTAGATGCTACTATTTCCTTTTTTCAAATCAACTCATTTTCCACGCCACTTATTCTTTATGTACAATACACACTATTTTTGGATTTTATGTGTTTTTTTTTCTTTGATTTCAAACACAACTCTTTTGTAGTACTTTTTCTCTTTTCTATTTTTGTTTTCTTTTCTTTTCTTTTTGACTACTCAATAAACAAATGACCAGCACAAGATCTTCTCCACCTTACACTTATCTCTTGACATTCATTGCAACAAACACAACACTAAAACCGTATCATAATAGGACTTCATCATCGCTTGCTAGTTTGCCGAGTTAGGGGATATGATAAGTGTTTAAGCTTAGTAAGTATTTGTGGTGTTCATGAAAGAAAAAACGAAGTATTAAAATATCTCAAATTGTCTTACTAAAGGATATATGCAACATAGGTTCAAAAACTATTTGACAATGGTGGTGATCCTAATGGCTCTATCATCTTTGAAAACTACTCATGATTCAGAAAAACGTTTTGTATGGTTTAAAGAAAGTTCTAGATCACACATGAAAGAAAATGTGCATTATATGAGCTAGTCATGCATAATTCGGCTCAAAATTTCACATAGGCAATGATAACTTTAACACATGTTAATCATTCTTTTTCTCAAATGCACACATTTTGAAAGACATATGTTTTTTAACCAATTAAAAAATGCACTGTTTCCAATTTTTTTATACATGCTTAAAATTATGCAATCCACTAGCCATTAGCTCACTTTCATCATCAAGAACCATTATTATATCACAAACACCCTAAAACACACATATTTTTGCATTGCATTTTCTCAAATTTTTCAAATTTTTTTAATTTTTTTTATGCAATTTAGGATAAGGAGCGATACGACTTAGCTTATTACATCACACTTTAAAACCAAATTGTCCTCAATTTTCATCAAGACATAAATCACACATAAGAGGTACAAAAGCATCTTGACTTCACATTTTATTTTGTTAACACATGTTTTCCTAAGCATAAGAACTAGCATGTATTCACACTCAAATGGTCATATAGTCTCTAAGAAGTAATGAAGCTATTAGAGTCCTATCAACCACAATGGGGGCATGCATACTAATCATATTTCAAAGAAAAAGGACAATGTAATCAATCATACAACATGAGGGGACCTCACACTTAGAACTATAAACATCTTAGCAATAAATATCTGAAAACTTAGATAGGCATTATGTTCCTAGTATCAAGTATCTCACAATATTACCCGAGACTACCACATTCTACATGATTCCAAACAATACAATAATGGGACTTAAGCATCATTCTTAAACATGTCCATATGAAGCAAGGAAATAAGAGAGTAAAGAGAAAGAGGATGCAAATGCTTTGTCGCCCGTCTCCATGCTCCATATGTGTAAATATGTAAACCAGCAAAGGCCAAGTTAGGCCTCGCCGTCCAAAGATGCATACGGCGCGGATTGGTCATGAGCTGCCACCGGTGCTCTTGGACTTGTTTCGGCCTCATGGTATTGCTATATGATCTATGTCTCAAAACCTCAAGTTCTTTGCTTTCCAAACGTAAACTATGGTAAGGAACTCCTCGACGGGTAGAGAAATTCCCTCGACGGGTCGAGAATTGACCAGGACTGCATAGCAGCGTGCAGTCCATGGGTCGAGAAAGTGACAATTCCATACCATAGCTGACAATCGACAAATCGGGGGAGCGTTCAACCCGTCAAGAATTTCCAGAATTTTGAGTCTGCAAAGTGTTCCCCAAATTGCTGCAATTCCCCTGCTCAAATTTCTTGTCCCTAGTTTTCAAAACTACGTCACATCAACAACACATACATTATACATAACTAACACACACGCTATATACAAAAGAAGTGGTAAAATGCTCATCCAAATTATCATTAAAGCATCACAAAATCACATGAACACACAAAGACAAGCATTACCACAAAAACGTAAAACATAGCAAGTAACCTCATTGACATCACCCAAAATGTGTCCAAGATGTTCAAAGGAAAGCTACAAATCATGCAAATTCCTACCAAGTATTAAGAAAAGAGATTAGACATAAACAACATCAAATAAGCAAAAGAAAAACAAAAGAAACACTAAGGGTCTTCATCCATCCATATCATTATCCACCACATCATCATATGCCATGTCTTCATTTTCTCTAGTCGAAGGGCCGACATTGCCTCCGGAATAGTGTAGCTCAAGGGCGCTCATCTGATCACGAAGTGCACCCATCATGGTTAGTCCGCATCTCCCCAAAACATCCCTCAAAATATGCGTGCATTTCCAAGGTCATCCCTTTTGAAAGACCTTGGGCATGAGAGGACAAAGAAGCAACACTAACTTGCTGAGAAGAGGGAAGTCGGGTGGTCGCCCCAAGACTCTTAACCACTATAGCATCATTGAGTGTGCCATGAGGGAGCGACAACTCAGGCCGGTTCGCCGAAATCCCACTAACTGTACTAGATTGGCATAAATATGATGAGAAATGGGAAAACTAGAGGCCATCTACCTTCGATACATCCAATGATGGAGTTATAGATGAGTTTCCCAAACTCAACTTTCCTAACCTCACTTATCATTGTAGACATGGCTAGGTACCCCTTCTTGGTGATCTCACTATTATGGAGATGAAGTTTCACGTTATGCTTAACGAAAAACCAAAGGACGTGGTAGAGTGGGGTGAGATGCCCGCTTTGGTAAGAGTTGTTCCCATGGTTCCGTGCTCGACCCTCCACACAAGATTCCGCTGTGAAATCATCCCAAGAAACTGCATCACACCTCTCTCTAAAATTTGCTCTCTCCGCCTTCGTGAGGATTGGGAGCTTCCAAAGTTTCCAATGGCTTGAGGATTGAGAATAGTTTTCTTGCCCTTGAACATGAAGGTCTGTCCCTCACCATTATCTGAGACGGTGTCCTTGAGGGTGTTATAGAAGTCCCTCACATTACACTCATCATATCAATAGAATCCATTAGTGAGCATATGAATGCCATGACGGTCTATCAACTCAAGAAGAGCCTAGAGTTCTGGTCTAGTGGCCACCTCGGAACAAATCCCTCTGCATAAATTGGACACGGCTTCTCCAATTTAGGGTACACAACCTAGCTCCTCTTCATTACTTTCATTGGTGGCATTTGTTGGGTGGGAGGAGCTTGTGGCACGGTCTTCTTTTGTGGTGTCATGATGATGATGATGATGGATAAACTTGGACATCAAGATCATATTATAAAAACAAAACTTAAAACTCATAACAACACAAACATGCAATTTTCATACCCAAGAAACCATATCATTGTTACCAATTCATCTCAAGGCATTCTATCCCCAAGACAACAATCTAGTACTTATGCACAAAAATCACATCACATATTGATCACATGAAAATTGTCAATTCAAGAGTTCTCAAACACGGTGGCATCATACCAATTTCATCAATTCCAATTGAAGCGCAACATAGGAGAATCTCAAAGCACAATTGCATATAACCAATCAAACAATGTAACTCAATTGTCAAGTTAAGGTCATCAAGTTTTTAGTCCAATTACTTGTCCAATTAAGCAATGCTATCCAAATTCGTACTAAACCCTTAACAATCTTAGTCTAGACAATCACATTACGACTAAAACACACAAAACACGTAACTAAATACATACCTGCTTCACAATTTCGGCCAAAATCAAGGATAATCAACTTTCACCAAAAAAATTTGATAAGTTTTCATGAAATTGGCATCAAATTTCAACTACCCAATCTTCCTAGATTATGAATTCAAGCATATATAGACTCAATTAACACTAAACACAAGCCAATTCCAATTTTTTTTTAAACTAGGGTTCATACTCATTCCAACTCAACAAATTTCATGCATATAGAGGTAAAAATAAAGCAACCCATACATCAAAATCAAGGGATATAACTCTAACTATCCATAAACATCATAAAATCACAAAAAAAAAACATCAAATTCGAACATAGAGAGATGGAGAACCATACCTCAAGTAAAATGTCTCAAAACCTCTCCAATTAATCACAAGCACAGCAACAAGTAAGCATAAGCTTCAAATTTGAAGATTTTGAGAAATTTTGGCTGATTTGTGGAGTTAGGTGTGTGGGAGTGTTTAGAGGGAGAGAGAGAGAGAGACAAAGTTAAGAGAGGTTGTAGAAGAAAAAATGAGAAGGGAGGCAGATGACAAGAGAACAGAGAGAGTAAATGGGTTTTTTTTTAAATCAAACTCAGGTCAATACTTGCTTCAGGTCTGCCTTCGATAGGTCAAAGGATTGTCTCGACTCGTCAAATGTAAGCCATTGTCTTCTCTATGCAACTTTTCGATGGGTCAAAGAGGGAGAACTATCATTCCTCAACCCGTCGAGAGTTCCTAGGTTTTTGACCTTTAAACATGCACTAATCCTCACCCAAACATGTTACACAACCCACACACTTTCCTACCACAATTTTCACATGCACAAAGCTAACTTACTAAAGACACAAGCAACCAAACAAGCATAGACAATGAAAGTGAGAAAAGAGATTAGAGATGCTCCCTCTTGAAGACTGATAAATATGTTTCACAGTCACCAACAATCACCAACATGCAAGACAAAATTTGGTCTTGCCTTCCATGCTATGTATCCTTGGTCGCTTCGTCAAAGTTGCCCCTCCGGGTTTGCATAACTATGACCTCTACTACCTCATACTTATTTCCCTTGCATACTAATGGTGTCCAACTATCCCTGGTTCAAGTTTAACGACATTAATATAGTCAGGTAATGGAAGCTATGAGTTCAAAGCACAATGATCGGGTCCTTAGAGTGATGGTTGGACCAAGCCCAGAAGTAAAGACATTGACCAAGCCTGCTAATAGAGGGGATTTCCTAGTCGACACATTGGAAGTCTCTCGGAACAGTAAGACGTGGTGGTGGCAAGTAGTGGATCTTGACACACCTGGAAAAGTTGCGGCAGCAGGCAACGAGCATTGAGCGAGCTCAAAAGGTAAGGAAAAGGTGGGTTTGCCATAGGTAGCACCAGTAGTACTGTGCACTAGATGCAAAGCCGAGTGCGGCTTAAAAATGACTTACAACGAGTTCCTGGAGGTGGTAAAAACTGCTCCAAGGGTCACACCACCACCAGAAAACTACCAGCCATCCATCCTAAAGGAAAAGGCTCCTCCCTTGAAGGAACCAATCGTGTTCAAAAGGATGCGGGCATCAGAGAAGGACATGAAGCCAGTCGTGGAAAAACCAAGCTCGCCTATTCAGGTAGCTAAACCTTCTGTACTGCCAGCATTCAGGTCTGTCATCAAGGAAGATGTGTGGTACGTCAAAGAGAAAGGGAAGACGATGGAAATAACCCCTACTAGAAAGAGGAAGCTACAAAAGGCAATACGGGGAGGCTAAGAGAACTTTAGAAGCCTTATATAGAAGCCTGATTACTCATGACCAGTTGGTAGAGGATCCCCAGAAAAAATCCAGCAGAATGAATAGGCCAGCGACTAATCCGATTATAGCCTTTGACAGGAAGTCCACTCAACCAAAGGTCAGCAAAGCGAGAACAATGTGTTCTCCAGAATTAGTGAACCACAGCCTACACCTGAGGTTCAAAAGGCTTCCAAGAGGCCCCGACAAGGGAATGAGTTGGGAAAGGCAGGAAACCGAACAAAGCCTTCGATTTTGGATAGATTGCAGAACTATCTAAACTAAGGGATATCAAAAGTGAAAATAAGCAAGAATAAAGTCCTTCAATGGAGGCCAAAACCATTGATCGCTGAGGAGCAAAAGAAGCTCGCAGCTAAAGAAGCGAATATTATTATTAAGGGAGAGATGCTCATAGCGTCTACCTCTACGGCAATGCAAGAAGAAGAGAAAGTCATGGAAATGGCCACTATAGGACCTATCCTTGAAATTCCAATAGCCGAAGATGACCCTAATTTTTTGGATGTATTGGAAGTAGTCGACCAAGAGATGATCGACGACCTATCACCAATGAGGCTCGATGAAGACACGAATGAGGACGAGTAGCTTATGGACTACAAGGATGAGGAAAATATCTAAACTGTCTACGAGGAAGATACAACGGTGAATATGGTATACATTCTCCCCACTAGGTTCACCAAACCTACCGCAACGGCAAACGAAGTGGCAACACTCTCTAATGTCGTGGAAGGTGTCATATTAGGAGAACTCGAGGAGGATGAAGAACAAACTCCAATGGTGGATCCCGACATCAAAAAGTCTTTTATGATGTTTGCCAAATCCACAACAATAATGGTAATGCACATGCATCCCATTTATATCACAGCAAGCATGGGGGGCATGCAGCTTAGCAAAATCATGGTAGACATTGGTGAGGCGGTCAACATACTCACTACTAGGGCAATGGATTTGCTAGGCATTCCTAAATCTTCCATTCAGACAACAACAATGACCATTAAGAACTTCGTGAGAACAATATCCAAAACCTTAGGCTTATTGTTCGTAGAAATCAAGGTAGGGTTGGGAGTGGGGACTCACACTTTCTTCGTTCTCGATTGCAGTGCTCCCTACTATGCAATTTTGGGACAAGATTGGATACATCATAGCTACTCCATCCCCATCCCTTCACAAATGTTATGGATGCCAATTATTACAATGGAACCTTGAGACCATTGGAACTGTGTGGTGTCGATGACAAAGGCCGACTGGTTGACGTAATGGCCTCTGAACTAGCTCAATGGGGAATCGTGCAGTCTCAGAATGATCGATCATGCCCTTATTCCCTTCAGCTAATACAAATGGTCAATCAATGATATGACCCACTAGTGAGTTGGAAGCAGAGTCCTGTGTTTCTCTCTACGAATGGTTACAGACCTATCTATTGGAGAAATAAGCCTATAAACGACTCCCAACCATTGCAGAGGAAAAGTGTATAAATGAAGATGTGTTGTAAGAACTAGAAAAGGATGAGGTCATTCAGCTATCTCCAGCCACTCTGGATGATACTCCACCTAAACTTAGAGATCCAATCAAAAAGGTAAATTTGGGAACAATGAGTGAGTTAATGGGCGTGGCTATCAGCACATTTCTCTAGCCTACAGAAAGTAAGAGACTGATCGATTTGCTACATGAGTATAAGGATTGTTTCACTGAAAAGTATGAAGATATGTCAAGGCTGTCACCAGACTCGATATGCCACAGACTGCCAATCTTGCCATATAAGAAACCAGTAAAGCAGGAGATGTGCACGACGAACACCAATATAGCAATCCTAGTGAAGGAAGAAGTACAAAAGATGCTCCAGTCTGGCATCATTCATATAGCCAAATATAAAGAGTGGCTATCAAACATAGTATCTGTTTGAAATGAGAATGGGACGATGAGGGTCTGCGTCGACTATAGAGATCTAAATAATGCAACTCTAAAATATGCGGACCCTATACCAGTATTAGATCTCCTTGTAGACTCAGTGGCTCGACACGATATGCTCTTGTTCATGGATGACACAACGGAATATCATTAAATTTTGGTAGCTGAAAAAGATCAACACAAAACGGCTTTCCGTTGCCGAGGCTTTGCGGGAGTATTTGAATACGTAGACATGTCATTTGGATTAAAAAAAATGTAAGGGAAACATATCAAAAAGCCATGTACTTTATTTTTCATGTCCTATTAGGTAAGTCCATGGAAGTATACATTAATGACCTAGTGGTCAAGTCCAAAAAGAAAGCAGATCATATACATGACCTCTGCCAAGTGTTTGAGCAAATGAGAAAGCACCAAATAAAAATGAATCCATCCAAGTGTGTCTTTAGAGTATAAGTAGGAGATTTCTTGGGGTTCTTGGTGCATCAACGAGGAATAGAAGTCCTAGACGGTAAGAAGGAGGTGGTGATCAATGCTTCACCACCAAGGAACAAAAAAGAGTTGCAGTGGTTGCTTGGGAAGATCAACTTCTTATGCAGGTTTATTGCTAATACGGCAGGAAAAACTTAACCGTTCTCACCACTTCTTAATTAAACTGCAAGGTCAAAAGAGTTTATGTGGGAGCCTATTCACCAGGAGGATTTCGACCGCCATTAAGCAGTATCTCACTAATCCTTCAGTTTTGGTACCCCCGAGACCAGAAGTGCCTACAAGCTATATATATATCTGGTACCGACACATCAATCGATAGTTTACTGGCATAAGACGACGACACTAAAGTAGAGCGGGCCATAATTTACTTTAGCAGAACTTTGACAGATTGCAAAACAAGGTATTCACCCATGGAGAAGCTTTGTCTTGCCTTATACTTTTCAGGCTCCAAGCTGAGGTATTACATGTGGTCTTTCACAACATATGTGATTGCTCAAACAGATTTGGTCTGATATATGCTTTCTTGCTAGATACTTAGGGGGCGCATTAGTAAATGGATACTCACTTTGTTAGAGTTCTCGTTGCAATATGTGCCACAAAAAGCATTCAAGGGATAGGTCATGGACGATTTTCTAGCACACCACCCAATGCTTGAGACACATGAGTTCAAAGAGTTGGAGCTCGCTCGAATTTCTGCAGCCCCATGGAAACTATACTTTAATGGATCCAACATTAGCACACTTGCAGAGGCATGCATTACACTGGTCAATCATAATGGAAAAAACTTTGGTTATTCCTTCCATTTGGATTTTCATTGTACCAACAACATGGCTGAATATGAAGCCTTAATAACTGGTTTGGAGCTGTCGCTGGACTTAGAATTAACCAACGTGCATATCATGGGAAATTCATTATTAGTTATCCGTCAATTAAAAGCAACTTTCAGAACAGGTCTTATCTTGGAGCCATATGTTAGAAAAGCTAGTGAGCTGCTTGCACTATGTACAGAGGTCTCGCTGGAGAATATCCTTAGAGTGCAGAATTACACAACGAATGAACTAGATCTGCTAGCCACTGGGACTAATCTAGCAGATGGAGTCCATGAACGTATTTTGAAGGTTAAGTGTTGTACTCTTCCATCGTTTTTGGTTCAAGAAGAGGAAAAAGATGAGCGGTATATCGCAACTTTAGATCACTTTGATACAGAGTGGCGGTAGCTGGTGGTTGCATACGTACATGATCCTAGTACAACCATGAAATAAAAGAACGCATTTCCTGGCTCTCAATTATGAGCTTAGAAATGGTGAACTACTATGGCGGGTAGAATGAGTTGATTTTCTCTGTGTATATGGCAGAGAAGCTAAGCGATTAATGCGAGAAGCTCATTGAGGGGTCTGCGGAGCTCATCAATCTGGACGTAAGATGCCTTGGTTACTATGTAGACATGGGTATCATTGGCCAAAAATTCTAAATGATTGCATATAATTTGCCAAAGGATGTGAAGATTGTCAAGCACATGGACCAGTTCATCATATTCCCAATATTCTCATGTAGCCAATTATCAAGCCATAGCCAGCTCGCGGATAGGTATTGGATCTGATTGGTATGATTCATCCTCAATTCTTCGATGAATCAAAAGTTCATTATAGTTGCCACAGACTTCTTTACCAAGTGGGTGGAAGCCAGACACTTAAAACTGGCTTCAGCGACATCAATTAGTCAATTCCTATACAAGGATATTATCTGTCAATTTGGGATTTTGTAATGCTTTGTCACAGACAGGGGAGCAATATTTATGTCTGAAGAAGTAGAGGATCAAATGAGAGACTTCAACATTTAGTTTCTACACTCTTCACCCTACTACGCTCAATCCAACGAACAAGCAAAAAAGAGCAACAAACTCATCTTGCATATACTAAACCAGAAGCTCGCTGACAATCCTTGATTATGGCATGAAGAATTGTTCAGTACACTATGGGATTATCGAACATCAAAGCAGAACCCAACTGCCACTACGCCATATGCCCTTATATTTGCGCATGACACAGTTTTGCCCTTGGAAATCAATGTACAGTCACTGCGGGTCATGGATTAACACAACCTCATTGGAGAAGACTATGTTCAAGCAATGTGGCAGGAGCATGAAGATTTAGAGGAACACTAATTGGAAGCTCTCAATAGTTTGCTTGCTGAAAAGGAAGAAGGCCCCCAGGTTATACAATAAACGTACACGAGGAAAAAATACAGAGGGCGAGTTAGTATGGAAAACAATGCTACCCATCGGCGAGAAGAAATATGGTAGAGGAAAATGTTCAACAAAATGGAAAGGACCCTATGTCATAGACTGAATTTTGGGCATGGAGGCGTTTCGCTTAAGGGATATCGACGACACGATTCACCGCAATCCTATTAATGGCTGATTCCTTAAGAAATATATTCAGCTAGTGTGGGAGTACGAGGTTCCTGCAGATCCATAGGATTAGCTTTACTACGTTCATAAGCTAGCCTATTACTAAGACTTGTTTTTGACATTGTTCACCTAGCAAAACTAGGGGCCACCAATATAATAGAGGCCAATACCTATGGCCAAAATACTTTGGATGACAATGATTTGTTAATACAAATTTCCAAATTTTTGAACAATTTTATTTTCATAAGGTAACCAGTTTAGTGGTTCATGTTCGACACATTTCGTTGTGAACATTGTTTCTCGCTGCGAGTAATTGAAATTCAAAGAATGATGGTACAAAAAAAATCATTATATAAAAAGGCTTTGCGGCCTTAGACTATGATACCATACAAAAATTGAACTACAATATGGCCAAATTTAATGGCCTGGAAATAATGAAAGCAGCAAGAAACGGTCGTCCGACGACTTGTCAGCGTCTATGAAAAATCATTGCCACTGATGGAGACGCTAAATCGATCTTTGAGGGTGCGGTTAAAGGAATTAGAGGTCACCCAAGTTCACATCCCTCCTCACCCCACATATTTGATCGTTAGTCCACAGCCTCCATGCAGGGAAAGATTAGTGGAGCGAGGCGCTCTACATTTCGTTTGAAGTTTGCATGTCGAACTGAACAAATTCAGAGGTGCTGCTAACAAGGAGCAGGCTAGGATCTACACCCTAATGTCTTAACTTGGATGTCCCTAGATTCCATGGGGTAAGCGCACCGTTGAAGAATTTGAGCATAAGTATTGTCACTTAACCCAGGTTTGAGCATAGGTATTGTCACTTAGGAATGACTAATGAAATAGGAGGCAATCAGGCAGAAAGGCTTTGAGGTTAAGCAAAAGAAAGAGAAACATGGTGAACATTTTTTTTCTAAGGCTGAAGGTAACTCTTAAAGAAAAACATTAAGTGAAGACGATATTTATAGGAGCCAAAACCTAGTGGTTCTTCTGCAAAACAAGCCTTCATTCCATCGATTCAATGCACCCATTAAAGGGATGCAGACGCACCGCACAAGTACATAATGCTCATTTAAACCAGAAACATTCTTTTTTGATAAAGGTAGTTAAATGACATTTATTCTCATAGCATTTCGGGGACAAACGTGGTATTTTTTTATTTTATTTTTTAAGGAAATAAATTAAAGCCAACGGGATTGTATGCAGATTGTTTAATTGAACCATTGAGAGGGCCGAAACTGGTTAATTAAAATGTTTATAAGTTAAGTTTATACAAAATTAGGCCCAACGTAAAGGCCTAGAGTAAGAGATATTACACGGCTTAGCCTAAAAAATCTCTTAGCTCCTTAATCCTAATCTTTTCTTGTTCATAATCAGCACGAGCAGTGGAGCAGCTCTTGGCAGCGGCTACAGCCTTGGCGTGGGTATTTTCCACAAAATGAAGTAAGGACTTGCTCTCTTCCAAAGCTTCCAAGGCGAACTACCGCTTACTCTATAGGGCCGCCTCCATCTCCGCCAACTTAACTTGAAGCTTTGCAATCTCTGCATTCTTTGCTTCAATCTTCTTGACGTCGGCCTCAAAGCTTATGGCAAGGGACTTGATTATCAAACGGGTCTCATTCCATATGCGGTTACGCTCATGAAGTTTGGAGATAGCTTGGTTCTCCATTGTTTCAGCCTCAACGATGTTAAAGAGCAGTGCAGGAAGTTTGATCAACTTCAGCTCCATCTCCATCTCGTCCAGGATATGAGTGGAATGGGGTTAATTGCCTTGCGGGAAGCTCAAATGTGACCCTTGACCTCGGCGACAGTGTTGGATTTGTCCAAATCAAAGTCCCACTAGTCTTGAAGATAGGCTAGAGCGGTGCGAACCTCATCAAGTTCAACTGGTGGTTAGACCAATTATTGATAGATCATCACGGCTTCTTGGTGGGTTGTCGATGTGCCATGCTTGGAGCTCCTAAGAATGGCTGTCGAGGATGAAGGAAACGAGGCTTGGGGGGTATCTCTGCGAGCATGACTGTCAAGCACCCTCTGAAAGTGGCCTAAGGCTAGCCTGCTGGGGATCAGAGAGATTTCCCCCACTTTGATCTACTTCATTGGTTTTCTAGAGGATAAACATTTTATGGGTTAGTTAACTAACCTGCAAAGAAACAGTAAGCATCAAGTTAGTAAAACTTACTAGGGGTACATTAGGTTGCAGCGGCCTTACCTCACAGTTGTTAAAGGATTTATACCCTCAACATTTTGACTATTGATTAGTTGAAAACTAAGTGAATGTCCCTCACTCGCAAGTATACAGGGTCAAGTGATATAATTTGTATAGAAGTCAAGTGTCGAACCCACGATAATTGACTAACCATATTCCATAGCTTTATCCGATTAAGTTCTTTAATTACGTGAAACACAAACAAGTGATGTGACAAAAAAACACAAAAGATGGAGATACAAATCTCACAATGCAAAACCCTATGGAGGTTTACCATTGGAAGGGATGATTGAACTACGGCGAGTGATTAAACGAAAGGTTAGATGGTTTTTTGCTACTAATGCAAAGATGACAAATAAAGGTGATCACTGATTCAATATAAAAGAATGGTTGAATAGCACTACCAGAATAAGTATTATAGCCGACGACATCATGAAAAACAGACCGACGACATTTTTTTTCTTCAGCCATAGTCTACTATAGCCGACAAAAAAAATGATTGTCAACTATAGTGTTCCATCGTCGGCTATAGTTCTAAAGCCAACGATGAAAAACAAGTCGTTAGTGTTTGTCAAAAAAATTCGTTGGCTTTAGTCAAACTAAAGCCGACGATATTTTCGACAAACACCGACTACATTTTTCAACTATAGCTGATGATATTATTAAATCGTTAGCTTTAGTCCTTTATTGCAGATCTGGGAAGCAGCTCAATCATTCAAAAAAGGTGAGAAAAACACGAAACACTCTCAAATCGTTGGATGTTGTCGAAAGTTGTCCAAAATGAGTTCGTGAAGCTATATAGGTACGTGTGTGTGTGTGTGTTTGTTGATTGTTGATTGTTGATTGTTGATTGTTGATTGTTGATTGTTGATTGTTGATTGTTGATTGTTGATTGTTGATTGTTGATTGTTGATTGTTGATTGTTGATTGTTGATTTTGATTTTGAGTTGATTTTGAGTTAAGTTGAGTTGAATTCGATGAAAATATAAATATATGTGTAAATTGTTGAAATATATGTGTTAATTTGTAATTAAGCAGTAAAATAATTAAATAATATAATTTGTAGTTTAAAGATCGATATATAGATATAATGATGAATTTATAATTAATTAATTAGTGCATGTATATATATATATATACGGTTGAAATTTTTAGGATGGACAAGAATTGGATGTGCCTTTCAAAATGAGATGTAAGATATGGCTATAGAATGTGGAGTTTTGTGGAATATGTGAAGGCTAATTGTAGAGGGATGATAATTCATTATTACTCGTATACGAAATGTCAGTGTTACAGCGATAAATATCGTTTTTCCATTGATAAAGTATGGGACCACCTGAAGAAAAACGGGTTTTGGGATAAGTACGCATGTTGGATTTATCATGGTGAAACATCATTAGCGGGTCAGCATGATCATGGGCAATTTCCTGAGAGGGCCAATACATCAAATGATCCAACAACGAGGTTGATCAACGATGTGCTTCCTTACGAGAGCGGTGTATTTGATCAAGCACAAGATCTCCATCCCGTCGTTGAGGGCTTTCCTTATATTAAGCCACTCCAAAAATTACCTAGAGCTTTCAATACTACCAGTATTGACAAGTCCAACAACCTGATTGCCTTCCAACAGATCGTGTTGTACAACGGGTGTAATAAGATTGTTCTTGAAAATTTCATGGGAGTAATGAAGGTCAAAGTGGAGAACAAATTGAGTGTCAAGGATGTTTATTATTTCCTAGAGTTCACTACTTCGATACTGCCCCCCCCCCCCCCCCCCCCCGTCATCACCTTCCTACCATTCATCGTAAGGTGCGACATATCCTGAAACATCTTGGTCTTACCTACATTAAAATTCATGCATGCAGATATAATTGCGTTCTCTCCTGGGGTGAAGATACTGAAGGGAATAATCTTGAATGCTTTGATGCATGTCCGGTATGTGATACGGATAGGTATAAGTTGACTCATATTGGGAATACGAAAGCTGTGAAGATACTTCGGTATTTCCCGTTGATTTATGGGCTGGAATGGTTGTTCATGTGTGCACACATGGCCAAAGCTATGAGATGGCACGCTGAGAGAGATTTTCCTGATGATGATACCCTTATAGACCCTGTTGACGGAGAGGCTTGGAAGCTCGTAATTAGGGAGTTTTCTCATTTTGCATCAGAGATCTGAAATGTTTGGCTCAGGCTCTCATCTGACGAATTCAACCCTTTTTGCAACATTGGTCTTCAATACAATATATGGCCAGTTATTTTGGTACCGTACAACCTTCCCCCATGGATGTGCATGAATAAGGAATACAATATGCTGACTCTATTAATTCCAGGGCTGGGTTATCTAGGAAAGTGTCTCGATGTGTATTTGAGACCCTTGATTGAAGAGCTTAAGTACCTAAGAGCAACTCCAACAATGTCACGAAAAGTTTGCTTATTTTGTTCAAAAATAAAGCCGAAACCTATTTTAGCTAATCACTTGTATAAATTTACTCCAACAATATTACTTAAAATGTAGTTAGACCTAAACACATGCTTAGCTTTGATTGGTTGATAATAACATATTTATTTATTAATATAATTATTAATTACATTTGCAATCTAGAAGGAAAGAATTAATTACAATATTGAATGTTTCGTTACCTATAATTCATGTTTTCGGTATAAGAATAGGGGATGAAAACATGAAATATAGGGAATCCCTTAATTGGCTAATAAGATAAGGGAGCTGCTGGAGTAAATTTTAAGAGAAAATCTTTATATTTTAGCTAGAAATGACTTATAGGGAATCTGCTGGAGTTGCTCTAAGTAACGTTGGTCATACCACTTATGACAAGTACAAAAAGGAGATGTTCCAGATGCATGTCATGCTTGTTGGAACCATTAGTGATTTTCTTACTCGCGAGATGTTGTCGGGCAATGTTACCAGGGGATACAGGGTTTGTCCAGAGTGCATGACTATTGAGTACTATAGAACTCATTGTAAGAAGATTGTCTAGATGCATCACCGTTGTTGGCTTAGACTTGAACACCCATGGCGGGAGGATGCCAAGGTATTTCATGGGATTGTAGAAACTGGTGTGGACCCTAGGAGATAGATGAGGGATGAAATTTTGGAAGTGCTTCATGAATACGATTTTGGGTAGCTGAGCAATGATCCTAAAATAGTGGCGGCAATACCTGACACACCCAACAGGTATAAATTCTGGACACACAAAAGCATATTCTGGGAACTCTCGTATGGATCCAAGTTGCCGATCAGGCACTACCTAGATGTCATGCACATAGAGAAGAATGTGTGTGAAAGTTTGGTAGGCATAATGCTGAATTGGGAGGGGAAAACTAAAGACAGACCTAAGGTACACATTGATCTGAAAAGAATGGGATTGCAAAAACATTTGTGGTTAAGAGAAGGGAAGAAAAAAATGCCTCAAACTCCTTACACTGTCAAGCCTGGCCAGAAGAGATAAGTTTTTGGGTGGATGGGTAATGTTAGATAGCCTTCAGGCTACGCAGGAAATATAAGCTGGTGTGTTAACTTCTGAGACAATAAGATGTACGAATTAAAGAGTCATGACTGCCATATATTGCTTTAATGCCTCTTCCCTTTTTTCATTCGAGGGTACCTGCCCAAACATGTGTTTTATCTTGATGATCTTGTACATAAAGGTGCGTGGAAAGTAGTTAACCATGTTGTTCCTAGAAATATATATAGTGTTGCTACACTTGGTGAGACCGCAGATAATGAAGAAATTACTGCATACCAAGAGCCGAACGCAATTGGTATTCTTGAATCCTCTACAATTCGCCTTAATAATGTGAGACCGGGTAGTGTGGTTCGAATTCCTCGAGCAAATGTAAGTCTTATTGATGTTAATCTAAATGAAGACAACGAAGACTTTGGTGATGAGGGGTGACACATATTACTAGAAATTAAGTCAGACACTGAGTCAGACTTAAGCGATGATTCTGATTATGAGTCTTAGTTAAAAATGCATTTGTGTGAAACATGAATGTTTGTTGTTCATGAGCCTAATTTTGTTAAGTATTTTTACACTTCCAAATATAGCCATGATTCTGACTATGTTCTTTAAGTAGTTAAGTAGGTAGTTGTGAGAAACGTGTTTCCACATGAGCCTACTTTGTCAAAAAAAAATTCACACTATAACCGATGACATTGACTTATGTCATCCGTTATACTAACTATAGCCGACGACATAAGTAAAATTCGTCAGTTCTACTATAGCCGACAACATTTTACATGAATGTCGTCAGGTATAGTATAACCGATGACATTATAACTCGTCGGGTATAGTTATCGACTTTATATGCCCTAAGTCACCCAGCCTATGTCGCCCAGCCCGAACCAAAACACCAAAACCCTAAAAAATTGAATTTCGCTGCCCAGCCCGTCATTCGCTACCCAGCTCACGCCGCCCAGCCTACGCTGCTGCTCAACCAGGACACCTTCTCACTCACCGCCACAACCCAGCTGAACCGAACCCTAAAAACTGAGCCGACGTTGGCCTGCCGCCATCACCGCTTGTCGTTCGCCGCTCGCCCAGCCGAGATCCTCTCTCTCTCTCTTAAAACCCTAATATCATGTTCTCTCTCTCTCTCTCTCTCTCTCTAAATAAGGTTGTGGCATTTTTAAGAAAGTGTGAATAGATGAATTAGATGATGTGATGATGGATATTGATGGCTACTGTTTTAGCTATTGTGAATGTCTTAGCTATTTTTAAGTTGTGAATTAGATGATGTGATGATGGCTGTGATGTTTTGTTGATGTTTAAGCTACTGTTTGGTGTTGTGATTATGAAATTTGGTATTGAATGTACGTGGTTGTCCTAGTTTTTGGGAATTTTGTTGATGTTAAGCTACTGTGAATAGGTTATGGTTGTTGAAATTTGGTTATTGTTATTGTTGTTGAAATTTGGTTATGGTTATGGTTATGGTTTTTTGGATTTGGTTGGATTTTTTTAAATGGATAATTTGGTTGATTATAATTTGGTTTATATGATTTGGTTGCTGATTTGGTTTAAGTTTATGTTATTGTTGATTAGGTGTAGTTTGTTGCTGATTTGGTTGATATGGATTCGATTTAGGTTTGGTTGATATGGTTTAAATGAGGTGTTATTGTGAACTATATGCAGGTGTGAATTATAGTTTGAGTTACAACTATCAATAGTATGTGTTGTTATTGATGTTGGACCGTATGGTTAAATAGGAGGTTTTTGTGAATTTTGTACTAGGAATCATGAATTGGTTAAGATCAAATAATTTGACGAGATCTAATAAAAGAAAAGGGTCTAACGCCTCAAGTTTTGGGTCCGCCTCTATCGGCAATACGTATAGAGACCCCGCCACCTCTCGCCACCTTACACTACTTGAGGGGACGCCACATCAAGAAGTAGTGGCTCGCCGACCCTCTAACGTGAGGCAGATTTGGAGCGAAGGCGATAGCCCCATGCCCTTAATAGGTCATGTGGCTCAATTGGTGGTTCGTATACCACCTATTCGTCAGCCGGAGCCTTCTCCCTCTACAACTCAAGCTCCTCATTCCTCTGAGGATAGTGCTTCAGGTAGTTACTCGGCAGGGGTACGGTTATGTCTGTCGCCTCACCTCTTCTTGCCCTCGAAGATACCTGTCATACCTATTGTCGATCATCAGGGAATGCCCATTCCAGGACAGCTTGGTTTCACTACTCCGGAAGAAGCATACGTGTATGTGCTGATTGATACACCTCTATGTAGTGTGAGGGTATCAAAATAATCAACGTTAGAATCAGGTAAATATTAATTAACAACCTTAGTTATTTAATTTCAAACTTATTAATAATATGTATATTAAATTGGGTGCTTATGTTTTAATCTTTTTACTTTGTCTTAGCCGAAACAGATGCCGGAAACAGACCAAAAAGGACCAGAGTGCCCTGTCACCAGCAAGCTACTTGAGGATGCGATCAAGGGTAGTGGGAAAGTGGTCATAAGGACCAGGGAGGAAGGCGAGGTGATTTCCGGCAAGAATACGTGCAAGTAAGCCGGTCAAGTCGGAAGCCTCATAAGGGACAGAGTCCCAATTTTGTGGGCAGATTGGTCCTCTGTGCCACTAGTTGTGAAGGACGAAGTGAATAATGTTATATTAGTGAGTGAATTATATATTCATTATGTATGTTTTCCACTTATTAATAAAGTCCGAATAAATATATAAATATTACCATTTATATATACATTGCATATGTGGTTTAATGTGCCGGAGGAGCTCAAAAGACGTGGGCAAATGACGTGCAAGGGAGCAGGTGATAGGATCCGAGTTATATTTTATATTTCGAGTTATATTTTGTTGATCAAGTGTTGTAAATTATAAAAATTTGTGTTGCACTAATATAGGTACAAGGAGTAGAAGGCCGAGCTCAAAAAGCACTGGAGGCAGCATGACAACCTCCGTTCGGGTACCCCTAGCGAATTCCACTATAGGGAGTACGAGTGGCTATGGATTTTAACCCACTTCAACAACCCAAAAGTAAAGGTATGCAACATCATATTTGTTTTGTATCATATTTGGAAAAAATAGTTTCCTAATATTTTTTTGATATATGTTTATCCAAAGGCCATTTCTAAAATAAATGTGAAGAACCGGGGAAAAAACATGAAGAACCATCATGCCAGTTCAAGATCCTATACAGGTTGGATGGAGGAGGCTGCCCAACACCCTAAAGTCCCCCTATTGGTGTATGCGATACAGCACGCGTATCCTCAGGCCCCCGAAGATGCTGTAAGTCTTAAGCCCTTATAAATTAATTAGTATATTTCCTTATATATGTATTTTCTCGAAGAAAAAAATTGTATGTTTACTAATATGTTAATTTTTTCCTTGTCAATTAGGCGAGAGTACAGGAGGTGTTAACTCAGATTGCGAAAGAGCAATGGTCTAGGACCCGGGATGAGGACCTCCCCCGGGTCATGTCTCATATTGACCAATCTGACCCGATTGTAGGGGGAGGATCATGGCTAACGTTATCCCACCAGGAAAGAACACCTTCTACTGCAGAAGTCTCGGAAAGAAGAGTGACAGGGTCTTGAACTACACTCCCTGTTTCTCCTGTAGGTCGAAAACTTCCAAGGCTTCTCAGCTACAGGAGCAGGTTGAGAGGCAGGCGAGGGAGATGGAAGAGACTCTGAGACGGATGAAGGAGATGGAGTGGACGAGATTAGCTGAGTAGACATCTATGGCTTCCTGGTTTCAAGATTGGACAGCCCAACTTCAGGCTTTTGAAATCCCGGTCCCGACCCTAACTCTGCACCTTTTTCATGATCCACAGCCGCAGGAGGATCCGCAAGATCATGGTAGTCACGCCTCTGCTTTCGATAACATAGATTTGGATAACCCTTAGTGTAGGTGTATTGTGGGTGAATATGTGTTTTGTTTGTATGGATGTGTTTGTTAGAATATGTGATGTTGACTATTGTGTAAATACAATTTTTCAATTGAAGGTTCTAGGAATAGAAATACAGAATCTGCAATTTTTTTTCATAAATAACTAACTATAGCCGACGACATTAGACAAACTCGTCGGCTAAAGTTCTCTTGAAACTGACATTTCTGTAAACTATAACCTACAAATTTATACCTATTTATGAAGATGTTCTTAAACTATAGCAGACAACATTCTTCCAAATAATCGTCGGTTATAGTCTGATTATGGTCAACTTTTTGACCACCGGGGAAGGTTTGACTGACGACATTATCATCGACAAAAGTTTAAACTATGCCCAACGATTGAAAATTGGTCCGCTATAGTTAAGACTACCGCCGACGAATACCTTACAATGTTGTCGACTATAGTTTCACTGAAAACCTTCTCCCGACGATGCTAACACTGAAGAATTCTCATTGGGGCTGACTATAGCCAACGACTTTATGTAACAGCCGATGACTTTGTGTCATCAGCTATAATCATCATTCTGGTAGTGTAGGGATGCCCCCGTTAACCATTTGATGCTCAAACAATGTCCAATTTTAAGTCATGAGTTTTTTACTCTAGTTTACATGCTCACATGTCTTTTGGATAATAAGAATGAATCCTTTCATTGTCCAAGTCAAGGCCTCTCAGGTCATGCTTGGTTATGGGCCGAAACTTCTAGGCCTTGCAGGATTCTCTAAGGTTTTGGTCCATCCATGAAGCACAAAGTAAACCAAGATTAGGAACTAGACTTTTGATGCTGGACTCCTAACGTATTTTCATACGTAATGAGTTTGGTTGCAAACCTATGTGAAGATTATGGACGGCTTCCCTTCCTATGCCTCTTTTGGAGTACCTAGAAATTGGTTATAATGAATGCTCCTAACTCATCCTTTTGGGTTATGAGTCAAAAGAATTAACAATAGTTACAAAGCTTCTCGGTCTATTATAAGCTTAACCAAAAACCCTTAAGTCATTTGCACCTCGAGAGTGTTCTGATTCATGCTCAAGCACAAGGAAACTAAATCCTAAGTTCAACATTGTAAGCCTAAGCCTAAGTCATGTTATATGTTCACATATTACCTAAAGTGAGTAGCTAATTCCCTTAGATGTCATTTCATGGTTCCTTAATTAGACAAATCCTAACTTAGCTAGAACTAAGCCATGCATAGGTGAAACTAATCAATAATTTTAAGCATAATAACATGTCACAATCACATCACACACATGCACACACACTACAAACTCATCCAATAGCATAGAACACTCAAAACATACTCATAATCACAAATCTAACATCATTGTTTACATCAAATGGCTAGGTTTCGACCCCTAGCCTCCCATAGAAGGACTACTCACACATTATAACTAAAAACAAGTTTGAATACATAATTAGAGTAAATAGAGTGAAGGAATAACCCTAAAGCTCTCCCCAAAGCAAGCCAAACTTCTTCAAGTCCTCTCCTATGCTTCTAGCTTTACCTTCTTTACTCCAAATGCACCCAAGCTTGTAGAGGATGTATGAGAGACCTCTAGGACCCCATAAGGCAAAGGAGAAGATGAATTACTTCTCACCTCTTTGAGATCTAGAAATCTCACCAAACCCTAGAATAGAGATAAGAGGAGGAAAGGGTTGATTGCACAAAGAGAGATCTACAATCAGTGAGGAGGAGGAGGAAATGGAGAGAAACCTTAAGGGAAGAAAAGTAGCTCCACCTTAAGGGGCTGTTTTGGTGGTGTTCAAGAGGGTATTTAAGATAGAGGAGAGAGCTAAAGGGTTAGGGGTGAGTGAAGGTTATCTCTAGATGCAAAAACTATGAAAAACATATGAAATGAGATGTGTTGTCTTGGTGATCAATGGGGAGCTCGACCTAGATATATAAGGGAGAGAAAATGGGGTATTTTGTGAGCCCTTGGATGTGCTAGAGTAGCCATGAAGTTTGATCTAAAGGCTACAAATTGTTATCCATTTTTCTTGGCTTCTAGGCTAAAGTCCAAACCTTGCCTAATACATCCAAAATTTAAATGTGTGACACCCTAATCAAATTAGCTATGGTTTGTATCTAGGTGGTTTAGGCTTCCCTTAGGCCTAGCACAAAGTTTTTGGGCCTTACTTGGTGATCCAGCTGGCTATGGTCAAATTTGGCGATTTTTCAGTAGCTTCCGGCGACCACTTTTTGTCATTTTCCCAAAGTCGCTCCAAATTCTCTTGTGACTTCAGAAATGTGCTCAGCTACTCAAAAAAGTGATTAATTACCATCTTTAAGAGTTTTTCTATGTCAACTCCCAATTTTCTAGCATAAACAAGAAACGATATAAAAATGATGCATTATTCATAGAAGACCAGCGATAAGTATGAAGTTAGGGACATAATTAGCACATAAATATGCACCTAACAACTGTCGCCTTGGGAAAGGTGCTCCAAGGGCAGTTCATAATGAGAGACCGAGGTTTCCAAAGGAACCTGTCAATAAGAGTGTCGGCACAACAACTAAAGCGAAGTAATGTCTTTAGAAGTAACATACCTTTGATAAGTTTCCGATCTCTATGGCGGTCGTATTCTCTATAGGAAGTTGGTTCACTATGGTCTTGGCTACAACTACATTGTTAAACAAAACGTGATCCTTTTGGAACAGAATGTGGTCCACAACTAATACTTTGGACTTGGATTGATCAACATGGGGAAACTACAAAGAGGTTAGAGAGGCAGTCAATGCCTCGAAGCTATAATTCCTCCTAAACCATAGGAATGTTTCTAGTTTTACCTCATGGGTTATGTTGCAGTAAGGTGAAACCCTCTGAGTGTGCTCAATGGGGATAAAAAGAGTAGCCTCCTTTATAGTGGTCCTCACGCCAGGAGTTTCACCAGTATTTCCCGTTGGAGCCAGGCCCACTGAGGGAAGAGTTGTTGGAATAGCAGTTCCTGAGGCAAGGAATTCTAAGACTTGTTGAAAAGCGCAAGTTCCATTAACAGTTGGCATGTTTCATATACCAATCAGATAAGTCGAGATATATGAATTACATAGCATGCACAGAGACAGGGGTAGAGTTATTTCCAGCCGAGATATCCATTGCTGGAGAAGGCATCTAAATGGCATCCACCACCATAGTAGCTGAGACCTCGTGTTTCAAGGGAGTGTCACTCACAGTGTCCTCAACTGTGCCTACACTAGTCGCGGGGGTTTGGGGAGTGATGAGAGAGTTATTCCCGAAAAGGGTTGGCTTTCAATATCAATCAGCCCAGTATGTTGTGTGAAGCATCTGGCAGTCCTCTTCTCCTTCATCTACTGAAGCTTGATGAAGCGAAGGATCAGTGTCCGAGCAATGTTGACAGTTGGCAATCGTTTCACCATCATCGTCCGAACTAATTACTGCCTAACATTTTCTAAGGCGGCGCTGCAAAAAGAATGATAAAGATTCGGATTCTGGCTGTAGAGAGGTCCAGATACTAGCTATTGGAAAGATCTTACCCTGTCTTGCTCTTCTTCTTCATCTGAATTCTCGTCGCCACCCCAATCAATGATGGGCTCACGATAGGGACTTTCTGGTTTCCACTTACCAAAGCGGAGAGAAGTTCTTGTCTTCTTCACAGTGGGGCAAATAACTTTGCTTGCATCACCAGATTTTTTGTTTAGAGCTTGTTGAGGCAGAGAACTCGATTTCTACGTAGATCTTTTCTTCTTCTGAATAGTAACTACTTGCTTAGAAGAAATTCCTGCATCAAGCTTGTATGTAGCATGTTTGAAATATTCTCCAAAATATGCCATGAAAATTTCCACGAAGACAGAGGCCGGATCCATCTTCTATAAATCCTTCAAGCAATGAGCCCGCCATTTGCGAAAGTGACTTGTGATTCCAAAGGCAGTGCAGATAGTCTTGCTCGCATAAAGGAGAGTACCACTTGATAGCGGTTGGAAGGTAGGGACCATCGCTTATGCGAGTAAAGCTTTGGAAGGTTTCTTAATGTCTAGCTTCCAAGAGCTAAACTTATTATGTCACTCAATCAATGGGGCAGGGGATGCCTTACATCAAACCAAATTGTCGAGCGAAGTGGTTTGGGGCATAAAGTTCAAAGCAGAGGTTGACATTCGGGATGCGAAAGTTGGTGTAGGAAATGCTCTGATTAAAGACATTTTTCGCTGCAGCCTCTTATTGGGAAGATAAAATAAACCCGCTGGTCAAGTCGGCCGGATGCCTGCGCCTGATGATCACTTCTGCCATTTCCTAGGGAAACTCCGTTAGATTGAAGAAGTGATTGAATCTCTCAAAGTAGCCTAGGGGAGTAAATTTACCAGCACTAACTATAGTCCTACCCATTAGCCCTTTGTCTTCAAAACCTTTGAGTTCAAGGCTGTGAAAATGAGGGAAGTAGGTCTGGAGCCATAACTCCAAAATCTAGATTGGACCCGCTACCTTGTATTTGAAAGGGTTCGTCGACATCCATCCTAGGCTATGGTAGAGATATCCAAGGACCGGTTGAGCTAAGCCAATTTTCTGGCCATTATAGACAGCTCTTGCCACTTTGGTTAAATTGCCAACGACTTTATATGCGGCAACACAGAAGACATATTTGCAAAGCCAGTATTCGAGAAAGGCAATACCTCCTGACTCGTTGTTGTCAGCCTTGTAGTGTGTGCGCCAAGAGTTGTAGGACTTGTCTAATGCCCGCGGTCGGGGCATGCTTAGGTTGAGAAGGTTACTTCATCAAGATCACCTTATGTGTAATGGCGGTCCGAAGTGGGCAGGCCAGTGATGGTCTCAATATCCAGCAGTGTAATGCTCATATCTCCACAGGGAAAGACGAATGTATTACTTCTAGAGTCCCAAAAGTAAAGTGCAACGATAATGGGAGCCGCCAGCAGGAAGATTCAAGCATAGATCCAAGACTTCGTCGATGCCCTCTTCTTCCCATTTGGCTGAATCAAGCGACTCCCGCTCTTTATACTAGTTGGTGTATTTTATTTTTAAGGTAGGCCATTTTTCCAATTTAACTTCGGTCTCTTTGTAATCCCAGTTGAGCGGCTCGACTTCTTAAACAAGCTATCAAATGGGCACAATGCACCGGTCAATCGAAAGAATAGGGGAGTCAATTACCGGCCACTTCAGGGCTGAAGACAGCGTTATCACCCTCTTGTAATTCGAGGGTGGTATAAGGATTAAGGATTTTTTGGCCCAACCATTCTTGCATGTGGGCGGTGAAGTCGGCAGCGGCTTCTTTAGTAAGTTTGTCACAAGGAGCCATTTGTGGTTTCGAAGATGAAATTTTGAGTTTAACACCTGGATTCTTCAAAATTGAGGGTTTGCAGAGGGATTGAAGGGTTGCTAAGAAAAGAAAGGAGTTAAAGTCAGAGATGTTTCGGAGGAAAAACAATTTGTTTGGGTTGGATATTAAGTAGTGGCACGGAAGGAGGACGCAACTTTTCAGAAGAGTACTTGAAAAGCCTAAACGAGGCTAGTGTTACCATTTGAGGAGAAAACGACACATCACATCGGGAAAAAAACCTCTTCTATTGCACCTGGGCTTTATATCAAGGTTTGGGGGACAATGTTTCGACCCTAAATAAACATTTTGGCTCGATATTTATTTGGGTAATAGGGTGATTCCTGCAGCCTTACTTTTTTTCCTGGTTTAGGAAGGAAATCCTAGATTTTACAAGGATCCTCATGGAATAAGGAAAGCAAGATCAATTGGATCCCGCATTTGGATTCCTTTTGGGATTTAAATTTCTTGCCTGATTTGGAGTATGGGTAGGCGGTCACTGATTATTATAAATAGATGAATTCAAGATAGATTGAGGACCTCTACACACACACGCAAATTTGCTCTCGACAAACAAGTTTTCTCTCATGAGAAACAAATGACAGTAGCAAACTTAGAGTTTTCACCATATAGGGCATGATAAATTCGACGGTTTACTCTTGTCAGACAACGGCGATCAAAGGAAGATTCACCAAATAGGGCGTGAAGGTTCCAACGGTTTACGAAGTCACCACTTATCAGTGTTCTCAACACTCGCCAAGAAAATTGCTCTGCTTTGTACCGAATAGGATGTACGAAATATCAATTTTTGTGGCTCTGCAGCGAGATATAAAACCTAAGTCCCAAAACACTTAGGTAAAAAGAGCTCATTGAACAAGGTTGGTTCTCTCCTCGCTCCAATCGCTTGTGAATAAGCAAGATCAACGTCGCTACACACATCAACATTCTGCTTTCGGCAGTGTCACGCCAAGCACGCAACATAAAAAGGACGTACAGTTTGTGATTACCTAGTCACGATTACCTATACTTGCCAAGAAAATCGAGCCAAATAGAATCAAATATAGTGTACTTAATGACCGGTGCATCCATTTGGTAAAGTGTCATTAGAAGAATCTTTCATCTGAATATGTGTCATCTAGGCGTGTGCTGACTAGTTCTTTGGTTTTGCCAGCAAAATGTTTGTAATTGATAGAAGGGTTTGAAAGTTGAGAGAAGAGGTAGACGCCAGAAGCAAATTGAAGATATTGTTTCTGAGAGCCAATGAAGACATGATGTTGGCTTGGTTTCCAATTTCTAATTCAGAAGATCCATCGATCCTTTGGAACTCTCAAAACTAAATGTGGTATGGTGGCTGTTTTGAGATGGTAAGACCAATCGAAGCGTTACTCTAACTTCAGTAAAGTTCACTTCGGAGGAGCCTAATCCGGCCAACACTAGCTAGTACTTAGACAATAATAAGGATTTCAAATCACTGGAGAGCTTTTGCTACTTAATCATGCATGCATATTTGTTATGTTTTAGTATTTGATTTGCGTGTAGAAACTATGAAAAAGGTTATATAGAGTTTTTATCATGCATGGTACCTCACAAATGAGTCATTCATCACTTCAGTACCTCACTTTTGAAAACTATCACTTCGCTACCTCGCATTCAAATCTGTACCTAAAATCTGTACCGGCCGTTAGTAACATTGTTAACTTGTTGAAAAATTATTGAAAAAATATCAATTTTTAGCAGAAGTAAAAAGAAAAAAAATAAATAGAAAACAATAAGAAAACAATAGGAATAGAAAATTTATCCCATAAAATCTGACATTTTTTCCAAAAAAAAAATTAATAAATTAACGGTGTTATTAACGGCAAGTACTGATCTCAGGTAGCGATTTGATTGTGAGGTACTGAAGTGATAGTATTCAAAAATAAGGCACAGAAGAGATGAATGACTCATTCGTGAGATACTATTGGTGATAATTCTTCGCTTATATATGGATGCAAGCTGAAACTGCAGTGTCTAATGTTGCTGCTTTGCTTAGAAAACCAGCTGGATATGAACTATATATGTAACTATGGTCTATGGCTGATATATATGGTTATTAATTCTAGAGTTCCTAAATTGGATCGGGTAGGAAACTAAAGAGTACGTGTTACTGTGTTAGTACTTTGTAGGAAGTAGGAACAATTCATTTCCCAGGAGTTCCTGATCTAAGTAATGATGTACCATAACAATTTTCAGAATATGCATACTTGAGAAGAAATGTTGCCAGATAGTGAACTGAGACTACCCGTCTCACTGTACGTTTTTTTGGGTTCGTTTAGTAAAATTGGAGTGGAAAATGTTTCGAAGGTCTGAATTCAAGAATGGTAGTCTAAACTATTGTTTGCAACATCAATGCATCATATATACTTTTATAATTTACAATATGACAGAGATACAAATTGTATGCAAAATTATTTTGTTTGGGGTTCAAACTCTTGTTTAGTTTGCAGGAGGCAATAGGGGGTCTTCTGTAGGTAGAAACTTGATCTGTTTTCCTTCCAAAGATAACAGAAGCCAATAGAGAAACCCTGCAGAGAAAAAACTAACAAACCAGGCATTGTTGTAGATGATGACATATATGTCAGACACAGAAGAAAGAACCCCAACTTTTTGCAAGAAACCCGGAATCACGGGCAAAATCCCGACGACTAGAGCTGCCATTGCTGCCAGATTGTAGCCTCCTGAATAGTAGTAAGCTCCATAAGGACTTAATGTGTACAAGTCCTTCATGTTCAAGTTAGTTTGGCGCACAAGATAGTAATCTGCTAGAATTATGCCCCCAATTGGACCCAACAGTGCAGAATATCCAACAAGCCATGTATAAACAAAGCTCTCACTTGACTTAAGAAGCCTCCACGGTTGAAATGCAATTCCAAGCAAAGCTGTGACAATAGCTCCACTTCTGAATGTGAACTTTGAAGGACTGAGATTGACTAGTGCATTTGCTGGTGCCACAACATTAGCTGCAATGTTGGTTGTAAGGGTAGCTAGGCTAACACCAAAAATGGCTAGGACTATTGTTGTTAGTCCTCCAATTTCGCCCAGAAGTTGGATTGGATTGGATATGACCCGCCCGAAAATCACCTCGGTGGAGCAGGTTACGGCTAGGCCAACAAATGTGAATGCTCCCATAAAGATTGGAAGCCCTGCCTGACCTATAACCTGATCAGTCTGGCTCTTGGCGTATCGCGTAAAATCGGGTATGTTGAGAGCAAGAGTAGCCCAGAAGCTTATATTTGCAGTGAGGGAAGGAAAGAAGAGAGACCAAAACTGTTTAGGGGTGAGTTTGGAGGATATGGAAAGCATGTGGCTAAAACCACCAGCTTTGACATAAGCCCAAGTTAGAAGGCATGAAGTCAGTGTGATCAAAATTGGAGCAGAGTACTTCTCAAGCTCTCTGATACCATCCATTCCTTTCCAAACAATGGCCAACTGAGCAACCCAAAAGACAATAAAACAAGCAAATTCCAATGGGGATGTGCCTAGCCAAGGTAGTAACCGAGACAAAGATGAACTCTTGATTGAACTTGGAAGTAGAAGAAAGATTGCTTCACCACCAATCCAAGTCTCAATTCCATACCAACCACAACCAACCAAAGCTCTAAGAAGAGTTGGAATATGAGCACCATGAATACCAAATGAAGATCTAGCCAAAACTGGGAAAGATATACCATATTTAGTTCCGGGGTGACCGGTGAGGACTAGTGGGACTAGTAGTACTATGTTTGCTGCAACAACTGTGCCAATTCCTTGCCACCAAGCCATTCCAAGGTCAACTAGGCTACCAGCCAGGTAGTAAGTTGGGACTCCCACAACAAGGCCAACCCAAAGACTAGCCAATTCCCACCTGGAAAAAGTCCGCTGGGAAGCCGTTGTGGGCTTGAGATCGTCGTTGGTGAGCGTGGGATCGGATTCGGAGTCATCGAAAATGGGACTGGGAGTAGATTGGATTGATGCCATTGTGGTGGAAATGGGTCTTTTGAGAGTAAGACAGTGATGAGCTGCTTGGTCATGGGTGGTGGTGTTGAACTTGGTAGTTACGGTAGTTGACAATAAAGGACTAGTCGGAAAGTTGGAGTAGGGTCTTGGGTTTCTGGTTATGGCAGGAAAGGAGGGATGGAGATGTAAGCTCAGACACTTGGGCACCATGATTCACTGGGATTCTTAATGAGAGAGGAATCTGTGGTTTCAGTCTGAGATGGGGGATGAATGGTTGCTATTAGTCTTCAGAATTTTGCTTATTTTATGTGATTGACAATGAGGTTCCTTGAGGTCTAAAGTCCCACATATTTGCTCCATTATTTTGGAATCGTGGATCATGGGCTAGCTACATAAATGAAAATTCATGTCTGCAACTCTAACATATTCATTTTTCTGATTCTTCTCAATCAAAACATGTGAAAGTGTGAAACTTCCAAAGTTCCAGGTAAAGCCAACACAACTTTGTTTGATGTTGAAGGGATTTAAGATAAACATGCTTTCATTGGATCAACCCCCGTAATAATTTGCTACAAGTTGAGAGTACTAATTGGGAGTTCTGTTTGGGCCTAAATAAAATATTTACTTTGGGCCTGGATGGCCGAGGTCTATCGAAGCCCGTTATGGTTAATTGGTTCCTATCGAGGGAATTGTTTCCTATCGAGGAAGTTAAGATAAGATGTTTAGCGAGATTTCTATCGAGCTTCGATGGGAAGAGGATGTAGAGTTCTATTAGAACTGTGTCTTATCGAGTTGGTTTCACGCGGCTCAGTTTCTATCATAATTAGTTGATATTTGCGGGACTCTTAGAAGAGTTATGATGGAATTAGAATACCTATGAGTAGTATGACACGATGCTGGTATGAAGATTCAGGCAAAGTTACAAGAGCAGAGGAGATAGAAACAGAATCAATGACTGATATGTAAGCAAGTATATAAGGAATGCAAGGGTCTTATGAAAAGGACTACTACACAAACATACAAACAATCCTTGCTATACGCAATACAACCTAGACGGTTATCTCGTCCTCGAGATATCTATCTTCTTGCAACCAGAAAAGTCTGAATGCTGTTCACCTATCAAGTGAAGGTATTTACGACTCCAAGGAAGCAATTGCAACCTGAAGGTGGAATGGCTGCTCACTTGTATGCTGAGGGCTTGAATACTCAAAGGAAGCGAGTGTTCTCAACACTTCATCAAGAGATTGCTCTGCTCTACACGAGAGACGTGGGGGTATCGATTTCTGGATCTAGCAGAGAGGTACACATATCAAAGTCCTAGGTTCCTAGGCAAAAAGAACCTATTCGGATAGGGTTGGTGCTCTCCCTATCTTAATCGCTTACATTAGAAGTCAGGCGGCTGTAACTAGTCCATATTCCGTTGAAGAACGGTGGCACGCCAGCATCGAAGCACATACAGGATAGACCGGTACACGCGGTTGAAACATCCGATATCAAAAGAGACTGCTTCGCGGAGAGAGTCTCTTCCGGGAGATATTTCTGCATCGAACATTTTGGCACGCCCAGTGGGATATAGAAATTACTTTGTCCAATTCTCGTGTCTCTAAACAAGATACCACTGTTGTGTCAAAATCGAACATTTTGGCACACCCAGTGGGACTGTCAATACTTCTTTGCGTTTCTAAGCGACAATTGGAGACCCTTATCGAAGGGTTTACCCTCAGTGTCGTAAACATCCACAACCGGTATACCGTGAACACACTGCTAACCAGTGTCGTTCATTGAGTAATCAAGCGGTTAAAGTTATCTTCGCTAGCGACTTCAACGCTATGGAGTTCGAAACTCTAAGTGAAACGGAGATAAAGGCACTCACGTATAACGAATACGTGGCCTACGCAGCGAAACGGGACTTACACCACGCTAGTGGTTTTCGATCATTCGAAGACAGACTTGAGCAACATAATGATCATCTTGCTGCTCAGACCGACTCCTTAAAGGAGATAGCGAGTACTATGCGGTCTATGCGACTAGAGTTGAATCAAGAACAAGAGGATAAAGAATCCATAAACTCTCAGGTAACTAGTTTGGCAGAAGGTCAAGAACGCCTACGGGCGGATGTCCAAAGCCTTTTAGACAAAGGATTGGAAGAATACCGCCGGTCAGCGGCAGCTATCACTCAAAGAGTCGATAGGGATCTGGGTTCTCTAACCAAAACCGTATCGGACTTGGCTAGGAAAACCAGACGATCAGAGGATTTTGCTTTCGAGTGGGAGGCACGTATAAATAAACTCATGGATGATTATCAAGTAAGAATAACCAAGATGCAGGAGACTTACGAAGCACCGTTTCCCCTAAGCAAAGACGATCCTAATGAATGGCATTGGCCAAAGTTCTATAAACACCAAACCTTCCAGACATTTTCTGGTGACGATGATGCTAATGCGGCAACACATCTGGCTTACTTCACCTTGCAGTTAGGCCAGTTTTCCGAGGACGATGGACTCAAACTAAGGGTCTTCGGTTCATCGTTATCAGGATCAGCCCTCGTATGGTACACTGGCATCGAGAAGGGCTCGATCAGTACGTGGAAGGAGATGGAGGCCTTGTTTATAGACCACTTCGGAACGGAACGTCCAGAAACCACCGTGGGAAAGTTGGCTTCTCTTAGCCAATCGGTGACCGAGAGTCCGGTCACTTTCCTACACCGTTTCCGTTCAGAGTATAACCTCTGTAAGACCCCTCTAAGCAAGGAAGAGGTGGTAGAGATGGCCAAGAATGGGCTGGAGGATACTTATCACCAGCTATTCTTAAATAGCAAGTATTTCTCTCTAAATGAATTCATCGCTGCGGTGACCAGAGCATACAGCAACATGCAGGAGAGAGATAACAGAAAGAATGCGTCCAAAGGGACGTATAGCAATATAACTTATGACAGGTTAAAGCCAAAAACTGTGGCTTATGTTGAACCAATGGATGACCAGGAAACAGATTCTGAGGACGATCATATAGGGGCTGTGGATTTAATGTCAAGTAAAGTGCTGAAACCCCGAAAGCTTCAGAAGAATAGAGGTCCCGTCAGGCTCTCGACAGTGGCTTTTACTAAGCCAGAGTTCGAGAAGTACACTTATGACGCCAACATGGCGCATAAAATTTTGAACGAGTTGTACGGTCTGCGGGTTGTCAAAGCAGACTTCGGGCCGCTTCCCACGGCTGAGCAGTTAAAGGGTAAAAAATACTGCAAGTTCCATGGAGCATGGAACCATCTTACCAAGGATTGTATCAAGCTGAAGGACCAAATCCAGAAGTGGATCAATGAAGGAAAGCTGGAGTTGGAGGGTTCGTCCAAAACAGCAGCATTGGTGGATTCTGAGCCATTCCCTGCTCAACAGGTGAACATGGTGGACGTAAGTTGGCCAGCACCTAGTAGAATCCTTGAAAACAAAGAGGCTTGGAATCAACCAGCCTATTTAACCGATTCATTCAAGACGGACATGGTGGATGAATATTTGGATAGGTTAAAGGATATGGGGTTGATTTTCTTCTACCCTGTCTATAAGCTTAGACATCTACGGTATGAAGGGCCAGCCCAACATTTTTGTAGATTCCACAATCACTTTGGCCATCGAACATCGATGTGTTCAACCCTGAGAGACAAGATCCAGGGCTTGATCAACTGGCAAGTGATTGTAATCACTGAAGACGGAGAGATGGATTTTCATCCTGAATATCCTCGTAGAATGCCATCTCCTCCGATCACAGAGTCTCCCGTCAGCGGTACTTCTTCGGAATGTAGTCAAGGTACACCAAGTCAAGAGAAGAAGAAGTCCAAGCGAAGGACCAGGCGAAACATAGCCTTTGCCTGACCCAAGCGGACGCGCGTCACATATGACGCATCCTGGCGGGAAGAAATATTTGAAAAGCTATGCCAAGATGGAATAGCAGTGGTGCCTGACAATTGGGAATCACCAGACCCACATCCAGATGATGTCAGGGGTCTCCCTTATTGTCAATATCACCACAAGTGGGGAAGTCACGGGACAGCTGTCTGTAGAGATCTGAAATATAAGATTCAGCAGTTGATCGATGACGGAGTAATAGCGATCGAGCAAAAGCCTTCGCTCAACTTAACAACTCCAATCCCCATGATTGTTGGCATGTTGGACGTAACAGGTACTAAAACCAACAAAAGAAAACAATTCAACGACCAACCAACAGCTGGCGAGAGTCTACCTCGTACATCAAAGGATAAAGGAAAAGAGAAGGCGGACCCTAAAGCAGACTCGCCAATATCCCTTTGTGCACACTGTAAGTTGAGGAGTGGGTTGAAGATCTCCTTTGAAGAGCTGGCTCAGGCAGCCAAAACCTTCCCGGAATTATTTTCCAATAAAGATCCTCAGTCCCCACCATCGAAACAAAGGGATACTCCTGCTCCCAAGCGACCAAGAGCAACCAAACAAGCCAGTGTGGTTAGAACACCTGAATCTAAGGTTGCTGAAACGCTCACCAAACCGTACGTTCCTCCAGCTTCAAGGAACATCACAAAGGAGGATGTATGGTATATAAGGGAGAAGGGAAAGACAGTCGAGGTGACTCCAAGTAAGAGGAGGAACCTACAGCGACGCTTTGGTAGGGCCAAGAGAGCATTGGATGCTTACGAGGCTGGCCTTATCAAAGAAGAAGACCTGGAGTTTCCTCCAGAAGTGCTGCAGAGGTGGTTGAACACCCTTGCAGCAAATCCATTAGTGGTGTTTGGGAAGAAATCTCACGAGCCCAAAGTGAGAGCCCAAAGACCAGGGGTTTTCGAGAGAAACCCAGAATTAGCAAACAAAGGAAAAGAATTTGAACCTACTCTAAAGGTTCACCGGGTAGTTCAGAATCAATTACCAGTAAGGAGGCGCCTTACTTTTGAAGAAGACACGGTGAAACAAGTAGGGTTGAAGACACCTTCCAAGGGAGCAGAGGGGCCACCACAACAAAGTATTCCAAGCAAGCCACCAGTCCTACAATGGAGGCCAAGGCCTTTAGTGGTAGAAGAACAAGCGAAGGCAAAGAAATTAGCCCCAGCTCCCAAGGAAACAGCTACACCACCGACACCACCGCCAGCTATCGATCCTATTCCTGAGGATATTATACAGCAAGTTGCTCATCTCGAACTGACTACATTGTCTATCGAGGAAGGACAGCCATCGACCAAAGGTGATAATGACAACGAAGACGAGGAGTTGGTGGATTACAGTGAGGATGAGGTCGATGAAGAACACTATTGCATCAAGGAGGACACTGCAGCCATTAACATGGTGTATGTCCTATCCTCCAAATATGCTTTGCCCTCACCAGCAACAAGAGACGAATCCGGGAACATCAGTAGTGTGATGCTACAAGATGAAGAACTAGAGGTGCCGGACAGTTCCACACTCGATGGCACACCGGAACTGGATTCACCAGACACAAGAGGACAAATGATGTTCTCCAAGCCCACCATTGACATGGCCATGCACATGCGACCACTATATGTCACAGGACAAGTCCAAGGAGTCCAATTGAATAAACTTTTGGTGGACTCAGGGGCAGCGGTGAACATCATCACCTTTAAGGCACTGGCCCTTATCGGTGTTCCCAAGTCAGCTATCCAAGAGACATCGCTGAGTGTCAGGAACTTCCAGGGTAGCATAACAAAGACCTTGGGGATTGTCTTCCTACAGGTACACATCGGGATAGCTTCAGGCACTTACACATTCTTTGTGGTAGAATGTACATCACCATATAGTGCCATCCTGGGACGTGATTGGATCCATAGAAGCTACTGTGTACCATCCTCGCTGCATCAGCAGATGCTATTGTGGAACATGGAGTCAGGCGAAGCAGAAATAGTCAACGCTGACCCTCGCCCATATTCCGTCTCTACTAATGCTCTAGAAGCCAGGTATTACCACAGTGACCTTAGGCCACTGGAGGTATGTGGCGTCGATAGTAAAGGCCGCCTGATGGGTGTCACGGCCTCTGAATTAGCTCAGTGGGGGATTGTTCAAGCAAATCAGGATAGTCAAAGACCCTACACCATCGAGCTACCATCCAGACGTTCTCCATGAGTGGGTCTCTATCTGAAATAGAGGCCGAGGCTTGTCTTTCGTTGCACGAACGCTTTCATAACTTTATGTTAGAAAGCCAAGCCTTAGAGAAAGTTCCAATGATTGCAGCATTGGAATACGTGGATGAAGACGTTCTGCAAGACTTAGGAGAGGAGGACGAGATTCAACTAGCTCCAGCAGTCTTAGATGATATACCTCCTAAAGTGAAAGATCCCATCGAACACATTCAGATTGGGACAAAGGAAGAGCCAATGTCTGTGGCTATAAGTACTTTCTTAGAGCCTGAAGAGAGGCTCCAGATGATTGAGTTGCTAAAAGAATATGCAGATTGTTTTGCAGAAAAATATGAGGACATGCCGGGTCTTTCACCAGACTTAGTTTGTCACAATTTGCCTACCATCGAGGGAAAGAGGCCTGTAAAACAAGAAATGCGTCGCATGAACACAGAGACAGCAATTCTAGTCAAAGAGGAGGTTGAGAAGATGCTCAAGTCAGGAATTATACGAGTGGCCAAATACAACGAGTGGCTGTCCAATATAGTTCCAGTCAAGAAAAAGAACGGGAAGATGCGAGTATGCGTCGACTACAGAGACTTGAACAATGCAACCCCTAAGGATGCTTATCCTATGCCAGTAGCTGATTTGTTGGTTGACTCTGTTGCCCGCCATGAAATGTTAACATTCATGGATGGTACTGCAGGATATCACCAGATTCCAGTGGCTGATGAGGATAGACATAAAACGGCGTTTCGATGCCCAGGCTTTGCTGGTGTTTTTGAGTATGTGGATATGCCATTTGGACTCAAAAATGCAGGGGCAACCTACCAACGAGCAATGAATTTGATCTTTCATGATCTTATTGGTAAGACCATGGAGGTATACATCGATGATGTGGTAGTCAAAACGAAACATCGAAGAGACCATTTTGAAGACTTGAGACAAGTGTTTCTCAGAATGAGGCAGCATCAACTGAAGATGAACCCAGCCAAATGTGTGTTTGGCGTCCAAGCAGGTGACTTCCTGGGTTTTCTAGTTCATCAGCGTGGGATTGAGATACCGGATGATAAGAAACAAGCGGTTATCAGTGCAGCCCCACCAAAGAGTAAGAAGGAACTACAACGTCTATTAGGAAAAATCAATTTCTTACGATGATTTATTGCCAATGCTGCTGGGAAGACACAATCATTCTCTACTCTCCTCAAGCTTCAAAATCAGAAAGACTTTGTATGGGAGCCTATACATCAGGAGGCCTTCGATACCATCAAAGCATACTTAACGAACCCACCAGTCTTGGTCCCTCCAAGACCTGGGGTTCCTCTTAAGCTGTACATATCAGCTACCGACCTCTCCATTGGAAGTCTATTGGCTCAGGACGACACAGCAGGGGTTGAACGTGCTATTTTCTACCTAAGTCGTACCTTGAACGATTGTGAAACGAGATACTCTCCAATGGAAAGGTTATGCCTAGCCTTATACTTTTCAGGGTGTAAGTTGAGGCACTACATGCTATCCTTCATTACGTGTGTCATAGCACAAACAGATTTAGTGAAGTATATGTTATCCAGACCGATTCTCCGTGGTCGTATTGGAAAGTGGATTTTGGCTCTCTCAGAATTTTCTTTGCAATATGTCCCTCAGAAGGCGGTGAAAGGCCAGGCAGTGGCTGATTTTTTGGCTCATCATCCCATGGAAGAAGTGGTCGATGGACCAGAACTGGATCTCGCTCGTATCGATTTGGCCCCTTGGTGTTTATATTTCGATGGGTCAAGTACGAGTACTATGGCTGGGGCAGGGGTAGCTTTGGTCTCCCCACGCGGCCAAACTTATTCTTATTCTTTCAGGTTGGACTTCAGGTGCACAAACAATCAAGCAGAGTATGAAGCTTTAATCATTGGATTAGAACTTCTATTAGATATGGAGATCAATGACGTGCATGTCCTTGGAGATTCCCAACTAGTGATCAGACAACTGGAGACCAAGTACAGGGCAGGCCCAATACTAGAACCTTATGCAAGGAGGGCTTGTGATTTATTGAAGTTGTTTACAGAGGTGGAGTTGAGTCATGTTCCTCGAGAGAAGAACTATGCAGCTAATGAGTTGGCTCAACTAGCAACGGGTGTAAGTTTACAAGATGGAGTACGAGAAAGAATACTCAAGGTTGAAAGAAGAACCCTTCCATCTTTCCTTGCACGACAAGAAGACAAAAACGAATGGTACGTTGCTACACTTGATCACACCGATAAAGACTGGAGGCAGGAAATCATCTCCTATCTCCAGGATCCTAATAATCCGGTTGACAAGCGGATTCGATTCTTAGCTCCCAATTATGTGCTCAAAGATGCTGAGTTATATCGAAGGGGAGAAGAAAGCATACTATTAAGGTGTGTCTTTGGACGTGACGCTAAAAAGTTAATGAGAGAAGTCCATCTTGGGACTGCAGGGGCTCATCAAGCCGGTCCCAAGATGAGATGGTTGCTAAGACGACATGGCTTCTATTGGCCAGGAATGCTCAGAGACTGCATCACGTTCGCTAAAGGTTGTGAAGAATGCCAGAGACATGGTCCAGTCAACCATATGCCCAGAATACCATTACAGCCTATAATCAAGCCTTGGCCAGCTCGAGGATGGGCTTTGGATTTAATTGGAATGATTCATCCTCATTCATCCGAGGGGCATAAGTTCATTATCGTGGCTACTGATTTCTTCACAAAGTGGGTCGAAGCTCGACCTCTCAGGGTATCTTCAGCGAAGGCCATCCGTCAGTTTTTATTCGAAGATATTATATGTCGGTTTGGCATCCCTGAATGTTTTGTCTCAGACCAAGGGGCAGCCTTTTTGTCTGGAGAGGTAGATACTTTAATGAAGGATCTTGGGATCCATTTTCTACACTCTTCTCCATACTATGCCCAATCCAACGGTCAAGCTGAAGCGAGCAATAAGATCATTATTCATATCCTAAAACGGATGCTCGCTGGAAATGCCAGGCTGTGGCATGAAGAACTTTTTCATACCTTGTGGGCTTACAGGACTAGTAAGAGGACCCCCACAGGTACAACTCCTTATGCACTGATGTTTGGGCACGATGCTGTTTTGCCTTTAGAGATCAATGTTCAGTCTTTACGGGTAATGGAGCAACACAATTTGATCGGTGAAGACTATGTCCAAGCAATGTGGCAAGAGCATGAAGATCTCGATGATCATCGAATACAGGCTTTTGAAAGTCTACGTGCTGAAAAACAAAAGGTGGCTCGTGCCTATGACCAGCGAACAAGGGGCATGAGTTTTGCAGAAGGAGAACTCGTTTGGAGGGTGATCTTGCCTATCGGTGAGAAAACGGAAGGACGAGGAAAATGGTCAGAAAAATGGGAAGGACCATACATCATCGATCGACTGTTGGCTAAAGGAGCAGTTCGTTTGAGAAATCGAGATGGTACTATACATGCAAACCCGATAAATGGTCGTTACCTAAAGAAATTCATACAACCTGTTTGGGAGTATGATGATCCTCCACATGCTGCTTAATCTAGTTTATTCATGCTCTTGCATCAATAAACTACAGGGGCAACTCATATACTCATCAAGGATCATAGTCATCGAATAAACCTACCAATGGGGTTAAATAATCAAGTGCCACATTTTGTATCAGAGTAATTATTTTGTCCAAGTCAAAGTTCGATACAGGCCAGTCTTTGTGGCTTAAATTTTTGAGCAAACTATATACGAGTTTATCAACACAAAGAACTTTTACACTGCAAATAAATACTACATTCAAATACTTGGAACAATACAAAGGCTTTGCGGCCTCAGGCTCTGATACCATATGGTGAAGATGAATCTTGGACAACTGCAAAAGATGAATGAAAAATCTTAAACTGCAGAAGATGAATGAAAAAGCTAAAGGATTCATTCTTCACAAGATCCTCTGCGTGGCTCTCCATCTCTCAACCTAACAAGAGGTCCAAGTTGGAGAGCGAAAAGGAGGATCCTCGGTGCTCCCAATCCCGTCTCTCAAGAAGATAAAACCTGCAGATCGAGCTCGGTGATTTGAAGAGATCGACCTCGGTGAAGGAGAGGGAGAGGAAGCTGGACCGTCAAGACAAGAGGAGGAGGACTACGACAAGAGTTGCACCTGCCTTGACGATCATCGCCTTTGTCCAGTCAACATGATGCCCCCAACTTTTCCCATGGACTGCAGGAGGCATTAAAGAGGAACACCACCCTCTATGCCTATCGACACCGAACGGGTACGAGACAGAAGTCGAAGGGGATGGAACCTCTGGATTGTGGCCTCTCCCTTAGAGTCTCCTTCAAAAAGGGAGAGCCAAGGCGACGCCTGGGCATAGATATTGTTATCTAGTCCAGGTTTGGGCATGGATATTGCTATTTAAGGAACAGAACATCGAAGGATTTATCTGGAGGTCTCTTTGGATAGTAAGACCAGAACATGTCGAGTTGGGTTTGATTCATTCTCGCAAAGGACTTGGTGTATTTTTACCAAGGAAAGGAAACCTTTTATAGCCAGGAATTACGACGGTTTGGTTTCGCATGAGTAATTACACCCAACAACAGTGAATACGTGTTCAATTAACAGTGGACCATGAAGCGGTTTGACTGCTCGCAAGAAGTGCATGATAAATGAGAAGATCTTTGGGGCAGTTAAAACGTATTTCAAAAGATTTCGATGGTCTAACGCGATACGAATTCCAAGTATAGAATTCAATTCCATTTATTGCTGGACAACCGAAAGAGTTAAAATTAGTTACAGCTTGAAATGAGGCTGGATCAGGGTTTGGAAAAAGGGCTTATTATAGAGGCCCAACCAAGTTTTAAACCCAATAGAAGCTTTGTTGTCAAAACAGTGTAGATATATAAAAATCTTTGTTTGTTCGATAACAAATACAAAAAAAGCCTATACTAAAGGCCCAAAATTTGCAATTGGAAGACGAAGCTCTTTATATTAATCTTAGTATACTCCGAGGCCACCCAGGCTTGTTGAGCTGCTAAACAAGCTTCGCTAACTTTCGCACGTGCCTCTTGTAGATGTTGAGCCCGAGCCTCGTCCTCATTCAGGAAATGTTGTACTTTGTCCTGATAAGCGGGGATTTCAGTTTCCAAGACAGCTATTTCAGAGTTGAGTTTGGAAAGGTCGACCTCAAGAGCAAGCCTTTGGGCACGTTTGGTCAATAGAGCCTTTTCCCTTGTCTCTTTCTCCTGCACAAGTTTTTGAATTTCCTCTGCTTCCCTTTGAGTTGTTTGCTCTAGGTTGCTCGCTGCTTCAGTCTCACGATCAACCCCGAGTGTTAGATCATGAAAGGCTTCACTTTGGCGTTGATACTTAAGGAATTGTTCTTCTAACTTATCCAAGAAAGGAATAAATGCTGCAGGGGTAGTGGCTCGGAAATCCTTCACTTGTCTCGAAACGGCCTGAACATCCGTACTGGAGTCTAGTGTCCCAGAAAGAATTTTACGAAGCTGACAAATGAGGACCGTACGATCAGGAGAAGTGCTTGAAGTGCTCGATGCACCTGCAAGTTCTTGAACTGCGGTTGACCCTTGCACACTGAGCAGGTCGAGTTGTTTTCCAGATGATGAAGAGGGGACAATTATTTCCTTGCAGCAAACGGAAGGTCCTTCATCATCATTGGCTAGGGATCGATCAGGTTGGTCTCCGACGACCATCGAAATTGGCTCTCCTACTATGCTTGCTTGTTTCCTTGGGCTATCAGGAAGAATTTGCTCAATGGTCACGTCCATAGAAACAGCATCGGGCTTCGATGTAAAATAACAGGAAGTGTTAGGAATATATCGAACAAATTTCTAACCTAAGAAGTGAGGTTGCGATAGCTTACTTGTTGGGGAGACAGTATTGGTGTCTCCTCAAGGGTCTGAACTTGTGGCTCTGATAAGGGGGGATTCGATGCTTCGACCTCTGGGCTAGTCTCGACTGGAGTTTGTGATCGATCAGATCTGGGCTTTGGTGAGGAGACGATTTGTTCAGCCTCTGAAGCAACTTGTTCATCATGAGCACTGGAACCTTCGCCAGAAGAGGAAGGAATGTAGCAGCCTTGAATTTCAATCTGAAGACGGTTGTACAAGGTGGTAAGGGCTACAGGTTGTTTCTTCTCCTCTTCTTCAAGTTCCGCTCGATGGACTCCAGCCAAGAATTCGACGATAAAGCCCTTGCAACACTCTTGGTGGCTGTTGACTATTGCCTTGTCTGCAACGGTGGATATGTTGCTGGACTCATCGAACCTCAGAATAAAGGCCTGGCTGTGTCCTTCGAGGAGCCTTTCTCCTAGTGAGTCAATTACGTAGTAGGCTTCATCTTCAGCCTTGAGGACGAAGAAGTGATCATTCCAGCTCACTATGTAGACCTGAGGTTTCCTGCTTTTCTGAATGTGTTCCCACAAGTCATCGAAGGAGCAGCAGCCGTGACCTTTCAGATTAGCAAACCTTTCAGGATTAAAGAGTCTTATCAAGGTGTCATCGGCCGAGAAATGGAGTGGCCTGATGTTTGCCTTCAGGATGGTGTCCAAGTCAAAATGCAGGTTTGGATACTTCGTGGCCAGAGACTCATCCTTGCATAGCTCTTGCCATTCCCTGGAACCTTGAAGAAGGAGGTCATCGAACTGAGAAAGAGTGGGAGTGCTACCTGGATTTGCACAAAACCAGTGTGCAATGGTAAAAGCAATGGCTGAGCAAGCACTAGACCCTGAGGCTTGACTACTCCTTTGATCGAATGAAGCGAAGAAAGATGGAGTGACGAGGCGTAGTTGGTCGTTTCTGCTCCTAAGCCCAGATTCCAACCAAACTCCACTCTTTGGGGGTGCCCGTTTGAGTTTCTTGGAACTTTGGGGCTACAGAGATTAAGGGCCAATATCGAGATCAGTAATGAGAATCAGCAGGTTCTGAAAAGGTAATATATTGAATACTTACAGGTGATTTGGAACGCTGGGTCCTTTTCTTCTTGAAAGATTGAATTGCCATGGTTATATCCGGCTGTGGATTGCACTATGAGAAGAAGAGAGGGATGGTTATTTCTGGTTTTAGAATTACCAACACAAGTGGAAATTTCTGAACTAAGACATACCTGTGGCCATGGAATTGGGCTCGAGTTGGAGGAAGGCTCGATGAGTGCATCTTTGTCTGCTGTCATCGGGAATTTCTCATCGAATCCACTAAAGATGGTGGCAAAGCACAGTGCTGGACTTTTGTATTGCAGCTCGACCCAAAATTGGGAATGCCAAGTGAGGTATGTTGGGGTAACCAACCTCGATGGGGACAGTGGCTTGGTAACCCCGGGAACTATCACCACTGGAAAGCCAAATTCTTCATCGATGACTTCTGCTGCGTTAGACTTACCCTCTGCCCGCCAGAGGGTATACTTGTTAACAGAGCATACAAGGGGCATAGGGGCATCCTGGCCGAGTCCAAGTTGCCTGCAGAAGTGATTGGGAGCATAAAGCTCATACCCGGAGTCTGGAAGTGGTAGATCCTGGCAGGTGTTCGTCTTAACGAACAGACTCCTTGCTTGATTATCTTGATCAGGAGATGGCATGAAGCCACTTGGGAGGAGGCCAGGATGACGACGATCCAGAATTCTCTCGATGGCGGTATAAGGAAGCTCTTTGCGGTAGCAGAGGTGCTTGAAGCAGCTGAAGTAGGACCATTGCTTGGTCCTAGGTTCCATAGAGACCAGCGACTTGCCCAAAATCTTTTGTTCTTCGAACTTAGGGGTTCTGGAGGGACAGAAGAAAGGGAAATAGACCTGTAGCCAGAGGTCTACCATCCAGAGTGGCCCAGCTTGTTGCAAGTCGAGCCTCGATAGAGCAACTCGCTTGAGACTGTAGTAGATGGAGGCCAGGACGGGTTCAACCAAACTCAGTGGTTCTCCGCTGAAAAGGCGCTCAGCGAGATTAGTCCACGTTTTGATGACCTTTGCTGAGGTCGTGCAGAACAGGTACTTCGATAGCCAATACTCCAAGAAGGCTATTCCTCCCTTCGCGTTGCTTTTCGTTGAGAAATGATTTACCCAGGCGGTGTAGGATGTAGGCCGTTTTTCTGAGGCCTTGTCAGGAGTCTGGCTAAAAGTCTGAGGAGTCCAGTTTTTCTCAGCGGCAGGAACTCCAAAGATGGTGTAGAGGTCGAGCATTGTGATGCTCATATCTCCACAGGGAAGTCTGAAGCAGTTCGCTGTGCAATCCCAGAAGCACATTGCTGCAGCAAGTGGGGGTTTGTTGGCTCCAGCTGGAAGAGAGAAGCATAGATCAATGAGTTCTGTAATTCCTGCTGCTTCCCATCGATCTTTGTCCTGCCTACGGCGTTGGCGGTACCAGTCGAGGTCGTCGGGGGAGGAGTGTGGCCATTTCCCAATAGAACAGAGGCTATCTTTCTGAGACCATGACTTTGGGTCTGCAGAAGGGTCTACCTGGAGAAGAAGGGAAGAGTTGCAGATGGCTTCCCGAAGGACAGTTGGGAGGTCCGGACTCAATGGGGATTCCAGAAATGGGCCGAGAAGACCTGTATTTTCTTCTATATCTACGGCAAGGGTGCAAGTGGTGTCTGGGTTCGATCGAGTAGCAACGTCCTTGAGCCGTTTGACAAACTTCTTGGCGTGAACATGGTCAAAAGGAATAGTAATGTCCTTACGAGGAGGCATTTTTCCGAGTTAGGGTTTTGACGGCGGTGAGAAGAAAGGTTTAGGCTTTTTGATTGTGAGAGTTAAAAAGTTGCAGGTCTCTGAGTAATTGGAAAGTTTTTGATGAAAAGTTGAAACTTGTGGATATGAACTGTTGCTCTTATAGAGGAGTCAGTCGAGCGTCATACTTTTTTGAAGAATTGATTAGACGTGGCGGTATAGCATTTCAAAGTCAGTAAGCACGTCGTTCAAGGTACATTCAAGTCTTTTCACTTGTTCAGAACGTTTCCAAGTTCAAGACCTGAGGGGCAATGTTTGGGCCTAAATAAAATATTTACTTTGGGCCTGGATGGCCGAGGTCTATCGAAGCCCGTTATGGTTAATTGGTTCCTATCGAGGGAATTGTTTCCTATCGAGGAAGTTAAGATAAGATGTTTAGCGAGATTTCTATCGAGCTTCGATGGGAAGAGGATGTAGAGTTCTATTAGAACTGTGTCTTATCGAGCTGGTTTCACGCGGCTCAGTTTCTATCATAATTAGTTGATATTTGCGGGACTCTTAGAAGAGTTATGATGGAATTAGAATACCTATGAGTAGTATGACACGATGCTGGTATGAAGATTCAGGCAAAGTTACAAGAGCAGAGGAGATAGAAACAGAATCAATGACTGATATGTAAGCAAGTATATAAGGAATGCAAGGGTCTTATGAAAAGGACGACTACACAAACATACAAACAATCCTTGCTATACGCAATACAACCTAGACGGTTATCTCATCCTCGAGATATCTATCTTCTTGCAACCAGAAAAGTCTGAGTGCTGTTCACTTATCGAGTGAAGGTATTTACGACTCCAAGGAAGCAATTGCAACCTAAAGGTGGAAGGGTTGCTCACTTGTATGCTGAGGGCTTGAATACTCAAAGGAAGCGAGTGTTCTCAACACTTCATCAAGAGATTGCTCTGCTCTACACGAGAGACGTGGGGGTATCGATTTCTGGATCTAGCAGAGAGGTACACATATCAAAGTCCTAGGTTCCTAGGCAAAAAGAACCTATTCGGATAGGGTTGGTGCTCTCCCTATCTTAATTGCTTACATTAGAAGTCAGGCGGCTGTAACTAGTCCATATTCCGTTGAAGAACGGTGGCACGCCAGCATCGAAGCACATACAGGATAGACCGGTACACGCGGTTGAAACATCCGATATCAAAAGAGACTGCTTCGCGGAGAGAGTCTCTTCCGGGAGATATTTCTGCATCGAACAAGTTCTTTCTCTGAGTTCCACTATGCTTGTTATCAGGCCATTAAGCAAACCAATGGTTTAAGCTGTATTATACAGATTTATAGCAGTCATATCTTTGGTTGTTACCAACAGAATCAATTAGAATAAGAATAAAATCTTGCCCCTAAAATCAATAATGCATTAGAGCAGCTGCACCGGGGAGGGACGGCGAGGACGTCCGCGGGGGGGGGGGGGGGGGGGGGGGGGGGGGGGGGGCGGACCGCGTGGCGAGGACGTCCGGGGGGAGAGAGACGTGCAGCAGCAGGAGAGGGAGGGGGGGCGACCGGACGTTGACCGGGAGGTCGTCCTCCCCGGCTTCCTCAGTTGAGGACGAGTGCGAGGTCGTCCGCCTGGCAGGGAAGGGGGGGGGGGGGCGGACCGCGTGGCGAGGACGTCCGGGGGGAGAGAGACGTGCAGCAGGAGGAGAGGGAGGGGGGCGACCGGATGTTGACCGGGAGGTCGTCCTCCCCGGCTTCCTCAGTTGAGGACGAGTGCGAGGTCGTCCGCCTGGCAGGGAAGGGGGGGGCGGACCGCGTGGCGAGGACGTCCGGGGGGAGAGAGACGTGCAGCAGGAGGAGAGGGAGGGGGGACGACCGGACGTTGACCGCGAGGTCGTCCGCCTGGCAGGCCCCACGCACGTGGGTGACGCCAGGCTGACGTACGTATTTTTTTTTTTACCCGAAAAAAAAAGTTTAAAAGTTTAAAAAAAAAGTTTAAAAAGTAAAAAAAAATGACGGACCAATCGCTGGCCGCCACGTGGCGCGTCCAGGGCAGCTGCCAGATCAACGGTTAAGTTGATCTGGGCCGTCCATTTTGAACGGATATAAGCCAGATCAACGGCTTATATTCAAATGCAACGGCCAGATCGGCATAAAATGAAAAATTGCAAAAAAATCCTAAAAAATTACAAATGAGCCCCTACATTTTTTCTATAAATACTACATTCATTTCATTCATTTCTCACACCATTTTGTGCACAACAAATTCATTCTCTCCCTCTCTCCATCTCTCCTCTAAATTTTTTTTTTTGTCGGAAATAATGGCTACAAATTGGCTTCTTTCGGAAGATGTACAATTGAGCATCTCTTATTGTCGTTTTAGCGTTGATTCCATCACCGGAAATCGACAAAAGGTGGAAAAATTGTGGGAAAAGGTTTATGCCAATTTTAAGGCGAATTGGGAGCTAGGTTATGATGAATCGATGCCGGAAGCTAGGACCCAAAACGCATTATCCTCTCGTTTCGCAAAGTTGAAGCCGAATTTGAAACTTTGGGGAAGTGCTCTTTCTTTCGCACGAAGGAATGCATCTTCCGGCTCCAACATACACGATGAGGTAATGTTTTTGATCTCCAATATTTATTTCATTTTTACCATATTGTTTCAACTTATGTTCATGAAATAAATGTTATTTATTTCATGATATTTATGAATTACAAGTTATTTATTCCATGTTATTATTATTATTATTTAGATGAGATGTGCTCAATCATTTTATGTGGCAAAAAAAAAAGAGTTTAAAGACTTTGCTTGTTGGGAAGTAGTCAAGAATCATCCTTACTTCATCCATGTCGAGGCTAGTACACCTCCGGCTTCTTTATCATCTACTCCGTCTTACTCATCATTACATCCCGCAAGCTCAATGCCTCCCACCGTCAACTTGGAGGAGGATGATGCATTTGCCACACCAATGAGCAACCAAGCTCCTTCTTCTCCGGAGCGTCCTATGGGAGTGAAAGCGGCCAAGAAAGCGAAAAAAAAAGGGAAAAGGGGTATGACGCAATCAAATGAAAGAGCCGAGACTTTGAATAGGATTGCGGCAAATCAAGAATCTTATGGTCGCAATCAAAAAGATAGTGATGCAATTGAGGTTTCCCTTATGCGAGAGCAAATCGCCCTTCAAAAGAAAGACATCCAATTGAGGGCTTTGGCAGAGGAAACTCGGATTATGTCAATGGATACCGAGAGCATGACTCCTAAATCCAAGAGGTATTTCACAAAGAGAAGAGCATAAATCCTTTCTCAATTGGATGGGGTTGAAGAAGAAGGTAGCGAAGAAGTCTATTCCAATTGTTATCGCCCCCTTTTTCCAAGCACTTAAATTATGTACTATATAGTTTAATTTATGCACTTTAAATAGTTTAATTTATGCACTTAAATTATGTACTAGGTAGTTTAATTTATGCACTTTAAATTATGTACTATGTAGTTTAATTTATGAACTTTAATTAAACAATGTAGTTTCCCTTTTACAGAAATAAAATTGCACTTTCTTTATTTTCACCAAGTTCCCACACATAACAAAATATTGAAACACACATAATAGAAATACATAATTCAAACTCACAACAATGCAATTAAAAAAACATATTTTATAGTTGTTCCCCGGTCTCAAGAAACCGGTTGTGCTTAACTAAGTCCTTCTGAAGCTCTCCATGGATGTAAGCAGATTGGAGATCTACAAGACGGTCATTAAACCGTTGTTCATTTAGTCCATCTCTTCCAACCGGCTCAAAAGGAATTCGGTTCCCCCCTTCATCCACTGGCCCATCATAAGCTGTAAATGCGGTAGCTGGGTTTTGGAGATCTTCTTCGTCGTTCTCCTCAAACTCATCCTCCACGAATTCCTCCTCAACGATCATGTTGTGCATTATGATGCACGCCAACATGATGCTTTTTAACGTCGAAAGGCGGTGACACCGAGTTGCATGACGAATTATCCCTCAACGAGCTTGTAAGATGCCAAAACACCTCTCCACATCCTTGCGGTACGACTCTTGCTTCCTCGCAAAAAGCTTTTGTGGAAGATCTTGAGGATTCGAAATCGTTTTGACAAACGAGGAGTACCTCGGATATATCCCGTCGGCAAGGTAATAAGTGTTACGGTATGTCATACCGTTCACTTTATAAGTCACAGCCGGACTTCTTCCAGCAAGCACTGCATCGAAGACATCTGATTGGTAGAGCACGTTGATATCATTTTGAGCTCCTGGTACCTCGAAGAAACTATGCCAGATCCATGTGTCATATGAGGCCACTGCCTCTAAGATGATAGTTGGACGACCCTTCCTCCCTGAGTACGCCCCGGACCAAGCGGTTGGGCAGTTCTTCCACTCCCAATGCATACAATCAATGCTTCCGATCATACCAGGAAATCCTCGATGTCTAGCCCTTCTTAGAAGTCGAGTGATGTCTGTCTGATTTGGAGCACGGAGGTAACGGGTACCATAAAGCTCTCCCACTTGGGTGCACCACTTCTTCATGCACTCCAGAGTTGTTGACTCCCCCATCCTTGTGATTTCGGCACACTGATCAGCAGCTGAGCCGTAGGCCAACATCCGGAGAGCACCGGTCATCTTTTGTTGGAGAAGTAGTCCGACCATTCCAATGGCGTCGGCTCTTTGATGCCAAAATGGGTCGTAGTTGCAAAGGTCCGTCATTATACGGTTGAATGTATTTCGGCTCATTCGAAACAGTCGACGAAAGTCATGGTCGGTGAAGACTGAGCGTTCGATGAAGTAATCTTCCATAAGATTTTCGCCCCTGGACTCCCTCATCCTTGGTTGATTTGCACGGCGGCGGCGTGGTGGTTCATCATCAAAAGTTGCATCAACGGCCACCGCGTCGATCACGAATTGATTGGCAATTTCTGCATTTCGCCGGCGTTGTTGTCGCCTCCTATTGAAAAAGGTACCGAAACCCATGGGATTCATCTTGATGAAACCAAAATGTGAAGAAGTGTTTATGGTGGCTTAGATACGAGTAGAACTACAAGTGATGCGTAGTTGGTGTGAGTCTACCTCTCCCATAACTCTTTCTTTTATAGCCATCTTGAAAAATCAGATTTTTTAAGATAACGACACGTGTCGACTGTCAATTGGTTGAAAATCTTACCGGATATCTCCATCAATAATTTTGCCGACACCGACACGTAGACATTACACGTGTCTCATTCTCATTGGTTTGTAATCTTACCGAATATCTTCAATCAATAATTTTGCCGACACCGCCACGTAGACATGACACGTGTCTCAAAATTACTGGTCGAAAATCTTATCGGAAATCCGCTACCAATTATATGATCCGGAATGACACGTGTCGGCATCTTATTGGGTGAAAGTATTATTCGAATTTAAATGTAAAATATTTTAAATATTAATGAATAGTAATAAGAAGTCTCATTTTGGACACCGCTACACGAAAAACAGGAATAAGACTTTCTATTTTGAGGAATTCCTCAAATTAGTGAAGAATTCTTCAAAATAGGACTTCCTCGCCCAAAACATGAGTGCACATGCTCTTACAGCATTATCCATAGAATCAAGGATGCGTGTCTTGTCGAGCGAGTTAGAAAAAAATAAAATTAATTGGAGCTTCGTATCACGAATTTGGGTTTGCGTCCAAAAAGACCAAATCTTCTTGTCCCCTTAACCGAAATAATATTCATGTCCAATGTCATGATAACACTTGGCCAACCTGTAACCATAAAAGATGAAGAAGTCCCAGTGCGCACATCAGCAGTGGGTACGTGTTAGCCACTTGGGAGCACTCAAATCGGATCAGAACCCAACATTACTGGAACAACTTAACAGATCAAAGTGGATCCTTTAAGAGTTTTAAAAACTCTGCACCAAGTGTCATAGTGCATATATAGTCATTGTACAGCTATCTCTTCACTTGGTCTTTTCGTTGAACACTTCTTTTTCTGATCGAGGTTTTCGAAGCGACTTTGATTTGGTGAAACCCAGAAGTGAAATGAGCGATGGACAGCAGTGGAAGCCACTTGAATCATTCTACAGCGTCCTATTACACACCCCTTTTGATTTCTATGGCTGGAATAGTCTCTACCACTCTAGCAGTAGTAGCGTACCATTTCATAGTGGTGAGGTTTTGCTTGAGGCAGAGGCAGAGGCAGAGACAGAGAATACTAGAAGCAGTCTCTAATCTCTCGCCGCAACCACACCCCCACGACAACCAAACTGGCGTAGACGAGATAGTCTTGAGCTGCATCCCAATTCTCTCTTACTCCAGCAAAGACAGACAAAACGGTAGGGATCAGAGAGAGTGTGTGATCTGCTTGGGCGAGCTAGAAGATGGTGACATGGTCAGGCTTTTGCCGAATTGCAAACATGTCTTCCACAACCCGTGCATAGACACATGGTTCTTGGCACATACAAATTGTCCAGTCTGTAGGGCACCTATAGCCGCGCCGGTCACGCCTCTGGAACATTTGACTACTGATCAAGAAACCCGGTATCAACAAGTTCAAGATGAAGCTAGCAGCGCCGAATATTTTGTTTCGAATTTGAATTCGTTACCGCATATTCATGAGCCGGAAAGGGTGACAGTTAGCAGTAGTGCAACCATTGTACAATTGCCAAAGCCAGATTGTTTACTAAGGAATTGTGTGTCACTGGTGTTGTTGCCTATAGAAGGGAGTAATAAGCAGCAGCAGAGGTTTGTGAATGGGTTGGAAAGGTCTTTGTCTTTGGGGTCACATATATTCATCAACATACAAAGAGAATGTGATGATGATCAGAAGTCTTCTTCATCAACATCAACATCAACATCATCATCATCATCTTCTTCGTGTCCTCACACGAAAGCGGTTCTTGTAGAGTGTAGATCATTCAGTGAACGATCTTTTAGACAGTTTGATCGGATGTCGACGGTGCTAATAAGATCTCTTTCGCAGTTGCGGGTTGGGCAAAGTAGCAGCAGCAGCTCTAATAGCCATGGAATTCTTCCTTGTTAGGATGTTCTTTTCTTTTAATTTTATTAAATAACATAATTAGGACGATTATAGATTCTTTTTTAAAGTAATAAGCTAGCCAGATTTTTAATATTCATTTAGACCTATGTTAATGTGTAGTGATATCAGTTCCACACTTCCACTTAGCAAATAAATAAACAAAAATGGCAAATTGGTCTTTAGCGATAGTTTATCATCGACCTCACTATACTACACTTTCTTTAATTTTACTCCTTTTCTTCGACTCATTTCATCACTTTCAACAGTCCATTAATTTTCTTCAGTATGGTTCACTTGACATTGATGTTGTCAATCGGAAATGATGGAAGAATTTTTTATATAAAGTTGCTCGATTGCGAAATGGTTAACCATGTCACTTTATCACATTGCTCGACCACGAAATTGTTCTCCACAAGAGCGTTGCCCCATGGCCAACGAACTTCTTTTGTAGTGCAAAAAAAATGTCATGTTGGAGAGAGAGTTTCTGACTTCAAAGTTTTATGCAGAGTGGTGTATCATGTGCAATAAAAGAGACAGTGCCATAACTGTGGAAAACCGGATGGAAGGACCTGCACATTTGTTATAGCCAATTCTCAGTGTCTCTATATCTTGCATCGACATTTCACGTATTTTCACGCATCTTGGATCGACATTTTTAGCTAGTTAGTAACATTTATTGTACCCAGAATTCATGGCAATTGAATACTTGGAGAGTAAGATGTAGACATAACCAGGAAGATTGTGTGTGCGAAATTGACGAGTATTGATCATCCCTATACGGTTGAACACGCAATTTTCAAATTCAAATTCTACCCCTTCATATCAGATGCAGTAACACAATTGCTACGTGCTTCTTCATCAACCTGGAAGCTGAAGGGATTCATTTTGCATGCTTACTCGTGCATAATGTTGGTTAGTATTTGATCTGGTAGATATCTTAAATTTTTATTGTAATTAGAATTGATTTCATCTTTATTATAGATATTCTCTACCTATTAAGAATAGGCTTTGTAAAACTGTATATATACCTAATTTGAGAGTGAATGAAAGTGTTGCATTCTACTTAAATACCTTTACATATACTTTTATACTTGACATCAGAGCCAAACATATAGACCTACCGACAAAACCCTATTTTTTGTCACCCACTACGCCTAAATTCCGCTGCCATGGAAATAGAATCTAACTATGTTGTGATTTCTTTCCCCCAACCTTAACTTCAAATTTCACCTCCACTACCTGCTATCCACTACCATCAAGAAAACTCATTTTTTTTCATTGGAGTTCTCTTGAATGATTCCAATTACTCTACATGGGCTCCTGTTATACAGATACGCATTGGAGGTCGTAACAAGCTTGGATTCCTTACCAGTGATTTGACTGCTTCTCCTACGGGCACCTCTGAGTATCTTACTTGGGCTACTGACAACGAGAAAATGAAGAGTTGGTTGATAGACAACATGTCATCATCCATCATCAAACGCTATCTTAGTCACAAGACTGCCGCAGAAATTTAGAGTGCCTTACACCACACCTACTATAATGATTCGGACTTTACTCGGATCTATGAGTTGCACATTTGCACCGCCTCTGCTTCACCACCAAACAAGCAGGACAATCCCTCTCTGTCTACTATAATGAGTTAATCGCTTGTCTCAAGGAACTTGATCAACGTGTTGCCTCGTTTTCTAATACAGTAATTGTAGTTGTCCAAGACAACAACTACAGATCTATGCTCCAGGTCCACATGTTCTTGGGAGGTTTGGATCGTGAATTTGATCAAATTCGAGGAGAGTTGCTTCGTCGAGAGGAATTATTGAGTCTTGACAAGACCTATGCTCATATTCGTCGAGCTCACAATGACGGTCTTAGCCACTATGATGTTCTTGCTCAGCCCGCTTTCATGAAAACCACCACCTCCTCTCCACCGCCTCCACCACGGGCATCTCCCCCCAATGCTCAAGCCGTTGTGGCTCAACAGCAGTCTTCCTCCACCTTACGCTCCTCTAACTCTTCCTAGTTTGGTGTTCGTCCTTCAAACCCTTATGCCAACTATATCTGCCCGTTGTGCAAGGATAAGGGTCACTCCAAAGACAATTTTTTTCCATCTATTGGATATCCTAACTGGTGGGGTGATCGCCCACGCAAGACCTTTTCTTCTACAAGTACCTCTGCTAATGTAATCCAACTAGGTATGTCTGATAAAACCTATCTTACTACATATCATAGGAATAGTGCTTGGATAATTAACACCGGTGCATCTGATCATATGACCAATACCCCTAGCTTAGTTCATTCTATTCATCCCTCTTCTTTACCTAGTGTCTCTACTGCTAATGGTTCTCTTTCTTCTGTTATTGGTGAAGGCTTTGTTACTCTCTCTCCAAATCTTACCATTGATTCTGTCTTAGTTGTCCTCTCTCTATCATATAATATTTTATCTGTTAGTCAAATCACTATGTTCATTTCTTGTTCTATCACATTTTATCTCAATTTTTATGTTTTTCGGGACATTATTACTCAACAGATTCTTGGTTATGGTATTATAAGGGGAAGCTATACTATCTTGATTTGACATCTAGTGGAGAGAAGCAGTTGAGTTCATTGGGTCAAGCAAACAGTGTTAGCAGCTTGAATAAAGCCAAGTAACCCATCTTATTATGGCATCGTAGTTTATGTCATCTTTCTTTTAGTTATCTTAGGAAGTTACAACCTCATCTGTTTTTGCGTGTTAATGAGTCTGATTTTAAGTGTGATGTTTGTGAACTGGCCAAAAGCCACCGTATTTCATATTCCCCAAGTTTTAATAAATGCCTAGTTCCTTTTATGAAAATTTATTTTGATGTTTGGGGTTCTGCTAGAATCTATACACCTACTGGAGCTCGTTACTTTGTTGCTTTTATCGATGAATGTACCCGGATGACATGGGTTTCCTTGATGACTAGCAAGAGTGATGTATTCTCTCGCTTTACTGAGTTTCATAAGATGGTGATTACACAATTCCAGCAGCCTATCTGGGTTCTTCAATCTAATAATGGAGGTGAGTATGTTAATTACTAGAGGTTGGCAAAATGTATGAATAGGATATACTAGAGGTTGTTTGTGCTTTATTGTTTGACATGAATGTGCTAGGTCTTATTGGGGTGCTGATGTTACTTCTGATGTTAACTTGATCAACTATACTCCATCCCTTGTTATTGACTTTCAGAGTCCATTCCAAAAGTTACAAGAGTTGTTGAATGTTCATTCCCTTCCTAATCTTGGCCCTCGTGTGTTTGGTTGCACTATCTATGTCTATATTCACAAGCTTCTCCGGAGCAAGCTTGATCCATGTGCTTTGAAATGTGTCTTTATTGGTTATGCTGACTTTCAAAAAGGTTATTAGTATTATGATCCTTTTACCAAGAAGATTCATGTTTTCCTTGATGTCTCTTTTTGAGAATATGAACCTTTTTACTCATGGGGAGTTTCAGAGTCTTCCTTTCAGGGGGAGAGAAGAGGATGCGGAAGAAATACTCTGAATTTTCTGGAATTTGAAGAGTTTGAATAATTGGAATCGCGATTTGGAGGTTCTAGTATGTCTCTAATGGAGTTTCAGAAATGTACCCTCGATGGGTCGAGTGATACTCTCGACCCATCGAAGCTTCATGCCAATGAAGACCCAAGAGATGCCCTCGATGGGTCAAACGATACTCTCGACCCATCAAACCTTCATACTAGCGAAGACCCAAGGGATGCCCTCGATCCATCGAGGGATGTTCCTCAACCCATCGAAGACTCTGACCAAAATGCTACCTTCGACCCATCGAGTGAATCCTCTCAACCCGTCGAGAACCCAACAATTAATAGTCCTTCTGAACAACATCGAGATAGTATTGAAGCTTTTGTCCCCTGTCTACATCACCAACTGAGATCTCCGTTCAAAGTATTTCATCTGAGATACGTAAATCTAATCATGTTACTAAGGGAATTCCTAAGCAAGAATATGAGCCTAAGATAGATGCCAAAGCCAAATACCCTATTGCTAATTAACTATATCTCCTATCATAGGTTGACTGAATCTCATGCACTTGTTATTAGTCAATTATCTTCAGTATTTATTCCTAGAAATGTACAAGATTCTTTGGCAGATCCCAAATTGAAACAAACTATGAATGAGGAGTTAGAAGCCTTGCAGAAGAATGAAACTTGGGACATGGCTCCTATGCCACCTGGTAAAAAGACTGTTGGATGTCGTTGGGTGTTTCTGTGAAACTTAAGGCTGATGGAAGCATTGATCGTTACAAAGCTAGATTGGTTTCCAAGAGTTATACTCAGAAATATGGAGTGGATTACTAAGAGACTTTTGCACTTGTTGCTAAAATTAATACTGTAAGAATTATTATTGCCCTTGCAGCTTGTTATGATTGGCCTTTGCACCAGTTTGATGTGAAGAATGTTTTCCAGAATGATGATTTAGAAGAAGAAGTATACACGGATACTCCACCAGGAATCAGTTGCAAACCAGGTGATGAGGGAATGGTGCGTTCTCTGAAGAAGTCTTTATATGGCTTGAAGCAATCGCCTAGGACATGATTTGGACGTTTTCCCAAGGCAATAAAGAAATTTGGATATCACAAGTGAAATTCTGACCGCACCTTGTTTGTCAAATGCAAGGACCGCAAGACTACTGCCTTAGTTGTGTATGTTGATGATATGGTGGTTACATGAGATGATCCAGGTGAGATGGCAAGTCTCCAGAAATAGTTGTCACATGAGTTTGACATGAAAAATCTAGGTGATTTGAAATACTTCTTGAGAATTGAAGTTGCAAGGTCCAAACAATGGATTACATTGTCCCAAAGGAAGTATGTTTTGTATCTTCTTGCTGAGAAAAAATTGTTAGACTAGAAGTCTGCTGCTACACTTATTGAGTAAAATCACAGGCTGGAACTTCTCCCAAAGCAGGTTATAACAAATAAGTGCATATATCAATGTTTAGTTGCGAGACTTATTTATTTATCATACACTAGACCTGATATTACATATGTTGTTAATGTGTGAGTCAGTTTATGCATAGTTCTGGAGTAGAGCACATGAGTGTCGACTTACGTATTCTCATATATTTGAAAGGCACACCTGGTAAAGGTTTGTTATTTGCAAAGAACACTAGTGAGATGTGTATTTCAAGCTACATTGGTGAGATGTGTGTTTCGGGCTACACTGATGCAGATTGGGCTAGTGATCATACAAATATGGCGTCTACTTCAAAAGCCTATGAATTTGCATTATGATAATACAGCTACAGTTGAGATTGCTCATACCCCTGTACAACATAATAAAACCAAGCATGTGGAGATTGATAGATATTTCATAAAGGATCACCTTGACAAGAAAATTTTTCGGTTTCCCTTGTGATGTCAGAGGAACAATTAGCTGATATTTTTACTAAGGAGTTGTTACATGAAGCTTTTAGTAAATGGTTGGGCAAGTTAGGCATAATTGATATCTACGCTCCAACTTAAGGGGGAGTGTTAGCAAGTATTAGTCTTGTAGATATCTTAAATTCCTATTGTAATTAGAATTGATTTATTTTTTATTTTAAATATTCTCTACCTATTAAGAATATGATTTGTAAAACTGAATATATACTCGAAATTTTTCCGACTGACGTCGTTCCACCTCAATACTTTGACGTCCCTGTTGAATAATGACACATGTGCATTTCAATAAACTGTGTTTACGCGTTTCGTTCACTGGTTAGTCTTCTTCGTTATCTTCCTCATCTTATTTTCATCTTCCACGTCATTCCTTACATTTTTTCTATTTTGCGTACGAGATCATCATTAATTCATAAATTATATTCGACATCGTTCTTCTGGAATTATGCATATTATCTCTTCCTTTATTCTTCAAATCGTTACTTCTTCTCTCTCTCTTTTTTTCGATTGAAGTGAACTCCTTTAATTTTTCAATCTTTATGTTTCTTAATCAGATTACATCTTCACCCATAAAATTCTTATACTCGAAGCACAATCTTACATGATTTTAGGGATTTCATTGTTTTTTTTGCCAATTCAATCACCAACAGCTTTTGCTTTGCTTCTATTTGGATACATGCATATAGAGACAGGGGGGGGGTTGCTTCTCGCTTGCTGACCAATTGCTGACCAATTGGACTAGGATGAATCATGTAAGCTTGTTGGGGACTGATCGATCGCCAAATAAATAGCCAATTAAGGATTCTGATAGAAGATTGTTGGAGAACAGAGGTGTGAGACAGAATATTTTATTAGATTAAATTATTTAAAGAAGAGACTTTGGAACGAGATGGAATGAATAAGAAAGACGAAGAGAGTTTGAGCCTAGCTTGAATAAGAGAGAGAGAGAAACTGAAAAAGAGATAACAGGGTTGAGAATAGAGTTAACGATGTTAAAGTGTTAAACTCTATACATACACGTGTTGAGGTAGAATGATGGTCAGCCGAAAAAAATTTTCAATTTGAGAGGGAATGAAAATATTCTATTCTACCTAATACCTTTATCAATGTTTTTATACTCATAAATATGAGAATTTCACCTAGTACAAACGGGAAAAGTTGAAACAGGTCGATCCAGACATTTTCGGTACAAAATCATGTAACACTTGAACAATGTCATCATCTGGGTAAACTAGATACAAAATTTTCAGACTTTAAGCTCATACTCTATTGTGAGTGCGTTGTGAGCCAAACAAGAGTCATGGCCAAATAAGTTTAAAACAGAGAGTGCATACAAAATACTAGAGTTGGTAAAGACATGTATATACAATACAAAACAATACAAGGGAAGCGTAGACGGTTGAGCAAACACCAATAAAAATAGATGTTTAGAAAATGTAAAAAAATCAGTCTAATTAAATCAGGAATAGCAATAGAATACCTACCTTCTTACTTGTTAAATTGGCGTAGATGCACCATTTGATCCCAAGTATCCATCAATCTCCATCGACCTTACCCACATGTTGAGTTTTGCACAAGCCGCATTGGTTTCTTCTTTGCTATATACCAAAATTGAGTAACAGAGTTTAGTCTAGGGGTAATTGAAAAACTCGTGATATACATAATATCATTAGATATTCTTTCAATGTATTGCATTCATTCGTTCCCATATGAGGAAATGTTTGAAGTTGTAAATTGTCTTGTGTTATGATTTTCTTTGGTCTAAGTGATTGTTTCACATAACTAATCTAACTATCCAATACGAATGTGCCAAGTTTGGTGTAATGTCTATTGCATTAACTTTTCGAAATGCAACCGTTCTCCTTATTCTTTTTGAGTGAACCACACGGCTATAACCTACCCTAGCATAGTGTTAGGAGGCTCCTCCTCACACCTGAAAATTATGTCATTAATAATAGTATTTTACTACGGAGGGGATGTGTGGCCTAAATTTCAAGCTACAATAGAAAAATTTCCAACATCATCGTAGAGAATATCCTAAATAATAACAGGACTCTCATCTAACCAAAACACATCTACTCCACTCACACTAGCAAGATGGAGTAAACGATGAGTCACGCTATTTTCTTCTCGGAAGATATGCCTAAAGTGAAAAGATTGAAAGTCAATCTCTAGCATAATCCTTATAATCACTCACTATTTGGCCTATTTCCGTCAAATCCTCTCGTCCCTCGCTATGAAACATGGTCACTAAACTCGTGCAATCACTCTCAATGACTATGTCCTCCCAACCTTGGTGAATACCAAGAAGAAGACTAGCTTTACACGCCTCAACCTCCATATTTAGGGCCGAAAGGGCATGCTCGAACCAGTCTCCTTATTCTAGTCAACTTAATGTCACTCTACGCGGTTCAAGTATTGGTGGAAGCCATAGTTCAAGTATTGGTTTAAGTATTTTGATCATTTTCTTTTGACTTAATTATTTTATCTTTTAATTAATCTCTATTAATTAAAAAAGGAGAAGCTTTGACAGTTACAATGGTCAAACTAGGGATGGCAATGGGTGATATGAATATTGAAATACCACTCATATCCGAGTCTATATATTGTATCGGTACCCGCCCCAATATCTATAATATTTTATTGGGTATTACATGTACCTGTATCTGTTGGATACCAAGATATCCATACCCGCTCATTACCCGTAAAATAATATGTTATAAAGGTAAAAACGATTATAAGAAAAACTATAATCCAAAAAATATATAAATTTTTTAATTCAAAATTGACTAAATACAACCAACACAAGTCTAGTTTATTTAAAATTTATAACTATCTATGCAGAAGTGTACGTTCTCGTGCTGAATAGGTGTATAAGTGTTTTCGTTTTGAGCTACCGAAAAAACTTGATTCTCAAGATTATTGGAGTCATTGACTGAAGGTTGCATGGTGGCCATCTAGAAACTAAGCAATTCACAAAATGAGGGATAAATGACACAGCAAAATAGCTAAGGTAGTAGAGTACTAGGATTTGATCTATATATAGTAGGTAAATATATGATTATTTACTTTTAAATCTTATATTAAAAATAATTATTATACGGATTATTAATATATAAAAAAATTAAAATTTAATATTCTTATTAGGTGGGTATGGGTATGAATACCAAAATATCATACCTCCGCATATCTGTTTTCAAAATTATGATATTGGGTACACCCGTATCCATTACCCCTTTTTACGTGTAAGTTTTTCCCATTAGGGTCGAATACCCGATGGATAGCTTACCCTATGAGTATTATTGTCATCCCTAAGTCAAACATACAAAATGTAAATAAATATCCCTAACAATATATTAGTTCAATGTAATAGAATTTGATAAAGAAAGGGTAATAGAGTAAAATAATATTGAAAAATCGACAATTTGCTGTTTTTTCATCTCCAACCCTTCTCTCACACCCATAAGTGGAGGTGCATATCCTCTAGTGATATTTTATATTATTATATGCTGTATATATATATATTTTTTAAATATATTAATAATTATAATATTATTTTATAAATAAAAATATTATTTTCGCTTACTCCCGATTAATCACCGATTAATCAGTTAAATGGTAATCCATATTAAAACGATTTACGGCCAATTAGCTTTTTTGAACATTGATGGAAACAAAATCAATATAATGTCTTGGAATTCAAATTCTAGAGGGTCTTAAGATAACTGGAGGACTCCATCTACATTGATTTCATGTGTGCAACCGTATATTGCGTAGTCATATGTCGATAGTTTATTCGCTTCGTTCTTCATAACGTCTAGACAGTCTTAGTGCAAGTACTCGGCCACTAACACTATAGAATGAGATCCTCTCTAGAAATACTTCGCATCGCATCGCAACCTAGCGTGTCTACATAAAGTTGAGTGGCAACGATCATCCCTATTCTTCCCCTTCTTAGTGAATTTCATAGTCAAACTCTATTGACTTCCTTCTTTCTCGATTAACCAAACCCTATTGACTGTTGAAAAGTTTCAAATACTCACGGCATTGGATAGCAATTCTACCGAGCTCCTCCCTAACCTTTGTAACGATGAGAGAAAGTTTGATTAGCGCCATTTGCTTAAATATTAAACAAAGAAAAAGCTGCTGTATCTTTATGTAAACGGCCCATGTGGTGCGCGGGCCCATGAAAACTATTAATCGGATTCCACAAAGTCCTGCTTTTCATTTCTTATTTGACATGTACACCTTGCAACTATCAATAACAATTATGCATTATTGGCCATTTTCTTCAATTTTTCTTCTTCGCATTCATTCACAACGAAGAAGAAGAGAAGAGAATTTTGTTGTTTTTGGGACCCCAAAACCTAAAAGGAACATCCTTTTTTCTTCTCCTATACCCTAATTCCAATACAACCCCCATTTGTTTTCTTCTTGGACTGCAAAGCCTCTTGTACCCTTCACTTCCTTCAGCAAAGTACACCACCAAAAAAAAAAAAAAGACTGGAATTTTCCTTCGGCATAAACAAGAAGTTAATATATTTTGGTTTTGAATTATGAAACAGGGCAAATTTTGCTCCAATTTTCTTGTTTTTTAAATTTTTTTGGTCTGGGGTTTTAGGTCCCCAATGGCGCCCTATGAGGAATGCCTTTTCTTCTTCTTGTAGTTGAAGAAGGAGGTGGAGGATGCGTGTCCGGGTACATGTCTTGTTGTGAGCCTTCACGCAAGACTTGATGTCCTTCTTCCCCCATTGTCACTCTCCTTGTTGTTGTTGTTGATGCTTCTCTTCTCCCATTTCCATTTCCCTCCTCATTCCTTGACTCCAATGTAAAGTTTGCATCCCCATTCCTCTTTATTCCCACAAGCTTTGCCAACCCAAAAGAGAAAAAACGCACATTTCAATAACAACACACTTTGAAAACAACCCGTTTCAAATTCCATGGAAATGAGAATGCTTTGGATCTACAATGCCAATGCCCCAATTGGGTATTTGAGACATGTGACGAACTTATACACGCAAAAGGGACACAATGTGGTTGCAAATTTAGTGTTGAAGAGTGAAGGAAAGCTAACCTTACAACCAAGTGAGCAGAATCGAAATGGGTCCAAGAGTCCTCTGCCACAAATTTCACAAATGTGAGGAACTCCTTTGATTCCTGCTTTGGGCTGAGGCCTCTCATTCAAGAACAGAACTCTGGCACTGTTTATCACATAGGTTTGAACTCCACCAATGTCCAGAACCTTCTGTATCTCCGAAACCCTCACCACATCATGGTACGAAGACCTTCTTATCTGACATTACAAAATAAAAAACACCAAACCGGAAAACAAGATGACTCAGAAATTATAATAAAACGACAATGCCAGAGTAAAAAGATTCGAAATTTGGGGGAAAATTAGTTGACCTGAATGACTTGGTGGTCTTTGTGCCTTGAGGAGCGGCAGTAGAAGCAAAATGCATCTCCGCCACAGTCCAAGCAGAACATGTTGCATTCACTCCGGGCTGCGTCGCCGTGAGTCCTACATATGGTGAAGAACGACGAGTTGAGAAGCTGCTCGAGCCACGGCGGCACCAACATTGTCGTGTCCTGCTAATGGAGCATGAAAATTAATGAGAAACGGAAATGTAGCTAGGCTAGAGAGAGAGATTGACTCAAAGAGAAGAAGAAAAAGATGCAAACTTTACCATATCCGAAAGCTCAATGTGATTGTTGTTGTTGCAGAAGTGGTGGGTGTGTGGAAAAATGTGATATAGCAATATTGGTGTACAGCTAATAATGTAGGCAGGCTCCCCAATGGCAGTCAAATTTCACAAGGGGAAGTTACTTTTGTTTCAGATGAAATTGCAGAGAGAGGGAGGAGAGGAAGAGAGAGAGAGGGAGAGAGAGAGAGGGGGAGAGAGAGTGAGAGAGAGAGAGGGGGAGAGAGGAAGAGAGAGAGAGAGGCATAAACGACCTGCAAACTTAGACTTCAACAACACAACAACGCTTTAGACTAGGGGACAAAGGCTCATAAACTAATGTGGCGAGCCTAAGGAGAACGAACGGACGAAATGGGGCGTAGTGGCTGAAGGGAGATATGGACCGTCCGATGAGGGCTTAGACAGGGATGGGGTAGGTTTGGCGCTTACGCTACTTTGGATCTTCTTTGCGTCTCTACGTAGGCTCAACAAGGTCTCCCACTTGGCTACGCTTAAGCCAATTTAGTTTCTTTCATCAGAAATTTGATATGGATTACTGGTCCAACACGTGGCGGTTATTGACACGTGGCGGGTCCTTGGCGGTCCAATTACGAAAAGGAAATGAAACTTAATTGTCAATGTAAAATTGGGGAAACTGAAACTTGTGTTAATTGTAAGGTCTTCCTGCTTTGCAAAAAATATTTGGTGGATTTTAGTATGAACAGCTTGATGAACATATCTTGAAAAGAAAAGAATTTATTTTTCAAAGATACAGTCTACAGTTTTGAATCAAAGCCTCAAAAATTATTAACGATTTCATATGTAAATATTAAATTTTATTCAACGGTTATAAATACATTGTCATATTTCATACGATGCATGAGTGAAAGACTACTAATTTCCAAATTTAACGATATTTATTTGTGTACCATGTTAGTGATGTCACTAATATCTAATAACGTTTATATGATGCCGACGAATGACAAATAAAAAAAGAGAACAATTCATTCGATTCTTAAAGAAAGTGCATATTTAATTTCAACGTTGAAGTTAAGCTTAGAAAAACTGAAAGTAAACGATATGTTGTCACCAACTTTTACGTAAAAGCTCTTTTTTCTCTCATGTTCTCTCTTCATCCCACACCAACATCCCTGGGCACTGCCTAGGGTGTTTGATCGATTAGAAAGGGGGGAACTCTTTGGTGTAGAAGGTCATTTATATTTCTAACATGATCATTGATCTCTCTCATTCATCAACTTTTGATTACCTGTCATTGGATAACAGATTCCGCCTAAGATGTGGCATCATATTATGTGTCAGAGCTCGTGATGGAGGCCATGGATGAAGCGGACTTGTCGACTTTTGATGAAGAATAAGGAGGTCTTCATGAGTTCAAGTATGTTGTGGCGAGGCTCTTCTTCTTGGAGCCTTTGCTAGAAGCGAGGGTGATGAGACCCTAACGTAGTGGTAGTGGGACCCACTTATGGACGTGACAATTGTCATGTTACCGGTTAACAAATAGATTTGATAAAAAAGTGGAAAACTAACAAAAGGGTTAGATTGATGTGAATATTAAAGGATAACTGAATAAGGGTAAAACATTTAATTCTGAAACAAAAATGACTAATGTTATGTTTGAACCAAAATTTAAGAAAGTAAACGAAAATTCATCAAAAAGAAAAACACATGCAAAAACATCAATTTGGTGAAGTTTCTCATACACTTTTGGGTATGCAAGACGTACTTGCAGTAGCAGATAATAAAATTAATAGGATTTGTGTTGAACTTGTGCTATTTTTGGCATAACCACAATTTCATCACCAGACCTTCTTGTGCTGACCTAGTGCTATTTTATTGCAGCATTACAAATGCCCTCTTTTCTGAAGTAATGAATCAACAATGAGAGGGTAACTACCAGTATTATGTCGTTAAACAATCAATTGATGAAGCTAGCCAGTTATTATGTTTGCCAAAAAAGAAAAAGGTAGTTATTATACTCGAGGGTAGTAAAAAAAACTCGTGGGTCGAAGTGCCCTTAATTGGCAGGATGGACGATGTTCATCTACATACCAAATATTTGCTATCCTTGATGTTCATTATCGATCTTTGTCGGAATATATTTACTTGTAAGTTAGAAACAATGTGAAAGAGTGCAAAGAAAAACCGTAGTCTCTATTAAGTAGCAAAACCCTAGGCGGCAGTCTAGTGCTAGCCGCGATCTATTTTCCTGAGAAATCAATCACACTCGCGACTAGCTTTTCAAAGATGGACAAGGCAAAGGCAATGGCGGCAATGCCCGCGTCGGCCCTGGTGCTAGATTATGGCTGTTAATCGGTACAAACGGTTCGGTTATTAGGCCGAACCGAAAATCGAATTGTATTTTATAATCGGTTTGGTTCGATTCAGTTTTCCTGATTTTTTTACAAAAAACAGAATGGTTCGGTTTGGTTTTTTTTTTCCGGTTCTTTCGGTTTTTTTTTTAAACTTTCTAAAAAAATACTATTTCTTTCTATTAGTTTCGAAAATTCGAAGATTTTCATTAGGTACTTTTTTCAATAACTTTGTGAAAGTATGAAACATAGTTTATGTCAAATCGAATCAAACTACAACAAATATAATTAGTCACAAATCACACATTCAAAGTTTCAAACCATAGCAAATGGTCAAATATTTACCGAAAGTTTACATCACACAAATTCAATGTTTCAAACATCAAGAAACATAAACCAAAGTCCACACTCCAGAGTCCAAGTTTAAAACAATCTACAATCCATCCAAATAAAAATACAATCCAAATATCACATAAAAACACTCAATTGAATCCATTCTCAAACTATGCTCAACTTGTCCACCATTCTCACTTTTTCAGCTAGGGGGCTTTTCTTTGGCAACTTAGCATTCCTTTTCTTAAACCTACAAGAACCCCAATACATTGTTAAGTATCAAACTATGACACATACCAAATACTACTTCCATATGGGACAAAGAGAGATACTCAACAACATACCCAACAACATCAAACTTGATTGACACTTGTAAAACAACGTCGTTTTATTCATTTTGGTTCAAACGATTCGGTTCGGTTTTTTTGGAGCCGAAAACCGAAACCGAACCGAATTTTTCGGTTTGGTTTGGTTTTTTTGTTTTTCGGTTCGGTATTTGTTCGTTTCGTTTTTTTTGGTTACGATTCATATTTTTTTCCGGTTTTCGGTTCGGTATTAACAGCCCTATGCTAGATGATGAAGATGGAGTGGTGGACTTGTGTTCTGGAGGACAATCTTCTTTGAACCAATCGGGGAAGAGTTACTTGGTGGCAAGGTTACTCTCTTTCAAACCATATGACCGAGATGCCCTGATGCGCAAGTTTTCAAGGATGTGGAGGATCTCGGGTAAGATTGGAATCCAAGATCATGGAGAACAATTTCTACTCTCTTTTGACAAGGAGAAGGATCGAAACCAAATCTACAGGGGTGGTCCGTGGGATTTTGATCGAGCTTTAACCCAATTGGCAAAGCATGATGGACTAGAGGAGGTGCATGAAGTTCCAATGCGAACCGTTAGTTTTTGGGTGAATATTACAAACGTACCACCAAGATATCATACGAAAGAAAACGTTCTGAAAATTGGTGCCACACTTGGGGAATATGAAGGTATGGACAAGGATGATTTTGAGTGTGGAATTATATGAGTGAGAATCCAACATGCCCTAGGATAACCTATCTGGAGATCGAGAAAGTTTATATTGGGCATAGGAGTGGAGCCAAAATTAGGGTTTCACTATGACTGTTTGGCTGGCTGGTGTTCCAGCTGCTGGAGAATCGACCATTTGGGAAAACCTTGCTTCTGAATGACACAACAAGTAGGAGAGACAGTGGGAACACCAATAAGACCGACTAGGATTTTTGAGGCGCCTTCACCGGATTTTGAAGGAACAGTACTGCAACCAAAGATCTCAAAGGAGGGCAATTATTGTTTCTTCACCACACCACTCCTTCAAAAACAGAAGAAAAAAAAAACAAGTTAGGAGGAAACCTGTGATTAGGACAAGATGCGAACTGCATATGCAAGAGGAGGAGTCTTCAGAGAATGAGGGGATACAAGAGAATGTTGGACAACATCAAGAGAAGGAATGAGACAAAGGTAAGCATATTGATATTAATGCTGTGGAAAATGGAAAATTACAGTTTATGGCAAGAAGGGAGGAGGTAGAGTCTATGTTGCTACCACAAGGAGTTGATGAAGTCGACATGAACAAAATAATAAGGGAAGAGATGGAAGAACAAGCTCTAAAAGGAAAAGAGACTGACGTAGCTGAGGAAGACAAGGAAGGGGAAGCGAAGAACTTGGTGGAGAACGAAGTACTTTAGACTAAGAGTACCCAAACACTAACAAAGAGACGTAAGCAGCCAAGTGAGACGAGAGCAGCCCCAAAGAAACCAAAACTTACCCTAACACTAGGTAAACTACTTCTAGATAGGACTTGTTTGGGACTTCAGTCCTCAAAAAAGAAGAAGAGTACAAGCGGAAAGAAGAGGGGAAGACCGATAGGCAACAAGAACAAGACGGCGGGGAAAACCAAAGACAAAGGAAGGTTGCCGGTAGTTAAACCTCTCAGGTTGACATACCCTGAACTAGATGAGACTGGTTTTGAAGCCACGGGAAAAGCCAAAAAGAAAAATTAGTTTGTTGTTTAGTTTCTGTTTTATTAATTCTGAATTCAAGTTTTGATTAGTTTTGTTTGAACTTTGTCTAGTGATACCTCATTACCTAGTTTAGAATTGCTTCAATTCATCATTGTGAACAAAGATTATTCTAGGTGCGTTGATGTATCTGGCTAGCTAGTTTTTCAATATATTCGCACAGTTAGTGCGCCTTTCCGTCAAAAATAATAATAATGTGAAAGAGAGCCAAGATTAGGATGGCTTTTTTTTCCCTTTTATTTTCTGAAAATAGTTTGGTAGAATGGCATTGATGATAGTTCTTTTTTCATATTTTTAAGGAGAAAATGAAAGTGTATTCATTAATCAAAAGTTTGATAATCCCAAAAATATCTATATCATACAATTAGAAGCAAGATCAACACAAATATAGGTTTTATATTGTAACCATATTTGCAAATAGATGACAGATCTTATCATAGATATGATATATATTGAAGTAGAATAGTTTAAAAATAAATACATTAATATATGTTAAACAAATTACAATTAAATTGAAAGAGAAAATAGATACGTAGAAGATATGATCTGAAACTGTACTTTATTCATTGATAGATGGTCTTAAATATGTATTACAATTTGTTACAATCAATCTCCTTATAAATCAGGGATTGGGAGAATATTTACTTCTATTCTAATTAGGACAAAGCACACGCCGAGATACCAGGAATATTATTTTCTTTAACACTCACCATTATGTCGCAATCCTAATAGATGATTGCCTCACTAAAAACCTTGTCAAGCAAATAAAAAACCTTTAGGGTATAAAAAAATTAAAAACTTAGTCTAAGGGAAAATAGTACAACTCATCAACTACAAAAATAACCACATGTGATGTAGACTCCTCCTGATGTCTCTGAAATGAACTCCCCCTAATTAGTAACTCAATCTCGAAATTCAGATACCTTTCGCATTTCAATATGTCTCACATGCTTCACAAATGTAGATTTGGTGAACAAGTCTACAACATTATCTATAGAACTAATCCGGTTCTCATGGATATTCAATAACCGCCGTTTTTGTTGCTGATTAAAGAAAAAATTCGATGAAATATGTTTCGTGTGATCATGATTGATGTATCACAACTTCATTTTCTCAATGTAAGCCATATTGTTCTCAGAGATACAAGTTGGTGCTGTCGTAGTAGATGGTAATCCACTAGATCCTCGAATGTAGTGTATAATTAACTTAAGCTAAACATACTCCTTAACTGCTTCATGTAAAGCAATGATCTCCAAATGATTCAAGGAAGTAGCAACAAGGGTTTGATTTATTTATCTCCATGAAATCGCCGTGTTCCTCATGGTGAATACATAACCTATTTGGGAAAGTCCTTTATGTGGGTAAGAGAGATACCCATAATAAGCAAAATCAACCAAGACATCACATGATGTCTCTGAGTAGGAGACCACAATAAATTGAGAAATAGTGCTCACAGTAAGAGGGGAATTTGACGGGTCGAAGATTTCACTTAACAAGTCAAATTATAGCTTCGGGTCAACCCAGGATGTATTCTTCGACGGGTCAAAAGATCCATTCGAAGGGTCAAAAATCCTAAGATCTACATGTTGCGATTCAACCATCAATTTTACGAGAATTTCAAGCTTCTCTCTGTATTCTTTTTAGAGAAAGAACAAGTCAAAGTCAATGGAACCCTACAAGTACCCGAAGATGTGCTTTACACTAGTCCAATGACAATGTGTTGGCGCAAAGCTAAATCGAGCTAACAAGTTCACAGAGAATGCAATATATGGTTTAGTACATTGGGATAAAAACAACAAAGCTCCAATATATATCACTGAGGTATTGTACCTCATTTCCCAAAAGTTCCTCATCATCATCTTTCGGACGGTACAGATCCTTATTGGGTTCTAGACAGCAAACAACCATTGGTGTGTTAATAGGGTGTTGTGACAACCCGAACCGAAATTGGAATGATTATCGACTTGATTTGCGAGTTTCACGATTAGTCGCAATTTTGTCGTAATCGGTTAATATGGCGGCCTTGTTAAAGACTAAATTTTTGGGCAAGAATTCGATTTGGGATCCTTCACGAAAGTTGTAGAGAATTCAATTTCTAGCTCGTGGGAACTTCCGGAGGATTATTCCGAGTTACGAGGAATAAGTTGTGAATATTTTTGGCCGTCGGATATTGTCGTATTTATCCGTTTGGGATTCGATATGCGTACGGTATAAATACGGAAGCAATACGTGATGATTTTGGAAACTTTCCAAAACAGGAAACTGGGCCTTGACCCGCGTTGACCACGGGTCAAGGGCAACCCGTTTTGTACCGTGGGTTCTCACCGCCGTGGAGCCCGATTCCGGCCACGGTTGGCCAGGGTCTCTTCATGCAATAGGTTGGGCTTGAGCTCCTCTTCGGATTGGTTGGTGGATTGACCCTTGAGGTGGCCGGAGGTGAGAGAATCGAAGCGGCGAAGTTGGGCAATTTTTGGCAAGATTTCGGCCTCCTTGGGTGGCAGCGTTTCGGCCGAGTTGGTGGTGGATCTTTGAGGGGTTTTGTTAGCCTTGGAGAGAGGAAGCTATTGGAAGTGGTTTCAAGCCTTACCGTGGCCGGAGGAGGGAGATCGGAGAAGTTGAAATTCCGGTGAGGGTTTGTAACTTTGAGGTGAGTTTTGGACCTTTTCCGGTCAAAATTGGCCTTAACTTTGAACTGGAAATTTTTTTGGAAATGTCGAGATCTTCAAATCCATGTGTAGGTTGCATTTTTTTGGGCCGGTGAGGTTTTCCAGCGGCTGGCGGCGCCGCCGTGTGCGACGGCGACTTTCCGGCCGTGGTGTTTTTCGACAAGTTGTATGTCATTTTGCTCGGAATCGCGCACCGATCGCAGTGGTGAGGTTTATTTTTCGAATTTAGCATCGAAAATTATAGCGAGGTTTTATGGTGTGATTATCGAATTTTGACGATTTCGTCGATATTGAATTATATGTTTCCGGGAACGGTTGTTTCTCAAGATGTGATTCGAGGTTTTGAGTTATGATTTTGAACGGTGGATTTTATGATTATCCAGGGGATCGTGATCGTTCGTTTGGCGAGGGATTTTCCGCTGGATCACTGGATTAATGCGTTTTGCGTTATGCTTATCTGTGAGTGGACTTTTCTATTTTCACTGTCGTTGCGAGTTCGTGATTTCCGTATTTATATATATACGATGTTGAGATTATTTATTGCTTTTGGAAGTATTATTTTATGTTTTATATGGTGATGGCATTACTTGCATCGATGCTCTGGCTACTCGGCTGATCACCGGTAGTCAGACCCAGAGTTGAGAGATTCCTCTGGGCAGGGTTGAGAGATTCCCCTGTAATGTCGCTGGGTTTGAAAGATTCGTCTAGCCTATCACCGTCGGGCTTGAGAGATTCGCCTGGCATATCCATATATTTTCCGAACTCGCTTTGCATTGATTTTATGCTATATGAAATTGGTGAAAGACATATGTTTATTTTCGTCCACTCACTCTAACGATTTTATTTGCCTTTCCCCTAGACTTTTCGATTTCCGTGCCCAGTTTGCTGTTCGGACTCTGATGTCGCAAGTCGTAGTCGGAGGCTTAGTATTCGAGCGATATTTCTTTTATGGTAGGTTCTTAGTTTGGCCTACTATTTGTATATATATACTAGAAGTCGCTCTGAGCATTCTGATGTTATACTTTCATACGATTTTTCCCCAGATTTCTGTAAAGTACCGTTTTATTTATTACTTTACATTACTGTTATGATATTGAGAAATCCGGATGGGATTGGTGCCCACGGTTTGATTTTTGTGGCATAGGATGAAGTGTGTTTTCGGGTGCAGGTTAATGGCAATTCCACGTTAGTAACAAAACTCTGCCGAAATTTTTGTGGTTTATGCAAGTTCGTATTTTCAGAAGGGGTTTGATTCCGGTTTAGGAAACTAAATCGGGGTTGGGTCCTTTCAGCTTGGTATCAGAGCATTAGGTTTTAGGTTCTGTAGACTTCTGTAGTCGTGTTTACTAAGGATATTTAAGAATGTACAGCATGTCTGGAGCGATGACCCGACCGGCCGGGGGATACTCATCAATGTTCTGGGTGTAGTATGCTTTCAAATATTTGAAGTTCCATGATTACGTCCAGTTTGTTATGAATAATGTCTTATTCATTAGGATGCCTCCTTGATGTGCTTTCTGTGTCGGTATGGTTGTAGATCTTATTGAGGATCAGTCGACGCATGACTTGACTGTGAGTTGTGGGTTTGGATGAGCATTCTGGATTCAGAGTTATGTATGGCATGGTTTGCTTGGTTGTGCGTATATGGGTGCCTACATGGTGTGCCTGAGTCAGATCATTGTATTTGGTGGGTTGGTATTGTGTGAGTTCCTGCTGGGACTCCATGGCCTACATTCAGGGTATTGTTTATACGGTAATGGTTCAATCAGGCTACCTAACAACGGAATATGAAGTGTTTACCCACCTGAGGCAGGGATGTATCGTTCACATGTTTGTCCCAGTTTGCACGTGTTATGTGGCTTCAGAGGAAGCAATGCACGAGGTTTGAGATGAGTTTGAGCCTCAGCGTCAGAGGAATTTTGACTGTTATGCCTCGAGACAACCGTGATGAGTTTGTTGTGCTACACTCAGAGGCGAGGACATTGAGAAGGAAAGGCATACGCGGTTTCCGACATGTTGGTTTGAGGAAGGTTAACTTAGTCGAGATATTTGATGAGGTTGAGTTCAGGCACCTCGGGATCAGTATCTTCATCAGGCTGTGGCCTTTTCGATTATGTTGAGGGTCATCTGAATAAGGCAGAAAATCCGTTTGGTGGTGATGAAGATCACAAAGTAGTGTACTTGTTTCTGTGGCATGAGTCAGGGTGGTCGTTGGTGATTCTTCCACACAGCAGGCGTCGCTGTGATTTATGTCCGAGAAGCACTCTCAGTTGCTATTGTGGTGGCTAGGAGGGTCACGTTACGAGGGAACGTCCTTAGTCAGCTGTTTTAGTGGTTCGGCAACTCAGAGTTTAGGAGGAGGTCAAGATGCCATTTCTGGAGTTTGACCAACGCAGCCTTCTAGACGAGTCAATCAGCAAAGCCGCAATCAATGTGGACGGCTAGTTGGGCATGCCAGAATTCGTGCCACGACCCTGTGTGAGGGCATAGTTTCTCTGAGGTTACCGTTGCTTGACATCCATGGCTATTATGCTTGCATCTCCACTTCCGGGGTTATGGAGAGTGTTGCATCCATCCGGAGGGGTTGTGAGATCTTTGTTGTAGGTTATGGGTTAGCCGCGGATCTGTTATTACTGGATATCGTCGATTTTGATGTGATTTTGGGTATAGACTTCTTGGCGACACATTGGGCTATGTTCGATTGTCACAAGAAGGAGGTTGTGTTTCGACGACCAGGGTTCCCCGAGATATCACTACCACATTTTTAACCATTGTCGGCGATTTTTAAATCGCCGGCAATGTTTTTTATCATTACCGGCGATTTTTTCCCCAAAAATCGCCGGTAATGTCTTTTTTTTTTAATCATTGCCGGCGATTTTTCCGGCAAATCGCCGGCAATGTTCCGCTGGTAATTAAAAAAAAAAAAGACATTGCCGGTGACTTACATTTAAGTCGCCGGCAATGTCTTTTTTATTTTTTTTAAACATTACCGGCGACTTAAATGTAAGTCGCCGGCAATGTCCTTTTTTTTTTAATTACCGGCGGAACATTACCGGCGACTTACATTTAAGTCGCCGGTAATGTTAAAAAAAAGAAGAAGACATTGCCGGCGATTTTTGGAGTAAAAATCGCCGGTAATGATAAAAAACGCAATAGTTAAAAATGTGGTAGTGTATTGTTTCGCGGTGAGAAGAATATTTTATTGCCATGTGTGATTTCAGCGATGAAGGCCGAGCGGATGATGAAAAAGGGTTGTGTTGCTTACTTAGCTCATGTTGTGGATACTACGGCTGCTGTGCCAGACATTGGTGATATTGAGGTGGTTCCTGAGTTTCCAGATGTGTTTCCGGAGGAGTTACCGGGTATTCCTCCAGTGCGGGAAATCGATTTCACCATTGAGTTTTTACCGGGTACCGAACCCATATCACATGCACCTTATCGTATGGCGCCAGCGGAGTTGAAGGAGCTACAGATTCAACTTCGAGAGTTGATGAAGGAGATTTCATACGACCCAGTGTATCACCGTAGGGTACTTTTGTACTATTTGTGCGAATGTAGGATGGTTCGATGAGGTTGTGCATCAACTACCGGAAACTGAATCAGGCTTCAGAGAAGAACAAGTATCCGTTGTCGCGGATTGACGACTTGTTTGATCAGCTCACGGGAGCTTCAGTCTTTTCGAAGATTGATCTCAGGTTCGGATATCATCAGTTGAGGATCCGAGAGTCAGATGTGGCTAGGACAACTTTCGGATCACGGTGCGGGCGTTACGAGTTCTTGGTTATGCAATTTGGGTTGACTAATGCCTCCGCAGCTTTTATGGACTTGATGAACCGGGTGTTCAGACGGTTTCTGGACAAGTTTGTGATCGTGTTCATCGGCAATATCTTGATTTACTCCATGAGTGTGGGCCAGCAGAAGAAGCATTTGTGAGCTGTTTTGCAGACTTTGCGAGATAATTAGCTGTTTGCGAAGTTCATCAAGTGTGAATTTTGGTTGGACAACGTGAAGTTTTAGGGTCACGTGATATCAGCTGAGGGAGTCAGCGTGAATCCTGACCAGATCGAGGCTGTGTTGAATTGATGTAGACCTACCACCGTACCAGAGATCAGGAGTTTCTTGGGTTTGGCAGGTTATTATCGGCACTTTGTGCAGGATTTTTCTCGGAATGCCACTCCACGTACCAGATTGATGAAGAAAAGTGTCAAGTTCGAGTGGTCCGATGCGCGTGAGGAGAGTTACTTACTCCTGAAGGAAAAGTTGACCGTTGCACCGATTTTGACTTTACTTGGCGACCGTGACGAGTTTGTGGTTTATAGCGATGCATCGAGATTTGGATTTGGTTATGCTTTGATGCAGCATAGCAGAGCGGTGGCTCATGGGTTCAGGCAGTGGAAACTTTATGAAACTACGTATCCTATGTATGATTTGGGAGTAGTTATCTTTTTGTTAGCATTGAAGAGTTTAAGACACTACTGCTGTGGCGTGCAGCGCAGTGTAGGATGTACACTGATCACTTGAGTTTCATCGACTTGCATATTCAGCCAGATTTGAGCTTGAGGCAGCGTAGATGGATGGGGTCGATTAACGACTATGGCTGCACATTTAAGTTTATCCGAGAAAGGCTAGTGGTTATACTTTAACTATCTTTCTGGGATGTTGTTGCTGATGCATTCAATCAGAAATCGGGAGCTTCATTGTTTCATGTGTGTGTGGCTCAAGTTTCTGTGTTAGCCAAGTTGCGAGCTACGGGAGCTGAGTTAGAGTGGGATGATGATGAAGCTCATTGTTTTACGTGCGTTATGCACTAGTGGTAAGGAGATGTATCAAATACTTCGTGTTTACTACTCATGACGCAACATGAAGAGGAATATAACAGCTTATGTGAGCATATGCCACATTTGTCGGTAGGCGAGGGCAGTGAGGCAGAAACTTGCTGGGAAGTTACAGCCATTGGAGATTTCCGATTAGAAGTTGGAGCTTGTCACTGTGAATTTTGTGTGTCAGTACGCACTTCGGATAATGATACCAGTTATCGGGTCTTTGTGGACCATTTGATGAAATCAGTTTTTTTCCTTGTACTTCCAGAAAAGATTTCAGAGGGCAGACTGACATAGCTATATTTGGCAGAGGTTGTCCATTTACATGGTGCGCCTGTGTCCCAGATCGCTGATCGAGATAATCAGTTACAACAGAATGTTGGCAAGCGTTGCAGTGAGTATTAGGGACCAGATTACAGTTTAGTACCGTTTCTTATCCTCAGATTGGTAGGCGATCTTTGAGGATTATTCAGACCTTGGAGGGCATGTTGTGGTCCTATGTATTGCAGTTCCGAAGGATTTGAGACCCGTAGTTTCATTTGTTCGAGATTGACCTTCGGATTAGCAGGGACAGGTTGATAATTGCTCGAGTTCGACATTAGAGTTATATTGATGTGAGTAGGTTGAGTTATGAATTTGCCACGTTATTTTGGTCCGTATGTGATCATGGGGCGGGTTTGTGTTGTGCCGTATAGTTTGGCATTGCCTATAGTGTTGGCCTTTGTGTGTGTTGTATTCCGTGTGGTGGAACTACATTTCAGATTTGTTACGTGTTTTATACCCTATCAGTTCCTTATACAGGAAGACTTGGCATTTGTGGAGGAGCCAGTTTAGATTCGGGATTTGAGGGTATAGAGATTACATCACAGAGATATTTCCTGTTGTGAAATCTGTTGGCAGAGTTATTCAGTGGACGTAGCCACTGAGGAGTTGAGCAGTATGCAGAGGCAGTGTCCCTACTTTTCAGTTGGTAGATTTGAAAATTTCGAGGTCGAAATTTTTGTAAGGGGGGTAGATTTGTGACAACCCGAACCGAAATTGGAATGATTATCGACTTGATTTGCGAGTTTCATGACTAGTCGCGATTTTGTCGTAATCGGTTAATATGGGGGCCTCGTTAACGACTAAATTTTCAGGCAAGAATTTGATTTGGGATCCTTCACGAAAGTTGTAGATAATTCAATTTCGACCTCGTGAGAACTTTCGGAGGATTATTTCGAGTTACGAGGAATACGTTGTGAATATTTTCGGCCGTCGGATATTGTTGTATTTATTCGTTTGGGATTCGATATGCGTATGGTACAAATACGGAAGCAATAAGTGACGATTTTGGAAACTTTCCAAAATAGGAAACTGGGCCTTGACCCGCGTTGACCACGGTTTTATTTTTGTGGCATAAGATGAAGTGTGTTTCGGGAGCAGGTTAATGGCAATTCCACGTTAGTAACGAAACTCTGCCGAAATTTTTGTGGTTTATGCAAGTTCGTATTTTCAGAAGGGGTTTGATTCCGGTTTTGGAAACTAAACCGGGGTAAGGTCCTTTCAGGTATGTTTTATCCATGTTAAATCGCATGAGCATCTTTTGGACATAAGCAGACTGATGAATAAGTATTTCAACAACTCGATGTTCCAGCTTTGAACCAAGACAAAATTGAGTTCTACCAAGGTCTTTCATCTCAAACTCAAATTTCAAGTTGCTAATCGTCTCATTGATTTCATCATGGGAGCTAATTATATTTATATCATCAACATAGACCGCTACTATGATAAACCCGAACTTGTTCTCTTAATGAACACACATGGGCACAAATAATCATTCTTATATCCCTTCCCAATCAAGTAGTCACTTAGTCGTGTGTACCACATCCTACCGGATTGTTTCAATCCATATAGTGAACACTTCAATCTAATCACATGAGCACTCTGTGGTGTAGAGTTACTTGAATTGTGTATAACCATGCCTACCAGCACTCTCATGTATATCTCTGAATCAAGATTTCCATAAAGATATGTTGTAATCACAACCATAAGTTGCATACTCAAAGTTTTCAGACACTACCAAACTAATTAGGTAGCAGAAAGTAATGATGTCCATGTATGGAGAATACATCTCCTCATAATCAATAACAGTGTATTAAGAAAACCTTGTGTCATAAGTTCTTCTCATTATGCTTTAGAACAAAAACTCATTCATGTCCAACCGGCTTACGATTCAGTGGCCATAACACTACCTGACTGAAAACTTGCATTTTGTAAGATAGTTTAGTTTAGCCTCGATTTCTACTTTCCATATTCGTCAATCTGCTCTATGTTGACAATCCGCAATAGAGCGAGGTTTCACTTTATTGTCGTCAATTCTTGAGAGACAGAAAATGTATCATCAATGAACATGAAAGAACTATCCATAATACCGCTAGCACTTGTTTAACTTGATGAGATTTCCTTGTTTACTCACATCGTCATTGACTCTGAGGCATCCCTATTATGACTCGGAACAAGATTACACTATAATCGGAAACTTTGATAGAATCATTAATTAGTTGCATAGTTAACAACATTTTAACTAGGTGAGAATTTGACGTGACATTCTTCACAGGAATTGTAGAGTATTTTATTTCAAACTCGTAGAAATTTTCGGGGAAATTTTTGGATATGCATGATATTTATTATATTTTCGGAAGTTTTTGTTTTCAGATAAGTATTGCGATGTTTATCGAAAGTTATCATAATGGAATATCGAAAAGAAACTAACTTTTTATCGGTTAATTATCGGCCGTACGATCGTGATAAAGTCGAATAATAGCCCTTAATCATTTGAGGAGCTTTCCCCCATAAATAGCGAGTTTCCAAAAATAGCTAAACTACCCGATTTAGAAAGTCAGAATTTAGTATTGTTGACCCGACCCGCTAACCCGAATCGTGATCCGCTAGAAAAATGGTTGTCTGGCCACCATTTCCAGTGCTCAAGGTATGGAAAGTCATCCTCTCAATGTTGTGACTGTGTTTATGGGGAGAATTTGAGGATTTGATGAGGTTTGGAGGTGGTTTGGAACCAGGTTGTTTAACCAGAGGCATAACTCTCCCCAGAAAACCCCATAAATAGAGCACATTTGCCATAAATCTAACCAACTAAGAACACCCATCACTTGCAAACCAAGCTCCTGAATCTTCAAGCAAATACTTCCCTTTAGCCACACTCATTCTCATCCAGAAGCCCTAAATCCCAAATTTTCCAATCATTGTGGTGTGTTTCTAGCTCCCACGCCACACTCACGCTCCATGCCCCCTTAATGATTTGAGTTACAATATTAAACTAATCATCTCAGTTTAAGCCTAATCTTCGCTTAATTCAAAAAAACCCTCGTACTCATCCATTCTTTAGGGCGAAGAAACATGTGGAAATACCTAAATCCATTGGCCTAGATGGGGAGGATCAGACTACTCCTCTCATACCTGGCTCGATCCCCAAGACGAGTGCATCACAATCCCGACAAAGTATTGTTGTGGCATCGTGCGCTATCCCACTAGATTTTTATGTTGGAATCTCTGATGCACATCACTCGTTTTGCAAAACTTATTCCTTAGCAAAGTTACATGCACGACTTTCTTTGGTTGTTGACAACACCAACAATATTTCATTCTTACAAAGGATCCAAAGTGATATTTGTGGATCTATCAAATCGGAATGCAGATCATTTAAATATTTCATGATTCTGGTAGATGCATCAACACGTTGGTCACACATTGCTTTGCTATCCACAAGGAATGCTGCGTTTGTAAAACTCCTGGAACAAATTTTTTGGACTGACTGGTTGACCAAATAAATTTTCTTTTTGAGGAAAATGAACTACTGCAACGAAGGTAATTTTATTAAATAATACATCTAAAGTTGAAATTTATGACATCCAGAATAAACTCTAGAGCGGAAGCGAACCATTCACGATGAACGTTCAAGTCATAAGCATGCATGGCACATCTATGCGCTACCCTATTACAAATGCCCTACCTTAAAATTTTAAGTTTGAAAATCAACATACTAAATAATTGGGATTGGATTGATTCAATATTGGGATGAAATATGTGACGAGAACATTGACATATAGAAGCATATGTGATATTTTCGATCAGTTTACTCCTCATTTTGATCTCCAAACGCCATAAACCCAAACCCTATATCATGATGCAAACTAAGAAAAACTCGAATTTAAGATCTGAGACACACGGACCCTCTAGAGTTCAAATATCAAAGGCTATATTCTGGTTTTCTGCTTTCATAAAAATGACGAAAAATGATAGTAGACATTATCGATCATTATAAAAGAACCACTTTGTGAGAAAGTATTTAGTACATTTGCACTGTCTACGTAGCATTATTTTATTGGTTCAGAGTTTAAAAAGTATGGACAAAACAGGAACATTATTTTTTATTTTAACTTTTAGTTAAGTTTTAAACCAATAAATATATGACACATAGGACAATGCAAGTGGATATGTTTTTGTATCTTGAAGAAAGTAACCATTCATGAATCTAAGAACATTACAACTATTGGAATCACATTGATGAATTTCATAAATTATTTCAATTCTTGTTTGATACAATACATGTAAGGTTTCTATTTCAATTTTCCCATATGTCTTTGTTGATCTCATTTGGAAAGGCTCCTCATTCACCTTTTTATTTTAAGTAAAATAAGGGGTCATGCGATATTAGTTCTTCGTAGATAGAAAATTTAGGGAACATTTCCCGCCCTCAAACCCGAAGATGAAGGGTCCACACAGTCTAGGAGCCCACTGCCAGTCATAATTTTATTAATAGATAAAACATGTTGGGTTTGACCTTATTGACCGACATCAAATCAAACTTCGATCAAGCTAGTGTCTTCTCAAAAAGTGCTTAATTCAGTGAGGTCAATGCTTGAGTACGATCGTTTTTTTTTCATTTGACTATTTTGATTTCTTGTATTGTTCATATTCATCATGTGACTACTAATATAGTAGACTTTGTTTGTTTGTAGACTTGTAGTATAGAAATGAAAACCTTTTCATAACTAAATCGGGAATGAATAATCATTTTGGAGTTTCAACCATTGGATATGAAGATTGGGTTAATCTATGCTTGTTGTGATTTAATTATATTTATTTTTTGCTTCAATTTGACCTTAATCCATAATTTTAACTTTTGTGAAAACAAAATACAAAGAAATAAAAGAGATAAATCTTAAAACAACAACCTAGAACAACATCACAAAGAAACCTGAGTATAAGGGAAGCCCAAAAATATCTATGCGTAGGTAAGTCAGGATCTCTAGAGGAGGCACAACATGCCAAGTTAGAATTAAATAAGCTAACCCCATATTGGTAATCATATCAGCAACAATGTTACCTTCTCGAAGAACATGAGAACTATGAAAAGTGATGGACCTAATATGAGATAAAAAATTAAATCAAACGGTTTGTAGTGGCCATGGAGGAAAAAAATCAAAAGAATACAAGCTAGGACACTCGTGGAGTCACTCTTCAGCCAAAGGTGATGCCAACCCATGTGAAAAGCAATTTCAACATCAATATTAACACTACTCAATTCAGCGAAGAAAGCTTTTTGTAAACCCAAGCGTTGAGAGAATCCTCCAATATATTGACCATTTCCAACCCGAAAAACACCTCCACAACCAGCAAGCCTAAGATTTCCTTTTTCCAAGCCATCCGTATTAAGCTTTATCCAAGGAATAATAGCAGGATGCCATAAAGCTAACCTCGGAGGAGCAGGAAGAACGATACGTGGCTGAACACCTAAGCCAGTAAGAAGTTGGGAATCCAAAATACCTCAAGAGAAACCCGGCATGTAAGGAGCAGCAAACCTTAACCAGGACATAATAGAAACAAAAATTCGCATAAGTGAGGGAGCTTTATTTTCATACCGTAGCTTGTTACGCCTTCTCCATATAGCCATAAAAGTATACATACAACCCGTGATTTATAAATTTTTCATTTGAGGAGAAAATTACTTTTGAACAATTATATTCTAGAATTCATCTATTCAACCATGCATTGGCAAAGAATTTCCAAAAGAGTTGGACAACCAACACCATCCATGCTGACTAAAAGAGCACGAAATGAATAAATGAGTCGAGTTTTCGATGAACCTGAAAGAGAAGAGTTAACAAACTGAGACCATAGGAATGCCTCGATGTTGAAGATTATCATATGTGGGTAGCTTAACTACACGCATTATAGCATATGAGAATTTCTGGATTAAATGATCAATCTGTTAGTCAAAGGTCATACTGACAGAAGTGCTTTTGAGAATATTTTGACAACCTGTTTACAAATTTGGAGAGCAAGGTGTTTGTTGATTTTCAAGAATGGAGCCACTACTACTAACTCCGTGGTGGTTTCCTTAGCAAGATGCCTCGTGCAGTACCAAGAACACAACAAACCCCCTGAGAAGAGGAAAGTGACACAAGAGACTATCAGATGGACTTCTCCCTCCACTGACCACTACAAAATTGACTTTGACGATTCAGTACAAGAGAGTGGAGTTGGAAAAGCAGCTGGAGGTTTCATTATCAGAAACAACAGTGGAGAGTCAATCCTATCTAGTGTTAGGTGCATTGGCAAAACAACTATTTCAATGACCGAAACACTAGTTCTAAGAGATGGATTAAGTCAAGCTTGGAGATTAGGCCTCAAGAACTTCAGCATTGAGGGCGACTCTCTACTTCTCATCAATTACATCTTAGTAAGTTACTATATACCTTGGAAACTTGATTAAGATCATCTCAACCAGTTTGACATCATCAGCTTCCAACATGTGTTTAAGGGAAGCAAACTTTGTCGCGAACACACTAGAAGCAATAGGCCATAACCTTGTTACGCTTTATATATGGGACAATTATGTGCCGAGTAGCGTTAGGCATGTTGTTTCTTTTGATATCCTTTGGAGTGGCTGCCCTAGAGCATTTTCTTTGTAGCCTTGTATAAGAAAACTAATTATAGTTGAGATTATCTATGTAACATAAACACAAAGACTAGCTTTGACATAATGCCAAGGTTCTAAAAAATGCTAGACGACCCTAGACGGTGAGTGTACCTTCTAGTGCCTAGGCGAGGATTAATCACATTCTAGGCAGCTTTGAGGCAGTTTGTATGAATCATACATTAATTGATATATATATAATAATAAATATCCTTATAAAATCAAATTATACATAATTATAGTCACAATAACTAAATAAAAATATATATCATCAAGTCTTTATTATAAGTTACATGACACAATATTAAGAGTTTATAGTCATTATAATCCATCTATCCACACAATACAAAACCATAACATAATGAAATACTGCAAAGTGAGGAGATCGAGCTTAATTAGTCGCGATTGACTGTCGCAAGGCAAGACTTCAGAGGTGCCGTATCACGAGTCAATTTGAAAATTTAGGGTTAGATCCTCAAATTTTAAGCTTTTATATTTCTGAAAGAAAAAAAAAACTGGCCTACCTAGGACCGCCTAAAAGGGAAAAATGATTTTCAGATGTAGTGGTCTAGATAGTAATTGTAGGGTGGTGTAGTGGTAAGCTCATACAATCTTAACAACCATAACTCTGGTTCAAAACTCATTCCATCTGTCTTTTTCAGTTGTTCTTTCCTTTTTTTTCTTTCCATTTCAGATTATCAGCTTTCTTTTTCCCTTCTTTTTAATTGTTTTTTTCATCTTTAAGTTTTGGCCATCCCTGAGTCCAAGATCTGGCTCTGTCAATGGTGATGAGCACTAAAAAGCTTGAAACAGCCAATATTGCACAGCAAGTGGTGAAATACATAATGTACCATATAACCAAAGAGCCTAGCTATAAAAACAAGTTACAAGAAAGAAACAACGATTAAACAAAAGAAAAAGAGAATGGAGCCACTAGCAACTCAATGAGCAATACAGAGTGTCTACTCCTTTAATCTTCAATGCAACGAACAATCCAAAATGTCAAAAACCTTCAAGAGATAATTAACTAAATTTTAAATCCACTCAACGGAATTAGTTTTGGCTCTTGGGAGTTGAGAATTTGACCCAGTGACAATTGGGTTTGCTCTCGTCTAGGTCTACCTTTGAATCATTACTATCCAGAGTCAAAATATAATCTTGTTGTATGCAATAAGGATCTTCAAGGTTGGTAGACTGAAGTCAGAACCAAAGGCCATCAAGACAAAAAGGATGAGCCATGGTAGCCTCACTCACAACTCACAAATAAAAACTCTGAGTAATATTCTTTACGTACGTATGTAGCTTCTTTCTAAGTCCATTAATCTAAGGCTTAGCTTAATGTATATATAACTAATAACTTCATCACTCAGTCTGGAAAACGTCCCATTCAGTTTGGATGACTAACTTAAGAACACCTTCCTCACATCTTTCAACTCCCTAGGACTAATTAGCTCAGTAGATCTGGGAAACAAGCTCGACTATTTCTTTATCATAGGCTTCAAAAGTTTGTCACTACCAGAAATGTTTCGTCACCTAAGTGCGACTTAAATGTCAATTTTTTTTTTCGTCTCCCAAAAATATTTTCCATCGTCTAAGTTTAACTTAGACGACGAAACAAGATATTCTTCGTCTAAGAAATACCTTAGACAACGAATTATGTCATTCGTCATCTAAGTGTGTACTTAGATGACGAAATATGTAATTCGTCGTCTAAAATTTATACTAAGATGAAGAATTACATAATTCATCCTCTAAGTTTGACATACCTAGATGACGAATCAATCTTCTTCATCTAAAGGATCACTTAGAAGACAAATTATGTAATTCGTCGTCTTAAATTTAACAACGTAGACGACGAAATCACTATCCATCGTCTCGGTATGTACCTAGACGACGAAAGTTTATACTTAGATGAAGAATTATTTCGTCGCCTAAAAAAACTCAGTTATTTAGATCAGATTCCTTTTCCAGATCGGGCATTTCTCATTCCTCTCTCAAGTTTTGTCTCTCTCTCTCTCACTCAACACCCACCTCCGGCAGGTTAAAATTCAATCATTAGTTTTTCAACCCCCGAAGTTTTAGTTTACCCACTTATCTCCTTATCGGTAATGGTATTAACTCGTTTCTCTCGATTAATTATTTTTGAATTTAATTATGTGCTAAATTCACTCTCTAGCGGGATAAATTCACTCGCCACAATTTCGAAAATGATGTGATAGGTACGTTGACTATGGATGCCAACCTTAACGATAAAAAAGAACGCGTCACCCACTACGTCAAACAAAGTATAAACGACATACTCAAAAACATTCAACGTACTCTGAAGATATTCGACTCTTCCATAGTCATCCAGTGAAGGCGAGCCTGACTGGATAGTCCCGTTGGTCATCATTTCTAACCTCGGTCCTGGTATGTTGGCTACCCAAATGGCGGTGTAAGTCTGGCACCCGAGGTAACTCCCTTGTCGCGACCAGAACAAAAAGCTAAAAATTCACCAAAGGTATCCCTTGCAAAATGGTCCACCTGACCACTGCGGTAACTTACTAAAATCGTCTACCAGCACTGCCCAAAACAACATTTATGGAAAATGTTACATAAAAGAGGATCTCTGGGTGCTAGGGATGCAAATCTAGATCCACCGGAACTGACTCTAAACTCCCTTCTCTGGCGTCAACTCCTCATCCATCTTGGAAATAACTCGAACGATGGGCACTAAGAGCTAAGGTATGAGATCCCTTGCCAGAAGATGATGTGGAACCAATTATGTTGTAACCTCAACACCTTGAATATCTCTGGCGGGGTCCACCTCCCTTAGATCCTCAAATAACACCCCGCAAAAATTAAGGTCAAAACTCATATTAAGCCGCAACACAGACATATTCATTGAAGTCCATGTATAGCGTGCTCGCCATAAATGAAGAAGTTACAAGTCATAAGCCTTGCTTAGACCTCCTCCAAGATTTCTCCCTCAGTGTACAGACAAAACAATATGCAAATCGAAACGGGCAATAAAAGTAGTCCTGATACACCATAGCTGAAAAATTTCCTCGCCGCATATTCGTGAGCTCTATATGCTTCATCTGCTCAGTCACCTTACTGAAAAGCGACACATCCATAAATCGCTGATCTTGGCCCACGAGGTAGCAACCTCTTGCCTCTTGGTGCTCATCTACCAACGATAGGCATGGTCTTACAACAGGTCAATAACTAACTCTATCCTCTACGCAGAAGTCGGTGGAGGACGCATACGATCATAAACGCGACCAATCTCGATAAGCCAGTTCTCACACACCTCCAGATCGTGAGAACCAGGGAAAGGCACAACACCTATCTTCTTAGCCTGAGTAACAAGATCATCATGGTCCTCCCGTGACGCTGGCATCATGCGTGTGAATATCTCACGCATTTTCGGGGCCTATGACTATGCCTCATCCCAAGGAGCTGGTTGTCAAGGCATAATGATCTACGAGTCCACCACAAATAATTAGCCCACAAAATCAGACCAAGAAAATTGACTTAACTAGAAGACTCTGAACACTTAACAATGCACAACACTTGGAGGTGATGGGGATCCGCCGGCCGGTCGGGCCACCCCTCCCGGGAGTGTTGTACACTATCAAATGTCCGAACTGATCTGACCAAGGAAGTCTACATAATCTGTGACCTAATGCTCTGATACCAACTGAAAGGAGCCAACCCTAGATTAACTAGTAATCTAGGATCATAGCCTAATGACAAGACTTAAACAACGGATTTCTGTAAAAAATTTGACATAATTTCCTCTACAAAGTGGACTACCAGAAACCTGCAAGAAAATCACACTTCGGATTTCCCACAAACAATACGGTGGACCACTGATGTCTATCAAGATTTCTCAATAATATGCGAAAAGTAAATTAATAAAAATGCTGGAATAGTATTACAGAAACTGAAAACTCAAAATTCAGCAATAATATTAATTCACAACTAAAACCGAAACTATTTACAACACTAATGTTCATAGTGACTTCTATGAGCAAAATGAAGCATATGAAAATAAACTACTTGTGGGCCGAAACCTACATAAAGGTATGACAATCTGGTGGACTCAAAACCTCTGGGAATCAAAATTCAGCTCAGGAGAAGCACTGCAACCTGGACACGGAAAACCGAAAAACCCAGGGAAAGTCAAATAAAAACCTAAAAATGTTAGCGTGAGTAGAAAAAACTCACAATCAGTGTAACACAGTAAAATATTCTATCTGTGCCTTTCCGCTAATTTCTGTGAAATCATGCGAGTTTAAAATAATAAACTGAATAAAATATGGAGATTGGGGTTCAAAGTGTTTGTCCTAACTCGAAGCGTCTCTATGAGTGTAAATACAAGGTGATGAGATCATCTAGGGTGTTTTTCCTAACCCGATACGATCTGGGTCGGCAGGATATTTGTCCTAACCCGGTCTGGCTCGACTAGTCAAAGTATCGATGCTGAAAATAAAACAATCACAAACATACCTCCAACCTAGACTATTATAAAATACAGGAGACTGTAAATCTGCATAAACATGAACTTGCAGCAACTGTGAAAAATAAAAATAAACGTCCATTCACTATTTGTAGCTAATACAGTGATCTAGACGTATCGCTCTCACTGGGGTCACTGTCACGACGTTCTAAAAAATATTGAAGGTTTAGAGGCACTATCTGTATAGAGGCATGAGTCAGATTTTTACCGACCACAAGAGCCTTACTTATTTGCTCAAGCAGCCAAAATTAAACTTACGACAGAGAAGATGGATGGAGCTACTGAGTGATTATGATTGCACTTTTGAGTATCACCTTGGAAATGTTAATTTGGTAGCCGACGCACTTAGCCGTAAATTTGGAGTTTCATTGTCTCATATTCAGATGACGCGGATGCCACTACTTACGGAGTTGTGAGCTACGCGTGTTTTCATATATATTGTAGATGATGAGTCAGGAGTCTTGTTTGCTAATTTTTAGGTTCGAACAGTTCTTTTTTATCGAGTTCAAGAACTTCAGGATTGTGATCCTTCCTTAGTAAGATTGTAGGAAGGTGTGCATGGTGGTGGATCCGCTGATTTTACGTCGTGAAGAGTTGGGTAGTTGTTATAAACCATTAGGTTAACAATTAAAAAACCAATTAGCTTAATCTAATAGTTTTTAAATAATTAATCAAATTAAACATACAATTAGCTTAACCTATACAATTATATTAACAATGCAATAAAACAAGTAATTATGGTCACCAGAAACTATATATTTGCCGGATATTTCACTGGAAAACTCATTCACAGTACGTAATTTAGCACGTAATTAAATTCAAAAAAAATTAATCGAGAGAAACGAGTTAATACCATTACCGATAAGGAGATAAGTGGGTAAACTATAACTTCGGGGGTTGAAAAACCAATGATTGAATTTTAACCTGCCGGAGGTGGTGTTGAGTGAAAGAGAGAGACAAAACTTGAGAGAGGAATGAGAAATGCCCGATCTGGAAAAGGAATCTGATTTAAATAACTGAGTTTTTTTAGACGACGAAATAATTCTTCATCTAAGTATAAAATTTTGTCGTCTAGGTACATACGTAGACGATGGATAGTGTTTTCGTCGTCTACGTTGTTAAATTTAAGACGATGAATTACATAATTTGTCTTCTAAGTGATCCTTTAGATGAAGAAGATTGATTCGTCATCTAGGTATGTCAAACTTAGAGGATGAATTATGTAATTCTTCATCTTAGTATAAATTTTAGACGACGAATTACATATTTCGTCGTCTAAGTACACACTTAGATGACGAATGACATAATTCATTGTCTAAGGTGTTTCTTAGACGAAGAATATCTTGTTTCGTCGTCTAAGTTAGACTTAGATGATGAAAAATATTTTTGGGAGACGAAAAAAAAATTGACATTTAAGTCGCACTTAGGTGACGAAATCTTTCTGATAATGGCAAACTTTTGAAGCCTATGATAAAGAAATAGTCGAGCTTGTTTCCCAGGTCTATTGAGCTAATTAGTCCTAGGGAGTTGAAAGATGTGAGGAAGGTGTTCTTAAGTTAGTCATCCAAACTGAATGAGACGTTTTCCAGACTGAGTGATGAAGTTATTAGTTATATATACATTAAGCTAAGCCTTAGATTAATGGACTTAGAGAGAAGCTACATACGTACGTAAAGAATATTACTCAGAGTTTTTATTTGTGAGTTGTGAGTGAGGCTACCATTGCTCGTCCTTTTTGTCTTGATGGCCTTTGGTTCTGACTTCAGTCTACCAACCTTGAAGATCTTTATTGCATACAACAAGATTATATTTTGACTCTGGATAGTAATGATTCAAAGGTAGACCTAGACGAGAGCAAACCCAACTGTCATTGGGTCAAATTCTCAACTCCCAAGAGCCAAAACTAATTCCGTTGGGTGGATTTAAAATTTAGTTAATTATCTCTTGAAGGTTTTTGACATTTTGGATTGTTCGTTGCATTGAAGATTAAAGGAGTAGACACTCTGTATTGCTCATTGAGTTGCTAGTGGCTCCATTCTCTTTTTCTTTTGTTTAATCGTTGTTTCTTTCTTGTAACTTGTTTTTATAGCTAGACTCTTTAGTTATATGGTACATTATGTATTTCACCACTTGCTGTGCAATATTGGCTGTTTCAAGCTTTTTAGTGCTCATCACCAGTGACAGAGCCAGATCTTGGACTCAGGGATGGCCAAAACTTAAAGATGAAAAAAAAAATTAAAAAGAAGGGAAAAAGAAAGCTGATAATCTGAAATGGAAAGAAAAAAAATGAAAAAAGAACTGAAAAAGACAGATGGAATGAGTTTCGAACCAGAGTTATGAGTGTTAAGATTGTATGAGCTTACCACTACACCACCCTACAATTACTATCTAGACCATGAACAAAATTTACATATTGGATATTTCACGGGGGGCTAAGGCTTGGGCTCGCCTCTGAATGGCTCTGCTCCTGCTTGTCACACACACAAAATTTTTTTAATGAAATTTCTTCCAACCTAAATGATTATCTTGTGCACAATTCTTTTTCCCACTCACCTAGAGATAAAACTCTAGATCCGCGATTTGTTGTGACAACGTAATTCTTAGAAACCAACATATCCTCCCTCTATCAAACTGCTGTATACTTCGAGTTCAATCATAGATTGATAACACTCATGCAACCTCACTCGAAGTGATGCAAAAGATTATGAAGTCAATTAAGCATATGCAAGGTGACATTCACATCTACAAGTTGGAATTGGTGGCTATATCGATCATAGCTATTCAAATACTTTTCGTTGTCCATGAAGCTTGATCAGATGATGCTACCTCTTCATAATCGATCAGTCTCCCCACAAAATTATGAAACAAAAGCTTTACCAAGACGTTCACCAGCTATATATATATAAAATAAAGGGAAGGGATAGCTGCAAGTTTTGGTGTCGAAAATCATTTTCCCCTTTTAGGCAATCCCTAGGTAGGTCAGTTTTTTTTTTCAGAAATATAAAAACTTAAAATTTGGGGATCTAACTCTAAATTTTCAAATTGACTCGTGATACAGCACCTCTGAAGTCTTGCCTTGCGACAATCAATCGCGACTAATTAAGCGCGATCTCCTCACTATGCAGTATTTCATTATGTTATGCTTTTGTATTGTATGGATAGATAGATTGTAAAGACTATAAAGTCTTAATATTGTGTTATGTAACCTATAATAAAGACTTGATGATATATTTTTTTATTTAGTTATTGTGACTATAATTATGTATAATTTGATTTTATAAGGATCTTTATTATTATTATATATATCAATTAATATATGATTAATACAAACCGCCTCGAAACTGCCTAGAATGTGATTAATCCTCGACTAGGCACTAGAAGGTACCCTCACCGTCTAGGGTCGTCTAGCATTTTTTAGAACCTTGGTATTATGTCAAAGCTAGTCTTTGTGTTTATGTTACATAGACAATGTCAACTATAATTAGTTTTCTTATACAAGGCTACAAAGAAAATGCTCTAGGGCAGCCATTCCCAAGGATATCAAAAGAAACAACATGCCTAACGCTACTCGGCACCTAATTGTCCCATATATAAAGAGTACCAATGTTATGGCCTATTGCTGCTAGTCTGTCCGCAATGAAGTTTGCTTCCCTTAAACACATGTTGGAAACTGATGATGTCAAACTGGTTGAGATGATCTTAATATCTTATACTACAAGACCAAGTGTCCAAGGTATATAGTTACTTCCTAAGATGTAATTGATGAGAAGTAGAGAGTCGCCCTCAACGCTGAAGTTCTTGACGACTAATCTCCAAGTTTGACTTAATCCATCTCTAAGAACCAGTGTTTTGGTCATTGAAATAGTTGTTTTGCCAAAGCAGCTAACACTAGATAGGATTGACTCTCCACTATTGTTTCTGATAATGAAACCTCCAGCTACTTTTCCAACTCCACTCTCTTGTACTGAATCGTCAAAGTCAATTTTGTACTGGTCAGTGGAGGGAGAAGTCCATCTGATAGTCTCTTGTGTCACTTTCCTCTTCTCAGGGGCTTTGTTGTGTTCTTAGTACTGCACAAGGCATCTTGCTAAGGAAACCACCACAGAGTTAGTAGTAGTGGCTTCATTCTTGAAAATCAACAAACTCCTTGCTCTTCAAATTTGTAAACAGGTTGTCAAAATATTCTCAAAAACACTTCTGTCAGTATCACCTTTGACTAACAGATTGATCATTTAATCCAGGAAATTCTCATATGCTATAATTTTTGCAGTTAAGCTACCCACATATGATCATCTTCAACGTCGAGGCATTCCTATGGTCTCAGTTTGTTAACTCTTCTCTTTCAGGTTCATCGAAAACTCGACTCATTTATTCATTTCGTGCTCTTTTACTCAGCATGGATAGTGTTGGTTGTCTAACTCTTTTGGCACTTCTTTGCCAACGCATGGTTCAATAGATGAATTCCAGTATATAATTGTTCAAAAGTCTTTTTCTCCTCAATTGAAAAATTTATAGATCACTGGTTGTATGTATACTTTTATGGCTATATGGAGAATGCGTAACAAGCTACGGTATGAAAATAAAGCTCCCTCACTTATGCAGATTTTTGTTTCTATTATGTCCTGGTTAAGGTTTGTTGCTCCTTACATGCCGGGTTTCTCTTGAGGTATTTTGGATTCCCAACTTCTTACTGGCTTAGGTGTTCAGCCACGTATCGTTCTTCCTGCTCCTCCAAGGTTAGGTTTATGGCATCTTGCTATTATTCCTTGGATAAAGCTTAATATGGATGGCTTGGAAAAAGGAAATCTTGGGCTTGCTGGTTGTGGAGGTGTTTTTCGGGTTGGAAATGGTCAATATATTGGAGGATTCTCTCAACGCTTGGGTTTACAAAAAAGCTTTCTTCGCTGAATTGATTAGTTTTAATATTGATGTTGAAATTGCTTTTCACATGGGTTGGCATCACCTTTGGCTGAAGAGTGACTCCACGAGTGTCCTAGCTTGTATTCTTTTGATCTTGTTCCTCCATGGCCACTACAAACCGTTTGATTTAATTTTTTATCTCATATTAGGTCCATCACTTTTCATTGTTCTCATGTTCTTCGAGAAGGTAACTTTGTTGCTGATATGATTACCAATATGGGGTTAGCTTATTTAATTCTAACTTGGCATGTTGTGCCTCCTCCAGAGATCCTGACTTACCTACGCATAGATATTTTTGGGCTTCCCTTATACTCAGGTTTCTTTGTGATGTTGTTCTAGGTTGTTGTTTTAAGATTTATATCTCTTTTATTTCTTTGTATTTTGTTTTCACAAAAGTTAAAATTATGGATTAAGGTCAAATTGAAGCAAAAAATAAATATAATTAAATCACAACAAGCATAGATTAGCCCAATCTTCATATCCAATGGTTGAAACTCCAAAATGATTATTCATTCCCGATTTAGTTATGAAAAGGTTTTCGTTTCTATACTACAAGTCTACAAACAAACAAAGTCTACTATATTAGTAGTCACATGATGAATATGAACAATACAAGACATCAAAATAGTCAAATGAAAAAAAAAAAACGATCGTACTCAAGCATTGACCTCACTGAATTAAGCACTTTTTGAGAAGACACTAGCTTGATCGAAGTTTGATTTGATGTCGGTCAATAAGGTCAAACCCAACATGTTTTATCTATTAATAAAATTAGGACTGGCAGTGGGCTCCTAGAGTGTGTGGACCCTTCATCTTCGGGTTTGAGGGCGGGAAATGTTCCCTAAATTTTCTATCTACGAAGAACTAATATCGCATGACCCCTTATTTTACTTAAAATAAAAAGGTGAATGAGGAGCCTTTCCAAATGAGATCAACAAAGACATATGAGAAAATTGAAATAGAAACCTTACATGTATTGTATCAAACAAGAATTGAAATAATTTATGAAATTCATCAATGTGATTCCAATAGTTGTAATGTTCTTAGATTCATGAATGGTTACTTTCTTCAAGATACAAAAACATATCCACTTGCACTGTCCTATGTGTCATATATTTATTGGTTTAAAACTTAACTAAAAGTTAAAATAAAAAATAATGTTCTTGTTTTACCTCTAGTTTTTAATCCCTCAACCAATAAAATAGTGTTATGTAGACAGTGCAAGTGTACTAAATACTTTCTCACAAAGTGGTTCTTTTATAGTGATCGATAATGTCTACTATCATTTTTCGTCATTTTTATGAAAGCAGAAAACCAGAATATAAAGCTTAAACTAAGATGATTATTTTAATATTGTAACTCAAATCATTAAAGGGGTATGGAGCATGAGTGTGACGTGGGAGCTAGAAACACACTGCAATGATTGGGAAATTTGGGATTTAGGGCTTCTGGATGAGAATGTGTGTGGATAAAGGGAATGATTTGCTTGAAGATTCAGGAGCTTGGTTTGCAAGTGATGGGTGTTCTTAGTTGGTTGGATTTATAGCAGAGGTGCTCTATTTATATGGTTTTCTGGGGAGAGTTATGCCTCTGGTTTCTTCTCCATTGCAGGGGACTACAGATGAGACTAGGAAGAAAATGAATCGATCAATAAAAGGACTATGACAATGTTTCATAGGGTTTGGATGAGGGCAATTTTGCAGGCTTGAGGTTTCTATGAGGGCAAAGTACAAGACTCGATGTTAATAAGGAGATGTTTGTGGTGCTCAAGATCTGCATTGCAGCTTCTGCTATGGAGGAAGAAAAAGACGGAAGCATGCTTTTATCCAATGTGCAGTTTACTACCATGGCTGATTTTGAACTAGAACATAATGAAGTTTGGTTACACTTAGTTGAACTATAACTAAGTGGTTTGGTTAGTTTTCTGGGCTAAAATGTAATAACTAGTTTTTTAAGTTGGGCTTTTTAGTGAATTTTTTGCATTGGGCATTAAGAAAAGGTCTAACTCCCAAATCACTATTGATCATTGAGTTAAAATATCGGGCATGAATTTCGAGCCCAAGACCAAAATTGCCCATTTTTTAATTTAACGACGTGCATGTGTATTTCTTTTACCTTCCACACCATTCACACGATCATAAACCCCAAATAATGCATGAGTGCGGCCCAAGAATATGATTGCTTGATCGAAACGTAATTAAGAATAGCGTGTTGCGTTTTTGCATTTTGACATTAGATGGGCAACATGTCTCCGACTTGGGCTAGTTACGTGATGGGCTTAATGATTTTTTGGGTATCAACATTAGCCCCCTTTGATTATGTGGGCCGATAAATAAAAGGGCTAATAATCAAAAGAATACCTACAAAAATAGTTCATTCTTATTTTGGGCTTGTTGAATAAGGAGCCCAACCCAATTTGAATGTTATAAGGTGATCCCTTATAGTAGACTAAAGATGTTTTGCACCAAATGGACGACATCTCTTCTCTTCTTCTTACTTCCTACCACAATTTCTTCTTCAATTTGTCAATAATGACTTCTTCTTCTTTTACTGCGAATGTCTGAATCTCAAATGAGAGTTTCACGCATAAACCTCAAGGTGATGACGAAAAGAAGGAGGGAGATTGACTTCATAATTTTCTGGATTCTGCATTCTAAAGGTTATCTTCTCGAAACTTACTCTTCATAGGACTTTTAAAGAAATTGATTGAGGGTATGTGCTTGCTTGTCGATTGGTTATAGAGTGATCAAGCCTTTTTATTGTTATTTTTCTCATTGTATGCATGGTCTACCTACAAGTCTCTTGTAATATCTTCACCATTGTGGGCAAAGACATGCTTGAATAATTGAATTGAAATAAGGCATGTTGGGTTTTGGTTGATTTGACAAAGATTGATAGTATAAACAATGCAATTGAACTGAATCAAAAGAAGCAGGCTAAATAGCAAAGTACTTGAATAAAGGCTACATTGTGTTTGTTTTTTCTTTTCTTCTTGTTGTTCTTGTTGGGTTTTGGTTCCTTCCTTACTGGTATGGCTTTCGTTTTTTTTGGTAGCCTTCTTCATATGTGTAAAAAACAATATATATGCATGATATGAGCCTTTATGCTGTTGGCATGATATGAGGCGTGCATCTCTGTGTCCCCCCTCCCCCTCTTTTTAGCATATATATGAAGGATGATATTTTCCTGGTGCATATGAATAAAAGTTCTATGTATTTGAAATTGCATTGCATTATCCTTTACAGTAAGCCTGTTGTATTTGCTTTCTAGTTTTCCAGATTGCAAATGAATGATATTTTGCGCTGGATAATTCTTTATCGAGTGTTTGGACTTTGAATTCCGATCCTTCAACACAAGTGGTAGCACTGCTGTAGTGAGTAGTGAACTCCTTCTTCTTCTTCTTTTTGTATTGGCAGAGCAGTGCATGATGACAAGCTTTGGTATGTTTATGGCGCATAATGGTATTTGGTATCACAATAAAGGTGATATATGAGTTGTGTACTTTGGTAGCTGTTGCAGCTATTCCAATGACTTTTGAATGATATGTTGTTTCCGCTTGTTCCTTGTTGTTTTGCCAATTGATTGAGTGTATGTAAGGATAATTAGATGCATAACACCGAATGAGATTTCACCTTCTATTGCTTGGTATCTTTTCTTCTGATCATCTTTCTCACTTTTTGTTACTTCTTCTTTTTTTTGGCCAATTGATTGTGTATTTAGGGATAATTGGATGCATAACACCGAATGAGCTTTCACCTTCTATTGCTTGGTGTCTTTTCTTCTGATCATCTTTCTCGCTTTTTGTTCTTCCTTTTCTTTTTGTTTTGCCAATTGATTGAGTGTATTTAGGGATAATTAGACGCATAACATCGAATGAGCTTTCACCTTCTATTGCTTGGTGTCTTTTCTTCTGATCATCTTTCTCACTTTTTGTTTTTCTTGTTTTTCTTTTTCTTTTCTAGGAGTAAAGAATTTTAGAGATCTTTATGTAAAAATCATGAAGAATGACATAGAACCAATTCCATGGATGAAGGTCCCCCAATAGTTTGTTTTTGTTTTCGTTTGTAACACACAACATTGCAATGACATGTTACTGCATTGAGTTTACTTTGACAATATGAATACGTGATACTTAAGATTTTCATATGATCTGCTTTATGACTTACTTTGCTTCATACTTATGACATGCTATATGATCTTCTTTGAGGATTAATTCTGCTAATGAGTCTGAGGTTATGCAATATGTTGTGAGCCTGGGCATATGTTTTGCATACTATAAAGATCTTTGCTTTCTTCTTGCATTGTTCATGCTGTGTGTTTGGGGTAGAGTGAGTATATGTGTTAAGTTTAGCAATGCATATCTTAGATCTTAATTTGGCTTGGTTTGTGTTTTGATTTATTTGCACCATAACTTGCATGATTATTATGGCTTTGCGTGATTTTTGTCGTCTCTCACCATTCTTATTAGAGGGGCTATTGCATGCACATTGGTATATAAGGCTTGTTTCCTCAGTTTTATTGCAAGCATGTATAGAACTTGAGTCTTAGCATATTTTTGTTGTTTTCCACCCATACTTATTAGGGAAACAAGTGCATGCCCATCGATATGCAAGACTTGTTTTCTGAATTTTATTTGCAAGTTAGCATGATCTTGTTATTTCCCGCCCATGCCTATTAAGGAAACAAGTGCATGCACATCAGTATGTGAGGTTGTGTTTGCTTGAGTGGCATAGTCGTGTTAACTAGCAGTGTACTAATTGCGAGTTTTTATTGATTTATACAATGTGGTATACTAGGGCATGGAGTTGCGTGGTTTTATTTATTTGTGGGTTAATAATCGCAAGACTTCTGTGAGCTTTAGTAGGGAGTGTTGTCTTGAAAGGTAGGGAGTCCATCTTGGTATCAGGCTCAGTTCTATTGCAGTAGATTGGGAAGATGACTCGGTGCCAAGGAATCCCATTATTCCAGATTCTTCTATCTCCATATTTTTTGTTTTGTTTCTAACAGTAGCTATATCCTTCCCTGTTTTTCAACAACACCGGATGGTTAGATTAGGGTAGAGGGCTGTTTATTTGACAGAGCAAGAAGAGGATTGCACTGAGGACACTTTGCATGATGAGTAATTTCGAGATTCTTTTATGCTGCATGTAAAATTAAGCACAAGACTAGCTTGGTATGTATTATGCATATTGTCATAGATTTTTGTTTGTGATCGTAATGATTCATGTAAGAGTGTATGAAGGTCTATAACCTTTTTACAGTTAATAATAAATTGAGAGGTCAAAGGTAAGTTGCAATAAAAGTGATTTGAGATAAGAGTTAGAGGTCTTAAAAGTCTGGATATATGGTTCAAAAGCTGAATATAGATCTTGTTGAATCGATTAATGTGCTAAAGAGAGGGTAAAAAAGAGAGTCACTTTAGGAAATTTTGAGTTTGAATTTGCATGCTTGAGGTTCACCTAATGTGATTAGAATTTTGAGTATTCTTTGGTGGGAAAGAAGAATTTAATATTTGGAGTAGAAAGTAGTACTGTTTATTTTGGTAAAAGGCTAAATTTTTTGCTGATGTGGTTCAAAAAATGTATATTCTTGCTACTAAGAACATCTATGCTTGAATGACATATTGAATTTTGGAATTGGAGTTTATTCGTCTAATGGTAACTTCCTTGAACTAAACACCATTCAGCCCCCCCCCCCACCCCGAGTGTAATGACATGAGTAAAAGCATGATGTTACGTGAGTTTTGTCCTAATGATTGGCGTGATAATGGTGCTTCATAAGATTTTTTTGTGGACGTTGCTTGATATATATTAAGCTGGTAGAGTGCTTAAGATTGGATTAGAACTTGTGCTGCAGTGGATTGTTACTACTGTATTTGAGAGTGGAATAGAGTTTACTGATTGAATTGGAACTAGAACTAGGACTTTCATGGAGTGAGTTACTGAAGATTTGGAATGGAACTTAGGCAATGGTGGATTGAGTTGCTAATGTATTTGTTACTAAAATAGAGTTTGAATATTTAATTGGTATGAAAATTGAACTACAGTGCAAATTGGATTGAAACTTGAATAATGATGGACTGATCTGTTGATGTACTTTGCAGCAGAGATTGATTAAGACTAGGGCTGGGCTCGAGTCGGATCGGTTCAGATTTTTTGGGCCTGATCCGAATCCGAACCCGAAATAGTGTTCGGTTTCGGTTTGGGTTGGTATTATGTTTTTGGGTCTTTTAAATCGAATGGATCTAATCCGAATGAATTCGGTTCAGTTCGGCCCATTTCGGGTCAAAATACTACTTTTGCTTCTTTTTTTTTGGTCGAGAAATAAAAATCATTAATGAAGGAAACCAAAATAGAAGAGGTTGAACCGATGTTAGGATTTCCAATATGGATCTGGGATCCTTATAACCAACCCAACCAAAAAACAACAAGCCATAACAATTACAAAGCAAATACTTTCTTTGCTATTTTTAAGAAAACAAGATCAACGGGGTGGAAGGAGCAAGCGGCGAGGAGGTCCTTTTCAAAGGTGGAGCACTCGGGGTCATAGATCTATTCGGACTGATAACGGGTGCGAGACCTGAGCTCGTCAAGATCTTCGAAGGCAAAGCTTCAATAGAAGCGGTGGCAGAGCTCTTCAATATTTTTGATGTTCAGGAATTCGTTCTCAGAGAAAAGAGAGGAGAGAGGAAGAGATGTGTTTCGAGCTTTTGGCTCAGAAGCCAAAGAGAAAAGAGAGATGAGAGACTGTAGATTTTATCTCTTTTATATTTGTGAGAAAGATAGAGATAGAGTATCAGCAAACCTACGATAATTCAAATACAACATAGGTAGATAATTGACATGTCGGCATTTCAGGTTTACTCAGTTTGGGATCAGGAGAGAACTGAACCATACCGAATTAAAGCCTTTCGGTTCGGGCCTAATCGGTTTTGGATCTAAAATTCAGCCAACCCAATTTTTTCGGGTCTTTCAGTTTCGGGTTCGATTTTCAGACCAAACGGGTCGGTTTTTCAGTTTAAAGGCCCAGCCCTAATTAAGAAAAAACTAGAACTTGAACTATGGTAGATTGAGTTGATGTGGTATTTCTGAAAGGACCCGACTCCGATTTTGTGACGACCCGAACCAGAATCAGTTGCGTATTCGGCACGATTCACGAGTTTGAGTTTAGTCGCAGTTTTGTGTCGTAAATGTGGTTTGCCGATTCGATTCGCGACTTTGTTTTCGGTCGAGAATTTGAGTTGGGTGTCTTCACGGGAATTGTAGAGTACGTGATTTCGAGTTCATGGGCAGTTCCGGAAGATTTTTCTGATAACCGAGGAATATTTTATGATTATTTGAAGTTTCGGTGTTCGACGAGTTTATCCGATTGTTTCGAGCTTATCCGAATCATTTCGTATATTCATTTTGGACCGTCGATCGACCCGAGGCGCGAGTATAAATATCGAAAATAGTCGTAAATTGTCGAAAAATACTGTTTCGCGTTGACCGGCCATTGATTTTCCAAAAATAGCAAGTGACTTGTTTGACCGAAGAGGAAAGTTTCCTCTTTGAGCTGTGCCGTCCGACGACCTAGATTCCGGCCACCTCCGACTTCGGCAAGGGTATGGTTAGCTTCCCCTTTCAATTTCGAGTTGATTCATACTTGAGTTTGTTGAAATTGGTTAGGTTTTCTATGGGTCCGAATTGGGGCCGATTCGGGTTGATCGCCGTTGATGGTTTGGGTGGTTCCGGCGAGCCACGGTAGTGTTGGTGAGGGGGGTTCAACTCCCCTTGCTCCTCTGAGTCTATTGGTATGCGTGAATTGGGCTGTAGTTGAGATTTTGGGGTACTCCGATTAGGTCACCGGAATGAATATTCTGATCTGTTTCGGGCTAGAATTGAAGGGGTTCCGTTCGGAATTGGGCTTTGTGGAAGAAGAGAAACAGATTCAGCTCATTCAGACCTTGAAATCTGGAGAATCTCGCCGTGGGATTTCACGGTTGACGGTGCGCCGCCGGCGGTGGCGGCGGTCAACGGTGGTCAACGGCGGCGCTCCGGCGAGAAAAGTTAACTTTTCAGATTTCGACAATTTTAATGTCATTTTTCTCGTAATCGCGCCCTGGTTATCGTATAGAGGTTTTCGGGTTGATTTGATTAGCCGATTTTCAGTCCAAGTTTCGAGTGGGGATTTCGGAATTTTCGTTATACATTTTGTACCGCATTGTATATTTCCGGGAACAGTTGGTTTCCGTGCATCAGTACAGGGTTGAGAACTATAATTTTGATCAGTTATGTTTTTGTGAATATTCAGGAGATCGAGATCGGGATCGTGATCGTGCTTCAGGCGAGGGATCTTCCGCCGGACCACGAGATTAGCGCGAGTGCGCGTTTTGCTCACCTGTGAGTGGACAATTTCTTTTCACAGAAATTCTTGCGAGTCTTTTATATGATTTTCGAACTTGAGCATGCGTATGAGATTTCGGATTACATGAGCATATATTTTTATGAATATACGATTATACTTATACGGATATACGTATACGAATATGCATACAATTATATGTTGTTTCATGCATTTGCATAGAATTGTTTGTGATTTGGTTTTCACAGAGTACTGTCTCAGTTACGTTGTTGTATCGATACACTTGCCTCTCGGCTGATCCCCGATGGTAGGCCGCCAGGATGGACGTCGTTATCCCGACCTGACCGGTGAGGGGCGTTTCCCCGGAACCGAGGCCATTTCTGGCTTAGAATCACGGGGACTAAGGACCTCGTGATTCGGACTGTACTAGCACGGTGTGTGTCCATGAGTGACTTCGTGGGATTTATACTTGCATGCTCAGTACGCTGGAGGATTATGGTTTTACCTCGTGTACTTGTTATTTTTATTTACCTGGACTCGCATATGTTATTTTTAACATATATATCAACTGGTGAAAGACATTTATTTTCATCCACTCACTCTAACGTGTTTATTGTCTTTCCCCTGGGCTTTTCGGTTTCTGTGCCCAGTTGCAATTCAGGTTTGGTGTTTCACGTCGCGGTTTGGAGGCTAGTGATCAGAGTTACCTGTGCTTTCCAGTAGGTTCTTGTTTCCCCTACTGATGTGTATATTGTATATATTTTACTTTAGAGGTCGCTCTGATACATTCTGATACTCGTTATACGGATTTTCTCGGATATACATATATACATAGTACAGTTTGTTTACTGTTATATATTATATTGATGTTGAGAAATCCGGATGGGATTGGCGCCCACGGTTTGGCTTTTGTGGCATAGGACGAAATGTTAATTTCTGGGTGCAGGTTATGGCAATTCCACGTTAGTAACGAAACTCTGCCGAAATTTTGAAAATTTTTTGTTGGTTCGTATTTTCGAAATGGTTTGATTCCGGTTTAGGTAACTGAATCGGGATTGGGTCCTTTCAGATTTAGTTGCTTAAACCAAAATCAAACCCCTTTGAAAACACGACCTTAAAAAAAATTGCCAGAGTTTACTTTGAAATACGTGAGCCAATATTAGAACCTGTAAAGAAATTCACACTTCGAATATTCCACAAAAGCCAAACCGCGGGGCTCCTTTCCCCATCCCGATTTCTCAACATCATATATAATAAACCTCAAGGTTTACAAGAAATCTAGAAACATTCAGAAGTAAACTCAACTAAAAACAAACATAAGTATTCAGAGTGACTCCTATATACATCATATCCAACCACTAGGTTAAACAAAGAACTTACTCGAACTGAAGTGTGACCAGAACTCTACGCCTCCACCGTTGACGTGCAACCCTGGAACCCAAACTGTAAACTGGGCAAAAGAAAACGAAAAGCCCAGGGAAAGGCAAATAAAATCGTTAGAGTGAGTGGACGAAAATAATAATATTTCTTTCACCAATATAAACATGAAATCATAATGGGAGTCTAAAATCATCAATCACAGGTAAGGTGGTTGTCATAACCTTCCTGGATAGCGTATAAAATATGGAGGCCGTAGCTCTAGTACATTTTCCTCAAAGTTACAACCATGCTCAACCAAGGTAAGGGGTTTGCCATAACCTTCCTGGGAGCCATATAATCACGGGTCATGCGTTTGTCATAACCCCCCCGGAGCATCTCGGGGATCAGCCGAGAAGCCATGCATCGATGCATCCATATATCCATAATCCATGTAAAACAAATCATATATGTGCCTCCAAGTAAAAATACATAATCATGAATGCATAATCATAATGGCATACTCATAAAATGCATAATCAAGACTCGCAAATCGACAGTGAAAATCAAAGTGTCCACACACAGTTCGAGGCTAACTCTGAGGTCCGGCAGAAGATCCCTCTCCAAACACTAGATCACGATCACGATCACCTGAATAATAGGGATACGATCAATACATATAGTTACACAACATACAGAGCTAATATGTCAAGAACCCCGCCTTCTCGGAAGACGTATCGCTCGAAATATCGACGAGAATAACAAAATTCCCAAAATACACCCAACAACTCTCGTCCCAAAATAGAATACACAAATAAACTCAAAAACCTTACCACTACGATCGGGACGCGATTTCGAGCAAAACGGTATAAAAATCTCCAAAAATCCCAAGAAGTCAACCTCGCCTAAGCTCCGTCGCCGCCACGGCGCCAACGGCGACCAACTCCGGCAACCCTTACCTCAAATTCTTCCTCTCCTCAAGCCCAACACCTTTCCTGACTACCATCAACACCAATTCAATCCACACGGGCCTGAATTCTGGCCAAAAGCTTCGCTGGAACTTCAACTCTGGTCACCGCCCCAAACCACCACAAACCACCTCCAATTCTAAAACAAAGTGGCCAGAAATCATCAATGGGTTGAGGGGAAGCAAACCCCCCACCACCCCGACACCAAAACTCGTCGGAATCTGCCACCCGATTCCGGCAAAATCTTCAAACTTCAACATGTTGGTTCTCCCTCAATTCTTAACCAATTTTAACAAATAAATATACAAATCAATAGTACAAGTCAAGAGCTTTCCAACCATACCAAGAACGTGGCCGGAGGTGGACGGAAACGCCGGGTCCAATGACGGGAAGAAAATGGGTCAAATCGCCCCAACTCGGTCAACTCGGTCCAAATGTGATTTTTTGACAATTTTACAACTATTTGATATTTGTACGTCACGAACCGACCAAATTCACAATTCGGATAACTTAAACCCAAACGGATAAGTACAACTAACTCGACGATAATTTCAAATATCCATTTTATATTCTCCGATTATCCGAAAAATCCTCTGAAACCTCCTACAAACTCAAAATCAAATCCTCTACAATTTTTGCAAAGGAACTCAAACCAAATTCTTGCCTGATAATTAAGTCGTAAACACACCCACCATATTGACCAATTACGACAAAACCGCGACTAATCGTGTAATGCGCAAATCAAGCCAATTAACACACAATTTCTGGTTTAGGTCATTACAGTTTCAAGACTTGAATCATGGTGGATTGAGCACTCTTCATGTAGTTAGTACTACAATAGAGTTTGAATACTGAACCAGAACTTGAATATGAATAGATTTAGCTACTGCAGTGTTTATAGATTGGACTAGAATTTGGACTATGGTGGATTGAGCTACTGAAGTTGGTAATGTAATAGAGTTTTAAGATTGAACTTGAACTACGATTGATAGAGTTGCTGCAAAGTTTGAAGACTGGATTGGAACTTTAATATTGGTGGATTAAGTTGTTGGTGTTGTTGTACTGCAATGAAGTTTAAAGATTGAACTAAAATTTAACCAGCGGTGGACAAAGTTGATATAGAGTTTGAAGATTGGACTGGAACTTTAACAACGGTGGAATGGACTATTGATGTTGTTGGTATTGCGATGAAGTTTGAAGATTGAACTGCAACTGAAACTAACACTTTGGTTGTTAGAGCTATACAACTTGGACATTGAACTAAAACTTTACCAATGGTGTTGATGTTGTTGGCACTACAATGAAGTTTGAAGATTGAACTGGAACCAAACTACGGGGATCAAGAAGCTGTAGAATGTGAAGAGTGGATTAGATTTTGGACTGTGGTGGATTGAGCTATCATAGTTGGTAATGCAATAGAGTTTTAAGATTGAACTTGAACTTGAACTACGATTGATAGAGTTATTGCAGAGTTTGAAGACTTCACTGGATCTGTTAGAATTGCAAGAGTTACTAATTTTATGATGGCGTTTAAATTGAATGAGTTTTTTGTGCATGATGAGTGTAACATTTTGCATCTTTGTGTTCTTCATTGTGTTTGTCACTCGCACCCTTATGTTGTGCAACTCTTAGGTGAAGGAAAAGACTCAAGCAGCATGAATATTGATGTACGAAACTTTCTTTCTTTTTTTAAAAAAAAAGGAAAGAAATGACATTATGAATCTATGAGAAAGAAAGAAAATGTAGTTGATGCATTTCAAGCATGTACAATGTTACTTACTACGGAAGATAAAAAATGAGCTCCTTGGAATTCATAATAAATGCTAGAGTTCATAGAATAAACAAAGGCTTGTGCAGACTTATGATTCAAGATTCATAAGCTTTTTGCTGGCTAGGAGAAAAAAGATCTAATCAAAATTGAAGAAGAGACATATGGCTTCTAAGAGGGATTTAACTGTAAGCATGAATACACAAAAATAGAGTTTTAACTTTTATCACTTTTTTTTTCCAAATATTGTAAAGATAAAAAACGGCCCTTAAAAAAAAGGATCAAAACGACCAAGTGCCAATGAGATTTGTAGCATGTTTAACTAGAGATCAAGCATGATTTAGCATGTAGCATCATGACTAGATTTCTTTTGTATGCATGGCTTTGAATTCATTATCTGGTGCCAGCTTACTGCAATGAGTATAATTCTCTTGGTGTTGAAATGTTTCTGTGAGGACTCCAATTTGAAAAATTATTTTGCAGTTATAGTTCTTTTGGCAAGAGTTTCTCTGAATGATATTTCTCTCTTGGTCAGCTCTTATTACTTTAGTGCATTCATCTGTTGAACGAGCTACAGTGGGATTTTAACAACAAATCCAGAATTCATTGGCTATCTGCAAGGTTTGAATCACAACCTAATGTCCCCAGTGAAGTCGCCAAAATGTGAGGATTTTTTGAATTAAACAAAGATTAGGCTTAAACTGAGATGATCAGTTCAATATTGTAACTCTAATCATGAAAGAGGCATGGAGCATGAGTGTGACGTGGGAGCTAGAAACACACTGCAGTGATGAAAGGACCCAACCCCGATTTAGTTTCCTAAACCGAAATCAAACCCCTTCAGAAAACACGAACTTGCAAAAAACCACAAAAATTTCGGCAGAGTTTCGCTATAACGTGGAATTGCCATTAACTTGCACCCAAAAACACACTTCATCCTATGCCACAAAAGCCAAACCATGGGCACCAATCTCATCCAGATTTCTCAATATCATGACAATAATGTAAAGTAATAATCAAAACTGTACTTTACAGAAATCCGGGGAAAAACATATAAAAGTATAACATCAGAGTAATCAGAGCGACCTCTAGTGTATATATACAAAAATATACAACAGTAGGCAAAACAAGAAACCTACTAAAAAAGAAAGGTAGCTCGAACACTAAGCCTCCAACTGCGACGTGAGACACCAGAATCCGAATTGCAAACTAGGCACAAAAACTGAAAAGCCTAGGGGAAAGGCAAATAAAATCGTTAGAGTGAGTGGACGAAAATAATCATATGCCTTTCACCATTTACATATATCATAAAACAAAGCGAGTTCATAAAATGAATGGAGGTGTCAGGCAAATCTCTCAAGCCCGACAGTCATGCGAATCTCTCAAGCCCGAAGGTAATAGACTATGCGAATCTCTCAAGCCTAGTGGGCACATCAGGGGAATCTCTCAACCCTGGATCTGGACTACCAGTGATCAGCCGAGTAGCCAATGCATCGATGCTAAGTAAATGCCATCACCATATAAAATGTAAAACAATACCTCCAAGAACAATAAATAATCTCAACATTGTACTGGAAATAAATATTGAAATCAAGAACTCGCTACGACAGTATAAATAAAAGTCCACTCACAGATAGCACGGCGCGCAAACGCGCTAATCACGAGATCCGGCGGAAGATCCCTCGCCCAACGTACAATCTCGATCCCCTGAATAATCACAAAATATAACTGATCAAAATCACAATTCATTACTCTGTACCACACCTCATAAACCAACCATTTCCGGAACATATAACTCGATACAAAATAATCGTCGAAATTCCCCAAACTCTCCACATAAACCCTCGACTAAAAATCTGATATCCAAATCAACTTGAAAACCTCAAGGCGATGATCGGGGCATGATTACGAGCAAAACGACATAAAACTCGTCAAATTCCAAAAAGTCAACGGGTCGCTGGAGCTCCGCCGTTGACCGACGCCGGCGGCGACGGCGCGCCGTCAACCGGAGGAATTTCCCGGCGACCAAGCTCACTGTAGCTTCTCCTCCTCAAGCAACTGGCCCAAAACCAGCTCGAAAGACTCACGGCCAATAATCGCCGGAAAACTTTCCCGGCCGATTCCTGCGCCGTCACGCCACCTTGTCCCTCAAAACCAAAGGGCAAAGCATCCTAGAGCAAAACCCAATCCAAACTACCCCAAGAACCACCCGGAAATTCACCGGAGTTCCACCCCCAAACGGACCCGATTCCGGCCGGAATTTCAAGAATTTCAACTCACTCGTTCTCCCACAAATCCCCATCAAATTTCACAAATCAAAGTTCCAAACCATAGAAAATCAAGAGGAGAATCGAACCATAACAAAATCAAAGTGGGAGGTGGCCGGAAATGAAAGGTCGCCGGCGAGTCAAACGGTGGTCCAGTTTTCACTTCGGTCAACGCGGGTCAACGTCTCAAATTCTGGTCAACGTCGGTCAAACTTCCCAAAACAGTGTTTTCGACAATTTTTCGACAATTTCCGATATTTATACTCACGGCTCGATACGATCGATGGTCCAAAATGAATCACAATCACGTTTCGGATAACTCAAATCCAAACGGATAAACACGACGAAATTCCGCGATTTCAAATATTCATAACATATTCTTCTGTTATCGAAAAAATTATCCGAAACCGCCCACGAACTTGAAATCACGCGTACTACAATTCTCGTGAAGAGACTTAACTCAAATTCTTGCCCAATAATTAAGTCATGAACTGAACCGCCAATTCAATTAATTTCTGAAAAACTGTGATTACTCGCTAACTCGTGAATTAAGCCGATTACCATGCTAATTCTGATTCGGGTCGTCACAAGTGATTAGAAATTTTGGGATTTAGGGATTCTAGATGAGAATGAGTGTGGCTGAAGGGAATGGTTGCTTGAAGATTCCAGAGCTTGGTTTGCAAGTGATGGGTGTTCTAAATTGGTTGGATTTTATGGCAGATGTGCTATATTTATAGGGTTTTCTGAGGAGAGTTATGCCTCTGGTTTCTTCTCCATTGCAAAGGACTTTAGATAAGACCAGGAAGAAAATGAATCGAACAATAAGATGACCATGGCTGTGTTTCATAGGGTTTGGATTATGGCAGTTTTGCAAGCTAGAGGTTTCTATGAGGGCAAAGTATGAGACTCGATGCTAATAAGGATATGTTTGAGGCGCTCAAGATCACTGCAGCTTCTGCCATAGAGGAAGAAAAAGATGAAAGCATGCTTTTTTCCAATGTGCAGTTTACTGCCATGGCTAATTTTGAGCCAGAACATAATGAAGTATGGTTACACTTAGTTGAACTGTAACTAAGTGGTTTGGTTAGTTTTTTGGGTTTAAAGGTAATGGCTAGTTTTCTAAGTTGGTCTTTTTAGTGGATTTTTTGCATTGGGCATTAAGAAAGGGTCTAACTCCCAAATCACTATTGACCATTGAGTTAAACTATCAAGCATGAATTTCGAGCCTAAGACCAAAATTACCAATTATTTAATTCAACGATGCACATGTATATTTTTGGTACCTTCCATACCATACCCACGATCATAAGCGCCGAATAATGCATGAGTACAGCCCAAGAATATGATTGCTTGGTGAAAACGTAATTAAGAATGGCGTGTTGCATTTTTTGCATTATGGCATTAGATGAGCAATATGTCTTCGACTTGGATTCGTTACGTGATGGGTTTAATGATTTTTTGGGTATCAACAATGACCATGAGAGTTTTTTAGTATTTTGATCATCATGTCACGACCTAGGTGTCCCAATCGAAAAACAAAAAGCTTGCATGAGTCTGAATCACATGAAATTGTGTGAGTTATGGCATTAGATTCGATTATCCGAACCATAGTTAGATATAAACCACTATGAATAGCCAAAAACTTCTCTAGAATGCGTTTGCGGCCATATTCAATAGAGGTAATACACAATATTTCTTTTTCATTCTCACAATATGTTTCCAAGTGGAAACCATTGGGGCGAATATCCTTGAATATCAAGGTTAGATTGGTCTTTGGCATGTATAAGGCATCAGTGATGAATAATCGTGTACCCTGAAGCAGCAGAAACTCTGCTAAACCACGCCCTTAAATAATCGGCGTTGCACTGATCATGGTAGTCACTGAGGATTTGTTTGGAAAAGGATGCATAAACAGTTGCCTATTCCGCATAATGGTGTGGGCAGTACCAATATTTGCAAGACACTCAATCTTGCCTTGAGACATCTACAAAAATAATGTAAAGAAGTGAGTCTTTGAACTAAAGACCAGGCGGACACTTTAAGTAAACACATAAAGATTTGAAGAGGGATGTGACCCTTGTTGAGTGTTGATATGGTATTACAAAAACCAATGTAAAACCACATCTCGTGCAGAATTCCATGTTGGTCTTTTTAGATCCACTACCAAAATACGTACTATAGCCGACGAAATGACAAAAAATAAGTCGATGAATTTTGATGTCGTCGGGTATAGTCTAGTATACTCGACGATGAAAATGGTTGGTCGGGCCTAGTTTTCGGTCGTTCGCTATAGTACTATGGTCAACGACCAAAAAAACGTCGTCGGTGGTTATGATGGGACCATCGTCGGCTATAGTTTTTGAAAAACACCGACGAAATTTTTCAACTATAGCCGATGACACATTAATGTCGTTGGCTATAGTTCTTAAATTAGATCTGGTTCGTAGCATCTCAATCATTAAAAAAAATCAGAGAGAAAAATTCAAAATGCTGTGAAATCGTTGGGCGTTGTCGGAAGCTGTCCAAAATAGGTTCATGAAGCTATATATAGATAGGTACGTGTGTGTGTGTGTGTGTGTGTGTGTGTGTGTGTGTGTGTGTGTGTGTGTGTGTGTGTGTGTGTGTGTTGATTAATGTTGATTTAGATTTGATTGTTGATTTTGAATTGAGTTGAGTTGAATTCGATGAAAATATGTACATGTATAATTATATGTAAAATTGTTGATATGTATGTGTGAATTTAATATGTATATATGTAAATTTGTTGATTATTGATATGTAATGCAAATTTGTAATTGTTGATTGATGATATGTATATATATATATGTTAATTGTTGATATGTACGTGTATATATATAAATTTGTAATTAGGGAGTAGAAGAATTAAATTATGTAATTTTTAGTTAATTTAAAGATCGATATATAGAGATATAAAGATGAATTTTTAATTAGTTAGTTCCTGTATATATTTATTTATATACTGTTGAAATTTTCAGGATGGACAAGAGTTGGATGTGCCTTCCAAGATGGGATGTAAGATATCACCATGGAATTATGAGTTTTGTGGAATATGTGAATGCTAATTGTGGAGGGATTCCATGTGACGACCCAGAACAGAATCAGTATGAGAAATCAGCTTAATCTACGAGCTTGCGCGTAGTCGCAGATTGCCGACAGTTGTTTGAATCGCCTGATTTGATAACGACTAAATAATTGGCCGAGAATTGGAGCTGAGTTTCTTCTCGAGAGTCGTTCTACGTGTGATTTTGAATTCGTGGGCGGTTCCGGATCATTATTTGGACGACCGAGGAATAAATTATGAATATTTGAAGTTTCGACGTAATCGGATTTAAATGGTGGCTCTCTTAACGACTAAATTACCGAATGACAATTTGGTTTCGGATTCTTCACGGAAGATGTTGAGAATTTAATTTCGAGCTCGTGGGAACCTTTGGAGCATTATTCTGAGTTACGAGGATTAAGTTGTGAATAGTTCCGATTGTTGATTATTTAGTCGGTTTAAGTATGTGTTTGGGTTGAACAGTTGACTTTTTATCGATTTGGTCGATGTGTTTGACTTCGGGTGATAATTGAAGAATACGTCGAGTCGAGTTTGTTGCCGCGAGAATTATTGGAATCGGAGTTACGATGCGAGAGTTACGGATGTTTTAAGTTTGTCGAAATACGTAATTTTGGAAGTTGCTATTTTGGGAAAGTATAAAAGAGGGTTTCCTGTTTTAGAAAGTCAAAGGTGGCATTTAATGGTTGACTGGTATGTTGACCGGTCAACACGTGGTGGAGGAGGAATGGCGTCGGTGGCCACGGCCTCGCCGGCGACGGAGCACCGTCCGGTCACCTCCGGGCTTGACCTTGGGCTCTTCCGACTCGTCTCACCTCCCCCATGACGTTTCCGGTCTCCTTTCACGGCAAGGTTGCCGGAGGAGAGAGCAAAATCCGGCCAAAGTTTGAAGATTTTGGGGTTAATGGTGGATTCCGATTCCGGCTAAATTGAGCTGCAAAAAGGACTGGGTTTTGTAGCTCTCATCACATAGAAGCTACCATGTAAGTTTGGTGATCTAATTTTGCTTGTGTGTGGAGAATTTTGGATTTGAAAATTGTGAGACAATTCGGTTTTGCTTGAAATTGACATGGTTAGAGTGAGAATTGGCCTTCGATGCAGTTGTGAAAGTTGCTCAGTGGGTGATTTTGCATGGAATAGGGGTTGCTCCGCCGAGAAATTTCACGGTTGGTGGTGGCGCCGCCGGCGACGGTGGTCAACAGCGGTCAAACTTTGACTTTTGGGGTTTTCGACAAGTTGCATGTCATTTCACTCGAAATTGCGCCCCGATCGCAGTGGGGAGGTTCGTTTTTCGAATTGAGCGTCCGAATGTACAGCGAGGCATTGAGGTGTGATTTTCGGATTTTCGACAGTTTGTCGTAATCGGATTATGTGTTTCCGAAAACGGTGGTTTCTCGTGATTTGTTTTGAATTGTCGAGTTATGACTTTAAGAAATGAACTTTGTGATTATTCAGGGGTTCGTGATCGTTTGTTTGGCGAGGGACTTTCTGCCGGATCACGGGTTAACGCGAACTGTGTTACGCTAGTCTGTGAGTGGACAATTTCTTTTCACGGAATGATTGCGAGTCTTTATACACGTTTTACGAACTTGAGCATGCATACGAGATTATGATTTATTCTGAGCATGTGTTATATGATTATATTACGTATATGCATTTATATGCTGTTTATTGCATTTGCATCGAAATATTTATGATTTGGTTTACACAGAGTACAGTCGTAGTTTATGTTGTTGTATCGATACACACGCATCCCGGCTGATCCCCGAAGGTGCCTACCAGGGGGGTACCGTACCTTGTGCCGATGTAGTTCCGGGTGGGTACTGGTTTTTGTACCTTGTGCCGATGTAGTTCCGGGTGGGTACAGATGTCTGTTTCTTGTGCCAATGTAGTTCCGGGTGGAAACAGATACCCTGACCTGAGGCCTTTCTGGCTCGAATCACGTGTGGGTCTGGGATCCCGTGATTCGGACTGTACTAGCACGGACGTGTCCATGAGTGACCCCGTGTACTTTGTTATTTTATTTACCTGGACTCGCATATGTTATTTTAACATATATATCAACTGGTGAAAGACATTTATTTTCGTCCACTCACTCTAACAGTTTTCATGTCTTTCCCCTAGGGCTTTCGGTTTCTGTGCCCAGTTTGCAGTTCGGATTCTGGAGTCGCACGTCGTGGTCGGAGGCATAGTGCTCGAGCTACTTTGTTTCTTCCAGTAGGTTTATTGTTCTACCTACTGTGGTATACTTATATGATTATTCATTAGAGGTCGCTCTGAGTATTCTGTTGTATATACTATACGATTTTACTCCGGATTTCAGTAAAGTACAGATATATTTACTACTTTACATTATTGTTGATATATTGAGAAATCCGGATGAGATTGGTGCCCACGGTTTGATTTTTGTGGCATAGGATGAAGTGTATTTTCCGCGTGCAGGTAATGGTAATTCCACGTTAGTAACGAAACTCTGCCGAAATTTTGTTGGTTTTTGTTGGTTCGTGTTTTCGAAGGGGTTCGATTCCGGTTTAGGCAACTGAATCGGGGTTGGGTCCTTTCATTCCAATTCATTATTGCCCGTTTACGCAATGTCAGTGTCGCAACGAGCAATTTCGTTTTCCCATTGATAAAGTATTAGAGCACCTGAAGAAAAATGGGTTTTGGGATAAGTACATATGTTGGAATTATTACGGTGAAATATCATCAGCGGGTCAGCATCATCATGGGCAATTTTCTGAGAGGGCCAGTACATCCAATGATCCAACAACGAGGTTGATAACCGATGTATTTCAGTATGAGAGCGGTGTATGTTCTCAAGCACTAGGTGTCCCTCACGTCGTTAGGGGCTTCCCTCATATTGAGCAAGTCCAGCAATTACCTAGAGCTATCAACACTACCGGTATGGACAAGTACAACAACCTAATTGTCATGCAATAGACCCTGTTGTATGACGGGTGTAATAAGACTGTTCTTGAAAGTGTCATGGGAGTGATGAAGCTCAAAGTGGAGAACAAAATGAGTGTCAAGGGTGTTGATGATTGGCTGAAGTGGACTGCTTCGATGCTGCCCCCCGGTCATCGCCTTACTACCACTCATCGTATGGTGCGACATATCCTGAAAGATCTTGGGATTTCCTACATCAAAATCCATGCATGTAGATATGATTGTGTTCTCTTCTGAGGTAAAGATGCTTACAGGAATGATCTTGAATGCCTCGATGCCTGTCCAATATGCAGTACAGATAGGTATAAGTTGACTGCTGTAGGGAATAAGAAAGTTGTGAAGATACTTCGGTATTTCTCGCTGGTTGATAGGCTGGAACAGTTCTTCATATGTGCACACACGGTTGAAGCTATGAGACGGCGGGCTGAGAGGAATTAACCTGATGATGATACCCTTATAAACCCTGCTAACGGAGAGGCTTGGAAGCACATAGTTTCTCATTTTGCATCAGAGGTCTGAAATGTTTGGCTCAGTCTCTCATCTGACGGATTCAACCCCTTTGGCAACATGAGTCTTCAATACAGTATATGGCCAGTTATTTTGGTACCATACAACCTTCCTCCATGGATGTGCATGAAGAAGGAATACAATATGCTCACTCTGTTATTTCCAAGGCTGGGTTATCTAGGAAAGTGTCTCGACACTATAAGAAAACATCACTTAGACCACAGAAACATAATTGTTCCGTGGTCCAAGTGACACCTGGACGACGGAAATGACTCCGTCGTCCAAGTACCACCTGGACGACGGAGAATACCATCTCCGTCGTCCAGGTGGTCAGCTGGACCACGGAGTCTTCTCCGTCCTCCAGGTGGTCACCTGGACGACGGAGATTGTATTTTCCGTCGTCCAGGGGATAACCTGGACCTCGGAGTCTTCTCCGTCGTCCAGGTAATCACCTGGACGACGGAGATGGTATTCTCCGTCGTCCAGGTGATTACCTGGACAACGGACCGACATGCCGTCGTCCGAGTATACGAAACGTGCTTCCACTTAGACGACGTACCGACACCTCCGTCGTCTAAGTGAAGCATTATATAAGCTGATCGAATTCATTCCTGGCCTCGATCTCTTCATTCCATTTGAAGAAGAATTGAAGGAGAAGGGAGAAGGAGAAGCTAGGGAGCTAGCTAGCTAGAAGCTAGCTAGGTAGGCCGAGAAGAATCAGGATCGATAAGGGATCTCCGCTGACTAGCTAGTTAGCTTAATTAACGTACAGATATCGAGAAGGCCAGCAGGTACGTATACGTACGCAGTTAAAATTTGATTAATTAATTAATTAATATATATTTAGTGAAAACGTACGTACATATATACATGCAAGGATGTTAGCTGATGTTAGCTATATATATATATATGTACAGATCGATTAAATTACGTACGTACGTAATTGATGGATCGATGTAGATCGAGTACGTACGTATAATTAAGCGTAAATTAATTGACAAATATATATATATGTAATAATTAATTAATTATAATATTTTGTAGCAGTATGGACAAGAGTTGGATGAAGTTGAAGAATAGATGTGATGTCTGGTATATGGATGGAATTAGGGAATTTGTGAATTTTGCGATAGAACATGGTCAGGGAAAGAAACGTTTCAGGTGTCCGTGTCAGAAATGTCTTAATTGTCAGTATGCGGAGGTTAATGTTATGGTGCAACACCTATACGAAAATGGTATGATGTGGAGTTACACTACATGGAGCGAGCATGGTGAAGCAGTAGAGTTCAGCGCAGCAGAGTTCAGCTCAGGGTACAGTTACCATGGTGCCTCATCCAGCGGCAGTGGTGCCGGACCCCTAGCTTGCAACCCAACTGCAGATTTGGTCCATGATCACTACAACATTTTTACACATTGCCGGCGACTTTTAAGTCGCCGGTAATGTCCAAAAACAAGGCCGGCGATTTTTGGACATTACCGGCGACTTAAGTCGCCGGTAATGTAATTTTTTTTTTTTTTTTTTTTACATTGCCGGCGACATGAATTTATGTCGCCGGTAATGTCTCGAAGCTAAAGACATTGCCGGCGACATAAATTCATGTCGCCGGTAATGTAAAAAAAAAAAAAAAAAAAAGACATTACCGGCGACATAAATAAAGTCGCCGGTAATGTCTTTTTTTTTTTTTTTACATTACCATCGAGGGATTGCCGGCGACGGACATTACCGGCGACAAAAATCGCCGGTAATGTTAAAAAAAAAAAAAAAAAAAGACATTACCGGCGATTTTCCGGCGAAAATCGCCGGTAATGTCTAAAGACATTGCCGGCGACTTAAAAGTCGCCGGCAATGTCTCCAAATGTTGTAGTGGATGCGTTTCCGGGATGTAGTCATGGTGGACACCAACACCAAGACAGAGGTTACAGTACCACTTATGAGCATGATGACACATTCCCCGCAGCTAGCTTGGCCACTGACACCAGTGAGATGGAAAAGTACAACCGGATACTACTTGAAGCGCAGACCCCGGTGTTCCCTGGATGTCGAGATAATGTGTTGCAATATGTGATGGAGCAAATGAAGATAAAAGTGAAGCACAAAATGTCAATGAGTGCTTTTGACGAAATTCAGGAGCAAATATGTAAGTTGCTTCCTGATGATCACAATCTTCCTAAATCTCATTATAAGGTTAGAAATATCCTGAGCAGCCTCGGCCTAAAGTACAGGATAATTGACGAATGTCCGAATGATTGTGTGCTATTTTACAAAGAGTATAAAGAGTTGGACTATTGTCCTGTATGTGGCCAGTGCAGATTCCAGTTGAATAGGAAGAGTTCAAAAAAGAGAATTCCTGTGAAAGTTGTTCGATATTTTCCCTTGATTCCCAGATTGCAGCGCCTGTACATGTCTCTACAGACAGCAGAGGCGATGCGATGGTACGCTGAAAAGCGAATAGATGACGATGTCCTGCGACACGCCGCGGATGGGGAGGGTTTCAAACATTTCGACAGAGAATTTGGAGACTTTGCTTCAGAGGTTAGAAATGTTAGACTCGGCCTATCTACTGACGGATTCAATCCTTGGGGAAGTAATAGCTCCGCCGTCAGCACTTGGCCAGTTATTCTGATGTCGTACAACTTGCATCCGTGGATGTGCATGAACAAGGAATTTAATTTCCTTACCGTATTAATTCCAGGTCCTAAATCTCCATCGAAGTGCTTAGATGTCTACCTCAGACCTTTGATCGACGAGCTGAAACTGTTGTGGGAAAATGGAGTCCCAACTTATGACAAATTCACTGACACGATGTTCACGATGAGGGCTGCCGTAATGTGGACGATCAGCGATTTTCCAGCTTATGGGATGTTGGCAGCCTGCAGGACAAAAGGATATAATGGATGTCCTATATGTTTGGACGACGTGAACTCTAGTTGGCACGCGGGGAAGGTGTGTTACTTGGGTCACCGTAGATGGCTTCCTCACGACCACCCGTGGCGACAGGATGAAGCTCATTTCGACGGTACGGTAGAGAACAATCATAAACCCCGTAGTTGGTCGGGCGAAGAGATTTTAGAGAGGTTGAGCTATTTCGACTTTGGTGTGTTGAGCAATGACGCGGATGTAAAGAAATGCAATCCAATTCCTCCACATGATCTGAGCTATTGGGATCACAAGAGTATATTCTTTGAACTCCCTTACTGGTCGAAGTTGAAGCTGAGGAACAACTTGGACGCGATGCACATAGAAAAGAATGTGTGCGACAGCGTGGTGGGAACAATTCTCAGTATTAAGTTCAAGACTAAAGATACTCCCAAAGCGCGCAAAGATTTGGAATCAATGAATCTACGTCGTCCCTTGTGGTTGAGGAGGGATAGGAAAGGAGTGTACAACAAGATGCCAGATGCACCTTACACAGTGAAGCCGACGCTTAGACGTTCTGTATTTCACTGGTTTAAGGGCGTTCGTTATTCGGCTACGTATGCAGCTACTATAACTGGAGCAGTGGACGAGGTGCAACACAAGTTTGTTGGTCTAAAGACACATGACTATCACGTTATGCTGCAACATCTGATTCCAGTGGTAATTCGACCATACTTGCCTCGGGACGTCGTAGAACCAATAGTGGCATTGTGCAGGTGGTGGCAGAGGTTATGCGCCAGAGAATTAAAGAAGTCAGATGTGGTGGAATTGTAACAACAAATTGTGCACATCATTTGTAAACTAGAGAGGATTTTCCCCCCTGCTTTCTTTGACATCATGATTCACCTAATGATCCACCTGCCCGAGCAGGTGCTTATTTCTGGTCCGGTCCAGTACACTTGGATGTATCCTCAAGAAAGGTACGTACAACTAATTAATTAATTTGTTCCACTGGAGATTATATATATACTAGCTAGCTAGCTATATGTACTTATGTAATGTGTACATTTGATTTTGTAGACAGCTTGGACAGTATAAGTCATTCGTCAAAAACAGGTCGGCCCCGGATGGCTCTATAGCAGAGACATACCTAATGCATGAGTGTGTTACTTACTGCAATAGGTACCTCAAAGATCCACCCCCTCCCACTGCCTCCGATCGCAGTGCCCGCATCAATCTTTCTGTCGTCACCAATGTCGTCCGACCGTTTAGAGGAGTATTAAAGGAATCGTTAACACGGGAAGAACTTATTGAGGCACATTGGGTAGTGCTGCGAGACTGTGATGAAGTTGAGCCGTACATGATGTCATACAGGGAGAGGCTTCAGGCGTTAAATCAAAACAAGAGTTCGGCGTGAATTGAGAAAATGGTTAAGAAGAAGTTTCCTGATTATTTCTTCCAATGGGTACGTACGTACGACTCGGTATTAATTATTTAAATACATATCGCTCATGTTTGTAGAAAGTAAACCCTTATATTAATTTTCCCTTTTTCGCAGATGATTGATCTGCAAAAATCTGATAACCACGGAGGGTGGTGGTCATGGCCAAAGCACTTGCTAGCAGGGAAGCCGGTTAAACACTATATTTATCCCGGATGTTTTGTGAACGGTGTAAAGTTCCATTCATTGGCCCGAGACGAAGGAAGAAGAACACAAAACAGTGGAGTAGCGGTTGGGAAAGACAATGATCTATATTACGGGGCTATTGTATACGTGGTTCAGCTATGTTACGGGAATGATGTCAACGTTTTCCTATTCAAGTGCAGAAGGTTTAAGCGTACAAAGGAAGACCTGGGACTATTATCAGTCGATACAAACTCGCACTGGTATGAGGATGAGCCTTTCGCTCTCGCCACCTTAGTTCGGCAGGTGTTCTATCTCGACGATCCAAAAGCTGGTGAAGGGTGGAAAATAGTGAACCATATCTCTCACCGAGGAATATGGAATACAGAGACAATTGAAGGGACACCGACGACGACTGAAGATGCTGCTGAACCAGAAAGAGACATTCCTGCCTATCAAGAGCCTAATATTTCTATGGTCCGCTCCGATATAATGGACCTGGTTCAAGATGGTGAACGGTTACCCATGCCTGATGGTTGTACAGATCTAACTGAAGATGAGATTATCGATGAGGTAGATGAAGAAGACGAGCAGGAAGAGGACGCGGACGAGGACTCAGGTTATTCGTCGGACGATGTTGAGTACGATGACGAGGATGAGCCGTCGACTAACGGGGATGAGGACGATGATGATTATGACGAAGAGTACGGTCATACGACGAGAGAGATTAATTGGTAATTAATTACTGTAATTATTGTAATATATATATGATCGATGCCGGTTTACGGTAAGAAATTAATCTGAATTATATATCCTGGCCAACGGAAAAATTAATAAATATTGGCGCCAAATCTCAATCTCATATAAAACGTACCCTAACTAAATCCTTGACCCTAAATCTAGTAGTTCGATCGGATCGATCGATAAATTTTTTAATTATATTTTTGAATCAGAATATAATTAAACGGACACGTACACAAATGACCGGGGACGACCTAAACCGTAATCCCTAAGGCCCTAACCCCTGAAATCGGGGTCTATGCACCTGGACGACGGATAATGGTCATTATCCGTCGTCCAGGTACACACTAGGACGACGGAGAACACTGTTTCCGTCGTCCAAGTTCAGAAATCCTAAACCCTAAACAGTAAGGCCCTAACCCCTGAATTCAGGGTCTATACACCTGGACGACGGAGAACGTCATTCTCCATCGTCCAGGTCTGCACCTGGACGACGGATAACTTCATATCCGTCGTCCAGGTGCAGATATCGTAATTTTTTCTAAGACAACGACCCTCTAGACCTTCTTCTAATGCATTTTCTTTTCTTCAAGACTTTAGAGTAAACAATTCTTGGTGTGTGAGCTTCGACGGTTCAAAAATCGGAGTTGCGAAATGCCTTGTATCCACGTTTCTGGTTTGTGAAATTATCGGTTTTGCGGTTGACTGTGCCGATCAAACCCTTCCCGAACTTATTATTTTATGGTCCTTTGAAGACAATTATATATTATGTTACGACGAACATATCCAACGGTTGTTTTGTCGAAATTCAATTTCGTTAATACTCTGCTGCAAATGAGCGTCTACTCATGAACACTGAAGTCGTAAAGATTAGTCGATACTTAACATGTTTCAATACGTAAAATTAATCGGCGGTTCAAATTTAACTGTTCATATATACGATGCGTTCATCGATATTGTACGACTATTTCACTCGAATGACAGATCGCTAAATTCCTAGCGAATTATTTTTAAAATTTTTTTTTACATAATATGAACCTGGACGACGGAGATGGTCATTTTCCGTCGTCCAGGTTCAAAAATCATGGCGGTTCAAATTTTTTTTTTTTAATTTTTTCATGTAATTTTCACTTGGACGACGGAAATTTACCATCTCCGTCGTCCAAGTCCAAAATTATGGCGGTTCAATTTACCGCTTCCGTTTTTGGGACCGCTTGAATTTTCACTTAGACGACGGAGAATTCATTCTCCGTCGTCTAAGTCCAATTCCATGGCGGTTCAAAACGTCCCGCCCCTTAATTACGCGCCGTTTCAAAATTTTGAAACCGCCACCTGGACGACGGAGAACACTGTTTCCGTCGTCCAAGTGCACTTAGACGACGGAGAATAGTGCTCCGTCGTCTAAGTGAAACTCTATAAATAGAGTACGGCTCATCTTCTTTTCCTCATCCCTTAAAATTCTCTCCATCTCTCCTCTCCTCTCTCTCTCAATCTCATTCCGGCGATATTCTCCTCCGGCGACGACGCTCCGACGATACAACTCCGGCGTGGTTCGATTCCTCCTCTCCGACGACACAACTCCGGCGAAATTCCCGAAAACTCCGATTCGGTAAATTTCTATTTTTCCCTTATTTAAATAATTTTCATTTTATTAATTAATTAAATTCTAAATATAATTAATTAGTAGAAATTAATTTAGTAATTAGTTTTAAATATTTAATAAATGATTAATTGTTGTTATTAATTAATTAAATCATAATTATTGTTATTTAATACTAATTAAATGAATAATTGTAAATTTGTTGTTACTAATTAAATAAATAATTAATTATTGTTATTAATTAATTAAATAAATAATTATTGTTATTAATTAATTAAATGGTTAATTATTGCATGCTAAATGGAAAATAAATTATTGCATGTAATTACGTGTATTTTTTAGTAAATTAATTAGTAGTACGTGTTCGATTTAAATTTAGTACATAAGCTTCGTGTAATTAAGTCGCACTCTTTGGAATAGATGGCGCCTCTTTTCATTGCTTATCTCCTTAACCCCTCGTGATGTGTGGATTTCATCACCGCACACCATAACCTAAGTGAAGTTATGGACACGAGGTTGAGGGCGGAGTTTGCAAAGGACTTGAGGGAGTGTAAATTTTCGAAAAATTGGCCGAATGTCGGACATGGTGTCTAGAAACGGGTTATGACTGGTGACAGGATTTGGACTATGAAAGACTTTTGTCGAAATTAGTCCTGCCTCTCGCGTTATCTCTATCCCTAACTGGCCATGTTTTTTGATTTAACCAAGGCTGATTAATTGAAAATTTACACTTTATCGCGCGGGTCGCACGTCCATTGAACGACCGAAAATGCCAAGCTAGTGTACTCTATTTAAATCTTAAACGTACTTAATTAATTAGCGTAAATTTTTAAGTTGTAATTATTATGGTAAGTAAGTATTTTAACCCCGTACTCTTAGGTTTAAATGGCTCCGCCAAAGACGACATCCGGCAAGAAGAAAGCCCAACAAGAGGCAGAAGATGCCATGCTCCGCCGCTTGGCGGACCAAGTCGGTTGGAAATTACCACCGGAGGGCAACGACGCTCTCAATCCGGACGGATCATCTGGTCCGTCCGTAGCGCCCTCTGGGGAAATTCCCGCTCCCCCATTCATCTCGAGCGGTGATGACGTCGACCCCTTCCAATCTCCGACGCCCGGTACCCATTCAACGGGAAGTACTCAGGCGTCCTCGACCGCCGAATCAATCATGTACAGCGCCTGCCGTAGGCAAAGGAGAGCCCCCACTGACCCGGAACCGAAAAGGACTCGGGGTCTCGTTAAAGGGGGCAAAGCGGAGCGTATTTGCAAGGCGACCGGTAAAAAGATCGACTTGCCGTACGACGAATTCACCGGTGGCCCTCCCACAGCTCAGCTAGCAAGTCTCTCGGCGCATAGGATAGGGTCAATCATCCGTAACCGGGTTCGTATCACTGCCCCTACTTGGAAGGAGGCGCCAGATCATGAGAAGACGAAAGTCTTCAAAGATCTTTCGGTACGTAATACGTTCAATTTAGTTATTATATAATATTGTTAATCTCGGCCTAAAATTTCATAATATATACGATTATAATTTTCTATTTATTTTTGATAGGAACAATTTGACGTGGATCCGACACCGGCTATGTTGAGGCATATCAATCAAACCGCCAACTCCATCTACAAAGATTGGAAGTACAGGCTCCATAAGTACTTCAAAGATGTCGGTCCCGTGCCTCCCTCGGTAGAGCTGCAAGGGGAGAGAGAAGATGAGTGGGAGTGGTTGTGTAACCACTTTGCCGATGAACAATTTAAGGTATTAATTTATTTTTTTTATTTCAATTAAGATAATTGAATTATTTAAATTGTAGTTATTCATTTTTTAATGATTTAATTATGTTGTGTAACAGAAATTCTCCGGTGTCAACAAAGCCAACCGGGGGAAGAAGGAGAAACACCATACTACCGGCGCCAAGCAGTTCATTCAAATTGCCAAGGAGCACAAGGATAAGGGTTCCAAACACCCTTATCTTGATGCAAGCGTAAGCGCGTACGTGACGCCAGGGCTCGATAATGAAGCGAGTCAATGCGGCGTAAGTGATATATATATATATGTGCTTTTAATTATAGTAATTATTATTTAAATATGATTTCATTATAATAAATTAATTATTCTTTTGTAGGCAAGGGCGATAGAGCGTGCGCATGAAGAGTTGGCCAACACTCAGCTTGCGTTCCCAGATGTGCCGCCGGAAGACCTGCCTCCTCTATCCTTAGAGAGCCAAATTGCAATCGCGGATGAGGTCTACGGTCGTAGAGCTGGCAAGGAGGTTAGGCACTTTGGGCCTAGGGTGGTACGAGATTTGTCGACGACCTCCGGCTCATCATCTACGAGTGGTTCGAGGCAGCGGAGAAGGAGTCAGGCTGCGGCCGTCGAAACAGCCATTCAAGAGGCTCGACTGGCACGAGAGGAGAATGAGTCAATGCGGCAAAGACTTGACGAACAACAAGCACAAATAGCCCAACTCATCGCCCTCATGGAACAAAATCGAGAAGTATGTCAACCTCCTCCGAACCCACACCCCGACGACAACGACCCGGCTGGAGGCGGATGACTCGGCGGCGCATCTGCTCCTCCAGTGTATTAGCTAGCTAGTAGTATATTATCTCGTTTCTTTCCGCATTCCGAACAATATTTTAATTTTTAATTTATGGGTTTTTTCGTATGTACAAATTAATTTACTTTGATTATTTAATAATTAAGTTATTAATTAATATTCAAAATTTAGTTTATTTATTTAATTTTAGCATTTTTCATTATTTAAATTAAAATAATAATAAATTAAATTAATAATATTTAATTTCAATTTATTTTTAAAAAAAAATTAAATATTCACTTGGACGACGGAGATTATGTTCTCCATCGTCCAGGTGCAGAACCCTAAACCTAACCCTAAACCCCTAACCCCTAACCCCTAAACCCTAAACCCTGCCGTTCTCCGTCGTCCAGGTGAACACCTGGGCCACGGAGATTGTTAGCTTCTTCGTGGCCCATGTATGCACCTGGACGACGGATTACTTTTTATCCGTCGTCCAGGTGAACACCTGGGCCACGGACAAACGAGCAATGTCCGTGGCCCAGGTGTTCACCTTGACGACGGAGACTTAGAGTTTCCGTCGTCCAGGTGGATACCTGGGCCACGAATAATGTCCGAGGTCCAAGTGAACTTGGACGACGGATCACTAAATCTCCGTCGTCCAGGTGCTTGGACGACAGCACTTGGAGCACGGACCTTGGACGACGGAGTTTCCGTCGTCTAAGTACTTAGACGACGGAAAATTGCACCTAGACGACGGAAATGGTCCGTGGTCTAGGTGCAATTTTCTTGTAGTGCGATGTGTATTTGAGACCCTTGATTGAGGAGCTTAAGTACGTGAGTGAATTTGATCATGCCACTTACGACAAGTACAAAAACGAGATGTTCCAGATGCGTGTCATGCTTGTTGGCACTATCAGTGATTTTTCTTCCCGCTGGATGTTGTCAGGCAATGTTACAAGGGGATACCGGGCTTGTTCAGAGTGCATGACTGTTGAATGCTGCAGACCTCATTGCAGGAAGATTGTCCAGATGTGTCACCGTTGTTGGCTTCCACATGATCACCCATTTCGGGAGGATAAGGAGGCATTTGATGGGACTGTAGAAATAGGTGTGCAACCCAGGAGATGAACGGGGGATAAAATTTTGGAACTGTTGAATGAATACGATTTTGGATAGCTAAGCAATCATCCTGAAATAGTGGCGTCAATACCTGACAGACCCGATAGGTATAAATTCTGGACACACAAAATCATATTTTGGGAACTCCCGTAATGGCCCAAGTTGCAGATCATGCACTACCTAGATGTCATACACATAGAGAAGAATGTGTGTGAAAGTGTGGTGAGCACAGTTCTGAATTAGGAGGGGAAAACTAAAGACAGCCTTAAGGCACGCATTGATCTGAAAAGAATGAGACTGCGGAAACATTTGTGGTTGAGAGAAGGGAGGAAAAAAATGCCTCAAGATCCTTATACCGTCAAGCCTAACCAGAAAAATTAAATTTTTGGTTGGATGGGTAATGTCAGGTATCCTTATGACTATGCAGGAAATATAGGCCGGTGCGTTAACTTCCGGGACAATAAGATGTATGGATTAAAGAGTCATGATTGCCACGTACTGCTTCAACGCCTCTTCTCTATTTTCATTCGAGGGTACCTGCCCAAAGAGGTAGTGAAGTCGTTAGTGGCGTTGTCAAGATTCTTTCAGAAGTTATGCACCAGAGAAGTGAAAAAAATCAAACTTGTGGGAAATGCAACAAGACATCATTTTTATCTTGTGTAAATTTGAGATGATATTTCCCCCAAATTTTTTTGACATCATGCCTCACCTAATGATTTATCTTCTCGAACAATTGTTACTTACCAGTCCGGTACACTACGTACACTGGGATGTATCCCATGGAAAGGTACGTACGATTCAACTTTTGAATCTGGCAATATTTTTATATATAAATTAATACTTATTTTTCAATAAGCATAACATCCACTTTGCAACTTGATAGACAACTGGGAGACTACAAAGACTATGTGAAGAATAAATCTGCATCTGAAAGGTGTATCACTGAAGCATATCTTGCGCACGAGTGCGTAATGTACACCAAGTTGTATTTGGGAGCGCTTGAGGACCCTCCACCATGTATGCCGGTAGATGAACACGAGTTCAACATTTCTATCATCTCCAATGATATTGAAGTATATGGAAACTTGCTAAACTCGTACAAGTTGAAACTATATGAGTTAGTCATTGCCCATTGGTAGGTAATAACTAATTGTCCAGAGGTTCAATACTGGAAAGACATCCATCTTCAACACCCTACTATTGCCGGTAATATTGAGTACCACAACAGAACGTTTGCAAACTATTTTGGCAAATGGGTAAGTGTGTGTATAAATATATATATTTACTTCTATATATATAAAACTTAATATCAATGTTCATATTTAAAGTGAATGGTTTTTTTCAGATGAACCATGTACAAGATGACTGTTACCCACAATGGTCACACACATTAAGGCTCTTGGCGATGAAACCAGTAACTTCAAATGTTTACCCGATATGTAAGCTCAATGGCGTAAAATTTATATGTCAACATAGGGACGACAGACTGAGAACACAGAATTCTTGGATAATGGAGCATGGTGGGCAGAATGGCATTAACTATTACGGTGTTCTCAATTCAGCGGTTGAACTAATTTATGGGGAAGCCATGAAAGTGCACTTGTTTAAGTGTAGATGGTTTGATACTAGCCTGGAGAATACAATGACCGATCAGTACGGAATATTTTTGATGAATACTGTTACAAGCTGATATGAAGATGACCATTTTGTTTTAACCATAGCGATAAAAACAAGTGTTTTATCTTGATGATCTTGTGCACAGAAGTGCGTGAAAAGTAGTTAACCATGTTGTTCCTAGAAACATATACAGTGCTGCCACAATTGGTGAGACAATAGATGATGAAGAAGTTACTGCATACCACGAGCCGAACGCAATTGACATTCCGGAATCCTCTATTATTCGCCTTAATAATGTGAGACCTGGTAGTGTGGTTCAAATTCCTCAAGCAGAACTTCTTGATGTTAATTCAAATAAAGTTGACGATGAAGACTCAGGTGACAAGGAGCGATACATCTTATCAGAAATTAAATATAAAACCGAGTCTAACTCAAGTATGATTCTGATTATCAGCCTTAGTTAAAGATGTATTTGAGCATAAACGTGTATGTTTGTTGGTCATATGAGCCTAATTATGTTTGTTGAGTATTTTCACACTTTTAAATATAGTGTTGATTTGACTATGTTCTTTAATTAGTTAAACAGGTATTTGTAGGAAACGTGTTTCCACATGAGCCTATTTTGCCAAAAAAATTCACTATATAGCCGACGACATTGACACATGTCGTCTGTTATGCTATCTATAGCCGACGACATTCATGTAAAACATCGTCGGCTATACTATAGCCAACGACATTTTAAGTTGTTGGCTAAAGTTTTCGGGAATTTAAACCCCAGTACGGCACAGACCACGCCTCCTCTCTGGAAAAAAACATTGCCCAGCCCAAGTCTGCCACCGCCATAGCCGCCCAGCCCTAGCCCACCGCCGCTGCCTAAACCCTTGCCCACCCAGGTTTTCTCTCTCTCTCTCTCTCTCTCTCTCTCTCTCTCTCTCTCTCTTTCTCTCCTTCGAATTTCAGATTAGGTTTTATTTTATTTTTTAAATAAGGGTTTGGTTTCTTAGCAGATTAGGGCTACATTGGTTGTGAATGTGAATGTCATTAGGGTTAATTTGTTATATGTGAATGTGAATTAAGGTTTGGTTGGTTGTGAATGTGAATTAGATGTGTTTGTGTTGTTGAATTAGATGATGAAGAAGCATGTTTTGAATTAGATGATTAAGAAGCTGTTTGAATTAGGTGATAAAGAAGCAGTTTTGTATATGTTGTTGATGCTAATGTTGTTGTTGTAGTGCTAATGTTGGTTGGTTGTGAATGTGAATGTGGTTTGTTGATTTCACGTTTTTGAATTAGATGATGTTGTGTTGTTGATGATTATGAAACTGTTTTGGATGCTAGGATTATGCTAGGATAGTTTTTGATTATGTACGGATTATGCTAGGGATGTAATGGCCATGTTAGATTAGGATTAAATGACCATACGTGTTTATTAGGATTTGGGAATTTTGTCAACTTGATTAAGAAGTTGTTTGAATTAGGTGATGAAGAAGCTGTTTTGTATATGTTGTTGATGCTAATGTTGTTGTTGTTGTGCTAATGCTGGTTGGTTGTGAATGTGAATGTGGTTTGTTGATTTCACGTTTTTGAATTAGATGATGTTTAGTTGTTGATGATTATGAAACTTTTTTGGATGCTAGGATTATGCTAGGATAGTTTTTAATTATGTATAGATTATGCTAGGGATGTAATGGCCATGTTAGATTAGGATTAAATGACGTACGTGTTGATTAGGATTTGAGAATTTTGTCAATTTGATTTTTGTTTTAGTTAATTTGGTTATTGTTTTAGTTATAATATTTAGTTTTTGATGAATTGAATTGAGTTTTTGCTATTTGAATAGTGACAAAAAATTGAATTAAATGGCCGTGTTGATTATTCTATGTGAATTTGATTAGGAACCATGAAAAATTGGTTTGGCAAAAAAAATTTGTCGGGATCCGGGTCGAGATCCAAAGGTAGAAATGGGACTAGCGCTAGTCATTCCGGGTCCGCCACTATCGGCAACACTTATAGCGGCCATGCCACCTCTCGCCACATCCAACTACTTAGTCAGGGGGCGATGCCACAGTCGGAATTAGTGGCTCGCTAACCCTCCAGCACAAGAAGGCTTTATGAGGACAACCGCACGCCCTCAACAGGCGATACATCTCAAGAATTGGTCCATGTGCCGCACATTCCCCCACCGGATCCTACTCCCACTATGGCTCAGGCCCCTCGATCATCTGAGGCATGTGCTTCAGGTAGTTCCTCTACGGCTGGGGTACGATTATGTCTGTCGTCTACCCTTTTCTTGCCCGATGAGATACCTACCATACATGTCACTGATGAAATAGGGAGACCTATTCTAAGATAGAAACCTTTCCTTACGGTGGACCAAGCGTACGCGTATGTACCGTTCGATACACATCTCTGGAGTTTGAGGATTAAGGGATAACAGACAAACGAATCGGGTAAATATTAGTTAACAACCTTGATTATTTAATTTCAAACTTATTAATATTTAAATTAAATTGGGTGCTTATGTTTTCATATTTGTATCCATGTCTTAGGCGAAATCGTTGATGGACTCAAAGAAAGAAAGACTAGAGGCACCGTCGTCGGCAAACTTCTTGACAAAGTGATCAGGAATGGGAAAATGCTCATTAAGACCGTGAAGGGAGGCAAGGTGATCGAGGGAACGATTACGTGAAAGTACGCCGACATGGTGGGAAGTATCATACTGGACAAATCCCAATGCTTCGGCCAGATTAGAATTTCGTGCCGCTCTACGTGAAGATGGAAGTGAATAATGCACTGTCAGTGAGTTATATTGTATATTCATTATGTATCTTTTCCACTTATTAATCAAATCCGAAGAAATATACAATTTTTACCATTTATATATACATTGCAGATGTGGTTTCACGTGGAAAACGAGCTCAAACCCACGTTAGCAGATGAGGTGCAAGGGGACATGTGATGTGATTCGAGTTACGAGTTAGATTTTGTTGATAAAGTGTTGTCAATTTCTAGCATTTGTGTTGCATTAATATAGATACAATGAGTGGAAGGCCGAGCTCTGAAAGCACTGGACAAAGCACGACGACGACCGAGATGGTACCCCTAGCGAGTTTCGATTTAGGGAATACGAGTGGCAATGGCTTGTAACCCACTTCAAGAACCCCCGATTACAGGTATGCAACATGAGTATATTTGTGTTGTATCGTATTATATGAAAATAGTTAGCTAATAATTTTTTGATGTATGTTTATCCAACAAGGCAATTTCAGAAACAAACTCTAGGAACCAGTTAATGAACACCAAGAACCATCATGCCGGTTTCAGATCATATTCGGGTTGGATGGAGGAGGCCGCTAAACACCCAGAAGTCCCTGTGTTGGTGTATACTACGCAGCACATGTATCTGCAGTGCCCCGAAGATGTTGTAAGTCTTGAGCCCTCATAAATTAATTAACATATTTGCTAATATATATTTTTTTCTCAAAATTTTTTCGTATGTTTAACAATAATAATTCATATTTTCATGTCAATTAGGCGAGAATGCAGGAGGTGATGCCGGATGTGTTGACTCAAGTAGCGAGAGAGCTATATCCTGACTCCGAGGATGAGGAGCTCTCCTAGTACGTCTCTCAGATTGATCCATCTGATCCGACTATAGCGGCGAGGATCATGGAAACCGTGATCCCTCCAGGAAAGAACACTTTCTACTGTATGGGTCTCGACAAGAGGGGCCAAGGGGTGTTGAAGATGACTCTTGAATTCTCCCGTGGGTCCGAAAGTTCTAGGAACTTTGAGTTACAAGAGCAACTTTAGAGGTAGACGAGGGAGATTGAAGAGCAACATAGACATATGGAAGAGATGCAGCAGGCGATTGCATTATAGAATGCAAGATTAGCCGAGCAACAGAGATTAGTCGAGCAATAGACATCTATGGTGGCATATATGTAGCAATGTTTTACACAGTTTTAGGCTGCTGGAATCCAGATCCCAGCCTCACCTCTGAACATTTCCAGTGCTCCACAGCCACAGCCGCAGCAAGACCAAGGCAGTGATTACATCAACAACATAGATTTTGATCATTGTTAGTGTAGGTGTATTTTTGTTTGTATGGATATGTACATTGTTGGACAATATGTGTTGTATTTTCCAATTACAGGTTCTGGGTATGAAATCCAGAATCTGTTGTTTTTTTTTAAAAAAAATTCATCAATTATAGCCGATGACATAAACCTATGTCATCGCCTATAGTTTACCAAAAACTAAAATTTTGGAAGACTATAGCAGACAACATTCAAACTATAATCGACAATATTCTTCCACCATAGCTGACGACATTCATTGAACACGTTGTCGGCTATAGTCTGGATCAGTCAACATTTTGACCACGGGGGTTGGTTTCACCGACGACTTCATCATCAGGAATAGCCTAAAATATTCCATACAACGTGTGCATCGTCGGCTATAGGTTGACCTATAGCCGATGACTACCCTATATTGTCGTTGGTTATAGTGTCACCCACGGACTTTTCCGACGTTGTTATAGCTGACAACACATTGTCGGCTATAGCTATAGCTGATGACTTTTGTTAACAGGCCGACAACTTTTCGTCGTTGGCTATAGTGATCTTTCTTCAATAAAATCGATGTAAGATACATCAAAAATACCACAAACCGGGTATAACCTTCGATGGATCGACATAAATTCTTGATGGATCAAAGGAAACCAAAGAAATTATGATTTTCCGATACCAAGATTTGATGGATCAAAGAAAAGCTTCGATGGATCGAAGAACTTGACTCGAGGCACTCCTTCGATGCCTCGAGAAAATTTCTTGATGGATCAAAAATGCAGAATGGGGACCCGAGGATCACCTTCAATGGGTCGAAGGTCTTTTGTGTACAATTTTTTTATGGATACAAAATTATAGAAAATGACCCGAGGGTGACCTTCGATGGATCGAAGGAAATGTTTGATGGATCGAAGGTTCCCCGAGATCAATAACATCCTCTTCTTTGTGTCTCATTTTTACTATATCGTTGTGTCATTATGCCATATGTTAATGTAAACATCGAATCATTCACTGAATTGGTAGTTAAATAACATTCTCAACACTTTCATATACCGAAAGATTGAGAAAATTACTTGCCAACTAGAAAAAACACATCATAGACGTTCTTATCAAAAAAGAAATCAAAACCAAGACAAAAGTCTAAAAAAAGTCGCAGAAACACTATCCAAAAACAAACTAAAAACTTGAATGTATTACAAAGATAACCACATTTTACATAGGCTATTCAACTTTCGGAGTAACTAGGTCCTTCTCCTTGTCATCTGCATTAACGAGATTAGTGTCAACATCCATCTCGAAATATCCAGCAAAATTAGACTCTTGGGCCAAGTACTGCTTATGCCTCTTGTAGATATATAGGATTTCCTTACTAGCACGACACTGCTTGTGCATATGCTTTTTTGAACCACACTGGTAGCAGGTGAATTTTCTAGAATTGGATTGGCTTTGCCCATCACTTGCCGAACCAGATTGGTTCTTGTTGGAGTTGGCGTTCTGATCTTTATGCCCAGTCAGATTTTGGCTGTAACCTTGGCCACACCTATGCCCTCCTCTCCTGCCCCATAGAGCTTGTCCTCCACGCACATAAGGTTCTGAACGAACATTCTTTTTGTCTTTATGGGTCTTTCCTCCAGTATGGTAACTCTCATGTCATTCTCGGACTTTTCCACCCCACAAAAACTCAACTTAGACTGCAAATCCAACAACGCTTGATTATAATTTTGGATCTTTGGAAAATCCTGAAGCCGAAGGGGTTCCCATCATGCAGTCAACTCAGGAAGCTGTACATCATGCACATTGTCGAAGCATTACTTCAGAGCATCCCACAAATCTAGGGGATCTATTTTCTTTTAAGTACTACTTCTTGAGAGTTGAATGAATATGACGCCTCAAAACATGAGGGTTTGAGCTTTCGCTCCATCTGATGGTGAAATGATATTTGGCCCAATGAGTTGGATGGTACTGCTGAGTCTCTTTCTGATGAATTTCTTAACCACATCAGAGACCCAACGATGGTGATCCTTTCCTTGGAAATCATGGATGTCGAATTCTAGTTTTATTAGCTCATTCAAACTCATCTACAAGACACAAAGAAATTTAATTAGTATCGATCAAAGAACCATAGTCACGAACATCGAGTTTCAATGAATAAGAACATGATCCATGATGTATGGTCACAAAAATTGATCATCAATAAACAGTGGCTCAAAAACCACAACCAAAAACCATGATTAACTAACACATAGTATCGACTTCCGTTTCTTTCTTTTCTTTTTCTAAACCAAGACTCCCCCAGAACCGTCACTTATACTCTATGTATATAAGTCTGTAGGAACTAGGGCATAGATATGTAATAATCACAAATCACAATCCTAAGATCTAGGGTTTTGCTGGAAGTAAGTTTTATTCTTAGATCTAAAGATTGATAGTTTAGAAAATTTACCTCGATTGGTGTTATCCTCTGTATGACTGGTACAAAGTTTAGATGACGTTGAGGAAGAGCTCGTCTGAAGCAGTTCTTTGGAAGTCGAGAAATTTTGTCAAATTGAGAGGTTCGTTAGAGCGTGTGCTTTACAAGGGGGATCACCAGAAGAAGGAAGAGGAGCCATACTGTTGAGATCGGTGATGAAGAAGAGTTTCTGGCCATTGGAGGCTTGGTTGTTAGGCTTAAGATTTTTTTCTGTGGTGATAACTGGCTATCAACTCAGAGCGTGCTTAATAACGTGTTGTAGAGGAATATGTGATAAACTGAAAATTGTAACTCTTTCATTGATAAAATACCATATATATAGGCTGATATAATCTGTTACAATCATTGTGTGATGACCCGAACCAGAATCAATGGTGTATTCGGCACGATTCACGAGATTGGGCGTAGTCGCGGTTTTACATTATATGTGTGGTTTGTCGATTTAATTCGCGACTATATTATCGGCCTAGTGTTTGAATTGAGTGTCTTCACGAAAGTTGTAGAGTACGCGATTTCGAGCTCGTGGGCGGTTCCGGATGATTTTTCTGATAACCGAGGAATATAATATGATTACTCGAAGTTTCGGTTTTCGACAAGTTTATCCGTTTATTTCGTGTTTATCCGAATCGTAATGGTTATCCGTTTTGAATCATCGATCGACCCGAGGCACGAGTATAAATATCGGAAATAGTAGAGAAATAGTCGTAAAATCACTGTTTGAGGTTTGACTGACGTTGACCACCTGTTGACTTTCCAGATTTGGAAACTTGACCGTTGACCCGTGAAGGGAGAACGTGACCCGTTTGAGCTCGTCGGCCGACCCGATTTTTCCGGCCACCTCCGGCCACGCTGAGGGTACAGTTCGATTCCCCTTGAGTTCCTCTTTCATTTTATGTTTGAATTTATGGAAAATGGTGGTGTTTTGTTTGGTTTCGAATCGGGTTTAAATCCCGGATTTCACCGGTGATGGGGGGCTGTGCTCCGGCGAGTTGTGGAGGTGGAGAGGTTGAGCTTTCAACTCCCCTAGCCTCGTAGGTGCTTGTGGAGTGGTTAGTTTGGAACGAAGAGGTGGTTTCCGGCGAACCCGTGGTGGTTGCCGGAGGAGGATTTCAGTTTGGGTTCGTGTGAAATTGGCATGGTTCTAGTGAGAATTGGAATTGATGGTAGTTATATAAAAGACTGAGCTTAAGGAGAGCTTCAATTCTAGAGCTTCCTCGCCGGAGAAAGTCACCGTTGACGGCGAGGGGTTGACTTTTCAGATTTCAGTGTTTTTAATGTCGTTTTTCTCGTAATCCCGCCCTGATTATTGCCTTGCGGTTTTCGTATTGATTTGGGTGTCGGATTTTCAGTCGAAGGTTTCGAGTGCAGATTTCGGGAATTCCGTTAATCATTTTGTACTACATTGTATATTTCCGGAAACGGTTGGTTTCCGTGGTTAATTACAGAGTTGTGGACTATGGTTTTGATCAGTTGTGTTTATGATTATTCAGGGGATCGAGATCGTGCTTCAGGCGAGGGATCTTCCACTGGACCACGAGATTAGCGCGAGTGCGCACTTGCTGATCTGTGAGTGGACACGTTTATATTTTCACTGTTGTTTGTGAGTTCGTGATTTATTGTGATTTTTCATATTTACTTAATACGATATTGATTTATGTGTTATTTTTGGAGGTATTGTTTTATATTTATTGGTGATGGCATTACTGCATCGATGCTTCGGCTACTCGGCTGATCACCGGTAGTCCGCCAGAGTTGAGAGATTCCTCTGGACCAGAGTTGAGAGATTCCTCTGGGCAGGGTTGAGAGATTCCCCTGTGTGTCGCTGGGGTTGAGAGATTCCCCTGGCCTATCACCGTCGGGTTTGAGCGATTCACCTGACGTCGGGCTTGAGAGATTCGCCTGACAACCTCCATATATATGCTTTCCGAACTCGCACTGTTTTACATTGATTATGTATATAACTGGTGAAAGGCATATGTTTATTTTCGTCCATTCACTCTAACGTTTTATTTGCCTTTCCCCTGGGCTTTTCGGTTTCCGTGCCCAGTTTGCAGTTCGGATTCTGGTGTCTCACGTCGCGGTTGGAGGCTAGTGATCTGAGCTACCTGTGTTTTCCAGTAGGTTCTTGTTTCGCCTACTGATGTATATATTGTATATATTTACACTAGAGGTCGCTCTGATACATTCTGATACATGTCTATACGGATTTTCTCGGATATAGTATATATATTACAGTATGTTTACTGTTTATTGATTATGATATGATGTTGAGAAATCCGGTTGGGATTGGTGCCCACGGTTTGGTTTTTGTGGCATAGGACGGAGTGTTGTTTTCAGGGTGCAGGTTAATGCAATTCTGCGTTAGTAACGTTACTCTGCCGAAATTTTGAATGATTTTTGTTGGTTCTCGTTTTCAGAAGGGGTTCGATTCCAGTTTAGGCAACTGAATCGGGGTTGGGTCCTTTCAGCTTGGTATCAGAGCATTAGGTTGTCAGATTCTGTAGACTCTTGTAGTTGTGACGCTTAGGGTATTTGAGTTTCTACAGCATGACTGGAGTGATGACCCGACTGGCCAGTGGTACTCATCAATACTTCGGGTGTTATGTGTTCTCAAATATCTGCGGTCTCATGATTACGTTCTTTCTGCTTGTACCTAATGCTTGTCTTGTATCAGTAGGATGCCTCCTCGACGTGGTCCCCGTGTTGATCGGGAATCGGATCCTTATGAGGATCGCCAGACGCACGACTTGCTGATGCGAGTGCTGCGTTTGGAAGAGCGTTTTGACCCTGTGGTCAAAGCTCGTATTGCTGGTGCTACTGTGTTTTCGGGTTCAGCTGATCCAGAGATATGTGAGGCATGGTTGGTTCAGGTTGAACGTGTATGTGAGCGTCTGCGGTTTACCCCTGAGCAGATGACAGTGGCAGCAATCGGATTACTTGAGTCCTGATGCATACTTTTGGTGGGTTAGCACCGACAGAGTTCCAGTGGATACTCCGTGGACTTTGTTCCGTGATTTGTTTATGCAGAGGTACTTTAATCAGCCTACCCAACAACGCAAGTATGAGGAGTTTACGAACTTGAGGCAAGGCAGTTTGTCTGTACTTGAGTATCGGGACAGGTTTACCCGCTTATCTCGTTTTGCGCGTGATATGGTGGCTACTGAGGAAGCCAAGTGTCGCAGGTTTGAGCTGGGTTTGAACTTGAATATCAAGGGAACTCTGACTACGATGCCTCGGAACAACTTTGATGAGTTCGTCAGTGCAGGACTCCGAGGTGAGGATATCGAGAAGGAGAGGCAGCTGAGGTACCAGCCTAGACGGTTTGAGGATGGTGGACCGAGTCAGGGGCCTTCAAAGAGGCAGAATTCTGATACTTCCGGTTCGGCTTCATCCTCGGGCGGTGGATCTTATCGACCACCAGCTAGTGTACCTAGACAGAGACAGAGATGGAGGAGAGATCGACCGTAGCGACCACAGACTAGTGGGGGTTCCAGCGGTTCTAGTTATCCTCGGCGTTCTGGTGCACTTTTGCTGTACTGAGGGAGTACCTGTTGTGTAGTCTCTGCAGCAGGCATCATGTTAGTCCATGTCAGCGAGACCCTGTCACTTGTTTTTGCTGTGGTCAGGTGGGTCACTATGCGAGGGAGTGTTACCAGTATGATGGTGTTGGTGGACAGGTGGCCCAGAGTTCCGGAGGAGAGCGAGGTGCCACTTTAGGAGCTCGACCAGCACAGTTTGCGGGCCAGGGTAGCCAGCAGGGATAGCCTCAACGTGGACGACCAGCCGGACAGGCGAGGGTTCATGCTATGAGTCTACATGAGGGCAGAGCTTCACCGGAGGTCGTTATCGGTACGTTACATGTCTTTGGTATTCCTGTACTTGCATTGTTAGAACTAGGTGCCACACATTCATTCATATCATATAGACTATCATCATTAGCTACAGTACCTGCATCTCCACTTCCGGGGTTGTGGAGAGTGTTATATCCGTCAGGGGAAATTGTGAGTATCGGATGGGTGTACAGAGACTGTGAGGTGTTTATTGGAGGTCATGGTTTAGCCGCGGACTTGCTGTTACTTGATATTGTGGACTTTGATTTGATCTTGGGTATGGACTTCTTGGAGACGCACTGGGCCATGTTTGACTGTCACAAGAAGGAGGTCGCATTTCGACGACCAGGGTTACCCAAGATACTGTTTCGCGGCGAGAAGAACACTTCACTACCGTGTTTGATTTCCGCGATGAGGGCGGATCGGTTGATGAAGAAGGGTTGTGTTGCTTACTTGGCTCATGTTGTGGACACTATAGCTATTGTGCCAGACCTTGGTAGTATTGAGGTTGTTTCTGAGTTTCCAGATGTGTTCCCAGCGGAGTTACCTGGTATACCCCCTGTTCGTGAGATTGACTTTACTATTGAGTTGTTACCAAGCATGGGACCTATTTCCCAGACACCGTATCGTATGGCGCCAGCGGAGTTGAAAGAGTTGCAGGTTCAGCTCCAGGAGTTGCTGGAGAAGGGTTTTATTTGACCTAGTGTTTCTCCATGGGGTGCCCCGATCTTGTTTGTGCGGAAGAAGGATAGATCTATGCGTTTGTGTATCGACTACCGGAAACTGAATCAGGTTACAGTGAAGAACAAGTATCCCTTACCACGGATTGATGATTTGTTCGATCAGCTCAAGGGAGCATCAGTCTTTTCGAAGATTGACCTTCGATCCGGATATCACCAATTGAGGATCCGAGACTCTGATGTGGCCAAGACAGCTTTCAGGTCACGGTATGGGCATTACGAGTTTCTGGTTATGCCGTTTGGGTTGACCAACGCCCCCGCAGCTTTCATGGATTTGATGAATCGGGTGTTCAGGCGGTTCCTGGACAAGTTCGTGATTGTGTTCATTGACGATATTTTGATCTATTCCAGGAGTGTGGGCCAGCATAAGAAGCATTTGCGACCAGTGTTGCGGACTTTGCGGGACCATCAGTTGTTCGCGAAGTTTAGCAAGTGCGAGTTTTGGTTGGATAGTGTGAAATTTCTGGGCCACGTGATATCGGCTGAGGGAGTCAGTGTTGATCCTGACAAGATCGAGGCCATGCTGAACTGGAGTAGACCTACTACTGTACCGGAGATCCAGAGTTTCTTGGGATTAGCAGGCTATTACCGGCGGTTTGTACAGGATTTCTCCCGAATTGCTACACCACTGACCAGATTGACGAAGAAGGGCGTCAAGTTTGAGTGGTCTGATGCATGTGAGGAGAGTTATTTGCTCCTGAAGGAGAGGTTGACTACTGCACCTGTTCTGACATTGCCAGACGACAGCGGTGAGTTTGTAGTGTACAGTGATGCGTCGAAATTGGGACTTGGCTGTGTATTGATGCTGCATTGTAGAGTTGTGGCCTATGGTTCCAGGCAGCTGAAACCACATGAGGTCAATTATTCGACGCATGATTTGGAGTTAGCCGCTATTGTGTTAGCGTTGAAGAGTTGGAGACATTACCTGTATAGAGCTCAGTGTAAGATCTACACCGACCACAAAAGTCTTACCTACTTGCATACGCAGCCGGATCTGAACATGAGGCAACGCCGGTGGATAGAGTTGATCAACGATTATGATTGCACGTTTGAGTACCATCCAGGGAAGGCCAATGTTGTAGCTGATGCACTTAGCCGGAAGTCTGGAGCCTCGTTGTTTCATGTGTGTGTGGCCAGAGTGTCGATGTTAGCCAAGCTTCAGGCTACGGGTGCCCAGTTCGAGTGGGATGATGAGGGAGCTTTGTTGGCCAGTTTCCAGGTTAGACCTGTGTTGGTTAATCAGGTGCGAGAGGCTCAGGATTCAGATTCCTACTTGTTAGACAAGAAAACCATGATACGGAATGGTGTGCCTACAGAGTTCCGATTGAGCGACGACGGTACGTTGTTGTTCAGAGGCAGGTTATATGTGCCCAGAGACGAGAGCCTGAAGAAGGAGATTCTGGATGAGGCCCATAGTTCAGCGTATGCAATGCATCCCGGAGGTACGAAGATGTTTCGTACACTTCGAGCGTATTACTGGTGGCGCAACATGAAGCGGGAGATTGCCGCATACATGAGTCGATGTTTGATCTGTCAGCAGGTTAAGGCGGAGAGGCAGAAACCTACAGGAAAACTACAGCCACTTGAGATTCCGGTTTGGAAGTGGGAGCACATTACGATGGATTTCGTCTATCAGTTGCCACGTACCTCGGCTGGCAACACTGGTTTTTGGGTTATTGTGGATCGACTGACGAAATCCGCTCACTTTCTTGCACTTCCGGGGAAGATATCAGTGGGTAGGTTGGCCAAGTTGTACTTATCAGAGATTGTCCGCCTGCACTGTGTGCCTGTGTCTATTGTTTCTGACCGAGATAGTCAGTTTACCTCTGAGTTTTGGCAGGCGTTGTAGCGAGCCTTGGGCACGAGGTTACGATTCAGTACAGCTTTTCACCCTCAAACTGATGGGCAATCTAAGCGGACTATCCAGACACTTGAGGATATGTTGCGATCTTGTGTGTTGCAGTTCCGCGGGAATTTGGACCAGCAGCTACATTTGATAGAGTTCGCCTACAACAACAGCTATCAGGCCAGTATCGAGATGTCACCGTACGAGGCTCTGTACGGGAAGCAATGTCGCACTCTATTATGTTGGAGTGAGGTGGGCGAGCGATGGCTTATTGGCCCTGATCTGGTGAAGAGCACTATGGAGGATGTCCATATTATCCGGGATAGATTGAAGATCGCCCAGGATCGCCAGAAGAGTTATGCGGATGTGAGAAGGAAGAGCCTCGAGTTTGAGGTAGGCGATTGGGTCTTCCTGAAACTATCTCCGTGGATGGGAGTTGTGCGTTTAGGGAAGCGTGGCAAGCTGCGACCACAGTACATTGGTCCGTACGAGATTACAGAGAGGATTGGAGATGTTGCTTACATACTTGAGTTACCAGCTGAGATGGCTCGTGTGCATGGTGTCTTCCATGTTTCGATGTTGCGGAAGTACATCTCAGATCCTTCACATGTGTTAGCCCCACAGCAGTTACCGATTCGTGAGGATTTGACGTACGTGGAGGAGCCTGTGCAGATTCTCGATCGTCGTGAGCAGGAGTTGAGACACCGTGTGATCCCGCTAGTGAAAGTCATGTGGCAGAATCATTCGGTTGAGGAGGCCACCTGGGAAACTGAGCAGCGTATGCGGGAGCAGTATCATCATCTGTTCACTTGACAGGTACGTAAATTTCGAGGTCAAAATTTTTTTAAGGGGGGTAGATTTGTGACGACCCGAACCAGAATCAATGGTGTATTCGGCACGATTCACGAGATTGGGCGTAGTCGCAGTTTTACATTATATGTGTGGTTTATCGATTTAATTCGCGACTATATTATCGGCCGAGTGTTTGAATTGAGTGTCTTCACGGAAGTTGTAGAGTATGTGATTTCGAGCTCGTGGGCTGTTCCGGATGATATTTCCGATAACCGAGGAATATAATATGATTATTCGAAGTTTCGGTTTTCGACGAGTTTATCCGTTTGTTTCGGGTTTATCCGAATCATAATGGTTATCCATTTTGAATCGTCGATCGACCCGAGGTGCGAGTATAAATATCGGAAATAGTCGAGAAATAGTGGTGAAATCACTGTTTGAGGTTTGACTGACGTTGACCACCTGTTGACTTTCCAAATTTGGAAACTTGACCGTTGACCCGTGAAGGGAGAACGTGACCCGTTTGAGCTCGCCGGCCGACCCGATTTTTCCGGCCACCTCCGGCCACGCTGAGGGTACAGTTCGATTCCCCTTGAGTTCCTCTTTCGTTTTATGTTTGAATTTATGGAAATTGGTGGTGTTTTGTTTGGTTTCGAATCAGGTTTAAATCCCGGATTTCGTCGGTGACGGGGGGCTGTGCTCCGGCGAGTTGTGGAGGTGGAGAGGTTGGGGTTTCAACTCCCCTAGCCTCATAGGTGCTTGTGGAGTGGTTAGTTTGGAACGAATAGGTGGTTTCCGGCGAACCCGTGGTTGTTGCCGGAGGAGGATTTCAGTTTGGGTTCGTGTGAAATTGGCATGGTTCTAGTGAGAATTGGACTTGATGGTAGTTATATAAAAGACTGGTCTTAAGGAGAGCTTCAATTCTGGAGCTTCCTAGCCAGAGAAAGTCACCGTTGACGGCGCGCCGCCGCCGGCGGCAGCGGTCAACGGCGGAGCTCCGGCGAGGGGTTGACTTTTCATATTTCAGTGTTTTTAATGTCATTTTTCTCGTAATCGCACCCTGATTATTGCCTTGAGGTTTTCGTTTTGATTAGGGTGTCGGATGTTCAGTCGAAGGTTTCGAGTGGAGATTTCGGGAATTCCGTTAATCATTTTGTACTGCATTGTATATTTCCAGAAACGGTTGGTTTCCGTGGTGAAGTACAGAGTTGTGGACTATGGTTTTGATAAGTTATGTTTATGATTATTCAGGGGATCGAGATCGTGCTTCAGGCGAGGGATCTTCCGCTGGAACACGAGATTAGCGCGAGTGCGCGCTTGCTGATCTGTGAGTGGACACGTTTATATTTTCACTGTTGTTTGCGAGTTCGTGATTTATTGTGATTTTTCGTATTTACTTAATACGATATTGAGTTATGTGTTATTTTCGGAGGTATTGTTTTATATTTATTGGTGATGGTATTACTGCATCGATGCTTTGGCTACTCGGCTGATCACCGGTAGTCCGCCAGAGTTGAGAGATTCCTCTGGGCAGGGTTGAGAGATTCCCCTGTGTGCCGCCGGGGTTGAGAGATTCCCCTGGCCTATCACCGTCGGGTTTGAGAGTTTCACCTAACGTCGGGCTTGAGAGATTCGCCTGACAACCTCCATATATATGCTTTCCGAACTCGCACTGTTTTACATTGATTATGTATATAACTGGTGAAAGGCATATGTTTATTTTCGTCCACTCACTCTAACATTTTATTTGCCTTTCCCCTGGGCTTTTCGGTTTCCGTGCCCAGTTTGCAGTTCGGATTCTGGTGTCTCACGTCGCGGTTGGTGGCTAGTGATCTGAGCTACCTGTGTTTTCCAGTAGGTTCTTGTTTCGCCTACTGATGTATATATTGTATATATTTACACTAGAGGTCGCTCTGATACATTCTGATACATGTCTATACGAATTTTCTCGGATATAGTATATATATTACAGTATGTTTACTGTTTATTGATTATGATATGATGTTGAGAAATCCGGTTGGGATTGGTGCCCATGGTTAGGCTTTTGTGGCATAGGACGAAGTGTTGTTTTCAGGGTGCAGGTTAATGCAATTCCGCGTTAGTAACGTTACTCTGCCGAAATTTTGAATGGTTTTTATTGGTTCTCATTTTCAGAAGGGGTTCGATTCCGGTTTAGGCAACTGAATCGGGGTTGGGTCCTTTCACATTGTCCCTCTAAAACATGGATTATCTCTATCTCTATCTAGACCAAATTGTATCTGACTAGGACAAGACACACACCGAAAGTTATAGAAAATAAATCTCCTTAAACAATAATCATTTATGTTAAGCCGTTTATTTTGAAAAAAAGAAGAATAAAACATGAAGGAAAATCTTAGTCTCTTTTTTTTGGACAAAAGAAGAATTCATTAAAACTTTCACGGCTTGAACGTTCATACAGCGCTGAGAAGCAACCCTAACTCTATCACGAGCAAAGAAACAAATCAGAAGCAAGAACAATTCTTTAAATCAATAAGCCCAAACTAAATGTCGAGCTTACTAGCTCCTTGTGTGAACTACACAATTCATGTATCATGGTGATAAATACACCCTGAAGCACTCAATTGTAGTCCGTATCTTTAAAACCCATGAACTGCACAGTTCACGAAGGAAGTAAGTAAGCCGACACCAAGAGATGTCTAAGTCTCCTTACCCTTGCCCTTCTTTGAGCAAGGGATCTTCACAGGGTATGTCAATCGAAGAAGAGCCTCCACACCCTTTCTCTTGTACTTCATTGCCATGAGCCAGTCTTCAGAAGTATATGCATCATTCCCAAAATCCAATTTTGGTTTGTTCTTCGAACCCAATGAACGTCTAGGCCTCTTCTTACGCTGAACCATTGTCTCCTCTGGCATCTCCATAAGATCCAAACATGCAGCTTGGAGTCTGACTGGAAAGGAAGGAACCTTAAGTCTCTTTGGTTCCCCACTGATATAAAGTTCCACTGCAGGGTTGATCTTGAACTTCTTCGAGGATATCTTGGAACATGCATCATATCCCTGATTCACTTCTTCCCCAGCGGCACATCCAGGGTCTCCGAAGCTTCCATACGGCTCTCCTTTAATAGCCGAATGACAATGGGTCTAGCTTTACCCTTCCCCAATGGCTCCACACTGGCCGGAGTCAAATGATCCTCCCATCTAGGAGCACTACCAGCACCAAAAACAAAATTACCTCCCTGCTTACCCAAGCCAAGTGCCTCACGAAAACCAAATCCAAGCCTGATCTTTAGAGTTAGAGATTGGACTACCAGGACCTTAGAATTCTCACCCGACTCCGCGGGCACGACCACCACTGCCTCTTCCCCTACAGTAGACTCAGCACTCATGCTCGGTTCCACCAAAGATGGTTAAACCTCTCAAATATCCTTCTCGAAGACAACAAGCATTGCCCTGAAGCATAATAGATTAGTCTGCACTTGCCACACCTGCCCTTCAAAATTTCAAAGAAGAACTCAACCTCAGCATCCACATTGCGTGCCATCTGCATGGTTTTCTTGAAGACCATAAGCTTATCGATGGAGTGAGCCACAAGCACTCTTATAATCCCTTTCATATGAGCTTTAGGGTCGAACTCTTGAAACTCCCCTGCTTCCTCAGAAAAAATAGTAATATTCTCATCTTTATCAAATAAAAGAGGGATGTTGGATATATGAATCCAGTAGAAAAGGACGTCAAACTTCAGGTCAGCAAGAAGAGCAGCACCATCATATGGAAGCACAATAAGAATCTTGTTCGATAGTGCTAAGGTCCTCTGCGAAGAATCTTGTTCCTGTCTCTCACCAAATCAAAAGTAAGAATCAACACTCTATTTGGCCTCTCTTAAACCCTGAAATTACCATCCAATAAGCAGACTAGACGGAACTTTTACCGGAAATCGTTCAAATCCATAGACTTGCCAAAAACCTTGGCCACGATGAAGACCTGTGTCTCCTTGGTGCTCGATGCATGCAGGCGGTCACTCACATCAACCTTCCCCTCACCAAGTGCTAGTGCTGACGAGAAGGATGCCGCAACTTATTCGATCGAATATGACATAGTCGAAAATAGGGGAGCGGCTCTAGGCAGTGTTTTGGTTTCGAGAGAGAGAGAAGCTAGGGTTTTTACTATCTTTTTAATCCTAGTCTCTTGTCTCAAACTCATGAGTACATATATCATATATGTATGCACCCGCTCTATCCACTAAAAGACATATATTTTTGTTTTTAACCACCCACATGATGGAAAATTCTTCAGTGCATCAGGTGCAAATGCACCAATTTGTAAGATACAATTTTAACCATTTATTATCTTAGTGTTAACATTGGTGTTAGTGCCATATAAATAGTTAGATCAAATGAATGGTTGAGATTGCATGACACATGACTGATACAAGTACACCTAATGTACTAAAGATGCTCTCCTCACATGATTAGCTTGCCTACTATCCAATGTCGTTAACTATCCAAGAATTCTGTTAATAATGCAGCTTATCTTCCAATCAATTTCAAATCAAATTAATAATATTTTGGATGCATACGATATTGCATTATTGTTACTTTTTGCAGCCGATTCAAATCGAGAAGCTTCCATACTTCTGCATATATATTTTATCTATCTTCAGGGAAGCACAAAGAAACTTCGGGGATGCATGCACCATTTTGTAGCCAGAGAGCAACATACTAACTACCCCAAAAGCAAAACACCCGCCCACACATCACATCGCATCACAATATATATATATAATAAAATAGACTTCCTGCCCAGCGTTGAAAAAATGGAGTTTAATCGTAGTTTTTCTTAAGAATTCTCCATGATATATCTTATCCATGTATAATATTATAAAAAATGGATAAAATTTTTTGGCTGCTACTTAGTATCGGCAATAGGTCTGAAAAAGTATCTAAAAATATCAAATTTATATATTTGTATCCTGACGAAGTAAGGAACTATGGCATATATGTTTGGAATATATTCCATTTTGAGAGAGTTGAAAAAGCACTATTGTAGTCCAAGTGGAAATTAGAGTTTGACCCTTAAAGTTTGTAAGGTTGATTGTAGTGGTTGGAGTCAAAAATTAATTGTTATCTGGATTAATTGTAATTAAATAATATAGTACAGCGAATAATATATATATTTTTAATAGTTTTCATTATTTCATCACGATAATTAAATTTCAACACAATAAATTAAGAAAAATAATTACAAACACAACGCACCAAAATTTGAAACTTTAAACTCGAAAGACTAAAGGGAATAGAGAAAACACCAAAAATTAGATCAAAGTCAAAGATAGATGTTTTTTATAAGTACTAAATCCTTAAGTTTGTAAAAAGTTCGTGTAATTTTGGTGAGGAAAAACAAATAAATGGTCACTATGTTAGGGCGGTGTCACGAAGAGGTAAAATAAATAAAAAGAAGAGAAAATAAATTCTCGCATGAAATAGTTTATGAAATAAGAAATTACGTGTATGAAATGGTGCGAGACTTAATTTGGTACCAAAAACTCGATGTCGAAGTATATATAATTTTCTCTTTTAACGATCAAATATAATAATTCTTTTACCTAAAAATCTTACCAGAGCTCAAGCTTAGAGAAGTCGGTGGCTGGCTCCGCCCCTGATGATTCGGGGATATATAGTAATCTTGTCAGCTTTATGCTCTTGTGAGGGCTGCGATCGATATGGTGGAGGATGAACTGAGAACAGGCTACGGAGTGACTGGTGAGGTTGGTTACTGACTCACAGATGACTTTGGAGATCCAATGGTGTTCTTTTTTTTTTGAAACAGTCCAATGGTGTCTTATTGTTTGCTTAGATGAGTTCAACATATTTTTTGAAGGTATGAGTTCAACATATTAAATGTGATACATTATGACATCCCTTAATTGGCATATTAGGATCAATATGATATAAGAACACACGTTAAGACCGGCTTTGATAGATTAAATGTATACGTATTTATATCTAATTCACTTCAAGGGCCAATTTCAGAATTCAGAGCATCCCTAATATCTTGTTATTTCAAAAATAAAGTTAAATATTTGATTATTTTATAACTTTTCACATTTCAACGAATATTTTATGTTAAAGTTAAAAATATTTTTTAGTTAAATTTATTATCAAACTTAGCTAGCAATGAAAGAGAAAATAACTCATAGTCATAAATTTTCCTCCAAATTTTTGATGTGTTTAACTTACTTTATTTTGATTTAACTTCTATATAACTAAAATTGTTGGAACTAAAGTGGAAAAGTAAGTAATTATATATAAGTTTTAGAGTAATAGAACTAGAAAATACAGCAATTTTATTGGGGATGCTCAAGCTACTAGGAATTAGCTACAATTGTTGCTCAAACTGTGGGAGGAAGCCGGATTCCTTCGCTACAAGCTGGTGGTGGATTTGATCAAATGATCGATGCTGAATTAAAATAATCTATTCACGAGCTGGCCAGGGAGGATTTAACGACCTAATAGTGAATTAGATCCTTTGTATTCTCCTTCAAGAGTGTTTATGTCCTTGTCCGCCTAATTTTCATGTTTATTTATCTTATATATTTTTTTCAATGAGTTATTATCTGTTGCATTGTATTTGCAAGGATGTCTGAGTTAGAAACAAGCAAGTAAATTATTTTTGCGAAGTCAATCAAATTCATTAGGAAAATATGATAGCAATATAGAACTTCATCGGAATACCTAGTCTGGCAAAAAGAAGCCCTAAGAGCAAGTTCACCAAGGCTAGTTTAGCCTTGTTGCCACGTTGGTTTAGCGTCAAAAAGTGAAGAAAAAAATTACAATTTCACATCTCTATCGTTGTGTCCTATTTTGTCTCTGAGCTTGGCATGAGACCACGGCAAACAAGATTGCCATACGAACACCAGGGCGTCAGACAAGTCCCTCTCTCCATCGTTAGCTCCTTCTACGCCGAGCACCAAAACCTGCTTCAAGTTCGTCCTCGGTGGCGTTCTCCTTTCTCTTTCTCTCCCATAGATGGGTTCGAACACAAGGAATCTGATACGTAATCTGTAGATTCCACCAAAGAGAGCTAAGTTTTTTCATCTTTCACCTATTTTGGTTTCATTGAAATTCATATTACCACTTTGAGTTCATTAATAGAGATGACTATTATGTTGGGTTATCATGGCGAAGTGCGTGTTAGTATAGCAGCATTAGTTCGCTAATTAAACATACTTACTCAATTAAGCAGGTGATCAACACCTACCCGACCACTCGAAAGACCACCAGGCAGGCTACGACTTCGCCCGCAAGACCGACTCCACCCGAGCGCGCACGCGCCCGACAAGCGCACATCCGAATGTTCGCTCCACATAAACAATAAAACAGCTTTATCCCACATCGAAGAACAAAAGTAAGCAACAATCCCAACCACCTATATAGGTAAGGCATTTACTACAAGTAAGAGGGCATTCAATTCTAGGATTAAACACTCCAACCTACTTTCCTACACGTTCGCTTGACTGTTATATCCAATACATCTCCTAACTTAAGCATCGGAGCGTTGAAGGCAGGCCACCCCTGTCCAGACCATCTGACCGCCCGTTTGTCGTTGTATTCTTCTAACAATGGGAGCCAAACGTCCTAATACCCGAACACCCGAAGAGCGGAAAGGCACCCGATCGCCCGAACAAGCCCGAACGTTAGGACGTGAGAGGATCACTCGTACTTGCTTCTGCTAGATTACGTCCCGCGTAATCCGGTAGAAACAGTTGGCGCCGTCTGTGGGAAACTTACAAATTGCAAACATCGTATAAACACCACCAACCAAAAGCCCACATGCATACCCAGGAGACAAACGTCAGTGATACACCCATCGAGGAAACACCCCCTGGTGCACGGGCGCGGCAAGTAGTAGAGCTGGGGACGAGCAGCAGTGGCGAGGAGCGCGTCGATTGCCTGCTCCAGGAGCTGCGAGAGGTAGCATTCGAAAGGGATCAAGAGCGCCAGGTTCGGCAGAGGCTGGAAGAACGGCTGGACGCGCTCATCAACCAACAGCAGATACAACGCAAACGGATCCAAGAGACCGCCAACGACGAAGAACAACACCCGTTCGGCAGGACCGACCCCCGAGCGGTCCGCACGCCCGCACCAGCAGGGGAATTGGCACCCCTGACAGACAACGCCCTGATCCTTCAAAGGATGGAGGAATTAGCAGAGGAAGTCTTACGCCTACGAAAGGACAAGCTCACCAGGAAAGGTGGGATGTTCACCCTCCGGGTCAGTCCGTTCTCGGCACACATACTAGAGAGAGGAAGGGACCTCAATGCAAAGACAGCAAAAATCACCCGATTCGACAGAAGTGGGGATCCCCGCACGCACATCGATGAATTTTGATCTGCCACGGATGGAACCAGGTATTCGGACTCGACCCTGTGTTTTCTATTCCAGGAAGCGAGGAGTTGGTTCTACGAGATTCCGCCAGGCTCCATCCATTCGTTCCTTAAGTTAGCGGAGAGCTTCCAGAGGCACTACAGGCTCCAGGGGAAGTACAACACCACGGGTATCCTCCTCAAAGTCCGCCAGGGGATGGACGAGAGCCTGTCCAGCTATATCAACCGATGAAGGGCGCTGGCGAGCACATGCAGGGATCTCGACAAGCGGGTGGCCAAGGTAGCCCTAATGGACAATATGCTCGCAACACCGTTCGTAGAGAAACTAGTGAGGAAAGAGCACCTCGACTACGACGAGATCATGGACCTGATCGTACAGAAGGCATTGGTGGAGACGCGAGTGTACGGGTCCACCTCCGAGTCTAGCACCAACAGGCCGGAGGACGTAAGCGCTCAAACACGACAATCCACTGACGACAGAGAAGAGCCAAGCGGAGGCTATAAGAGAAACCGAGACACACACTGACAAAATCACTGGAGACCATCCCCCCGCAACTATCAGAACATCCGACACAACTAGGCGAGGGGACCAGCGCCACAAGGAGCCCGCCTCCCGAAAGCGCCACGGCACCGACCGGCCGAACAAGAGGTCTACGCGATCAATCGGCAATCGAATGAACAGCTACTCCGCCAGCACCGACGCCAGATTCAACCACCAAACAACGTGTCGAATGAGAGAACCCCGCTCGGTCGGACCCCAGATATCTGGTGCGAGTACCACCACACCGCCACTATCCACACCAACGACTGCATCATGTTGAAGAAGGTCCTCAGGGACATGCAGAAGGACGGACGGATCACCCCTCCTAGGGCAGAGGAGCGACCACGCGAGACAAATATCGAGACCCGGGGGACTATCAGCACGATATCCAGGGGGAAGCGCAAGGAGGGGACTTCGTCACCCGATCGCTCGAGCAGGGAGGTGCTGACGATCGGGGCAGGAAGGACGCACAAAGCTGGAAGGAGGGAGTCGCCAAACATCAGCTTCACGGCGGAGGACGAAGAAGGAGGCCCAAAAGACAGCACCCTACCTTTCGTGATCGACGCGATCATAAACCGATTACTCGTAAAGAGGGTGCTGGTGGACAACGAGGCGTCGGTGAATGTGATCTATCTAGACACGTACACGGCGTTAAGCAGACCCTTGCACAAGATGACGCAGGATCACGAGTGTGTCGCCAGCTTCACAGGTGAAACATCGTACCCGATCGGAAGCGACAACATTCGGGTCGGGATCGGCGCCCCTGACTCTCCACACAGCGAGGTCCGGACAGACTTCATCGTCATGGACACCCCCTCCCCATACAACGCCATACTTGGGAGGCCGGGGATCAACAAGCTGAAACTGATCATCGCAGGGCACATACTATTGGGACGGTTCCCAACGGAGCACAGGGTTGGGCACGTCCGAGGGTACAACTACGAAGAAGCGACAAAGCCCCGGAATAGGCAAGAAGTCCTAGCCATGGAAGAATCGGCACCAGAGACGGAAGTACCAGACGACCCGCGCGACGGGCTAATAGCAGTATCCCCCGTTCCCGTTCCCGAGCGCGAAAAGCTGAGGACGATTCAGCTATCCTCCGAGCACCCGGAGAGGACGATCCAGATCGGCGCATCGTTAGCCCCCGCGATAGCCGAGCGGCTGATCGCACTGCTAAAAGAGAAGCAGGAGGTATTTTCGTGGTCGTACAAGGACATGCCCGGGATCAGCACAAACATCATATCCCACAAATTGAGCGTTAACACCAACGCAAGGGCAGTAAAGCAGAAACGGCGGGCGTACAAGGCGGAACACTACGCGGCGATGCATAAGAAGGTGGACCGACTGCTGGGCATCGGGTTTATCCGCAAGGTGGATTACCCGAAATGGATTTCCAACACTGTAATGGTGCAGAAGAGCAATAAAAAGTGGAGGATATGCATTGATTACAGCGACCTCAACAAGGCGTGCCCCAATGACAGCTTCCCTCTGCCAAGGATCGACCAGTTGGTAGACGTGACAGCTGGGCACGAGCTCCTGTCTATGATGGACGCATACTCGGGCTATAACCAGATCTTCATGGACCCCGAGGACCAGGAGGCAACGACATTTGTCACAGGCAAGGGCTTGTACTGCTACGTCGTTATGCCATTCGGGTTGAAGAACGCAGGCTCCACGTACCAGAGGCTCATGAACGCGATGTTTCATGGCCTGATCGGCAACGTCGTGGATGTGTACGTGGATGACATACTGGTAAAGAGCGTTCGGTCGCCGACCACGTCCAGAACTTGGAGACTGTGCTCGACGTCCTCATCAGGAACGGCATGAGGTTGAACCCGGCCAAATGCACGTTCGGAGTCACCAATAGCAAATTCTTGGGGTACATCGTCAGCCAGCAGGGAATCGAGGCTTCGCCCGCCAAGGTGAGGGCGATCATTGACATGAAGCCGTCCGTCAAGAAAGCAGACCTACAGAGCTGAGGTACTATACATCTACCTGTCCGCTTTCTCCAGATCAAGGAGTACCTGGCCTCGATTTCACTCCTATCCAGGCCCATCCGAGGGGAGGTACTATACATCTACCTGGCCGCCTCCCTCACAGCCGTCAGTTCAGCCCTCGTCCGCCGGGAGGACTACACGGAACTGCCCGTTTTCTTCTCAGGGAAGGGCATGACGGGCGCTGAGACCCGATATCCGATGACCGAGAAGATGGCGCTCACACTCATCACCGCCGCCCGACGGCTGAGGCCATACTTCCAGGCGCACAGCATCCACATCCTCACGAACACGCCCCTGCGCCAGATCCTGCCATCGCCCGACCACAGTGGCCGCCTGGCAAAGTGGGCAATCGAGCTCAGCGAATTCGACCTCCAGTACAAACTCTGAACGGCAATCAAAGGGCAGGTAGTGGCAGACTTCATCGCCGAGTACACAGAGGCAGAAACAACACCAATCGGCACACCCGGCGACTCAACGATAGAAACATCCGAAAAACTGGGGCTCAAACAGAAGGTCAAGGAAGGACCATTGTCGGAGTGGAACCTCTACGTCGACGGATCATGCACGAAGAAGGCAAGCGGCGCTGGAATCATCCTAACCGGGCCAGGAGGGGTAAACGCAGAGTACGCCCACAAGTTTGAGTTCAAGACGACTAACAACGAAGCCGAATATGAAGCGCTCATCGCAGGCCTACAGCTGGCCAAAAACTCAGAGGCGCCCGACCTCAATGTATTCAGTGACTCGCAGTTGATAGTCAGCCAGATCGGAGGGGAATTCCAAGCGAAGGGGGAGTCCATGATCGCCTATCTGAAGCACGCGAAGGCGCTGATCAGCAGGTTCAACTACGTCAACATCAACCACATACACCGGGGGCTCAATGCGAAGGCAGATAGGCTTGCCCGATTGGCCATGGCCCCCGTGCACACGGGACCTGGGCAGCGGATTGTCGAAGTGCTGCGGCGACCGAGCATCTCAGGAGTAGAACAGATCCTGGCAATCGAACCACATGAGCGCAGCTACATGGACGTACTCATCGCGTACAAAGCAATAGGAGAGTTACCAGAAGACAGGCGAGAGGCCAGAACCATCGTCACGCGGGCGGAAAACTTCAGCATACGGGATGGAGCGCTATATAGACAAGGGAAGACTTGGGCGAGCCTCAAGTGCGTCACCCCAACGAAGGGCAACTCAATCCTGCAAGAAATCCACTCGGGCACGTGCAGCCACCATGCGGGCGCCAGATCAATCGCACACAAGGCCCTTCGGTGTGGATTCTGGTGGCCCACCATCCACGCGGACGCCACAGCACTAACGAACAAGTGCCGCCAGTTCCAGCTACACGCGCATCACCACCACACGCCCGCCGTCCCACTGTCCATCCTCCTGTCGCCCGTACCATTCGCACAGTGGGGACTGGACCTAATTGGGGAGCTCCCAAAATCGAAGGGGCAGTACATGTACCTGATCGTCATCATCGACTACCATACCAAGTTCATTGAAGCCCAGCCAATGGCAAAGATCACGATAGAAAAGGTCGAGCGCTTCCTCTGGCGTTTCCTCTTCTATCGCTACGGGACGCTGATCAGCATCATCACGGACAACGGGCCACAGTTCAACAACCCTCGGCTCACGGCCTTCTGCAAACGACAGGGAACGAATCTCGTATTCGTGTCACCAGCACACCCCCAGACGAACGGACAGGTCGAGGCAGCAAACAAAATCATCAAGGCGGGCATCAAGAAGAAGATCGAAGACATCGAGCCCTGAGAAGCAGGATACGGGTGCTGGCCCGAGATCATCCCAGAGATCCTATGGTCCATCCGAATGACCGCCAACTCAGCCACGGGCGAAACCCCGTTCAGTCTGACGTTCGGAACGGAAGCAGTACTACCCTTAGAAATCTCCCACCAGAGCCCACGGATTGAGGGATACGATCTAAACACGAACGAGGAGGGGCTACGACTCAACAACGATTTACTAGAGGAAATAAGGGACACGACACATCTCCACAACGCTGCAAACAAGCAGAGGATCGCCCGATTATATAACCAGCGTATTCGGGCTCGACCAATCCAACAGGGGGACTGGGTCATGAAAGCAATACAGCAGAAGGTCAAGGTGCTCCGTCCATCTTGGGAAGGCCCCTCTATCGTGGACGAGGTGGTCAGCCCGAGCACATTTTTCCTTAGGGACATGCAAGGTCAAAGGCTCCGACACCCGTGGAACATCCAACACTTGAGGAAGTACTTTCATTAAGTCTTGTTGTGTGTACTTATTACGTTAGGTTGTTCTGTTACATTTTTTATTTTTTCCCTGATCCGCCCATCCGCCCACTCGGGGACTGCAGGTTGATTATCTGCTTTGATGTAACACATGGTAAAAGAGAGCAACATATGTAAAATAGCAAGCACACGCATGCGGAAGAAAAAAGAAACTCCATTAACCAAAAGAGCACGAGGCCCGTTACAAAAAAAACCTACACTATTACAAAAAAAAGTACAGAAAAAAGAAAAGAGAGCTATGCTTCTATGTCTCTACATGCAACTCCTCCACCTCCTCGGACTCCGCCCGCTCCACCCGCTCCAGCACAAGCTGCAAAACCTCCGCCTCACCCGCCACCCCGGAAGGCCCAGCCCCTCCATCAGCAACCGCAGCCCGAGCGCTCGCGAGCTTCGCCGTCTCCGCCTGCACAAACGCCCGGTACTCGTCCACCTTGATGACAGGAGTCACCGCTACACGGAAGGCAGTCACCTGCTCCTCCACGTCGGCCTTCACCAGTTCATAGAGCTCTTCCGAGTCCTTGAACGCAGTTACGGCCTCCACACGGGCAGCACGATCAACCTCCATCATGCAGGACTCCATCTCCGCCACGCGAGTAGCTGCCTCAGCACGCACACGCTCCATTTCGGAACGCATACGCTCCACCTCGGCCAGCGCGCTGTCACGCTCAGCCTTCAGTGTGGCCTCTCGCTCAGCGGCCTGTGCAGTCGCCTCCTCCGCACGAGTAGTGTAGTGGTGGACCAGGTCGTTCGCCTTGTTCAGGCTAGACACGAGCCTCTCACATGTCTGGGCACCCTTCGAGACTTCGGCCCTCAGACGCGTCAGCTCGTCCAGATTCTCCCGAGAGCGGAGGCGGAAAAGCTGGTGCTGTAGCCTGGCACTCGCAATAAAAGCCCGATCCAGACCATCGGGGGTGGCATTCTCAAGCGGCTGGAGCAGGGGCCCCAGCGACGCGGCACCATCAACCAAGGCCCGGCGGAGAACGTCAACAATAGGACGCACCGGCATCCGACACCACCGGAGAAGAGGTATCCATCCGGGAGCGCTTCTGTGGACGCTCAACATCACCACTCGGAGCACCGGTGGAGAGATCTGCACCACTATGAGAGGACCGACGCGATCCAGAACCTTGGGAGGCCTCGCGACGATCCATCTGCTCCACGCGCTGTTGATCGCGCTCCACCTGCCTTTGCTCTTTCTCCCAGGAAAGACGGTCCCGCTCGGCTCGACTTTGACCCCGACCGGACGGAGGAGGAGGAGGAAGGGGAGGGGGAGAGGCGCACCCCGCCCGGCAGCCCTAGTGCCCGACCCCTGGCAGATAGGAGAGGCGTACGAAGCGACATCCGGCGCCCGGATCATCGGCTGAACATCATCTCCAACAGCCATCCCACCCCCCTCATCAACAACGACGCGACGCACGCTGTCCGCACCCTCCAAAAGCATATTCAGGCGGCGAACGTGCTCCTTATCCCGATCGATCGCCTTTGACTTGGCCATTTTTGCTGCAAACAGAAAGAACAAGATCAGTAAAACAGTCGCTAACAAATATACGTAACACGTGCATATCAGATATCATCGCCCGACAGACCAGGTGCTCGAGCCAGGTGCGTTCGCTCGATCATGTCCCAATGACACGCTACCCGGAAGTGCCTCGCCTCGGGCATCGGGTCGAAAACAAACTTCAGACGCGCAATCCTGATCTCCTCCTCAAGCGTCAAGGGATACTCGTGCGTGTTAAGCCAGTGGAAATGTTGGGGCATTCGGTGGACACACTTCACGTTGGCCGCAACCTCGGGGGAGTGGGAGCCAAATTCCCAGTCACCTCCGACCAGGGAATTGATCGTGCGCCAGGTGGTCGAGGAGCTGGGTGGGTCAATCAGCCACCACTTCATGCATGGCTCCACGGTGAAGGTACCCGAGTCTCGCCGGCGGAAGGAGTACTTCAGGCGGAAGAAGTGGAGGAACTCTGCCCGTGTCGGATGATCTAACCCGCTCAAGCGGAAGACGTTGAAGAACGCAACTAATGTGCGGGTCAGTGTCGGCCCACACTGACCGAGGGAGATCTTCAACAGCGCCAACATGTACTGAAAGAAGGGGTGAAGAGGCAGCTTGATCCCGGCCTTCAGATGGAACTCGCTTAAGCACACGTGCCGGACAGCGGTCGCGTGAACGTCTCCCCTTCCCGGGTATCTTGAGCTTCACGGAAGAAGGGATGTGATAATCGCGCGCCCACCACGCCATCTCCTTCACGCTTGGCGCCCGCTCAGGCTCTTGCACTGGCACTCCATCGGGGAGCACCCAGTGAACGTACCCACCCTCCGGAAGCTGGGGCACCGGCTGATCCGCTCGGACAGGCTCATCACCCCACGGCCCAGGAGAAGAAGACCCCTCCTCTGAGCCCGATGACTCAGAGGCATCCGCCAATCCGATAGCATCCGCAACGGATCTTCGCTGTCGCGATCCTTCCATTGACTGCACGACAAGAGATTCACTGTTAGGAACATACCGAAGAGGCGTTACGCTCATCACGGAATTGGAAGATGAGCCCGACCCGCTCGTGCACGGACTACAGCTAACCCACCCCGCCCCCGGTACATATATCCGCTCACGTGACATGCCGCTCGATACTTCTATTGGTTCCATCTCCTAGACGCACGCACGCGAAACCCACAAACACTTAGCAAAAAAAACACCACCTACCAGAAACAACAAAAAACCCAGAAACCCACCCCAAAACAGATCAAACCAGGCACACCTCAAGAACACGCCTTGTTCTTGAGATGAAAACCCAGAAAAAAGTCCAGAAACAGAACAGAAAAGCAACAAGACAGTTCAGAACCTCACCAGAAATTGAAAGTTGAAGACTTGCAGATTAACGTCAACGAACAACTCCGGCAAGAACATAAGAACATAGATCAGAAAAAGAACAGTGCATAGAGTAAATTTGGCAGAGCTTCAGTAAATATGAAAGCGATGAGGAAGACGACACCACGAATGCCTATTTATACTGACCCAACGGGACACACGAACGAACGCCAGCCGTTCATTTTCGCGTGTCCACCGTCAGATGGTGACACGTGCCCCCGAGGCAGTTCACTTACCTGCCTAAGTAACCGCGCTCACCCTTCAGCTTCCCGCCTCGTTTTCAAACCCTAGCACGATCTCCCACGACTCACCACGTGTCAGCCATGCAGCACCCCACGCTCCCACGCACCTGACGCCTGCCCTTCGAGCAGTTACTACGTCACCAGCATTAAATACATAGGGCACGCCAGCATTTATTACGCCGGCCGGTATTTATTACACAACGGTTCCCAAGAAGAAGTCAAAAGGAATGTCACCTCAAGCATCTCGTCAGACAGAATATCACCCCACCCAAGGCAAGTAAACGCCACCCCACCAGGTTAGTGCAAGACCATTGAGGTGCCCCGAAAGAGGTCAACGTCACGCGTTTCCTTTCGGCGTGCGTGCTCAAAGCAAGGCCCTTTTTAGGCGACCCGAAAGAGGCTAACGGTCCGCGTTCCCTTTTCGGCATGCACGCTATAAAGTACGGTAGACGGCACGTGATATCGTCTCCCTGGCTCTGTTAACGAAGCCGGAGCACAAGCGGCCGCTTGCGACTCCGCGCCTAGACACCCAGTAAGAGGTGACTCACCGTTCGGACTACACGACATGGAAGCGGCTAGCGTCACTCGTTACCTTCCGGGGCGCGCACAATTACAGATCCATTCAGGCGGCTCGAAAGTGGCCCGCACCTTTCAGAGTACGTGCCGAGTGATAGGCGACTCGGGAGTGGCCCCATTTCTTCCAAACGTCCGAATACCCGAACACCCGAAGAGTGGAAAGGCACCCGATCGCCTGAACAAGCCCGAACGTTCGGACGTGAGAGGATCACTCGTACTTGCTTCTGCTAGATTACGTCCCGCGTAATCCGGTAGAAACAGTGCGAGGTTTGATTTTGATGACGAAGCTTCTCAATTTTAATTTCTCTTTGGGAGATCCTAGTAAGAGCATTAGGCCTTAATCTGATTGAATTCAAATCTAGCTAGCTAAGCAATAAATCTCGCCTGGCTTTTGCATATGTTAATAATATTTCCACTAGTGAATGTGTGTATCTAATTGAACTGTTAGACTTGTAATATGGAGTTATTCAGCTAGTTGAATTGTTGAACTTGTAATATGGAGTTGGTTAGCCAATTGAAGTTATAAACTTGGATAGTAAAACCTAACTTGTTTCTGTATTTGGGTGGAGGCTTTTTAGTTGGTATCCTATTGATTTTTTATTGTCATTAAACTTTCTGATGGGGCATCCTTGGTTTTGAACTAAAAATTTCACTTTGATAAGAGTTACTGTACTGTGAATTGATCTGTTTCAATCATCTAATGTATATAAATTGCAACAGGAAATATAAAAAGTTGGTGATCTATGCCAATACAGTTTGTTTTATTGATTGAGTGGTATGTTGATGATGATACTCTTATTGGTTATGATTTATGTCTATGTTTTAATATTTCTTGTTCTTAGGTACCTCAAGTACTTGACGGAGTACGCTGTCAGGGATTGGCTTCGGGTGATTGCATCAAACAAGGACCACAATGTGTATAAGTTGAGATACTTCAACATTGCAGAGAATGAGGGCGAGGAGGAAGACTGAGAAATCAACTTCCTGTGTGGAGGTACTATCCATTAATCTTAGTTCTAGAACTTATCTTTTCCTGGATTATCTATCATCTTTTTATTGTGTCTTTACTTGTATTAAGATTTAGTTTTGATTAACACATCATTGCGTTGAATGTTATGATTATGAGCTATTAGTTTTCTGCCTCATGAGAATATTGATGATGTTTGATGGATCTCATATTGTCATGTTGTTACCTCAAACTTGCCTTGCATTTTCTGATCAAGTATGGCTATGGTTATGTGGATGCGGAAAAATATATATAACATTCCTTAATTACATGTAGCAAGAGGGTCACTACAAGAAAACTGCACCTAGACCACGGACAATTTTCGTCGTCTAGGTGCAGTTTTCCGTCGTCTAAGTACTTAGACGACGGAATCTCCGTCGTCCAAGGTCCGTGCTCCAAGTGTTGTCGTCCAAGCACTTGGACGACGGAGAATTTAATCTCCGTCGTCTAAGTTCACTTGGACCGCAGACAATCTCCGTGGCCCAGGTGTTCACCTGGACGACGGAGAATTAGTTCTCCGTCGTCCAAGTGAACACCTGGGCCACGGAGATTGACAGGGTTTAGGGGTTAGGGGTTAGGGTTTAGGGTTTAGGGTTTGGGCACCTGGACGACAGAGAACATAATCTCCGTCGTCCAAGTGCCTATTTAATTTTTTTTTTAAATAAATTGAAATTAAATATTATTAATTTAATTTATTATTAATTTAATTTAAATAATTAAAAATAGTCCAAATTAATTAAATAAACTAAATTTTTAATATATATTAATTAATGTAGTAAATAAATAATTAATTGGTACATACACATCCAAAAAATCCATAAAAATTAAAATATTAATTGTTCGGAATTCGGAAATAAAGAAACGAGATAATTAACTAGCTAGCTAAAACACTGGAGGAGAAGATGCGGGGCCGAGTCCTCCGCCTCCAGCCGGATCGTCGTCGTCGGGGTGTGGGTTCGGAGGAGGTTGACATCCTTCTCGATTTTGTTGCATGAGGGCGATGAGTTGGGCTATTTGTGCTTGCTGTTCGTCAAGTCTTTGCCGCATGGATTGATTCTCCTCTCGTACCAGTCGAGCCTCTTGAATGGCTGCTTCGACCGCCGCAGCCGTAATCCTTCTCCGCTGAGCCGAACCTCCCGTAGATGATGAGTCGGAGGTCGTCGACAAATCTCGTACCACCCTAGGCCCGAAGTGTCTAACCTCCTTGTCAGCTCTACGACCGTAGACCTCATCCGCGATTGCAATTTGGCTCTCTAAGGATAGAGGAGGCAGGTCTTCCGGCGGCACATCTGGGAACGCAAGCTGAATGTTAGCTAATTCTTCATGCGCACGCTCTATCACCCTTGCCTACAAAAGAATAATTAATTTATTATAATGAAATAAAATTTAAATAATAATTACTATAATTAAAAGCACATATATATATCACTTACGCCGCATTGACTCGCTTCATTATCGAGCCCAGGCGTCACATACGCGCTTATGCTTACATCAAGATAAGGGTGTTTGGAGCCCTTATCCTTGTGCTCCTTGGCTATTTGAATGAACTACTTGGCGCCGGTAGTATGGTGTTTCTCCTTCTTCCCCCGGTTGGCTTTGTTGACACCGGAGAATTTCTGTTACACAACATAATTAAATCATTAAAAAATTAATAACTAAAATTTAAATAATTCAATTATCTTAATTGAAATAAAAAGAGTAAATTAACACCTTAAAGGAGTCATCGGCAAAGTGGTTACACAACCACTCCCACTCATCTTCTCTATCCCCACGCAGCTCTACGGGGGGAGGCGAGGGACCGTAAGTTTGGAAGTACCGATGGAGTCTGTACTTCCAATCTTTGTAGATGGAGTTGGCGGTTTGGTTGATATGCCTCAACATGGCCGGTGTCGGATCCACCGCAAATTGTTCCTATCAAAAATAAATAGAAAATTATAATCGTATATATTATGAAATTTTAACTAATATTAACAATATTATATAATGACTAAAATTGGACGTATTACGTACCGAAAGATCTTTGAAGACTTTCGCCTTCTCATGATCCGGCGCCTCCTTCCAAGTAGGGGCAGTGATTCGAACTCGGCTACGGACGATTGACCCGATACTATACGCCGAGAGACTTGCTAGCTGAGCTGTGGGAGAGCCACCGGTGAATTCGTCGTAGGGCAAGTCGATCTTTTTCCCGGTCGCCTTGCAAATATGCTCCGATTTGCCCCCTTTAACGAGACCCCGAGTCTTTTTCGGTTCCGGGTCAGTGGGGGCCCTCCTTTGCCTACGGCGAGCGCTGTACATTATTGATTCGGCGGTCGAGGACGCCTGAGTACTTCCCGTTGAATGGGTACCGGGCGTCGGAGATTGGAAGGGGTCGACGTCATCACCGCTCGAGATGAATGGGGGAGCGAGAATTTCCCCAGAGGGCGTTACGGACGGACCAGATGAAGGGTCCGGATTGAGGGCGTCGTTGCCCTCCGGTAATTCCCAACCGACTTGCTCCGCCAGTTGCATCTTCTGCCTCCTGTTGGGCTTTCTTCTTGCTGGATGGAGCCATTTATAACCTTATAATGATAACGTTGTTAAAATACGTACTTACTTACCATAATAATTACAGCTAAAAAATTTACGCTAATTAAGTACGGTTAAGATTTAAATAGAGTACACTAGCTTGGCTTTTTTGGTCGTTCAATGGACGTGCAACCCGCGCGATAAAGTTTAAATTTTCAATTAATCAGCCTTGGTTAAATCGAAAAACATGGCCAGTTAGGGATAGAGATAACGCGAGAGGCAGGACTAATTTCGACAAAAGTCTTTCTTAGTCCAAATCCTGTCTCCAGTCATAACCCGTTTCTAGACACCATGTCCGACATTCGGCAAATTTTTCGAAAATTTACACTCCCTCAAGTCCTTTGCAAACTCCGCCCTCAACCTCGTGTCCATAACTTCACTTAGGTTATGGTGTGCGGTGATGAAATCCACACATCATGAGGGGTTAAGGAGATAAGCTAGGAAAAGAGGCGCCATCTATTCCAAAGAGTGCGACTTAATAAACCAAGCCTATGTACTAAATTTAAATCGAAAACGTACTACCATGCAATTTACTAGAAAATCCAAATAATTATCAATTAATTATTATTTATCATGCATTTAATAATAATTATTCATTTACCAATAAAATCAATTATTATTAACAATTATTATTATTACTATTATTTAATTTTAACCAATAATTATTCATTACCAAATAATTAACAACTAATAATGATTACTAAATAATATTAATAACAACAAAATAATTATTATCATTACAACTATTTATTATTTAAAACTAATAAATTAAAAGTATTTAGAAATTAAATAATTAATTAAATAAAAAAATTGTTAAAGAGGAAAATTTTCGAATTATTACCTCGTCGGAATTTCGCCGGAATATCGGAAGAGTAGAGTCGTCGGAGAGGGGGAATCACGCCGGAAAGTTGGTCGTCGGAGCGTCGCCGGAGGAGGATCGCCGGAGGAGAGGAGAGGAGAGGAGAGGAGATGGAATGAGAAAAGGAGGGGGTGAGCAGTCCTATATATAGAGTTTCACTTAGACGACGGAAAACACTGTTTCCGTCGTCCAAGTGCACTTAGACGACGGAAACAGTGTTTTCCGTCGTCTAAGTGAAGAGTTAAAATTTTTTGAAGCGGCGCGTAATTAATGGGCGGGACGTTTCACCCGCCATAAATTTGGACTTGGACGACGGAGAATTGATTCTCCGTCGTCTAAGTGGAAATTCAAGCGGCACCGAAAATTGAGGTGGTAAATTGAACCGCCATGATTTTTGACTTGGACGACGGAGACTGCCGTTCTCCGTCGTTCAGGTGTTCACCTGGACGACGGAGAACTACATCTCCGTCGTCCAAGTTAAATATTGATTGAAAAAAAAATTAAAAAAAAATCGAACCGCCATGGTAAATTTCACCTGGACGACGGAGACTGTCGTTCTCTGTCGTCCAGGTGTTCACCTGAACGACGGAGAATGGCAGTCTCCGTCGTCCAGGTGAAATTTACATTAAAAAAAATTTTAAAATTAATTCACTAGGAATTTAGCGATCTGTCATTCGAGTGAAATAGTCGTCCAATATCGATGAACGCATCGTATATATGAACAGTTAAATTTGAACCGATGAATAATTTTTCGTTTTGAAAGTTGTTAAGTATCGACTAATCCTTACGACTTAAGTGTTCATGAGTAGAGGCTCATTTGCAACAGAGTATTAACGAAATTGAATTTGGACAAAACAACCGTTGGATATGTTCGTCGTAACATAATATATAATTGTCTTCAAATGACCATAAAATAATAAGTTCGGGAAGGGTTTGATCGGCACAGTAAACCGCAAAACCGATAATTTCACAAACCGGAAACGTGGATACAAGGCATTTCACAACTCCGATTTGCGAACCGTCGAAGCTCATACACCAAGAATTGTTTACTCTAAAGTCTTGACGAAAAGAATATGCATTGGAAGAAGGTCTAGATGGTCGTTGTCTTAGAAAAAATGACGATATCTGCACCTGGACGACGGATATTAGAGTTTGCGTCGTCCAGGTGATTGATATGAAGTTATCCGTCGTCCAGGTTCTAACCTGGACGACGGAGAATGACGTTCTCCGTCGTCCAGGTGTATAGACCCTGAATTCAGGGGTTAGGGCCTTACTGTTTAGGGTTTAGGGTTTCTACACTTGGACGACGGAAAATTACCATCTCCGTCATCCTAGTGTGTACCTGGACGACGGATAATGATCATATCCGTCGTCCAGGTGTCAAAACCCTGAATTCAGGGGTTAGGGCCTTAGGGTTTACGGTTTAGGTCGTCCCCGGTCATTTGTGTGTCCCTTCAATTATTCTGATTCAAAAATATAATTAAAAAATTGATCGATCGATCCGATCTGCTAGATTTAGGGTCCAGGATTTAGGGTTTTATATGAGATTGAGATTTGGTGGGGCGCCAAAGGTGAAAATGGCGGGGGACCTAATATAAACGTCGACGGAATATCTCATCTCCGTCGTCCATGTGTATATATAGACCCTGAATTCAGGTGTCCGTTCAATTATTTTGAATCAAAAAAAAAATTAAATAAATGATCGATCGGTCCGATTTGCTAGATTTAGGGTCGAGGATTTAGGGAGCCAAAATACCCAAAGGCGACAACCTGCAATTAATTTCTCCGTTGTCCAGGATATATAATTTGGATTAATTAATTACCGTAAACCTGCATCGATCATATATTACAATAATTAATTACCAATTAATAATCCTCGTCGTATAATCGTACTCTTCGTCATAATCGTCATCGTCCTCATCCCCGTTAGACGACGGCTCATCCTCGTCATCGTACTCAACATCGTCCGACGAATAACCTGAGTCCTCGTCCGAGTCCTCTTCCTGCTCGTCTTCTTCATCTACCTCATCGATAATCTCATCTTCAATTAGATCTGTACAACCATCAGGCATGGGTAACCGTTCACCATCTTGAACCAGGTCCATTATATCGGAGCGGATGACAGAAATATTAGGCTCTTGATAGGCAGGAATGTCTCTTTCTGGATCAACAACATCTTCAGTCGTCGCCGGTGTCCCTTCAATTGTCTCTGTATTCCATATTCCTCGGTGAGAGATATGGTTAACTATTTTCCATCCTTCACCGGATTTCGGATCGTCGAGATAGAACACCTGCCGAACTAAGGTGGCGAGAGTGAAAGGCTCATCCTCATACCAGCTTGAGTATGTATCGACTGATAATAGTCCAAGGTCTTCCTTTGTACGCTTGAACCATCTGCACTTGAATAGGAAAACGTTGACATCATTCCCGTAACATAGTTGAACCACATATACAATAGCCCCGTAATATAGATCATTGTCTTTCCCAACCGCTACCCCACTGTTTTGTGTTCTTCTTCCTTCGTCTCGAGCCAATGAATGGAACTTTACACCGTTCACAAAACATCCGGGATAAATAGTGTTTAACCGGCTTCCCTGCTAGCAAGTGCTTTGGCCATGACCACCACCCCCCGTGGTTTTCAGATTTTTGCAGATCAATCATCTGCAAAAAAGGGCAAATTAATATAAGGGTTTACTTTCTACAAACATGATTGATATGTATATAAATTACTAATTAAATACTGAGCCGTATGTACGTACCTATTGGAAGAAATAATCGGGAAACTTCTTCTTAACCATTTTCTCAATCCACGCCGAACTCTTGTTTTGATTTAACGCCTGTAGCCTCTCCCTGTATGACATCATGTACGGCTCAACTTTGTCACAGTCTCGCAACACTACCCAATGTGCCTCAATAAGTTCTTCCCGTGTTAACGATTCCTTTAATACTCCTCTAAACGGTCGGACGACATTGGTGACGACAGAAAGATTGATGCGGGCACTGCGATCGGAGGCAGTGGGAGGTGGTGGATCTTTGAGGTACCTGTTGCAGTAAGTAACACACTCATGCATTAGGTATGTCTTTGCTATGGAGCCATCCGGGGCCGACCTGTTTTTGACGAATGACTTATACTGTCCAAGCTGTCTACAAAATCAAACGTACAATAAGAATAAGTACATATAGCTAGCTAGCATATAATCTCCAGTGGAACAAATTAATTAATTAGTTGTATGTACCTTTCTTGAGGATACATCCAAGTGTACTGGACCGGACCAGAAATGAGCACCTGCTCGGCAGGTGGATCATTAAGTGAATCATGATATCAAAGAAAGCCGGGGGAAAAATCCTCTCTAGTTTCCAAATGATGTGCACAATTTGTTGTTGCAATTCCACCACATTTGACTTCTTTAATTCTCTGGCGCATAACCTCTGCCACCACCTGCACAATGCCACTATTGGTTCTACGACGTCCCGAGGCAAGTATGGTCGAATTACCACTGGAATCAGACGTTGCAGCATAACGTGATAGTCATGTGTCTTTAGACCAACAAACTTGTGTTGCACCTCGTCCACAGCTCCAGTTATAGTAGCTGTATACATAGCCGGATAACGAACGCCCTTAAACCAGTGAAATACAGAACGTTTAAGCGTCGGCTTCACTGTGTAAGGTGCATCTTGCATCTTGTTGTACACTCCTTTCCTATCCCTCCTCAACCACAAGGGACGGCGTAGATTCATTGATTCCAAATCTTTGCGCGCTTTGGGAGTATCTTTAGTCTTGAACCTAATACCGAGAATTGTTCCCACCACGTTGTCACACACATTCTTTTCTATGTACATCGCGTCCAAGTTGTTCCTCAGCTTCAACTTCGACCAGTAAGGGAGTTCAAAGAATATACTCTTGTGATCCCAATAGCTCAGATCATGTGGAGGAATTGGATTGCATTTCTTTACATCCGCGTCATTGCTCAACACACCAAAGTCGAAATAGCTCAACCTCTCTAAAATCTCTTCGCCCGACCAACTACGGGGTTTAGGATTGTTCTCTACCGTCCCGTCGAAATGAGCTGCATCATGTCGCCACGGGTGGTCGTGAGGAAGCCATCTACGGTGACCCAAGTAACAGACCTTCCCCGCGTGCCAACTAGAGTTCACGTCGTCCAAACATATAGGACATCCATTATATCCTTTTGTCCTGCAGGCTGCCAACATCCCATAAGCTGGAAAATCGCTGATCGTCCACATTACGGCAGCCCTCATCGTGAACATCGTGTCAGTGAATTTGTCATAAGTTGGGACTCCATTTTCCCACAACAGTTTCAGCTCGTCGATCAAAGGTCTGAGGTAGACATCTAAGCACTTTGATGGAGATTTAGAACCTGGAATTAGTACGGTAAGGAAATTAAATTCCTTGTTCATGCACATCCACGGAGGCAAGTTGTACGGCATCAGAATAACTGGCCAAGTGCTGACGGCGGAGCTATTACTTCCCCAAGGATTGAATTCGTCTGTAGATAGGCCGAGTCTAACATTTCTAACCTCTGAAGCAAAGTTTCCAAATTCTCTGTCGAAATGTTTGAAACCCTCCCCCATCCGCTGCGTGTCGCAGGACATCGTCATCTATTCGCTTTTCTGCGTACCATCGCATCGCCTCTGCTGTGTGTAGAGACATGTACAGGCACTGCAATCTGGGAATCAAGGGAAAATATCAAACAACTTTCACAGGAATTCTCTTTTTCGAACTCTTCCTATTCAACTGGAATCTGCACTGGCCACATACGGGACAATAGTCCAAATCTTTATACTCTTTGTAAAATAGCACACAATCATTCCGACATGCGTCAATTATCCTGTACTTTAGGCCGAGGCTGCTCAAGATATTTCTAACCTTATAATGAGATTTAGGAAGATTGTGATCATCAGGAAGCAACTTACATATTTGCTCCTGAATTTCGTCAAAAGCACTCACTGACATTTTGTGCTTCACTTTTATCTTCATTTGCTCCATCACATATTGCAACACATTCTCTCGACATCCAGGGAACACCGGGGTCTACGCTTCAAGTAGCATCCGGTTGTACTTTTCCATCTCACTGGTGTCAGTGGCCAAGCTAGCTGCGGGGAATGTGCCATCATGCTCATTAGTGGTACTGTAACCTCCGTCTTGGTGTTGGTGTCCACCATGACTACATCCCGGAAACGCATCATAGACCAAATCTGCAGTTGGGTTGCAAGCTGGGGGTCCGGCACCACTGCCGCTGGATGAGGCACCATGGTAACTGTACCCTGAGCTGAAGTCTGCTGCGCTGAACTCTACTGCTTCACCATGCTCGCTCCATGTAGTGTAACTCCACATCATACCATTTTCGTACAGGTGTTGCACCATAACATTAACCTCCGCATACTGACAATTAAGACATTTCTGACACGGACACCTGAAACGTTTCTTTCCCTGACCATGTTCTATCGCAAAATTCACAAATTCGCTAATTCCATCCATATACCGGGCATCACATCTATTCTTCAACTTCATCCAACTCTTGTCCATACTGCTACCAAATATTATAATTAATTAATTATATATTACATATATATATATTAGTCCATTAATTTACGCTTAATTATACGTACTCGATCTACATCGATCCATCAATTACGTACGTACGTAATTTAATCTGTATATATAGCTAACATCCATGCATGTATGTACGTACGTTTTCACTAAATATATATATTTTAATTAAGCAAATTTTAACTGCGTGCGTACCTGCTGGCCTTCTCGATATCTGTTAATTAAGCTAGCTACCTAGTCAGCGGAGATCCCTTATCCTGATCATTCCCTCGGCCTTCTCCCTTCTCCTTCTCCGGCCTCTCCTTCTCCCTTCTCCTTCAATTCTTCTTCGAATGGAATGAAGAGATCAAGGATCGGATGGAATGAATCGAAGAGAGTTTGAATTGGCATCGGGCTTATATATAATTCTTCACTTAGACGACGGAGGTGTCGGTACGTCGTCTAAGTGGAAGTTAATTACTCGGACCACGGAGTGTCGGTCCGTTGTCCAGGTGATCACTTGGACGACGGAGAAGACTCCGAGGTCCAGGTGATGACCTGGACGACGGAGAATACCGTCTCAATCGTCCAGGTGATCACCTGGACCTCGGAGTCTTCTCCGTCCTTCAGGTGATCACCTGGACGACGGAGATGGTATTCTCCGTGGTCCAGGTGGTACTTGGACGACGGAGACTTCTCCGTTGTCCAAGTGTCACCTGGACCACGGAACAATTACGTTTCCGTGGTCTAAGTGCTGTTTTCTTGTAGTGGGTAAGATTGTAGTTTATGTTAACTTTCTGCTGAATTTTTTTATTTTGGCTTTATTTTGTTGATTTAATTGAATGAGATGTAACCAATATTATATCAACTGATTCAGATTCTTGTTTTCATGCTTTCCTACCTCATTTTTATCTAGTCAAATAACATTTTAAATATGAGAATTTGGTGTTGGACACCTTGGATTAATCACTAGATCCTTGTGTTGAGAACACACAGCTCTCATGAGTCTCACTGTAGAGTGTGTCTCAACTTTGAATATTTAACTTTAGACATTGATTTTAAAGAGAGATTGTAACTATATAAAAATATTATATACTTTTACTTATCTCCTGAAAAAGAGGCAAAAGTCGATCATCTCCAAGACTTTATATCGATTTCATTTTCTTCGTAACTTCAATCTTTTATTTTCATTCATTTTTTTTCAATACAAATGACTCTTTTTGAATATTACGAATTAACGTAAAAAATAAAAGTGTCATATGTAAAGGAAAACATTGGTGAAAACATGTGTCCAAACTATCTTGATTAATCTTATCAAATGTTAAGATCCAACTGACTTCAAGGAATTGAGTTTCATCTATTCTAAAAGTGTTTTTAATAAAAATATGGATTGCATATAATATTTTAAATGACTAATAAATATTAAATAAAAAAAATAAAATTTTGACCCAGACCCAACGGGTAGAAGCAACTATCAAGAAGTGAATGACACGTCATTAACTTATTGCCCTCTTGCCTCAGAAACCCTAATCTATGGCCCAACAAGTGAACTTGCTCTAAAACATCACTATACTAGAATACAATGTGAATCACAAAACCTTAAACTAGCAAACTAGAGTAATGCGAGCAACTATAAAAAAAATTGGGTTGCACCACTGATAGGCAGAAAATCACCTATCAAAGATAAGTCGACTCTACTCTACTCCTCATATCGTCAATTGTAGCAAAGGTAAGTAGGGTTCATTCTCGCAGAGGACTGATGAGACTAATCACTTTAAACAACTAAAAACACTAATACTTGAAATCTGGCAGACTCAACCTATAGACGAAGAGTGAATTATTTACCTAACCTAGACTCGACCTAAAATCACGAAATAATTTGGAAGACACACTAGATATAGCAGCGGACTACCATGTAAAATTTTAGGTAAATCGTAGTTGTTTTGTTATGCGAACAAAATATAGAAAACAGACTAATGCAAGAAAAAAGATTTGTGAATATGACGAAAATCAAAAGATGAATGAGTTAGGGAATCACCGTCTATCACCATCAATCCATCTAGACAACATATACTTAACCTAACAATATCATGCTAATGAATGAAAGTTCTCAGGAAAATTCAAATGTTATGAATACAATCTATTACCTAATTCTTATAATTGTATTGGTGAAAATATGTTTATCACCAATGACTATCCCAAAAAAAATTCAAAGTCATGGACCCAGATTTACTAAGAATGAAGCATTGTGATCTAGAAAATATTTGAAAATCTACAAGGATTCACAAGTACACAAGGATTCACAAGTACACTACAAACGTGTCTTGCTAGACCTATGATTTCTTATACTCAAAAAGTTTGGTTTCTGCTATATAGAGATTGATAAGGTTATGAAGAACCAACAGGTATCAAACTCTCATAGAAGGAAATCCCTAAACATGCATACTAAGCAGACCTTCACAGCATATAAGATAGAAATTATCGATGAAACACTAACAAAGAAACCTCATACAAGAACCAAGAAAAATTAGTTCAAAGTGTATATATTATTTAGACTTCATGTATGGGGTTTCAAAACAGCCCCTTAACAAAGAAAACTAGAAATTAATTGTAAAAAAGAAGAAGAAGAAGAAGAAGAAGAAGAAGAAGAAGAAGAAGAAGAAGAAGAAGAAGAAGAAGAAGAAGAAGAAGATCCAATTTTTCTTTAAAATAGAGTTTTTATCTTGCTCCTTGAATCATCTTCTTTGTAGGTTTGAGACTCTTTGTCTTAAAAAAAATAATCTTCTTCTTCTTTCTCTTATTGGCTCTTGGCTTTTTATGACTTATTCTCATTAGCCACATCCATATGGATGATTCTTGACTGCCCATACATGGGTAGCCCTTGTTGCCCATTTTATTCCTAAATCAATAAAAACTTGGCACCTATGCTTTTCTATATTTATGCATTTGGTTATATTATAGCCATCATCCTTCAACGAATGTCTTCTCTTTGTGGTTGTGCAGCTAAATAATTCAGTTTAACCAATGGTTAGCACATTCAAGGGGTTTGAAGCCCATTCCCTCTTGAAGAAACTTACAATATGGATAAAATTTTGGTGATATATCAATATGCGGACACTGGCATGTATGGTTGGTAGGAGATCAAAGTAACTTCCTGTCTGATTAGATGCAATGAAGGACGATGTATCTAGACAAGGAACTAAAAGAATCGGTATAACAAATACATTCTGATTTTAGAAACTTTCAATAGACAATGCAATAAAAGTAAGATAAATTACAGTGTGGAAGTCTTGAATTTATCAATTTCTACTAGAACTATGTCTATCATACCTATGCATATGAATAAGGATGATTCCTGGACAGATGTCAAGTTGTTATTGGTTTAAGAATGAAATGGGTAGCAAGGGCTGCCCATATCATCCTGGACAGATGTCAGGTGATTATAGGTTTAAGAATGAAATGGGCAGCAAGGGCTACCGTGTATGGACAGCCAAGAATGATCTCATTCATATTAAATAGGAATATTAAGCACATATTCATTATTAGGATTCTCAGTGTGATTTGGGCCTCAAAATATAAATTCTTGTCAAAAGTCAGATTCTTGAGCAGATTGATCTCTCTATACTAAATTGATCATAACTTCTTATAGAAAACTCGTATCCACAATCTGGAAGAAGTTCTTCGTCCTTGGGTTTTTGGGTGTGATTTGGGTCTCAAAACATGAATTCTCGTCAAATGTCAGATTTCCAAGCAGACTGACCTCTCTTTACTAAATTAGCCATACCTTCTTATAGAAAACTCGTATTCATGATCTGGGAGAAGCTCTAGAAATTACACATCTAGAGCTTTCCATGCATATAAAGATCATTGTCTAGTTTATCCTAAGATGCTCCCAGTTCTCTGTCAAAGTTTACTTATCTGCATATATATATTTCCCAATTTAAGTTTTCCATCCCTATTTTTCTCCTTTCTTCTCATTCCCTCCGAAATACCTATTAAACCATAAAATAAGTTAATATTACTAAGAATAAGACAATTGAATTAAATAATAGAGATAATTTAAGCACAATAAACTTATATAAATATGCAACAATCAACCACTCATAGTTAGCTAGGCATATTCTCTATTCACAGAACACATTCGGGTCAGGGGCTATGGAAGCCCAATCCCTCTTCAATGAGTGGCCTCCCTCTAGTATCCCACATGACTTCGATGAGGCTTCAATTTGATCCGCTCCAAAAGAACCCGTCTCGCCCTTGTGTGATGAGCAACACACAAAAGACCAGACTAGTTATGTGCAAGGTTCAACAACATCTGTCTTCCCTCCAACCAAAGCTTCGGTCTCCTTCTCCCAGCACCCTTCAAGCTAGAGCGCTTCCTCCTTTTCCTAGGCCCTCCAGGATCTGACACCAATGGCGCATCTGCATCTTAAACTCTTGCCACAGGGTCCTGCACATGAACCAACTATTCAGTAGAACTTGATACCTTGGTTTGCTCCTTAATCCACTGATCTGCAACATCCTCCACTCGGTTGTCTGCACCAACATCTACGTACTTACCACTATCTCATGTACCATCCCATGCCAACAGCCTCTTCCTCAATAGCCATTTTCCAACATTGTATAGGAAAATCATTCACATTATGGTCAAAGCTACCACAATCTTTACAATAACCCTTAAGAGTCAGATACTCCATATCACAATCAACTATTGCCCGGGGATAAGCAAGTAAATTAATAGTAAAGAATTCAAGGAAATGTGACTTGGTTAATTAGACTCCTTAAAGGAGTCCTGATATTTTCTTTCTTCTTATACAATTTTTTTTTAATCTATACTATATTTTTTTAGAAAGGAATCTTTATGATATTTAAAGAAAGAGGGTGTTGTCAACCAAACCTGATATTTTTTTGGGAATTTTCCCGTCACCCAGATTTTGAGAAATCTTTTCCTACTAGCCAACAACTCTTTTATAAATTTCCACCAGTCCAAAAGTCTCTTAGAGCATCCGCACCCATTGCTTGAGCAACAGCTAGAGCAAATGAGGTTTTTTGCTCAAGCAAACCAAATCTCTCTTTTGCTCAAGCAAATCAAATTTTGGGCACACCCATTCACAAAATACTTGAGCAAATCCATTTTGTCATGTTATAAAATATTTAAAATTTATTTATCGGATAGATTTACAACCAATAATAATGTGACACGTGTCATTATCAAAATAAATTACATTTTTATTTTTCAAAAATTTAAATTACATAAAATGAAAAGCCAAGCCTAGATTTATTCTTAGTACAATACTATAACTACTATGGAAAGAGCATGCGACTTGGATGATAACAATCCGAATATGTTTCATCGGTAGGTTAATCTTGACTAGATTCTCCTTCATTAAGGATTGCTAGTTTTCTCTTGGTAAAACACATTTGAGATTAGGGTCATAGCCTCCAAATCTATTGTCATGATCCTTGTTTCCTCCTCTTGTTTCTTCAATCGTTACTCTTCTTCCGCCATTGCTTCCTTCCGCTTTTGAATTTCTATGTACTCTTTGTAATAATTAAGCTTACTTTCATTATGCATCTTCCTTGTGGTATGTCATGATGCTTGATTACTTGCAATGCTATGCAAAAACTCAACTCTTTGCTCAATAGGAGTCTTACCTTATTTATTTTGCTGTCTTACTTCCTTTGCCGCCTTGTTTCCAACTGGTCTAGCCGGACTCGAGGGAGCGGGCGCATTGCTTTGAGTTGCTTCATTCACTTCTTCGTCACCTAAATTGATAGTTGGAGATGATTCGGTTGATGAAGGAGTAGCTTGGTAACTACTTGCATATGGAGATTGAGTAGTAGGTAGCCCCGCAACGAAAGATGGATAGTACTTAACCGCTTCGGAATATGCAAAGTGTGTAATCAATTTTTTCTTGGCCGCATAGTAAAAGGATTGATCTTGCTTGACCTAATAAAAATAAGCAATACAAAATGTTTAAACAAGTTAGATGTATAAATTACATAATTTAATTCATTTAATCAAATTGGATTTATATCGTATATTGATAAAAGAATATAAACTTACTTCATCTAATAGCGAAGTGCTGCTAGCTGTATGCATTCGTGCCACGTGCAAACATTCACCCTATTTTTGCAAGAGTAGCTTGAACTTGTTGTAGTGAGACGCAAGTGCGATTTGAGTCCTTGTGTTAGCTCCTAATTTTACACATAATCGGCATGAATTGTCTCTTATAATTTGTCCCTCTTTTGTTTGTTGCCGTTGTATTTATCAACGCTATGACATACAAATGAGATGCACATTTGTAAATCTTCGGAATGAAGCCAATGTGTGCCCATTTTTTTGGAAAAAAAGCTCAAAGAAATGAGAGGAGAAATGGAGGGAGATGTGAAATTTGTTGTGCACAAATTGGTGTGAGATGTAAATGAAATGAAGTAGTATTTATAGGAAAATTATAGGGAGTGTCCTAACATTTTTGGTTTTTTTTCATAATTTTTTTTAAATTTTACCCGTTAATTTCCATTGAAAACAAAAAATAGCCGTTCTGATTAATTATGGACCATTGGATCAGATTTCAGATTCAAATTCAAAGACCCAGATCTACTGGACCGTTGTATTTAAAATTTTCACCCGGGCCCAACAGGTGTCAACCTCCTATTCGCGCGTCATTTTTTTTATACTTTTGACTGGAGCGTGAAGAAAAAAAATGGGCCTGACGTCACCCACGTGTCGTGGGCTCCTCCAGACGATCGAGTAGACGACGGAGCAAATTTTGCTCGAGCGTTCGACGGAAAAAAATGTCAACGAGCAGCCGTCGCTCATTTTCTTCCTGGTGCGTTGCCGAAAATGGTTTGATCGAGCAAACCACCTGGCGGTCCCACCAGATGCTCGTGCAAGATCTCACCTGTGCAGATGCTTTAAGACCATCTTCAATAATGGAGGTTCTATACCTCATAATAGAACCTTCAAGAAAAATCTCATCTCCAACCCTAAAAATTTTTTAGTCTCATACCCTATATTAGGTTCTAAAATGGAACCAGATATGAGGTATATAACCTTAGAATTTTGGTGAGCCCAAGAAATAGAAAAATAGCAATAGAGAGAGAAGAAGAAAGCCGAAGCAAGCGTGATGGAGAGAGGGAGAGAGGGAGAGGGAGAGAGAGAGAGAGAGAGAGAGAGAGAGAGAGAGAGAGAGAAGCGGAGGGCAAACTACGAACCAAGTGTATCGCATCAGGTGGGAAGTGACTGGGCTTGTTTTTGCGCAACAGGGTGGGAAGCTGAGGCGGGGCCCAACAATGGTGTGGCTTGTGCTGTTTTGCCATTTTGTGCTCTCTAACCCAACGCTTCTTTCCAACAACCATATTTTCAATACATGCATATATTAATTGCCTTTCTTCCTTAAATACATGCATATAGTTTTTTATTAAAAATAATAATTAAATTTATTTTAAATAAAAATAGTTTATAAATTATTATAGAATACAATATGTATACTTTAATATTAAAAGAAATATATAATAAGATTATGAGTTTTAAGGTAGAAGGTATAGGACCTTATGGTTGAAGATGAGAAGTCTCATCTTAAAATGAGGTATGAGATTTTGATGGTTGGAGATGAGAATGTCCTATATTGAATAGTGATTTTATAAGGTCTCATAATAGGGTATAGAACCTCCACTGTCGGAGATGCTCTAAAAGACTATTCCCATTTACCCCATTATGACGTTTGTTTCAATTTTTGTTCCCCAAATTACCCTTGTCACTCTCTTTCCTCTCTCTGTCTCTTTTTGTTCTATCTGGACCTCCAGACCTCCATCTTCATCGTATATGCCTTGATCGGCAACATGGACGCCGTTGAGCGTTGGGACGTCGCCGTCGGCCTTGGCCACATCGATCATAAACCCTTCTTCGAAAGTCGGCAGCATCGAACCATCTTCCAGATCCGCCAGGTTCTCCCACGTCAGTAGCCGCGGAACGACGTGCTCACGGAAGATGAGGAGTAATCGGTGGTGTTGCTGACGTAGTCCTTGACAGCACCGTCGAATGGAGGGAACACTGTCAGCGCGGTTTTTGGTTGAAATCGATGAGCTGTACGGTGAAGATGGAGCAGCCTTTGGATCGGAGGAGATCCGAAACCGCGCCGAAAGACTCGCGACCCAACCGGAATCGACTCAATCGGAGTCAACGGCACCGGAGCTGCGGTTTGCTCAGCTGCCGCGTTGGAGGTGAAGAACCTCTTTGATGTGGTAGATGACGACGGATCGGTTGTCGAGGACCATCTGCCACAATGATCGCGTCTACCACTTAGGGTCTCTGTTTATCCGGAGAATCTCAACACGATTGCTGTGAAGAATGCTACTGTTGGGTGAGTGAGTTTCTTACTTTTAGCGTTATTAGTTTTTGTTTGTGGATTGTATGTGAATGTTTGATATTTTGTACTATTAAGTGTGTGATTGAATTGATGAAGGGGTAATTAGCAAGTGTTAGACAAGTAAACATTTTTTCATGAAGTGTTTCCAGTGTAGAAATTGGAAGTATTAGGATGAGGTTTTGGTATCAAAATGGAAATGAGATGTGATACATGAATTTAGTAGCTGGAGGTTAGTAAGGTAGATGGAGATGAGGATGTTTGGGAATGTATTCAAATTGGTGGAAGTAGAGCTGTAAGAGCACCTGCAGCGCAGCGAGCTCGAGCAGCAGCTCCCGAGCTCGTCAACGAGCGGTCGCCGACGACAGCAGCTACCGCTGCACGGAGCTGCTCGTGCTGCTCGCCGGTCGGGCCCACCTCCCCCCTCTCACCCACTCCGTGGCCCCACCCGTGCTCGTGCTCTCGCTCGAGCAATTGTTGCTCGAGTAGCTGCTCGTGCCGTGCCGGTCGCCGACGACTTTGGCGGCCCCCACGCTTGCTCGTGCTGAAAAGCAGCACCGGTGCAGGTGCCCTAAGGAATGAGCATTTTACTCAATTGTGCCTTTAGCTTGTGGTTTTTCATGGCATTGTAGGCCACTTGGTTTAGTGACTGTTTACTGTCTTTATAATGTCATGAAATATTTGATAACTCATAGCAACTATTCGTTCTTCTTAATTTGAGATATTTAACCAACTCATTAACTGGAAATGACGAATTGACACGGACATTTCGTTTATTGCAGTTCACTCATATACTTAGAAGGTAATCTGGAGACCAAAATCTTCACTGACCTGATTACTTGGTATTAGTTACTGACTTACTGTTGATAATTTTGTTGTGTGAGTATTCTTCGGTTGTGTAGAGTAGGGAGTTCAAGTATAATAGGCAAGCTTACGACCATAAAGCTCGGTCTATGACTGAAAAGGATGCCCCAAAGCAGTAGACCAAAGGTGGGTCTACTGACCCTTAATTGAGTATCAGTTGACCTCAAATTAAGTATTAATTTATGGTCAACTAAGTATCAGTTTAAGGTAAAATGAGTATCAGTTTAGGGTCAACTCAATATTAGGATAAATTGAGTATCAATGGAAGGTAAACTGAGTATCAATTTAAAGTAAACTCATTATCAATTTATGGTCAACTGATACTCAATTAAAGTTAATAAGAAATCCTACGCCGTCACCCTCAGGCCGCGAGCATGAGCCTCCGCATTGGCAACATTTATCGCTTGTTTGACTGGCTTTTGGAACAAGTCTCTTTTAGCGGGAAGATGCTGCAGGGGCAGATCCATCAGCATACTCACGGTTTTGAGTCATTACAGGTACAAACCTATTTTTTGTCTGTTGTTATATATGGGTTCAACAATGAGTTTTGTATATTCACAAATCTTAATGTCTCATTCTTCCAGAAAAACAGCTTTGAACAGATGTGTATTAATTATGCAAATGAGAGGCTACAACAACATTTCAACCGACACTTATTAAAGCTTGAGCAGGAGGTGTAATGTGGAGACGCATCCCTAAAAAGTCCGTAAAAGATTAAAAATCTTTATTAACAGTTATTTAGTTGGGGTTAATAATGTAAATCTATAACTAATATATACGGTAAATTGAAAAGGAAAAAAATAACCTGTCTAATAACGACCCTGTCACGATAATCCTCATATTTCTCTTCACTCTAGAAAAGTAGGGGAACAAACGAAACTATGAAATAAGACTAAATGGTTTTTTTTTCTAGCTAGCTTCGAAATAAACTATCAGATTTTTTTTAACAAAAAGATAATAAACGATAATTCAATTGAATATATTAACCGTAATTTGCATACGCATCGTGTATGTGTTGTGTCTAGTTTATTATAAGATTTCACTTAGAGACTTTAATTTAGTTCGGTCGATAATAATTATGCCCTTTTTATCACTTCAAGATAAACTAAAGTGCATTACTAGAGTTTAGTTGGGGTCTTGGGGACGATCATAATCATGAGACGAGCGACCAAACGGTCCAAATTAAACACCAACCGTTTGAATTCCCACCGACTTTGGTTATGTTTATGACTGTTTCCTACACTTTTTGGAAACGTTTTTGAACATTTTTAAAAATGTTTTTAAAATTAGAAAGTACCTATCATTTACTTCTCAATACTTTAAAATGTTTCTAAAATTCAACCAAATCACTTTTTTTCTTTCTATTTATAATTAATTTTTATTTGAAATTCAAAAGTGATTTTAGTAATCTAAAAACAGTCTCAAACATGTCATTTGTGTTTTTTTTAGAAGAATTTGTTTTTTTAAAGGATCGCATGAGATGTCAGTTCTCATTAAACGGGAATGTAGTATCAAATACAACCATGACTACCCATTAAAGGGCACCGAGAGAAAGAAGCCCTAGTCTAACTAAACATACCAACTACGTTGTTACCCCTAACCAAATATTTGAAACCTAAACAATAAGCTCAAAGTTCGTAACCAATGACGTAGCGGATCCCGGAATGGTGCATTACCTATTCCGCGTTCAACTGTAAGTTCAAAAAGAAAAAAACCAGGCTTATGCCATACATAGGTCCAAAAAACCAGAAAATCAAAGCCGGAAAGACATAAAGTAAAACCAACGAAAAGAAAATCAAAGATCAAGAGTCTCCTAATCGGAAGAGGAAACCTCCCCCTCCTCCTAAATCTACATTTCCTTAGGAACCTGCACTGCCTCAGGCTACTTCACTATTTCATCTGTGCCTGGATCTGCGTCAACCTCCTCTTCCATAGCATCTTCCTATACCTCTCCATTATCAGTATCAATGTCGAAAACCTTCGAAGATCACTGCCAAGGAGATGAAGTTCCCTGCATTGGCTCATTCGGCCTAGAGTTGATAGGCGGTTGCACATCTTGCTCTTTGCCTTCCTCCGCTTGCAAGATCCCCCTAAAAGTACCTTTCTTCTTTGCAAACTTGATCTCCACAAATTTTCTTTGGACATTTCCATCTTCCTCCTCATCCAGGATGCGTCTCTTAACCTTGTTGTTAGAGCCAGCAGTTCGCCTCTTCTTCCTTTTCTGCGTCGAAGACTTTAATAAGAGGCCATTCTTCTCCGGTAACACCAGCTCCGGACTGGCAGGAAGCAACATATTTGGCTTCGATTTCAGTTTTGGCTTCTTGAGGTTGATAATGAGTTCCTCCTCCCCTTTGCATTTCAGTGGATCCATCCGAGACGGATTAGAAATAACCATGTTACGCAACGTCGAGTACATTGCTACATAAACTTTTGGTGTGACTCCCGGCACTCAGAACATGAGTTGGCTAAGCATTGTAGTCTGTGGGACCTGTGCACTCATGGCAGAACCGCCTATTCGCCTCCATTCCCCACTGTCTTCTCCCCCACAAAGGCAGTAGCTGATTCTAGAGTGAGGTTCTTATAAAGATCTGATGCACCGATGCATCTCTTCTTTGGTTGCTAGAGGAGACCACAAATCCCATAGTAACCCTGAATGTGCTCGTAGTGAAATTGGAGCTTCACCACGATACCATCCTCAAAGTTAAAAGCTCGATCCGCAAACACCTACCACACCTTAGATTGGATAGAGTGGCGGAGGCGAACCTTAGCAATACTCCTGTGGAAACTGGGCTCACACAACCATTCAAACACCCCGAGGGTGTTGGCAACGATTCTTATCGCACGTCGCGGAAAGACAATAGAATCCAAACCCGAAACTGTAACCCATATCAGGATGGACATCAGCGGGACCGACGCTACATCCCCACGACCACTGTATCACGAAAACACCATCGTTGACTTGTTAAAGAACCATGGCCCTCCTGTTAAGATGCGTTTCGCGTCTGCCTCCGCGTCGAACTCTAGAAGGAAACGAGAATCAACAACCCGGATCTTAAAACATCAGCCTAAACCCCACAGGGTTCCAATGGCACCTGCCGCCACATTAGGGTTTGCTTTCCCTCGAACTGATAGTAGCCTTCCCATGAGGAAGGTGTGGTTGGAGACCCCTGCAGCTCCATTCACGCCAAACGTCGTGCGACCAGAGTCGGTCACGATCACCGCAGTGCTCACGTTCTCCGGCGTATGAATCGGTGTCAATGCCATAGTATGGGAAGAGAGTTGTTCTCAAACCTAGACGGCTAGGGTTTGCTGGACTTCAAATTCTTATGAAAGGGGTTACAACATTGTGGGTCAAACCAAGATAAGAACTTGTGTTTGAGTAAACCAAACAATAAAAACATAAGAGGAATTACATTTTAATCATTGGGCTTTTAGCAATCCGACTACTTATACGGTTCAAATAGTCCCGGCTAAGCAACGCTGCTGCTTATTACCTTTACGTCCCCATCATCTTGTTTTCCTTGTTCTGCGTTGCTCCTCTTCTACGCGTTTCGTAATATATCGATCTCGACCACGACTCGGATACGTATTACGCAACCGTCATTACAATCCGATTCCGATAATAACCAAACCGAAGAAAAGGCCTCAGTGCTCTTCAAGTCTCTCATTCATCTACAAACGTCTCCTACCTTATTCGCTCCCCCGAGTCTTACACGGTCCAAATCAGCCCCATCTGATCTCACGAGTCCATCCATGTTCAAATTCTGGTAATTTTCGCCTTCCGCTCTAAGTTAGGGTTTATCTGAATCGTTCGCCTTTGAATAAAGCTGTGTGGGTTTAGGGTTCATTTTACCATTTGATGACGACCGTTTCAATTATGCAAGCTTTTCTGCGAAATTTGATGTATTCGGTTGAATTGACTGAGCTTTAATCTAGGTTAGGTTTAGGGAACAAGTTAATTGTAGTTCCGAATTGCGTTTGAATAGTTTGATTTTGTGTGTTGGGACGGTGGAGGTTTAACGATGTTGTTTTCGTGCAGGGGATCACATGAGCCACAAGTTCAGCCGCGTCCGGAGGACGTTCCCTCGCAGCAGTCATGGTATCCTCCATCAGTTACCTCCCCATCCTCGTCCTCGTCTCGTCCTTTAACTCCAAGTAGAGCCTCTTCTTTGTCCAATTTGAGCTCAAGGGATCAGTCTCCATCACCTGTTTCTCCCACCGAAGCTGCCGGTGTTATCGCTTCTTTGAAGGACAAAAGGTAGGAATCCTTGACTTACAAAGGTATCTGTTGATTCTATATAAGTGATGGGTTTTCTCCCCAACACAGTTATTAGCTATACGATTCTCATAATTTGTGAGGTGTTAATATGTTTCTAGGTTAGTGTAAATCTGCTTGCAGGCCTTTTGTGCCTTAGATTAGGGAATTTGCAAATTCTTGTCGATAATGCAGGTTTTCGTCTCTTATAGATTGTTGTGGTTTGTAAGTCTTGGTTGATTTTGACTTGAGATGGTTACCATATCTCTGAATTTTTTTATATACCCAATAAAATGAAAACCCTTGTACACTGTCGGGCGCAAAAGCTTAGAAATTAGGTTTAAGCGGTTCCTAGATATCGCAATACCATTTGTTAAAGTTTGCTGTTTAAGTGAATGCATCTTTGTCGTACCAGAAGCTGTCAGCATAATGAACTGATTGGTCTAGTGTTCTTTGTTGCATTGTTCTTGGGGACCTAAATAGTATAGGCCATTAGAGATTGATAAAAGACACAGTGAAGAGAGGGGATTGGGCCCTAATTTGGCGTCTCTAAATGATAATGACCTACCTGAGATCTTGCATAGTTGGTTCTGACCTATGAAATGTATCATTGGGTTATACCGGAGAATCATACTCATATATCAAACAGTGATGCCTTGTATCATCAGTATTCAATGGATAAACTCTCATGGTGTAATTATTTTTTTGAATGTAATGTTGCTCTTACATTTCTGAATTAACTAGATATTATGCTATTATATGTAGTGTTGATGAACTACGGAAACTTCTATCCGACAAAGATGCATACCATCAATTTTTCCTGTCGCTCGATCAGGTCAAAACTCAAAATAATGTAAGTTCTCATTTCACTTTTTATTTGAACTTTGTTCTTTTGCAAGATATAAAACATCTCCTAGTAGGTCCATCAAGTCAGCATAAGTGTAATCTAGCTGTTTTTTTTCTTCTTTTGTTAGATGTTTCACTTGTATAAGACATATAAAGGAGTGGCAACGTGTTACATGTGCATACAACCATATAGAATGTAGTTATATGGTCCATTAAATCAAATATCTGGACAAGTTCTATACTTCTATAATCTTAAACTGTGGTTGATTTCTTTTCATGGACTTCAAATCATATTTATGGTTATCAGTATTTAAGACCGTTACGCATGTTTATATGAGTTGAATAAGTGCTTTTCTCAAGGAACTTGTACTCTGGGTATATACTGACACACACACACATTGATCTTGGTATCTTCTCTTGCCATTATATTCATCTGGAAACACAACACACGCGATGAATGTGCACTATGGTAGAAGTCTGTACTAGTGAAAATTAGAGTGAATAGGAGATCCCGGTGGTAAAAAGTGTGGCGTAAGTACATACTAGAAAGCTACTGAAGCCTTCCATTTTAAGTTTAGAAACATATCAGATGGCATTACTGAGATTGTATAATTCTCATTGAACAAAGAAAGTTCTCATATATTAGTATAGGTACCTACTTTTTATGTCGGTTTTCTGATTTATCTATTAGGTTGATATATGTACATTAATATGATATGGGTATGCTTTATATTTGATACTGAAGGTTTCCTGACACATGCTTATGACTCTTCTTATTCCTAACATCAGTTAAAAGAGGAGCTACGTAAGGAGACTCTGCAGTTATCGAGTGAGTTATTTGCTTCCTTGTCTCATCTCATGTTCTAAATCATATATGATATATCTTTCTTCTAATTGGAAAGTAAGTCTAATTATAGTTTTATGAAACAGGAGAAAACTTGGAAAAGGAACCACGCATGGTGGAACTCAGAAATCAGGTAGGTTTTAATTATTGCTTGGTCTCTCATATTAGTGGCAAACTGAATGCATTGATTGTAAAACGCTTCTTTCTTGTTTTCCATGGTCACAGTGCAGAATAATTAGAACAACAGAATTGGCTACGGCTCAAGAGAGACTGAATGAGCTTGAGCGGAAGAAGGACAAAACTCTGAGGTTATGCGCACCTTCCTCCCTTCTCAACAGGCTTCAAGGTAGGCAGTTTTTATGATAAGTCCATGTAACACTGTTGTCATTCTTTGCTTAAACTGATTGATCGTTTGTGGACTTTGACACACTGTTTCTCACTGCAGATGCAATGAATAAGACAGAGGAAGAATCTGAAGACCTGCACAGGCAACTCCTCAATAGTGAAATCGATCTTGCAACTTTTGTTCCAAAATACAAGAAGCTACGTACCACTTACCACAAGCGAGCGTTGGTTCATCTAGCAGCAAAAACATCTTCAATTGGCTGAACTTGCTAGTCGCTTATGACGATGAAAAATCACGTATACTCTAGTAGATACATATGAGAACAATATGGAAACAATGGTGTATGTGTAAAATATTTGGTACATTGCTTTTGTCATGGCGCATTGGCATCATCATCGATCAGTATTCAATTTTGATGCAACTGTGGTACACCATAAAACACTCAACTTTCACATTCAACTAAATAACAGATTCAGACATATCTTTTTCTACTACCATCTAAGTACTCATTTTACTGATTCTAGTACAAAGGCATAATCACTCTTTCAATTCCAAGCGATCCATATCTTTCTCCCACTTGAGTCCAAACATTTGGCGCCCAAACGGAACAATCGGATTATACTCCAAAACCTTATTATTGATCTGCTTCATCTGCTCTTTCAAAGCTTCACAAGTCTCAACCCACTTCTCCTCCTTATCACCCCCATTGTCACTCCTCTTCTCCCAAGCCTTCTTCAGAACCTTCCTCCGCTCCAAGGCCTGGCTCCTGATCTCCTTGTTTAGCTCCACCCACCACGGCGCACAGCCATTCTTCGATAGAATTTTGTGCAATGTGTCATCAGCCGGGTACTCGGGTTTAAGGGCTTCCCCTTCCCTGTTAGATTCTTAAATTGACCTTCTTCCATCGAATGTCATATCCTCTGCTCCACTACGTCGATGATATCAGTCTCAGACCTAACGACATAATGTAACAATCAAGTGGTAAAACATATATTTACGCAATTACATTTTTAGAAATTGTTTTTCACTTTTTACCTGACGGTGTTACGCTGACCGCGAAGCTCAGGGGGGGGTTTGCGCTCGTTGACGGCGTCGATAATAGTTGAAAGACGATCCAGCGGCTTCTTCTCCGGCTTCTCCGATTTGCTAGATGCTGACGACGACGGCCGACTCTTCGTGAAAGAAGAACCGTGGAGCGTTGTTGATCTGTGGATTAGAGACGACGACCCTACTGTTCTCCGGAAAAGTCGGGTCGCCATGGCTTTGGCGTATCCCCAAACTCCTCAGACTCTGTCGCTTCTTCTTCAGCTCCAAGCTTTCTTTCTTTCTTCCTTCAGTTCCGGGATTTATTCCGGTGGCGACTCAGCATGTGCCACGTGTCTTCTACACTAGAAGTGTGGCGCATGTATTGGGATGGATTTGGGCCGGGCTACTCACGGGTCGAGTGTACAAAACAATCTTTCTATTATTATAAAAAGTTTTTTTTTGCCAATCGTTTACTGTCAATTTGATGATGATAAAGGGTAGGGGTGGGTGTGGGTTGAGTTGGTGCAGTTTAATGCTCAAACCGCAAGAATTTTATTTGTTGCAGTTTAT